>CM064063.1:42450042-43886312 GCA_032594955.1 Panicum miliaceum | reverse complement strand
CCACGAAGGGATCTCCTGAAAATCTCTCCACTCCGCGCCCTGAGGCACCGCCGGGTCGGAGCCGGTGATTGCGGCGGCAGATGGAGAGGACTGCAGCACTAATCCAGTCTCGCGCTACCACTGGCGTAAACCCTTGGGTATGCACCCCCTGCTCTAGCCTTCGCCTTGGGAGAATCTAAGCAGCAGGCGTCCAAGGAACCATGTAAGGATCTCACACTTCCATAGATTTTCCGACAGATGCGATTTTTAGTTGTCAGATGCGTAGATCGATTTGATTTGGTGCTTACATTGTTTGAAAATGTATTCCGATTTTACATTGAGACCATGGGCATTTCAGTTGGACGCTTGGAAATGTGGGTGTCAACCTGAACCTGAAGATTAACTGAGAAAACTTCAGAATTGATGCACCTGTATTTCGAACCTAACTCAATAGTCATGACTCATGAGTCATGGCTACCATCAGCCCCATCCACATGCCATTAATCTAGGATCCAACTATATGCTGCTCGACTCTACTAAGGTCATAACTCCAGACTGCAATGCCTCGATGTTTCTAGAATGCACGTGTAATGCCATGATGAATACTTCTGGGTGATGGATGACTATAGGGGGTGCTGACGCATGAATGAAGAATAATTACAAGCTCTAGTTAACTAAAAAAATTATAGATATGTTAGGATTATATCCAAAATATTGTATCCATACTTGGATAAGATAGCACCCTCTTCCGGCCTTGATGACTATGACTGTAAAATATTATAGTAGCTCTGAAGCCTTTCCTGTTTCCTTTGAAACAAGTATCACAGCAACTTCAGACTTTAACTCATATGGATAGAGAAGTTTACTGCCTAATTCCGATGCTATATAGTCATTTCATAGAGTTGGTAACTGCCGTAAGGTTTTTGAATTCACATTGCTTATCTCCTTCATCCTTAGCACTTCGCTAAGCACTTGTGTTTTGGTACCACTGCTGGAACTCATGCTTTCTGCATTCAAACTGTGAAGTGGATCCTGGCTGCAAAAGAATGAGAAAAAAAATACTACATCAACATTATTTTAAATGGTATTGGCAGTTGAAGAAATATGTGTCGCAAATTCTTACAGTATTTGACTGAAGTTTTGCCTTGGTGGCATGTCCAGTTCATCTAAACCTCTCTCAAACATTTCCAAAACCTTTGTTATGGTAGGGCGATGCATTGGTAATATTTGGATGCACCACAGTCCGATCACACTCATCTTCCTAGCTATTCCTTCATTTTGACTTGAGACTTCACATGCTTGTAATCCATCGTCATGACCAAAGTGGTCATAAATCCAATGTGGAAAATACTTTTCACTTGATTTTTGAGCCACTGAATTCACATTTTTCCTCCCTCCAACCATCTCTAGTAACATCATTCCATAACTATAAACATCTGATTTTGTTGAAACAACTCCAAAGGTTCGAGAATGCACTTCAGGAGCAATAAACCCAACTGTTCCTCTAGCACCAGTCATTGAAAGCTTGCTCTCCTTGGTACGACACAATTTGGCCAAACCAAAATCAGCAATTTTTGGGTGAAAATTCTGATCTAGAAGGATATTTTGGGGCTTGATATCAAAATGGACAATGCGTGTATTACAACTATGGTGCAAGTATTCCAATCCTCGAGCAATCCCAATTGCTATTGTATATAGCTTTTCCCATGCTAAAACTGCTTTAGGATTCTCTGAATATATGTACTTATCCAAAGAACCATTGGGCATGAACTCATATATTAGGGCCCGTTTCGAGCCTTCCAAACAAAATCCAAATAAGCTAACAATATTAACATGAGAGGTCCTGCCAATGCTCATAACCTCATTCACAAACTCCTCTCCTTCACCTTTGGAATCATGCAAGAATTTCACAGCAACTAGACGACTGTCATCTAGCCTTCCTTTCAAAACCATGCCATAACCACCTTCCCCAAGCTTATCATTAAGAGAAGATGTTATCTTTGTTACTTCTGAGTACTTGTATCTTTTTGGAGCTAGGGACCCATGTGATACTATTAGGGCCTCGATGTTCCTTTCAGTGCTGCTGCTAGTCTTTTTGCATAGGAAAAAACATAGTTTCCCCCTCTTTCTATGGCATGCCAGCACATATATACACGGTAGGAGCAAGCTTGCAGCTACTGACATCAAAACTGAAATTAGAGAAGATGTTATTTTTCTCTTAGATAGTGAGTTGTTATATTATTATCATTCAGATTTCCAAGACCATCTGCAAATTCATATTTATCTCTTTTTATAAAAATAAGTAAAGAACAAGTGCAAAAGTTGGAAAATATGAAGAAACTATGTAGTTAAAGACAATAGATCTTGCTCCAAATTGCCCTATCTTTTATAAATTTTATAGTAGTTTTTCTATGCTTCTCCAAAGGCCAAACTAAAAAGTAACTTGCTGAAGTAATTAATGTTAGTGACTACTGCAATTCGGATTATTTGATATGAAATGAGGTCGCACGTAGCATACCTATTAGTATTATCTTTTTTGCCGGTCCCATTGGTACCTGAAATAGTATAGAATATTAGTTTTAAAAAGCAATAAGTAGCACTAGTTGATTATTTTGCTACAAAGGAAGGAATGAGTGTAATATTTGCGATTCAGTAAGTTGCAAATGAAATTTGAATACTATGCTACTCCCCTAAGCTTTCATCTGTGATATGCCACTCTTGTGTGTATAATTACACTTCCTTTTTGTTAGGACCGGAATTTCATAGTGATAATTGACAAAAAGGATGCATTGATAGTGAATATCACGGATGACATGTGGCATGGGTACGCGTCTTCTGCCCAGATCGCAGGAGTAGAGGAAGAACAGCTCCTGGTTCTTGGAGCTGATGTTGAACGGCGAGAGGCCGAGGTCGGAGGAGGCGTTGAAGAATGTATCGAGGTCGCAAGTGTCGTTGGACATCAGGTCGATGTTGATGGCTCTGAACGAGTTACTGGGGTAGAAGATGTCCAGGATCTGGTACCTCCAGTATGAGTTCGCCAGGGAAACGCTGCCCTGCTGGTCGCATGTAACCTGGAAGGCCTTGTAGCCGCACTCCGGCGGATGCGTGCCGGCGAGCCAGAACGGGTAGGCGATGGAGAGGTTCCCGCAGAACGCCGGCGCGCAGGGGTTCGACGTGTTCCGGGCGACGGTGCGGTTCCCGCCGCACGACGCCGCCGCGCACGGCGTCGACGTGTTCGTGTTCAGGGACGGCGACAGCGGCGGCGGGGGTGGAACTGGCTAGCAGTAGCAGATCGAGAAGCAGCATGGATGGGCAGAGCAGGGCGGCTACAGGAGGAAGAAGAGATGGTTGCATCTTTGCGGCGCAACTGCGAACTGGGGTACTGCAAGTGTACGATTAGCAACTTCAAGCAATTTCCGTGGCTGTGCGGTGCCGCGAGGATATTCATTCTTTTTTCTTTTTGAAAGGAAGTTAGGAAAGTGGGCAAGTCAGTGAATGATGATGGTTCAACGAATTCAACTAATGCAGGCGAAGTTTGACTGGTTAGTCTTCAACTGATAGAAACTTGAAGCAATTTCCGTGGCTGCGCGGGAGCTGGGGGAACACGGCACGGTTGGCTAGGTCCAACCATCCAAGTCTTCGATCAGTTTCCTCTCCTCCAGCACTGTTCATCAGTCTAATCTGACTATTCTCGTCATCGTATTTCTAGGAATATTTGTCTCCCGAGCAGAACCAGAATTCTTTAGCTACATTGCAAGAAAACAAGTCGCGTGGGACTTGCTAAGGATAAGTAGGGCAAGTCTAATAAAGCAGCGCTAATATGCTGCTAAGAGTGTAATGGAAAAAAGGTTTTGCAACTAGTAGATGGGAGACAAAGCAACACCAGCTACACCACCTTTAACTTCGACAAACCAACACTTACCGGACGCTACTGCAATTAATACTTGCCTACTTCCACAAGTTAGATGCAGTTATGCATTGCTGTGAGTTCTCCCTAAAAGATGGCCTCAAATTAGTACTGACAGTTCAGTTTGAATAGTGAAATTTACCTGACAACGGTGGCACCTGCCATGTCAAGAGAAAGCCGTCACTGATGAGTTCCTTGTAGTTACTTGCGTTCGCCTCGCCAGACCTCGCAAGCACCGGCATGACGGTGGCGTCGCAGCCCTCCAGAAAGTAGTTGCCGTAGCCTCCCGAGTCGTCGGAAAGGTCGGCGGCGACGCGAACAAACGTCTTGTTCCCGCAACTCATCTCAGCAAGCCCCTCTCTCCGCCACACCTCCTCCGGCAGCGGCTTCATGCAGTTGTACAAGATCAACTCCTGATTCATAGCGCTGATCGAGAACGGAAGGCCGAGCATGGAGCTGCTGTTCGTCAGGCGTGGCATGCAGTGTTCCGAAGTAGAATTATTGAAATCTTGGAGCTTGTGGACATCGGCGACGAGCAAGGAGGCGTTGCCGTAGAAGATGTAGAGGATCTGGAACTGGGGGGAGTGCCGATTGTATCCGAGGAACGGGATGTTGTTCGGGCAAACAACATGGAACCCGATCGCGCCGCAGCTCGTCGTCGTCGCCTCCTCCGGGACGATCGCGAACGGGAAGCTGATGTTCACCTTGCCGCATGGCACTGGCACGGTCGTCGGGCAGGGTTCTCCTCCTTGCCCGTCTGCTGCTGCCGCAAGCATCAGCGGCGCCGACGAGACGAGGAAGAGCAGAAAGAAGGATGGAGCCATGGGAGCGACGAGACGAACGAAGGGAGTGAATCGGTGGTGGGAGGACAGGACAGCGCAAGTGGCTGAGACGCTGAGTAAATGGTGACGGGGGGGGAGTCCTTGCGTCCTGTGTGTCTGTGTGTAGACTATAGCGGCCAAAACATTTTGAGTAGACACTCGGGACATGCTGGTCATCCGCGCACGGAAATTTCCAAGGTGCCCGGTGGAGGGGGGCAAAGCGACGACTGTCGTGAGGCACTAACCTATTGCGATTATTACGCGCCATGACAAACCTGATGCGTATCATCTATCATGATCATGGTGATGAAACATTGGTTTAGTACGATGGGGAGCAGAGGAACCGCTTGGTCTGCACGGCAACGAAAAAGGGGTGTTAACCAACAGGCCACTGCATTGTTTTCCAAGGGAGACTGCAAGCTTTTCTCAAAAAAAAAAAAAGAAAAGATTGCCGCGCACAGAAAGAAAAATGAGGGGAAAAAAAGGGATAGCATGCGTCGATGTATGGCTTGTCAAAATTGTTCCTTGTTGGACTTTGTTAAGCAGAGCGACCCGTCAGGGCAGGAGCATTGGAACGGAAGTTAGTTGTGCCAGCCTGCAGGAGTTGCGGTGTCACGCCGTCGGCCACTCCAAGACGAGGTGCCGACTCTGACTGCAGCCAGTGGAGCGGACTAGCACCGTCTGTATGCACCCAGATAACGTCCAGGTTATGCATCCAGCTTTCTGAAAACAACACTGCCACCTTCCCAGGTAGTGACTTCATCGGAATCTGCAAAGCGCAGACTATTTCAGCGCAGCGCCAATTTCTACAGGATGCGTGTGTAATTTCTCTGGCAAGTTGCATTCTTTTTGAGACGCTGACACATTTTTTATTTACTGGTCCATCGGAGATGAAAAGCAACGTAAATACGGAAGATGTCTGGGCTCTGGACGGTTTTACCGGCACGGTGGCCGTGGACCCAGGCCACATCATGGTCCAACTTCATGGCCGGCCCTCCTCACTGGATGGGCTGGGCTGCATGAGGAGCATCGTGGGCCAGTCCATGGAGATCCGCCCTGCGCCGGCGTCGTCTGCCGAGCTGCTGCAGGCTGCAGTCGCCGTCTCGCCGTCGAGACGCGCGGCGGTGAACAGCACTATCCCAGCCAGTGCATTCCTCCTGGCCATCTCCTACGGCGGGCGCGATCGCAGCTGGTGCCGTCCCACGAAGGGATCTCCTGAAAATCTCTCCACTCCGCGCCCTGAGGCACCGCCGGGTCGGAGCCGGTGATTGCGGCGGCAGATGGAGAGGACTGCAGCACTAATCCAGTCTCGCGCTACCACTGGCGTAAACCCTTGGGTATGCACCCCCTGCTCTAGCCTTCGCCTTGGGAGAATCTAAGCAGCAGGCGTCCAAGGAACCATGTAAGGATCTCACACTTCCATAGATTTTCCGACAGATGCGATTTTTAGTTGTCAGATGCGTAGATCGATTTGATTTGGTGCTTACATTGTTTGAAAATGTATTCCGATTTTACATTGAGACCATGGGCATTTCAGTTGGACGCTTGGAAATGTGGGTGTCAACCTGAACCTGAAGATTAACTGAGAAAACTTCAGAATTGATGCACCTGTATTTCGAACCTAACTCAATAGTCATGACTCATGAGTCATGGCTACCATCAGCCCCATCCACATGCCATTAATCTAGGATCCAACTATATGCTGCTCGACTCTACTAAGGTCATAACTCCAGACTGCAATGCCTCGATGTTTCTAGAATGCACGTGTAATGCCATGATGAATACTTCTGGGTGATGGATGACTATAGGGGGTGCTGACGCATGAATGAAGAATAATTACAAGCTCTAGTTAACTAAAAAAATTATAGATATGTTAGGATTATATCCAAAATATTGTATCCATACTTGGATAAGATAGCACCCTCTTCCGGCCTTGATGACTATGACTGTAAAATATTATAGTAGCTCTGAAGCCTTTCCTGTTTCCTTTGAAACAAGTATCACAGCAACTTCAGACTTTAACTCATATGGATAGAGAAGTTTACTGCCTAATTCCGATGCTATATAGTCATTTCATAGAGTTGGTAACTGCCGTAAGGTTTTTGAATTCACATTGCTTATCTCCTTCATCCTTAGCACTTCGCTAAGCACTTGTGTTTTGGTACCACTGCTGGAACTCATGCTTTCTGCATTCAAACTGTGAAGTGGATCCTGGCTGCAAAAGAATGAGAAAAAAAATACTACATCAACATTATTTTAAATGGTATTGGCAGTTGAAGAAATATGTGTCGCAAATTCTTACAGTATTTGACTGAAGTTTTGCCTTGGTGGCATGTCCAGTTCATCTAAACCTCTCTCAAACATTTCCAAAACCTTTGTTATGGTAGGGCGATGCATTGGTAATATTTGGATGCACCACAGTCCGATCACACTCATCTTCCTAGCTATTCCTTCATTTTGACTTGAGACTTCACATGCTTGTAATCCATCGTCATGACCAAAGTGGTCATAAATCCAATGTGGAAAATACTTTTCACTTGATTTTTGAGCCACTGAATTCACATTTTTCCTCCCTCCAACCATCTCTAGTAACATCATTCCATAACTATAAACATCTGATTTTGTTGAAACAACTCCAAAGGTTCGAGAATGCACTTCAGGAGCAATAAACCCAACTGTTCCTCTAGCACCAGTCATTGAAAGCTTGCTCTCCTTGGTACGACACAATTTGGCCAAACCAAAATCAGCAATTTTTGGGTGAAAATTCTGATCTAGAAGGATATTTTGGGGCTTGATATCAAAATGGACAATGCGTGTATTACAACTATGGTGCAAGTATTCCAATCCTCGAGCAATCCCAATTGCTATTGTATATAGCTTTTCCCATGCTAAAACTGCTTTAGGATTCTCTGAATATATGTACTTATCCAAAGAACCATTGGGCATGAACTCATATATTAGGGCCCGTTTCGAGCCTTCCAAACAAAATCCAAATAAGCTAACAATATTAACATGAGAGGTCCTGCCAATGCTCATAACCTCATTCACAAACTCCTCTCCTTCACCTTTGGAATCATGCAAGAATTTCACAGCAACTAGACGACTGTCATCTAGCCTTCCTTTCAAAACCATGCCATAACCACCTTCCCCAAGCTTATCATTAAGAGAAGATGTTATCTTTGTTACTTCTGAGTACTTGTATCTTTTTGGAGCTAGGGACCCATGTGATACTATTAGGGCCTCGATGTTCCTTTCAGTGCTGCTGCTAGTCTTTTTGCATAGGAAAAAACATAGTTTCCCCCTCTTTCTATGGCATGCCAGCACATATATACACGGTAGGAGCAAGCTTGCAGCTACTGACATCAAAACTGAAATTAGAGAAGATGTTATTTTTCTCTTAGATAGTGAGTTGTTATATTATTATCATTCAGATTTCCAAGACCATCTGCAAATTCATATTTATCTCTTTTTATAAAAATAAGTAAAGAACAAGTGCAAAAGTTGGAAAATATGAAGAAACTATGTAGTTAAAGACAATAGATCTTGCTCCAAATTGCCCTATCTTTTATAAATTTTATAGTAGTTTTTCTATGCTTCTCCAAAGGCCAAACTAAAAAGTAACTTGCTGAAGTAATTAATGTTAGTGACTACTGCAATTCGGATTATTTGATATGAAATGAGGTCGCACGTAGCATACCTATTAGTATTATCTTTTTTGCCGGTCCCATTGGTACCTGAAATAGTATAGAATATTAGTTTTAAAAAGCAATAAGTAGCACTAGTTGATTATTTTGCTACAAAGGAAGGAATGAGTGTAATATTTGCGATTCAGTAAGTTGCAAATGAAATTTGAATACTATGCTACTCCCCTAAGCTTTCATCTGTGATATGCCACTCTTGTGTGTATAATTACACTTCCTTTTTGTTAGGACCGGAATTTCATAGTGATAATTGACAAAAAGGATGCATTGATAGTGAATATCACGGATGACATGTGGCATGGGTACGCGTCTTCTGCCCAGATCGCAGGAGTAGAGGAAGAACAGCTCCTGGTTCTTGGAGCTGATGTTGAACGGCGAGAGGCCGAGGTCGGAGGAGGCGTTGAAGAATGTATCGAGGTCGCAAGTGTCGTTGGACATCAGGTCGATGTTGATGGCTCTGAACGAGTTACTGGGGTAGAAGATGTCCAGGATCTGGTACCTCCAGTATGAGTTCGCCAGGGAAACGCTGCCCTGCTGGTCGCATGTAACCTGGAAGGCCTTGTAGCCGCACTCCGGCGGATGCGTGCCGGCGAGCCAGAACGGGTAGGCGATGGAGAGGTTCCCGCAGAACGCCGGCGCGCAGGGGTTCGACGTGTTCCGGGCGACGGTGCGGTTCCCGCCGCACGACGCCGCCGCGCACGGCGTCGACGTGTTCGTGTTCAGGGACGGCGACAGCGGCGGCGGGGGTGGAACTGGCTAGCAGTAGCAGATCGAGAAGCAGCATGGATGGGCAGAGCAGGGCGGCTACAGGAGGAAGAAGAGATGGTTGCATCTTTGCGGCGCAACTGCGAACTGGGGTACTGCAAGTGTACGATTAGCAACTTCAAGCAATTTCCGTGGCTGTGCGGTGCCGCGAGGATATTCATTCTTTTTTCTTTTTGAAAGGAAGTTAGGAAAGTGGGCAAGTCAGTGAATGATGATGGTTCAACGAATTCAACTAATGCAGGCGAAGTTTGACTGGTTAGTCTTCAACTGATAGAAACTTGAAGCAATTTCCGTGGCTGCGCGGGAGCTGGGGGAACACGGCACGGTTGGCTAGGTCCAACCATCCAAGTCTTCGATCAGTTTCCTCTCCTCCAGCACTGTTCATCAGTCTAATCTGACTATTCTCGTCATCGTATTTCTAGGAATATTTGTCTCCCGAGCAGAACCAGAATTCTTTAGCTACATTGCAAGAAAACAAGTCGCGTGGGACTTGCTAAGGATAAGTAGGGCAAGTCTAATAAAGCAGCGCTAATATGCTGCTAAGAGTGTAATGGAAAAAAGGTTTTGCAACTAGTAGATGGGAGACAAAGCAACACCAGCTACACCACCTTTAACTTCGACAAACCAACACTTACCGGACGCTACTGCAATTAATACTTGCCTACTTCCACAAGTTAGATGCAGTTATGCATTGCTGTGAGTTCTCCCTAAAAGATGGCCTCAAATTAGTACTGACAGTTCAGTTTGAATAGTGAAATTTACCTGACAACGGTGGCACCTGCCATGTCAAGAGAAAGCCGTCACTGATGAGTTCCTTGTAGTTACTTGCGTTCGCCTCGCCAGACCTCGCAAGCACCGGCATGACGGTGGCGTCGCAGCCCTCCAGAAAGTAGTTGCCGTAGCCTCCCGAGTCGTCGGAAAGGTCGGCGGCGACGCGAACAAACGTCTTGTTCCCGCAACTCATCTCAGCAAGCCCCTCTCTCCGCCACACCTCCTCCGGCAGCGGCTTCATGCAGTTGTACAAGATCAACTCCTGATTCATAGCGCTGATCGAGAACGGAAGGCCGAGCATGGAGCTGCTGTTCGTCAGGCGTGGCATGCAGTGTTCCGAAGTAGAATTATTGAAATCTTGGAGCTTGTGGACATCGGCGACGAGCAAGGAGGCGTTGCCGTAGAAGATGTAGAGGATCTGGAACTGGGGGGAGTGCCGATTGTATCCGAGGAACGGGATGTTGTTCGGGCAAACAACATGGAACCCGATCGCGCCGCAGCTCGTCGTCGTCGCCTCCTCCGGGACGATCGCGAACGGGAAGCTGATGTTCACCTTGCCGCATGGCACTGGCACGGTCGTCGGGCAGGGTTCTCCTCCTTGCCCGTCTGCTGCTGCCGCAAGCATCAGCGGCGCCGACGAGACGAGGAAGAGCAGAAAGAAGGATGGAGCCATGGGAGCGACGAGACGAACGAAGGGAGTGAATCGGTGGTGGGAGGACAGGACAGCGCAAGTGGCTGAGACGCTGAGTAAATGGTGACGGGGGGGGAGTCCTTGCGTCCTGTGTGTCTGTGTGTAGACTATAGCGGCCAAAACATTTTGAGTAGACACTCGGGACATGCTGGTCATCCGCGCACGGAAATTTCCAAGGTGCCCGGTGGAGGGGGGCAAAGCGACGACTGTCGTGAGGCACTAACCTATTGCGATTATTACGCGCCATGACAAACCTGATGCGTATCATCTATCATGATCATGGTGATGAAACATTGGTTTAGTACGATGGGGAGCAGAGGAACCGCTTGGTCTGCACGGCAACGAAAAAGGGGTGTTAACCAACAGGCCACTGCATTGTTTTCCAAGGGAGACTGCAAGCTTTTCTCAAAAAAAAAAAAAGAAAAGATTGCCGCGCACAGAAAGAAAAATGAGGGGAAAAAAAGGGATAGCATGCGTCGATGTATGGCTTGTCAAAATTGTTCCTTGTTGGACTTTGTTAAGCAGAGCGACCCGTCAGGGCAGGAGCATTGGAACGGAAGTTAGTTGTGCCAGCCTGCAGGAGTTGCGGTGTCACGCCGTCGGCCACTCCAAGACGAGGTGCCGACTCTGACTGCAGCCAGTGGAGCGGACTAGCACCGTCTGTATGCACCCAGATAACGTCCAGGTTATGCATCCAGCTTTCTGAAAACAACACTGCCACCTTCCCAGGTAGTGACTTCATCGGAATCTGCAAAGCGCAGACTATTTCAGCGCAGCGCCAATTTCTACAGGATGCGTGTGTAATTTCTCTGGCAAGTTGCATTCTTTTTGAGACGCTGACACATTTTTTATTTACTGGTCCATCGGAGATGAAAAGCAACGTAAATACGGAAGATGTCTGGGCTCTGGACGGTTTTACCGGCACGGTGGCCGTGGACCCAGGCCACATCATGGTCCAACTTCATGGCCGGCCCTCCTCACTGGATGGGCTGGGCTGCATGAGGAGCATCGTGGGCCAGTCCATGGAGATCCGCCCTGCGCCGGCGTCGTCTGCCGAGCTGCTGCAGGCTGCAGTCGCCGTCTCGCCGTCGAGACGCGCGGCGGTGAACAGCACTATCCCAGCCAGTGCATTCCTCCTGGCCATCTCCTACGGCGGGCGCGATCGCAGCTGGTGCCGTCCCACGAAGGGATCTCCTGAAAATCTCTCCACTCCGCGCCCTGAGGCACCGCCGGGTCGGAGCCGGTGATTGCGGCGGCAGATGGAGAGGACTGCAGCACTAATCCAGTCTCGCGCTACCACTGGCGTAAACCCTTGGGTATGCACCCCCTGCTCTAGCCTTCGCCTTGGGAGAATCTAAGCAGCAGGCGTCCAAGGAACCATGTAAGGATCTCACACTTCCATAGATTTTCCGACAGATGCGATTTTTAGTTGTCAGATGCGTAGATCGATTTGATTTGGTGCTTACATTGTTTGAAAATGTATTCCGATTTTACATTGAGACCATGGGCATTTCAGTTGGACGCTTGGAAATGTGGGTGTCAACCTGAACCTGAAGATTAACTGAGAAAACTTCAGAATTGATGCACCTGTATTTCGAACCTAACTCAATAGTCATGACTCATGAGTCATGGCTACCATCAGCCCCATCCACATGCCATTAATCTAGGATCCAACTATATGCTGCTCGACTCTACTAAGGTCATAACTCCAGACTGCAATGCCTCGATGTTTCTAGAATGCACGTGTAATGCCATGATGAATACTTCTGGGTGATGGATGACTATAGGGGGTGCTGACGCATGAATGAAGAATAATTACAAGCTCTAGTTAACTAAAAAAATTATAGATATGTTAGGATTATATCCAAAATATTGTATCCATACTTGGATAAGATAGCACCCTCTTCCGGCCTTGATGACTATGACTGTAAAATATTATAGTAGCTCTGAAGCCTTTCCTGTTTCCTTTGAAACAAGTATCACAGCAACTTCAGACTTTAACTCATATGGATAGAGAAGTTTACTGCCTAATTCCGATGCTATATAGTCATTTCATAGAGTTGGTAACTGCCGTAAGGTTTTTGAATTCACATTGCTTATCTCCTTCATCCTTAGCACTTCGCTAAGCACTTGTGTTTTGGTACCACTGCTGGAACTCATGCTTTCTGCATTCAAACTGTGAAGTGGATCCTGGCTGCAAAAGAATGAGAAAAAAAATACTACATCAACATTATTTTAAATGGTATTGGCAGTTGAAGAAATATGTGTCGCAAATTCTTACAGTATTTGACTGAAGTTTTGCCTTGGTGGCATGTCCAGTTCATCTAAACCTCTCTCAAACATTTCCAAAACCTTTGTTATGGTAGGGCGATGCATTGGTAATATTTGGATGCACCACAGTCCGATCACACTCATCTTCCTAGCTATTCCTTCATTTTGACTTGAGACTTCACATGCTTGTAATCCATCGTCATGACCAAAGTGGTCATAAATCCAATGTGGAAAATACTTTTCACTTGATTTTTGAGCCACTGAATTCACATTTTTCCTCCCTCCAACCATCTCTAGTAACATCATTCCATAACTATAAACATCTGATTTTGTTGAAACAACTCCAAAGGTTCGAGAATGCACTTCAGGAGCAATAAACCCAACTGTTCCTCTAGCACCAGTCATTGAAAGCTTGCTCTCCTTGGTACGACACAATTTGGCCAAACCAAAATCAGCAATTTTTGGGTGAAAATTCTGATCTAGAAGGATATTTTGGGGCTTGATATCAAAATGGACAATGCGTGTATTACAACTATGGTGCAAGTATTCCAATCCTCGAGCAATCCCAATTGCTATTGTATATAGCTTTTCCCATGCTAAAACTGCTTTAGGATTCTCTGAATATATGTACTTATCCAAAGAACCATTGGGCATGAACTCATATATTAGGGCCCGTTTCGAGCCTTCCAAACAAAATCCAAATAAGCTAACAATATTAACATGAGAGGTCCTGCCAATGCTCATAACCTCATTCACAAACTCCTCTCCTTCACCTTTGGAATCATGCAAGAATTTCACAGCAACTAGACGACTGTCATCTAGCCTTCCTTTCAAAACCATGCCATAACCACCTTCCCCAAGCTTATCATTAAGAGAAGATGTTATCTTTGTTACTTCTGAGTACTTGTATCTTTTTGGAGCTAGGGACCCATGTGATACTATTAGGGCCTCGATGTTCCTTTCAGTGCTGCTGCTAGTCTTTTTGCATAGGAAAAAACATAGTTTCCCCCTCTTTCTATGGCATGCCAGCACATATATACACGGTAGGAGCAAGCTTGCAGCTACTGACATCAAAACTGAAATTAGAGAAGATGTTATTTTTCTCTTAGATAGTGAGTTGTTATATTATTATCATTCAGATTTCCAAGACCATCTGCAAATTCATATTTATCTCTTTTTATAAAAATAAGTAAAGAACAAGTGCAAAAGTTGGAAAATATGAAGAAACTATGTAGTTAAAGACAATAGATCTTGCTCCAAATTGCCCTATCTTTTATAAATTTTATAGTAGTTTTTCTATGCTTCTCCAAAGGCCAAACTAAAAAGTAACTTGCTGAAGTAATTAATGTTAGTGACTACTGCAATTCGGATTATTTGATATGAAATGAGGTCGCACGTAGCATACCTATTAGTATTATCTTTTTTGCCGGTCCCATTGGTACCTGAAATAGTATAGAATATTAGTTTTAAAAAGCAATAAGTAGCACTAGTTGATTATTTTGCTACAAAGGAAGGAATGAGTGTAATATTTGCGATTCAGTAAGTTGCAAATGAAATTTGAATACTATGCTACTCCCCTAAGCTTTCATCTGTGATATGCCACTCTTGTGTGTATAATTACACTTCCTTTTTGTTAGGACCGGAATTTCATAGTGATAATTGACAAAAAGGATGCATTGATAGTGAATATCACGGATGACATGTGGCATGGGTACGCGTCTTCTGCCCAGATCGCAGGAGTAGAGGAAGAACAGCTCCTGGTTCTTGGAGCTGATGTTGAACGGCGAGAGGCCGAGGTCGGAGGAGGCGTTGAAGAATGTATCGAGGTCGCAAGTGTCGTTGGACATCAGGTCGATGTTGATGGCTCTGAACGAGTTACTGGGGTAGAAGATGTCCAGGATCTGGTACCTCCAGTATGAGTTCGCCAGGGAAACGCTGCCCTGCTGGTCGCATGTAACCTGGAAGGCCTTGTAGCCGCACTCCGGCGGATGCGTGCCGGCGAGCCAGAACGGGTAGGCGATGGAGAGGTTCCCGCAGAACGCCGGCGCGCAGGGGTTCGACGTGTTCCGGGCGACGGTGCGGTTCCCGCCGCACGACGCCGCCGCGCACGGCGTCGACGTGTTCGTGTTCAGGGACGGCGACAGCGGCGGCGGGGGTGGAACTGGCTAGCAGTAGCAGATCGAGAAGCAGCATGGATGGGCAGAGCAGGGCGGCTACAGGAGGAAGAAGAGATGGTTGCATCTTTGCGGCGCAACTGCGAACTGGGGTACTGCAAGTGTACGATTAGCAACTTCAAGCAATTTCCGTGGCTGTGCGGTGCCGCGAGGATATTCATTCTTTTTTCTTTTTGAAAGGAAGTTAGGAAAGTGGGCAAGTCAGTGAATGATGATGGTTCAACGAATTCAACTAATGCAGGCGAAGTTTGACTGGTTAGTCTTCAACTGATAGAAACTTGAAGCAATTTCCGTGGCTGCGCGGGAGCTGGGGGAACACGGCACGGTTGGCTAGGTCCAACCATCCAAGTCTTCGATCAGTTTCCTCTCCTCCAGCACTGTTCATCAGTCTAATCTGACTATTCTCGTCATCGTATTTCTAGGAATATTTGTCTCCCGAGCAGAACCAGAATTCTTTAGCTACATTGCAAGAAAACAAGTCGCGTGGGACTTGCTAAGGATAAGTAGGGCAAGTCTAATAAAGCAGCGCTAATATGCTGCTAAGAGTGTAATGGAAAAAAGGTTTTGCAACTAGTAGATGGGAGACAAAGCAACACCAGCTACACCACCTTTAACTTCGACAAACCAACACTTACCGGACGCTACTGCAATTAATACTTGCCTACTTCCACAAGTTAGATGCAGTTATGCATTGCTGTGAGTTCTCCCTAAAAGATGGCCTCAAATTAGTACTGACAGTTCAGTTTGAATAGTGAAATTTACCTGACAACGGTGGCACCTGCCATGTCAAGAGAAAGCCGTCACTGATGAGTTCCTTGTAGTTACTTGCGTTCGCCTCGCCAGACCTCGCAAGCACCGGCATGACGGTGGCGTCGCAGCCCTCCAGAAAGTAGTTGCCGTAGCCTCCCGAGTCGTCGGAAAGGTCGGCGGCGACGCGAACAAACGTCTTGTTCCCGCAACTCATCTCAGCAAGCCCCTCTCTCCGCCACACCTCCTCCGGCAGCGGCTTCATGCAGTTGTACAAGATCAACTCCTGATTCATAGCGCTGATCGAGAACGGAAGGCCGAGCATGGAGCTGCTGTTCGTCAGGCGTGGCATGCAGTGTTCCGAAGTAGAATTATTGAAATCTTGGAGCTTGTGGACATCGGCGACGAGCAAGGAGGCGTTGCCGTAGAAGATGTAGAGGATCTGGAACTGGGGGGAGTGCCGATTGTATCCGAGGAACGGGATGTTGTTCGGGCAAACAACATGGAACCCGATCGCGCCGCAGCTCGTCGTCGTCGCCTCCTCCGGGACGATCGCGAACGGGAAGCTGATGTTCACCTTGCCGCATGGCACTGGCACGGTCGTCGGGCAGGGTTCTCCTCCTTGCCCGTCTGCTGCTGCCGCAAGCATCAGCGGCGCCGACGAGACGAGGAAGAGCAGAAAGAAGGATGGAGCCATGGGAGCGACGAGACGAACGAAGGGAGTGAATCGGTGGTGGGAGGACAGGACAGCGCAAGTGGCTGAGACGCTGAGTAAATGGTGACGGGGGGGGAGTCCTTGCGTCCTGTGTGTCTGTGTGTAGACTATAGCGGCCAAAACATTTTGAGTAGACACTCGGGACATGCTGGTCATCCGCGCACGGAAATTTCCAAGGTGCCCGGTGGAGGGGGGCAAAGCGACGACTGTCGTGAGGTACTAACCTATTGCGATTATTACGCGCCATGACAAACCTGATGCGTATCATCTATCATGATCATGGTGATGAAACATTGGTTTAGTACGATGGGGAGCAGAGGAACCGCTTGGTCTGCACGGCAACGAAAAAGGGGTGTTAACCAACAGGCCACTGCATTGTTTTCCAAGGGAGACTGCAAGCTTTTCTCAAAAAAAAAAAAAGAAAAGATTGCCGCGCACAGAAAGAAAAATGAGGGGAAAAAAAGGGATAGCATGCGTCGATGTATGGCTTGTCAAAATTGTTCCTTGTTGGACTTTGTTAAGCAGAGCGACCCGTCAGGGCAGGAGCATTGGAACGGAAGTTAGTTGTGCCAGCCTGCAGGAGTTGCGGTGTCACGCCGTCGGCCACTCCAAGACGAGGTGCCGACTCTGACTGCAGCCAGTGGAGCGGACTAGCACCGTCTGTATGCACCCAGATAACGTCCAGGTTATGCATCCAGCTTTCTGAAAACAACACTGCCACCTTCCCAGGTAGTGACTTCATCGGAATCTGCAAAGCGCAGACTATTTCAGCGCAGCGCCAATTTCTACAGGATGCGTGTGTAATTTCTCTGGCAAGTTGCATTCTTTTTGAGACGCTGACACATTTTTTATTTACTGGTCCATCGGAGATGAAAAGCAACGTAAATACGGAAGATGTCTGGGCTCTGGACGGTTTTACCGGCACGGTGGCCGTGGACCCAGGCCACATCATGGTCCAACTTCATGGCCGGCCCTCCTCACTGGATGGGCTGGGCTGCATGAGGAGCATCGTGGGCCAGTCCATGGAGATCCGCCCTGCGCCGGCGTCGTCTGCCGAGCTGCTGCAGGCTGCAGTCGCCGTCTCGCCGTCGAGACGCGCGGCGGTGAACAGCACTATCCCAGCCAGTGCATTCCTCCTGGCCATCTCCTACGGCGGGCGCGATCGCAGCTGGTGCCGTCCCACGAAGGGATCTCCTGAAAATCTCTCCACTCCGCGCCCTGAGGCACCGCCGGGTCGGAGCCGGTGATTGCGGCGGCAGATGGAGAGGACTGCAGCACTAATCCAGTCTCGCGCTACCACTGGCGTAAACCCTTGGGTATGCACCCCCTGCTCTAGCCTTCGCCTTGGGAGAATCTAAGCAGCAGGCGTCCAAGGAACCATGTAAGGATCTCACACTTCCATAGATTTTCCGACAGATGCGATTTTTAGTTGTCAGATGCGTAGATCGATTTGATTTGGTGCTTACATTGTTTGAAAATGTATTCCGATTTTACATTGAGACCATGGGCATTTCAGTTGGACGCTTGGAAATGTGGGTGTCAACCTGAACCTGAAGATTAACTGAGAAAACTTCAGAATTGATGCACCTGTATTTCGAACCTAACTCAATAGTCATGACTCATGAGTCATGGCTACCATCAGCCCCATCCACATGCCATTAATCTAGGATCCAACTATATGCTGCTCGACTCTACTAAGGTCATAACTCCAGACTGCAATGCCTCGATGTTTCTAGAATGCACGTGTAATGCCATGATGAATACTTCTGGGTGATGGATGACTATAGGGGGTGCTGACGCATGAATGAAGAATAATTACAAGCTCTAGTTAACTAAAAAAATTATAGATATGTTAGGATTATATCCAAAATATTGTATCCATACTTGGATAAGATAGCACCCTCTTCCGGCCTTGATGACTATGACTGTAAAATATTATAGTAGCTCTGAAGCCTTTCCTGTTTCCTTTGAAACAAGTATCACAGCAACTTCAGACTTTAACTCATATGGATAGAGAAGTTTACTGCCTAATTCCGATGCTATATAGTCATTTCATAGAGTTGGTAACTGCCGTAAGGTTTTTGAATTCACATTGCTTATCTCCTTCATCCTTAGCACTTCGCTAAGCACTTGTGTTTTGGTACCACTGCTGGAACTCATGCTTTCTGCATTCAAACTGTGAAGTGGATCCTGGCTGCAAAAGAATGAGAAAAAAAATACTACATCAACATTATTTTAAATGGTATTGGCAGTTGAAGAAATATGTGTCGCAAATTCTTACAGTATTTGACTGAAGTTTTGCCTTGGTGGCATGTCCAGTTCATCTAAACCTCTCTCAAACATTTCCAAAACCTTTGTTATGGTAGGGCGATGCATTGGTAATATTTGGATGCACCACAGTCCGATCACACTCATCTTCCTAGCTATTCCTTCATTTTGACTTGAGACTTCACATGCTTGTAATCCATCGTCATGACCAAAGTGGTCATAAATCCAATGTGGAAAATACTTTTCACTTGATTTTTGAGCCACTGAATTCACATTTTTCCTCCCTCCAACCATCTCTAGTAACATCATTCCATAACTATAAACATCTGATTTTGTTGAAACAACTCCAAAGGTTCGAGAATGCACTTCAGGAGCAATAAACCCAACTGTTCCTCTAGCACCAGTCATTGAAAGCTTGCTCTCCTTGGTACGACACAATTTGGCCAAACCAAAATCAGCAATTTTTGGGTGAAAATTCTGATCTAGAAGGATATTTTGGGGCTTGATATCAAAATGGACAATGCGTGTATTACAACTATGGTGCAAGTATTCCAATCCTCGAGCAATCCCAATTGCTATTGTATATAGCTTTTCCCATGCTAAAACTGCTTTAGGATTCTCTGAATATATGTACTTATCCAAAGAACCATTGGGCATGAACTCATATATTAGGGCCCGTTTCGAGCCTTCCAAACAAAATCCAAATAAGCTAACAATATTAACATGAGAGGTCCTGCCAATGCTCATAACCTCATTCACAAACTCCTCTCCTTCACCTTTGGAATCATGCAAGAATTTCACAGCAACTAGACGACTGTCATCTAGCCTTCCTTTCAAAACCATGCCATAACCACCTTCCCCAAGCTTATCATTAAGAGAAGATGTTATCTTTGTTACTTCTGAGTACTTGTATCTTTTTGGAGCTAGGGACCCATGTGATACTATTAGGGCCTCGATGTTCCTTTCAGTGCTGCTGCTAGTCTTTTTGCATAGGAAAAAACATAGTTTCCCCCTCTTTCTATGGCATGCCAGCACATATATACACGGTAGGAGCAAGCTTGCAGCTACTGACATCAAAACTGAAATTAGAGAAGATGTTATTTTTCTCTTAGATAGTGAGTTGTTATATTATTATCATTCAGATTTCCAAGACCATCTGCAAATTCATATTTATCTCTTTTTATAAAAATAAGTAAAGAACAAGTGCAAAAGTTGGAAAATATGAAGAAACTATGTAGTTAAAGACAATAGATCTTGCTCCAAATTGCCCTATCTTTTATAAATTTTATAGTAGTTTTTCTATGCTTCTCCAAAGGCCAAACTAAAAAGTAACTTGCTGAAGTAATTAATGTTAGTGACTACTGCAATTCGGATTATTTGATATGAAATGAGGTCGCACGTAGCATACCTATTAGTATTATCTTTTTGCCGGTCCCATTGGTACCTGAAATAGTATAGAATATTAGTTTTAAAAAGCAATAAGTAGCACTAGTTGATTATTTTGCTACAAAGGAAGGAATGAGTGTAATATTTGCGATTCAGTAAGTTGCAAATGAAATTTGAATACTATGCTACTCCCCTAAGCTTTCATCTGTGATATGCCACTCTTGTGTGTATAATTACACTTCCTTTTTGTTAGGACCGGAATTTCATAGTGATAATTGACAAAAAGGATGCATTGATAGTGAATATCACGGATGACATGTGGCATGGGCCGCATTTGGACCCGATGTGGTTTTCGGGCTAGAACCATGTACGTACTAGGGGTACAGAATTGCAGATTGGAAGAGAATGGCAACACCAGGCCTCCAAGGTGCGCCATGCATGATAGACATGGAATATGCTTGGCGAAATTGCAATTGGGGCAAGATTCTTCTCAAGAATCTCCCCAATAAGAGTATCTTGGACTCACCGCACTTCTCAGGGCGCAAGCTGCCGGAGCATTTGCAGGCGAAGGTCAGCCCGTTTTCGCCGTACGCGCATTCCCCGCCGCTTGCAATGCACCCCGGGCAATCCCCGGGCACCTCTGACAACAAAGATGTATGACTAAACACAGACACTTAATATCCAGTAACAGTGACCATTTTCTATCTCATGGTACACATATTAGTGTGTGGTGTGGTCCTGTCACCCTGCCCCCCACCCCCACCTCCACCCACTTGCCCAACTATCAGGACAGGACATAAATCCCGATATTGGACATTCCACTGATCTTCAAAAACATTGTGGCAGATCTGAAACCTCAACTTAACTTGTACTGACTGAAGTGCCTAGTTATAAACGATTATGTTAAACGGTTGAAGGCATAAGGCTGAAATTACAGCACAAAAAAAATCCAGCGACAGCTGGATACGGATTCTCAATTGCAGGTGGAACCATAGCAAGGATCACAACTAAGTCTCAGCTTGTTAGAAGTAAAAGATCTTGTTAGAAATAAGGATCTTGACTTCTAGACAATGGTGAAGACATCAAAGTTGTCTGTCCATAGATTATGTTTGAGGGAGTTCTAATGATTATAATGCTGAATATTGTTACATTAACTATCACCAGTTCAAACTGAAAACAGGAACGGTGTCTGTTAAGAAAACATTTCAATATCGAAGAACCATGACCTAAGCACAACTCGGACATGTTAAGTTATCTAGTAGAAAGGTTGGAATTGGACAACAGTAACTCAGTGCCTTGCTTGATGAAATAAATCTTCTTGCATTATTGTTGGCTATTACCATCAACTTTGACTTTGTCCAAAAAGTGATAAAAACTCCTTATATTTGATGGTCCAAACTGTTTATATTTCACCAAGAACTGGCAGAAAATGAGTGACGACTAGAGGGTAAACATAGACACATTGGGAACCATTTTTAAGATGAACATGGGAGAGGATTTCGAAATCAATCTAGTTGCACAGTGCAAGAACGTGATTGCCCAGTTTAAGTCAAGGTCTTGATCTAACTTGCTATAGACTCCAAGGTCCGCTACATAGAGCCAAAGATACAGTTAGGTATGTGCATCTTTAAGATGGTAACAATTTTTTTTAAAAAAGGAAAGCCCTCAGAAGTTCATAGCTAGAAAGTAAACAAATCCTTATGCAAACTGACTCTGCACAGAAGCCAGAAAAAGGAAAAAAATTGAACACGCATGTTATGCTCACAAAAGGTATACAGGAGCAAGTCGATGCAAGGAGGAAACATCAAGCATGACAATCAAAATAAACACGGAATCTTGTGGGTATCAAATCAATCGTATAATTGAGTCCAAGCTGTGTGGACTAACCCTTTTTGTTTTTTCTTCCTTTTTTCAGAAAAAAAAGCAGAGAAGTTTATCAGTCCACCAGTCACAATAATTGTTGGCCTGGTGATCACACCACTCTTCTGCAGTTCAAGTCTGACAATCACACCATTCAGGTATGATTGGCCTGGGTTTAAATTCACTACAGTTCAAATCAACTTAGAGGCCTGGTTCCGCAACAAATAGATTCAATTATTTGCTTAGAAAATATAGTGCATTGGCTTACAAATACTAGAACAATTTTCTGTAGTCAGCTATCGCTAGAAGAAAAATAGGGATAAGGACCATGGGTACGGCATCTTTATCAAATAGTGAAGTTGAACACTTCAACCAATGTGTTTGACTATAATACAGTTGCCCTCAACGTCTCCATCAATGGAATAACTTCACTAATCAACCAAAAAATAATTTGCAGTTGAAGCAGACGGTGCACACTTAAACGGAACATCTTCATTTCCAACGACCATTTTATATTCCTGGTGGCAGCGATCACACTAAACTGCAATGTAGACGACCTGTTGGTATTCAATTATTCTCGATAGTGACTCTATGCCATTGGCAGGACCATATTTGCTCCCGAAATGGACACTACAGAATCATTGAATCCGATAGTACCACTTGCATTGCATGATTTAAGGACCACTAGTGGTAATTTAATACTAGGAGAGAAAGCAGCCCTCTGAAACTGTTCTTGAATTTCTCTGTATCTTCACCCCTTTTCCGTACGCGCGCGTGTGTTCTTTTTGCCATCTCTCTGCATTTAGCCATTTAGTGTCGGCCGACTTTTTTACTCCTACTTCCTGATTAGTAGTATACTCATAATGACTAATTTCCTTTTTCCTAAATAAAACAAAATCGCAGTGCGTTGTTAATATCCTGAACTCACCGCACTTCTCAGGGCGCAAGCTGCCGGAGCATTTGCAGGCGAAGGTCAGCCCGTTGTCGCCGTACGCGCATTCCCCGCCGCTTGCAATGCACCCCGGGCAATCCCCGGGCACCTCTGTCCACTCCAGGAGAAACCCCTTCCTCAAGCTGGCGACGTACTCGTCGCCATTCCCCTGGGGAGCCACAAGAACCGGCGCGAAAGCGAAGAAGCAGCTCGGCGGGATGCCGCCCTGGACGTGGCTTCTCGAGAAATTCCGGCCGTCGCCGAGCCGGACGAAGGAGGAGCTGTCGCAGGGCAGGCTGTGAAACCCAGCCGAAGGCTCCGGGTGGGACTCCGTGCACTTCCCGAGGAAGAGCAGCTCCTTGTTGGCTTTGCTGAAGAAGAGTGGCCGGGACACGATCGAGACGTTGAACGTCGGCGCGGGGCAGCCGGTGGCCAGCGGCAGGTTGATGTTCACCACGTGTAGGGATCGGTTCTTGGGGAAGATGCTTTCCACCCGATACGCCTGGTAGATGGAGCGGCTCATGAACGCGCCGCTGCTGTTGCACTTGAGCTGGAATGCCGGCGGCCCGCACGGCGGCCGGCCCGGCTCCTCCACCCAGAACGGGTAGGTGATGTTCAGGCTCCCGCATGTCTTCGGCCAGCAGCTTGACGGCTGCGCCGCGCTGGCCGCCGGCGGCGGGAGGAGGAAGGAATAAGCGAGCAGCAGCAGCAGGAGCTGGTGCATAGCGGATGGGGGATGGAGGAGATAAGGCAGACTGGCTGCGGCGGAGTAGATTGGATTTCGGAGTTTGGTCAGGGAACTGGACAAGGAGTGGAACGGGATATGCATGAGAACTACCGGGCTGTTTGCTGCTTTAGAGGGGTTTATTAGAAGTCCCGTCTAAGTCTCTAGTAAGCCTTTTTTATTCAAATATGAACGGATTATACCCATAAGCCCCAAGTCTGGAGGATGCTTATAGGATTTATTTTCTATGGATTCCATCAAAATATCCTCTCTTTCCTCACACTGTCCTTGTCTCCCTCAACTACGAGTGTATTAATAAAGGGTAGAAAAATCATTACCAATTATAGCGGTTTTTTATAAACCGCTACAACCAAACACCATTTTAGGCTCATAATAAACCCCTCCAAACCAAACAGCGCCTGCATATGCGAGAAGGAAGGTGAGTAGCGATTTGACCGGTCTTCTTCTCCTCTCAAGCGTTTTAGTCCCCGTTTTTTTTGAATTTATTTGATTGGTCTAGCAGGTTTGCGGTAGCTACATGTTGCTCAAGTTTTGTAGTTTGATCCATAGCAGCTATTGATAGCTGTAGCAGGGATCTATGGCGGAAGAGCTGAAGTCTCCAAGAGACTGAAAACTGCTGGTGCACCGTAGTTTCGTCTTTTATGCAGCTTAGCCTTGTGGTTTTGGACTGCGCATCTTTGTATTATTAAAGAGAAAATCTGGACAGAGATATATAACTTCCATTTTGCAGCAACTGCGGTTGCCGTGTGCTGGATGAGATTCGCCCAAGTCTCAAGTCTCCTCCAGCACTGGCCAGTGCTTAGTCCAATTTGCTCCCTTTTCCACATAAATTCAATGCATGTAGTCGACCCAACGAACCGATGCCACTGGCCTAGAGGTCTTGCATAGCGCGACTGATACCGACCAAACTCATGTGCGCTAATAATTTGGCCATCCACCGATCCGCGTCCACACAAGCAAGAAAATCCAAGAAAGGTGGATGACCTAGACGTCACAACGTGATCTTATCAACCCGTTAGTATCACCGTATCACGGCATGAATGCACAAGGTAACCATGATCCAGCAAGGCTTTTGCTCACCAGGATTGATGGAATAAGCCGCTAAGAACTACACGCAATGCAAATGGGGACAGGAAACACGGAAATCTCCATGTGAGACCAGAGGATTCAGAGGGCAGGGCTACCGCGATGACAATCTGCGCTACCGCTGCACCGCATATGATCCGCATGATGCAGTGGATCAAGAAATTATGCCCTGCAGAAACTAGTTTTAGCAGCGCAACTTGAAGTCCGCAGGTGGGAGCTAGGGACTCACCGGCGCATTTCGGCCCCGCCGCGCGCCTGCCGTCGGGGCAGAGGCACCGGAACGCCGCGGCGGCGTTGTCGTACCGGCACTGCCCGCCGCTCGCGTTGCAGGCCCGGCAGTCGCCGACGCCGCCCGCCTCCCACTCCAGGACGAACCCATCCTTCAGCAGCTGGCTGTAGTTGGCCGCCGTCATGGCCGCCGCCTCCCGCCCCAGCACCGGGATGTACGAGTACGTGCACCGGCCCGTCGCGATCGCCGGCGGCCTGTCCCAGTAGTAGGTCCCGCCGAGGTACGCGTAGATGGGGGCGCTGCAGTTCGAGGTGGCGTTCACGAACTCGTCCCCGCTCGGGGCCGTGCCGTCGCACTTGGAGAGGAAGCACAGGGCGCGGTTCCGGGGGCTAATCGTGAACGGGCTGAGCGCGATGCTGACCGACATGTTGAAGTCGGTGCGGCACACGCCGTCGTCGCCGGCAGCGATCCTTGTGTGAGAAGCGACGAAGGAGTTGCTAGCGTAGTCGACGCCAAGGACGAGGATGGAGGAGCCCTTCAAGGAAGTAACGCTGCTGTCGTTGCTGCACCGGACCTCGAAGGCCGGGTGGCCGCAGGGTGACATGGATTGGTTGCTGCCGCCGAGCCAGAATGGATATCTGACGGTGAGGTTCCCGCATGTCGCCGGCTCGCAGTCACCGCTCGCACGGTCTTGGAGGAGCAAGCAGGCGACCAGCAAGAGGAGCAGCAAGGTCGGATTCATCAAGCTTGCTACTCGACCAATGGAGGAGCAGCAAACTTCGAAATGGAGGGGATTGGGGATATAGCGGAATGGAGGCGAAGGTCCAAACTCCAAAGAGACAAGTCGCAAGGACAACTGTGCAATCGAATTGAGTTATTATTTGTTAGAGGATCGAGCCTAGTAGCCTACGTCCTGAAGAGGTCGTCGCAATAAAGGGAAGCGCAGAAAGGGTACTGGGGAAGTGACGCTGATTTTGCTTCTCTCTCCCTTTTTTTTTAGCAAAAAGTACAGGAGTTCGATTTTTCTTTGTTCGCCCCTCTTGTTCTTGAGGACCTCAATTTTTGCAGTTTCTTCATACGTGTTGTATACTCCCCACTGTCAACATGCTGTATACTATATTACTTCCCACTGTCAAGGGAATAATGGACAGCAAATGAGTTTAGGACAGCACGTGATTTTTCACGTTGTAGATATTAGATTATCAAATAAAAGAAAAGAAGACTATAAAAAAGCTGTGAAAAACTTTTGGCTTGCCCTCTTCTTTGATTTGACATTTTTATGCAAAGCAAAAAAAAAGAGAGAGGACCTGTTGGCGAACTACTAAAAAGGCTATCTTGGCAAACATAGGAGAGTGGAACGTTGAAAAGAATTGTCTTGCATCGCAGTTCGCTCACGAACATTATTGTTCAAACTAACTGCTACGTGCATTCAAACTAACCAGTCATTTAGTCAGCTCGATCGAGACCACCATGTCCCCATCAGACCTTGCTTGGATAAATATATTCTCCCTCCTATCCATATGGATTAGAGTGAATAAACTAAACTTCCACCTCAATTATATTCTTCCCAACATGTTTGAATATGATTGAAGGGGTTTATTATGTACTTCCTCCGTCTTAAATTATTAGCCGTTTTGAATTTTCTAGATTCATACGCTTTATTATGCATCTAGATATAAATATATACGTAGATGCATAGCAAAATCGATATACCTGAAAAAGTTAAAACGACTAATAATTTAGAAAGGAGGAGCACCAAACAAGATCTTAGTGACAACACTGATCCCTTCAAGCCAATTCAGTGCGCAGTATTCCACCTCATTTTTTATGATACGCAGTATTAAAAAGATACAGGACTCGTACGGAATCGTGGGATCGGTAACTAACTCACCGCGCGGGCACGTCGCCGGCAGAGGCACCTGAACGCATTCACTTCGGCGTCGTGCCGGCACTGACCTCTGGTCGCGTCGCACGCCGCGCAGTGCCCGGGCAGCGTCCCCTCCAGCAGGAACCCGCGCCTGACGAGCCTCTCGTATAGTCTCCCAGTGCCCTCAGCTCAGACCCGGGCAGCACCGGCACGACCGAGTACTGGCAACACGTCGACGCCGCCTCCTGCACGGGCCCCCAGGTCTCGTAGCTCCGGCTCAGGTACACGGACTACCGGCGGCCCGGGCCCGGGCCCGGGCCCGTGCAGTTCATATATATAGGAAACGACCCTGCCGGAGGTCTGTGCTCAGGTACACAGACCTTGAGTCCTCGATCAACCCCAGCCACACTGACTGCCTGACCTGCCTCTAGCCTTCTTATTTATCATAAGATTTATTTTAGTTTCACATAAATCACACCTAGATCTTTTTCTGTAACCACCCTCGCTCTTCCCCGTACTGTTTTCTCCTTTAGTAGAGTATACTAAAATCGCTGCAGACACAGCCACTGGCCTAACGTAAAAAAAACATACTTTTTAGAAGAAAAAAAGCATCATATCAAAATATAACACTCGTAACGTTTGGAGAGTTCTGTGAAAATGTAATGTATAGACCACGTTTCTTGTGGGAAGGCTTCTAATACAGGATGTACTATGTGCATGATCTAATACCTGCAGCATAAGAAATGAATATATGCTTTTTAGGTCAACCTCTTACAAATGCGATACAGCACATTGATTTCCCGTTTCCCATAGGGCTGGTTCATCCGCTCATGGGTATATATATCATAAGATTAAATTTAAAAAGGAGGCCATCTCCCGAGAGAGAAGCCTTAAGTCGATGAAAAATATGATGGCTCCGAGGGACATGAAAGCAATGGCTTCGGGGGCACTTCCAATTCATTTATGTTCTTCTCCAATATTTCTATGACTCTGCTCATGGAAGGGCGATTCCCCGGGGCCGTTTGTATGCACCACAAGCCAACTAGGGTCATCTGTCTTGCAATCTCTTCCGTCTCACATGTGACTTCATGACTTTGTAAACCTTCAACTAGACGGTCGTAAACCCAGTTTGGAAAATATGCTTCACTAGAATTCTCAATATTTTCTTTAGCATCCGTCCTCCCTCCTACCATCTCCAACAGCAGCATTCCATATCTGTAAACATCTGACTTAATGGATACAACTCCAAAACCCCTAGAAAATACTTCCGGAGCAATGAAACCGATGGTACCTCTTGCTTCCGCCATTGACAGGGCACTATCCTTAAGGTGGCACAGCTTTGCCAACCCAAAATCTGCAATCTTGGGACAAAAGTCTTCATCCAGAAGCATGTTATGTGGCCTGATATCAAAATGGATGATGCGGGTATTACAGCCTCGGTGCAAATATTCCAAGCCTCGTCCAATGCCTACTGCTATTTCTCGTAACTTCTCGTATCCAATAGCCCTTTTAGTTTCTTCTCAATAAATATACTTTTCCAATGAACCATTGGCCATGTATTCATAAATAAGTGCTCTCTTAGATCCATGTAAACAAAAACCAAGTAAGTTAACAATATTTACATGAGACGTCCTACGGATACTCACAACCTCATTTAGGAACTCCTCTCCATTTCGTTTTGATCCTTTTAACAGTTTCACGGCAACCTTGCGTCCATCTTCTAAATTGCCCTTAAATACAGTGCCGTAGCCACCTTCTCCCAGTTTTTCTTTGAAGGATCCAGTTATTTTCTTTAGCTCTGAGTATTTGTACCTTTTTGGGACGAGAGAATCATATGCTTTTAGTATTTCTTCTAAGTTTGATTCATTGCCCGTGTACTTTTGGTTGAATGAAATACACTTTTCCTTCTGACGGTACATTATCCAAACAGTGCATGTAAGAATCAAGCCGACTGAAGCAGGCAACGCAACTGAAACAGAACATAATAATGAGTTACACACTATTGGCAAAATGCAAATTCTTACAGTTTTTCTGTTTGATCGTGGCGGCATATGTTAAATTATAATCAAAAGATTTATGGCATGGTACTGTAGTAAGATGGAACGAGCACCGAGTACCGACATTACATAGCAGGTAGCTGAATTGCACTCTGTTCTCTGCTCATTAAATTAATCGTTAAAAAGGCATACCTATTAAAATTAACTTGATGTTCTTTTTCTTCCTTCGATCTGCTAAAGATGTAACAAAATTGTGTCAGATCATCAACAAAACGAGATAATCTGGAAAACAAAACTTTTCTTTACTTTGAGGAACAAAATGGCCGAAAGAATTGACTCTTTTGCTTCTGAGGAAACATAATGTGCAAGTGTGTTTCAACGGAGATAATATCACAAACAAGTCTTGTTTAGCGATAAGTGGTCCATCTATGTGCTCTTATACGGACTAATACTTTTAACAGACATAAGTGTTAGATATTCATGGATAAATATGAGAACTAGATGACTTTCTGTCCTCCAAATTTTAGATTTAGTGACTACTTTTTTTAAACGAATTTAGTGACTACTTTGGTGTCTTGGATCTCGTTGGTTAGTAAGTTAGTAACTATAATACCTGTAACTAAAGTACGATTATCTTTGCTCCACAATTGTTGCTGCTGCTGCTCAATTGACTCTCTTGATTAACGATATAACTTTTCTCAGTCTTTCTTGTTGGGTTTGAATGGTTACTAAGCATCATTGACACTGGACTAGCTAGTGTCTGGATTATGTTCTAGAGGATGCCTTGCAAGTGCTTACGGTCGTCTAGAACATAATCTGGAGAGTTCTTCTTACCTTGACAAGTATTCTTTTCACTTTAAATCATCTCAAGCTAAAAGCAAAAGGCAACAAAAGTAAGACTTAAAAGTGATAGCATGTCACGATTTATGGGTCCTGTAGAGCACACTGATGAGAGGCAAGAAGTTAAGCGTTCCTTACCTGGTGAACTTGATGAGCAGAGCAACCCGTCAGGGCAGACGCACTGGAACGCAAGTTCAAAGAATCTGCACTCCCCGCCGCGCCGGGTGCACGCATCGCAGTCTGCCGCGGTCGGCGGCCACTGCAAGAGGAACCCGTCGCTGATCAATCGCCCGTAATCACGAGCTGGTTCCATCCCATCTTGGAACCCTCGCACCGGCACGCTCACCGAGATGCAGTTCCTCGGGACCCCCGGCGGCGCGTTGCCCTCGCCGTCCGGGACGTACGCTCCGATCGTGGGCCTCGGGCACGGCGGCTGCAGCAGCACGCTCGCATTGCGGGGGAGCGTGCAGTTGTAGACGAAGACGAGGCTCCTGTTGGTGACGCTGATGTTGACCGGCAGGAGGGACAAGTGGGAGGGCACGTTAAAGTCCGGGATGTGGCACCGCTCGTCGCCGGCGTAGGACGTGTCGACGTCGACGGCCATCACGAAGGAGTTGCTCCCGTAGGAGATGTTGAGGACGCGGTACAGGCGCTCCCGGAACGTCCTGGTGAGGTAGGCGCGGCCGGCGTCGGCGCACGTGAGCTCGAAGGCCGGGAAGCCGCAATAGAGCGGCTGCACGCCGCTGAGCGAGAACGGGTACGTGATGCTCAGGTTCCCGCATGTCGCCGGCGCGCAGCTCGAGTTGCCGGACCCGCTGGTGGTGGTGGTGGCAGCCGCCAATTGCAGCAAGGAAGCTAATACGACTGAAAGCAGTTTGAAGCTCATCGAAGGATGGAAAAGGAGCTGGAAGCACATGAATCGAGCTGTTTCTTGGCTATGTGCACTGAGTATACGGAGCAAGGTTCTAAGTCTCCCACTATACACTATAGTTTTCGCTATAGTCCGTCCGCTATATCTGTTTAAGGTAGGGTATAGCTATTAGAATTTATGTATAATTTAGCCGCTATAGCCTCACTATTAGTTATTTTTTAGAGTACAGTCGTTAAACCCTTTAGCCTACTATTTTGAACCGTGATACAGACAGATGAAAAGGAAACTGAATGAAGGGACTGGTCAGTCCATCTTTAAGCTCGGAAACGTCAAATGTTTGACTGGTCCGTTTTGTTTTTTTTGGAAAACTACACCATGCCAAGTAGCGACGTTTGACGGGATGTGCACGACGGAGACTGTTCCAACGCAGTAGTCTGTATCCTGCGCATTGAATTTCTCTAATGTACCGTTTGGACGTAGATATTATAGTCTGGAATTTAGAATTGGTATTGAATATACTCAATATCACCTGTTTGGATGTTCTGGGAATTGGAATTAGAATTTTCCTCCAATACCAAGCGGTATTCAACATGCAATTGAGCTTTCTCCCACGATTCCGACCTCTATCTTTCCGTATTGCTTGGCATTCACCGCACCCTCTTCTTCCCCGCGTCCCTCCCCGATGTTTGACGCCTGCGCCGCTCCGCTCTGTCGGCCGCCGCATCGCTCCCCGGGCCCTCCGCTCCCCCACGCTTCTCCTGCTCCGTCGGCCGCCACACGGCTCCCCCTCGCCCCTCCTGCTCCACCGGCAGCCGTGCTACGCCGCTCGGCCGGCCGCCGCACCGCTCCCCCACGCCCCTCCTGCTCCGCCGGCCGCCGCGCCGCTCTCCGCTCCCTCGAGCCCTCCGTTGCGGCTCTGCTCCCCATGCTCCTCCTTCACTGAGCCGCTCCCCTAGCCCTCCGTCCGGCTCCGCTCCCCCGCGCCTGTCTGTCGCGGTGCCGCTCCCCTCCCCCCACCCTACCCTTCCTGCTCCGCCGCTCCCTCAGCCACCGCGCAGCTCCATTGCACCCTCCTGCTCCGCCGTGCCGCTGCCCATGCCTAACGCCGCTGCTCCGCTCCCCTAGAGGCCTAGAGTGGCGGCGTGAGGAGTAGCAGTGCAGAGAGGATGAGGATGGGACGATGGGTCAAATTTCAACAGTGTATGCACATCCAACAAGAATTGATATTTGTCTCTAGTTAAATTTCATCTAGCAATTTCATCTACGTCCAAACAATCGTTTTGGTATCGAGCCCATTTCAATGTCTAGACTGATTTGGTATTGGATCCAATTTAATGCCAACCCCTTCAATATCGACATCCAAACAAAGCCTGACTGATTATGTGGTTCAGAGCCTCAGATGGAGAAGAGTTTTCGGTGTGATGGCTCCAAGATTATCATTTTACACTGGACTCTAAACCGGTAAGAAAACATGAGCTTCGATTCACATCTCAGATGCAATCGAACGTACACTAAAGTTGTAACCCTGAAGATTACCAAACACAGACCTTGACGCGCGGAGTAATGAGAAGCGAGGTTATCCTGCAATCAGTGAAGCACTCGCCGAGTGCTTTCGAGAGCACAGAGCAGGCAGCAGAGGAACAGCTTTGGTGGCTTGGCCTCACTGCCACACGCAACAGAGCGCGCACTCGGATCAGGAGAACAGAGCCCGCCCGGTTGGAAATGTTCCTGGGCCACCGTCTTACGAGGAACGCAGAGGCCGCCTACGAGGCCGCTTTTCTTGATGGGCTATCAACACTTTCCTCGTGATTGGGCTGAATCTGCATGGGCTTGATAGCCTGCGAGTGGTGGTGACGTAGCGGGTCGCCGGGTCCATGTAGACCATTTGGCGGCGGCCTCATCCCCCATCCCCCCATCCCGGCGTTTCCTGCCGCGCTGCTACACTTGGGCATGTACTCATAGATAAGAGCCCTTTTTGAGCGCTCCAAACAAAACCCAAATAAGCTTACAATATTCACATGAGATGACCTGCCAATGCTCGTAACCTCATTCACGAACTCCTCCCCTTTTCCTTTGCTGTCATGCAGAAATTTCACTGCGACCAGACGGCCATCACGTAGCTTTCCTTTGTAAACCACTCCGTAACCACCCTCTCCGAGCTTATTACTGAGAAAAGAAGTTACCTTCATTACCTCTGAGTAGTTGTATCTTTTTGGAGCTAGGGGTCCATAGGATACTATTAGAGCCTCAATGTTCCTTTCAGTACTGCTGATAGCCCTTTTGCCCAGAAGAAACCGTAGGCTTTGCCTTTTCTGATGGCATACCATCACATAAGTACATGGAAAGAGCAAGCTTGCAGCTGCTGTCATCAAAACTGCGATAAAATCATATGTTATTTTCTTGAAATATCAAAAGGTACGTTATGTTTTGTATTTTTTTCTAAATATATGCCATTTTGTGCGCCAGATGAATCAGTCTCTTAGGAGGAGATGACTGCCTGCATTTTTTAAATGCTAAAGCATCAATGTGTTTATCATTTACCTATTCGTATTATCTTCCCATGGCTCCTCTTGCGTCCTGTAATAGCAGCAAGTTTCATTAACGTGAGAACAATAACATAATTGACTACTCAAATAATATATTTAGAAAACAGTAAAGTACATTAGGGTCTTATTTTTTTATTCTGGATTCACGCCTAGGTACATAAGCTCTCAAAGTGGAGATCTAGATCCTTCAACTTTTTAAGTGGTTCATCACATGTGAGACTCTAGGTCCATAATTGGTCTTTTAGTGAACCACTAAAATTTTATGGACCCAAGTCCTCACTTAGAGAATTCATGGACCTATGCGATAACCTAGAAAAAACTAACCTACCGTACAATGAAGAAAACATATTGCTTACAAATTAGTGAAAAGAGCAGTTAAGGCGTTTCTCATCTCTTTTGATTGAAGAAATAAATTACTCAAAACGAGGGTTTCAGTTCCATACAAGGAACAGCCACACAAACATATCTGCATGTGGATGCCAATATACATATTTGTGGAGATTTTTTTGTTCTTTTAAGCAAAATATTTGTTACCGCACTGCTGTGTTAATTCTACTGATATGCGTGATGATCTTATTGCCATGATCACAAGTAGTGGTTATACTGCCGTTGATCTCTGCCATCAACGTACAATATGCAATTGGTCATGTTTTGCCTTGTTACTGAACAACCGATCTTGTGGAAACGTTCCACAAGAGTTCAAGTGTTTGTTTTTCCAAAGAGCATGTAGGGTACAAAACGTGAAATGAATAATTAACAATATAATTAAGTCTTTTCCTAGAAAGTACTCCCTCCGTTTTAAATTATAGATTATTTTAATTTTTTAGATATATAGATTTTTGTTGTACATTTAGATATACGCAATGTTTATATACATATCAAAAATAATATATTTAGAAAAAAAATAACTAATAATTTAGAACGTAAGAATAAAAAAGAGAAGTCTCGAATTCTTCGGAAGCGAAGATCGTTAGAGTAGAGTAGCCTATATGGCACAGAACTCACCCGCACCTTTTGCATTATAGCCCTTTTGTTGAAAAAAATTCACGTTTGGACTCCTGGAGAACCTATTTCGGAATTTGGATCCTAGGGCTCGGCGCTGTGAGTCACGGCGCCGAGGTAACACGTCTCGGCGCCATGAGTCATGGCGCTGAGACCCCTAACGCAGTCGCTGATATGGCGGTGACTTGCGGTGACGTGGCAGAGCTCAGCGCCACAGATTACGACGCCGAGCCCTTTTCTATATGGCGCGTCCTCTTCCTCTCTCTCTCCCTGTGCCCTATTCTTCTCTTGCTCGTCCTCCAGCCTCCTCCGCCGTCCGCCGCCTGCCCATCCTCCGGCCTCCTCCGCCGGCCGCCGCGCCTCCGCTGGCCGTCGCGCGGCCTTCTCCGCCGGCCAGCGCGCCTCCGCCGGGCCGTAAGTTTTTTTTAATTAGTTTTTTAATTTAATTAGGTATTGTAGTAGTTAACAATTTAGGTAATTTTAAATAATTTATTTAATTAGTTTTATTAGTTTAGTTAGGTAATGTAGTTAGTAATTTCTTGTAGTTAGTTAGAAACCATATTTAGAAAATGTAGTTAGACAGTAGTATTTAGAAAATTTAGTTAGACAATAGATGTAGGTATTTAGTTTGGTAGCTTACTTAGATAAATTTAAGTATTTAGTTTGGTAATTTGGTTAGGTTAGGTAGTTCGGTTAGGTATTTTTAAGTAATTCTAGGTATTTAGTTAGGTAATTTAGATAGTTAGAAAATATTATTAGTTAATTTTGTATATTATACCCGTCATAACCTTTGTGTTGTGCATACGAACTAGATGGACAATTTAGTGACCTTGTATCATGGAGGCAGTGTCGAGAGAGATGTGTTTGGGAATGTCATTTTTGATGATGGAATGCACGGGGTCTCCCTGATATTCAATGATCGGCCGTTGTTTAGTGAGGTGTTTGGTAGAGCTTGTGATGAGCTTCAATGCATTTCCAGTGACGATGCCATCTCAGTTCAAGGGGTCGTCCACTTTGGTAAATTGGGCCAGATTTTCTGACGGCTGGTCAACATAACATGTGAGGTTGAATGGGAGAACTATGTGAATACTGTCATGAAGAATGAGTATCAATGTTTGGATTTGGTTGTGCGGAAGTTGTCAAATGCTCGCAGCCCTCATGTGCATTCAACCCGTAATGTGTCTCCTGCTAACCCTCCGTTACCCAACCTTGAGGTGGATCAGGAAGATGCGGTTGTGGTCCCTAATGCTCAATCCGGCCCGAATGAGTTTAGCATTTGTCCTGATGATCGTGTACATTGTCGGATTGGTGATGTCGATGCGCCCCCCAGGAGATTCCTTTGACCCAGAACCATCCAAGTGTTGTAGAAACACCACCCTTTCTTTTGTTATTCGCCCTTAATTCCATTCATTTGTCCCAATGCCATCTTTAATTGTTGTTTAAATGCAGGAGATATTCCAGATAATATTGGTGTTCCCCCTGTGCCTCCGTCTTCCAATACAGGACGGGCTTCTAATAGTGTGGATGTTCAGATAGATGATGACGAGGAGCCTTATGGGAATGCAAGAGCCGTTGATTCAGATGATAACCACTCAGTTGCAGCATTGAGCGAAGAAGATATTGAGCGCATCGGATTTTTTTGTCCTGATCGTGATCCACTAGTTCATGAATTCAGCGATCCCAGTCGTTCTCGTAGTGCTTATGCAGAAGGAAGAAAGAGATGTCAAGCTGCTAGAGGCTCCTGAGGCTGGGGATAGCATGGAAATTAAGAAGGGCCTTCTATTCAAGGACTTGCCTACATTGAGAAGATGCTCACAGGAGTATTCTGTGAGACGTAAAAGACCATTCAAGGTTAGGCACTCGCATGTGGAGCGGCACTACACAGTGGTGTGCGAGAAGGCTGATTGCAATTGGAGGGTCTGTGCTCGGAAATAGAAGGCCACGGGAAAGTTTGAAATCACCAAAATTGTAGGTCCACACACTTGTGCCGACATGGATCTACAGCTGAGGCATCGACAGTTGACCTCTACCCTTATTGCTAGAAAGTTGTACTCAACGTTGAAGTGTCAGCCCAATTTGAAGGTGAAGACAATTATGGATATGGCTGAGAAAATATTTGGTTACAAGATCAAGTATGAGAAAGCATGGCGGGCAAAGCAACGGGCCTGGAAGATGATATATGGGGACTGGGAGGAGGGGTATGAAAAGCTACCTGCACTGTTCAATGCAATGAAAGTAGCTAATCTAGGCATGCACTATGACTGAGAAAATATTTGGTTATAAGATCAAGTATGGGAAAGCATGGCGGGCAAAGCAACGGGCCTGAAAGATGATATATGGGGACTGGGAGGAGGGGTATGAAAAGCTACCTGCACTGTTCAATGCAATGAAAGCAGCTAATCCAGGCATGCACTATGAGTACATTCCAAAACCGAATGAATGGAAGGATGGGAGGCAGATTTTCTTTCGTGCTTTCTGATGCTTTCCACAGTGTATGGAGGCCTTCAGGCATTGTCGTCCGGTGTTATCCATTGATGGTACTTTTCTGATTGGCAAGTACGAGGGCACGCTATTGATAGCGATTGCAGTTGATGCTGACAACGCATTGGTTCCTTTGGCCTTTGGTTTGGTGGAGAGGGAGAACAAAGCCAGCTGGGGATGGTTCTTGCGGCTAGTTCGGATACATGTTGTAGGCTCTGGCGGGTAGGTTGGTGTCATATCTGATAGACACCAGGGTATACTCAGTGCGGTACAGGAGCAGATTCCAGGATATGTACCATTGCACCACCGTTGGTGCACTCAGCACATGGCCTAGAATTTACTAGATACAGATGGGAACAAGAATAACTTTCCTCTATTCGAGGATGTTGCTCGCCAGCTTGAGGTGCAGTTCTTTCAAGAGAAGTTGGAAGAGCTAAAAACGGCAACAAACGATGTAGGAGTTCTGAGGGAGCCTGAGAAATGGTCAAGGGCGTACGATGATGGTGGCCATAGGTACGAGTTTCAGACTAGCAACATGGCCGAGTCATTCAACAGTGTGCTTAAGGGGATACGAGCAATGCCCGTGAATGCTATCGTATCATTCACCTTCTACAAGCTTGTTGCATGGTTTAATGACAGATACTTAGAAGCAATGGCACTACAGAGCAAGAACCAGCTATGGGCCCCTAAACCTATGCGTCATCTTGGTAAGGCAGAGGATAGGGCTCGCGCATATGAGGTTAAATGTTTTGACCACACGACAGAAAAGTATGAGGTCACGAAAAGGGGTGGTACAACGTCCGATGGTGACGTGCGGCCTTCGAGGAGTTATATTGTCATACTAATTGATTTCTCATGCACATATGGGAGAACAAGGCAGTACCACTTTGTATGTTCCCATTATATTGTAGGAGCTCGGCACCACAACTTTGCCTACAAGAGCATGATACCGCGGGAGTTCACTGTTGACAGCCTTGTACTTACATGGCCTTCCTGGTTTGAGCCTTACCTAGACGAGGGACAGTGGCCAACGTATACGGGTCCGAAATACATTGCGGATCCAGGGGCCCGTTGAAAAAAGCCTGGAACTAGGAAGAGAACGAGATATAAGATGGTCATGGATCAGGTTTCAGGAAGAAGTAGTAGACGGAGGAGAGGAACCCCCTTTCTTTCCGACCTCGACGAAAATAAATGTGGTAGATGCGGCAGACTTGGTCACAACACGCGGACATGCAATTGCCCGCTTAGTCAGCTGCAAATAGTTGTTCTATACTATCATTTTGTTTTAATGTTTACTTTATTTTATGTATGTGCATGTCTTACGTAATTAAAGTTTCTTAATTTGTTCATTTTCATTATTTGTTAATTAAATTACTATTTTATTTTTGTAGGATGGAGGCACCATACCTGCTCGATCCATACTACGAGCAGAACCACCGAGGACGACGCACCGCGGAAGGGGAGGTAATGATCAAAATTTATGTTCCACATCATCTGCTTGTGCCACTCTTTAAAATTGATTTTGATGTACTAACAAAATAATTCGATGTCTCCAGGAACTGCCCCTTCTTCGTCCTCGAACCCATGACAGGTTCCACGAGATGCAGTACGATGACAGGTACACCCCTTTTCTGGAGAGGGCTGGCCTCGACGTCGTATCGTACCAGGTTCGCCGCGAGTTGCGGGTTATCAACCCCACAACGATCACAGCTTTGGTTGTCAGGTGCAATCATTAACGACTAATCCATTTTGTCTTCGTTTTCCAAGGTCAACGGGGTAACTCACTGTAAGTTCTGTGCATTTTTCTGTAGGTGGAGGCCGAAACTCATAGTCTCCACCTTCCTTGCGGTGAGATGATAGTGACACTGGAGGACGCTCAGAAGTTTCTTGGTCTCAGTGTCAGAGGTCGTCCAGTCACCGGCCAGTGCAGGCCTGACGGTTGGAGGGCTCGTGTGGAGGCCTTCCTCGGCAGAGGGCTTCCTGAGGCGGTGCCGGCTACCTGAACCTCTGGAGTACCTATCACCTAGCTTCGGCAGCACTTTGCTCACTGTCCGGAGGATACAGATGAGCAGACAGTCGCCTACTACTGCCGAGCTTGGATACTTCACTTGTTTGGGTGTGTGCTCTTCGCCGACAGCACAGGTGACAGCGCGTCTTGGATGTACATACCTTGCCTGATAGACTGGGACGCGGCAGGGATGTACAGCTGGGGGTCCGGAGTGTTGAGTTTCTTGTACCGCCACCTATGCGAGGCGTGTCGTCGGGCTTCACAGCATGCGTCCATCAGCGGCTGTGTGTACTTGCTCCAGCTGTGGATGTGGTCTCGTCTACACGTTGGCCGGCCCACCGTTTTTGCTCCATGTCCGTGGTTCGACGTGGCCACCCCTCGACTCCGACCAACAGCTGCTTACTTATGGGACTAGGTCAAAGCTCCGTTCGCCAGGAGTATGCGAGCATACGTCGAGTACGCTAATGAGCTGGACACGCTCACACCCTCGATGGTACGTCCATTGCATTCCATTTCGTCTTTTCATTTTGATTTAGCTATAGTTGACTACATGGTATCCATGCTACAGGTTGGTGTTTAGATGCAGTTTTAGTGACAATATGTAATTTAATATTTCGCAGGTAACTTGGCAGTCGTATAACGACATAAGGGTGGTGCAGCTTCAGTTGAGCACCGCGTGTTATGCAGACGAGGACTTGTACAGGATTACGTGCCCGCTGATCTGTTTCTACGTTGTGGAGTATCACCTGCCTCACAGAGTTGCACGCCAGTTTGGCTTGAGATAGGAGCGGCCAGTAAGGCCATTCTCGACGTCCGTGGAGTTGCACAAGTAAGTGTGAAGTACTTAATTCATCAACTGTTGCCAATAATGCTGCCTAGTTGACTATATAATTTTTCTATTGTTGTCACTATTGCTGTTACAGGATAGATCGTCAGAAACAGAAGAAGACAACCGATTTCGAGACACTGCACCGCACGCACATCGACATGTGGGACCTTTTCCATAAGAACGTGATTGAGAACGACTAGCTGCATACGGACTACAACTTCCGCGCGTACCTATCATGGTACCTAGCTGCGACACTGACCAAATTGAAGGGCAAGTGGATAGGAGCCGACTACGCCGACATTCAGTCTTCGGACGACGAAGATACGTCTTACGACCTTGCGATACGGGAAGGGACGGTGGTCGAGGCCGCACCCATCCTAGACCGAGTGGTCTGGTCAGCTAACACTACTATTCTGTAAAAATTTAGATTTATTGCAATAATATGATCATGTACAACGACTAACCATTTGTTTCATTTGAGTGTAGGGAAACACGTTGAAGCAATCAAAACATGTTGAAGCAATCCATACTTGACATCGAACGTTTTCCAAGGCGAGGAGTGGACGAGACGACACTGAACAACTTTCTTGGAGTAAGTTTTTGAAATTACTAAAGATATGGACATGTACCTCTCGTTTAATCTTATGCACTAACTTCATGTTCAAATGCAGAGACTTGCAGGTCGCCTACGCCGTGTTGCTGCTCGTTGTGATTGCAGGACTAGCACGGCGATGGACGTGCACGGTCCTCCGACAAGACTATCCGAAACCAGCGCAGGCCTCAGTACATCAATGCAGTGAGGCTCATGCTCCAGACGACAGAGCTCGTTCAGGTCAACAAGGACTACCTTTGAGGATAGTGATGGTGAGGATGAGGAGGACAGAGCCGAGGAGATTGGAGTATCTTAGCTGGAAGACGCTCCTTTCACACAGCCTTCACAGCAGGCAGCACGTAGGCAGCGTCGTCCACGTGACCCTTACACTCCAGGCACCGACGCTCTTGGTAAGGGCAAGGGTAAAACTAGGAGGCAGTGAGGATTAGTTCGTGGATACTATGGACTGTTCAGCTTGTATGAACTATCCCACACGTGTGGACTATTAGCTTGTATGAACTATTCCGCGCGTGTGGACTATTATGGACTATGGACTATGCTTCTGATATGTATGGATATTCCGATTCTTGGTGGATATGCTGGTGGTATTTCGTTGAATACATGCTCGTGAAACAAGGGAAACTCTTGCGAATTTTTCCCGTGAATCGTTTATCATAGTACAGAAGGTGCAATAAATGACAACACAAAAATAAATGAAGTACATGAGAACACAATGACAAGGTTATTACCTCAATAAATCGTACAACTAGCAAATCTTGCATACTACTGAGTGCAACGAGGCCACTTTCCCTTCCTCAATGCATCTGGATTCTCCTCCATTGCTGCCTTCGCACGGCGAACACGCTTCAGCTTCTGTTCCCTCTCCTCCTTGTGCTGAGCAGTATGCCTCCTTTTGAGCTCTTCTTTCCGCTCTTTATCTGCTGCCTCCTCTTGCCGTCTCTGCTCCATCAACTCCTTCCGCTCCATATCCCACGCCTTCATTCTACGCAGATACTCCTTATCCTCCTCTTTGATCTCAGTGTCGATCCACTGCTCAAAGTCACAAAGCGGGGGAGGAGTCTGCAAAGCATTCAATTGATACTCATGAGGCATACATGATTCTATATGACAGTGAAAATATTAAAAAAAATATAAATATTCTTACCAGCAACCCAATGCGAATCTGACGAGCAGTAGGGTCGAATGCATAATTTCACACATCCAATATCTATGGTTATATGATTCCTCTTCATCTGACTTGGGTACCTTGCAAGGATCACCGCAGAAGCACATCGGCACAGAAACACCACTAGGCAGCGACAAACGGGTGAAGGCTGTTCCAGTCATCACCTTTGGTTTACTAGATTTACCACGCCTAGGCATCTAAGGTTGCATATTACACATATAAATAACTAAACTCTAGACCTTAAACAATTACACTGAATAATACACATAATATAGATCAAATCGATAAGTAAAAATGGAGGAGGGGAGAGAGGATACCAAGCTCTTGAAGATCTATGGATCAAATCAAAGTTTTTAAGGTCAAATACGTCGATTGATGAGGTTGGGCAGGTGGGGGAGAGATAGAAAAACCGAGACGGGGTAAGAAATATGGGATGAAGGCTCGGAGAGGCTGATGGGTTATGATTGCGACCTCGGCGCCACGATCTGCGGCACCAAGCTCGGCGCCATGACCTCTGGCGTCGAGCTTGGCGCCACGTTGGCAACATGTGGCAGCTGACGTAGATGCCTCGACGCACGGCGCCCAGTCGTAGGGTCCAAATTTAAAAATATGTTCTCCAGTGATTCAAATGTGATTTTTTTTTAAAAAAAAAGGGCTAAAGGCTGAACTCACCGCAAGTCGCCGAGTGGACACCGTCGTAGCAGTGGCACTCGAACACATCGTCGGCAACACTTGTACGGCACTGGCCGCCGGTGTCCGTGCAAGCCTTGCAGGCCCCAGCATCCGTGTACTCGAGCAGAGACCCACCCTTCAACAGCCGCTGGTAGTCTGCCCCCGTCGCTCCCTCGTATCCCAGCACCGGAATCATCGACACGCTGCAGTTCATCGGCGGTGGCATCCCAGTGCCACCTGGCGCGTACTCCTTCCCAAGCAAGGCAAACACCGGCGTCGAGCAGACGACGCGCGTCCAAGAAGGCGGTACGCGTCTTCTGCCCAGATCGCAGGAGTAGAGGAAGAACAGCTCCTGGTTCTTGGAGCTGATGCTGAACGGCGAGAGGCCGAGGTCGGAGGAGGCGTTGAAGAATGTATCGAGGTCGCAAGTGTCGTTGAACATCAGGTCGATGTTGATGGCTCTGAATGAGTTACTGGGGTAGAAGATGTCCAGGATCTGGTTCCTCCAGAACGAGTTCGCCGGGGGAACGTTGCCCTGGCTGTCGCATATAACCTGGAAGGCCTTGTAGCCGCACTCCGCGGATGCGTGCCGGCGAGCCAGAACGGGTAGGCGATGGAGAGGTTCCCGCATGATGCAGGACTGCACGATGTCGCGTTGCTTGTGGCGTCAGCCGCCGAATTGGTTGGCAGAGCGAGTTGCACTACTACCAGCATGGCAGAGGAGAACAGCAGCGAGGCAGCAGGAAGGGAAGATAGATGATGCATCGTGCAGATGCAGAGCAGCGAAAGGTAGCTCTAACGGGGCCTTGCACGCAGTTGTGCGAGCAGAGCAGGCGAGAAGGCCGTGCGGCCATATAGGGGCGAATGCAAGTCTGGAGATAAACGTGACAAACATCTTCCATCAAGCTCATGTTGAATAGTCTTCACTCTCCCGTGTGGACCCAGCATACTGGTGCTCGACGGGAACGGGGCGCTTGACGCCAACTAGGCTCTAGCCCAACTCCACTGGCTTCAGCTGACGTGCAGGCTCTCATCCCGTGTCTTGTACCAGTACGTTGCACTGCCAATCTTTCATTTTTACCAAGCGGGGCCGGCCTGCCAGAACGATTTTTTGTTTTACTCAATGGAAAGCTGTAGGCCCATTTTGTCAAGTCTTTAAGATGTAGCATATATACGTTTATTCCAGGAAGTCGCAGTCGCAGAGACTCCTGACTGTGCTCGGACTCCTGACTGGCCTCAGTTTGCTATTGATGTTTACCACTGACTGTTCCAAAGGCAATAGCGCTAGAGCTTTGGTTACCATTGCGGAGCCACTGGCTGTATGCCGTGACACGTTCTGGGTGCAGATCTGGAATCAAGCCTGATTACTGATATGATATGCCAGGTACTCACGTTCGTATGTCGCCGGCCGGTTGCAGAACGCAGATCTGCATCTTTCAGTGAGAAAGATACGACTTACTGACTGGCAGCTGCAGCATGGTTGCGCTCTCGTACGACTTGTGATTTTAAACTCTTCCTCTAATCTCCAAAAAGAGTTGCAATAGTGATAATATCAAAACAAATATATTTATTTTTCAAGGTAGACTGCTGCTAGAGATAATACTTTCCTTTCCCCCTCTTCCTTCTCAGTTTTATAGGTTCGCTTACTACATTGCTGCCTTGTATCTCATCTGTTAGTGGTAACTATAATACCTAAGACTAAACTACACTTATTTTTCCCATTCTATTTCTTGTAGTAGCATTTTCTCGGTTGACTCTTAAATTTGTAACGGAGCTCGCATGGGCCAAACGAGCAGCTTGGCCCTCTTGGCCGAAGGTACCTCCTAGGCCTTCGGCCCGCACGAGTCACGCATCTGGATGGGCTTGGCAGCACATATGGTAGATGGGCTTGGCCCCGGCTCCCGCTCCCGGCAGGCCGGCACCGAGCACGAGCTGTTACATGCTGTTGCCGTCTTCCTCTAAAAAAAAAACAAAAGCAAAAAAAAACATGCTGTTGCCGTCTCCCCGTCACAAGGCGCGGCGGCCGGTGGCGAACACCGACCCCAACCATTGTTCTCGGACGCTTCTTCCTACCGCCGGGATTGTGGCTGGAGCCTAGTGCGATCACCATGAGGAGCCTCCATCTTGCACTGGATTAGTGCCGGTGATCAGGGCGGCGGCAGGTGGGAGCCAGCCGGAGCTACAGCAATAATGCAGTCTGGCGCCGCGATGGCGCGAACTCACCTGCCCTAGCTTCGGTCACTAAGTAAGTAAGGCGCCTCCTGTTCTTTGTAAAATTTTGGTTAAGCTTCAACATTTTTCAGTGCTCTCAGCACATGACATTTTAGGAAAATACTTTTTTTATGGGCAGAGAATAAGTCTAAACTAAAAGGCCTAACAAGAATGAACTTTAAATCATTTACTCTTCGGTTGGATTACGGTGCATACATAAGCAAGGTGAGATCACCCAACAGAAATATCATAGTTAAGATGAAATGCTTGATGGCAGCGTGGGACACACTACTAAAAAAAGATTCCTAGGGAAAGGTAAAAACGTAGTTTTAGAGGCGGGTGCGGTATCTGCCCCTACTTCTTGCAGCTAAAAATATAATTTTTAGGGACGGATAACGCGCCCGCCTCTAAAAATAATTTCTACGGACGGGTCACGGCGTGTTCCGCCCCTGGAAATCGATTTGTAGGGGCGGGTCCCGCCCTTTCAAATCGATTTCCAGCAAATAAAAAATAAAAAAATTGAAAACAACAAAAGAAAAAAGAAAAAAATATTGCAGCCAACCAGCCACCACCAGGCCCGTGTACTATCGAGTTAAATTTTTTTAACAAAATATACACACTTGCATCACCCGGGGTTCCGCTACACTACACAGTCACGTGTGACTCTATAAGGTATGTTATTCTTTTATATTAATTCTGAAATTGATTTGTAGGGCGGGTGACGTCATCAGTCATCCGCCCCTATAAATCGTTTCTAGGGGCGGGTAACGCCACCACCTGCCCCTAAAAATATTTTTTAATTTTATTCCAAAAATTCATTTAAATCTTTACATATAGCAAAATAAAAAAAGTGAAACTTCTACACTATAGTTATTGTGAACTATAGATAAAAAATATGCCAAGTATATTCAGTGTATATAAAGGTTAAGATTGTTGAAATCTCAAAGCATGAATTAAGTTGTATGAGATACTATATAGTTATAGCCATATGTAGGTTCATAATATTTTTTTGGATAATTAAATAGCCTTAAATAAAAAATTAATCAACTACAAAGTTTTAGATCTAGTCATCCTCTACAATTTTGATATAAAGTTTGACTTCGTCCGAGATTATATGAAAAAGTTATAATTTTTTTGTGTGTAACCATATTTTGGATAATTAAATGGCCTTAAATAAAAAATTAATCAACTACAAAGTTTTAGATCTAGTCATCCTCTACAATTTTGATATAAAGTTTGACTTCGTCCGAGATTATATGAAAAATTTATAATTTTTTTGTGTGTAACCATATTTAGGGGCGGGTCATGCCATCACCCGCTCCTAAAATGCATTTTTAGGGACGAGTGACGCCATCACCCGCCCCTAGAAATGCCATCATTTCCAGGGGGCGGGTGGTGGCATCGTCCGCCCCTAGAAATGCTATTTTTAGGGCCGGGTGATGCCATGACCCGCTCCTGAAAATAATACCCATTTGTAGGGGCGGGTGATGGTGTAACCCATCCTAAAAATACTTTTCTAGGGGCGGGTTGGATGCTACGGTACCCTGCCTCCATTTATAGGAGCGGGTTATCTTTTGACCCGCCTCCAGAAAAAAATGGGGTGTTGCTACAAATCATTTTTGTAATAGTTGTAGGAGCGGGTTAACTTTTGACCCGCCTCTAGAAAAAAAATAGGACGTTGCTACAAATCGTTTTATAACAGTGACACCAAAGAAATGGCTCAGGGGGGATTTCTAGTTCATTTATGTTCTTCTCTAACATATCTATGACCTGACCAATAGAAGGACGATTTCCTGGGTTAGTTTGTATGCACCACAAGCCAACTAGGGCCATCTGTCTTGCAATCTCTTCTATCTCGCATGTGACCTCATTGCTTTGCAAATCTTTGACTAAATGGTGATAAATCCAGTTTGGGAAATATGCTTCACAAGAACTCTGTGTGTTTTCTTTAACGCTCTTCCTGCCTCCTACCATTTCTAACAACATCATCCCATAGCTATAAACATCTGATCTAGTGGACACAACTCCAAAACCTCTGTAAAATACTTCTCGAACAATGAAACCAATGGTACCTCTTGCTTCAGCCATTGAGAGGGCACTATCTTTGAGGTGACACAGTTTAGCCAGTCCAAAATCTGCAATTTTAGGACAAAAATATTCATCTACAAGTATGTTATGAGGCTTAATATCAAAATGGATGATGCGAGTATTACAATCCCGATGGAAATATTCCAAGCCTCGTGCAATGCCAATTGCTATTTGCTGCAACTTTTCCCATCCAATGGCCATTTTAGGCTCTTCTGAATAAATGTACTTATCCAGTGAACCATTGGCCATATACTCGTAAATAAGCGCTCTCTTAGATCCATGCAAACAAAAACCTAGTAAGTTGACAATATTTACGTGAGATGTGCTACGGATACTGATCACCTCATTCAGGAACTCTTCTCCATTTCATTTTGATCCTTTCAAGATTTTCACAGCAACCTCACGCCCATCTTCTAGATTGCCCTTAAATACCATGCCATAGCCACCTTCTCCTAGTTTATTCTTGAAAGATCCTGTTATTTTCTTTAGTTCGGAGTGTTTGTACCGTTTAGGGACCAGAGAGTCATATCCTTTTAGTATCTCCTCAATGTTTGGTTCATTACTCATGTGCTTATGCTTCCGGCAGTACATTATCCAGATAATAAGGCATGTAAGAATCAAGCGGGCTGAAGCAGAGAGCAAAACTGAAACAGAACAGATATCTGTTACATGCCAAATTATATTGACGATGAACTAGATAGTTCTAATCTACTTAAAGCAAGGCCGTCATGTTTTTATTTAATTATCTATATACCTTTTTGCTGAAAATTAAATTAAAGCTTCAAAAGAATTGAAATAATAATGTTGTGGTAAGGGGTAATATTTATTTTGTCGCACAGCCCTTCTAATAGTTAGCATGGAGCTTGCTCAGTTGCACCCACATTTAAGTAAATTAAACTGAAGGAAAGAAACATACCTACTAAAATTAACTTGATGTTGTGCTTGTGCCTTCTGTCTGCTAAAAAAAATTAAACCTTGTATCAGATCATTGTACACAGTTTTAAAAAATGTCCCAAAAAGTTGCATTGAGTGAAATGCTAAATGTGGGCAAATAAAAAACAATGTATGTACAAAGAAAGAAACAAAAATATTATTTAGGCATGAAAGTTTTCTCCTATAGCATCATAGTCAATGCAATGAAGAAAAATGATGTTATGTATTTCCAATGCAACACCGCCAAATTGTAATTACAAATTGCACCTGCTCAACCATCTCCAGAGGCAATGCAGGGGATGGGATGATTGGTGTATGTGTGCATTACTTGTCGAAAAAGTGATCACTTATGACCAAGGAAATATAGAAAGAGGATTGAAAAGAACAGGCACCTAGACTCCATGACCAATCCAATCCACCACTCCTTGGCCCCATAGCCCTTTTTATATCTCTTCTCTTCTCTAATATTACTCTGCTTCCCCTCAAATCTTTCCAATTTACTCGCAAATTTAGATGGCTAGCAATCACATATAAGAGTGGGGTGCCCCCCGGACTGAGAAATTTTGACCCCAATGAATAATTGATGAGAGTTTCTTCTACTGTCAACTTTCAGAATATGCCATGTTCATTTTCTTTTCAAATTTGTGAGTACCATGGCTAGATCCAGGGGCGGAGCTGGGCCTTGCTGTCGGGGTTTGCAAAATCAGTGAGAATCACTGTTCTGCACTGTTTTTTATAGGTAAAGACCCCGGCAAGAAATAGGAAAGACCCCGATAACATTTTCATCTGGCTTCGCCCCTGGCTAGATCCACTCCTAAGTGTCAGTCGCTTCTGTGAGAAGCGCACGCTTGTTGATACTAGCAGACACACTTGTTGCACGTGTTCTGATGTTTGTTGTAGCTATCATTGACAGCTGTAGCAGGAAGGCTAAGATGTGGAAAAGAAGTGATTGCTCATAAAAAAAAAGAACCTCTAGGAGTAGATCTAGTGGGTTCTTATATTGACTCATGAATAAATCAAGAGTTCTTGGAATGCACCTAGAGAGATAGAGAGAAAGAAGAGTGTGTAGCACCTTCGGGCTTGGCGAAGGATGATGCAGTGGTGTCCATGGTGGCGACGTCGAAGTGGCCAACGGAGAAGGCCGAGGTGGATGGCGGCGCAGGGGCGGCGGCCGAGGTTGGGGATCTAGTCGACGGCAGCGGCGGCGCGGTGCAGAGGTGGCGGCGCTTCCCGCCGCTTCAGCGCTCCCCAGCAGATCGGTTAGGGTTTTTTGTCGGTGGGTTCAGAGGGGCACAGCGAACCTTGGCGTGTGTGCCCCCGCGGCCCCCACCTTCTCTATATAGCGCTGCGCGATGGGGGCCCATCAACCACATCTCGGTTGGGCGCCCCTGATCAGGGCGTGATCAAGGGCGCCGACTCGGTCGTTGGACCGAGTCGAACGAGATCAATCCTAACATTCTCCCCCTTGATCTCATCTTACTTACTTACTTCTTACGTTCTTAACTCAACCCATTTCACTACAGATAAGTGTATAGAGCATGCCTCGTTATAACAGTTAATATCATTAGATTAACAACCACAATACACCTTTCTGTTTTGAAACACCTTCTCAACTAGGCCCTTACTTTTCAGAAATCATAGGCTTTCCCGTAAACCCATGCCAACTAAGTGTTCTCTGAAAATATTGGGTGGTAAGCCTTTTGTGAGCGGATCTGCAAGCATTTCCTTTGTTCTTACATGCTTAAGACTAATAGTATGATCCTGAATTTTCTCTTTCACAACATAAAACTTTATGTCAATGTATTTGGCAGCACCACTTGACTTGTTGTTGTGAGCATAAAACACTGCTGGCTCATTGTCGCAGTACATCTTAGGTGGTCTTTGAATGTTGTCTACCACTTTCAACCCAGGTACAAATTTCTTTAACCATTTTACTTGCCCCGTGGCCTCATAACAAGCTACGAACTCAACATACATCATCGATGATGCAGTGATGGTTTGCCTGGAGCTTTTCCACGATATTGCTCCTTTTGCGAGAGTGAATGCATAACCTGACATGGATTTTCTAGTCATCTACGTCTCCCGCAAAATCTGAATCTCAGTACCCTTCTATCTCTAGGGAATCAGATCTTCTATTCGTTAGCTTAAGGCCTTTTGTGCCTTGTACATAGCGTAGAGCTTTTTTTTTACCATTCTCCGGTGTTCTATTCCTGTATTATCCTGATATCTGCCAAGTATCCCGGTAACAAATGTTAAGCCAGGGCGTGTACATACTTGAGCATACTGTAAGCTTCCGACAGCTGAAGCATATGGAACCGCTTTCATTTGATCGATCTTATATTGGTTCCTGGGATATTGGAATTTCCCAAAACTATCGCCCTTGACTATAGGAGCAGGTGTTGACTTACTCGCATGCATATTATATTTCTTTAGAATCTTTTCTAAGTATGCCTTCTGCGATAATCCTAATAACCCCTTTCTTCTATCTCGGAGAATTTCTATTCCTAATACGAATGAAGCTTCACCGAGATCTTTCATATCAAAATTTGAGGACAAGAACTTCTTCGTCTCCAATAGCAAATTAACATCACTACTAGCGTGTAAGATGTCATCCACATATAGGATTAGGAAAATGAATTTTCCATTCTTAAACTTTGCATAAACGCAATTGTTCTCCTATTCTCTTTAAACCCAAACTTCCTTATTGTTTCATCAAACTTCAAATACCACCTTTTAGCTTCAATCCATAAATGGATTTCTTCAGCGGCATCCCATACGTTCTTTTCCTTCCACGACAAAACCTTTGGGTTGTGCCATATAAACATTTTCACAAAATCCCCATTAAGGAATGCCGTCTTCACATCCATCTGATGTAACTCTAAATCATAGTGTGCCACCAATGCCATTATGATTCTAAAAGAATCCTTGCATGAGACTGCAGAAAATATCTCATTATAATTTATTCCTTCTCTTTGAGTGAAGCCCTTCGCCACGAGTCGTGCTTTATATCTTTCTACATTCCATCTGGAGTCACATTTTGTTTTGTAGACCCATTTACAGCCTAACATCTTGCTCCTTTAAGAATTTCGTCTAAGTCTCAAACTTTATTGGTACTTATTGATTTCATCTCACCTTGCATGGTTTCAAGCCACTTCGACGAGTGAGCGCTTCTCATGGCTTCTTCAAATATGGTGGGATCACTTTCCATTTGAATTTCTTCGCTAACATAGACTTCGTAGTCTTTAGAGATAGCTAGTTTTCTAGTTTTTTGAGACCTTCTGGGCCTTCATTAATTGACACTTATTCTACCCAGGGCTGTTGTAGCTCTTCCTCTTGTGTGACAACAGGTTCTATAGGATCCTGAACGACAGGTTCCTCATTTTCATTCATTGTTGCCACAAGAGAACTAATAATAGGTGTTGTCACCGCAGTGTCCTGTACTGCCGGTGCAGCAGCAATAGGTATGGAGAAGAATGGTTCCTGAATCATCGGAGTAGGTGCATGCACGCGCTTCTCCTCAAGACTGATTTCTCGAGCTACCATGCTCTCTCTGACCATCTCGTCCTCCAAGAAGACAACGTGTCTCGTTTGTATGAACTTTGTGTGTTTGTCAGGATAATAGAAGCAATAATCTTTTGACTTATCTGGATAGCCAATAAAATGGCAACTGACTGTCTTGGGATCTAGCTTCCCAATGTTTGGTTTAAATAATTTTGCCTTAGCCGGACAACCCCACACATGTAAATAATTTAATGTGGGTTTTCTTCCTGTCCATAACTCATACGGTGTTTTTGGCACCGACTTGCTTGGTACTCAATCAAGAATGTGAGCGGTGGTTTTTAGTGCCTCCATCCACAAATTTATCGGTAAAGTGGAGTAGCTTATCATACTTCTCACCATATCCATTAAGGTACGGTTGCGTCTTTCAGCTACTTCGTTCTGCTGAGGCTCGCTCGGTGTAGAGTACTGAGCGACTATACCATTTTCCTGTAAGAACCTTGCAAAGGGTCTAGGAACTTTGACCATATGGGTATGTCGACCGTATTACTCCCCCCCCCCCCCCCCCCGCCCCCTCACGGTCGGATCTTACTATCTTAATCTTTAAATTGTGCTGATTTTTTACTTCAGCCTTGAATATCTTAAATTTATCCAATGCTTCTGATCGTTCTTTAATTGGATAAATGTAGCCATAACGTGAATAATCATCAGTAAACGTATGAAAGAATCATAACCGTCCACAGTCCTTATAGGGAATGGACCACAAATATCTGTGTGTATTATTTCCAAAACCCCTGCACTTCGTTTGGCCCCTTTCTTAATTTGTTTAACATACTTTCCCTTAATACAATCGATCCAATATTCTGTATCTGGAAAATCTAGAGGATGCATAATTTCCTGTTTGATTAATCGTTCAATTCTCCCCCTCTAAATATGGCCTAAGCGACAGTGCCATAATTTCGCTGATGTTTCATTATCGCATCATTTGCGCTTGTTTTGTACATTCGTAGTCGAGGAAGACTCATTCTTTTCTTCATTGCATACGATATTCACAATCTCATGCATAGATAACATATAAAGCTTGTCTTGTTGGAAAGCAAGACCAACATACTTGTCATTAAACTTAATCATACATTGTTCTTTGCCAAAATGGCAATCAAATCTATTATCTGCTAAGCATGAGACTGAAATCAAGTTTCTACTCAAAGAGGGTACATAGAGCATATTGTGCAAATGAAGAATGAAGCTATTATTCAATTCTAATGGGAGTTCTCCTATCGCTTCAACTTCAGCCTCGACGTCGTTGGCGACTCCTTCTTTCTCCTCTTTGCAGGGTCCTCCTCGTACAGAATCCCTGTAAGAAATTGGCAACATGAATAGTTGCACCTGAATCAATCCACCAAGTAGATTTTGCATAACTTTAATATAAGGATTCATCTACGAATGTAAAATGATCCTCAACTTTTCTATTCAGATGCTTCAGGAACTCTGGACAGTCCTTGTGGTAGTGTCCAATCTTTCTGCACCATCTGCATTGGTCCCTGCCACTACATCTTCATTGCCCTGTCTCGGATGGTGAACATTTTGTGGAGCCTTTCCATATGACTTAGAAGAAGAGCCTCTTTCCCACTAAAGTTTCCCTTGTGGTTCATCATTCTCGTCAAGGTAGCTCCTCTTCTTGTTTTGCTTCACATAGTTGACCGAATCACCATGTGAGCCCTTAAGTCTCTCTTCTTCTTGCACACACATGGCAATGAGCTTCTCAATATCCCACTTCTCTAGGTGTAAGTTGTAATTTAACTTCAAAAGAATCATACTCTTTGGGTAAAGATGCAAAAACCAAATGAACTAGAAACTCAATTTTGAGCTCCATGTCCATAGGCTTGAGCTTGGACGCCATGTTGCTCATCCTCAGTATGTGCTCTCTTATCCCTCCACCTTTGTATTTATCAGTGACTAGCCTCTTAATAAGAGTACTTGCATAAGCCTTTGAAGAGCTAGTGAACTGACTCTCCACCTTCCTAAGATACTCAATGGCATTGGTACTTTCTGGGATTGCTCCTCTTATCGCCTCCACAATGGAGCTCTTCATCACCATCAAGCACTTGCGGTTCGACTGATCCCACTTTGCCTTATCAAGGTCATATTTCATTACTAACGGTGCATGTTCACGCTATCGAGCGGTCCATGTTGCCTCGGTCTCATTTTCTCCCCTCACCAAGTCCACAGGTTTAGTGGGACAGGGTGAGGTCAGTGCTAGATCAATCTCGAACAGCGCAAGTGCCATCTCAAGCTTCTCTCTCCATGAGCCATAGTTCCACCTATTGAGGGGCTCGATGGATGAGATAAAAGACATTGGGTTGTATCCTGAAAATAACAAATTCAAAAGGGATTGAGGATATTTAATAATAACATTTGGATGCCTTAATTTAACGTTGGTTAAAATTAAAACATACAAAGTTCTACTACATTAATTCTACATCACCATTAGGCAGAAATAGAACTAATGCATGAAAAAACTCATGAATAAAATTATAATATTGCTATCATCAACTTTGGTCAGAAAAATAACAATAGCATAATTAATTTAAAAATTACAACTACTCTTCCAATTAAATTGTCACGTTAGTTCTAATTTAACAAGAAGATGAACATAAACATAGCAGCGGAAACAAGAATAAGACTACTTTTCCAGAAGCATTTTGCGTACTTATCTATTCTCTAAACAATATCACGCTGGTGAAAATAAATTAGAGATTGAAACTAATCATAAAACATCAGAAAAAAGCTTCTGAAAAGAATTAAAAAAAACTTGAGTTATTTCTCTTGTACATATGGCCTGGTGGGGAATTAGGCCCGCGGCCCAACTGCGTGCGCACCACGTCCCCGCATCCCAGGCTGCAACCTGGGCCTGGGCCGGGGATTCTTCTCCCCGTCTGGGCTGAAAGCAGCCCACCTGCGCTTGGGCAGCCCTAGCCGTCGGATCATATATGACGGCCCTCCGTTGATCTCGGCCGGGTCAAAAACCCCACGGCCGGCAGCCCCAAACCCTAATTTCACTTTCTGCTCTCCCCATCTCCTTCTCAGCTCCCAGCCGAGCGGCGGCCGCCCGGGGCAGACCGGGGAAGATGGCGGCGCCGCCGCAGGCCCCCTCGCCGGCATGCGCGCCCACCGGAGAGTGATCGCGCCGTCGTCGAGGTTCCGCGCGATGGCGCTCTGAGCCCGAGCTCACGCGACGACGAGCGGCGGCTCGGCTTTCTTCCCGCGCGCCGGTGGAACAGCGGCGGGCGGTTGTCTTCCCGCGCGCCGGCCATGGCAATGGTCAGCGGCGGTGACTGCGTGGGGAAATAGAGATAGGCCCCGCCACCTAGGGTTACAGTTTGACTTTTTGGTTCGATTTGAATCGGATTTCTTTCTTCTTCTTCGATCGGAGACCGAATCCTCTCCTTCTATTTGCTTCTTTATCTACCCCAATCTAGATCTACTCGCTAGTGTGGCGAATGATACCATTGATAAAAAAAATAGGACCTCTAGGAGCATATTTAGTGGGTTCTTATATTGACTCATGAATAAATCAAGGGTTCCGTTCTTGGAATACACCGAGAGAGATAGAGAGAAAGAAGAGTGTGTAGCACCTTCGGGCTTGGCGGAGGATGATGTAGTGGTGTCCATGGCCGCGATGTCGAAGTGGCCGACGGTGAAGGCCGAGGTCGATTGCGGCGCAGGGGCGGCGGCCTAGGTTGGGGATGTAGTCGACGACGGCGGCGGTGCAATGCAGAGGTGGCGGCGCTTACCGCCGCTTCAGCGCTCCCCGGCAGATCGGTTAGGATTTTTTGTCGGTGGGTTCAGAGGGGCACGGCGAACCTTGGCGTGCGTGCCCTCACGGCCCCCACCTCCTCTATGTAGCGCTGCGCAACGGGGGGCCACTAACCACATCTCGGTTGGACGCCCCCCGATCAGGGCGCGATCAAGGACTTCGACTCGGTCGTTGGACCGAGTCGGACGAGATTAATCCTAACAATTGCAAGATCATTGCAGTCTTCGCTGCAGGGTTTGGAGAGGAGACATAACAGTGGATAGGAGATGATGGATCGAGCTCTGAGTCTTTGAGGTAGCTAGCAAATGCCGTGGCCGTGGGGGAGGGTGCGCTAGAGTGGTCAAGTCTTGGTCGTCCACTGCGTCGGGATCGTTGCCTTCCACCTGAAGATTAACGATGGCGTTGCCGTAGAATACGGAGCCACAAAAGTGTTATTTTGACTCACTAAATGCTATATAAACATGTTCCTGCTTAAAAAGCTAGTACAGGAGAAGAAGGTCATCAGGAGGCCTGGATGGAAGCGTTAACTGACCGGTGCTTCGTGGGCTGCCGGAGAGGTCGCTGCCGTTGACTCGCCCACCTCCCGACGCCGGCGGCAACGCAGGCGCCATGGCCGCCTCTGCGGTCTCCTCGTTGTAGAACCGGTAAACCTCGAACCGGACCAAGCAGCTCCGGGCGAAGACCCGGCCGCCCTCCTTCCCGCTGCAGCACTTGGGGATCGTCTTGACGACGATGTCGAGGCAGATGTTGCAGTCGTCGGCGGCCGTGTCCCACGTGCACCGTGCCATGCCGTAGATCGTCACGAAGGGCGTGTGGCCGACTGCGCCGATGGCGAACATGCGCAGGGACCCGTACGCGGCCTTACTCTTGAGGCTGCTCAGCAGCGCGCTGAGCCGCGACGCGAACCGCTCGGGCTGCGCCGCGTTGTTCTGGACGTTGGCCACCTCGTAGATCGGGTCCCCGTTGTAGGGGGCGCCGAAGAAGCTCGCGTTGGAGTAGCGCAGCAGGCAGCCCTCGTGGACGAGCATGGCGTTCCTCCGGCTCGCGCACGCGCTGCCGCCGGCCGCCATCTCGTGCGCCGTGTGGTTGAGGCACGCGCGGCAGTCCGACACGCTGACGTCGCCGCGGCATTGCGCGAGGCCGTACGCCTGGTCGGGCGCGGCACCGCCGGCGGTGCTCATGGCGAACCCGGAGGACGCGGCCGCGGCGGCGGATAGGAAGGAGAAGAGGGCGTCTAGGTTGGCCTGGAACGCGTCTCCGCGCCTGTAGTTCATGTTGTCTAGCGGGCAGTATGGGATTGGAGGCCACATGAGGTCGTCGGTGTTGGTCGTTCCGGCGAGGTGGAGAGACCAGCAGAGGACAGCAGAGGAGATGGAGCAGAATGCGAAGGCTGTGCATGGCGCGGCTGGTGGAGAAGGTTGCTGGCTTGCTTCTGCTCGATCTGGCTAAGGCAGTTCCAACCCTCCAACTTAGCTGATTTCTATAGCATTAAATACATTACCATGTAAGCAAAAAGTTGAGGTGGTGAGAGAGTTAGTGAGGAGAGAAGAAAAAATATGAAGAAACCGTGTCTCATGCAAGAAACCATGTCTACGCGAAAACCAAGACAAAAGAAGGAAGGATAGGAGGAGAAAAGTGATACAATTGGGTAATAATTTATTTTGAAGAAACTATGCATTGGGAGCGTAATTTTTATATGCAGTATGTATGTGATATGAAAGTAGTAGTATCTTGGGTTGAGACCGCGCTAATGCACACAGCTAATGCTTCGTGCTTCACTACTCTTTAAGGAACAAAGGGCGGACGGTGATGGCACTTGTTTTGCTTATTGGTTGTGTCGTGGATGCGCGTGCTACAACCAGCCATGGAACAAAATTACATAGCTTGTCTTAAACGGAAATATAAAAGTATAAAAGAAAAACAAAAGTGTCATAACTCACGGGCCCAGCAGGGCAGCAGGCAGCAGATGGAGGGAAAATAATTCCTCCCAAAGAAAAGTATTCTTTCTGGCGACAAAACAAGAAAAACGAAAAAGAACTCTACCCATGGGCCAATAAAGTAACTGAGCTTGAATAACTTAGTACATGGGCCAACAAGTACGTCTGGACCCGGTAATCCTATATATCTTCCGGAAGGGCAAGATCTTATATAAATTTCACTTTAAGATTTGTGCATATGTGTATATCCAACGTCTACAAAACGAGCAGGACTACTGGTTGGTCATCTAAGCGCTGGCAGCAAGCAGCACGAGGACACGTGCCTGCTCGTGACGCATCTAGGGTGCAATGAGAAGTCGGATGGATTCCTTTTTGAATTTGAAACTTTGATTTTAATTTTCTTTCAAACCGTAAGTGTGTTTTAGATTCCGTTTGAACCACGGTGTTATTTAAATTTTATGGGACAGAATGTGATCCAATATGATTTTATTTTAACTCCTCGATTTTTTCTGTAAAATCAACATTCAAATTATAACGCTTCAACATTTTAGATATGTATGTTCAACATTGTAGATATACTGCATCAATACTTCAATGTGAAATGTTGAAATAATTTATTAGAATTGTTGAACTAGGTTTTGATTAATGTTGACTCTGTGGCTTAAAATGTTGACTATATCAGTTTAATTTTAAACATGCTACGTCATAAATTTTTATAGCAAAAATTATGAATCATGATCACATAATAGGAAAAAGAAAATACAAGAAAGCTTACCTGCTGCTAGGGATGGCAACGGATCGGATAAGGTGCGGGTAGAGTAAATACCTGCCCGCAACAATATACAAAACTCTAAGGCGCCGTACCCGCAAAGTCTAGCGGGTATAATTTTATACCCGTACCCGTACCCGGTGGTACGGGTTAGGTTTCGGATACCCATCGGATCTATTAATGATAGCATAAATAACATGTTATTTGGTCATATAGACTAGCACATTTTAAATTTTATCGCTCATACAAGCGAATGCAAAGCATTAGTAAAATAGAGAACTAAACGATTCATCCTGCACCAATTTTTTTCTTATCTTCAGCATTTATTTTTTATTGTATGTAAGTAAATGCATTCAATTCTAGCTAAGTATTTCATCTAAAGAATGCAACAATGATGCGTATACTTCACTACAAACAATAAGCAAAATGTCAATAGCACTTTCACATCTGTTACTTCAGACAATCTCATTATCAGTCTACATAGTTCATACAATAAAAAAAATAGGACATAAATATGAGAATGATATGAGTTCACTAGGTTATAATTATTGTATTTCGGGTATCATCGGGTACCCAACGGGTACCCGCGGGTAAGAATTCTTACCCGTGCTCTATCCGCGGGTAAAATTTTGTACCCGTACCCATATCCACGGTTAAAATTTCATACCATACCCTCACCTATCGGGTCGGGTACCCGCACCCGCGGGTAAAATTGCCATCCCTACCTGCCGCCGGCCTGTCCTCCTGCCATCCTACGTGGTGCTGTGCTGCATGCGTCTGTGTAATGGGCCCACCGTGTGCTGGAATGGGCCCACGGTGTGCTGGTCATGGGCGTGGTGGGCTGTGCGATTCAAACCTCTCCCTATCAAATGGAAGATACATAGGAGCAGCCCCCCGTCTGTGCCAGCAGGTGTCTTTGGAAATTGGAATTGGGACCGGACAAGTAGCTGCGTGCGCTTTGATTGTGCCTAAGATTTACTCGCTGATTTGCGTAGATCAATTTGAATAGTACTCCTATATGCTTGGGCTGATTGTACGTGACCCACACTGTCCCGAGATGGTGTTCGCCAAAATTTTTTCCTCTTCCTCACGTCCTCCTCTCCCTTCTATCCTCTTCCCAGTCTCCAACCGGAGACATCGTGACCGAGCACGCGCCGCCGGTAGCGTGGGTGGCGACCCATGAGCGACCACGCAGGTAAAGACCCCGTACGGCTGCAGCTCGCGGCCAGCCGCTGCTGGCCTAGCATCGGCGTCCATCTGAATCGAATCGGTACTTGTAGTGTAGTAGTCTAAGAGAGTGACGGAGTGAATTAGATCCACTTAAAACTGTAACCTATATCTCTATATCTCAGACTAGTTAGCACAAAATATTAGCTAAAATATATTATCTAGATGTGCAATTAGGGTTCAACTAGTGTGAAAATCTCATCCCAAAAAATTTTACAACCTATAGCAAATTCTAGCAACATACTACACTAAAAATATAAAGGCGCACAAGATTGCAATAAGATTTATCCCGTGATATCGGTAGGCACTAGGCCACCCCTAATCCACGTTGTTGAAGCACTCGTTAAGAGTATTGCTTTCCGGTCACCGAGTCTCTTCCGAAACTCTTCTTGACTCACCACCAAGACTCTCGCCAAGTCCCTGGTCTCCTCGATGTCGTCTCCACTACGGAGCTTCTCCACAAAGGAAGGGGTCTCCATGTCCCCCGCACAAAGCCGTCGTCGCCGCTCCACACCAAACCGGAGGGTCGATAACTTGCCGACGAGCCACCAAGACTCCAAGAGACTGGCACTCCGAGATACAACTTGTGGTTCACTCAAGAACCAGCACACAAGGCAGCAACGCCGTGCTCTCTCACTCTCCAGAACTAATCCTAACACTAACACTCTCAAAACTTATGCTAAACCTAAGGATGTGATCAATGAGCTCTTGGGTGGCTTGGAGAGTGTGGGTAGCTTCTCACGAACTCCAGCAGTCTCAAATGACCCGAGGTGAGGCCTTATATAGGCTAGAGATCCACTCCTACTAGCTTTTCTGCCAAAAAAAACTAAAGCGTCGATTAAACCGGTCGCCACTGTCGGTTTAACTGGTCACACTCAGTTTGCATGCTAGCCGTTGAACTCCAACGTTCTCCTTCTGCTGATGTCATTGCACCGACGCCTTCACCGATGAGCGTTGGTTTAACCGGTCGTAGAGAATTTCTTGAGGCAGTTAACTCCCAAATCTCTGAGGCAATCTAAACGACAATTGCACCGACGGCTTCTCTGTGAGCGTCAGTTAAACCGGTCATGTGGTCGGTTTAACCGCTCCTTCTGTCATTTCTGCACTTGATCATCATTTGAACTTCCAATGCACCGACCCGTTATTTTTCATGGACCTCGATTCAACCGGTCCTTTGAATGTTTTTGCCATTTGTCCAAATCGTCGTTGTGATCAGTTGGATCCCCTAAAATTTCACTATAACTTGGACATCTTGACTGCAATTTGGACTGATATGGTTTGGACTACATCTATGGGACTTAGAAATCCTACAAACTTAAACTTACAAACTCGTTAGTCCCATTAACTATTGACTATGTTGTCACACAATCACCAAAATCATAATTATAACTTAACGAGGCCGTATTCCTTACACCGGCCTCTTCTCCCTAGCAGCTACCCAAGCGTCACAGAATCACTGCTCCATCAATCACCGGATTGCTGCTCCGCCCAAAATGCTTGCAGTGTTAGATGCAGGTTGGGGCTAGCTTTTCTTGCTTGCTTTGTCCAGAAATGATTCATCAAAGTTGCGATTCACTTATTGAAGATGCATGGTTGAGTACGATTCAACTTTTGGAGGATTAATCAAATCTGTTTGCGTGTTCAAGCTTACGAATTGCTGATTTTGGAACCCCTATGGACCTCTGGTGGACAGACTTGCCGGATTCAAGGCTGAAGAGCATGCGTAGTTAGTGGCGGGGCTTGCGGCAGCTGGCCAACGGTGAGCCCCCCACGGGCGGGACACCTGCGGGCACCGGTCACGACAGGGAGTATGGACGGGGGTGGCGGGAGGCTCACGCAGTCGGGCACGGCGGAGCCCTGGCTCTGCGGGCGAGCGGCAGCAAGGTGCCTGGTGGACGGCGGCCGAGCATCAGCAGGCGCCGGCCGCAGCATTGAGTGCGAATGGGGCGGAGGGAAGGCCCTCCTCTTCTGACGCCGGCAAGATTCGACGGCAAGCTGGGCGGTGCGGTCGTGGACCTTAGAAACGCGTCTCGGACTGCGGGCTGACACCGTTTCCTGCACGAGAAACGGTGTTTATGGTTTTTTCTCTCCCTTCCGTTAATTTGCTTGCCACATCAGATATTTCTTATATAACGGTCTAATTAATTCTATGGATAACAGTTGAGTTGGAGGGTTGAAACTGCTTTATATTTCCATCGGAACAACCAGCCTTTATTTAGATCAGGTGTGGTGACTTTCTTGGATTCAGGGGGGAAAAGAAGTTTCGAAATTTGGGTCCACCTTACGATTAGCTGAAAAGGATTCAGAAATAATGATGCGTCGATATCCGAAACGCAATTCAAACACCCAAGCCAAGCAGATGCCGGTTCTTCTTCTTCTACACCGATCACCGGTCGCGGTTTTTCCACGCACAAAGTTCGCTGCTATCATTGCATTGTCATCGTCTAGAAGGACAGCCATTCTTCAGAAGAAAATGAGGACACAGAAACACCCCGATGAGTCTTTGTGGCAGCAGCGGTCGACTCGAGAGAGATTTTTCGCCGCGCGGAGCTGGAGACGGTGAGCACCTGCCGACGCGCGTATATATGGGGGTGAAAAAAACAACTGCTGCGTCCGTCGCCGCGACGCCGGTATAGCCACGGAAGAGCTGAAGGCGACTGCGAGGTCGCAGAGGTCTCGTGTGCATGGTTTTCAGGCGTATCAGTTGTTTGTCTAGTGACCAAACGGAGACATCTATCGTTGGCCGCAGGCCCATACCGGGGTGCTTGAATATTGTTCAGCAGATGACGCGGCTCCAGGCAAGCTTCGGTCGGAAACGCTGCTCGAGCAGTCGTATGTTCTAGCAAAAGCAGATGCCACTACAATGATCATGCCCTGCATGACACGTCTGGTGTTGCGAGCATGTGAACTTGCACGGATACTCCGTTAGTTTCGTGGAACCCTCCTCAAGGTCGAGAAGCAGGCGACAGCTGGGAAGAACCGGAACTGGGGACATGAGTGAGCACTCGATGCTCCGTGCTTGAGACGTTTGCCAAGATCGATCAAACGGTCCACGAGCTAATTCGATGATGGCAAGCTCCATCCGGGCCGTTGAAGTCTGCCCGGCCGTGGAGGGTGCTGGGTCCATAACCCGGGGTCCGGGGACATATTCCGGTCCAAGTATCTGACCGTCGCCGCAACAACAGCGTAGTACGTCAGGTGCCCCTCCTTTTCACAACCTCAACAGGTCCAACCCCTGCTGATGCCCAGACGCGACCAGCAACAGCCTCCTCCTCTCCTTGTCCCGATGCCGCCTGGTACTCTTCCTCTTCTGCTGCTGCTGCTTCCCCTCGCCAGCTTGCTGCGCTTCGCTACCGCCGACGGCAACGGAACCCGCGGCAACGCGAGCTGCGCGCCGGCAGCATGCGGGAACCTGAGCATCACGTACCCGTTCTCCCTCAGCGGCGTGCAGCCGCTCTACTGCGGCTTCCCGGCCTTCGAGCTCACGTGCGCCGACGCCGGCCGCGCCTACCTCACCAGGACGTTCCGGGAGCGCCTGTACCGCGTCCTCGACATCTCCTACGGGAGCAACTCGTTCGTGATGGCCGTCGACGTCGACTCGTCCTACGCCGGCGACGAGCGGTGCCACATCCCGGACTTCAACGTGTCCTCCGGCCTCTCCCTCCTGCCGGTCAACGTCACCGCCGCCGCCAACGCGAACCTCACCTTCGTCTACAACTGCACGCTCCCCCGCAACGCCAGCGTGCTGCTGCAGCCGCCGTGCGCGAAGCCCACGATCGGAGCGTACGTCCCGGACGGCGAGGGCAACGCGCCGCCGGGGGTCCCGAGGAACTGCAGCTCGGTGAGCGTGCCGGTGCGGCGGTCCTCCTTCCACAACGCGTCGGAGGAGCCAGCCCGTGAGTACAGGAGGTTGATCGACGAAGGGTTCGTCTTGGAGTGGCCGCCGACCGCGGCGGAGTGCGGCGCGTGCACGCGGCGCGGCGGCGAGTGCAGGTTCGTTGAGCTTGCGTTCCGGTGCATCTGCAGCGACGGGAGGCCCTGCCGGAATTCTCGTGGTAAGCAAACCAGCATCTGTTAACTTGAATTGGTCTACTTCTGAATTCTGGTCTTTCGAAAAATAAAACTTCTGAATTCTGATAACCAATACGGCATTTGACTATTTGCTCGAAAACAAGGGCTGTTAAAATTCAGACGCATGCATTGACTAATCTAGCCAGCGACATTTGAATTTTGAAATGGTCAGTTCCTATACTTGGAACTTCGAACCGCCTCTGCAAAACTAGTGGCAGATTGCTTCGCTCCTCTGTCTTTCTTACCACTAATAAACCTTAGCAATGGGCTGCCACCAGCAGTAGGAGCCAATCCTTTTGGTCAATCTTCAACGGGGACAAGCCAGCCACAGCCATGCTGCGGCATCAAGTTGTGCATCCAATTGCGTGACGCACAAATCGTTTTCTGAAACGACTGTTCAACTTCAACCTTTCTGTCAGGCCGTTTGGTCCAACCATACGCCTGATGTTTTCCTGGGCAATACGCATAGCAGGTTCAGCAGGGAAGTAGTAGATGATGCCTTTCGGATTAGGGAACGGGGTAAGTAATCTGAAGGGGACTGATCACTGTGCACCTGTACTTATCTAAACTCTTAATAGTACTCCCTCCGTCCTAAAATGTAAGGCATTTTGGTTTGTCCTAAGTCAAAGTAGTCCAAGTTTGACCAACTTTTCTATAAGTAATAATATTTTGAAAGTCAAATGAGAATAAGTAGATATATTATGAAATATATTTTCATAATTTACTTATTTGATATGTTAGATGTTAATCTTTTTCTCTATAAATTTGGTCAAAGTTAGACTATTTTAATTTAGGACAAAGCAAAATACCTTACATTTCAGGACGGAAAGAGTAGATGAAGTGCAGCTAGAGAGTTGACTCAGGTCCACATGCACAGTACTAAAGTACCTGATCTGCAACTGCAAGTCAGTCTTCGCCCCAAGTCTTCCAAGGAAAGGTTAGCGTTCGTTTTCATTACAACATATTTCCTGCCGTGGAAGGCCAGGCACAGGAATATTCTCATCTTCTGAGCTCTGAAGTCTTCCGAGCTAGCACAATGCTGTCATGTCCTTTTTTTTTTCCAATCGAACATCTTGGCTGCTTCCTGCTTGCACGCGTGATGTATAACGAACGTTGCAAGTGAATACTACAGAGTATTGCAATTTTTGTGGGCTACAATATGACATTGTCCAATTTGTACATGTTCGGTCTCTGTCTTTGTTAGTGCCCTTTCTCTGCTGTCCCTACTTCTACATAATCTTAACTACCATCTATCCATCACTATCAAAAGCTGCACTTCTAGTCTTCAAGGACAAAGCACCTACTTTAGAAAAAAGTTCTCTCTGGTGATTAGGATCGCGCGGCCTACGAATAGTACAAATCTACAAATGTGTCTTAACTCTCATAAACTAACTAATATTCCGTACAAGTGTACGACCATAGAATGGTAGTCCAGATATGCATACTTTAAATTTTTAACATAAGTATAGAAAATAATTAGACATTTTGAAATTGTTTTGCCAAGACATGAACGTGTAACCATTTTTTCCCTGATAAGTTTTAGGTAGATTAAACTGCATCTCCGTTTGGTTTCCGCGATACATTATGCTACTGTATTTCTTGTACTAAGGTAATTTTTTCTCTGCAGATACTCGAGGAGTAATCAAAATCGGGACAGGTAATTACAATTTTATTATAAATAAATAAAGCAACCCTAGTTGCACTTGCATGCCCATCCTCATTAACTTAAACGAACTCAGTATACTGCTGTAATACACTGACACATGACGTTATTATCCTTTTGGGTGTTCAACCTCCGTGACAAAGAGCAGGAATTGCAGCAGCTCTTCTGTTTCTGATCATACTGAGCGTTCTCTCCCTTCTGATCACGCTACACAAGCGACGGAAGAGGAAGCGATCTTCGTCACCGGCCGGCCTCATCGGTGATGGCACGCCACTGGCATCGCTCAGGAAAGAGTTCAGCATGACCGGCTCGCCGCGCACCCACATCTTCACCTACGAGGAGCTCGACGAGGCCACCGACGGCTTCAGCGACGCCCGCGAGCTTGGCGTCGGCGGCTTCGGGACAGTGTACAAAGGCACGTGCTTCTCAGTTTCAGACTCTCAGCTAGTAGTGCTCGATGCTTCAAGAATCAGGAGTCAATTTGATCGATCAGTCCAGAGGTAAAAAGGAAGAAATGGTGTTCGTGTTCGTTGCAGGGACCCTGCGCGACGGGAGCGTGGTGGCGGTGAAGCGGCTGTACAAGAACAGCTACAAGAGCGTGGAGCAGTTCCAGAACGAGGTGGAGATCCTGTCGCGGCTGCGCCACCGCAACCTGGTCACGCTCTACGGCTGCACCTCGCCACGCAGCAGCCAGGACCTGCTCCTCGTCTACGAGTTCGTCCCCAACGGCACGCTCGCGGACCACCTCCACGGCGCGCGCGCGTCGGGGTCCGCGCCGCCGCTCCCCTGGCCCGTTCGCCTCGGCATCGCCGTCGAGACGGCGAGCGCGCTCCACTACCTCCACGCCGTGGAGCCGCGGCAGGTCGTGCACCGCGACGTCAAGACCAACAACATCCTCCTCGACGAGGCGTTCCACGTGAAGGTGGCCGACTTCGGGCTGTCCCGGCTGTTCCCGGCGCACGCCACGCACGTGTCCACGGCGCCGCAGGGCACCCCTGGGTACGTCGACCCCATGTACCACCAGTGCTACCAGCTCACCGACAAGAGCGACGTGTACAGCTTCGGCGTCGTGCTGGTGGAGCTCATCTCCTCCAAGCCGGCGGTGGACATGAGCCGCGCCGGCGCCGACGTGAACCTGGCCAACCTCGCCGTGCACATGATCCAGTGCTACGAGGTCGACCGGCTGGTGGACCCGCGGCTCGGGTACCTGACGGACGCCGAGACGAAGAGGACCGTCGACATCGTCGCCGAGGTGGCGTTCCGGTGCCTGCAGCCGGAGCAGGACGTCAGGCCGCCCATCAGCGAGGTCCTGGACACGCTGAGAGAGGCGCGGAAGACGGCGCAGGCTGGCTGTGCCAAGGTCAAGGATGACGTCGAGTTGCTGAAGAAGAGCAGGGATGGCTCGCCGGACTCCGTCATGTACAAGTCGACAAGCCCATCCACGACTGCCCATAACAGCAGTTGAGAGTTCAGAAAATATTTCTGCAAGTGGCCTGTGTGCAGGCTCCGTAATGTGGCCAAAATGTAGAAAGAATGAATGATTCGTGTATGTGTGAAGAAATATTTTTCTTTGTAAGGAAGAGTGGGGGTGAAGAGTTGGTTCAGAATTTCAGATTCCTGCACCAAATGAGGCAGCTGGGATGATCGAAGTGATTCGCTCTCCATTCTATTGCTGTACCTGTGCGTATGATGGAATGACGTGCTGCATACTTTAGAGGAATCTTTCTGCGTCATTTCCATGTTCACATTGCACAACCAACTTCGTACACATACAAGTTGGTAAAAAAAGAATGTTTTTCGTTTAAGAAATATGTAAACTTCTTTTTTTTAACATATAATGCTTATGGTAACCTAATTATATTATTTTTGAACTAATCTAAAAACGTTGTATTTTAAAAACAGAGGGCCTAGTTAGCCACTGTTTTTCCCCTGTAACTGCCCCCACACATCTTGGATGAACGATCTGCAGTACAGGGAAGTCACTGGCGCAAAGTTACAGCGGGGTAGTTGAAAGGTGATCCAAGATTTTCCTGGTCTGAAATCTGAATGATTGAAATTTGAAAGGTTCACATCTCTGCACCAACCGGATCAGTTAGCATGACCGATCTGAAACAATTCGCATTCTGTTGCTGCACCTGCACGGAGGCAAGATGGAATGCCGTCCCACACTTTGGAGGAATCTTCCTGGGGGCGTTTCCACGTTCACACTTGCACAAAAGCACAACGAACTTCCCATAACTTCAGGTTGTTTGAGACCTTTTTCATTAACACTGATTCACACATCTTGGATGAGCCCGCGTTCTGTGGTGCAGGAAATCGGCAATTGCGCATGATCTCTGACTTGACCAGCTAGGGGACCCAATTTTTCAGAAATCTACAGCAGTGTATCTCGCACCCTCTCGTCATGCAATGATGCCAGGAGAACGCTCTCCTCTGCACGTCCTGCTCTTCGTCTTCTCCAGCCTCGCCGCGGCCTCCGCGGCGACAGACCGGATCCCGAACGCCACCGCGTCGTCAACGTGCCCATCATACCGGTGCGGCAACGCCGTGGACATCCGGTACCCGTTCTGGATCGACGACGCCAACGCGGGCGCCGGCAGCGCCTCCTCGGCCTCCCACCACTGCGGGTACCCGAGCCTGCGCCTGGAATGCCGCCGCGACACCCCGGTGCTGCCGCTCCCGTCGGGGGACTACGCGGTCACCCGCATCCTGTACGGCGACCGCACCGTCTCCCTCCTCGACCTCGGCGTGTTCTCGCGCTCCAACACCTGCCCGCTCGTCGGCCGCAACCTCTCCCTCCCGGCGGGCTCGCCGCTGTCGCTCACGGCCCGGGACGCCAACCTCACCTTCTTCGTCCACTGCTCCTTCGTGGGCATCCCCGCGCACCTCGTGGCGTGCCTCGAGGGCGACGGCCGGCACCACTCGTACGTGTTCCGCGACGGCGACGAGCTCACGCCGCGCGGGTACGCGGGGCTGTGCCAGGACGTCATCGGCATGCCCGTGCTGCGGAGATCCCTGCTCGGGGCCGGGGGCGGCGCCAGCCCGCTGGACGCCTTCGTGCCCGCGCTCAACATGGGGTTCGAGCTCAGCTGGAGGCCGGTGGAGGACGGGGAGTGCGGCCGGTGCGAGAGGGCCGGCGGCCTCTGCGGCCGCCGCCGTGGGGCGGGGCGCGGGCCGTGGACCTTCGCGTGCTTCCGGGCTGCGGCAACCGCTGCGTGGATTGCTCAAAAATCTCCAAGTACGCATGCATGTTCCTCCTCCTGCTGCTCTGTTGCGCTTCGTGCTTCCGTTGGCGTGTTCTTGATTTTTCTTCTTTGCTGCGCCAAGGTTTTAAACTTTTAATGGGCTTAACAATACGTAGCTCTGCGCACGCATAGGTATGGGCCTAGCCATATCGAAGCCCATTACCAACGAGTGATGCAAACTATAAATGGCCCTAAGTATAATTAATGGGTCATAGCCCATATGGAAGCTAGTGAGTTGGAGATTTGCTACGTACCAACTTGAAATTGCTGCCGGGCTCAAACACTTGATCTTAATATATCAACCAAACAGAAACATGCAAGTTTGGACTCAATTCCACCCCGCCGTACTGAAAAAATTAGGAGTTCCACGTGTGACTGGTAGTTAAACCATTACATAAGGCGGAATATTTCTTTTATATTGCTGGAACACGATGCCGTGCATGCATGCATCCGTGGGTGGTACAACAAGCTAGAATTTCTCTAGACGAACAGTAACGGCTTTTACACGTAATGATAAAAGCAGTGTGAAGTGTGAACGCACGCGCTCGAATCAGTTATCACTGTAAAGACTCTCCGGGTTTTTTTTTTCCAAGCTCGTTTAACAGACCGGGGAAGCCCCGTTCAGAAATTTCGATCCATCTGCTTCGCCACTTGGCCAGTTGGCTCCTTGCTTTGCTTGAGACTAGTTCAGTGGAATACCGAGACGCGATGCGATGGGACTACGTGACGCACCACTGACGCAAACATGTAAGCATCTGTCCCAGCCCATCTATCCTATCTCGAGTTTTCTCATCGTCAACGAGAATATGGGGAGGCGAACAACGCGCGCAAGCACACAAGTCCCCACTGTACGCGCTCGTCGTCTTCAAACGGGACGCGATGGCTTAGCATGCAAGCGTTCTCATCCAACTTGGACGATCGGAGGGAAGGGACACGGCGCGCTGTTTGTTCCGGCTCCGAAGTTCTACGCACTCGTTTCCGCTGACGAAGTGGTAACACGTACGATCCCCGGAGCGATCCACATCCACTTCACACTGTAATATAGTCCTCAGTCATCAGCTTGGACTAGTAGGCTTTTAATCGTGGAGTTATACATGTCTTCAGAAACAGAGCCTTTACCAAGTCACTGGCAGGGGGGGCCCATTGCCCAGGGACCCACGCGTCGGGCCTGTGCGGCGGCTCCCACCAGTGGAAGTCCACATCCGAGCCCTGCTCAGACCCTCCAGCGTCCCAGTCACCAGAGCAGAGCAGGTCAAACTCGGAGACGAGGACCGGTCAGCATATCCGGCAACATTCTTCGCGCCTTCCTTCCTTCCTTCCAGTCCAATTACATAATCCGCTCCGCTTTGTGCATCGTCGTCTTCTCTGTGTTCTTCCCAAACCGTCTCCCACCTCGAGTACCCCACCCCGCCCGCAGTTCTACCTCCTGTCGTGGTCTCGCATGCAGAGATGCCTGCGTGTCCCGTTCCAGCGGCGGCGGCTGCCCTGCTCTGCCCATCCATGCTGCTTCTCGCTCTGCTACTGCTAGCCAGTTCCACCCCCGCCGCCGCTGTCGCCGCCCTGAACACGAACACGTCGACGCCGTGCGCGGCGGCGGGAACCGCACCGTCGCCCGGAACACGTCGAACCCCTGCGCGCCGGCGCTCTGCGGGAACCTCTCCATCGCCTACCCGTTCTGGCTCGCCGGCACGCACCCGCCGGAGTGCGGCTACAAGGCCTTCCAGGTTACATGCGACAGCAGTGAAGCAGGTGAGTTTTTTAAGCTTATGATTTACTAGTAGTAAGTAGTAATCTGTTTTGCGCCTTACTGTTTCCTTCGTCTTGTTTTGCCTCTATAGTCTATACTCGATTAGAAGTAACATGCGTAAGCCTGGTATATTAGCACAACATTTTTTCTTCCCCCGAAACACTTAAGAATGTCATCCACCATCCTATCAACATGATATACTCCAGTTTCATTCAATCTTCTCCATTAATAACTGCGAATTATAATCCTAGGGGCTGTTTCGGAAAAGGCAACATGGTAAAATCCAATCGAGCAAAGGTGTTAACACTCTAAAACTAATGTGCGCGCGCGCGAGAGAGAATCGACGATTACACAAATGCGATCACTGTAAAAATGTCTAATCCATGTGTTCATAGAAAGAGCGGTCTTTTCATGGAAAACTCTAAGAGAACAAGTGAGAAACGGATCGACAAAAATCCGATCCACTCAAGTAATATCAATGCTGAAAATTGACAACCAACATTGATTTGTATTGAAGCGCCTAATAGTTAGTACTATCTTGTAGTCGTGGACATTTAAATACGTTTAAAGGGGCCTTAGGATTATAGTCCCTTGATTATATTAGACAAAACAAGTATAATGGGCTGTCAGATGTAATCCTAAAATTTAGGCCGAGCTGGGCATCTGCTGCTAGCCCAAGCTGGCAAAGCAGACCTTGGTGCTGGCCCTCCTGAATACATTGGCAAGTGCCTTCACCATTCAGTACATACTGCTGTGTCACCGACCTTCTCCACCATCTATTGACTGGTACACGAACTTGGGAGCTACTTCTCATTTGGGATCCCACTCCGGTACCCTTCTTCCCGCCCACCCTCTTTCTCTACTCCTTCAAATATTGTTGTTGGTAACGGGTCATCTGTCACCTCTATCTGCTAGAGAGATGTGTTGTTTCTTACTGATCACCGTCCTTTACATCCGCGTCATGCTATTATTCCTCTTCACAGTAGCAAAAACCCTATTTCCGTTTGGTAATTCTTCTATGTTAGTTGTTAATACATGCTCCGTGAAATCCTGTCACCTGTTTCGAAAGAAACACGGTAAACTCCAGTCGATCATAGGTGCTAAGACTCTAAAATGCCAACGGTAAACTCTGTACAATGCCTACTTCTGTACCGTGTATTGCAACTCCAGTTTGAGTGCATAAAAGTCTGGAACACATATATAAGTGAAATAACCTGGTTACCAAAGGCCATGTCAAATGTCTTTACATTTCACTTGTACTCTTTATTTAATAATAACACGGACTGGTTTTACAGATTTAGATTGGTTTATCCTTTTTTTGGCGAAAAAAACAATTCTATCTTCCATACAGTAGCAGCTTTAATATAAACATTACAGAAGTAATATGATGTATCTCATCAAAATAAGTACTAGTAGTGTACATCCTCCTCTTCTATTGATCAATGAAACATTTTTAGAACATATTTCTTCTTAATGAATTACTGTGGGTACTTTAAGCCAAATGGGACCAGCTGTCTACTTCTACACATAGATCATGCTTGCGTAACTAATTCTCAAAGATGCCGTTGGTCTTATACTCAGCAACATAGAAAGAAGGACAATTTTGACCGAATAGCTTAAATGTTCATTATTCTGGATTTAGAATTCTTCCACGGCCGTTTCAGTATCTTGACAACTTTACCACACAGTTTAGGAGCTTTCCTTTGTTTTCTGTCAGTTTCATACTACCTGACTTGTTTCTTAGTTCTACTATTGGATCATACTTCAATCAGTAACTATTATCATCACATATTAAAAATGTGAAATAACAATAACCAAATTGACGGGAACCTTTACATACCCAAACTCTATGGTCCAGACATTGACAACATGCATTTTAGATTTTAGTCATAATGCACGCCTTCCGGCATTTTTTCCCCCTCCGATATCATAATGCACGCTGCCGCCGTGCTACCACTGCTTGTGCTCCTGCTGCCTCCGCTCGCCGCCGCGCTGGACGCGAGCTGCGCGCCGGCGTCGTGCGGGAACCTGCCCATCAGGTACCCGTCCTGGCTGCGCGGCCGGCAGCCTCCCTCCTGCGGCTACCCGTCCTTCGGCATCGACTGCGACCCGGACGGCGCGCCGCCACTCCTGAACGGCTCCTACCTCCGCGTGCTCGACATCCAGTACGGCAGCAGTTCCGTCGTGGCGTTCCACACGAACCTGGCCGACGACCCCACCGGCTGCCGCGCCACCAAGTTCAACCTGTCCGCCAACCTCGCGCTCTCGCTCGTCGCCATAAGCCGCGCCAACTGGGGGGTGTTCCTCTGCTCCAACTGCTCGCGGGCGCCCCCGGCGGGGTCGTTCCCGATGAACTGCACGGGCCCGGGCCGGTGGTCCGTGTACCTGAGCCGGAGCTACGAGACCGGGGGGGGGGGGGGGGGGGGGGGGGGGGGGCGCGTGCAGGAGGCAGCGTCGACGGGTTTGCCAGTTCGCGGCCGTGCCGGTGATGCCCGGGTCTGAGCTGAGGGCGCTGGGAGACTACGAGAGGCTCGTCAGGCGCGGGTTCCTGCTGGAGTGGACGCTGCTCGGGGACTGCGCGGCGTGCGACGCGAGCGGAGGTCAGTGCCGGCACGACGCCGAAGTGAATGCGTTCAGATGCCTCTGCCCCGACGGCAGCCCACAGCCGGCGACGTGCCCGCGTGGTGAGTTAGTTACCGATCCCACGATTCCGTACGAGTCCTTTTTTTAAAGAATCTTGAAGGGGATAGTGGTAGCCGCCATTGATGGGACAAACTTTAGAAGATGACTAGATGTTGAAGATGCTGCATAATTGAGTGCACGTTAGCTGGTAGCAGCCGAAAGAAATTAGTCTGCGAAATGCTGAAACCGGAATAACATACTGTGCCATGTTCCATCATCTTGACCAGCAAGTCAGAGCGCGAATGCCGATGCGAGAAAGCCGTTCTGTCCAAAAAGGAAAATGCAAGAAAGCCATGGCTCATGTCTCGAAATATCTACCATTTATCAATTCATTAGCCATTTCAAAGGGGGGAAGGAATGCATTTGGGATGGATAATTCAGTTCCCTTTGGTACGCTGTTCCGTCTTTTACTTTTGTGATGATGACGACTCAATCCAATCAGAAAATGACAAGGCATTTATAGAAAAGTCAAATCAAAGAAACGGACTGGTCTAAGATTCAGATATCTGTTCATCTTCATCTCCCTCCGATCTTTTCTGTTTGACAATCTGATCACTCTACAAAGTCGTATTTCTCTCCTGTACTCTTTGCTCCAAATCTTTCTAGTTTATTCCACCATGCACTTCTTCTTCCAATCCCGCTCGCTGATTGGCACTTTAGGATACCCAACAAACATCTAATGCGGTATTATATTTTACATATAATAATTTAGTTGTGTTTTGAATCTTCCAAAGCTTATTTTATTGTAGCTTGGAGGAATCAAATTAGGACCCCTGCTTTATCAACTGCAACATAAACTTGCTAGGGACTATCGACCTGTACATGTTTCAAATGAAATTTAAACCTCATACCACAAAATTTGTGGCACCACGTTTTCTATGGTTGTGTTATGTACTAAATAAAATTCAATGGATCTCGTGTAAGTCCAACAAATACAACTCGAACAGATGAATTCATAATTTAGAATCCTTTAAGATTTCACCTTTGAGAGCGACTCTTTGATATTTGATGCGCGAGGGAGAGTTACACTCAATGTTCCTTGATTGTTGGATGAAGATCTAGCTGCCTCCTAACCTTCTTCACTCTGAGATAGCGGTGCCCATCCCCCCCCCCCCCCCCCCCCCCCGATGCGAACAATCAGTCGAAGGAGCGGAGCGCCGGCGCACTCACTCTAATGGCGTACCTTTCGCATGATGGGTCAGCAAGGAAATGGGAACAACGGCTTAAGCCATTAGGTGTATGCGCTTTTCAGAGGTGGAAGATTTACGTTCTTCCTATTTGACCCGAAACCGATCGATTTATCCATGAGCAGGTTGAAGAAAGCTCTAATAGGCCTTGGAGGAACGAACCCATGTATCTGGCAAAATACGGGGATGACTTGTGGCTAGGAGGGGGTGGGGGGGGGAGGCCAACCAAGATCGGATATAGCTGGTTTTCTGCGAAATCTATTTTAGTAGAACGTATGATGTCTTTGCAAGTCCAAATCCCTCATCTCATACGTTTCCCTCCACCTCCTCCGCAGGCCTCATAAGCCTCGTGGCCAGTAGGCACCTGAATTCCATCAATGATTCAGTTAGAAGTCCACTATTTCATCCTTGATGTTTCAATCGAAGGAGATACTCTATTTCACAATCTATCCATTTGAATTCCTCTTTTTAAAGAAAGTCTTTCCTGGATCCGAAAAAACAAGAACGAATAGAATGAGAACTAAGAGATTTTTCAGTCGAGCAGTTGAGGGAATGAGGGATACTAGCACTTGTTTCTATACTTGTAGGCTTTCTTTCTTATATTCAACTTAAAGAATTCGCTATGCTAGGTTCATTCCATCCATCTATCAGGTTTGAGTAGGTAAGCTCTTCCCTTAAGAAAATGCACGGCCGGAACAGAGTGGAGGTGAGCCCGGATCCAGAGAGTGATGGTCGGGTCTCTCTCTCTCTGTTCAATGCATTCCATCCTACAATTGCGCTTACGCCATTAGATTCATGGCGGACGTATCTTGTCCCAGCAATGCTAGATTGCTAGTCCATCACTTCGCCCTGCCGGTGTGACTCTGATCATAGGCTGTCCAACTCGACTAACCTAACCCGACGTACGTGTCCAAAAAAACCCGGAGCGAACCCGACCAATGTGTTGGGCGGGCTGAAGCTGAAATCTGAGGCCTGCCATTAAGGGTCAACTGGAGTTGCAAAAACGAAAATTAATTATAAAAAAGGTCAGTGACAAGACACCACTGACTTTCCTGCTCTAGCTGAATAAAAAGTCCAACAATCCGGAAGGACTAGTAGGACAAGCAAATGCCATTTGCTACTTCTCCCTTTGGACCTTTCGCCCCCTCCATTCCGCAGCCTGCAAGCTCCTCCATTGATCGAGCACGCAGCAAAGCTTCATGCATGGCCTTATTACTCCTCCTCAAGCTGGTCGCCTCCTTGCTCCTCCTCCATCTCCCTGGTCCTGCGAGCGCCGACTGCGAGCCGGCGGCATGCGGGACCCTCACTCTCAGATACCCGTTCTGGCTCGGCAGCGGCAACCAGACCTCGTCGCCATGCGGCCACCCGGCCTTCGAGGTCTGGTGCAGCGACGGCGGGGGCGTGGCCGCGCTGAAGGGCTCCTCCATCCACGTCCTCGCCATCGACTACGCCAACAGCTCCTTCCTCGCCTCCCACAGCCGGGTCTCTGCCGGCGACTACGGCGTGTGCCGCACCGACTTCAACATGTCGGTCAGCATCGCGCTCAGCCCGTTCACGATTAGCCCCCGGAACCGCGCCCTGTGCTTCCTCTCCAAGTGCGACGGCACGGCCCCGAGCGGGGACGAGTTCGTGAACGCCACCTCGAACTGCAGCGCCCCCATCTACGCGTACCTCGGCGGGACCTACTACTGGGACAGGCCGCCGGCGATCGCGACGGGCCGGTGCACGTACTCGTACATCCCGGTGCTGGGGCGGGAGGCGGCGGCCATGACGGCGGCCAACTACAGCCGGCTGCTGAAGGATGGGTTCGTCCTGGAGTGGGAGGCGGGCGGCGTCGGCGACTGCCGGGCCTGCAACGCGAGCGGCGGGCAGTGCCGGTACGACAACGCCGCCGCGGCGTTCCGGTGCCTCTGCCCCGACGGCAGGCGCGCGGCGGGGCCGAAATGCGCCGGTGAGTCCGACACTCCGATCCCACCGCCCACTCTCCTCCTTACACGTACGTGCCCGCGCGCTGCAGCGGTCAGCGTGTGTGGACGCCGGCGGGCAGGGCGGCTCGGGCGGCACGTGCTGCTTTTTAGCCGCGAGACTTTCTTGGCGCATTGCATCATGCCGATCGCGGCGCGTTGGCGTCGCGTTGGTGCTGCCCAATGGATTGGATCATATCCTTGGAGATTCGGGTGGTGACCACTGCCTCCCATTTGCACGTAGCTCTCACTCTCAGTAGCCTTGGTAGCTTGGCGCGCGGCAGCTAGGGTGATGGTTATCTCGTGTTCTTCATGATGCGCCAATTGGCCATTCCCATTGGTGAGGGGTGACGGTGACGAGTTGACAAGACTGTGTGGAGCGCGCACTGGCCACGCCGCGATCCCGGGTAAACGCGTGTGCTGCGCGGTCTCTGTCTTCTTCCCTGCGGGGGCGGCAGGATGCTCGCCGCGGAGCAACAGGAGGCCTGCCGAGCGTCGCCATCGCCAACCATTATTTAGCTTTTCCCGTGTCTTCGTCGTGTTTATGATTGTTCTCGTTACCCAGTTAGTGCGCTGACACATCACTTGCCTGAAGCTTCGGTTTGATCCATACTGTATGTTATTGCTATTACTAGGTTGCCGTTAGCAGTGCTGTGTGTTGCTGATTGCTGAAGTGTCCATTTGCGGCAAGTGGGTGCGGCATTGCAGGAAGTGGCGTACGGCTTGGGTCACAAGTGGCCACCAATGCGGCACTTTTGATTTCCTGGTCAAGATAGGAGGCACTTTTTCTGGCACAAGTGTCTCAAGTAGGTTTACTAGGTTTGTTGTCGTTGGATCCCAGTCCCAAATCACAAGAAAATATTGTCTTGCAGTGTCTCTTATTTACAAATTATGGAAAAAAAACAAGTTGCCATAGGTTGTTTTTCATAAGCTTAGAGCTGGGAGCTTTGGAGTCAAAAACTGCATCAATAACCGTTTAGATTGAATGCATAAGAAAAACAAGAGAGAATGGTATAAATGAAACTTTCATTCTGGTGTTGAGCTTCATGGTAGTATCCCTTATAAATTCAAATGGAATATAAGAATTTCTAGGATATATAGGGCGCTGAACATTTTCATAAGAAATTTCTTGTATGGTTCAAAACATTTTAAATTCGTTCAATGACCCTTTTCCAAAGGGCCCCTACATTTTTCTACGTGGATATGCATCATGACAGATAGATGCCTGTGACAAACCTAGTCAAGTACTAGCAAAAAAACAATGATCAAACTTTATCTTGGTCCAAATCTAATGAAGCATGTTTCGTTGTAACTTCACACTAGCTTGCTCGTTCCCTTCTATTGGACTTCTTTTACATACCATTATGATTGTCTTTAGAAAAAAGGTATACTATTCACAGTTATGAGTGCAACTACTGTCATCTCTCACCAAAATCATAAAACTGAATTTAGATATGCCAATTCAATCCTGATCTAAACTATAAATTAAATGGAATAAATTCATGTGTGTCAATTGTAGAGATCCATGACTTCCACGAAGCCATAGGACAGATTTCAACTAGCAAATACCAACTTTCAGTGGAACCTTAATTGGAGCGTCCAATCAAAGAATTCTGATTTTGGCTTCCCACATTCATACATTGAAAGTGGCCAAAATATGCTTTCAAGTCTTGACATCTACTTCAAACTATCAAATTCTTACTTTGAAGTGTCTTATTTGACAATTCCCATGTACGATACTACTATCAAAAAGGGTGAGTTTGAATCAAAGAGAAAACATTTGATACAAAAAGTTATATTCTTTTCACCTGACATCTAGGGCAAGGCACCACTATGATTATCTTTACAAAAAAGATATACCACTTTACTATTATGAGTGCAGCTATTCTCCTCTCACAAAAACATAAAGTGAACTTACATATACCAATTCAACCTTGACCTCAACTTTAAAAGGAAAAAATTCAAATGTTTCAACTGTGGTGATCCATGACTTCCAACTAGACAAAGACAACTTTCAGCTAGCATGCCAACTTTCAATGAATTCTTGATTGGAAGTTTCAATCGTAGAACTCAGATTTTGACCTTCCCATTTCCATCAATTCAAACTAGCAAAGGTATGACTCAAAGTCTCTAGACCTAAGACAAACTATCATATTCTAACTTTAAAGTATTTATTCAACAATTTTGATGAACAATGCTATCAAAAAGAGAAAAGGGGAATTCAACACAAATTTAAAAAACATCATACTTGATGTAGAAAAAAAATACTCTTCAGTTTTCACATAACATCTAGGGCACAACCTTACGAGGTGGCTAGTGGTGGCACTGCTACTGCCAACAAGACGTGCATAAAACACACAGAGTACAACCTAGGGTAGTGTTGAATAAATCTGTCAGCAAGGTGAGAGGTTATGGAATGTGCATTGTTTGCCTTTAAATTAGCACTGTATTTAGGAATGCTTGCATCTTCACTTAGAATAATTCAAGATCAAGTGCCTTTTGGAGTGATTTAGTAAGATTTGATTGAAACTACCGAAAGTAATGATAGGGTTGCAGTCCCCAACCTAATATCATGAAAATATTAGAACTATTGCTTTGTCTGACAATGACCAAGATTCGATAGATATTTTCCTAGCACGAGCATGTTCGCGCCTATCCCGCGAAAAGCTATGGCTGCCTTTACTGATGGATTCCGCTACTTGGAAATTGATAGGAACACATTTTTTTAAAAAAAAATAGATAGGAACACATTAGTGAGAGAGAGAAGATACCATATGTATCGAAGGCATCTATCTAAAGCATCCTTATGTGCAAAAATCAGTGGTAATTGAGTTTTTTTTTTTCCAAAAAAGAACACTTCAGGTTGTTGCCAATACACTTTCGTGGCTGTTGCCAGCATAGTCAGGTTGAAACTACCAGGTCAAAAGCGTATGTGTAGTGCTCCGCGGCAACCACCTTGGCACCTTCGAAGCCTGCTCTCCTGGTGGTCTCCGTAGATCTACCGGCTTATTAGTTTGTCATGTGTGTACAAACGGTTGTTGCCGTTCGCTAGCACCAGTCCACGGTTTTGACAAAAAAGTGAGATCAGGAGCTTTGCTGGCCGACGGGAGCGTGCCTTACCCGGAGCTGATCAAGTGATCAGCAGGGTGGCGCGCGTCCGGTCACGTCAGTGGCTCGCGGGACAGTCGTCGCTTTGCCCCGTCCAACGGCCACCTCGGAACTTCCCGTGCGCGGATGACGACGGCCCGAGCGAGTGCCCAGTCAAAGGTTTCGGCCGCTACATGCAGCAGTGTCCACACAGGACGCGCGCGCGGACTCCCCCTTCACCATTTACTCAGCCACCTGCTTGCCCTCCCATCAACCGATTCACCCCCTTCGTTCGTCTCGTCGCTCCCATGGCTCCATCCTTCTTTCTGCTCTTCCTCGTCTCGTCGGCGCCGCTGATGCTTGCGGCAGCAGCAGACGGGCAAGGAGGAGAGCCCTGCCCGACGACCGTGCCAGTGCCATGCGGCAAGGTGAACATTAGCTTCCCGTTCGCGATCGTCCCGAAGGAGGCGACGACGACGAGCTGCGGCGCGATCGGGTTCCATGTTGTTTGCCCGAACAACATCCCGTTCCTCGGATACAATCGGCAGTCCCACCAGTTCCAGATCCTCGACATCTTCTACGGCAACGCCTCCTTGCTCGTCGCCGATACGCACAAGCTCGAGCACTTCGATAGCTCTGGCCCCAAACCCTGCCACGCCCCGGAGAACAACAGCTCCAACAAGCTCGGCCTTCCCTTCTCGATCAGCACTAAAAACCAGAACCTGATCTTTTACAACTGCATCAAGCCGCTGACGGAGAAGGTGCAGCGGAGCGGGGGGCTTGTGGAGACCAGGTGCGGGAACAAGACGTTTGCTCGCGTCGCCGAGCGTCTGGACGAGTCTGGCAGCTACGGCGGCTACTTTCTGGAGGGCTGCACAGCTACCTTGGTGCCGGTGCTCGTGGGGTCTGGCAAGGCGAACGCAAGCAGATACGAGGATCTCGTCAAACATGGCTTCCTGTTGTCATGGCAGCCGCCGCCGCCGCCGTCAGGTATGCAACACTTAGCTTAGCAGGAAGAGCAAATGCATGCGTTCGGTCCATAATAAAAAGGCTTCGACTGCCGGGCGTGACCTAGTATTCCACTAGAACATGAGCCTCATCAGCGTAGAGACAACAGAGTAAGGTCCTGGCAACCCAAACCCAAACCACCGATCAATTTCTGTTTATTTATCCAATGATTTGGTAAGGGCATAAAACGGAACGCCTGTCATCGTCCCCAACCGCGGTAGGCGTGTTCGCCGCCGGCCCGCCCGCCGCCACCTTGCCGTCCGGGGCTCGCCAACACACAAGTCAATGAGATATTAAAACTGGAATGATAAATCCGGGAAGGAAATAAGTAAGAAAACGAGGACTAATCAAACACTCGGAAGCCGTGGACCACGACCGGTCAAACCGCTCACCACCGTCCCGGTGTCCCTTCTCAAATTCTCCCCTCATCTCATATCCGTCCACCGTCCAGCTCCCCCATTCCGTTCCACCGCTTGTTCTTGACTTCTTGTTCTGTTCAAGCTCATCTCCCTCGCCGAACTCCGAAATCCAAACCACTCCGTCCCCAATCCGTAATGCCTCCGCTCCTGCTGCTGCTGCTCGCTTATTCCTTCCTCCTCCGGCCGGCGGCGGCCAGCGCGGCGCAGCCGTCAAGCTGCTGGCCGAAGACATGCGGGAGCCTGAACATCACCTACCCGTTCTGGGTGGAGGAGCCGGGCCGGCCGCCGTGCGGGCCGCCGGCATTCCAGCTCAAGTGCAACAGCAGCGGCGCGTTCCTGAGCCGCTCCATCTACCAGGCGTATCGGGTGGAAAGCATCTTCCCCAAGAACCGATCCCTACATGTGGTGGACATCAACCTGCCGCTCGCCACCGGCTGCCCCGCGCCGACGTTCAACGTCTCGATCGTGTCCCGGCCACTCTTCTTCAGCAAAGCCAACAAGGAGCTGCTCTTCCTCGGGAAGTGCACGGAGTCCCACCCGGAGCCTTCGGCTGGGTTTCACAGCCTGCCCTGCGACAGCTCCTCCTTCGTCCGGCTCGGCGACGGCCGGAATTTCTCGAGAAGCCACGTCCAGGGCGGCATCCCGCCGAGCTGCTTCTTCGCTTTCGCGCCGGTTCTTGTGGCTCCCCAGGGGAATGGCGACGAGTACGTCGCCAGCTTGAGGAAGGGGTTTCTCCTGGAGTGGACAGAGGTGCCCGGGGATTGCCCGGGGTGCATTGCAAGCGGCGGGGAATGCGCGTACGGCGACAACGGGCTGACCTTCGCCTGCAAATGCTCCGGCAGCTTGCGCCCTGAGAAGTGCGGTGAGTTCAGGATATTAACAACGCACTGCGATTTTGTTTTATTTAGGAAAAAGGAAATTAGTCATTATGAGTATACTACTAATCAGGAAGTAGGAGTAAAAAAGTCGGCCGACACTAAATGGCTAAATGCAGAGAGATGGCAAAAAGAACACACGCGCGCGTACGGAAAAGGGGTGAAGATACAGAGAAATTCAAGAACAGTTTCAGAGGGCTGCTTTCTCTCCTAGTATTAAATTACCACTAGTGGTCCTTAAATCATGCAATGCAAGTGGTACTATCGGATTCAATGATTCTGTAGTGTCCATTTCGGGAGCAAATATGGTCCTGCCAATGGCATAGAGTCACTATCGAGAATAATTGAATACCAACAGGTCGTCTACATTGCAGTTTAGTGTGATCGCTGCCACCAGGAATATAAAATGGTCGTTGGAAATGAAGATGTTCCGTTTAAGTGTGCACCGTCTGCTTCAACTGCAAATTATTTTTTGGTTGATTAGTGAAGTTATTCCATTGATGGAGACGTTGAGGGCAACTGTATTATAGTCAAACACATTGGTTGAAGTGTTCAACTTCACTATTTGATAAAGATGCCGTACCCATGGTCCTTATCCCTATTTTTCTTCTAGCGATAGCTGACTACAGAAAATTGTTCTAGTATTTGTAAGCCAATGCACTATATTTTCTAAGCAAATAATTGAATCTATTTGTTGCGGAACCAGGCCTCTAAGTTGATTTGAACTGTAGTGAATTTAAACCCAGGCCAATCATACCTGAATGGTGTGATTGTCAGACTTGAACTGCAGAAGAGTGGTGTGATCACCAGGCCAACAATTATTGTGACTGGTGGACTGATAAACTTCTCTGCTTTTTTTTTCTGAAAAAAGGAAGAAAAAACAAAAAGGGTTAGTCCACACAGCTTGGACACAATTATACGATTGATTTGATACCCACAAGATTCCGTGTTTATTTTGATTGTCATGCTTGATGTTTCCTCCTTGCATCGACTTGCTCCTGTATACCTTTTGTGAGCATAACATGCGTGTTCAATTTTTTTCCTTTTTCTGGCTTCTGTGCAGAGTCAGTTTGCATAAGGATTTGTTTACTTTCTAGCTATGAACTTCTGAGGGCTTTCCTTTTTTAAAAAAAATTGTTACCATCTTAAAGATGCACATACCTAACTGTATCTTTGGCTCTATGTAGCGGACCTTGGAGTCTATAGCAAGTTAGATCAAGACCTTGACTTAAACTGGGCAATCACGTTCTTGCACTGTGCAACTAGATTGATTTCGAAATCCTCTCTCATGTTCATCTTAAAAATGGTTCCCAATGTGTCTATGTTTACCCTCTAGTCGTCACTCATTTTCTGCCAGTTCTTGGTGAAATATAAACAGTTTGGACCATCAAATATAAGGAGTTTTTATCACTTTTTGGACAAAGTCAAAGTTGATGGTAATAGCCAACAATAATGCAAGAAGATTTATTTCATCAAGCAAGGCACTGAGTTACTGTTGTCCAATTCCAACCTTTCTACTAGATAACTTAACATGTCCGAGTTGTGCTTAGGTCATGGTTCTTCGATATTGAAATGTTTTCTTAACAGACACCGTTCCTGTTTTCAGTTTGAACTGGTGATAGTTAATGTAACAATATTCAGCATTATAATCATTAGAACTCCCTCAAACATAATCTATGGACAGACAACTTTGATGTCTTCACCATTGTCTAGAAGTCAAGATCCTTATTTCTAACAAGATCTTTTACTTCTAACAAGCTGAGACTTAGTTGTGATCCTTGCTATGGTTCCACCTGCAATTGAGAATCCGTATCCAGCTGTCGCTGGATTTTTTTTGTGCTGTAATTTCAGCCTTATGCCTTCAACCGTTTAACATAATCGTTTATAACTAGGCACTTCAGTCAGTACAAGTTATGTTGAGGTTTCAGATCTGCCACAATGTTTTTGAAGATCAGTGGAATGTCCAATATAGGGATTTATGTCCTGTCCTGATAATTGGGCAAGTGGGTGGAGGTGGGGGTGGGGGGCAGGGTGACAGGACCACACCACACACTAATATGTGTACCATGAGATAGAAAATGGTCACTGTTACTGGATATTAAGTGTCTGTGTTTAGTCATACATCTTTGTTGTCATATTCTTTTCCTTTCTTTCAGGCCTAATCCCGCTCATATATACTGTCATATCTTATCTGCCAGACATGAAAGGAGTTCAGCTATAGACTAAAGCTGGCAAAGTTTTCATCGCAGTATTAATTTAAACTGCACAATCTTACATTTAAATGGAAAGATATTCACATTAACTGTTCTTATGCAGGACAAGGGATCACGACAAGGCAAAAAGCTGGAATTGGTGAGTATCAACCCTCAAGCTGCATAGTCTGGTTTCCTGCACTACCTGAAGTTTTTTAGCATCTTATGTTGCAGAATCTATAGGAACAATTGGTTACCAGTACCAGATATTTCTAATGTTGTTACACTATCATGGGCAGCTGCAGGTGGAATAGGAGCTGGTGGTATATTATTGGTAGCATGCCTTCTCATTGTCTGGCACAAGCGCAAGAGGAGGAAACAAGCTAGAGCTCCCAATGGCTTCACGCGTAGTGAATCTTCGATGCAATCGTACAGCAAAGACCTTGAGTTGGGTGGCTCACCCCATATTTTCACTTATGAGGAACTTGAAGAAGCTACTGATGGATTTAGTGACTCGAGGGAACTTGGTGATGGTGGTTTTGGAACTGTTTACAAAGGTGGGAATAATGTTTGCCGAAATCCCTCGCCAATCTCAACTCTACAGTCTGCATCTCATTATTTTTTCTGCATTAACATGTGAAACTGCAAGTGATAGGAGCTACGCATAGCAATATTCTTTGATAAATATCTTGTTCTTATTGACTTTACAGTGACAAGGTGACCTTTTTATCCTTCAGGAAAACTCCGGGATGGAAGAGTAGTCGCAGTTAAGCGCCTTTACAAGAACAACTACAAACGGGTTGAGCAATTCATAAATGAGGTAGACATCTTGTCCCGCCTCCTCCACCAGAACCTAGTCATCCTATATGGCTGCACATCTCGTAGCAGCCGTGACCTCATGCTCGTGTACGAGTACATCCCTAATGGGACCGTCGCAGACCATCTTCATGGACCCCGTGCATCAGAACGTGGCCTCACATGGCCCGTGAGGATGAACATTGCCATAGAAACAGCTGAAGCACTTGCATACCTCCATGCAGTGGAAATCATACACCGTGATGTTAAGACGAACAACATACTGCTGGACAACAGCTTCCACGTCAAAGTTGCCGACTTTGGGTTGTCACGTTTGTACCCTCTTGAAGTCACCCATGTCTCAACAGTTCCACAGGGCACGCCAGGCTATGTCGACCCGGTGTACCACCAGTGCTACAAGCTAACTGATAAAAGTGACGTGTATAGCTTCGGCGTTGTGTTGGTAGAGCTCATATCCTCTAAACCAGCTGTTGACATGAGCAGGAGCCACAGCGAGATTAACTTGGCCAATATGGCTCTCAACAGAATTCAGAACCACGAAGTTGAGCAACTGGTTGACCCCGAGCTCGGTTACGAGACTGACAGCGAAACAAAGAGAATGATAGATCTTGTTGCCGAGCTGGCTTTTCAGTGCTTGCAGCTAGAAAGGGAATTGAGGCCGTCGATCAAGGAGGTAGTGGAGGCCCTGAATTGCATCAAGAATGGGGATTCCCCAGAAAAAAGGGTGGATATGAAGTCGTCTCCTAAGGAAGATGCACACTTGCTGAAGAATAGCATACGGTATTCACCTGATTCGGTAATCCACAGATTCCATAGTCAATCGACAACACACTCGGTAGCATCAAACGCTAGCGGATGAGATGAGATTCCTTGTATGTACTGATCCTGAAGAAATAAAGCCCTTTCGGATGCGTTGTATATAGTATAGAGATTGGCTAATGAGCTGGTTCATCTGGGTAAGTTTTTTCCCCTTTTTTTGTTGACTGACAATGAACTATAAGATCATGTTGTATGGAAGGCTCGAAAAAGTACGAGCTTGCCACAAATTCAAACAGTAGGCAGTTAGTAGAAGCAGTATAAGGGTAATATATAATAGCTTTCATGTTGACAATACAAGGGTGAGTAAGATGATGAACTGAGGAACATGCAACAAAAAAAAAATCAAGCTGTACTTGCACAACACCTACTCTAATTGGCTGATGGACATGTTTAAATTTGTCTTGGTTGGTGCGTTGTAGTATGTTGACAGCCTGCATTTTATATTTGAAGATTTCAGGATATGCCATTTGAGCGACGTATGGTTGTATTTTTTTTTTCTCGAACGCGCAGAAGAACTGCGCGTCGCTGTATTAATAGAAAGAAACAACGGAAAGAAGAACGGTCCGATTACAATGCCGAATCCACGGCTATGGTTGTAACCTCACACGTCACACGGCATCCAGACATGGACCCCAAAACCTGAATCGCCACTCTACTATGCTTTTTTGTTTCCATTTGGCCTTATCAGCTCAAAAATTTCGGCGACGGCCATACATCTATCAGAGGAAGTAATAACCTGTGCCTTATACAGTACAGAGGTAGAACTGCATGTGCGTACCTGAATTTGACGCTACCAGCCAGGCCAGGTCGCTCACTGAGTTTAGTGCGGCTGCATCTCGCCCTGGCGCCCTGCTATCCGGCAGTGCGCAGATCGCTGGTACTCTATCGGTATTGCGAATGGGATCGGCCGCCTCTACCCTGAGCCGTCTGCTGCTGCCCGGCGTGCGGCGGCGGCGGCATAGCGCAACGGCAGAACTGCGCGGGGCGCGCGGGCGGACGGCTTGCTACTACTGACGAAGTAGCCCTATTCCAGTTGAGCAGGCTTACCGGGCCGGGATATCGTGCGCAAATATATAAAGCCCAAAGCAATAGTTGGGCCTATGGACCTGGCTCCTCCAGCCGTATCACCACTGGCTGGCTAACCCTAAAAAAAACACTGGCTGGCTGCCATGAAAAAATCAACAGCACCGCAGACAACTTCGCTCTAAAAAAATTCAACAACACCAACCAAATGTCACAAAAGAAAAAATCGATCTGATTGACGTCAGGCGGAACGAGTCACATGCTCTCACAGCATGAGCACCACTCCACTGTCCTCTCCTAGGACCCTAACGCGTCAAATCCCGCCACCATTAAACTAGCAGCACACGTATCGTTTTCTACCCACCGGAGTAACTGGGATCCGACGGCGACGTGCAATAATACACGCCACACCGCGCCACCGCTCCGATGACGAGCCATATATGGCGGCGGCGGCGGCGACGCCGACCACTTGTCCGCCGCTTCGAGCACGGGCACCGGGTCCCTTTACCCCTACCAAGAATCGCGCGTCCTCTAGCGCCCGGGTGGTTAGCGCCTGACGGCTATCCTGATGCGGACGCTGGCCCTTGCGCTTTTCTTTGGCCCAGTGGGCAGACACATCCCCCGCGGCGCCTCCAAATGGCGATGCGTGGGCGCGTTGCGGCCCTGGCAAGCTACACGTAAACAAAGGAACCAGGGAATGTGCTTTTGCAGCCAGCACCTCGTTCTCCTTGCAATGTGCTAAATGGAGCCCTTTGCAATTGTTTGTCAACGTACTGCTCTGTCGGCAGCAGCTAGATGCAGGCAAGGCTTGAGACGTCTTCTTGTTCAAATGGAGCGTACTTTGAGGTCGAAAGCAGATAAATCACCTGCGACATAGTAAAAGAACACCACATGAGGCCATGACAAGATTGAGAGGTCCATATACTATAGTCTAAAGCAGCAATCCAGGATCAGCTCCTCCAGAATCCCAGATCAGCTCAAGTGGCAACAGTAGATAGGCACAGTAGCAGACCAGCTCAAATGTGAGGAAGAACACAGGTATATAACCGTACGGCCACATCACAGAGGCGCCAGAGAGGCCAGCTAGAGCGAGCAGGATTGCAGGAGGGATGGCAGGGAGGCTCCACCGGCCCAAGGCCAAGAGCTTCTGGGTCCTGGTGCGCCGCCGGCTCCTCCGCAGGAGTCACAGGCCGGCGGCGGCGGGAGGCGCGGCGGAGGACCGGAGGGAGGAGAAGAGCGGCCTCCTCGGCAGGAGCTCCCTGGAGCAGCTCCTTGTCACGGATGCCGGCGCTCCCGGGGATGGAGACGTTTGCGCCAAGAAGCACGGCCAGCCGGTGGCGGTGCTGGCTCGGCCGCCGGCGGCGGCGGCAACCGCAATCGGAGGCCGTGACGGCGCGGCCGCGCACCGGCGGTTCGTGTTCGGCGGGTTCCGGCGGCGGCTGCTCATGAGGCGGCCGTGGCGGCCGGTGCTCGTCGCCATCCCGGAGTGATCATCGACCGGTGGACGATAGACCGTTAATCGGAAGCCTGATGTCAGTCAGTTACGTGGAATTCGATCAAGTGCGTCTGCCGGATCAACTACCTACCTGCGGTGGCATCCGCGTGTTCCACTCTTCTCAGATGCGCCTGTACAGTTGTGCCTGTAACGACTTTGCGTGATGCTCTGGTTCATCTCTGTTCGTTCCTACCTCCCGCGATCTGCGAACCGTCTGGTTCTCTTCTTTCGAATATAATGTAACTTGTACATGAACTCGAACGAGGTATTTGATTGGGAGAAATTTATTTACTCCAGGCTCTACGATCTGCAGCGACCTCGATGTCCGGTAAAGCAAAAAAAACCCAATGATTAGTCCAAGCTTTTCTGCGAGCATTTCTGTTCGAATTTGTGAGTTTTCAAATGGAATGATCCGACTGGGCTCCTTGGCAGCATCCCTGGATAGCCGCGCCCAAGCTATCAAAGCTACAGTAGCAGCAGCTTTGCTTTAGCGCATGTGGACAAAGGTTCAATGAAATCGGGGTCATGTCTGTTTGGATGTTTCGCTATCTTGCTTTCGGCGATGACGACGACCGGGTCTCTTTTGGCAGACATTCATGCTGGGCTCAACTAGGCTGGGTAGGCAACGCAGGAGCCTGGCTGAAATGGGCTAAATGTTGGCCGATCTTAAGAATAAGCCTTTGTGCGAGGAAGCTTTTTATTTTTACCTCTAAACTTTAGGACGAATCCATATTTTCTGCCTAGATAATAAATCATCCGTCTGAACTTCTTAAATTCGCGATATCGGACACATAATCTTCCTGGCTGGTTTCCTGGCTGGTTTCCTGGCTGGTTTCTCTTAGTGGTTTTGCTCCTTTTCTTTTATGTTTATTTTGGCTGAATCTTTAAAAAATTATAGTAAATCATAAAAAGAAATCATAAAATGGAAAATTATTTTTTATTAACTTCACATAAGTAGATCTATGCAGTGAATATATGATATGATATAATTTAGTAAAAATATTTTGTTGTACTTCTAGATATATACTTTCCTATAATTAATTCATAACTACAGTTTTTATGGCCCAATCATGATGAAATTTTTATGGAAGGCTAATCATTATACGCTTAAGATTTATTAAAAAATTCATGCTCATTGGATCATGTATGCTTGAGCAACTAAAAAATCTCTGATATAGCTTGGAATTTAGTTGCTCAAGCAAAAATGATTAAATGAGCATAAATTTTTTACTACAGCTTAAACATATAATGATTATCCCACCATAAAAATTTTACCATAATTGCACTACGAAAACTGTAGCTATGAATTAATTATAGAAAATTATATATCTAAAGTACAATAATTTTTTTTATTAAATTATATCATATCATATATTCATTGCATAGATCTACTCATGTGGAGGATTTTTTATTTTATAAATTTTTTAATTTACTATAATTTTTTAAAAGATTCAGCTAAAATAAAGAAAAAGAGCAAAATCACGGAGAGAAACCGACCATGAAGATAATGTGTCTGGTATCGCGAGCTATAAAGATCACGTGTTCGGTATTGCGAGTCCAAAATGTCCAGATGAATATTTAATTATCTCCAGATGGATATTTAATTATCTTGAAGATCGTGTGTCCGGTATCGCGAGCTATGGAGATCATATATTCGGTATTGCGAGTTTAAAAAGTCCAGACGGATATTTCATTATATCATTATCTAAGACTAGGAAGGAAACGCAGGAAACGCAGACTCGTCCAAAAATGTTCAGAGAGAGGTCCTTTGTAGAATTGGGTATTCGGACTCATCCAAAAAGTTCAGAGAGAGGTCCTTTGTAGAATTGGGTATTCGGGTCTATCTGAAACGGGCCTGACGAAGTCCTGTCCGCACATGTTGGGCTTAATCTGCATCAGTGTCCTTTGTAGAATCGGGTATTCGGGTCTATCTGCGCACATGTTGGGCTTAATCTGCATCAGTGACCTATTGGGTTAGGATTCTTCACAGCTAGATTCGATCCATGTCAAACTGTTAGCTTGGGCTACTGGCCTCATGGGTTCTCTCCAAACCTGAATGAAACTGGGCCTAGATCATCATCATTCTGACGAAACCAGCTCCAGAGATATGTTCTCAAATTCCTTTTCAAAAATGAAAAAGATACGTTCTCAAAAGAAAACGTGTATGGGATTTTTTTGTGAGATGGACAAGAGTAGAAAAGATGAACGAATATACACACAAGATCTGCTTTATTTTTTATTTATTCACTCGCAGAAGATACTCCTAGAACATACAGACCCGATCTCACCAAACAGGGAAAGTACAGACTAGTACATGACACCAGTAGCAGGCACTACCATGGCAGGGCTGAACAGTACACACAAAACACACCAAAGCAGAGCAACGACTGACAAAGTAGCTCGAACCGGAGGACCTCCGCCGCACACGCTCACCTCGCCGTCCGTCTCCACGGCCGCTTAACCGGAGATCTGGATGCTCTTCACCTCGGCCTTCTTGCCCTCGGCCTTGGGCACGGTGACCGTGAGCACGCCGTTCTCCAGCCCGGCCTTCACCTGCTCCACCTTGGCGTCCTCCGGCAGGCGGAAGCGCCTCATGAACTGGCCGCTGCTGCGCTCGACGCGGTGCCACTTGTCGTTCTTGTCCTCCTTCTCCTTGCTGCGCTGGCCGCTGATGACCAGCACGTTGCCGTCCTCCACCTCCACCTTGACCTCGTCTTTCTTGACGCCGGGGAGGTCGGCCTTGAAGACGTGCGCCTCGGGGGTCTCCTTCCAGTCGATGCGGGCGTTGGCGAAGGCGGCGGTGTCGGAGTCGGAGGAGGACGACGGGACTATGGAGCGGAACATGTTGTCGAAGGGGTCCCAGAGGTCCATGGAGAAGGGGTCGAACACGTTGCTGCGCCTCACGAGCGACATCGTCGGTAGGGGTTGCTGACTTGCTGCGAATGCTAACTTGAAACGATCGGAAGTGATGTGAGTTGCTCAGTGCGATTGCGATTTTCAGTCTGGATTGAGATGAGCGGTGGGAGGCAATGTTATTTATAGCTTCGTCTGAAGCGGTGGGTGAATCGTCTGGAGTTCTCTCCAGCCTCGTCTTCCTGTGTTTTGGTTTCCAGATCAGCTTCCTTCCCGTCGTCTCTCCAGGAAGGCCCCACAATGTTCTAGAGCGGTCTCGTGTCCTGGCGTCCTGCTTGCTGGGGGCGTGACCAGAGCCCTCTTTTCATTCATTGTACTAGCAAAAAAAATTTTAAAAAAATGCTTATCATTTTAATTTGCTGGACTGACGATACTCGTGAGTTGCCACATGCGCTCCATGCATGACTGGCACCCCCAATGATTTACTAATCCCCAAATATTATATAGTTAATTTATGTATAGTCTAAACATATTTATGTGATGAGATCCAAATGAAGCAGCCCATTTATCCTATGGTGGACAGGTTTTGGACAGGTTGTTAAGATTAGTTTTAACTCTTCCTGTATCAACTGCAACTGCAACTGTTGAGAGATGCTTCTCAGCTATGAAACTTGTGAAGACACGCCTTCGATCTACAATAGAAGATAGATTTCTGCGAGATTGTTTGGTAATTTATATTGAGAAGGAATTGGCTGCATCAATTAGTACTAATGATATTATCACAACTTTTGTTCTTGCTGCCAGCCGTAGAACTAAATTTAAGTTGATAGATATGTAATTTTTCCTTTTAGTTAAGACTTATGAAACATACTACTATAATATATATAATATATATAATATATGACTAAAACGAGGCGGTAGATTATCGGTTCTACTGGCTCCGCCCCTGCCGGAGAACGCCAAGGTGGACCAGGTGAAGGCCGGGCTGGAGAACGGCGTGCTCACGGTCACCGTGCCCAAGGCGGAGGAGAAGAAGCCTGAGGTCAAGGCCATCGAGATCTCCGGTTAAGCGGCCATGGACGCTGGTTGAAGATGGTGCGGATGTGATGCTACGAGTCGTGCTTGCTTGATGCTTGCTCTAGAAGTGTGCGCGCGCATGAGCGTGTGGTGTGGACGATGTGTACTTTTCTTGCCGCTGTGCTTCTTTGCTCTGTTTTTCCGAGTAAAGGTCCTGTGGTTCCTTTGAGAAATAAATAAAAGCAGCTTTCAAATGTTCTAAATTGTTGTGCATTTTGCTAAAATACGTGGTGTTTGCAAGTCGTAACTCTTCGTCATCTTCTAAACACGAATCCTGTGTTCAAACCGGGCAAACCCATCGCGCCACGTCGCCTGTTAACCCGCTAGCCGTTGGATCCAGCGAGACCGTTCGATCAGGGTTAGTGCAGGCCCGTCGTCTCTTAAGGAGCGAACCCGTGGCTCGCGAATCGCGAATCCTCGCGAACCCGCTGGTCCCCTTCGCCCAGCCGTCCTCTGCTCCGCGACTGCCGCAACGCCCACTCCTCCGTTCTCCCTCCGCCAACACGGCCTGCCATCCTCCGCCGTCTGCCTGCCAAAGTACCACGCCGACCACCGACTATGTCCGTGCGCCGCCGATTCCTTTCACCTTCACCTCCTCCTCGCAAGCATCGAGAAGGCTACGCCATACACAAGCGCCGCCACCTTCTCTCCCTGCTGCATCCTGCAGCATGACCCTCGCCGCTCCTGTCCGGTACCCCTTCCCTTTCCTCCCCGCTACTCTAAATTTTCAGTTTACTCGGTGCTGTCGGCCCGTCGCTGCTTCCGTTGGGGTTGCTCTCCTTACCTGCACTGCCTCCCCTCTGAAAGAGCAAAAGCAGACAGAGCGGAGAATCGTGAGGAGAAGGATCAGTATATGCAGCAGCGCTGGCGTCCTCTGCATCGGACATAGACACAAGGCGCCGGACGGCCGAGCGGCGCGCGGCAAGCGCGGCAGCTTGTCCAAGCAACTGCTGAGCCATGTCCGTGCAGGTAAACTGTATGACGAAATGCTACTAGCCTTCCAATCTGAAATTAATCTTTGTGATTTATGCAATCTCAGTTCCTAATCTCTAATTCTTTGCTCCCGGTGGCTGCTTGTTGTGATTTAAGATCCCTTTGTGAAATATTTGTTGCGCATAAAGATCAAACCTTTGATACATTACAGATGTAAGGGGGTAGTTCTTGCTGGTGGCAATGCTGCGGCTGGAGTTCCTGCAGGCTTCGCTATTGTCCTCATCCAGTGCCACGCACAGCGCACCACACACAAATCCTTGCCTGCCATGGAAACTGGTCCATTCGCTGTCTGCCCATGGTCATACGTGTCTCAGTCTCCGTGCCCCTAAATCCTAATCTCACGTTAATGTGTGTGATTTTTCCATTGATATTGATCCACTTCTAGAAAATTAACTAGCTTCTGTATTCCAACAATATGAGTTGTGATCCTATGTAACTTCTCATCAAATTTCTCATCAGCTATGATGAATGGCTCATGTTTCCAAAGCATATTTAGTATTTATATCATTACATGAAATGTCATTCTGAGAATGATTTCATTCTCATGCGGTGGGCCTTGGAGAAGCATAAAGTACATTACCCTCATCAAGGATATGTATAAGGATGTGATGACGTTTGTCCGGACATGTGATGGTGACTCCACTGACTTTTCTATTAACATAGGCCTACATCAGGGGTCAGTATTGAGTCCTTATTTATTTGCCTTGGTGATGGATGAGGTCACAAGGACATACAAGCTGATATCCCTTGGTGTATGCTCTTTGCTGATGATGTGGTGCTGGTGGACGAGAATAGAGAAGGGGTTAATATAAAGTTAGAGCTGTGGAGACACACGTTAGAGTCGAAAGGGTTCAGACTCAGTAGGACCAAGACCGAGTACATGATGTGCGATTTCAGCGCGACTAGGCATGAGGATGGAGCTGTTAGCCTCGATGTGTTAGCCTCGATGGGCAAGTGGTGGTCCAGAAGTATACTTTTCGGTATTTAGGATCGATGCTTCAAAAGGATGACGACATTGATGAAGATGTTAGATATAAAATCTTAACTACCTGGTTGAAGTGGCGTCAAGCTTCTAACGTCCTATGTGACAGAAGGGTGTCATAAAAGTTAAAAGGTAAGTTCTATAGGACAATGATTCGTCCGGCGATGTCCAACAACTGAGTGACATGTCCAACAACTGAGTGTAGTAGAGATGCGGATGTTGCGATGGTTTTGCGGGCACACACACGAAGGGATAGAGTTCGGAACGAAGTTATTCGGGATAGAGTCGGGGTGACACCAATTGAGGAGAAACTTACCCAACATCGATTGAAATAGTTTGGACATGTCCAACGGAGATCTCCTGAGGCGCCGGTGCGTAGTGGCGTTCTAAAGCAGGCCGAAAATGTAAAGAGAGGTAGAGGTAGACCTAAACTGACTTGGGACGAGTCGGTGAAGAGAGACTTAAGGAGTGGAATATCTCCAAAGAGGTAGCTTTGAATAGGAGCGCTTGGAGACTCGTCATCCACGTACCTGAAGATCCGTGATCTTTGTACCTGAAGATCCGTGATCTTTGTTTTTTTATAGATTTCATCTCTAGCCTACCCCAATTTGCTTGGGACAAAAGGCTATATTGTTTTTATTGTACACCTTTAGACCTGAACCTTCATCATTTTATTTTAGATAAAAGGTTGGCCTTTTTAAAAAATATATACGATACAAGTAACCAGAGTCAGTGTGCAGTTCCTTTTGGCGTGCTTATAAGTTATAACTGACCATTGTTTTAGTTTCACCAAAGAAGCAGTATATCTGGTCTGCCTTTACCTTGCCCATTCATCATTTAATAATATTGAAGATGGAAGTAAACGATTTCATTGACTTGCGTAGAACTCTTTTATGATCATTTGTGCTATACTATTGAAGCACTCACCTGTTCGCTGGTTGCTGATTCAGGTCTGCCCATAATTCACTCATCTGCCATTCGTATGTTCTAAATAGATTTCTATCTCGTGATTTCTAAGTTTAGGATCACAAAAGATCATTTGAGATGCCATTTGCCAGCAGGATATTGTCAAATATACCAAGGTTCTGGGAATAATTTGAAACGTATTAATCAAGAGCCTCATACTACTGTTGCCTCAGATTCAGTTCCTATCAGCAAGCTTGACGTTAATTATATTTATTGTTCATACATTTTTATATGATAAATAAAGTGTTGCATGGAGACTTTGTTATGTTTTGTGTTGCTTGATTATAGTCAATGAAATCTTAAGGTTGCAACAGAATTCTGTACTAATCTTATGTTATTGTAGTGATTGATTTTTCGTTCTCTGTGCAAAATAGTAGATAAAATACAAAAAAATGATCAACTTACACAGAGCAACATATAAATCTTCACATTCATGGTTTCCAAAAACAGCACTATGAAATCAATCAAACTGAGTTTCAATTTGCTCAATATATGAAATGAAGCAATCATAGTACGTTTTTCAGCTTAACATGCCAATCCCTGATTCTATATTACAACTTAGGATCCCAACACTTGACATTAAATCAAAGATATATTTTTTACCTTGCTTGCTTATTTCAGACAAGAGTTCCCTGAAATGATTCAGCTCACTTCTCATGTCCTCAAATAATTAACGCTTACCCATTATCATCAAACGGGTAGATAAATGGGCTATTCGCGGTGGCCCAGCAAAAGCAGAAGCGAGGCAACGCCGCGCGTTGATTCTAGTGAATTCTTCCCAAACGCCGGGCAAAGCCCAAAAAGGGAATTTTTTCTTCTGAAATGAAAGCTTCTGAAGCAGAGTATGTGTTAACGATTCATTTCTTTCATTGTGTTCCTATATTTTAATTAAATTTAATATACGAACAAATATCTCCATCTCTACCGTGGTGCTAGACTGCTGGTGTTACGTGCAGGATCTCTCACTGAACTAATACTAGAAAGGCCCGCGGCTTTTGCATTTTGTGCTCGTCGGATTGTAGTTGATACAAACTTTAGTTCATACATGGAGTAGTAATTATTATATGCGTAGGTATCATGATCTGTAGTCCGTCGTTGTACTTGGTATATATTTTGAACTTTCTATTGTCGTGACACTACTACTTAAGTAGAATATTATTTTTGTATAGAAATGGAACTATATTTTTTGGTTATATTTAGTGTTTTTGGTTATAGTATTTTTGATTGTTATTTATTTTAAAAATTTATGGTATAGCAAAGCTTTTGATCTTCAAATTTTGAGCAATTTTTGCATTTAAGAGCCATATTGGTTTTGTTCTAAAATATGCCAGGCCAAAGTTTTGGCAACTATAAATTTTGGCATTCATTTGGTTGGAATCCAAAAAATAGCCCACCTCACAAAGTACTTGCCAAAATTTTGGCAAAAAATTCTTGCCAATATTTTGATCTGCCCTAGTTTTGGAAAAGTAAATTTTGGAATCAAACCAATCAGGCTCTAAATTTTTTTGACGTAAAGATGTTCCGGTGTCCGAATTGTAGGTAGAATGGATCTTATGTAAATATTTATGCGGATGAATTGTAAAATGAATTTAAAATTGTACTATATAATAAAAGTTGCAGATTTTAAAATTGTGAGCAACTATTGTATTGGATATTTTTTAATTTGAAGACGTTTTGGTATCCATATTGTAGGTACGACGGATCACATGCAAATATTTGTGCAAACGAATTGCGAAAGCATTTTGAAGTTTAAAATTTGCTCTATAATGAAGTTGTAGTTTTTGAATTTTTTTATCAAATTCTATATTGAACAACTTTTAATTTTAATGCATTTTGGTGTTTATATTGTACGTATAATGTTTTCTCGTGTAGAAGCAACAGATGGAACGAGTCGTGGTTTGATTTAATTAAAATTTGAGGTTTTTTTTTAAAATATTCCTGAGGGAGGATCAGGACAGCGAGTTGATTTTCTAAAAACTTAAGGTTTTGTTTGTAAATTTTCATGAACCGGGAAGGTTGGACTGTGGGTTGATTTTGAGAAATATTATGGGTTTTTCCGCAAGATTACCAAAGAGTGGAGGCCGGACTGTAGGTTGATTTATCTAAAGTTCAAGAATTTTTTTTGCAAAATGATCGGAACTCGCAAGATCTGAACCGTCCGCCCAGTTGATCCGACGGCCGGAAATGGCCAGCGACATGGCATGCTTCACTGGTCACTGGCCATCTCTTTTGATCCGTGAATTGTAGTAAGAGATTTGTCCCTGTGTGCCATAGAAACGTGTCTTACTATATGAACTCTGATTTTCCAGAAGGTATACGTGTAAGAACACATTCAAACTTAATCTTGGAGTTACAATAATTTTACGGTTCAGATTTCTCGCAAATCGTATGCACCTAGCAGGTGTTAAAAAGCCGCCAAAACAGCACACCATATATTCATTTTGAGTTTTCCACCATTCCATCCTTCTTTTTAGTTTTCGATTCCATGGCATCAGAGAAGTTTGGCAATATAGTTTTCTCTCTTCCCGTCAAAATATAGTTTTCTCTCTGAGAAGATTTCAGTGAAACTACGATAAGACAAGAATTTAAATGGTTGATGTGTGATGAGAACATGATTTAGAGTTTGTTTGGTTCATCAGGATTAAACTTTATTCTCGACACATCGGATGTTTGGATACCAATTAAAAGTATTAAATATAGTCTAATTACAAAACCAATTGTATAAATGGAGACTAATTTGTGAGACAAATCTATTAGTCCATGATTTGATCATGTTGTGCTACACTAAATATGTGCTAATGATGAATTAATTAGATTTAATGGATTCATCTCGTGAATAGCATCAGCTTATGCAATTAGTTTTATAGATAGTTCATATTTAATCCCGCTATTTGGCATCCAAATTCAGACTAAAAATTAATCTCTGGATACGATCAAACATCTGGTTGAGGTTGGTAACCTTGCGACAGCCGTGTCGTTCCTGATCTTACATGAGGCAAAGATCATTTTTTTTAATTTCTAAGATTTATGGTACAAATTGTAGTAGAGGCAGAGACATTGGTTGGACAGTGCCTATGTAGGAGCATCATGACAATGGCAATGGCGTAGATTTGACGATACAAGCTACAGGAGATGGGAGGGGAGGCTCCTCTGCAGTACTGCAGTAACTGTTTCCGTGGGGAGGGGGGGTGTTATTCATCGTGGGAGAAATTTAGATATTGATGTGGTTACAGTGCTACCGATGAAAACACACCACTACAAATGCATGAAAAAAGGGGCCAAAATGTTAAAGAGCCGAATAGCCAACCCCAAAACACAAATGTACCATATATTCAGCATTCCGTCTGGATTTCAGACTGTGCTAGTGAGAACTGAGAATGGCTTGAGCCTAGAACATGGTCACTTAAAAAAGGTATGTAGATACAGCCTATCATTATGTCATGGAAAATAATGAAATGATGATATATGTTTGCTTTCCTTTTCTCCTTTTTCTTTCTGTAGATTTCAATTTTCGTATGGATGCTAGTTTAGTGCGCTAAGCTGGTTTCAATGGCCCGCTTGGCACATTTGGCTTGAGCTAGGCCCGTGGGCCTCAAGTGTTGCTGGAATTGCGTTTGGGCCGTCCGCTATTGCTCCTTGAATTCCTTTCCTCCTCCGTCGGCGCTATGTGAACTGTGCACTTTGCACCAGGTAGAAATTAATTTAATAATACTAACATCTGTTTTAGAATGATTGAAAACAATGGCTTCACTGTTCATTGTTTGGTTGTCCATCTTTTCTATGAATCTTCATACAAATAGCTAGATAATATAACATGCATTTTTTGGGAACCTATCCTTTTTTCAAAATAGACTTTTGGAACCCCATCTGATAATTTCCTTTTTAACTTAACTAATTAAATAGTCAAAAAAATATTTTTATTCAAAGATTAAGCAGTGAAAGCTAGAGTCGTCTGTTATTCTGAAACGGAGGCACGTTGAATCATGCTGCATGGTAAGCTGGAGTAATGCTGTGCTGCCCACCTGGCCATTATTACAACTTCCAGTGGCACACTGCTGAGCAGGATAGATGGGCATTGCCCATCTGCCAGCGGGCCACAGCAATAATCCGCAATCAGTACTTCAGTTGTAGCAGTAGACGCACGGCTCGGGATGTTTCTTCTCAAGTTCTGTCAACAAAATCGAATGAATCCAATCTTGCTCGCAATTTAAGTTGATCTAGAAACTAGGGGACTTTGCTATAAAGAATTAAAGACCTTTTCTTTTAAGCAAGTATATCCATGGAGGAACTGAACTGAATGCAGCGCGAAATCGAGAGTCATCTAGAAGGAAAAAGAAAAGCAGAGAAAGAAGGACGAATAATGCCGCGAAGCAAGCGGAAGGTGAAGCCAGAGAACTCCAGATGGTTCACGCGACACGTCCTCATCAACCTATAAATACTCTGCCTCGTCTCCAACCTCCAGCCATCGAGAAGAGCACACAGACACAGCAACACATACAACCTTCAGCAAAACACACCCACTCGACCGCGCTCAGAAACCCAACCGACGAGGCGACGACGATGTCGCTCGTGAGGCGCAGCAACGTGTTCGACCCCTTCGCCGACTTCTGGGACCCCTTCGACGGCGTCTTCCGCTCCCTGGTCCCGTCCGTCGCGCCGTCGGACCGCGATACCGACGCCTTCGCCAGCGCGCGCATCGACTGGAAGGAGACCCCCGAGGCGCACGTCTTCAAGGCCGACCTCCCCGGCGTCAAGAAGGAGGAGGTCAAGGTCGAGGTGGAGGACGGCAATGTCCTGGTCATCAGCGGCCAGCGCAGCAAGGAGAAGGAGGACAAGAACGACAGGTGGCGCCGCGTCGAGCGCAGCAGCGGCCAGTTCATGAGGCGGTTCCGCCTGCCGGAGAACGCCAAGGTGGACCAGGTGAAGGCCGGGCTGGAGAACGGCGTGCTCACGGTCACCGTGCCGAAGGCGGAGGAGAAGAAGCCTGAGGTCAAGGCTATCGAGATCTCCGGTTAAGCGGCCATGGACGCGGGAAGAAGCTGTGACGATGATGCTCCGGTTCTGGTCGTGATTGCTTGATATGTCATGCATGATCTACTCCGTATTTCCCTATGGTTGAGTAATCTGCAATCAGTGTTCTCCCTGTGTAATTGTTTTGAGCATATATAAAAGTAAATAAAGCATCGTCTGCATCGAGACGAGAGGAGAGGGGTGATAACGGATTATGAGCCTAGTATTCTCTTAACACTCCAACTTAATACTTAAAATTAAATAAAATTAATATTTAATTCTTAGATTATTTAGATTAAAATTTAAAGCGAGAACGGGCACGAACTGTCAGATTTTACATGTGTTTTCTTCCTCTGATTTGGCACAGGGTACAATGCCTCGCGTGCTAGACATCATGTCCGCGGCTGTCGCAGCACGCGGGCCCTTGGGCGCATCGATTCGCACTTGCATCGCGTACCCTTACGGCACTCTGCGATAGCCACGTGTTCAGCTGCCACAGCATCACTGCATCGAGCATGGATTTACCCAAGGTGCCATCCCGGGCCGGTAAATCTCACACCGTTCGTCCTGCGTCAAGAGTCGTGCGTCTTGATGAGCGCTAGTGAAGTTGGTCCCACACTCGCCTGAGGATTCTGCCTTGCAATGAAGTTTTCACGGGGAGCCAGTCAGCTAGGCAAGAATTTTGCATTGGTAAGGTGGTGCAGTCTATCTTCCCCCGACATCTCTTCATCTTCCTCAAATTCGGATCCGCGGTTCACGGGGGAGTGCTTCTATCCGTCAATGGATAGCGGGGAAGAGAAGGCGTGCGGGGAGAATGGTCAGAGGACCAACAATCCTACCAACAATGGCGGCAGGGAGACGGGAGTCAAGGGGGGAGGATGAGAAAGGGACCTCGTTCCTTGCATCAATGGTGGGAGGGTGCGAGAGCTCGACCACGACCACAACCAGAGCTTGTTGGTATGATACTAGAATCAAGCAGTGTCGCAATATCGATGGAGCATGCCTGAGCTCATTGTTATCCTTTCATGGATCCTGCCTTTTTCAATTTCACTCGATGGAACCGTGATGCTATACAGTTCGTCATTTTTCTAGATTAGAAATGGGCAGAATTTCATGCACCGGATAGTTTATTGACATGAAAAGTGTCGAAAATAGCAATGCATATTTTTAAGAAGCTTCTAGAAGGTTAGAGAGTATGCATGAACCATGGTTGCCATGTTTTATTGTGAAATGTGGAATACTCTATAAACTACATATATAAGCATGATAAAAATTCTAGAGCTAGATATTTTATAAAGAAATATGTAGAAGATGGACACATGGCAAAATCACATAAGCCATGTCCTGTGAATAGGGCTCTCCTTCCCCTTGCTATATTATGGCATAGAGGTCTTAAGCAGGAGATGACAAGGTTGCCATGTAGTATAGTTGTGTCATGGTAGGGTAGCTACATAAAGAGTGCAAGAGTCTTATGTTGTATACTATAGTTGAGCTCTGTCGTATAGAGTTGGCCTCCTGTGTTGGTGTCTAGGTGCATAACTAATACAAAATATAGATATTGTAACACACTCTTATAACACATTCATTAATATATTATAAATAAGTATCACATATCTCTTGAACACAAAACTATATGTTACATATGAAACATATGAAGGTTGTAACACATGGCGCTTGTTTGTTAAAATTGTATTACATATAATGATTATTGTAACACAAAATTAGTGTTACCCCTAAACTGTTACAAAGGTGGTACTTTGTACTTTGTTGTAACTTATAGAAACTAATGTTACTACTAAAGTGTGCTTCATTCATAAAGGTCCATATTTTATCTACCATAAGCATACATATCTTACCAAATTTTAAATTTGTTGGTGTCATTGAGCATGAGAAGAACTAGTCTATATATATACCTACACTAATTACAATATCTTAGACAGCTCCCAAAATCTTGAAAATATAGACATTTTGTGACAGCTCCCAATATCTTAGACAGCATGAGACCATCCATCCAATTTGTGACAGCTCAGATTTCTTATTGATATTTTGATCACAGTATCCCTTTTCTTCGAAAACATAGTACCCATTCTAGATATATGTGTTCCAGGCAGCTCACGTGCGTATCGTGTCGTTTGCCGAGCTCAGATTTATTTTCCATTTTCAAATATTTAATCCACCATATTTTTTCGTGATATATAAGTTAGTTCGTAGAAGCTCCCGTATCCTATCGAAATGCATACTCCCATCACGCTATTTCGGACCAGAGTACAAGACCGTGCAAATCCATGCATCAGAACATGATGTTTTCCTTTTGAGGGCACTGCCCTTTTCTAATCTCTGTCCTACTAATCTTTAAGAAAGATGGGGACACAGAAAAAAATCGGGACCTGCAAAATCATCCGGATTAATTCTCTTACATTTGCCATATCAAAATTAATAGAAGATGGAAGAGCTTCCCGCTGGCTGTGGGCGGGCAGTTATGACATAGAAGGGAATATCAGAGTAGCAGCAGAATGCCATGGGATCCAAGGAATAGATATACGAACGTACTTGGAATCACGATAGATGGAGAAGAGGTGGGAATAATATATTCGCGGGAAGTATTTCTGTTGCAAATCTCGCGTGTTGGAAAATTTATTTTATTTTAATTTGTTGGCTACAAAATTTTGAAAAGAAATCGCTACATCTATACTTTGCACCTTAGCCGTCCGATCGTCTCCGCGACCGATCTGCGCCTGCCACTCCCTGCACCCAGCCCCCCACCCCCGCGGCCCTGCCTCCCAATCCCATCTCGTGTCCGCCCGACGGTTCCAAGCTCCTCCTGCGCGCCGGCCCGCCCCATGCACTCGCCTCCTTAGTCACCACCGCCCTGCACCATCTGTCCGCGCGTCGCCGCCCCCGCCGCTACTCTAGCGAACGCTCCGTCAAATCGCGCCACTCGCCGTCCCATCGTGCCGCTCTGGGACTCGGCCTCGACGGCCTCCGGGGCAGGGCGCGTCCTGCTCGTGCTCTTTGTCGGCGATGAGATCGACGACCGGCGTCACGGCTGCGCTTGCGCCCGGCGGCGCGAGCAGCGTCGGCGGGCGAGGGGAAGTTGAGGTTGGCCCTCGATCCGCGGATGTCGCGCGCGGCGGCGTCGTAGGCGAGTGCGGCAGCCTCGGTGGAGGAGAATGTGCCGAGCCAGATGCGGACGTCCTTGGTGGGGTTGCGGATTACGGCGGCCCACTTGCTCCACTGGCTGCGCAGGACGCCCTTGTACTGCATCGCCTTCCGGCGTCTGCTCGGCATCGGCGCAGCCTGCTGCTGCTGCTGATTCCTTCGCCGATTCGTCGTCCATGGTCTCTTTTGCACGCATCCTTTTTCCAAATCCACTAGGGTATGCGTTCACATTCTCTGTCTCTCTCTCTCTCTCTCTTTTTTTGATGGATGCGTCTCTCTACACCCGATTCACCTTTGCATACAGTATTAAATATCACAATTTTCAATCAGGAATTATAGGGAGAAATTGGTCAGGATATGGAAAGAGATACGATGATACTGCAGCTGGACGCAGAGGGCTGACCTGCTTCAAGCATTGTCCGTTGGCGAAAATCCTTTCTGCTCTAGGAGAATGCGAATCCTTTTCTCAGGGTAAGTTTTTCTGTCAGCAATCAATTTCTGTGGTTTTTGTAGTTGTAGGCATGCAATTTGAAGCTGATGTCAAGAAAATCATTATCTATTCAGTCAGATAAGCTCGGGGGCACATTAATGGAACAACTTGCGAAAATATATCCAGTGCTGAGAGATTTGAGATAGAGAAGAGATGAGCGGGTGAATGAGTTCAGGGTTGTTTTGTTGCAGATAGTTCGTCTACAATCAGATATTTCAGGAACAAGATCATGTGGATGGGGATCCCACGGCACTGCTCCTGTGGTAGATGAGAATGATATATCCTTAAAGAGACTAAGGGAGTTGAAGTTGCAGCTCAACGAGCTTCAGACAGAAAAGGTTGCGCATCAGCTCTAAAATCTTATTTCCCAGATTGGTTACGGTGTCATTCTTAAATTGACCGTTTTTAATATTTTAGAATCTCAGACTGCAAAAGGTCGACATCCAGATCAACTGTATTAATGAAATGTGCTGCAACATAACGTGTCTTGATCTTAAGAAGGCACTATAGGATGTTCATCCCAGTTATGCTGAGTTGGGAAGAAGCAAACATGTGAGTATTAGCAATAGCACACTCCAGAGGCTTGCAGGGAAAATTCTTGAAATTTGCAGAGTTTGATGTGTTGTACCAAATCAAGGAGACACATTCTGTAAAGAGGGATAAATTGGTAAATCTGATTACTTGCCAATACAATTATTACCTTGATTTTTTACATACATGTATATAATAACTAATTCTGTCCCCCTTTATTTAGTGGCTTTATGATGGTTTATTTTTTTCCAATTAAATTAGGTTATCAAATAACTGTTTGTCTTTTAACAACACTCTACAATGATGACACAACAAGTTGGGGCTCCTGATAAGTCTACAAGCTGTAAGCGTTCAACTTATATAGAGCATCTAATTCACATGGACAAACATAACGATAATTGTCTTGATTTGATTATCTTTATCCAACCAATGCTTGTTGACAATACAGCTAGCTTTCTGAATATGTAATGTTACAGCTAGCTTTATTGTATAGGTTCAAATGATCAATTTTATAACTAGCTTTCTCTGTGCAGGTTGAAATGATCAATGGTTGAATTCGTACATTTCCATATGCGCAAGAATGGACCAAGCAGCAATGGATTTTAAAAATACACATTTCTAGTAGTACAAATTTGTAATATCTACTGCTATGTACAAATGCTCTTTAGAATCATATTGCTATGTATTTATACTAGCACAAGATGTGTACGAGTTCTATTTTCATTTCATTCCTACAATCAATTCAACTTCCTTGGTTATCAAAATTTGTGGCTGATGTGATTGTGCAATGTGTCATGTTCTCTTAGCAAAATTCATGTCAAAATATATGGCAAACACAATTTCATAATAATTATTTATTTTAAATTTTGAATGTGTTACAATAGGTAAAATATGTGTTACGAAATATATGTTACTAAAATACCAAACTATGTTCTCACAAGTGTTACTACCATAACGTGGAAATGTTACAAGACCTAAAAACTTATGTTACACAAGAAAATCATTGTAACACTTATAAATGTTCTTTTAGATAAGTAATTGTGTTACAAAGTTGTAACACTTCTTTGTATTTAAAGGGACACATATCATTTGTTCCAAATAAATCAAACTGTAGTAACATCGAGAATAGGGACACTAACAAGATGTGTTAGTAATATTTTTATTGAGCTATAGTAACATAAGTTGGTGTTACTATACCTCTGTTCTACAGTAGTGGGTCTTCTCAGTGTAGTGGGTATAGGATCCGCAGAAGAAGTAGTATCACACTACTCTGGTAGTGTGTTGCCAAAGGCATTGCTGTACTTGCATTAAACCTCAGTTGTTTCAAGTAGAACTGTTTAGTGGTTGTAATGGCTTGCTAGTGTGAGGACCTCAGAACTGTAAGCGTTGATAAATCAAAATTGGTTTGTAAGGCACACCCTACCTTTATCAGCCGTTTAATGGAACTGCGTGTACTATGAATCGTGTGTGCAGCAAAGGTCTCATGTTTATTATATGAAAAAAAAGAGTTAGCTGGTAGTCATGCAAGGGGGGACTACCAAAGTACAAGATAGTAAGATGCTAGCAGCCATTGCTATATATATGCCCCAGCTGGTGCCACCTCCATCGACAAGCAACAGAGCAACACGTAAAATGATTTCCTCAAAACCAGCTTAGAAGATGCTTCCGGTACCACTAGAATATACTCTGACCAATCTTTAAATCTTACATTGGTTCCACGGAAGACTAATAATGAGTAAACATCACAATGCACTAATGCAGGTCCTGCTTGAGTACCAACCAACAATACCTACTTGATGGAGGTTCCTAATAATGCAAGACTAATAATGCTCAGGTAGATATATCCGCGTTCATGTGCTTCATACAGTTCTTTTGCCTTCTTGATGGGAGGTTCCTCATGGTACAAGCCCAAATCATCAGGGTGTGGACCAAATCCTGAATGTGAATGAACTTAATGTGATTTCTTCATCCTCTTCTTCACTAAGTCACTGTTCTGACTAAAATCTTCATCGACTGGTTGGTCCAGGTTATCAATGCTTGTTTCGTCCGAGTCAATATCAACAACTGCATCTGTGGAGGGGAGGCAACTGATACCATTGTTACAGAAAAGGGGTAGAAGCCATGTTGTTATAGGTAGTACGTGGTCACCTTCGTTTCCTGAATGAGATTTATACTCATGATATACAGTGATGTTGTGACGACAATATGACTGCTTGGAAACTCTGCGTTAAGTACTTTCTCAACAATGTCTACAGCAAAACGATTCAGTGGCCACAGGATAAATTGGCAGATTGGATTAACATCTTGAGTGTTGTAATAGTATAACAAGTACCTCCTTTACAATCTGTTGTGCTTGCATCCTGGACGACCAAAGCTCCTCGTTTGTCAGGCATACCAAGGTAGGCTGCATGATTAACCATCCATTAGTTAAGCTATGGAAAACCATATTTCAAAACTTTATAAAAGGTAAATTATGGGGCAATTTCATCTGACCAAGCAACTCCACCATGTTGATACGCTCATGTACACCATGACGCAGTGCAAAAGATGCAAATGTTCCCATGAATGGGCTCTGACTTGAATTTGCTGAAACAAAAATAGGGGCTAAATGAGACAAATTGAAGTATCAAAGCACTAAAAAACGTTGAAGATGGTAAGGTGGTATACAATTAGATGGACTATCTTAGCTTACGAAGTAGATCTCCTATGAGGAAATTTTGAGCAACAGCATTATGCGGAGCAAATACCTTGTGTTGGATCTGACCGTTACATCATAAACATAGTGGTGAAGCATTTTTAAAAGAGCGTTTATAGTGGCAAAAGGGCCAAGATAGACTGCAGGAGGCGGAAGGTTTACCCCAAACAATGTCAGTACTCAGTACTGCTCATTCCGGTATAGCTGGTGCCTTCCTGAAGCATGTCGTCAATATTAGAGTATGCATAGCCATCATACGTGTATATATACTTGTACTTGTACACCAAGCCATATTAGCTATATATATATGAAAGGTCACCCCTCCCCAAGCACGTGCGGTGTTTTCTTATCTCCCTACGTGGTATCAAGAGCCCGGGTTTCCTTCCGCTGTCCTAGCTCCCTCCCGCGTCGGCCTCTCACGCCGCCGCCGTGATTTCCCCGTACGTCGCACTCGCGCCGTACGTCCACACCACCCCACGCATCGTCCTTTTCCTTGCTCGTGAATTTCTTCTGCTCACGTACCAGCGTTTGCATCTAGCCGACACCCTCAGCAGATCACATCTGCTCAACGTGCGCCGCCATGTCTACGACATCAACTCAGTTCTCCATGACGTCTTCGACCATGGCCGCAACGTCCCCGTCGACCGGCTCTCCGTCCTCGCCGGCAACGTCGGGTGATTCCATCGCCCCCGTCTTCATCCACCCCTATGCTACCGTTTCAGTCAAGTCGCACGTCCCCATCGAGCTGAACATGGTGAATCCAAACTTCAACAAGTGGTCTTCGTTTTTCAGTGCCATGTGCGGCAAATTTGGCCTATTGCCGCACATAGATGGCTCTGCTTCCCCGACGAACCCCGACGCCGCATGGTTGTAGGACGACTGCTGCGTGCGGAGTTGGATCTTCGGCTCTGTTTCTGAACGGGTTGTCGACCTCGCCATGGAACCCGGACAGGACGCCCGCGCCCTCTACGTCGCCATTGAAGGTCTGTTCATGGCAAATCGGGCGCCGCGTGCAATCTTCCTGAGTCATGAGTTTCACACCATGACTCAGGGAGGCTCATCCATCGACGACTACTGCCAGCGCATGAAGACCGCCGCCGATGCGCTCCGCGACGTTGGCCACCCGGTGCCCGAGCCAACCCTCGTCCTCAACCTCCTGCGGGGCCTCAACAAGCGCTACTCCAACTGCGGCAACAACATCGTCGGCTCGGCCGTGCTCTCCTTCGCCGACGCCCGCAATCAACTGATCCTGAAGGAGTTGCGTTTGACCAATGAAGAGAAGGTTTCGGCATCCACGGCACTGCTCGCCGCCGGATCGTCCTCGTCGTCCTGCAGGCCCCCGGCGGCCGTCCTGCGCCTTCTCTCTCTTCAGCCTCGGGCGGGCAGTCCCAGCAACGCGGCGATGGTCGGCGCAATCGCCGCAACAAGCGCGGCAGAACTCCGGCGGCAACACCCAGCAGCAGCAGCAGCAACCTCCCTCCTCGGGCAGGCCTCCCGCTGCTGGACCATGGATTTGTTTTAACCCATGGGCTTTCCAGCAGGGAGGCGCGTCCTGTGGGTGGGTGGGTGGGGGGCAGCAGGGTAGAGGCCCCTGGCGACCGACCGTCAGTCAGCAGCAGGTTGGCCAGGCATGGCACGGCTCGGCCCACATCCACAGGCGCAAGCGCACACAGCTTTTGCACCACTGCAGTACTCTCCACCAACGCCATCTTTGGGACCAGGCTGGATTGATCGTTGCTCTGCAGCAGATGTCTGTTCAGGGAGCAAACCAGTGGGTGTTCGACTCCGACGCATCATCTCACATGTCTCCGTGCGATGGTATACTTGTCTCTCGTCTACCCACAGCTCTTTCATCAATTATAGTAGGCAATGGCACAACTATTCCTGTCACATCTCGAGATCAGTCAATCCTACCCACCGATACATCTAACTTTGCTTTGAACAACGTTCTTATCGTACCATCCATCATTAGAAATTTAATTTCAGTTCGCCAGTTTACTCGCGATAATCGTTGTTCAATAGAGTTTGATGCTTTCGGTTTTTCTGTTAAGGACCTTCAGACGCGCGTGATTCTTCGCTGCAATAGCAACGGTGATTATGGCGAATTTACTACTATAAATTTATATAATAAAATAGATATGTATGACAAGTGGTTATAGTATAGTAAAATATAGATATAAATATCCAATATACATAAATATAGTAGAGATAACCTTGTGAATCAGAGACACCACGTGTGGCGACCGCCATGGCTCGGCATACTGGTGGCTCCGCTGCTGCCGATGAGTGACAATTAAGGCCAAGCAACTTTTTCGTATGTGTTTTGTTCTATCATTTTTTTTCGCATTTGAGCTTATTTTGAGTCGTTGGTAAGGGTGGATATCGGCTCGGCTCAGCTCGAGCTGGCTCGTTATCGGCTCGGCTCGTTATGGTGACGAGCTAGAAGTTGGGCTCGGCTCGGCTCGTTTGTCAGCTCGAGCTGGCTCGTTTAACTCGCGAGCCAGCTCCACGGCGGGGCTGCGGCGGTCGCGATGAAGGGGCAGAGGCTAGGCGCGACGCAGGGGGCCATGGCGGCTGCGGCGAGGCACGAGGGCTGTGGCGCTGAGGGCTGCAGTGAGGCGCGAGGGACCATAATGGCCGTGGCGAGGCGCGAGGAGGCGCCGTGCAGAAGGCTGCGGCGAGGTGCGAGGCGCGAGGCGCGAGGGACCACGGCGGTCGCGGCAAGGCGCGCGGAGGGCTACGGCGAGGCACGAGGCGCGAGGGGCAGTAGGGCGTGCGACCGCGGTGCAGGCTGCCGCCGAGGGCCGGGGCGGCACGCTGCATGCGGGCTGCCGTGCGCGGTGCGGCAGACTGGCGGCGAGGTGGCAACGGCCAGAGGACAGGCGACAGAGGGGGGAGTCAAGACTTGAGGGAGAGGTGGCTGGCGGCTGGTCCTGGGACTGGGAGGCTGGGCGGTAGGGTTTCATCTATAGAGCAGCGAATTGGGCTGAGAGATATGGGCCGACTTCTATTTTGGGCCATAGCTTTGGGCTCGTTTAGGCTCGCTGCCGAGCTAAAACCTTGGCTTGGCCCATTAGTATTTTTCAACGAGCCGAGCCGAGCCGTGCCACTGACGAGCCGAGCCGAGCGAGTTAGCGAGCCATGAGTTTTTCGTGGTGGATGCATATTCATAGTGGCTGTATCGCCAGAACCAGATCGAGATGGACTGATGGCAGCACACATTGTCTGTCTATTTGCTCTTCAGCACCATGTTTGGCGAATTGCTTCTGTCTCATGTTCATGTCTGTGTTATATTTTTCACGCTCATGAATTCTCGGTGTTGCAGAACTTTTCAGATTGTGAAGTGTCGAATTGTCAAGGGCCTAATAATAGTGTAGCTCACGTTCATAGGGTAGCAACGTACGGGTTTACAAGAGCAGAGAGACAGAGTTGGTCTCTCGTCATAGACTCTGCATTTTGTTCCGAGCTTGGTGGATATAGCGAATGCGATTCCATTCTCTGGTGACAATTAAGATCAGTTGACATGATACAGTGTCTGTTACGCATGAAGTTCCAGAATTACTAGATGATAATCCTGATTATGAAAACAAGTACAGATAAAAACCAATCTGTTCATATGAACATTGAACAGCCAAACAGAATGCCACAGCTGGAGGCGAGCTGGCGGTGGCTGCCTGGTAACGACGCATCGACGCACGGCCGTCAGCGCGGGACTGTCGTCACCACCTGGCCGTTGGATTGTGCCACTCGGAAACCCATCCCATCCGTTCCGTTCTCGGATGAAGTGGTCTGTTTCTTTTCCGTGACGCAATCGAGTTGGACCCGGACAAGAGACCCGGCGGCTATAAATCGACGGTCCACGGGAGAGGCGCAGCATCAGGTCATTAGCGCACTCCATCTTCACTAGGTGTGCAAACCTTAGATGCACCTCCAACCCTTTTTAGTTTAAAATTTTATGCTACTTCTCCAAAATGGAATCTCAATTTGAAAAATTAGCACAAATATTTGAACTAAGAAGGGTTGAAGGTGCATCTAAGAATCACCAATTTACACCCCTAATCTCCACCGGCAGCATACATCCACCCCCGTCATACGTGTTGGTCTCAGCCATCATTCATCAATCCTCTCTGCTCAATCGCATGGCGACCACGTCGGCAGCGTACGATTACATCGTCGATGAGGAGGAGCTGCTGGCATTGAGGGAGCTCGCGGAGACAGATGTGGAGGAGACCGACAGCATCGACTGCGCCATGGCGGTGGATTGATGACCCTCCCGCGCAAGGTGGCCGACCTGACGAGGAGCGCCGGGCCCTTTGCCTGGAGGAAATGGCGTGGTTGGAGGGCCTGGAAGACAACATGACTCAAATGGAGAAAGAGATGGCGTCCATGGCCGAGGACATCCTACACGGCGCGGCGGCGCTGGAGACGCGGTCCGGCAAGGATCAGGCGGCAGAGCTGCGGCGGCAGGCTGCGCAGTGCCGTGCATGCGACGGACGTGAGGCAGGTCGCAAGCGCCGCGCGCCGCCTCCGGGAGAAGGAGACGCGGAGGATGGCGGCGATGGAGCGCGTCGGACTTGGAAGATGACGTCATCAAGAAATCCAGAAGTCCGATTGCTTTTGAGGGTCTTGTAGATATGGTAGTTTTGATTGTTTTTTTTGGAATAAGTTTGTTAAGTCGTGATCGACTAGAGTCTTAGTTGTTAGATTATAAATAGCAAACCTTAGGGTTTTGTAAGGGGACATCGCATCAATCAATACAACTTCTTTTTTCGGCTTCACGCCACAAACCCTAGGAGTAGGAGTAGAATAGATTTCGGCGAGTTCTTCAACGGGCAGGGCTGCATCGGTTAGGTCTGACCTCCGGTTTGTCAGTAAGTTCCGTCACGACTTATATCTTAGTTTGTACGGTTGTATCGTTCGATCCCCACTGCAAGCTTTGGTACAAGTTAGTTATTGATTTGCATCTTAATTAGGCATAGTTGTATCCTTGTGACCTCACTCCTTGTTTAGATCAAATCATCAATTATCCGATCTCAATGAAGAAGGGAAGTCGGTTGATCAAAAGGTATATCGCTCCATGATCGGCTCTCTTCTTTACCCTTATGCATCTAGGCCCGATATTATGCTTAGTGTGTGCATGTGCACAAAATTTCAAGCCAATCCTAAGGAATGTCACTTAATAGCTGTTAAGAGAATTTTGAGATATTTGGTACACACTCCTAACCTTGGCTTATGGTATCCCAAAGGCTCCACTTTCGATCTACTTGGCTATTCCGATTCGTATTATGCCGGTTGCAAGGTAGATAGAAAGAGTACCACGGGGACTTGCTAATTTCTTGGAAGGTCCCTAGTGTCTTGAAGCTCTAAGAAATAAAATTTGGTTGCTTTATCCACCGCCGAAGCTGAATATGTTGCAGCGGATGCTTGTTGTGCCCAACTCTTGTGGATGAAGCAAACATTGAGTGACTTCGGTTGTGTGTTTAGTAAGATTTCGCTCTTATGTGACAATGAGAGTGCTATCAAGCTAGCAAACAATCCGGTGCAACACTCCCAAACAAAGCACATAGATATAAGACATTATTTCTTAAGGGATCATGAGGCTAAAGAAGATATTGCTTTACGTCATGTGAGCACTGAACGACAACTTGCCGATATCTTCACTAAGCCTCTAGATGAGCCAAGATTTTGTGCTTTGAGGAGTGAACTAAATATCTTGAATTATCGTAACTTGGATTGACTTGTTGCACATACTTGAATATTGCTTAGAAAAGAAAAATGAATTTACTTGTGTTGAGTTATTTTGAAATATTTGGAATCTTCGGATCAAAGCTTGACTCTTGTGATCATTGTTATGTAATGTTGTCTGTGGTTGATCACTAAGCTTCAAGTTGTCTCATATGCCTACAAGACATATCTCTTAATATCTCCAAGTTTATTCTTCTCAAAATCTATCTTTTTGGAACTGAAAAGTATCTGTCGGAACTTCCGACAAACACCGGAAGTATCAGGGTTGTCCCGACAAAGGGTCCTCAGGAGGCTGGTTTTATTTTCATCGGAACTTCTGACACAAGGTCGGAACTTCCGACGACCTCCATTGGAACTTTCTTCATTCTTCCGACCGAGGGTCCTCGGGTTCGAAATTCCTTTTTCATCGGAACTTCTGACCCCCCATCGGAACTTCCGACAATGCACTTGAACCTACATATACCCGTTGTACAGCCCCCTCAAACCCTAACTCTCTCATTCAAACACAACCGACGCTTCCTCGTCCCCACTCTCAAACTCTCAAGGGGATTTCAAGTTTCAACCATGGGATTTCATTGTCGTTGATTTCTTTGGATTCCCCACTCCTTGGAAGATCCGATCCCCATTATCTCCTCTTCGATTCATGCGGGAAATCTTCAAGGTATTTCATTCAAAATTCCCATCACCCGATCTCTAAATGTAGAAGGAGTTAGATGTTTCTTTTTTAGGGATAGCTTCTTGATACATCATTGATCATATGCCTAGAATCTTATCAAATTTGGTGGGCAAAATCTCTCGATTCATAATTTTTTGGGTCTGCTCGGGCTCTGTTGGAAGTTCCGACCTGCAATCGGAAGTTTCGACCTTGATCAGAAGTTCCGGCCCCATGTCGGAAGTTCCGACAGGTGCCTTAACAGTCCCATCTGATTGATTTTGATCACATCTATCGAGTCTACCCTAATTTTCATCTTACATACTCAGATGGCTCGTGAAAAGAGAGGAAAGCAGAGGGCTTCTTCACCGGAAATTGAATCATCTCCTTCATTTGATTCCGAAGCAACTCAAGAAACTTCACCTGTGGCTCATCGTACTGGCAAGAGAAAGGCGGTTGCCAAAGCTCCTTTGCGTTGTCGTGGTCGTGGAAGACCTAATCCATAGGGCACTTCTGCTCACGGCGCTCATCCACGCATGAAGCGTACCTCTGCTCCGTGCACTCATATGTCAGATGCCAGAGAGTCCATAGAGTATCTTGAGAGGATCATCCTCCGGATGCAGCCCCCAATTAGACAAACTGCTCCATAGTACAATGGGACTCGTCCAGTGGATTACACAAAGGGCAAGCATGATCTCTATGCTTTGAGATATGATGATCCATCTGAGTATGGCAAAGAGCAGCAAAGAGATGTCCGCTTTTGGATGAATTTTCATGCAGATTGGTATGCGTCAGTGATCCTTTGCAAATCCCATCCCACCACCGAGATGAAATCCATTAACTGAGATTACTTGTTTGAAATTGACTTGCCGTTGGTAAGGGAAGTCGAGATGCTTGTAGAAGGATGAATCTCACATCAATCATGTCCTTCAACTGTGATTGGAATGAGGAGGTCGTTGTTCAGTTATATTCAAATCTTTATGTCAACCGCTCAACCAAGATCTTTCATTGGACTGTTCAAGACAATCCTTTCTATGTTCAATATTCTTACTTCACAAGCATTCTTGGGTTTTCTAATGCTGATCTTATGAGAGAGAGGATACATGAGAAGGAAAACGCGCTTGATGATGGAGAACTTCACTTCATGTATGACAATGCATACGGTGACATTAAATTTGGGATAATACATGGTTTGACGCCTTACTACACGCTGCTCAACCAACTCTTTCGCTACACTCCGTGTCCCAAAAGTGGTGATTTGGACAAGATCTCCAACATGTCCAAGAACATGCTTGCTAGGATGGCTCCCAACAAAAATGAGTTTAGCATATTTGACTTCATTTGGGAAGAAATCATCATCTGCTCTATTTCACCAAAGAAAGGCCGTCATTACGCACCATACATCTTTTCCATGATCAAAGAAGTAACAGGTGTAAATACCTTAACCGACAAGGACCATCAAGTATACAAGCATAAGAAAGGTCAACTTCAGCGCCTTCTCAAGCTTGGAGCTCATGCACCTCGCCACTCCACTCAAGGACCATCACATGCCCCTAGTTCTCATGGTCCTTCAAGTTCTCATGGTCCATCTAGCTCTCAAGGTCCCTCGAGCTCCCATGGTCCTCCTTGTGCCCCAAAGAAGAAAGGAATTCTAAGTTTCATCTCTCAGGGCTTGTTTGCATGCTTCATTGTGGGTCGTCACAATGCGCAAGAAATTTATGACCACAAGAAGCATGTGGATGAGCAGCTCCTCAAGATTGAGGCAAGACAAAAGGAAATCATGGCCAAGTATGACATGCCTCACTCACCTCTTCGTGCTCCCATGGACTTTCCTCCTCCACCAACTTTTTACAACCCTTGGGAAGAGATAGGTGGACCTTCCATGATGTTTGGGGCTCCTCAAGTTGATGAGGATGAAATTGAAGAAAGACTTGGGTAGCCGTGAGGAGTCATATGAGGAAGAAGAAGAGGATATTCCTGCTGCCGACACACCCATAGATGAGGAAGAAAAAGATGATGACGACGACAATGACGAGTAGTGGCTATGGAAGGGCCTCTCCTTTTTTGTGCTTGATGCCAAAGGGGGAGTGAGCTCACCATAGGCGCCACTTGGGAAGGATTTGTGGCCCCTTTGTCTATCTTAGCTTCGTTGTTGAACGTTGAACTTTAAACTCTAGTGCTTGTGGACATGTGAGACTTGTATTTGTGTAATGTGTGGTGTGCCAAGTGAGACTTTTAACTTTGTAAGACTTACTTGAGATTCTCTATGCTAGTGTGATCTTAGAATATTATTGCTTTTGTGATGCTCATGACTTGGTGCTTGTTTATTTTCACTTTGTTGTTGTGATATATCTTGTCATATGTATCACGTTGATATTTATCACACGTTGCACCCCACGAATGCAATAATATAGAAGAAATATTTCTTAATATATGCAAATGGCATTTGAGACCACTTTTTAATTTATCTTGATGAATGCACATATTAAGGGGGAGTTCAACTATACGATTGAATTCAAAATGTTTTATTGAATTTATTGTGAGCCTTAATTGTGTTGTCATCAATCACCAAAAGGGGAAGATTGAAAGTGCATTTGGGTTTTGGTGTTGATGACATACAAAATTAAGGAGCTAATGAATTTATCGAGATATGGACAGGTTAAAATTTAATAAAATGAAAAAAACAAGAAAAGACGCCAAATTGGTTAAAGGACGGTGTTGGGCTTAAAAGAAGATCTTTTAATATTTTCTATTTTGAATTTAAGTATAGAAAACATCGTATTATTAAGAGGGATGCGAATGGATACAATGAAGGTGTCAAAGTGCTTATTTGAGATGCTAACCATCAAGGAGAGACACATAATCACACACTTGTGCACCTAGTTTTCTGACTGTTTCAGTGTGTGTCGGAAGTTCCGACAGGGGGTTGGAAGTTCCGACACCTGTCAGAAGTTCCCAGTAACTTTCGACAGGGGGTTCTTGGCTAGCTAGTTTTAGCTAGGTTGGAAGTTCCGACAATCATTAACCAGTGCAATAACGGCTAGTTTTTGAGCTCGGGTATTTATACCCCCTCAGCCCCTCCTTCATTTGCTGCTGACCTAACCCGAGACAAACACCTCCAAGAGCATTTATTACTCCTCCCCAATCCGTTCTTGAGCTAATCCTTTAGTTGATTTGAGCTAGGGCTTGGGTGAGAGCATGATTAAGGTGTGAGACTCAACCATTTAAGTGAGAGGGCAGCCAAGTTCATCTCAAGAGCATTTGAAGCATCTTCGTCCTTCGATTCGCGTTTGTTACTCTTGAAGCTTGCTTCTAGACGGTTTGGTGTCGCCTGTGGAGCGTCCTCTTGTGTGTGTGCGCGCCCCGGGAAGTTTGTATTACCCTATCCTTTGTGGATTTCATAGTAAGTGAATCAATCCTCCTTTGTGGTTGATTGAGTGAGGTAAATGGTTAGTGGAAGACCCGTCTCTTTGTGAGCTCCTAACGGAGACGTAGCTTCCTTAGTGGAAGTGAACTTCCGGAACAAATCTCTTGTGTCTTGTGCTTATTGCATTTATTTAGTTCTTGTTGACCTAGAGTTTGTTTTGTGCCGATCTAAATACTCGAGTTGTTGTGCTTGCAAAGATCACCTGCAGAAGTCTTCTAGTATCATTGTGCAACTTTTGATTCAGCCAGGTTCTGCATTTTCAATTTTAATTTTGAATTTCGTATAAGAACTTTTATTTTGTCGGAAGTTTCATTCCAGTGTCGGAAGTTCCGACCCGTCAGAACTACCTATACAGTGTCGGAAGTTCCGACAGATTTAGTTACTGCGAAATTTTTTTAGGTTTTACAGTTACACCTATTCACTCATACCCCCCTCTAGGCATCACTAAGATTCTTTCACATAGTAGTAACCCAACCTATATGATCGGAGATCCCGTGAATTAGGATCTGGGAAGAACGAGCCATTGGTTGACTGAGGAGAGTAATTTTGTAACCCTCTCTATATGAAGATGCAATACTCGAATGTTGTAAGGTAGATTGGCTATACGTCTTAATGTGTTTCTATTGGCTTTGAGAAGCAAAGGTGCTATCCTACAGAGTATCCTTGAAAGAAACCACCTATATGAATCTGACTATTAAACATCGCAGTCTTTGAGACTTGGGTAATCTCTAGCAAACTCATGAAGAGACCAGAGAGTATAACGTATATGCTCCACCCGCGGGGTAGGCTACTGGCTGGCAGCCATATACTGGTTATGACTTTGAGTGAAACTTGTTCGCAGAAAGCTAGAAATTCAAGGCATAGTCCATTGTCAAGTTGTGAATAAGCGTAGATTGAAGCTCTAGGCGGAAGTTCAACTTAACAGTCTCTGCTGAAACACTAGTATATTAAACAGTAGTGAGAAACAGGCAAAATTCTGGATGGGCATTTGAGATCTGGTGGGGGATTGCTGCAATTTTAGTGGGCTTGGTCTATTTGCAATTTCAGAAATTCCAACAAATCTCAAAAGGCCCATGTGTGTAAGAGAAAGTGGTGCAAGTTTAAAGTAACATTGCTAGTGGAGGAGTGGGATGGCCAACATAAATATGAAGGTTGTCTCCACTCCTCCAAGCCATGTGATGGGGGAGAGAAGAGAAATACCAGACGCGCGTGCACGCACACCCCCCACGCCTCGCCTTGCCTTGCCAGGTGGGGCGGGGCGCGGCTAAGGGCGTTCGCCCGCAACACCTGCGTGAATGGTCCGCTGAAATCTAGCCCCTCGCCTTGCTGGGACGGGGCTTCCTTTTGCAGTTTAATTTTTTGGTAACTTGGGCTCTAAGTCCGCGAGATATGGAGACCTAAACCCTAAACCTAATCGGTTTACATCGCGAACGCGACACGAGGTCGGTTTGGCTTCCCATATATATGACCCATCGGCCTCCACTAGAAACACACCAATTCGAGCTAGGGTTTTGCCTTCTCTCGCTACTGCGCCACCACCGTAGCCTTCTCCATCCCGAGCGCCGGCGTGCACCGACGAACGGAAGAGCAGATCTGCAGAACCCTTCGCCTTTGGGATCCTGCACTGGGAGAGGGCGAATAAGATTTTTGGGAAGCGCCTCGCGCAACTGCTCAAGGTCTTCACCATTGCGCGTCTTCCACTCAACTCCGTCGCTTGAAGGGCCAACCGCCTTAGTCGGCTCCAACAACGGCGGTTCGTCGTCATCAACCCTCCTGGCGTCATCGACCCTCCTGCCAAGACTCAGTATGTCTTTTATGATCTGATCTGTTTCATAAGCATGTTTTCTGGGATCCTGCCTATATTGCTTATGCTGACTAGTTGAAAGTGCATCTAGACACTAATCTAATCTTGTTGATTAGTGACAAATTACAATTTGGAGGATATGAAGCTTTCAATGAGATATGTGCAGGAATAAAATGAAAATGAAGCAAGAAAGATGAAAGGATGGTCCCCAATTCTTCTATGTATGGTGAAAGAGTTGATGAAGTATTTAAATTCATTTTTGGTTTGAATTTGAGTATAGGAATCACCGTACTATAAAGGGGGACGTGTTTGATTGATCAAGTTTGTCAAACTGCTGCTTATGAGATGAAAACTTAGATGACAAACACAAAAAGTCACGTACACAAATCTCAGAAAATTTCCTTTGTCACTGCCTCTGTCGGAAGTTCCGAAAGCTCCGTCGGAACTTCCTACACCAGTCGGAAGTTCCGACCGGATGTTCCTGCTGACTCGGGTTAGTTCCGACGGATTTACATGTTCCGACATCTCCGTCGAAAGTTCCGACCCCTGTTATTCGTGACCTTTTCTGAGTGATCCAAACCTGGGGACGTGCTCGGAAGATCCAACCATGAGTCAGAAGATCCCAGCCTGGACACAGACGAAAGATCCGACCCCACGTCAGAAGATTAGACAACAGCCACCAGAAACAGCCAACAGCTCTATTTTGGGGGTAGAGTATTTATACCCCCTCACCCCCTCCATTCATCGCTGCTGACTTAACTCGACCAGCACACCTCCAAGAGCAGTCATTTCACTCTCCCAAACCCATCTAGAGCTCATCCTTGCATTGATTGACCTTGGGCTTTGGTGTGAGAAGCATTTGAGGTGTGTGACTTGAGGCTTTGAGTTGGTTTCTCCCTCCTTCATCTCGAGAAGCACTTGAAGCAAGTTTGATTGATCGATTCGCGTTTGTTACTCTTGGAGCTTGGCTCCTAGATGGTTAGGCGTCACCAGGGAGCTCTCAATCTTTGTGATTGTCCCCGGAAAGTTTGTATCACCCTTTTCTTTGTGAGAACAATAGTAAGTGACTCAATCCTCCTTTGTGGTTGATTGAGCGAGGCAAGGGGTTAGTGAAAACCCAGCTCTTTGTGAGCTCCTCAACGGAGACGTAGCTCCTTAGTGGAGTGAACTTCGGTAACAAATCTCGTGTCTCATTTACTTATTGTTGTTCATATTGTTCTTCAGCTAGATTTGACCCGATCTATGTGTTTGTAAGTTTCCGCTGCTAAAGATCACTTCTAGAAGTTTCAAAGCACTTGTTGTAAGCTTCCTATTCAAGTGGATTCTTCATAAACTTGTCTTAGTTTAAATTTCGTGTTTAAGTTCTTGGGGGATCGGAAGTTCCTGCCCTCCATCGAAAGTTCCTACCCAGTATCAGAACATCCTTCGTAAGTTTCGATACTGTGTCGGAAGTTCCGACAGTTTTAACAGTTTTTCGTGAAGAACTTGCAGAATTTTTAACAGGGCCTATTCACCCCCCTCCAGGCCTAGTGTCGGTCCTTTCACTAGTATGTTAGATTTATACATGCTAGTTCTTGTATTCATCATGATTTATTTCATACTGCGATTGTCTATTTATTCGACACTCCATCAATTGAGTCATGTCGTCTTCCAGGCCCTGCGTCTTGGCGTTCCTCGGGGCAAAGGGTGTTGCCCGCGCCATCCAGGTTGGCCACCTTGCGCAGGAGGGTCATCAGGTTCGCCGCCATGGCATGGTCGGTGTTGTCGGTCTCCTCCACATTTGTTGTCGCGAGCTCCTTCTTCAGTGCCATCAGGTCCTCATCGACGAGGTAATCGTACGCCGCTACCATCGCCATGCGATCGAGTAGAGAGGATGATAGGGGATGGGTCAAGGGTGCGTGGAATGAACGACGATGAATGCTATGCTGCCCTCCGGTGGAGATGGAGTGTGCTAATGACCTGATGCTGCGCCTCTCCCCCAAGACGGTCGATTTATAGATGCCGGGTCTCCGTATCCGAGTCCAACTCGATTGCGTCGCGGAAAAGAAACAGTTGCTGCTCCTCCGAGTATGGAATGAATGGGTCCATTCCGAGTCCACCAGCACGCAGATTTTGATGGCTCTGCTCTAGCTGTTTATCCAATTTTGGGCACCCGAAATCGGCGCGGGACAAAATCCAGGTGTTGCCCAATTCAAAGTAAAGTCGGGTGAGCTAATCGAGCCTCTCATGGTACTGCTGATCGAATTGTTCTCGTCACAACACATCAAAGGAGGGAGAAGCCGAGAAGGATAGGTCGACATCTAGAAGTACATGAAAAGCGGTTGCAGGTCTGAAAGAGAGGGTTGTGGCCATTGTTTGGAGTAGAGGCAAGGCAACGGCCGGTTTTCTCTGCTAGCAGTACCAGTTTCAAAGAACACCTCCGAGACCACAATTTGATGACTTAAATCACAATCAAATTATTCTCATACATCAATATCGTTTCCATAGTATGGATGTTGGCGCTAAAATCGGCCGGGTAGGAATCGGCCGATAGGTCTTCAGCGTCGGACACACGACCCGGGAGAATCTGCTTAGCTCCTGTTCGGGTTATCGCCTGTTGATTGACAAGGAAATAGAGTATTAAATTCCAAGCGCGTCGATCGGCTGGATTTCCGATCTGTCCTGAGGAGCGCGTCGGCGGCAAATCGGCCGATTTGCTGTAGAGATGATCGGCTATGGGTCAGCCGATGATCGTATAGTAATTGTAAAGAAGACTGCTAGAGCGATCTAAACAATTACTATAGAAGCGACACTTGAAACAGATCTAATCGGCTGTATGGCGATGAATCGAGGGAGAACAATGACGAAGCCGATTACTCTGATCTCAAGCTGGATAACAGGTGATAATACTAGAATAACAGGTAAAACTTGCAATTCTAGTAAATATCGATAACTTGTGAATAAATCCAAACGAAACCACAGCGATGCGCCCATAGTTAAAGCTCGGATATTACTCGATAAGCGGAACCTACCAATTGGCCGGAGATCAGGTTGATGCAGCCCTGCCAATCCGTACGAACTCGTGGAAGAAGAAAATATTGGCGAAGTCGCCGACTTGAAAATAAGTATTGGTAAAAAGTAGAAGTATTTTGTTGATTGATTTGTTGATATGTTGCAAAGCCTTGATGACTCCTATTTATACTCTAAAACTAGGACTCCTGGTCGATTACAACTTGTTACAACCTTATTTAAAACAGGAAAACTACTATATCTATAAGAACTTTTAAAGGAAACGGACTCCCGCAGAATCTTCCGCCGCCGTTCCCTAACCCAATCAGGATTCTCTTCAATTGCCCCTTGACCGATTTGACATGCCCTGTTGACCAGCTTTTAACCAGGATCTTCTGGAATAATCCCATCCTGTTGGCATAGGTTGCGCTACCAATCGGCCGATTTTCAACTGTTACCTCAATCGGCCGATTCCTTACTGTAGCTTTCAGATCTGCTTCATCGGCCAATCTTCTCCTCCTGACGCCGATTCAATACGTGTCAAAATCTGGCGTCAACAATGGATAATCTCTGTGTGCACCATTTTGATTATATATTTGAAAAAGTGTTCTTTGTATAAGTGCTGTAAACCTACTATGTGAATCCGCGTTAGAACATCTGGATAGATGCGCCTTGTCCACCACCGATGTCCAAGGAACGTGATGGCTCCAAGGTTTGTGGTCTCGGAAGGAGTTCGTAGTGTTTCAGCTCCATGGTTCGGTTGCTCGGGACGACCAGCCGGAGCAGAGGTAGAGGATTTATATATTATACTAGAACATAATGTGAATGACAAACAGTTAGACAACTATGTGTCTTATATTGAATAGGTCCACAATCACCAAATATAGTAAATCTCCTTTTTTTCCTTTCATCATATAGGGATTAAAATTACTCTTGTATGATTGCAACTTGCTTCCTCCTGAAAATGAATTAACAACAAAGAAACAGGACTACTATTGCCTGCCAGCAAGATGAACCAAGGCAGCTTTCCCCAAAGTAACTTTGTTGCCAAATTGGCCTTTCTGCTTTCACTTTGAAGTAATCTCGTACAGCATGACATTGGCCAAAAAAAAGGAACACATGATTAGAATCGCATGTGCGGACTGCATAGCTAGATATTAGCATATAGATGTGCATATCCAATACTTATAGAGACCATATTTGGAGCAGAGCTATATGCATCAATATTTGATATAATTTGTTCGTACCCGGAGGCACTAAAATCATAGGGTGTATATCATCCCTTCCAATACCTCATATTCAAAATTATTATTCCAATTATTCAAAACACGAAGAAAGAAAGAACAAAGCACATACAGGAAGGCTGCTTTAGTTATCACTAGCATTTAATCCAGTGTATGGATTGTGATAAGTAATCTGCAGAAACCTAAGCAAAATGCATCAGGACCCACTTCCCAGCTTGCCTTTCCCTCAAAGCTGAGGGAGAAGGGGAGCAGGAAGGAGAAGGTGATTGAGCTGTTAAACATGCATAGGTCCGGGAATTGATTTGAAAGAATTGTAGAAGTTCAAGTCTGTGCAATAAAAATCATGTTATAGGTGGTGTAAAAATATGAGTCTCTAGGAACCTGCTGTAGATAAATGCATACATAGAATGTTGTGACATATGTTGCATATGTGGAACTGAATTTGTATGCACTTAACATTCAGTCAAAGTATTACTGAACTGAGCCATAAAAATTAAGGAAGCAATACCACAGTGTGTGTTTGTATGTGATAAACTTCTAAGTCTATCTCCGCTTGTGTTGGTTCTCAACATAGCCGGTCTCAAGCCCGGATAAAGGAGGAGGGTTGCGTTAGGTTTGGCGAACCACGTAAAAAAACAGCCACTCTAATGGATATGAAACCCATAAGAAACTCGTTGGGGCGTAACCCTCTTAGCGACGCGCTACATCGGAACCCGGGTGTAGTGTTAAATGGGCAAGGGCCAGGTCGCCATCCCCCCAAGGGCGCGTCGTATCGTGACCTGGGTACGATGAAAAGTGAGCAAGGGTCGGATCATCACAGCCTGAGTGGCGCGCTACATCTGCGCCCGGGTGTAGTGGAAAATGAGCAAGGGTCTTCGCACTTCCCTCGACGGGTGCGAAGGGTAAGGAAGTTAGCCGAGCCAACTAGGATTCGCATAGGTAGCTGGAACGTAGGATCCCTAACAGGTAAGTTGCGGGAGCTAGTTGATGCAGCAATTAGGAGGCGTGTAAATATTCTATGCTTTCAGGAGACTAAATGGAAGGGTCAAAAGGCGAAGGAGGTTGAGGATACTGGCTTCAAGATTTGGTACACGGGGGCAACACCGGGTAGGAATGGTATAGGTTTCTTGATCGATAGGAGCCTTAAGGATGGAGTCGTAGAGATTAGGAGGCGAGGTGACCGGATTATCCTGGTCCGGGTGGTAGTTGGAGACTCAGCCCTGAATGTGATCAGTGCCTATGCCCCTCAGGTAGGTCTCAATAAGAGCACCAAGAGGCAGTTCTGGGAAGACCTAGATAGCATGGCTAGTACCGTTCCTAGCAGCGAGAAACTCTTCATAGGAGGAGATCTCAACGGCCATGTGGGTGCGACTAATGTAGGGTTCGAGCGAGTGCACGGGGGCTTTGGGTATGGTCGCAAGAGTCAAGAGGGGGAGGATATTTTGAACTTCGCGTTGGCCTACGACTTGTTGATAGCGAATACCCTTTTTAGGAAGAGAGAATCCCATCTTGTGACCTTTCATAGTGGATAACACTCGAGCCAGATCGACCTTATCCTTGCTAGGAGGGACGATAGACGGGATTGCTTAGATTGTAAGGTAATAACCGGGGAGTGTGTTGTCCCTCAACACAAGCTTGTGGTGGCGGACTTTCATTTTCGGGTACGTGTCCATCGAGATAAACGCACCAAGATTGCGAGAACGAAGTGGTGGAAGCTTAGAGGGGAAGCGGCGCAAACGTTCAAGGAGAGAATGCTAGGTGAGGGGCCCTGGGAGGAAGCTGAAGATGTAGAAGACATGTGGCTAAAGATGGCAACATGTATTCGGAAGGTGGCCTCAGAGGTGTTTAGCGTGAGTAGGGGAGGCAAACAGGAAGGGAAAGACACCTGGTGGTGGAATGACGAGATGCAAAGGGCTATTAAGGAGAAGAAGGAGTGTTTCAAGCGCCTCCACCTTGATAAGAGTGCAGCCAACATCGAGAGCTATAATTTAGCGAAGAGGGTTGCAAAGCGAGCTGTGAGCGTAGCAAAGGGTAAAGCGTATGATGACCTGTATCAGCGGCTAGCCACGAAGGAAGGGGAGAAGGACATCTATAGGATGGCTAGGATCCGCGAGCGGAAGACAAGAGATATCAACCAAATCAAATGCATCAAGGATGGGACAGATCGACTTCTAGTGAAGGATGAGGAGATCAAGGATAAATGGCGAGAGTATTTTGATAAGTTGTTTAATGGGGAGAATGAGGGCCCTACCCTTGAGTTAGATGACTTTTTTGATGACACCAACAGACGCTTTGTGAGGAGAATTCAGGAGGCTGAGATCGGGGAGACGTTGAAGAGGATGAAGGGGGTAAAGCGATGGGCCCTGATGGTATCCCCATTGAGGTGTGGAGATGCCTAGGTGCCAAAGCGATAGTATGGTTAACTAAGCTTTTTAACCTTATTTTTCAGTCCAGCAGGATGCCTGAAGAATGGAGGAGAAGTATATTAGTACCAATCTTTAAAAACAAAGGAGATGTTCAAAGTTGTACTAACTACCGTGGGATTAAGCTGATGAGCCATACGATGAAGCTTTGGGAGAGGGTTATCGAGCACCGTCTAAGAAGAATGACAAGTGTGACCCAAAACCAGTTTGGGTTCATGCCTGGAAGGTCGACCATGGAGGCGATTTTCTTAATCCGACAATTGATGGAGAGATATAGAGAGCAGAAGAAGGACTTGCATATGGTCTTTATTGACCTTGAGAAGGCGTATGATAAAATCCGAGAAATGTCATGTGATGGGCTTTGGAGAAGCACAAAGTCCCACTTAAGTACATTACCCTCATCAAGGATATGTATAGGGATGCGATGACGTTTGTCCGAACATGTGATGGTGACACCACTGACTTTCCTATTAACATAGGCCTACATTAGGGGTCAGCATTGAGTCCTTATTTATTTGCCTTGGTGATGGATGAGGTCACAAGGGACATACAAGATGATATCCCTTGGTATATGCTCTTTGATGATGATGTGGTGCTGGTTGACGAGAGTAGAGAAGGGGTTAATAGGAAGTTAGAGCTATGGAGACACATGTTAGAGTCGAAAGGGTTCAAACTCAGTAGGACCAAGACCGAGTACATGATGTGCGATTTCAGCGCGACTAGGCATGAGGATGGAGATGTTAGCCTCGATGGGCAAGTGGTGGCCCAGAAGGATACTTTTCGGTATTTAGGATCGATGCTTGAAAAGAATGGCGACATTGATGAAGATGTTAGATATAGAATCTCAGCTGCCTGGTTGAAGTGGCGTCAAGCTTCTGGCGTCCTATGTGACAGAAGGGTGCCACAAAAGTTAAAAGGTAAGTTCTATAGGACAGCGATTCGTCCGGCGATGTTATAAGGTGCTGAATGTTGGCCTACAAAAAGATGACATGTCCAACAACTGAGTGTAGTAGAGATGCGGATGTTGCGGTGGTTTTGCGGGCACACACGAAGGGATAGAGTCCGGAACGAAGTTATTCAGGATAGAGTCGGGGTGGCACCAATTGAGGAGAAACTTACCCAACATTGATTGAGATGGTTTGGACATGTCCAACGGAGATCCCTTGAGGCGTCGGTGCGTAGTGGGGTTCTAAAGCAGGCCGACAATGTAAAGTGAGGTAGAGGTAGACCTAAACTGACTTGGGACGAGTCGGTGAAGAGAGACCTTAAGGAGTGGAATATCTCCAAAGAGGTAGCTTTGGATAGGAGCGCTTGGAGACTCGCCATCCACGTACCTGAAGATCCGTGATCTTTGTTTTTTTTATGGGTTTCATCTCTAGCCTACCCCAATTCGCTTGGGTCAAAAGGCTATGTTGTTGTTGTTGTTGTTGTTGAGGACTGACTTTGCAGGCAGATTATGGCATTACCAAAATTTAGATTAGATCACAGAACTGTCTAGAGATAGAAGTTTCAGGTTCTAGATCTTCTTGGAAGATCAAAATTTTCATCTCACAAAATTGCTACTTGAAGAAATGGAAGTTCAATATTTCAGATTATGGCAAACAAAATTTCATAAACAGAAGTTCAGAGTTTTTGTTCACATCACAATCAAATGTTACATCTAGTGATTCTAAAGTATATGAAAGAAGTTTTAGAACAACACAACAAAATGAGATTCTCTTATAATTAGATCCAAACCATATGAGATGCTTTGGAAACATATCGAGAGAGAACAAAAGATTAATATAACAAAAACATTCTATTTGGAAAAGTAAAAGTTGTTATACTTGTCGTTGTTTTACCGCCATGCCCACCGAGGGATATCTCCGAGGTGGTGAGTTTGTAGGTAGGGTGTCCACGAGATTAGAAACTCGAAGGTGCAAGGAATACAAAGTTTAGACAGGTTCGAGCCGCCGAGACATCTTCGCATGGCAACATATGACTTGTCTTGGCCCACCCAAGGAACTGATCAAGATCAAGTGAAGGACCTCATCATCAATTCCTTCGGGCCAACCATGATGTTTTTTTAATATAACTTCTATCTAGTTTACGTATACATTTCTTCAAGGTAGAGATGAAATAATCACTATTACTATACTGAACATGTATCTTTAATCAACCGGCATGGAAAGTCAGGGATCATCAGGGAAGGCAGTGGCTGGCCGTGAAGGATGAGATCGTCCTTGCAACGTGAGCTCGAGGCACCACTGGATCCCCAAGACCCTAAATCCGTTCACCATTAGTAAGAACTATAACTTGAGTTTTCCTCTCTGGTGAATGCATCAGCACCTCAAGGATATTTCCCCTAAACACCCAAACAAAACACCATGTGAACCTGAACAGGCAAGGACATCCTGGAGATGACAAAAATCCATGAACTGAAACTTCTCCTTCAAGCTGATATAAAGACCCTGAGAGCAACTAAATATGAAGTGGCAAGCCTCGCCAAAAGTTGTACACAATTAAGTAAATCCCCAATATTTTAAATGAGCAGCTTGTGGAAAAGACTCCTATTCCTACCTGCAATGTAGTTTGAACATCAGCTATACTATGCATGACAAGGAAACTTAGTGATCACTGATCAGTTACCTGAAGATCCATCAGAGCCACATTGGAAACTGGTATTTAAGAAAGTTTCATGGTCTTTCTCTCTTGGTGACACCGGAGTACATTGGGATCACTTAGCCGAACAAATTTAAACTGGTTCAATAGAAAAGTATGAAGGATCATTGGACCTAAAGCTCACAGGATACAATTGTTGTAATGGGATCCCCCCAATAAATTGTAACAGCTGCGACACACCAACAATGAATTCCTTTCTACATGTCAAATTATGCTCCCAAACAAAACAAAGCTGCTTTTGTCCAAGCATCATATATAATGGTCACTAATTACTTTCTTTCCTACCGGTGATCATGCATTCTATTTGTATGTAGAACTCTAGATAACTCATGAATCCTACAATAACCCACTATGAGCCATCAAAGTAGTGGCCCATAATTTGCTAAAACCTGGGGTGAAAAAATGATACATAACATGGTTTGATCAAATCCAAACCTAAAGCATCATAGGTCCATAACTCAAATTCTAATTCACTGTGCATGAGAATATATTTTCTTTGGCATCAATCACTGCCTAGTACTACATTGAAATCAGTTTGAGAAGAAAATTAGAAAAAGTGCATATCAAACAAAAAGTAACAAGTCTTGCTTATATCATTGTTGTTTTGCATTCTTAAACAAAAGAAAGTATCTGTACGTCCGGTACAAATTACCAAGTACAAAATAGAAGAAAATAGGGAAATCATAGAGAGAGATATGTAATAAGAACTTGACTGGCACGGTGGTGCAAGCAATTTCTTACCTCACATCTCCTATAGTGGCAGCAAGATGGTGTCACGGGAAAGGTGGAGGAGGGCCGCACAACTTCAAAACCTGGGTGGTCTCACGCTTTCCGCTCGCTCATCCAATGCCACCAGCCCGTCGCTGGCCGTCCTCCCATGCCCAATCGCAACATCAAGCCTCCATACAGAACCTAGGGTTCGATAAATTAGAAAATCAGAAGCTATGAGAAAGGGGATTGAAAAACCAGGCAATAGGGGTAATAAAACGTGAAGAAAAGGAACCCTTTTGTTTTTACCTCAGATCCATTTTTCCCTCCGGCATTGAGCCTGCCGGAGCCCGGCGCTGTCGTCATGCCCTTGCTGCGTGCATTCTGTTCTCGTGAGAGGGTGGAAGCTTCGTGGGAGGAAGGAGGTAGGGAGCCAGAGGGAAAGAGAACTGCGGGCTGATTTCAAGAAATCTGGAGGAGCTTTTTGCAAAATTGTTCGAGGACACCTGGCATGCATGGAGGCGCTGCACAGGCGTGAATTGCTCCCGTGCGAGCAGTCGGCGGCTGTCTTTAATAAACCCCGATGATTCAGATCGTAGACTTATTTCACCAATTGGATTCGATTTGCTAGCAACTGCCCACACATGAGATCAACTGACTTGTTGCTGATACTCCAACTATATATTACTCCCTTCGTTTTTAAATTGTTGTCGCTGTTGATTTTTTTTATTTACGTTTGATCGTTCGTCTTATTCAAAATATTTATTCGAATATGTAAAATTATGAGTTATGTCCAAATTTCCTTTAGTGATAAAAAAATCATAATGGAATATATTAGAATTTTTAAACTTTTTGAATAAGACAATGGTCAAATGTAGCAAAAAAAAGTCAATGGCGACAATAATTTAAGAACGGAGGGAGTATATGAGAGGCATGGATCAAGAATTACATGGTAGCCCTTACTACGTGAACAACTTTAGTTAAAATTCAATCTATTTGTACAAGTACTTGAGAATTACGCAACATGCATGTTTACACGAAGCACCAACCAATAAGATGGGATGGGATGCGATCGACGAGGGGCATGCAGACGATCACATCCTGAAGTGGAGAAACTAGCGGAGGAACGGAACGTGGAGAAGACTCAAGTGGAAGTGGAAGTGGGGAAATTGGAGGAGGAGCGGAAGGTGGGGAGGACTCAAGTGGAGGTGGAAGTGGGGAAACTGGAGGAGGAGCGGAAGTTAGGGAGATATGTGGTGACGTGGAATGAGGCAGCGGAAGAGACATGTCAGGAAGAGTCAGGAAGGAGATAGACTCAGCAGTAGTGGAAGAAGGGCTAAAGGAAAGACGAGGATAAAAAGGACGAGATTCATCAAAGGTGAAATCCCGAGTGATCCTCATCCGACGAGCGACAGGGTCGTAGCAGTGGTAACCCTTATGCTTCATATTATACCCAAGGAAGACACACTCAACTGACTGAGCAGTCAGCTTCGTGCACGCGCGAGGAGGAGGAAGAACAAAATAGGCACACCCGAAGCACCGGAGGTGACTGTAGCGAGGAGGCGACCAAAGAGACGCTCGTAGGGAGTGCAACCCTGTCGAACAGAGCAGGGTTGTCTGTTAATGAGGAAAACAGCCATAGAGACAGCCTTAGCCCAGAAGTGAGGTGGAAGCTCAGAGGAAAGCAAGAGAGCACGAGAGGTCTCAAGAATGTGATGATGTTTACGCTGGGCAACACCATTCTGTGCATGAGCACCAGGGCAGGAGAACTGAGGAAGAGTGCCCTGTGTAGCAAGAAAATGATGATGCACATCAGAAATGTATTCACCAGCCGAATCAACACGGAAAGCACGAATGGGAGAATCAAACTGAGTGCGGATCATGGTGGCGAACTGCTGATAGATAGACAAGAACTGACCATGAGAGGACATAAGATAGATCCAGGTAAACCGTGAATAATCATCAATAAATATGACATAGTAATGGTGACCCCCTTTCGAAGCGAAGGGAGCACGCCCCCATACATCAGAGTGAATGAGATCAAAAGGACGCTGTGACACAGAATCACTAGAAGGATTCACCAGAAGGATATGGGAGTTGTAGCTGTTTGCCAAGCTTGCAACCCGTACAATGAAGAGCAACGTCACCAGGGGCCTAAAACACCACTACCAACAAGAGTGGAAAGCCTAGAACCGGAGAGATGTCCAAGACAACGATGCCACTGAGCAAAAGTAGGAGCAGTGGAGGCAACTGACACGGAAGCAGTGGAGCTGGATGACGGAGGAGTGAGAGCGCTTGAATGAAGACACAGCCAGTCAAGCTCCCATAGACGCTAAGAGTCATGGCGTCTAGGCCCAGTCCCCACCAAGAGCCCCATACGGAGATCCTGAACACAACAAGTCAGACTCAAGAATGATACGGCATCCATGATCAGTGATCTGACCAGCAGACATCAGCTGCATGGTGAGCTGAGAAATATGAGAAACAGTAGGAACATGAAAAGAGGATGTAGGAGAACACCCCGTCCAGCAACCGGAAGAGATCTGCCATCAGCTGTCTAAACAATAAGAGGTGGATCAACGCGAGACATAGAGGACAACTGGCTGGAATTCAGAGTCATGTGAAAAGACACGCCGGAGTCAAGAAACCACTTAGATGAGATACCTCAGGGAGGTGGTGGTGGTGGTGGTGAAGGACTACAAGTCTGAGCAGTAGTGCTAGAGGGTGATGAAGGAACCACAGTGAGGCGGCGTAGCAGCGTGAGGAGCTCTTGCTCCACGGCAGAAACAGAACGAGTAGCACTCGAGTTGCTGGACCCACCACGACGAGCCAGCTTTTCGTGTTACTTCTTGCGACAAGCAGCCACAATGTGATGAACCTTGGCACAGTAGCCACACAGGTCGTCGGAGGCAGGTGTAGTACTCATCGTCAAGGGTAGTGGGGCGGTAATGGACAAGGGGCACTGGGCACAAGGGGAGCTGGGGCAGCCAAAACAGAGGACTGCGGTGCCCCACTCATGCCCCTCGCCCGAAGCCGAGACTCCTCAGCACGTAGCTCCGGCATCGCCTCTTCGAGAGGCAGGCGAGGTCGACGGGTCAGGAGCTGGGACCTGACAACCTCAAACTCAGGACGAAGGCGGGAGAGAAACTCGTGAAGGCATAAAGTGTCCCGCTGGCTCCGATGATGATCGCAACACTTGCAAGTGCCGCTAGCACAGAACTCCACACCTAAGATGTCCAGACGATGCCAGATGGCGGACATCTGACGGTGGAACTCCTCCACGGTGGAGTCATGCTGGCGAAGCGACTGAGCCTCCTCGACCACCGCAAGGTACAACGCCTTGTTACGAATCTCGTAACTGCGACGGAGGTGAGCCCACATCAGGTGGGAAGTGGAGAGACCACAGAGGAACGTGGAAATGATAACCTCCATGCTCGCAAACAGGATGGCCTTGGCACATGCCTCCTCACGTAGCCTCCAGCTCAGCCTCAAACGCCTCACCCTCAAACGCCTCAAGGAGAGGCTTCTTCACCGCATCGGGAGCATCTGGCGCATAGGTCGATGGAGTGGGAGCAGTCGGGGTGGGCGAGCAAGGCCGCGCACTCGTGAGGTAGCACATAGCTGCTGCCCGCCCATGTAAATTTCTTGTGAAAGGAAAACTCGCCCCAATTGTTTCCATTGAAGTCAACGGGCAGCGACGGACGGGTACAGCACCCGGGCGACCCATTGAAGCCATGGCACCAGCACCACCGGGAGTCTCTCTCTCTTCTTTGTTTTCTTTTTTTCTCTTTTTGTAGGGAAGGACGGGGCTGCTGGGGCCTGCAGAGCAGCCGCACGGGGGGCGCAGGCCCGCGGGCAGCAGAGAGCCGCGGCCGCGGGAGGGCGCACGGGGCGGTCGCGAGGGAGGCGCGAAGCCTCGGGCGCGCAGAGCCACCCGTGCGGGGGCGCAGGCCCGCGGGCAGCAGAAGGCTGCGGGGCACCGCGGGAGGACGCGGGCGGGTGCGTGGGAGCGCGGGCGGCCGTGGGAGACCGCGGAGGCGCGCGAGGCCTCGGGCAGGCGTGGAGGCGCGTGAGCGCGGCCGTGCAGGGGAGAGAGGGGGAGGGGGGAGGGGGAGATGAAGAAGAGATGGAGCTGCTCGCCGACCGATGGTGGGGGACCTCACCGGCGACTCGCTGGTGGTTCGCCGGAGCCGGCGGGATCGGAAACCCTAAGCTCCGTTACCATGTTAGGAATGAGAAACTCAAATGTATTGCCATGCCCAATGAGGATGATAAGGTCACGTACAATGTGCAAAGAGCATCCTATACTAGTGACTAAATACATAAGATGCATATACATCTATCTAACAGTGTAGACCTTGGTCGAAGCACTCATCAAATATTGCCTTTGCTATGGATGTCAGCTTTGGTTGCTCTTCTGGATTTGTGCTTCCAAATACAAGTACCCATAGCCGCAGGTTGTCAGTGGCAGCCTCCGCGACCGGCTGGCAGACATTGTCAAAGACCATGCGATTCCTACTCTTCCAGATCACCCACAGGAGGAACAGAATAACAGTGTTTAGCAGGGCTCCAAGGGGAGCCGAAGGGCGGTGAGCATGGCATCAACTGCGGAAGGAACCGAGCCGGAGATGGCTACTTCTAGGAGCGAAAAGGCCCAGAAGCTCGCAATCTGGGAACAGGAGAAGAACAGGTGGTGGGCGTCCTCGATCGCATCGTGTGTTGAGAAATCGGCGCCCCTAACCTTGTAACCTTGACACCGACTTTCGAGAAGCGATACCAAAGTAGTGTGATACCACCTTTTCGTGGACCCTATACCCACACTATAACGATGAGATCTTCACCTGGACACCAATATAGGAGACCAACTCTCTACAAGAAACTCAACTTCTTTATTCACAACCCAACAACCCTTACACTTTTTATGTGGCTACCCTACCACACTCTACTCATGCCATCCAATGGCATGTCACTCAATTATCCATGGTGGCTACCTATGCTATCTTCAAATGGCTTCTCCTTGACATGGCTTGGGGGAGGGGAGTGACCCCATATATATAGGACTCCATGGCTCATATGGTATTGCCATGTGTCCACCTTCTACACTCTTCTACAATTCTAGACTTTTCTCCATCTTTATCCTATCATACAAATATCTCTTCTCTAGAATATTTCACACTTCACCGTGAAGCATGACAACTATGAATCATACATGTCCTCCACTCTTCTAGAACCTTCTTATTTTGTCATGATCTTATTCTTATCCTTATGGATTGCAAAAGTAGTTTGTTGTGATTTCGACAATCTCCTAGAATGTTTCAAGTATGCATTGCAATTTCAACATCATGGAAATACTACTATTACAAGATAATGTAAGGGGTTAAGAGGAGTTATATAGTGTAGAATCCCTCACCTTTTCTGGTCAAAATTGTTTTTCTTTGACTAGATAAGCCTCACAAACAGCTGCATGGTTCACATCTCTTCTCAGCTTCTAGTGCAGTACGAACTATGGGTCTCTCGTTTGGGAAGCAAATGAAATGCAGTTTGAAGCTGCTGGGGAGATCAACAAGGCAACAAGCTCTACGGAAATGAAGACGACAGTGTAATTCTGCAAATTGAGCCAGAAATAAACTGGCACAGTTGCAGTATTCAATTCCTGTCCTTCCTCTCGTTTGGGAAGCAAATGGAATGCAGTTCGAAGCTGCTAGGCATATCAACAAACAAGCTCTACGGAAATGAAGACGACAGTGTAATTCTGCAAATTTAGCCAGAAACAAACTGGCACAGTTGCATTATTCAATTCTTGCTCTTCCCTCACCTCTGTGAGGACGAACCGTTTCTTAATGACAAGAATTCTACACTCTGAAACGTGACAACTTGAAAATGCTACCAGGAAAATATACTGATCCAGATCACGAATGTTATATATACTTCAGAATTCTGACTTAGTAGCTACTCCTTCGAATATTTGAGCAAAGAAAATGTCTATTCCTCAACATAAAAAGCATGGGATTATAAATTAATTTTGTATGGGATTATAAATGAATTTTACAATATCTAAATGAAAGCAATGGCTATGTGTTACTGATTCTATTCTTCTTGTTGCGATAATGCGATCCAATATCACTCAAAACGTGGAAATGTTTTAAAAGAGGCGGTGAATGGTGATGGAAGTAACTACGATGATGCTATCGAAACGAAGTCAAAATAGAAGCACAAAATATTAGGACTCAAAATAGAATAATTTCTTCTTCTCTCTAATGGAAACACAATAGCACCTTACTGGCACCCTGCAGCGATGGAGCTGTTAGGGGGCATGACTCTCCTTATGTTCCACATACACTCTTGTGCGTACATACATTTGCTATATTAAGTTAGTGTGTATGTTACTATTTGTGATACATTATAAAATTGACTCCCTATTTGTTTGATTGTTTGCTACATGCCTCCAGACCGTCTCTGCTCCCTACATTATCCAGCACCACATGTTGCCGGTGTTGGGATAATGGAGAAGCTACCAGGTCCATTGTCATCATTCAGCACTAGCGGCGAAGCTAGAACTAAATTGACCGTGGTGTACCTCAGGGTTTACATAATTTTCCAGGAATATATGTGATTTTGAGTCTAATTAGCGATAAAAAGGTACTTATCCTGATGCCAATGACCAGGAAGCACGTGGCTTCGCCCCTGATCATCACGGTGCCCCTGCCAAGCCTTGTCTTGATAAGACTAACATTCTCAAACAATTGTGCTGTAGGCATTAACACTTCTGGTAGAAAAATTACTTGATCCCATTGACATTGTGTGGTTTCCGTTGTTTAGTTATGAGTTATGACCACAATTTTCTTCTAGAATAAAGTTCTGGTATCTGAAATAAATGTGCAAAGATCATGAAAATACCTTTTCAAGATAAATCCACATGTATAATTTTCTACGTTTTCAAACTAAGTACTTTGATAGAAATTAAGAGCTTTTTTCGCCCAAAAGTTTAGGTGAATTTTGGCCAACAAATCAACCATTTGTGACCGGAGGAGATATCAGCTACTGAACAGGTCGAAGCAGGCTGCTCCTCTGTGGAGTGGGGAGCGATCGTCTCGCCTGGCAAAGCAAGATTTCAAGTTAGGAACCGTATCAAGTTATCTCCAGAGCTATATTTTTCACGATCAGCTTGCTGAGGAACCTGTAAATTCAATGTAGCCCTACAGTAGTTTCCCATAATATCCGTCCATGAAAAGAGCGGCACTGGAATGCTCTAGTAGTACCATGCAAAGAATGTGGCCTTAGGATAAGCATAAGCATTGCCCATTCCGATACCGCTCGGCTTTGGCAATCATTCGCAACGATTCTCCTTGACAACCAAACCCATCAAGCTTTGATCCAGAAACATGACGAGCCGCTGCAGTATTGGTTTTTCCTGATATGAACAAAGTAGGTTGCAGATGGGACACGAAAAGATAAAGCAGAGGACGGCGAACAAGAAGCACCAGACTGCTCTAGAGCAGCGTGTTCCCTTCTGGACTGAGACGAAGAAAGAAAGATGAATTATGGCGTAAAGCAAAATACTAATCCCAACTACCAGAAAAGTCCAGAAAAAAAGATGAAATGAAACTCCGGAGGCTTCTCGAGCCGTTCTTGGCGAACCTATAAATACTCTGCCTCGCTCCCCGGACCATCACACCACAGATCAAAGCTTCCAGCACTAGAAGAGCTAGCTCCGACCAAGCACTTCAGCAAATCCACCAGCAGTGTGCGATTCGCGTTCACAAACCCAACCGACAACAATGTCGCTGGTGAGGCGCGGCAGCGTGTTCGACCCCTTCGCTGACTTCTGGGACCCCTTCGACGTCTTCCGCTCCGTGGTGCCCGCGGCATCGACCGGCCGCGACACCGCCGACTTCGCCAACGCGCGCATCGACTGGAAGGAGACCCCCGAGGCGAACGTCTTCAAGGCCGACCTCCCCGGCGTCAAGAAGGAGGAGGTCAAGGTCGAGGTGGAGGACGGCAACGTCCTGGTCATCAGCGGCGAGCGCAGTAGGGAGAAGGAGGACAAGAACGACAAGTGGCACCGCGTCGAGCGCGGCAGCGGCAAGTTCCTCCGCCGGTTCCGCCTGCCGGAGAACGCCAAGACGGACCAGGTGAAGGCCGGGCTCGAGAACGGCGTGCTCACGGTCACCGTGCCCAAGGCCGAGGTCAAGAAGCCTGAGGTGAAGGCCATCGAGATCTCTGGCTGAGAGCTCGATCTTCAAGGTCGCGCAAGCTATGTCGTGCTCGGGTCAGTGTTTGCTCGTCGTGTTCCTGAATCCTGTGCTCTGATGATGTCGTACGTGTCGGTCATGTTGTGGTCAGTGTTGTGCTTGCCGGCTTGCCGCGTCGACCCGTGAGCGGCATTGGTATTTGTGTGTTTGTCAGTGCAGTCATCTTTGGGTGTCATGGTGAATAAATGAAATATAAAGAGTTTCTCTTGTACTATGTTTGATGATTTCTATTTGGTAGTACATATTTTGCTGAAATTTGGACATGTAAGCAGTGAGCTCAATCGGATGCCAAATCAAGCTACATTTCAGCCCATTTTTATATCAAGCTCGGCCCGATTTAGACCAGTCCGATATTTCAGCCCAGTCCATTCCCTCCGAAATCAAACATATCAGCCCAATCAAAAGCCATGCCACACAAAAGCCCGTTTCGGCCCACACAAGGCCGCCCCATGAAGGCCCAACTTTCCAGAGGACTTTTACGACGCGCAATACCACCATGTACTACGCTCTAAAATTATATGTAGTATAAGGGTAATAGGGAAAAATGATTGGTGATATCATCTTTTATTTTTCATTTCATTTCTTCCCAATCTCTTCCGTTCCCCTACCTGCGACATTTCCCGGCGCCTAGGGTTTCGCCCAGCGGCGATTCCGGCTCGCCGCCGTTGAGGCGGCGCGTGCCGCGCCCGACGTGCGGCCCCTGGCAGGAGCACGGCACGCGTATCGCCCCGACGGCCGACGCTCCCAGATGGGGAGGCATCCGTGGCGGCGACCCCTTCACAGGCGGACGGATCGGCCATGGTGGGATCCCGATTCCGGACGCGTACGAGTGGCTGTTGCTGGACGCCATCGTGGGCGAGCGCCGGCTCTTCCCGTACGGCAGTGCTGGTGCTGCGCTGGCGGGCTAGGCCGATGGCCTTGGCGCCAGGTCCGCCGGCCCTCGAGGGAGGCTGACTGCGTGCCACAATTAGGAGGCGGCTTCCAGATCAGCGCGCGCTAGGCCGGCGGACATGCGCGTTGTGGTGCGCTGGTGGCCAGGACCTACGCACGATGGTGCCCTGGTGGCCCCTTGCCTCCGTCACCTTCCCCTTCCGTCCAAGGTGAGCAATTTTTCATTAGTTATTTAATGGAAGCTACATTTACTCGATCTGCATGAAAAGGCCTCATTTGCGTTTAGGAGTACAGTTAATTAAAATAATTAGATCTCAAGACTAGTGTACTGCTATTGTGCTCGTCTGAAATTGAGTATTTCTATTGTGCTCGTCTGAAATGTAGTACAATAATATGAACTGAATTAAAATATTTTAACAGGAAACCCTAGTGTAATCTAAGAACCAAAATAAATGTCTTAAAACAATTGTTCAGCTAAATCTCAGAGGATCGTGTAATGGCGTTCTCCTCATTCAGGGGCGTGTTCACCAGTATTGCTGCAAGTTTCTTTCTGAACTGATCAATAAGATTTTGTGTAAAACCTTTTTCAAGCATTTTGCCATTCCAGTGCTCCATGTACTTTAGCACGAATAGGCCTGATGATGTCCGGTCTTCCTGTTGCGGTAATTCTTCAACCATGTCAATATCCCAAGTGTAGTTTGAAATCTATCCACCATGAGTATTCCTTCTTTTCGTTTGCATCAATGTGATCAAAATAGCACTTCAATCCTGCAACCTATAAAATTTAATGTTAGTCGCCTATGCATGCAGACATTAGTATACAATGGATGTAGGATTTCTAAGACCTCACCATGTTTCTTACTACTTGCACCATATCTGCAGCGAGTGGTTTGTGGAAATTTAGGATCTGTATACGTCTTAATTTTGCATCGACTACTGGAACCAGTGGTTTTACTTTTGCACAGACATAGGTAGGAAAATCTAAAAATAGTTTATTAATAAGCATTCATGCGATAAAAATATTTATTGGATTAAAAAATAACACTTATTGAAAGAGAATCATAGGTACCATGTGGTGTTTACCATATTTTAGTGCTATTGTCCGCATTTGGGCTGTCTCTTGTGCACATATTCCTGATTTCTCTGTTTGTTTTAAATGGAAAGCTGCTGCCATCTTTGTGTTCTCTAGGTAGATTTTACCATGCCTCCTATCATCATTTGGGATTTTTCCACGCATATCATGGATCCTAGCAGCCACAATCTGAAAATACATTCAATCAGGGATTTATCCCCAATAATAAAAGGAATAAATTAACATATTCGTAATGGGTTAAGCGTGGATTTAAGCGTGGGCGATTCACTATGTCCACCAATCTGATCAAAATTGTTCTGTATAAAATACCAACAGTGTTTGATACTACCTAACAGATGTATTATACAATTATGCAGGAACACAGGAGAAGAAAAATAAGGAACTTACAGGATTCAACGGCGCTACAGTTTTCGGATCAATAGGTGTCCCTTGCGTATCTTTGTTGCTTTGAGTGGTGCAGGAGATGGTTCTGATCTGTTCGTCATGGCGATTGTGCTGCAGTTTCCGGAGCGGCGGCGGCGTCGATCCCAGATGGACGGTGCATACGCAGGACCGGCGGCGGCGTCCATCCTGCGCACTGGACGGTGCACGCGCAGGAGCCGCGAAGGCCTGTGCGTCAAATAAAGTTCTGCTGCTCCTATCAACGATGGCAATATTTATATATAGGGGTCAGAGATGTAACTAACAATGATGTCTGAATACAATATGATTTCCTGGCCAACTATAATATGATTTGCTTGCCATGAACGTCTACGGAGCTAACGTCCACGGAGCTAGCGTCCGGACGTCCGATCTGAAATTTCTCATAGGATGTTGCGTCGTAACAGTAGCAGGCCATGAATGCACACAGTTATATAGTTCGGTACACAAGGAGGGCCATGGGAAAAAAACAGACCTCATCGCCTTCGGTTAGCACTCCAGAATTCATGGTTGCCTCCCATCTCTTGTTTGATCGCGATGCACCTCTGTAACAATCTTCACATGATCGAGTACTTTATTGCCAAAAGATGGATTGGCCGCTGAGAAGTGAGCCGACAAAGGCTCAAACGACGTCTCCTCTTCTGTTTCATTGTCCTCCATATCTTCTTTTAAAATATCATCTAATAACTTCATTACCCTCTTGGTATTGTGTTTGCTCCTTGAAACTTTGAATAAAGCTCGATTGCCCTTGTTGCAAAGTGCATGGAAATGATTCATTTGTTCAATCAACACATGCATGTTTGGTACGCATCTCTGTTGGGAACGCACTCTTAGCATTCATGCTGACTTGTCAAGATTGAAAGGTTCAAATATTTCTGTTTCTTAAAAAAAAACAAGTGCTAGGATTTCAGTTGCATATTTGAGTACCAATATTATCAAGTGAGAATGGCTGGCTACCTTGATGAAGTGTAAGAATACAAAAGAAAAAAATGGTTTGAGTTATCAAATACAAAAGAAACTAAATCTGCACTCCTAAACACAAATCAGACCTATTCAACTGCATGTATCTTCCATTAAAAAACTAATGAAAATTTTCTCACCTTGGTGAACGGAAGGGGAGGGTTGACCGATGCAAGGGCCCCAGCGCAGCACCACGCGCAGGTCCGCCGGCCTAGCGCGCGCTGATCCGGCAGCCGCCTCCTAATAGCGGATTATCTTCCGGCCGGCGGTGAAGATGACGACGGGAAATTAGGCTGCGGCGCTGAGGACGCCCAAACCAGGAGGCCGACGGGCCCGGCGGCACCCGAGGCAACGTGCGAAAAGCCGAGGCCCGCGGTGCCGCAAGAATGAGTTGCCGGCGTCCCCCACAGTCCCGATCTTCCGGCCGGCGGCAACGAGGACGGGCGGCATCCTGGAAGAGAACAGGCGAGTATAAGGACGGGCGGCGGCAGAACGATAGCGCCAGATGCGGGGGGTGGTGGGGGCGGAAATGCAAAAAAAAAACTAAAAATTCTCCTCGAATTTATATTAAGTTAAAAAAATAATTTTACCTCTTCGGTTTGATCTTCTCTGTACTACATAATACTAAATAAATACTACATAGTAGTATTGTGCGCCGTAAAATCCTCTCTTTCCAACCCTCTCCTCCTCATCGTCTTCAACATCCGATCGCACTAGTGCCTTAGCGGGGCGGTGGCTGAGCACCACGCCGTTGCGGACTGGCGACTGATGGGTGCTGACTGCTCGCAACAAGCCAACAACTTGCTTAGGCCGAGTCAGAGGCAGTGCCGAGTGCTCGAATGGCCCACCCGCTGCTGCTGTTGCGACTTGCGAGCAGTCGCCGATCCGGCCAGTTCCTCACCGGCTCCGTCCCAGTCGTCACCCTCTTTCTTCTTCTGCAACCCCGGTTGCAGATCGATGCCACACACGCCCAATAACCAGTGCTGCGCCGCGCTGTCTCGCAACTTGCCATAGTTCCTGGCGTGTGGCGTGTCGCGGAATAAAGCTCGCCGCTGTTGCCAGTTGCGACTGGCCTCCGACGAGGCCGCGCACAAATATCCCATCCGCGTGCTGGTGCCGCCGGACGAGCCGGTTGGTGCGGCGATGGTGCCGCGCGCACTAATTTTTTTAAGCCGTTTGTACCCCGAACTTAACTTTAACGCCCATCACATCGGATGTTTATATTTAAACATTCATTACAAGTATTAAATATAAATTAATTACAAACCAATTGCATAAATGGAGGCTGATTTACGAAATGAATCTATTAAACTTAATTAATTCATGATTTGATAATATTGTGCTACAGTAATAAATATATGTTAATGATAAATTATAGATTCGTCTCGTAAATTAGTCTTCATTTATACAATTAGTTTTATAGTTATTTTATATTTAGTTCCCTAATTGATATCCAAATATTTGATATGATCCGGACTAAAAGTTAATCCATAGATTCAAACAACCCCTTTCTTACGTGTTCTTCAGCGTCGAGGTGCCGCAAAGTCGCGAGCCAGCATGATGGCCGTACAGGGACAGCGAGCTACGGATATTTGCTTCGATCACTTTCGTGTTCTGAAGGTTTCTGCAGGTGTTGGTGTCGAATTCTATCGAACGTTTCAGTCGGTACATGTTGATGATTTAGTTGAGGAAATATGGTGGTCACGCTTGCAAGTTGCTGTAAACTTTCAACTGAACAAGTCACACTGGCAGGTTGCTGTCATTAACTTGTCACAACTTAATTACAGCATGAAGAAAAATTTGTAGAGACGGCAATCGCAAGGAAAGGCGAAGAAATTAGCAGAGACAGGATTCCAGCTTTAGCTGCTTAGGTTGCTCTTCATTTACCGAGCACAGATCCATGGTGCTGCCCTGCAGGCATGTTTTTTTTCTTCTTACATGCGTGCAGGAAGATCCATCACACGGAAAAGTATGCGATACCAAACCAGAGGAGGAAGCTTCAGACGGTACGGACGAGAGACCTCACTGTCACACGACGTGGTACGCTAGTATTCATTCACAGGAGCGCCCAAGAACAGAGCCGCGCCCGTGAGCCAGCGCGTCGGCGTCGGATCAGCAGGGCCCGGCGTCGACGGGCATCGTCGTCGCCGCCTCGGCCGTCTTCTCGGCGGCGGCGGCGGCGATGGCCCCGACCTTGGGTACGGTGACCGTGAGCACGCCGGCGTCCATGGCGGCCCTGACGCCGTCCACGGCGGCGTCCCCGGGCAGGTGGAACCTGCCGAGGAACGTGGCGCAGCTGCGCTCGATGTGGTGCCACCTGTCGCTGCGCTCCTCCCGGCGGACGCTGCGCTCCCCGGTGATGACCAGCACGTTGCCCTCGTCCACCTCCACCCTCACCTCCTCCTTCTTCACGCCGGGCGGCAGCGCCGCGCTGAACACGTACGCGCCCGCCGTGTCCCGGCTCTCGATGTAGGTGTTGGCGAACGCCGAGGTGTCGCTCGCCAGCCACGCGTCGGCGGCCACCGCCGTGCCGAAGATGCTGAAGGGGTTCCTCCACGAGTCCGGGGCCAGAGTGTCGAAGAGCCTTACCAGCGACATCCTCGCAGCCTAGCTAGCTCCTCGAGACTCTCTTGGCTGACAGTCTCGAGAAGATGCTGTGTGGCTACCTAGCTTGATTTCAAGTGTACGTGTATGCTCGGAGCTGCTGCTTGGCTAAAGGCCCGGCACGGCTATTTATGGGCGCTTGAAGGTAGGCGTCCAGCATCGTCTCCGTCGAGGCGTCGAGTGTACTGCTGTACTATAGTGGTGTGAAAGGGCCAATTTGGTAAATTGGCAGGTGATTGACTGGCTCGTGATCTGGAGAGCTCCATGGAAGGGGGAGAAAAAAGATGCTGCCGGCGGCCGGTTTCCTGCCCGCCTCGCCGGCGTCCCATCCGATCGGCCGGCGACGGTTGCGATCCGCCGGCGGCTCGCCATCCGCCGCTTAATGGCGCGTTGGCGTCAGCGTGTGAACGATGGCTACGTGGCTCCTTACGTGCAGTCGCTGTACGGTTGCCTCCACCCTTTGGGACCACGTCCCCGACGGCGACCGCGCCCGATTTGTCCACACCTCGGCGTTGAGGTAGCCTGGCCGTACGCATCTGCGGCCTGCGGGTGCCTTGTTGGTGTTGGTGTCCCCGCCGCAGTACCGGCGCCCCGGGAAAGTCCTGATGATGCGAGCGTGGCTGCGGGGTCCTTGTCCGGCAGTCAGGGCTCGCCGACGACCCGTTCACAATCTCCCCGGGTCTTATCTTATGCGCACGGCCACGTGCGCCTCTGAATCAAGACTCGAAGTGAAGTAGCAGGATGAGTCACCAGCGGCAATCTTGTTTTTTTTTCTGATTGATAATTTCTCTTTAATTATTGAGGTGCTAGGTGCTCTGAATTCTCAGAGATAAAACAAAAGATGTATCCATTTTTACGGAAAACAAGAGATGATCTACGAAGATAAATTAGATTATTGCTTCAACAAGAAGTGACATGAGTTCTTGAGTTAATACAACCTTGAGGAGTTCCGGAGGCTAAATTATCTAATTTGTTATTGCGCCAAAGACATATTAAGAGAGATAATATTGTCTGGAGTTCATCGGGTGGTAAAAGATGCAAAGAGTAAATAATCAGGAAAACGTAGTTACAAAGAAGAAAGGGAAGGAAAATAGAAGTGCTCAGAAGAAAGGTAGTGATACTACACATCGTAACATGTTTCTCCCATCCTATGCTTCTCTAGTTATCTTCATCTTTTAATCTCCTTATATTTTATATGCGTGGCTATAGGAGAACGAAGATCTACATAATGCAGCGGAAAGTAGAGATGAAGGAGTTGATTCAAAGCAAACTTGTACTACTCGTTTTTCCATGGACACGTGCGCCTCTGCTCAAGTCTCTAGGTGAAGTAACACTGATGAGTCACAAGGTGTAATCTTGTTTCTTTTTCCCTGACTGATTATTTGTTGTAGATTATCTAGCTGTTCTAAGATTCTCAGAGATTATGGGCGCAAATCTCAGGCTGATTCATTAGGCTGAGGGGTAGGTGAGTCATCCATGTTTTTGTTAGGCAGAGAAGCGAGGGCTTGACGCTTTGTAATCTTCTGCGCCACGAACTGTCTAGTTTTTCAAACCTCTACTATGTTTACTTGGCTTACAGAAGATCGTTTGCACATGACCATGTTATAAAAAACGTCGTGAATCGCTTGGCGTTGGCGACGTGGCGTTCGTTGGACCGGAGACGATTCTCGACGCAAGCTAATATCAACGTACCTTTCTAACCCTGCTCGAGTGTCTAAGCACAAACAGTTCTATCCCTGCTGAAGTGTCTCTAGCTAGGACTGCACGCACAAGGCCAACACAACCAGGCGGATAATTCAGGTAAGGGTAGGTCTCGGAGCCCCCCGTTTTTTCCCACCGTGCCGGCCCGGCGTGGCTGTCCGATTCTCGATCCGACGGCAGGCACGCCGCGCGGTTGTTTTCGCTGGGCGTCGGCCGATGCGTCCTCCGATCAACAATGTGACACCGGGGTCAGAACAAAGGCCCGCAGATTCTCCGAGCCGGGAGAACGTTTTCGGCCACGCAAAACTCGACGAGTCGTGGACCGTGCCGGTGCCATCGTCCATGAGAGGTGCTGGCCATCAGCACCCAACGCTAGTAGCTAGCTGCTAGCTCGATCCCAAGTTTCTTCCCGTCAGCGTACTGTTGATGGGGATCTGTGTTGTTTGTTTGGACTTTAATCGCTTGGCTGTGGCTTGCTCTGAGGATCGCTTGGTGGCCATCAGCCGGGGAGGTCGAAGGTGCCATTCTGAATTCAATTTTTGACAGTACTGGAGTTCTTCCTCCCATGTGAACTGTGAAGTTCAGGTTTTGTGTTTTCTGTTTGCCTGAACTGCAAATCTATCTCTTTTTAGAAGCCACGTGAAGCGATACGTGAGTTATCGCACGTCGGATGTCAGTCAGTTTCCGTGGTACTAATAAATGTTTTCTTTGTGGTGAAGCAATATCGTTAGACAAAACTTTGAAATGGATCGGTGATTTGAGGGGCAAGATAAGAATCGCGTTGCGACGAGATGCACAGAGTTTCTAGGTGCTATTTTGCCGCAACAGATTTTTCTTTGGTATAAACTTGTAAAAAACACTCCATAAATCATGACTTTGATATTCAGCCATATGAAAGAGTTTTTCGGAAAATATATAAGTGAAGAGTTTTGTTGCAAATGATCATTCCTTATTTAGCTATCTTATAGAAACCACCTCACCACACATGTAAATAATCAGCTGAATCCGGGTAATCTTGACTAATATGAAGTAGCTAAATTAGGAGTCAAGCTGCTTCCACGTTTGGATTATGCTTATTTAACATGTTTACAATTCTAAGGCTACATCAGCGCTCCAAAGTGGTGGAAACGTTAGAATCGGCTGAGCTCATGTAGGGCGGGATGGTTTTTGCAGCAAAGCCGAGAATAGATGGCCTTTGCAACAAAACATCTTATGAGACCAATTGATCGAACCACAAATCTAAGGGATGTGTTCTTGCAATTTTCTCATCTTTCGGTGGTAATTTGACACTGCGATTGGCGTTGGGCCGCCGCAGCCGCATCCCACATGGCACAGCTGAGAGCCTCACGGCAAGGTTGTTGGCTGCCGCCTGCCGGTTACGGCCATCTTCCCGACGTAGCCGCGTGGGCCGCGCGGCTGCTGCGTTGGAGCTACGGTGACCGTCCCCAGGCGATGATGGGTTGATGGTGGAGGTGCGGTCGCCTTCCCGTTTCCAACTTCCAAGCCTAGCCGGGACCTGGCGCTCTCTCAGCCTCCTGTTCCTCTTGGCGCGGGGATCGTAGCGGTTCCGGCTTAGGACCGCGGCCGTGCGCCCGTGCCTCCGCCCCGTGCTGCCCCGGCTTACCTGCCACGCATTTCTGCGGTTCAGAGCCCTCGGGATCGAACGAAGGCCAAGCTTCTGTACCGCAGTCTCACCTGCCGCCCTCGAGGTGTTCGACCTTATGGCGCTGAAGCGGGAGCGCCGGCGCGCTGTTGAGGTTCAGAGTTGACGTCGACTCAAACCGAGTAAATCACATGTCAGCGCCCCTCTCTCTTTTCATTTTTTTCTTTCTCCCTCATCTCCCACCGGCGGTGCGGCCTCTCTGCACTACCTGCTCGCCAGCGGCACTCGGTCCGCCACCCCCAGCTCCCAGCAGGGGAGCTGGAGCTCGCTTCGGCCGGCCACCGCCGCTCCCAACGCCACCGGGGGAGATGAACTCGTCGTGGCCCGCGCGCCGCAGCCGCTGGGAGGGGAGCTCGACCCTGCCCGTGCGCCGCAGAGCTGGCGGCAGGGCTCGCCCCGGCTCACGCGCCACCACCGCTCGCCCGGCCGCGCGCCGCCACCGGCGGGGCAGTGCGCCCCGGCCCGACCCGTGCGACGCCGCCGCTGGCGGGGGAGCGCGCCCCGACCCAGGCACCGCAGCCGCCACGAGGGGAGCTCGCCCCGGCCCGGGCACCGCAACCACCGGGAGGGGAGCTCGCCCCAGACGTTGACGGGGAGCTCGCCCGGCCCGTGCGCTGCCGCCGGCGGGGGAGCTCGCCCCGCCCACGGGGGAGACGAGGGAGAGGACGCGACAGAAAAAAAAAGAGAGGAGAGAGAAGAGAGTGGCGCTGACAGGTGGGCCCGAAGGGTAAAATTGTCTTTTCCATCCAGACTTAACAACACATGGATGGGAATTTGGACGGAATGACAGGATAAATCAAAACTTCGATGGCATTGAAGGAAACTTGAAAAATTTTATGGCATACAAGGAATTCATCTAAATTTCTATAGCATTGAGGGAATTGGGCTCAATTATCTTCCTTAGTGTCCTATAAGACATTTGGGACCTTGCAATACAAACATAATCATAAGCTAGGCCATGCATATTCCTTTGTGGTAAAACATTAGACAGGGAACTGTTCAAAGTTCTCAGAAAGAGTATAGAATGCAATACAGTTCTCTTTACATTTCAATACAGCTAGGTACATATCGAATGGAAAATAGAAGAATAGTTCGTTTATAATATGCACTTTTATTTTCAGTATTTACCATTTAGAGGTGCCTCTCTTTCTTATAGAGACTTGAAAGGTACTTTTGCTTGATTTTTATCAAACAAACCAATTCTAGATGTCCTCTTTGTCATTTAAGCCACTATTCATGGTTTATCATTGTCAGATGACAGTCCACGCTACAAAATATCTAAGTGTTACATGCAGCTGCACCTGCACTGCGTTGCTGTCATATGTGACTGAGACTGTGTTGCAAGATGTTGACTTATTATCTGGAGCTAATACAGGTATCGACTTATCTGGTAACATTGTACGTGTATATATGTATACACACTAAATTATGGCCATGCTTTCAGGGCTTTGCTTTCAATACAGATAGGTTTGGCCTGCATGATAATGTAGGTAAACATCTCCTTGAACGCACGAAACCTTGGGTGTTTCTTTTTCCTTAATACGAATTTAAGCTCAGTGTATCTCCTTAATATTTAGAGCCTAATTCCCCAGAAGTTGTTTGGAATTGAAGCTAACAAGCAACTACACTGTGAAAATAGATTTTCCTTTCATTATTAGTTTCAACTAATTTTGTAATGAACACATTGATCTAAATCCCTGAGCTATTTAACATGCTAATCAGTCTCAGGTAGCAACTACTTTCTATTCAAAAGTATACTGTCTCTTGCATTTGTGTAGTCTCTTTGCTGGTGGATGATGCAATCTCATTTGTTATAAATTATTTTTGATCATATTGCGTGACATACTGATCATAATTATTTCTCATTTTCATTTTAACTGAACACTAACAGTCTAAAAGACAAAAATCTCCAGAAAATAGACATGTTGACGCAATTACAAAAAGCTCTTATTCCTCAGTGAAATGGTTCATCACATCAGTTATGTAATTCTCTTAAAGGTACAATGGGATCATAACATGGAGGATAGTGTGATATACATCAATGGAGTCTCAATCTTGTATCATCCTAAGATCTGTGTCAAGGTAATCCTTATTGCAAAATTTACTTGCACCAGTTACACATGATTTTGAAGATATTTTGGTAGACCTGAACTTAGTGTTAGCTTCCATGCATGGATAAACCAAGTAGGACTCTGCTTTTGTTCCTTGAAATTAGTCTACATCTTGCAAAAAGGTCAGTAAGCTGATATTGAAAGGGAGGCCCATAAATGGATATGTGTAGAGAGGATTAGCAACACAACCTGGGTCACACGGCCCAAACTTAAATTCTCTCATTTGTTATCTTCAGGCATCGTGGTACAGTAGTAGTACTAAAAAGGAGACCCTTTTCTCTCATATGTTGAAATGAGTAAGGAAACTTAAATTCTGAGTATCTTCTCCAGCAATTGTATTAATCGAATGGATTGATGGTTCTGGGGGGCAAGATAAGAATTGCATTGGTGGAATTTCTAATTCAGTAACACTTCTCTCTAGCATATCTATGACCTTGGTGATAGAAGGCCGAGCTTCTGGCATCATTTGTATGCACCACAAACCAATCAAAGCCATCTTTGTTGCAATCTCCTCGGTTGCGCTTGTCACTTCAAAGGTTTCGAGTGTACCCCCATTAGATAAGTGACCATGAAGCCATTCCTGAAAATAAATTTGGCTAGAATTGTCAGGATTTGTTTGCACATTTCTTCTCCCCCCAACCATCTCCAAAAGTACCATTCCAAAGCTATAGATGTCTGACTTGGTTGATACAGCACCAAAACTTCTAGAGAACACTTCTGGAGCAATGAAGCCAATGGTTCCTCGTGCGCCAGCCATTGATGAAATGATGCTCTCCTTGATGTTACAGAGTTTGGCCAGGCCAAAATCAGCAATTTTTGGACAATAATTCTCATCTAAAAGGATATTGTGAGGCTTGACATCGAAATGGATGATGTGCCTATTGCACCCTCTGTGCAAATACTCTAGCCCGCGTGCAATGCCAATTGCTATATCATACAATTTTTCCCACCCTAAAGTCGATTTTGGATTTTCAGAATAAATATACCGCTCCAACGATCCATTAGGCATGTACTCATATATGAGACCTCGCCTTGATCCTTCTATACAAAATCCAAGTAGGCAAACTATGTTAACATGAGAGGTGTTGACAATGCTTACAACCTCGTTAGCAAGTTCCTCTCCATCGCCTCTCGAGTTATGAAGTAGCTTGACAGCAACCGGGTGTCCATCCCTAAGCTCACCTTTGAAAACCATGCCATATCCTCCTTCCCCTAGTTTTTCACTGAAAGACCTTGTTATCCTTTTCAGGTTAGTGTACCTGTATCTTTTGTGTCTTATCCCATATCTGGATAGTATCAATTCAATATTTTCTTTGGTTTCACAATCCTTCCTTTGGACAAGGGATGATTTTATCCAAAGTGGCTTCAGCACAGCAAAAAAGCATCCTAAAAGCATCCCCGAACTTGCAGATATAAACACTGCAAGTAAATGGAAAGGAAGAAACATTTAAATACATTTAAAAGTAGTAATACATCAAGAAGCAACATGGTTCGTATCAATCAGTGTGCTAAATAGCACAGCATGGTGTGATGCTTCATTATCAGCTAGTATTTTTTTTGATTTTTTTTTGAACACTACAGTACTTGGATCTTCTGCTGCTACGAGTGAAGTTCTTACCTGCCATGAGCAAACTAGTGCCATACTTCTTGCTATGACCTCCATCTGCAGATAACACATAGGTTGATTGAATAAATGGTAAGAAATTTTGTGGAAATTTACTGTTTGAATTGCTTGAGGTTATGGTTTCATATACTTTAAGAGAAAATTTGACAAGCTTCACTACTTAAGTTGCAGCACAAAGCGAAATGATGATCGAGAAATTTCCCAGTAATGATAGGTAACAGTGGACCAGGTGCAAGGTAAGCAGTGACAACATCAATCGTATTCATCCAACTTTTTGCATGAATTGGAATTTTTTTATTTTTGCTCAATAGTAATAGGATTTTTCATTTTTAAGATGAAAACTGCAATGTCCACATTTTCATGTTATGTGTAACAAATCTGTTGCTATCTAATACTACTATAATACAGGAACAGAAGTGATCTTGGCATGTTACCTCCAGGGGAAGGTGAAACGCAATCTGAAAGGGACAAAAGGTACTTCCTTATGCTTCCCGAGTGCACTGAGAAATTGACCAGGGGGATTTGCCCAGCACCACCAACTTCACTGAAGCTTAGGATCCATTCGAACCGCGGAGAGGCATGGCATGAAGCAAGACCGCGCTCATCCGGCTCTATGCTTTGGTGGACCTCCTTGTCATCCCCAAAGATGCTGTGGAAAACTGTGACGTTGCTGTGGGCGCAGCTGATCGACGAGAACCAGCTCACCAAGTATGGGTAACTACTCTCAAAGTTGTCCACAGGCGGCCTGAAGATGAAGGTGAAACTGCAGGCCGAGTTATTGAGGACGCTGAGCTGCACATCCTGGACTACCACGGTATGGGAATCGTACCGAGTTTCTTTCAGCAATAGCTTGCTGTTAACAGCGAGATCCAGCTCCGGACCCAGTTGGCCGCAGCTGACGTTAATCGATTTCCTACAGGCTGGGTCGAGACCCGGAGTACCAACGAAGAAAGGAGGTCTGATCTCGATGGGTTCGGTACTGTTGCATTGAAGCTCGGACGGGCATGAAGTACTGGAGGAGAAGGTTGGGAGCAGGATGAAGAGGAAGATGGCCAGAGAGGCCGAGGAGACTGGTGAGGTGCTCATGTCCGGGCAACAGACTAACAACAGGCTTGCAACTGCATCAGCCACGGCAAGTATTCTGCAGGGCAGATGCCAGTGGCCTTTAGGCAATGCTACAGCTGCAGGGCGCGAAGACCCGCGGTAGACTTGAAGAGTGTCACTACAGATAACTGCACGTCCTCCGGTTCTCGCACGGCCTGGTTGGACGAATGTGCCCGTTTCCTCCAAATTCAAAGTCGTTACCGTACCGTTGACGACGGCCGAGTTACTAGTAAACAAAAGAACGACTAACAAATCATAGTCTCACTTGTCAGTATTCAGTAAGCAGGCAGTCAGTACACGGTTGTAACTTGATTAACCAGCGACTATGAGTAACTGCAAGTCTGCAAAGCTCCACCTCAACAAGCTCAACAGCTTATTCGTATCCACGTATCATACACAGGACGCTTGCAATTACAAACACACAAGTGCATTCACTACACATTACATACCAACTGCTACACCAGACACCGACACGAACGACACAACACAGGACGTACTTGCAGTTGATGAACATCACCAGATGCCCTCACTCAAGCTATCGTTCATGGCCGTCCAACGAACTGATGGACGGTTCAGCCCGAGATCTCGACGGTCTTGACCTGCGGCTTCTTGGCCTCCTCCTTGGGCACGGTGACGGTGAGCACGCCGTCCTCCATGGCCGCGCGCACCTGGTCCAGCCTGGCGCCACGCGGGAGGCGGAAGCGGCGCTGGAACCTGCCGCTGCTGCGCTCGACGAGGCGCCACGCCTCGCCCTCGCCGGGCTCCTCCCTGGCGCGCTCGCCGCTGATGACCAGCACGCCGCCGTCCTCCACCTCGACCCTGGCGGCGTCCTTCCCGACGCCCGGCAGGTCGGCCCTGAGCACGTGCGCGGCGGGGGTCTCCTTCCAGTCCACGCGCACGTTGGTGAGCACGGGGCACTGCTCCGCCAGCGGGCGGACGACGCCGAGCGGGTCCGCGGACGCCCAGAAGTCCAGCGACAGCGGGTCGAACACGTGGCCGCTCCGCACCAGCGACATCGCCGAGTTAGCTGACAGCCCGAGTCCGAACCTGAAGTAGTGAAGCTGCTGCGGATGCTTGTTCCTGTTGCTGCTGCTTCGATTCCTCGCGTCGAACTTGATGATGGATTCTGGATCGATGGCCGTTGCATTTTATAGGAGGCGGGGAAAGGAGATCGATGATCAGTTGGATTGGATGCGTCGTGAAAGGTCCAGGGCTGGTGTCTCCTGCTTGTTCTGGATGGCCAGTTGGACGAGGACGACGAGTCGCGATAGGCTTCACCGCGAAATCGAGCGCGCGGATTGGCACGAGAGTTTTCTAGACTCGATGGGAGGAGTGTTGGTGTGGCGTGGGCCATGGATGGGCGGCAATCATGAAAGGCTTGCGGGCTCACCGGCAGGCCGGACGGACTGAGCGGGCATCGTGCGTGATGGGCTGGAAAAGTGGATTGGGTGGGCTCGGAGATTCTGAACTTCGTAAGAACGAACCACCACCGAAGTGGGAAGATGGGCCTCCATTCCCAACTTGGTGGCGGAGCCTTGATGGGCTGTGCTTATAGCTGATGGCCGGGCCTGTTCGCTAGTGCTTGACGTCATGGGGTACAGATTGGTCTTAGAAATGCCCCCGAGGACAGACGTGGCCGCCTGGCCGGTGATCCACGCTGCCTGCCAGGAAGCTTCTGCCTGCCGGAGAAGGAAACTTTTGCCTCGTGACACCGAGATCCGCACCGCCACCTGCCTCCCCGCCGGCCGGCCACGTGCCTCGTTCTCGGCGCGATGCCTGGCAGATGCGCCGACCGAGGCAGCAGCCACGCAGACCGCCACGCCGTCTCTCTCTCTCTCTCACTCTCTCTCACGTACGACTCCGGCCCCGCGGGTTTCTGCTTTCTGTATCCGGCGAGCGAGAAAAGTCGGTGCCCTGCCGCTGCGTGTCGATAGCGCGTGGGGCTGCCGCGGCGGCCTATTAATATCTCCGGGGAGACCATCCCAACCTCCAACATCTTCCACTTCACGAGCTCACAAGTCACATCGCCTCCTCTTCCTCTCAAGCTGCTCGCTGCGGAACCACGCAGCCAATTGCTCTCGACACCAACCAGTTCTCACCACTCGATCGATCAAACCTTCCTCGCGTCGCGTCCGTCGCCATGTCGAACGGCACCGAGAAGCAATCCCAGGCTGCTGCGGCGGCGGAGGCCCAGCAGCAGAGGCCCCCGGCGGTGTCCGCGGAGATGCAGAAGGTGTTCTCCCGCTTCGACGCGGACGGCGACGGCCGGATCTCCCCGTCGGAGCTCGCGGCCGTCTCGCGCGCCATCTCCCCGCCGCCGAGCTCCTCGCACGGCGGCCGCGAGGTGGCCGCCATGATGGACGAGCTCGACGCCGACCGCGACGGCTACGTGGTCCTCGGCGAGTTCGCGGCGTTCCACGCGCGCGCCGGCCGCGGGGACGACGGCGAGCTCGAGGCCGAGCTCCGCGCCGCCTTCGACGTCTACGACGTCAACGGCGACGGCCGCATCACGGCGGCCGAGCTGGGCAAGGTGCTCGCGCAGATCGGGGAGGGGTGCGGCGCCGAGGAGTGCGAGCGGATGATCGCCAGCGTCGACGTGGACGGCGACGGGTGCGTCGGGTTCGAGGAGTTCAAGAAGATGATGGCGCCCCAGGGCAGCGCCGCCGCCGCCGCCGCGGCGCCCGGCGGCGACGTCCCAGACAAGGCCAAGAAGGAGTGAGCGGCAGATGTGATCAGGGGGGAAAAGGGCTGGAGTGCCTCTAGCATTATTTTCACCTAGAGGAAACTCTCCTGCGTAATGTTGTTGTTAATGGGAATAATAGTCGTCCATGACTATCATGTATTATACCCCCAACCTTTATAATTGTGGCGTACATGTGTGCATCGATTATTTGCTGAACCAGACCTGTTTGGTTTGATTTTTTTTTCCAACGGCATTCCCTGCCGCCATGTGTGATTTCACTGCCATTTTAGGATTCAGGCCAGGATTAGCATGGAAACAGTCAAGCAGATATCCTAGTCCTAGGTACTGAAGCTCTTCTTTGCGGCCGTTTGATTTCGACCGTCGTTACGAATACGTGCCTACTACTGTACTTCCATTGTAGCGCTTCAGTTGATTGAGAGGTCGCGAAGAAGGCGAGTCTCGGTGGCCTGCGACCAGACGGAATAGTTCCCATTCCATCCTCACCGCACTCATTTGCCTTTGTGGTATCAGCTTTGAGCTTTCTGTCCAGCCGCTAGGCGTGCTGTCACTGTCAGGCAGTGAGCCATACAGCTGAACTGAAGCATCGACTTCACCGGTGCTGTATGTGGATCTGAAATTCTCGCTGCCAGCGAAAACTTATCTCTTTCCTGAGCTCCAAGACATCTCCTTTTTCTGGGACTTGACTTGCCCAGCCCGTTATGCCGTCTCCAACGGTTCCGGTGAAATCGCCAGCGACGTGGAGGCCGCCAGCGACGTGGAGGCTACATACAATAAAAAAAATAAAGTATGGAACACCGTGACTGCATAGTATCAAAGGACGAGGGAGCAGAGGCACGGAGCTCATCGGGAGACGTGCCAGACTATCCCACCGCTAGCGAGATATTTTTCCGTATTCTCACTCTTCCACGTCGTATAAATTATTAGCTGAGATATTTTTTCGTATTCTCACTCCACGTCGTATAAATTATTAGCTGAGCCGGCGACGTCGAGGCGGCCTTACAAGACTCTGAACCTTATGTTTCTAGTGGTTTACCCCCTTAATTTTTTTTCCAAATTTCAGTGGGGGTATTCGTTTGATAGCCGTCGTGATTCGTGAAGGCGAACCTACTTCTACTGTAGTGATTCAGTTGATTCGGATAGCAAATCTCTTGGTGCTACGAATAGAGGTGTTAAAAGAATCTTAAAATTTGACTTAAAAAATCTAAGGATCGGGATCTAAAATAGTCGGACTCTTATATAATTGTATACAATTATAAACGAAAAATATACGAAGATTAAGTTAGGCTGTGAAGAACCACTGGAACCATAAACCATTAACCCCCTAACAACGAAGCCGCACTGGGATTCCCTACGCGCGATGCCACTCCGGAAACGCCATTCACTCGGTTGCCTGCAAGACGGATCCGTTCCATTCCATCCTCAATGCACCGTCGCTTTCGCGACGAAAGCCAATTGGTCCTGCGATCTGGAAAATCTTCAGGGCACTGATGTCGTATCAGATTTCCGTGTCACTTGCCATCTTTGTATACAGCGTTAGGCGTGCATTGATCAGTCTACCTGAGATACAATCACCAACGTAGCTGAACTTTGCATCGCAGCACCACGGCCTCGTGCTATGAGCCTATGACTCAACTGAAAGAAGGACCAACTTCCGACCTTCCGTGGTTCTATAGCTGTCCAATCACATCTGATTGAAGCTAAGCCATAGCACTTTAAAGTTCGGTTGGGGAGCGAGTTAAAATGAAATGGTTCCATCTTAATTTTTAAGTATGGATCACTCCATCTCAATTTTAAAAAGTAGGCTGGGTCCACTGTTATTGTCACATCCTATACGAAATGGCTGCGTTCCACCAATTTTAAGGATAAATTTATATAGATCTAGGAGAATATTCTCATGTAAGAACCACTCCATCCTACTTCATCTACCAACCAAACATATGAACAAATAGAATGGAATGATTCAATCCCACTACATCCTATGAACCACACTACCCAAATTGACTAGTCTGAAGCCACCAGATTTAGTGAGACACCGTGGTCTCATGGTCTATGACTCTGTGTCAGTTTCTAATTACAATTCACATAGTAATACCCTTCATAATCACCCAACACTACCCCTTCGAATCAGGCAATCAACCAAGGTTCAAAATAAATGACCTTCATAAAGAAATGTGTGAACATACATCATTCCAAAAAAAAATTCAGGATTAGTAAATTTAATACATGAGGATTAGGTGCTTATTTATCCATCAAAATTATTTAGGGGAGGGTACATGCTCTCCCTCTCCCAACGACACACACCTTTCTTCTATCGATCGCATTAATCGATCAGTTATGGCATATAATTTATCATGTATGTAGGCCAAACTAGAATGTCAACTTAATATCATTGATGTTGATGGCACTACTCTACAAGTACCTTTGAATATTTTTCCTATCAAAGGGAGGGCTAGCATCAGTGATACAGATACTTGATTGGTGTATGTGTCTCCTTGAGATAGTCTACAAGGCTATAACGATTGAAGTATAATATGCTAACTTTACATCTATCCTCATAATAGAAAACAAATGTTTGTTTAACTATAAGCACTTATAAACATTGGGAGATATCATTCTACATAATTTTATATTACTAAATAAGTTACTTATTATTATTATTATTATTATTGTCATTATTATCTACACCTTAGGTGTAGAATATTATACTAATCCACACCATGGCCTACTACTGACCAAACTAACCACGAACTACTGAACCGAATGTACTGCAGTACTAGTGTCTGGTGTCGTAAGGTGTTTGGTAATTCTAGACAGTATAGTTACTGGAGTAAAATAACCGCTACACCTAAGATGTAGATTAGCACATGAATTACTACTAGTAGCATATAGCATACATGAGGATTATATTCTTATTTGTCAATCTAAATTATCTAGATGAGGGCACATGCCCCGTTGCATCCAATCCCACCACTCGCTACTTCTGAATAGAACAACGATACAATAGTTATGATTCTAGCACACATATTATGTCACTATTATGAAATATTACAATACCTAGTAAGGGATGGAACTATTGTAGCACCGTCTCACCCCAATGATGAAAAAAAACCATGTTCAACATATAACTATTGTGTAACATGCAACACCAGCTCAAACTTATGTCATGAGATATTATTATTGATACAAGTTGCTATACCTATGGAGTGAGCCAAGAGGCTCCCCGTCCATATCGAACGCTCTAGCTATATACACCCATTTATGGTTTTTCTCTAGCATAAATACCATACATTGCATGTGTACATTATCATTTAGATTACACCAGTGTGCCAAATTTATGAAGGACACAAATCCTAGTTTCTCTGTGGAGGTTAAGACAGGAATAAATTAATATTTATTTATACTCGAGCGCGTCATATTCTAAAGGTTGGAACTAGCCTACACTAATAGGCTAGATGGAGGATATATAGGATTCCCCGCTTTCAGCATCATCACGTCGAAATAGGCTTAGACCCATTTTAACCTGGGTCACTATTGGATGACCTCATGACGAGTAAGGACTTTGAGAGTTTTATTTCAATGGCCCAACTGAGAACATACTAGCCCGACAACAGCCCACATCGGGAGGGAGGCCCAAGTCGCCCCATCATGTTGACCCCCCCCCCTCCCCCCTCCCCTCGCCCGACAACAGCCCACGTGGGGAGGGAGGCCCAAGTCGCCCCATCATGTCGAAACCCCCCCTCCCCCCATCGCAGGTGCGACTGGGAGCTGAACCCTGGCAGAAGGTTACACCGCTGTGGGCCGTTGTGGGCCGACACTGCTCCCCCGCATCCGTCGCCGCCGCCCTCTGCCACCGCTGACGCTAACCTGACCTCGTTCTTATTGTCGGTCGAGCTCCCCCGCCTCCACCGCCGCCTCAGCGCCTTCGCCGCCTCCCTCCGCCGCCACCATCCCAAGCTCCTCTTTCTCCAACTCTGGTCAACTTCCCCCGCCGCCAACCCTGCTCGGTCACCATCCCCCACCGCCCGAGCGAGCGGCGCCCCCGCCGCCCGCCTTGCCGCCGTCTCGACCGTGCCCACTGCCGGTTCGGCAACTCCAGGCAATCCTCTATAGGTCCGGCAGCACAACAGCCCGGCAACCCCAAACCCTAACCCCGGCAGCCCCGGAACCCTAACTCCGGCAGCCTCGGCGGCGCGGCGAGCGACAGCGGCGGCGGAGGGCCGCCGGTGGGCCTTCTGCGACCGGTTGGATCCTACCCGCGCGCGTGACTCCTAACATTAGCGCCCCCGTGCTGTTGTAAGTAACGCGCATGACTGCTGGCGTAGGCATCGTACAAAGCATTTTGTGGGCCGGCACACTTCTCGAAAAGAGATACAAAAGGAAGAAAGAGTCGAAGTAAAAAAAATCACGCTTGAAATGTTCAAATCAAATTTGAATTGCATCATTGAATTTCTTATTATGAAACTTTTAAAATAAGATCACAGTTGACTATATTTAAATATTTTTTAAGGTGGAATATTTTTTCCTTGAAGTGGAACAATTTTATTTTAAAACTGAAATAGTTGTTTTCTTGAATGGAACAATTGTTCCAGCTTCACAATAAAATTATTCCACCTAAATTTCATTCGAATGTAGTTAAATGTAGTCTTATTTTGAAGATCTCATTAGAAACACGATGATGCAATCGGAATCTAATTTTGATAGTTGATTTGGAAACTATAGATACTTTTCACTTGAGCCTTTCTTTACACGGAACCCATGCATCATGTTGGATTAACAAATCATGAAGCAGAAGCATCGAAAGAAATAGGGGAACAAAGTCCGAAAAGAGAGAAGGTTTCTGCGATGCTTTGCATCCAGATGGCGCGCGACTTGGATTATTTCCGCCCCCAATCTTCAAATTCAGGCAATTAATTCTTTATATAATTTGATTGACGTGATGTTAAGTTCTTAGAGTTTTGACGTGATGTTCAGTTTGTCACGGCCCATACGCGGGAATTCACATGCGTAGCTTTAGAGGGCCGGTTCGCTGGCTTTCCCCTTCGTGAGCGCACCACGTTCCGCACTGAACAAACGTGACCGATCTCCACCCCTGCTCCGAGAACATTCTGACGATGGAGGAGCACACGCTCTGCATGCACGCTGAACCCGTCTTCTTCTCTGGCCCTTGTTTCTTCCCCACCTTTCCTTGCTCTGGCCGCCAAGCATGAGCTGAAACTGCATGCATGCGCAGGCCGCCATTGCGTGCCGGCGGCGAGGTCGATCGATGGATCGATCAAGCTAAGATTCGGGAACGATCCATGTCCACACACCACAGGGTACGGTAGCTTAGCTGCTACTGGCTCTCTGCCCTCTGTGTGGTTCTCCTAGATTTTGCATGTATTTTATTTTAAACAGCACAGCACGATACGTCGACCGACCTCACTTTTGCATTATTTTTAGCCGATGCTCGTACCTTGAAGCTTTGTATTTCGAACTCCTACGCCTAGGTCACCATGTCCTCCATTTCCACCGTCGTCGTCGTGGGGCGGCTGCAAGTTGGCCACGTCGCGCTCGTACAGGTCTCTTGTGCCACGAACAGGTTACAGTATACAGGTCGTCCAACGTTGGTGCTGGTCTCTGCTACATGCCGTTGCTGCTAGTACATTTCCTGGTAAACCGTAGATCATGACACGATGGCAGCATGTTCGCAGCTGCATTGGGTGATGATTCATTGATTGGTTAACGTCAGTCAGGACCAGTGCTAGCTCTAGCTACAGTTCAGACGACGAGTGCTGACAAATCTGAAGATGGATCCGTCGAGACCATCAGAATCTCCGGCGTTGAGTGTGCTCGCCGACGACGCCCGACCTCGTCCTAGATACCGGTGTACCACTAACAGCTACTAAACAAGCCAAGCCAATCGCTTTTATTCCCCTCTTCCCGAAGCCAAGAAAAGCACGGACCCCCCCTGCCTTGGCGGACGCTTGGGGTGTTGGTAATGGTGCTTACTCCACTCGGAAAAAAAAACCCAGATGTTTACTACTCCATTACAAAGAGAGCAGCAGCTAATTAGTCGGAACTGCCACACCCCGGTGGCCGGTGCTGCACTCCGCCGCGGTCGGCGCCCGCCGCTGACATGCCGGCCAGGCCGCCGCCGGGCTCCACTCGCCAGCGGCCGGCGCGCGCACTCGGAGCCCGGCGAGGCGGGGCGGGTCTTGCGAATTCTTTACTGTTACTCAAAAGCGGGAGCACACACAGAGAGTGAAAGACATGCCCTGTCTGTCTGTGGTGTGGTGGTTGCTTCGAGTTCGCACGACGTCTTGGCGTTCGGTGCGCTTTACAACCATTTCGTGGTGATCCTGACGAGCGACCAATCGGCCCCTTTATATAAGGCGAGCCGCCGCGGTCCTTGGTCATCGCAACCCAATCGGCGGCAGCCAAGTTTTCCAACCACAACTCAGCGATCACCTGCTAGCTCCTTCTTCTGATCGAGTGCCATGGCCTGCACTCAGGTACGTACAATGTTCAGTAGCAGCAGTACATGTCATACAGTTCTCTGCTGTGCCAATGCAGCAATTGCCTCACCCACATTTGTAATCGGCCACTAACTTTGTCATGGTCATCAGCAGGTGGTGTTCGACCTGAACCTGATCGAGAACAGCGCGCTGGAGGACGGCCTGGCCGGCTGGGCGCCGGTGGGCTCGTGCACGGCGCTGTCCGTGCACGAGGAGGAGCCGGCCAAGGTGCCGACGGAGACGATCAACGAGGTCGGGGACGACTACCGGCCGAGCGGCCGGTACATCCTCGCGTCGGGCCGCGCTGACGAGGCGGACGGCCTGCGCCAGGCGATCAAGGGCGCGCTCAAGCCCCGGGTCACGTACCGCGTCGCCGGGTGGATCAGCCTCGGCGGCGCCGCCGCCGAAGGGGCGGGCCACGCGGTGCGCGTCAACCTCCGCGTGGACGACGAGTGCGTCGTGGAGGGCGGCGCGGTGTGCGCCGAGGCCGGCAAGTGGGCGGAGATCAAGGGCGCGTTCCGGCTCAAGAAGAGCCCCTGCGCCGCCGCGGTGTACGTGCAGGGCGCGCCCGCGGGCGTCGACGTGAAGGTGATGGACCTCCAGGTCTTCGCCACCGACCGCAAGGCCCGGTTCAGGAAGCTCAGGAGGAAGACTGACAAGGTGAGTGAGCGCTGCTCGTAGTAGGAGTACTTTGCGTCTGGTTGGTGGCCCCGATAGGCACTCGTTACTTACTCGCCACGCGAAGGACATTCTCGCTCCTGATTTGTTGGCCGCCACACCAAACAAGATTTCAAAAGTCTACGCATTCAGTTCACCGATGAGCATATTGATGGGTCGATCGAGACGGATGGTGATTTTGCTGCATACGTGACCTCCTCCTGCTGCAGGTGCGCAAGCGCGACGTCGTCCTCAACTTCGGTAGCGCGGCATCGGGCATCTCCGGCGCGTCCGTCCGGGTGATGCAGATGGACAGCAGCTTCCCGTTCGGCGCATGCATCAACCCCAGCGTCATCCAGAACCCGGCCTTCGTGGACTTCTTCACCAAGCACTTCGACTGGGCCGTGTTCGAGAACGAGCTCAAGTGGTACCACACGGAGGCGCAGCAGGGGCAGCTCAACTACGCCGACTCCGACGCGCTGCTCGACTTCTGCGATCGCTACGGCAAGCCGGTGCGCGGGCACTGCATCTTCTGGGCCGTAGAGAACACCGTCCAGCAGTGGGTGAAGAACCTCGACAACGACCAGCTCACGTCGGCGGTGCAGGGCCGCCTCCAGAGCCTGCTCACCCGCTACGCCGGCCGGTTCCCGCACTACGACGTCAACAACGAGATGCTGCACGGCAGCTACTACCGCGGCCGGCTCGGCGACGACATCGACGCCTTCATGTTCCGGGAGACGGCGCGGCTGGACCCGGGCGCCACGCTGTTCGTGAACGACTACAACGTGGAGGGCGGCAACGACCCCAACGCGACGCCGGAGAAGTACATCGAGCAGATCGCCGCGCTGCAGCAGAAGGGCGCGCCCGTGGGCGGCATCGGCCTGCAGGGGCACGTCACCAACCCGGTCGGGGAGGTCATCTGCGACGCGCTCGACAAGCTCTCCGCCGCCACCGACCTCCCCGTCTGGCTCACCGAGCTTGACGTGTGCGAGTCCGACGTGGACCTCCGCGCCGACGACCTCGAGGTGGTGCTCCGGGAGGCGTACGCGCACCCGGCCGTCGAGGGCGTCGTGTTCTGGGGGTTCATGCAGGGGCACATGTGGCGCCAGGACGCGTGCCTCGTCAACTCCGACGGCACCGTCAACGACGCCGGCGAAAGGCCAGTCACTATTTAAACTTAACTACTGATCCTCCATCTATTCTCGAACGATCGAGCTGAAGAAGAATGTGGCTGCCTGATCGATCGGTGACTGACGTGCCCTTACTTGTGCTCCTCTGCACCTGCAGGTTCGTGGATCTCCGGAGGGAGTGGACGTCGCACGCGCGCGGTCACATCGACAGCGCCGGACACTTCAAGTTCAGGGGGTACCACGGCACGTACGTCGTGCAGCTCGCCACGGCGACGGGGAAGGTGCACAAGACCTTCTCCGTGGAGAAAGGGGACACCCCGCTCGTGCTGGACATGAACCTTTGACGATCGCTGCTACCACCACTCCCGGCCTAGTTACATACAGCCTTGGAAATGTACCGCAAACAGAAGGCACTCCGTATTTTTAAAAATTATTTAAGATTGGGTATTGTAAGAGAACCTTAAGGTATTGTACTCCCTTAAGAATTATTGGTGATAATGAATAAAGTGAACGAGCTATTCCTCGTGTTATAGTAAACCCTACTGGGTGTCCCCTGTTCACTGCTCCTACGTAGAGTGATTGCTTTTCTAATAGGATTATTCAGCCTTTTAATTTAATATTAGTCATATTAATTTGGTTAACCTTTTAATTTTATGTACAAATAAACAATTAATAAACAAAAATATTACAGAAGTAAATGATGGGAAATATGCGGGTGCCATTACAATGGGAGCTAGAAAAACCTAGTATTACTTAGGACTCAATCAATCCAATAAGAATTGAAAGATTAATGGTGCGTTTGGTAGAGCTTCCAGAGCTGATTCTCTGCTGAATCCAGTAGGAACTCTGCCAAATAGTTTTTCAAAGAGAAGTGATTCTCTGTTGATTCTGTGAAGTGATTCTATAAAATGAACTAAGAGGCTGGGAGCTGAAAAATGTAGCTTCTCCTGATTATGTGAAGTGATTCTCCATCCTAATTTTAAGAGTTTATGCTAGAGAATTAAAGAGAATCACTTTTAGCCACAAAATCACTTCTCTCAAAGAATCAGAATTAGATAAAGCTCTACCAAACAGGCCTTAAGTGACATGTCTTTACAGGTTGAAGGACAAAACATTCACATATTCTTGTGGCCCCTTTAAGCCCGGCAGGTTAACCTAAGCAACGCCTCCGCCCCATTGGGCCAATCGTCTGTGCAGGAATGATCCATCAATCAGTTTCCGACCAAATGAAAATTTCTGGGGCTCGTTCGTCTCTTCCAAGTTCCAACTTCCAACCATAACTCGCTCAATGTGCCAGCTAACGCATGGTCCCCTGCTCCACATTCCTCCTTTTCTTTCCGGATTTCGCACCCATAGTTTCTAAACCAAAACTTTACTTCCCAGTTCCCACACCAGTAAAACATGCATCATGTCTATATATAATTAATGGAAACAAATTTAGAGAACTTATACAGATTTTCTGATTATGGTGAGAGTTCACAACTTCACATCTGGAAAAATAAGAAAATTTATACAAATAAACAAAGGAACCTGTCAAGCAGATAATTTCTGATTATGGTGAGAGTTCACAGCTTCACATTTGGAAAAATTCATGCAATATTCACTGAAAATAAGATTTGGAGTGTAGTTTCCATGGTGCGTGAAACAAAGGTATATCTATTCTTTCAGGTTGCAGCTTCGTTGCTCCAGCATGAAGCTGAAGCATGCAGCGCTCGAAAAAGAAGAAAAAATTGAAGCATGCAGCACTCGAAAAAATAAGAAATAGTTGAAGCATGCAGAATTTCGTCGTCTTGGTTGCAACTCCCAACTTATCAGTGCTCAATGGCAATGTCCTCCTGCAGCTTCCAGTAGATCCACAGATGTCCCTCCAACGTCTGCATATTTTCTTGCTCGCTCCTTTCAATCCATGGAGCCCGGCGCGTAGTGCAACGGTCAATGTTCAAATTATACTGTCTGTATTTTCTCCTCATGGGCCTGGATGCATGGTACTTCTTGCGTCATGCTTGTGCCACCACTTTGTCATATTTTTTTAGGCATGATGAGGCTCAGGAGAGTTTATCACTGACCAAGCTGCTACTGCATGCCAAATCTGCTATTACCAATAATTCATAACCAAATCTGAACCGTTTGCATTTTCTGATCACATAGCTGAAGAAGTAACGCTTAGTCATTTTTATAATTGAATAGATTGAATACCACAACATATGTAGTGCCAAAATGCTCAAGATGTAAATTTACATCATACAAAGCATCTAGCGAGTCCGAAAAAATTTGGAAGTCTCTAGATAATTAAAACAGTAAGGAAAATATGTTAGATGACCTACATCTTTTATCACTTAATGCACTCTACGTCCGTGACAGACGAAGGAGTTAGGCTTGATCATTTTTAGAATTGAATGAATTGAACATTACAACATGCATATCTTAGTGCCCAAATGCTCGAAATGAACGGCGCCAAACCACATGGTACTGTGTAACCTCCAGTGTGGCAAATGATATGGCTCCATACTGTCTATATTGACGCCTTATCCAGAATCTATTTCTGATATTCTTTCTCCTATGGATCCAAATGTAGAAACTATTATAAAATGTTAAAATACAAAAAAATTATATGGCCTTATTGGTCATCACATGCAAAAGAACGAAGGAAAGCCGATCCGTGTGCTGAATCTTTGGTTGGGTTTCTTCGCTAAACAAGATTAGGTCCAAGCTAGGCTTCTATCAGTTGCAGTTAGTTTTGCAAATAGATTTTGTGTATTGAAATTTGAACATATCATACACAAGGTGGCACACTCAAACTAGTTTTATATGGTTTCATATCACACACAAGCTAAATAGCTTTGTGAAAGCCATGCATGTCAGATCTGGGCACACGGGACTATCCACGTGGCGTGATACGGGATGGGATATGGCCCACGCCCTACATCTGTTGTAACTACTCGTAGTGCAGTAGGACTACTCATACAGTAGCGAAACTAGTCGGACATAGTAGGAAACTACACAAGAAGTACTAAGGTAGGACTCCTGGGCTTGTAGCCGACTAGGACTTCCATATAAACCTGTCTCCCCAGACTCTATAAGGGCGGACAGAGACCCCCTCAGGGACAATCACCATCAAAGGCAATACAAACCACACAGGACGTAGGGTATTACGCTTTCGGCGGTCCGAACCTGTCTAAACCTTATGTTACTTGCACCATCGAGTTCCTGATCTCGGCGACACCCTACCTACAAACTCACCATCTCGAGGGTATCCCTCAGTGGGCGTGGCGGTAAAACACCGACAATGGACATAAAAACAAAATAAATGGAATTTTAAAATAAAGAAAATAGTTGTAAAAAGATTTAAATCGGAATTGTATAGAATAATTTAGATTGCAAAAACATATATCGTGCCTTTTTGAATCTCAAAACTAGACCTCCCCATATATGCATGAAAATTATCTTTGTTTTGCAGGCACATAAAAAAACCATAATGCTGCTCTACACATGCCAAGCATGATTTGGGCTTCAGTTACACATGCATTGGTTTAATCATTGCTAAAGGCTAAAACCTTGTTTATTCCCCCTGTATTGACTGAAAGTGCACGATGCATGTGTGCTCCAAAATCAAAGCAAAGTAAATACGCACACGATCATGTGATAATTTACATGGTTCACATAATCACATAATACAAGACCTTAATAGCCAGAAGGCTATTAGGCCAGTCCTAATGGGAGTTTCATAGTATTGAATTCTGTGTCCATAACACATCATCAATTTTGCTGACATGGCGAGAAGAGAGAAGGAGAGAGTTTAATGGGATGAGAGAGAAATTTCGTTCCCATGAAACTCAGCCGGCACGGTTAACTAGTTCTTAGTCTTGATAACTGTGCTATGAAATTATGCACTGGCCTTAGGTGGTAATAGAGCTGAAACTCAGGAAACACGCATGCATTCAATAAAACGATAGTATATTTTTGTGTGGCAAATTCAGCTCTCTCGCCTTCTAGATGATTGTCCATTTACAGGCCCTCTAGGATCTATTGAAACACCCTTACGCCTTTCGAGGATATGAAGATATATGTCCGACGGCGCAAGGAAACGACGATAATGCCGAACTTATTGATCTTTCCAGCGTGCTAGATATCAAGGCATGGCGACCTGCATATGCGAGTTCGTTAAGCATTAACGATCGATCGATCCGCCGCGATGGCTTTTCGGAGCATAGCATGTGGGTGGTGTTGAATGCTTCCGGGGCAAGAACTCCCGTGCATTACGGCGTCGCTTGGGTCGGCAGCGTGGCTGTGCCGTCCAGAACGAAAATTCCACCGGCCATGGATCACGGATGCGTACGTCGTCGTGATTGATCGAGATGACGGTCGAGGGCTCGGTAGATCTCGATCGAGAGAGCTCGCAAGGGATCGAGGCTGGAATGAACACGATGGGGAGAGAGGTTTGCAGCCACGCCGCTTTCGGACGCGCCGCCACGCAAGTGACGCGAGCTCATTCGCCTCAGCAAATCATTTTGTAGCTTGACGCGACGCCATGACCGGCCAGCCAGCCCGTGCTACCGCTGCCTCCTCCGTTCGTCCACGCGACAGGCCGGCTCGCGCCTGACATCGTCTTTGTTCCTTGACCGTGCAAGTAATGGGGCGGCTGAAACGACCCTGCAAGTCGTCGCAGCAGTAGACGAGCTAGTAGAAGATATCTCGATCTAAAAGGTCTAGTAGTAGATCGAGACATCCGTTAAAGGTCATGTAAACGGGCCCATCGTGCGTATCTTGTTGCAAGCCCAGGTCGCGATCCTATTGGCGTTCCCATGCAACTGGCCCGCCGGCGGCGGCCGAAGGGGTCGAGCAGGAGCAACTTTTACTCCTCCCAAAGCCAAGAAAAGGATCGGGACACGGACATGCTCGCTGGCCGTCGTCGTCGCCGGCGATCATTACCGCAACAGATCAATTAACAAAGCTAATAATGACTTGCGCAATGACAGTACAGTACCTCTCTGAGACGTGGGCCGCCGGCCGGTCCGGGCCCCGCACGTCGGCGGCGACGCGGCCCGGGCGGGGATCCGGCGTGCCCGCGCACGCGTTGCCCAAACTTGACTGTTATAAAAAAGATAGGCGAAAGATACGGGTTAGGTAGCTAAGCCTGGCCATGGGTCGGAGCTTCCAGGGTTTCAATTCGATCAACCTCTCGATCGCCGGCCTGGGTTTCGGCACGCGACGAGACCTCTTCGGTTGTGCCGCGGTGAACGAACGAACTTGCCAGCTCGGCGCCTTATAAATTGCGACCCCCCTCTGCATGCCACTGAAACCCATCACCACTTGCAGTCTTGAGACACAGAGCCAATCAGCCATAAACAGCACCCGAGCTCTTCGATCCATTGGCGCTCCAGCTTCGTTCTGCATCGTCTACTCCGATCCAGCCTCCTCGCCCCTTCGATCTCGGTTGATAGCTTGGCATGGCGTTCGCTGAGGTATGTGTGCTACATGCATGGGAGCTAACAGTAATGGGCCCTCTGTGCTGCTACATGTTATACTTATATCAACTTATTATCTTTACATATTCAGCCGACACGCATGCAGCAGCCACAGTGTTACAGTGAAATGCACTTCCTTTGTTTTAGTAGTATCATGCCATTATATATATTTGTTTTTTTCTCTCCCCTATATGTGGCAGACAACCTGAACTGAAAACATGACATAGGTTGGTGCCCAATCTTGGGTTCTGTCACGAATATAATCCAGGGTAGCTTGCTCACCAAACACGTGAAATCATATTTCTTTGCAAACTACAACAACTTGATGTGAGTTTTTGTGGCCAAAGATGTGCTCGATGCACTCATGTCCAAGGCACCTGTCACTGGCTCCCCATTCCTTCCTTTAAAGCCAAGCATCCAAGCAAACCCAGAGCAGATGTCTTAGGTGCATTCCCTGAGCTGTCCGCCGGCCATCCAACTGCTCTGATGGTGTCCTCGGCATCACATCCGTCGTCGCTCGCGAGACTGCGATCTCCTCCGACAAACACTGTGCGCACGACATGTGTCTCTGCCTCTCATTGCCTAAACGCCGGCCTCCGGCTATGTGTGTCGCGCGCAGGAGGAGACGGCTCACTTTGGCATGAACCTTGTCGAGGGCCACTGCGACTCCGAGGACGGCCTCGCCGGTTGGGCTCCGTCGGGCTCGTGCACGCTCTCCGAGCACGCCGAGGACCCGGCGCCGGACGCGCTTCCTCCGCCGCTGGCAGCCACGGCGGACGACGACGACGATGAGGAGGAGGCGGTCCGGCGCGCGCGCAAGCCCAGCGGCCGGTATGTCCTCGCGGCGCACCGCAGGGACGAGAAGGACGGGCTGTGCCGGGCGCTCTCGCGCGCGCCGAGGCCCAAGGTCACGTACCGGGTGGCCGGGTGGGTCGGCGTGGGCGACGGCGGCGCGGAGGGCTCCCACGCCGTGCACGTCGAGATCCGCGTGGACGACCACCGCCGGGTCGGCGGCGGCGTGGTCGTCGTCGAGCCCGGGAAGTGGGGCGACATCAAGGGCTCGTTCCGGGTCGACGACGACGAGGAGCCGCCGCGCTCCGCCAAGGTGTACGTGCACGGCCCGCCGGCCGGGGTGGATCTCAAGGTCATGGACCTGCAGGTGTGCGCCGTGAACAAGATCCCAAGGCTCAGGCACCTCAGGAAGAAGGCTGACAGGGTACGTGCTGCTAACTGCATTTAAATTTCCTCCCTACGTGTTCGTGATGAACGGCTGTGATTTCGAATTGTACCCTCCTGGTGAATGAATGAACATTGCAGGTGCGCAAGCGTGACGTGATCCTGAAGCTCAGCAGCCGGGCGGAGGACGGCGTGTCGAGCGTCGCCGGAGCGCACATCCAGGTGATCCAGGTCCAGAACAGCTTCCCCATCGGGTCGTGCATCACCAAGGCGGGCATCCAGAACCCCGAGTACGTGGACTTCTTCACCAAGCACTTCGACTGGGCCGTGCTCGAGAACGAGCTCAAGTGGTACTACACGGAGGCCGTCCAGGGTCAGGTGAGCTACGCCGACGCCGACGAGCTCATCGACTTCTGCGACCGGCACGGCAAGCCGGTGCGCGGGCACTGCATCTTCTGGGCGGTGGATAACGCGGTGCAGCCGTGGGTCCGCGCGCTGAACGGCGACCAGCTCCGCGCCGCCGTGGAGGCCCGGCTGCGCGGTCTGGTGTCGCGCTACGCCGGGCGGTTCCCGCACTATGAGGTGAACAACGAGATGCTGCACGGCGCCTTCTTCCAGCAGCTCCTGGGCGACGACGCCAACGCGCACATGTTCCGGGAGACGGCGCGGATCGACCCGGCGCCGGCGCTGTTCGTGAACGACTACAACGTGGAGAGCGCCAACGACCCCAACGCGACGCCGGAGAAGTACGTGGCGCTGGTCACGGACCTGCAGCGGCGCGGCGCGCCGGTGGGCGGGATCGGGATCCAGGGCCACGTGACGCACCCCGTCGGGGACATCATCTGCGACGCGCTGGACAAGCTCGCCGTCATGGGGCTCCCCGTCTGGGTGACGGAGCTGGACGTGTCGGCCGCCGACGAGGCCGTGCGCGCCGACGACCTGGAGATCGTGCTCCGGGAGGCGTTCGCGCACCCGGCCGTGGAGGGCGTCATGCTGTGGGGGTTCATGCAGGGCCACATGTGGCGCTCCCACGGGCAGCTCGTCAACGCCGACGGCAAGCTCACCGAGGCCGGGAGCCGCTTCGCGGGGCTCCGGCGGGAGTGGACGTCGCACGCGAGGGGGAAGGTGGACGCCAGCGGGAAGTTCAAGTTCAGGGGGTTCCACGGCACGTATCAGGTGTTCCTCACGACGGCCGCCGGCGAGGTGAAGAAGCAGACGTTCGACGTCAAAAAGGGGGACGCGCCGCTCGTGCTCGACATGAATTTCTAGCCTTCTGCTCGCACCGTACACACATTGGCCGCGGTGATTACATTTTACGACCAGGATTATTAGTACCATTTACTTATTCGTATATTGGGATTGGGGTGATGCATAGATATTACAGGGGTGAAAAAAAAGGTATGTATCTGTAGTAATGGAAGTGTGTGGAAGCTTGGTATTGTACACGGTATTTATTGATGAAAAAACAGACTGCAGTAAATAAACGAACAATTTGTATGTTTTTTGACACGTTATTATGCATAGCGAAGTATACTTGGGCTAGGTCCGCGTAGCGCGTTATGGGTTTTTAGTGGAATTTGTTGGAAATTTATCTCCGCTTCATGGGCCTCAAGCGAACTGTGTGATGATAGGCTAAGAATGGCCCTATGATTAGGCAAAGCCTAGAATTGAAACAGAGCCCCGGTACTCCGGGAAGGCTATACATCGCATATGTTATAAAAATCCATCGTCTGAAATATATCTAACGGCCCAACGTGGGATAAGCGCCTAATTAAATTTCTGCAACCCATCATGCACGCTCTACGAAGTGATTGCTCCTCTATTTACACATCATATGCGGGCCGACTGCATGCATGCATGCAAAGCTAGTGCATCTTTTTCCTTTTTTTCTCTTTCGGTTTTCTTACTCTTTTCTTTCCATTTTTTCTCTTTCGGTTTTCTTACTTTTTCCCCTATTTTATTTTCTTTCTTTTTCTTCTTTCCTTTTCTTTTTTTATAGATTCTTTAACAGAAAATCACATATTTTTTACCATTGCCCCTCACAATTAATGCAACAAAATAAGACCATATATAAATATATTTAATTTTTTTTCTATTCATTTTCTTCTAATGTTTATTTCTCTTATTCTTTTCTTCTCTTTCCTATTTCTTTGATTGTATCTATTTATTTATTCTTATGTACATAATCTTTATATAAATTTATAATTGATAACTTTTATAATTTATATTAACCATATTTATTTCTTATATAATCATCTGTTAACAGATTTATACTTACCTGTACTATATATAGTATAAACTATTTGTTTACATTTAAGAGCGAGTCATGCTTAATGTATATTAATTTATTTGTATTGTAGACTTATACGTTGGGATGTGAAATAATTTATTTCCTTTATATGCTAACTTGTTTAGCACGTGTATATATGCTTATAAAAATAAATTTTAGATGTAGATGCATTTGTTCTCGTGTAAAATTATTTATCTGCGTGTAATTAATTTGTTCGCTTTGTAAACTCAATTATTCAGTGTGACTGACTCATTTGTTCGTGATATGCATTTTTTATTATTTATCCCATACAATCAAATGTTCGCGATGTTTAATATTTTGTTCGTAACATATTATTATTTATTCATCATGTTTAGTTTTTTGTTCGTAGAAAATAATTATTTATCCGTGTTGTTAAAATATTTATTTCCAGTAGATAAAATTAATTATTTAGTACTAAAAAATTACTTTTAAAAAATATCATGCAAAGATAGGCAAGTGTGGTCTTGTTTTGAAGATCTTGTCATAAGAAAGATAATGATATGTAATTGGAATTTAGTTTGGATACATATTTTAAGATTTATAGCTTTTTTAGTTTGAAATCCCTTTGCATGTGCCTGATGTTATCGATTTTTATCTCCACTTGCATGCATGTATCTCTTATTCTCTTTCCTCTAGTGGGAGTGCTACTCGTGATGCTTATTTTCCTGTGAAGTTTGTGCGGCTGGTGAATCTAATTATGCATCACGCGCGCTAACAGGCCTAATGTACGGCCCAAAACAGCAACTGCACCCCGCAGCAAATAAATTGCGTTCCCTTCCATCACTTGAAGCGATGAATAATCGCACCCCGGTACTCTGTTCAGGCAAGGCCAAAGTTGAAACAGAGCCCCCGGTACTCTTGCTTTCCGACTCTGTTCTGAGAGAGAGACAGAGAGGGAGAGAGGGAGAGAGAGAGAGAGCGGCTTGGGTGTAGGTGCACGCTAGGGCTTGGAGGGAGGGGGAGGACGACGTGCAAGCCGTGTTAACGGTGAATACTAGCACAACATCGCCAAAGTAGAATGAGCTAACAATTCGAATAGTACATTGCACTATCACTTTATTCTTTCAGAAAAAAAGAAAATCTGTCAACATCGTACGTGTTCGTCCAATTACTGCGTTGTCGGTACAGGACGCGCATAATACACGACTGTCAAAGTTAAATACAAGCTTATAAGGTCGCCAGGTCCTGCATTGCATTGCATACATGGGGTAATAATAAAAGTCCTGTAGCCCCTGTTCCTTGCATGAGCACTCTTGACAGAGGCTTTCCTTCCTCTGAAACGGATGCCTTCGACAGTTCCATGTCCACAGATGACTCGCCACTTGTATGATGAGGCGCGATGAACTGCTCACTGCTGCAGGACTGTTGAAAAGAACAAGAGAGAGACCTGTCTTACATACAGGGAAGGGATTTGCCTGCTTGCATGTACCATTGGGCAAACCAAGCGAGACGCTGCATGCCATATCTACGTGGGAGAATTTGTTTCATGTGGCAAAAATCAACGCGGTTCTGTGACGCGTAACGACAGCGACCTCTCTAGTCGTTGTGATCGAATGGTACCCGAATATATGCCCGGGCCGGGTGAATTTACGACCGAAGCACCTGATTTTGTCCCCGCCGGCCCTGCTCGAACTGAAAACGAACAAACCTTACTTTGGCAAAGTATGGCCACCAAATCTGAACCTTAAAAAGCTAGGACCCTATGTTATCAGTAGGGTTGGATAACAAGCCACCTCGGCTCGGCTCGGCTCGGTGGGGCTCGTTAAGATAATGAGTTGGCTCGGCTCGGTCCGTTATCTTAACGAGCAGAAGAGAATACTCGGCTCGGCTCGGTCCAGCTCGCGAGCCAGCTTGGGCAGCTCGCGAGCCAAACAAGGAAATCGAGACTCCGACAGGGCGGGCGGTGGGGGCTGCCGGGGGCACCGATTTGATTGCGCAACAGGGGAGCTGGGGGCACGGCGGCGTGCGGAGGTCGGCGCCGGCTCCTGCAAGTCTACGCAGTCGCGCGGGTCTGTGAGCGGGCATACGAGCGGACGAGCTCGGGGAGAGAAGGTAACGGGAGGACCGGGGCATGGCGGCCCACCAGTGCCCACGCTTGCGAGGCCGTGCGGCCGCGTGAATCCGCGGCGACGAGCGGATTGGGGTCGGAGGGAGAGGCTCGAGGGGAGCGGGCGCAGGGGGTCGACGGCCGGCAAGCTGGGCAGCTGACGGCCGTCCCTAACGTCGGCGCATCGGCACGTGGTGCCCTAGCGGCCTGGCGTACCTCGTGCGCACCTGCCACTCGGAGCAGGGAGCCCGGAGGGGACCAGGCAGGATAGATGGGAGTGGGAGCAGGGAAGCTGGAGGGGAGCGACCAGCGAGCAAGCTGCAGGGCCGGCGGGCGGCGAGCCGGGCAGCCGGCGACCGTCCCTGGCGGCGCAACTCAAGGGAGAATTGGAATGACCGAGATGGAACCGCTCAAGTGGGCAGGTGACTCTAGGGTTCGGCCGTTAAATGGGCTGGGAGCTTATTGCTTATTGGGCCGCTATGTTTGGGCTGGCAGCGCCCGCTAGTGGGGCGTAGCTTGTTGAGCTCGCGAGCTGGCTCGAACTCGCTCGTTATACTAATGAGCACAAAGTCCTGCTCAGCTCGTTAGGAATTGGACCGAGCTGAGCCGAGCCGCGTGCGAGCCGAGCGAACTAACGAGCGACGAGCATTTCGTCCAGCCCTAGTTATTAGGAGACAAGAGTAGGATCTCCGTTTGGTTTATGTATTGTTTCGCTGTTCTACTCGGTTTGGCAGCCTTGTTTGCATCGCAATTCAGTACTCAGAGAACTTCGAGGTCTCCGGTCCACACGCGGAGAGGGGCTGATGAGTGGGCGAAGATTCGGTGCGAAGCTGTGATAGGGACATTTTTTTCCGCGAACATGCCTGAGCACGTATTTCATTAAGAGAAAAGCAATACGACCATTACAAACCTTAATAGGCAGAGGCTACTAAGTGGGATACAAAGGACCACCAAGCAAGTAGCGGGCGATCTCAACAACAGACAAGAGCAGACAAAACAACCGAGGAGGAGACTAACCCAAACCTACACACCTAGCCAAAATCAAACAACTGTGCTTGCTAAAGAATACTACAATGTCAAGGTGCGAAGGTCGAAAACACAGTAAGCTGGCAAAGCATCCACCCGACCAACCAACCACGGCGGCAAAGCATCCGCCCGAACGATCTCCAACCAAGACGACAACAACGGCAAAGCATCCGCCAGAGTAGAGAGGCGGCAAGTATCCGCCAGCGAAGAGAGGGTAGCAAAGCGTCCGCCAACTGACGACCAGCGTATCCCGGACGATGTAAAAGAAGCTAAACAAAGGCAGGCACAGAAGTGGAAACTCTCCGAGGAGAGCAGATGACCGCCACCAGCAAAAGCTTCCAAAATGACGCCTCCAGAGAGGGAGCAACGCCAAAGGTGCAGTGGTCGTGGTCTAGGTTCTCACCTGGAACGCCACCGGAGAGGAGGAAATAGGGGGAAAGAATGATGCCTCCAAGAAGGTGAACGACGCCCGAGGATGTCGTCATCATAAGTTTTCCCCTCCACCCCAATCCCATCCCAAAGCCGAAGGCCGATAAACGCTGCCACAACGCAGGAGAGCCCATCGGCACCCCGCCCACACCGCGACCAGAAGGGCTGCAGCGGAGGTAGCAACCGGGCGAAAGGAGGCCGACAAGCAGCCCTCACGAGGACGGCGCGAGACGAAGACCCGCCCCAGGCGAGCGGCGGCGCGACCACGGCCCCCGGCCACCCAAACCACTAGGGGCGCAGCACCCTAGGCCACCCGAGCGTCTGCGGCGGCAGCGGCGGCGGTGCACGGCCAAGGGCCCCGGCCACCCGAGGCACAGCACCCCGGGGCCTGCGGCGGCGGCGGCCACCCGAAGGTGGCGGCGGTGCGCGGCCAAGGGCCCCGGCCACCCGAGGCACATCACCTCGGGGGCTGTTGCGGCGACGGCGCGTGGCCATGGCTCCCGACCACCCGAGGCACAACACCCGGGGGCCCGTAAGCAGCGGGGGCGGCGGCGGCGCGCCCCACCCGAGCAACCGGGGGCACAACGCCCCAGGGCAAGCGGCGGCGGCGGAGGCGACCCCCACCTGGGTCCGGCAGCAGATCCGGCCAACAGGGCTCCGGATCCAGCGAGGAGAAGGCTGGATCCGGCTCTGGCTGCCGGCGACGGCAAAGGGCGATGAGGTTGTAGGCTGGGAGGAGGAAGGTGGGGGGAGAGAGAGAGGAGAGGGCGTAGAGAGGCGAGCTGAGCCGACTTCGGCTCAGTTGCGGGCCGCCGCCCGGATGGCCGCCGGCGGCAGCGGCGGCCACCGGAGGCAGCTTTGGGAGGGAAGGCCGACGGCGGCGACGGGCGCCCCACATGTCAGCCTGGGAAAGCGACGCGGGGGAGGGGCGTTTGTTCGTTTCGTCGCCGTCAATTCCTTGCCCTCTTGTATTTCTCAAGCCGTGACAGGGACATGAACAATACCATGTTCTTTATTGGCCCGTCGAACAGTAGATGTACTATGATTGGTACGTTCGTCCGAACCTGTTCGTCTGCACCCTTTTCGTTTACAAACGCTGAACATCGCATACGTAGCGACTTGACCTGCCTTGCCTTCAAATTCCTTGGTGAAAAGCTCCTGCATCCGGCGCCTGTTCCATGGCTATGCCGGTAGCCTTCTCTCGCCATCTCAATTCGGCCATGGACTTGCGACCGATCGGCGATCCGCCGGTGCTACTTGCGATAGAATTTTGCGGCCAGCAGGAGCGACGACTCGGCTTATGGATCTGGCCGGCTGGACGGTTCAATGTTTCCACGATTGCTGCTACTACTTGTACCCGACAACTCCCAAGTGGACGACCGACCAAAGCAAAGAAAGGATTCTTCCAGGTAGCGAGCCGTGGACTCGAATCCGTGCGCCTGATAATTCGAGTCGTCTCCGAACAATGCGTTGCCCCGGCTGCGTGCGTGACCGTACGTACGGTACGGGTTCACCGCGAGGCACCTACCTTATTCCAAGCCGTGACTTGAAACTAGGAAAAGTCCGACCATCATATAACTGACGACCGAAATGGCTAGATGCTGCCGGGCAACAAGCTTTCCAGCGAGTCCTTGGATCGGGTTTCGTCTTCATCTGATCAGTTCGTGGTACTTGCCAAGGCAATTGAGACTTGAGAGTGTGATTTTTTTTTAAAAAATGATGAACGGATAAAAATGTTGATACATCTTTCACTCGAGCTGGGCAGCTAGTAGTATAGTATTTCTTTATGGGATATTTTCCTTAACTGAACAACTTCAGAATTAATTGATCTCCTTTTGCAACCACCGTAAATTAACCAATCGAGAGGCATGTCGCAGATTGTTGATCAAACAACACAGGAAGCATAGTTTAATCTTGTCCACGTAGACCACAACGCAGCAGCCGCCCCTTGCTTCCTCAGTTGCTTGCCCAGCACGCCCTGCTGCCCACCTCACCGGGCGTTGGTTACTATCAGTACGCGCCACCCACATCTGTCTCTGTCAGCCGAGGCCTGACGATGCCAATCTCTGGTCCTTTTTCACCGAGGACAATCCGAGACTGATTTTTCCTGTGCTTTTCGGGTCTCCATTCCTGTAACTTTTTTATCGCCCCTCTCGCTGTCAGCTGCCTCGTGGACGTACAGGCCCTCCGGCGTGGTTGCTCGCTGTGCCGTGGCGGCTGCCGCGACGCATTTAGAACGGCCCTGCCTGACAAAATGCCACTAGTGCTGTACTGCTTCGTTGTTCCAAGACAGTCTGGTTAAGAAAGTGATTAAATATAGCTTACATGTCGCTTGATGACACTCTGGCTGGCAACGGCGTCATGTGTTGTGTGTGCTAGTGTTTGGAGTTTGGGCAAATGACATACTCCTACATTGATTTGGAAAGCAGAGTTAAAGTAGCATACAAATGGCCACGGATGGTTCGTATTGGTTCTTTTTCAAAAGGCGAAATGGCCAATTTCATCCTTCAACTTTCTTCCAAAGCTCAAATTCATCATTCAACTATCAAATAGGCCAATTTAGTCCTCAAACTTTTCATTTAGACTCAATTTCATCTCGGATGTGATGTGGCACGCCTGCATGGCATGCCAAGTCATTCTAGAGTACATGAAAGGTTCTAGACATGTTACCAAGTCCAACATCGAGATCAAATCAAGTAAAATACCAACTCATAATTCACTAAGATAGCGAAGATAAGTTATTGATGATCATGTGTTTATGAATAAAAGGTTTATACTTTTTATTTATTTGTGCATTCTCATTTACTATTGAACCATATTTTCTATGATACATTGAATATGAGAAAAAATCAAAGGTAAAAGAGTCTATTTATATCTATTCACTCACTTATACATCCACCATTGTTGACTAGGCATGCTAACATGGCATGCCACATAGGACTAGGGATAAAATTGAGCTCAAATAGAAAGTTTGAGGATTAGATTGGTCAATTTCATAGCTGAGGGATGAATTTGAGCCCAAGGCAAAAATTGAGGGATGAAATTAGCGATTTTGCCTTTTCAGAACTGAAATATATGGGGCCACGTCCATCTGATTTTGTTGTGCTTACTGTTCACGCTGGAACTGGAAGCCAAGGCGAGAAGCTTCGGCAACATCCAGCAGCACCAAGTGAAGTTCAAGAGGAAATCATGGTGTGCTTGGTTCACTACTGAGTACCGTGAAGAAAAATAAAGACAAAAAATGAGTATTAAACTATAAAATAGTTCATTCCCAGCTCTATCTACGTTTAGCCTTCATAGTCGACGTCAGCAACATCATAGTGGTTAATCGAGGAACCATCACCCCTTGGGTCATGACCCGTCTGATAGAGGGATGGAGGGATAAGAACGGTGACTAGAGGGGAGGCTGAATGGAAGCATTAAAATTTTTTTCTAAAAAAACAAAGCCTATATCCTAGAATAATTCAAGAAACCTCTCTTCGAGTAATAATCATAGCCATTTGACCAATAATGTTTTATAAAAAAAATTACCCACCTAGACAATTGTGAAAATAGTGTAAAGTAAATCCCGAAATTTATATATAAATTACCCACCTCTACTTTTATAAGAAAATATTCTAAAGTAACCCGGAAATATGCAGGCAAACTACCTAAATCATGCCATTCTTAAAAAATAACCTAAAATAACTCCAAAATCCTCGTATGAATTACCAAAAGCTATCATTATAAAATATATCCTAAAGGACACCAATATTTAATTCTAAATTACATATTCCTGTGGTAAGCAAAGAGATCAAGGTAAGCAATCTTGATTATTAACTAGCCATCTTGACTTTATAATTTCTAACACATATAGTTTCTATTATGACCAGAAAAATTTTGTTAGAATATTTCACAAATGAGAGAGATCAAGGTAAGCAATCTTGATTATTAAGTAGGACCTTATTTTTAGTGAATTCGTAATACTTATGTCTCTCAAATTACTACCGTGCCGGAGCATGGGTTGATGAACTATTATGATTTAATTTGTTTAATATTATTTGGATTTCGTGCATTTTTTGAAAGTCTACTGCCCAGAAGTTTGGGTTGTTGGGTGCTCCCAGTAGCAAAGACTGATGGCAGAATGTTTTTCTAGCAAGAGTTTTTCTAAGCACACCACGAAGAACTAAATTAAGTTTCCCTTTCTGATCTCACGCGCAAAGTTTCACTTATCTAAGGGATTTTGACTTGTCCCACGCGTTATCTACCTGCATTCTCTTCTCCATTGGTTTCTCCAAAGGGTTTGTTTATAGCAAGAGGCGCAACAAGAGGATAATAGACTAAAGCTTTTTCTGCATTTTTCACTGAAAACCCCACGCAGCACTGCATGTCAAGCGTTTGTCTCACCTTCAGGCATCATCCATTGCCACCACAATGCAAAATATTGAAACATCAGAGACCCGGAGTCCGGACATCTCAAAGACTTGTGTTTCTGTACAAAAAGGCAGCTTCCTTCCTTTATTAATCACGACCTTGATGTTTACAGGACACAAAAACTTGTGAAAATGTTAAAGAAAAAAAAGCAGAACTGTCTGTTTACACAAGTTCTACAGCCCTTGCAGGCAGACCACACTCGTCCTCCTGCCCAAGAATCGCTGCCCTTCCATTACATTTACATGCAGCTCTTTGAGAGCAAACACAGCAAAGCAGAGCGCTACTTGACCACCAGGCAGAACGAAAAACTGAGAAAATTTACAACAAAGGATACGAATTAAACCAAAGAATTTTTGCACTTGGTCGCCTCTTCTCGCTGCTCGCGGCGGATGCCCGGGCGCATGCTCAGCGACGCAGCGGAAGGGCCGCTCAAGTTCACCTACCCTTAAACCCTGCCGTTACTTGGCAACACACAGCAGACCGACCACACACTTTCGTGGATAGACAGAGACAGACATGCGTAGTAGTATTGGTTAATGTACATCCTAGAGCTGGAAGCTTGGAACCTTGCAAGTGATCTTCACTCGAGTTACTTGCTGAAGATCTCAATCTTTGGGGGCCTTTTCCCAGTGCAATTCTTAACCTGGCATGTGGAACACTTGACCAGGCCACTGGTAGCCGAAGCTGTTGGCTTGGGGAATGGAGACCACGTTGTCGACGACCGGGGCCGGGAACTCGATCTCCGGGGCGTTCGGGTACCAGAGCGGTGTCTCTGCAGGCGCCGGCACCGCGACGTGCGCTGCATCTGCAGGTTGCCCGAGCACAAGGTGTTAGAGCAGAGGAATCACAAGGCAAAACTTTGTTTGGTTATGGTGTCTGTTCAGTTAGTTCGTTCAGTTCAGACACTTACTCTGCAGCAGTGGAACGTTGTTGGCGGCGTGGCCATGGAGCATGAAGGCTTGGGCCTCCTGTAGGCTGTGGCGCTGCTCGTACGCCTCCAGCATCAGCTGCTCCACAATCATCTGCTGGAACCGGAACGGCTAATGTCAGAGAAGAAGGAATCTACGGAGCTCCGGCGTTCTGCTCTGACTCTGACGACGGCAAGCAGGAAGGTGATCGGAGACTCACCGCATGGCCCCTCAGCTGCTGCAGCGGCCACTCCACGCCGCCGATCTCGACCCTCACGAGCTTGAAGACGGAGTTCACGTAGATGGTGCCGTGCGGCGCGGCGTAGACGTAGACCTTGTCGTCGGGTTCGCAGGTCCTGGCGTGGTTCGTCGTCGCCTCCCACATGCGGTCGGTCATGCCCTCGCCCAGAATCTGATGAAGCCACGGAACAAAACAGAGCAGCCCATCAAAACCTGAACGGCGGCGAGAGCCTACGTAGCTTTGCCGACCAGCGAGTGAAGTGAAAAATGGAAGCTTACCGCGCGCAGCTCGTCGGGCTTCACCATGAGCATCCTGACGAACTCCTGCACGGTGATCACGTTGTTGTGCCTCAGCTTCCGGTGGAACGCGCCTTCCTTCCCGATCTTCTCGAGTCTCCAGACGTCGTCGCCGAGGACGGGAGGGTAGTGCTTGCGGTAGAGCTCGCCGCGGTGGTCCCTGACGACGAAGGCCTCGGTCATGGCCTCCTGGATCCTGGCGCCGTCGTAGCTGCCGGGCACGACGCGGACGCCGATGCGGAACTTGCGGCAGCGGACCCAGGACGAGTTGTCCGTGAACTGGAGCTCGCTCACCGTGGCGCGGCCCTCCCGCACGGTGAGGCCGACCTCGCCGGTGAGCAGCGGGCGCTTGCCCTCGCGCTCCTTCACGACCCTCTTCTGGAACTCCTCGGGGGCCCAGTCCTCGCGGCCGTCGGGCGGGAAGTCGCCGAAGAGCGGGACCAGCTCGACGCGCAGCGCCTGCGGGAGCGCGGCCGGGGAGCCGGTGTCCGCGTCCACGAGGACGATCTCCAGCGGGGCGCCGCTGGCGTCCTCAATCTTGCTGCCCGTGAAGATCGGGAGCTGCGGCGGGGTCCGGAACGCCAGCTTCCACGCCGGGCGCTCGGCGGGCGGCGTCGCCGGCGACCTCTCGATGTAGCGCGGGCTCTGCATCAGCCCCGCCTGGAGCTCCTCCTGCACCTGAACGTCCACGAGAAACAGATCAATCAGAACAAGAACGGCCGGCTCATCGAGGAAATGGCGAATGGAGAATCGAGCTGCTGCCTCACCACGCGGCGGAAGAGGGGTTCGAGAAACCTGAACAGGTTCGTCATGTGCCTCTGCATCATGGCCTCCCGGATCACCCTGGAATTCAACGGCGACAGTGTCAGTCAGGCTCTAGGAACGAATGGCCAATTGGCCATTAGCAGAACAGAGGAGCAGAGACAGCTCGCGCGCGTACGTGGAGAAGGACGGCAGGCGGCGCATCCGCTTGTCGTCGGGCTGGTCGCCGTCGTGCTCGTACCCGTCGTGGAGCCGCTTCGCTGCCATTGTTGCTATGCTCCCAGGGATCGCTGTTCACCTCTTCGCGCGCTGGAGGATCCGGAAGCTATTTCTTCGAGAGGGAAGACGAGATGCAGTGATTGACTGGGCTGCTCGAGGAGGAGGAGGAGAGGATTTGTGTGGGTTTGCCGGTTTGGGGTGGTTTGGGCAGGTTGCACGGTAGCGCCGGCCACTGCTTATATAGGCAGCCGCAATGCGGGCCGGGCTTCGCACAGTGTGCCCGGGGAGGAAGGAAGGTGAGAGGAAGGTGCAAGGAAGGTGGGAGGAAGGGCAGTTACTTCAGCTCGGAGAAGCTGTGACGTCATCTCCCGATGTCATAGACGCAGGGAGGTCCGTCAACTCGACCTTCTCCGTCGCCAATCTGCTCGCCGGCGCCGGCGCAGGCGCGGAATATCTGCGAATCAGAGGTCGGTCCGCCGGTTGATCACAAAGCGACCGCCACGCCTACAGCAAAATTGAACTTTTTTTTTTGTCGACGTGGTGGTATACGCTCTCTTGATGAACCCATCTAGCAAAATAACTTTTTTTGATTTTGCCGTCGGAATTGGTATTTTTTTTGTTATAGTATTGTACTCTTGTTTGTTTTCTGATCCTTGCTGGGTAGGTTACTGCGTGCTCTTTTTTTGTTTCAAGAAAAAAATGCGTGCTTTTTTATCCCTCTGAAAATTTTTTGACCGAATTTCATGTAGCCGTCATGATGGGAACTGGGAAGACATAAGCCAAACTCCAAAGTACTCGGCTAATAAACACTTGATGTTTGAGACAAGAGACAGTCAACTTTATAAATTCAACCTGACTATTATTTTCTTTTAAGTTGTTTAGTTTTCAAACATAAAAATCATATTTCTGAAAATTTTGTAAACATCTTAGATTTTTATCAATATGTTCTTTATAGAAAAGTAGGCAAAGCTATATCTCCAAGATCATGACAGATTACAGACATCAAGTATTTTTTGCTAGAGAGCAGTAACACTTTCTTTTCAGGTATGTAATCTGTATCCAGGAGCAAAATAACACCCACTGGCACTCCCCCTGACCATGCGTAGTCTTTTCTGAAACTGAATTTCTAGGCCTTGGATGCAAGGACCGTCCCTTGAAAAGCAGGCGCCACACGAGCAGCAGCCCCGTTGCTTTCTTTTGACAATTTTTCATCAGAACAGACCGATTTGGACTATCTTCCGGGTAAATGCTTGGAGAACGTCTATTTCATCAATGCCTGAATCAGGGAGATATAGCTAGATTTTGCCCATCCTAAGCACTAGATTCTCTTAGTAGTTAATTAGGCTCGAAAATTCTGATACACTTCCATATATAATGTAGTTGAGTGAGGAGGCTGCGAGCTGAAGAACTGAAGTTTTGGCGGCGGCAGCCCCGCCGACTGACTTTTGGCTCAGCTACTAAAGGACAACAATAATAAGATTGGGAAATTGTCAAGAAGGTGTCCTTGCTTGAAAACTTTCGAGTTGTGACGCCAAATTTCGGCCAACGCAACAGATCAAATGCTGGACAAAGGAGGATTGCCCTTTCTTAGAAGCTAATAACCTTTCCAATCACAGAAGAGTGTAATATTCTGCCTTTGCTACTGAACAGCTGATTGTTTTTTGCAAATAATTGGTGGTCTAAAAAAACTAATCGATCTGTAATGGCCTGAATACTGATATGGCTAAATTTTTTCAATCTCACTCAAGTAGCAGACTCTCTTCAGAATTTTGAACTCCATAAAACCCCTCACTTGAGCTGGAAATCTGAGCTGAAGCTTAAACAAAAACAACTGGTAACATGCAGCCCAAGCCATCTTTATAAAAACAGAAAGTTAAAAATTAAAGTCGATCTCAAAGTATATGGATATAAGAAAAGTAAAATTTTCAACAAGGTGTCTTTGCATGAAATCCATATAATTGCGAGACCAAATTTGAGCCAAAAGCAACTAGTAACATGCAGCCCAAGGAGGACTAGCATTTCCAGGAACCTAACCGTTTTCAATCAGAGCATCCTGTCCTTGCTACCGAGTAACTAAACTAACTGATATCCCTTTCATCAGACCAAGATGCTCTAACTAACACACTGAGACACAGCTTAACAAATCCACTCTAACGACACACCTGCCACCGGTTCTAAAAACTGTCTAAATCAATGCTTTGATTCCTTTCTCTAAAAGGAAAAAAAAAGAACGAAACTGCAACTAATGTAGCCTATCTGCATTACTAATTTGGTTCTGTATTGTTGGGTGAACAACCTAGCAACAATATATTGGATTGAAAATGCTTTGATTTGATGTGTCTCCGAATCTAAAACCATCTTGTAAGCATCTTCCTCAAAAATTAAGATGCAAGTGGGTCATCAAAGACGCGTTTTAACCGCCATCTCGCGTGATCCCGGGTCCAGATCTCCCCTTCAAATGTCTTTTTGTAGTGCAACTAGCCCAACTATCTCCTTCATTCAAATACTATCTCTCCCTTTCAAATTATTTTTTAAAAAGAAGAAGAAGAAGAGGAACTAACACTTCAGTCTACTAGCTCCACAGTTCGAAGCCATGGCTAGACCTAGAGCCATGACCATACAGGATGACCAACAACTTATCAGATAAACTAAAGCTGTCGAGATAAACTAAACTAGACCGGAGCAGTTGATTTGCCGAAACACGAGCCATCCCTCCCTCTCCTCTTCTTGAATAAAAATAGTTGAAAACTTGGCGGTAACGCGGTTCCATGACACGACGGATCCGGCGCCTATTGGCGCCAAGGAGGATATAGTAATGGGAGAACGCGTTACACGTAGGCCAGGGAGCAGAGAAGACCTTGACTTGCCAATGCTCCCAAGTCTTGCGATGGTTTCAAAGGACCAGTGCCATGAAATCTGAGAGGCCCACCGTGTGGCCCGGCATGTGACCATCGCTCGTCTCCTCTGCAGAGAAGCCATTAGCGATTTGTTGGAGACCAGAACAGAATCATGGACTGCTCTGAGAAGGCATCAGAACTAAACCGGTGTCCCTGCACTTGAGGAACAGAAGATCTGGGCTCCATGGAGCTTCGGTCAGAAAGCGCGTTGTAGACTTGTATAACCTCTCTCGCGCGCGCGTCAAGACGAATTGTACAAATGGTGCAGCAATCTACAGAAAAAAAAACATATAGATGTGTCGTCGTCAAGATTAGCGGATCTAGACTAAGACTACTAAATTTCTTTTATGCGCGTAAGACTTCGGATGGTGGCGTGGGAGACACGGGGTTTAGACTGGTTCGGGCAGGAAGTAGCCCTTCGTCCAGTATGAGGAGCTGCTCGTGTTGCCCACGCGGGGTCTGTAGTAGGGGTTACAGGAGGGCGAGAGAGGGAGCTGGTCCCAAATCTCTTGGTTGTGCACTGGTGCTCTAATGGTGAGAGTGTGTGTGTCCTTCTCGCCGGAGAAGAAAGAGTCCGTCCGAGAGTCAGCCTCAGAGTGAGCCAGAGAGCGTCCCCTGTCTCAAGGTCCCGGTCCTCCTTTTATAGCGCAAGGGGAGCTCAGGTTACAGGTGAGCCAGGCATGAGGAGTAGTAAAAAAAATAAGTTACCCCAAGTAAAATATAATACAAGGGGAAGGACCGAGTCCCCGGGTCGCCGCCCCCCGCTCCGGCCTGCGGCTCCTGTCAGCGCGTCCACCGGAAGAGAGCGGCCGCCCCCGGATCTTGTCGACGATTTCCTCGGGGGCCGTTGTCGCCAGGCGTCATGATGACGTTCGCTCATGGCATCCGTGCCCGTCGGGGAAGGCGGCGGACCCTGTTACCTTGCTGACGGCCCGTGGGATGCGGACGTCCCGTCCCTGTCGCCGGATTCGTGGGGCGCGAGGACGAGCGGGGCTTCCTCCTGTGCTGGGCGGCGCAGGCCATGAGTGCCCTGTAGCGAATCGGGGAGAGCTGTGGCCAATGTAGCCTGCGCTGTGCGGTCGTGCTTGGGTACCTGTGACGGGTCACGTCGGGGGGCGCGGGCGCCTTTCTGCGCGCCAGAGCCGCGGCGCATTTATGGCGAGATCGGCAGGGGGCCCACGAGATCCGCACTCCCATATTCCAGTCTGCGCCCGAGGCGGATACTCGCCTTGTGGGCCCGGGTGAGTCCGACCCCCTACGCCCCGGGTCGGGCGAGGCGGAGTCCGGCCGTCGAGGGGTCGGGAGCGTCCGACCCCGAGGCACTTGGTCGGGCGAGGCGGAGTCTGGCCGTCGAGGGGTCGGGAGCGTCCGACCCTGAGGCACTTGGTCGGGCGAGGCGGAGTCGGGCCGTCGAGGGGTCGGGAGCGTCCGACTCCGAGGCACTTGGTCGGGCGAGGCGGGGTCTAGCCGTCGAGGGGTCGGGAGCGTCCGACCCCGAGGCACTTGGTCGGGCGAGGCGGAGCGGGGCGCTCCCCTCCCATGTTAGGCCAACGGCGGCCGCCATTGCCACAGGTGGGCCTGAGCCTTCATGATTGTTGTTTTAACGGTCATTAGGAGGTCGTTAATATTTCCCCCTGACAGTAGCCCCCGAGCCTATGGTGGAGCGGGGACGCTCCTCCGGAGGCTGTTATCATCGTTCGTCGGGAAACTCTGCTCGTCGTGCAAGCTGCTGTTAATCGGGGACGGGAAGTGTTGTTTGTTCGGCTTCGCCGGGGAAGTTGACCAGGCGGGGAGCCCGTGGACGCCTTCCGGAGACCTCAGGTCATGACCATTCCTGTGGTCATTTGTTGCGAAACCAGCCCCCGAGCTCCCGCGCGTTGCAGGAGACCGGTCGGGAGGCCTGATCGACTTTTGAACGTTACCCCTCAAGCGTTCGTTCGCTGAGACGGAGGGGGTGAGCCGTGCCACGCTATCCTCGCCGGATAAACCGTGGTGCTCGTTGAGCTGCAAACGGGTCGATTCGAGTGGGGTCCCGGTCCCCGTTCGGGGGGGGGGGGGGGTCCGGCTTGGGCCAAGCTGGTGGCGTACCCCAGATTCTGGCCGGCCAGTTCATATAGCTCCCGAGTCCGTTCGATCGGACCCGGTGACTCGTTGCCTTTCTTCGGGGAAAAACCATGAACTCTGGTGGCAGTCCGGACTCGAATGTGAGGTCGGGACGCCCTAGGCTGTCGTGCGCCCGGGTGATGGCCGCTAGCGGACCCGTCCCTTCTCACCCCTCGCTCGGGGTTATCCTGGTGCGGCTGTCGAACCCATGGTGGGCCAGCCTTCGAACCCCTGGATCGTAACGGGCCGTAGGGGCGTTTTCAGCCCCGTATCCCTTCTTTACCTTTTTGGTGAGCCTTGGGCTGGATGCGGAGGAGGTTGTGCGCGCGTACTCTCTGGGAGGCGAAGTGACGGAAGGCGCCGACCCATGAAATGAGGGAGGAGTGGATGTTTCCTGCAGCAGGTCGTGCGCACGATTTCCGAAAAAAGGGCGGGCGTGACGGGGTGTACCTGGCGCCGCATTTATTGCGATGGGGGCGTCTGTTCTGCTTCCCACGCGCCCTCCTATGAGACGGGGAGTCCGCCTCGCCGGTTCCGCCCGCAATCTGCCCCCAAGTCTTTTCACCTCCTCGCGCGCCCTTAGCTTTCTTGCGCGCCGTTCGTCTTCCTCCGCCCAGCGCTCCAACCTTCCTCGCCTTTCGCCGTCGAGCTTTTCACCCCTTTGCGATAGGAACCTGGGAGCGCACCAGCTTTGGCACCTCGCGCGCCGACGGCCTCACGAGGAAGGGCCTCCTTTGTGAGAGGACCGGAAGGGGCGAATGGCAGTTCCCCGGGATGGAGGAGGTGCCGAGTCCGCTCGCCGGCTACATTGTGTCGTTCGCCCACTTCCACGAGAGAGGGTTCGTGACCCCGCCAAGCCCTTTCTTCCGCGGGCTGCTGCACTACTACGGGCTCGAGCTGCAGCACCTTAATCCCAACAGGATCCAACACATCGCGGTGTTCGTCGCGCTGTGCGAGGGGTTCCTGGGCATCGAGCCCAACTTCTCGCTTTGGAAGTATTTCTTTGCGGTCAGCCTGTACGAGAAGGCCGAGAAGAGAGGGAGCCAACAGCAGGCGACCCCGGTGCCGATAGGGTGCGCCGGAATCCACCTCCGCCATACCCGCGCCAAGGAGTACATGGCGATGAAGACCGCGGCGTCCCACAAGGGGCGGCATCAGCAGTGGTTCTACGTGAAGAACTACTCTGACTCCCCCTTGCCGGAATTTACCGGCCGCGTCATTGAAGTGGCGCCGGAGCTGTGGTCGTATGGCCCGGTGGAGAAGGAGAAGAAACGGATCTCCGGCTTGCTTCAGGTCATCGAGTACCTAATGGGAAAGGGGCTGACCGGGGCCGGAGTTATCGGGGCGTACCATGCTCGGAGGGTGGCGCCGCTGATGCTTCGGGTCCGCTCACTCGCCGAGATGACTCCCAGCGCGCCGACCGAGGGCACCATCCTTGCGACGGGTGCGCTCCCCGCCTCCGAGATCCGGCAGCGAGTACGAGAGCCGCTGGAGGATAAGGACACCGTTTACCCGGTGCCTGGCCACCCTCCGATGCGTCCGGACAAGGATTTCGTCGATCTGATGAGTACTTTGCGCGCCCGTTTCTTTTTCCTGCGTTTCTTGGTTCGTCGCTTTCACGCGGAACTTTCGTGTCGGCAGGGCCTCATGACTAATGTCGTCGGCTCGCGTCCGCCGGTGCCGGAGGACGCCGAGCTACGGCAGCAAAACCGTCTCCTTGCCGAGAAGCAGAAGCAGCGCAATGACAAGGAGATGGCGAGGAAGAAAAGGAAGGCCGCCAAGGATTTCTAGCGGCGGCGGAAGGGCCAGGTCGTATCAGACGACGACGACGACAACGATGAAGAGGAGGAGGAGGAAGACGAGGAGGAGCAAGAGGAAGAGGAGTTCGTTCCGGCCCCCCGACCGGGCGCGCTCGTCATCCGGGAGCAGCGCTCCCAAACGGCCGCGGGGGACAAACCGAGCGGGCCGCCCGCCCGGGACTCGACCCCGCAAAGTTCTGGGGCCGCGCCCCAGGGGCCGATGTGGCCTCGGGAGTCAACGGAGCCGACCCCCGTCCCTCTGCCTGTGGCCCAGGAGCAGAGGAGCAGCGGCAAGCGGCCTTTGCCAGATGCCCCGGGGTCGGCGTCAGGCTTGGAGGCGAAACGCACCCGCCGTCCTCGCGCTGGGGGAGTGTAAGTGGAAATTCCTCGCGCGTCTCGTTCCTTTCCTGGCATCGAGTCGTTTTTGCTGATGTTGTTTGTTGTTTCACAGCGCCGCTCCTCGAGGCCTTGTCCCGCCGTTAGCGCCGTGGAAGGTGCTACAGGTATCGTCCACCTCCGCGGGGCGGACCGCGACCCCGCCGGCAGCGAGCGGCGGTGTCGCCGGGGAGACCGCGGAGCCAACCGCGGAGGCGGCTCCTGCGTCGGCAACCGGTGGGGTGGTACCGCGGCCGGGCACGGGGCAGGGTCTGACCCCTGCTCCGCCCTCTACCTCCTCGGCTGAGCCCGCGGGACAGGGCATTGCCCCCGTGGGCCCTCCGACCGGCGAGGTGATAGACCCCGACGACGAGGTGGAGGAGGAGCGTGCGGCTTCGACGGTGGTGGCGGAGATGGGGGCAGTTGCCCCAGGGATCGCGACGGGGACGGCGGTGGCGACGGAGGAGAGAGAGTCCGCCCCCGCGGCCACGACGGGGACAGCGGCGACGGGGGAGGCGAAGAGGCCCACCCTGGCGGCTGCGGCGAAGGCGGCGGCGGCGGCGGAGGCGGGGACATCCGCCTGAGAAGCCGTGGCGAAGGCAACGGCGGCGGCGGAGGCGGGGGTGCCTGCTCCGGCGGCCACAACGGGGCCGGGGACACCTGCCTTGGTGGTCGCGCGAAGGCCGCGGCGGCGGCGGGAACGGGAACGCCCGCTCCGGCTGTCGTGACGGAAACGGTGGCGGCGGCGGACGGATCGGGACGCACGTCGGCGTCGACGACAGCCGCGGCAACCTTGACAAGGACGGCGGCGCACGCGCCGGGACCGTCGACGAGGCCAGCGGCATCCGAGGCGGCGGTGCCTGCCCCGACGGCGGCGTCGGGGACGGCGGCGCCGGGGGCGGCCGGAGCGGCCTCTTCCCTTGTCTCGGTTAGTCCCGTTCCCAAGGCGTGGAGTGGGACTACCCGGCGCTGGATGTCCCGCGATGACCCGCAGAGAACCCTCTTCACGCTGGATGACGCCGAGGAGTGGGGCAAGTGGCAGGCAGTGCAGGGCGGACTTGCAAACGTCCGCGCTGCCCTGTCCTCGGTGATGGGGGAGCTGGACGGCGTCGTCGTTCCTGGTGGCAAGGTATGGTGTTCTCCCTGGCGGTTATTTTTCTCCCGTCGCTCTGTTACTGAGTATAAACTATCTTGTAGGCCCTCCAGGAGTGCAGCCGGGGGAAGTTCGATTTCCTCCGGCTTGAGCGGGGGCTCTGGGAACGCTTCTCTGCGGAGAGGCAGCGGACCGGGGAGCTGACCGCGCAGGTTGCTGCCGCCCAGCAAGTCATCAACGACCTACAAAGGCACGAGCAGGCTGCGCGGGAGGATGCGCGGCGGGTGGAGGACAAGTTCCAGGCCGTCATCGAGAAGGCTCGCCTCGATCGCGAGGAGTTCCAGGCCGCTGCTGAGAAGGCCCGCCTTGATGCCGAGGAGCTCGTACGGCTGAAGGGGGAACATGAAGCCCTCCAGAAAACCGCCGAGCGCATCCGGCACGAGCGGCAGAACGCTTGGCAGGACCGGGACTTCGAGGCGGCCCGGAAGGAAGAGGCCGAGAAGATGGTGGCCGAGCTCGGGGCGGAGGTCGGTCAGCTCCATGCGCGAGTGCAGGGGCTTCAGACCGCCGTGGCCCAAGGGCTCGACCGGGAGCGTGAGCTGAAGGCTCGATCCGAGGGTAAGGCTCTTCTTGTTTCTTTGCCTTTGTGGTGTTGTGATGGTTTCTGATTTGGCGGGTTTTTCTGGATGGACCTTGCAGACGAACTCGCCCGGCTGAGGGGGGTCCTCGACGCGGAGCGCGCCGAGCACGACAACCTGCAGGACGCGGTCCGTGTTGTCTGCGATAGCCTCGGTGTGGTCCAGGGGGAAGGGACAAGCTCGCTGGCGGCTCGTGCCCTTGGGGTGTACCGGCGTGCCCGCGAGATTGCTCGAGAGGTGCTTCACGTCGGCGTGAGATGAACTTTTGGCGTCTTCGGCTCCCACTACTCCGGCATCATCTTCGTCGGGATGAGCAGGGGATACGCCTCCGGCTACTCCGAGGCTGAGCTGGACGACATTGATGCGTCGGTGCTCAACCCAGCGGAGGCCTTGGCGAAGCTTCTGGAGGATGAGGCCGTCCCGCCGGAGGACCCAAGGACGGGTTAGCTGCATCGGGTTTAGACGCCCCAGCATGTAAATATGTTAGCTAACTTTGAACTTGTTTTTGTGATGGCCGCTTGGGCCTTTTCTATAACTTGTAGAAAGATGTTTTCGATCCTCTTTCTTGTTTTTTGGGTTTGGAAAGTTTAGAGTGCGGGTCGGACGCGTCGGTAAGCGCTGATGAGCGAGGGCACCGTAGCCGCTGGGGCGTAGGTTTTTCGCAATCCGATCAGTCTTGCCTGGGCGTCGTTTGCGCACTCTCTCCTTTTCACGCCCAAACGTTTAGGAAGAGGGTCGGTTCGGAGAAAAGGTGTTTTGAGAAGACCTCGAGTGACTTGGGCCGGAGCCCTTGAAAGCCCCCAAGGGATATGCGACCCTGAGGCAGGGCCAGGGTCGGATATCCCTGAGCTCGGGAAGAGACTCGAACGAGGTCGACTCAAAATTGCCTTTTTCCGTGGACTAAAAAGTTACAGAAGTATGTATGTACAAACTTGGAAACAAAAGTTAAGGGTCGAAGCATCTTAGTTGTTCTATGTTCCAAGCGTTGTCGAAGATCTGCCCGTCTGGGGTTGCCAGCTTGTACGTGCCTGGCCGCAGTACTTGCGCGACAATGAAGGGACCTTCCCATGGAGGGGTCAGCTTGTGCCGACCCCTGTTGTCCTGGACGAGGCGAAGCACCAGGTCGCCGATGTTGAAGGCTCGGCCTTGCACCTTGCGACTGTGGTATCATCGTAAGGCCTGCTGGTACTTGGCCGAGTGCAGCAGGGCCACATCACGCGCTTCATCGAGCTGGTCTTGCGCGTCTTCGAGTGATGCCTGGTTCCCTTGTTCGTCATACACCTTGACCCTCGGCGATCCGTACTCCAGGTCGGTGGGGAGGATTGCCTCGGACCCGTAGACCATGAAGAATGGGGTGAAGCCAGTCGCCCTACTGGGGGTCGTCCTTAGACTCCATAGGACCGCGGGGAGCTCCGCGACCCACTGGCCGCCGAACTTTTTGAGGCGGTCGAAGATCCATGGTTTGAGACCTTGGAGTATCATGTCGTTGGCTCGTTCAACCTGTCCATTCGTGCGGGGGTGCACCACGGCCGACCAGTCCACTCGGATGTGGTGGTCATCGCAGAATTGGGGGAATTTCTTCCCGGTGAACTATGTGCCGTTGTCCGTGATGATGGAGTTGGGGATTCCGAAGCGATGGATGATGTCGGTGAAGAACCGTACCGCCTGCTTGGACTTGATCTGCGTGACCGGTCGTGCCTCGATCCACTTGGAGAACTTGTCGACGGCGACAAGCAGGTGGGTGAAGCCCCCGGGTGCTTTCTTGAAGGGCCCGATGAAGTCCAGACCCCAGACCGCGAAGGGCCACATAATGGGGATGGTCTGGAGCACCTGTGCGGGCAAATGAGTTTGGCGCACGAAGAATTGGCACCCTTCGCAGGTGCGGACCACGTGGGTGGCATCGGCGACCGCTGTCGGCCAGTAGAAGCCCTGCCGAAAAGCGTTTCCAACGAGGGTTCTTGGAGCGGCGTGGTGGCCGCAGGCTCCGGCGTGGGTGTCCTGAATCAGCGCCTTTCCTTGTTCGATCGGGATGCAGCGCTGGAGGATGCCGGTGTGGCTCCGCTTGTAGATCTCCTGGTCAATGATGACGAAAGATTTGGCGCGGCGAGCAATCCTACGTGCCTCCGCCTTGTTCGCCGGGAGCGTCTCGCAGATGAGATAGTCGAGGTACGGGGCTCTCCAGTCAGGCGGGGGGTCGGGCCCCGCTGCTGGGTCCGCATGGATCTCCATGATCTTGGGGTTGGAGGGGTCGGCCTCCGAGTCCAGGACAGGTGGAGCGTCGCCGACCTAGCCTGGGTCGGCGCCCGAGCCCGGGACAGGTGGCGCGTTGCGGACTTCTCCCGAGTCGATGCTGGAGTCCAGGGCAGGTGGCGCGTCGCCGACCCTCCCCGATTCCTGGTAACGGATCGAGGGCTTGAACTGGTCGCTGACGAAGACGCCGTCGGGTACGGGCTTTCGGCCGGATGCCGCCTTTGCTAGTTCGTCAGCCGCCTCGTTGAAACGCCTTGCGACGTGGTTGAGCTCTAGTCCGTCGAACTTGTCTTCGAGCTTGCGGACTTCGTTGCAGTAGGCTGCCATCTTGGGGTCGTGGCAGCTCCACTCCTTCATGACTTGTTCGACGACTAGCTGGGAGTCACCTCGGATGTCCAGCCGCCGGATGCCCAGCTTGATGGCGATGCGAAGCCCGTTGAGGAGAGCCTCATACTCGGCGACATTATTAGATGCAGGAAAGCGGAGGCGGATCATGTACCTCATGCGCACGCCGAGAGGAGAGATAAAGACTAGACCCGCTCCGGCGCGAGCCTTCATCAACGACCCATCGAAGTACATCGTCCAGTACTCCTTCTTCTCCGGCGCCGATGGCGTCTGGATCTCCGTCCACTCTGCTACAAAATCGGCGAGTACCTGGGATTTGACGGCGGTGCGGGGGGCATAGGTGATGCCCTGGTCCGTGAGCTCGAGCGCCCACTTCGCGATCCGTCCCGTGGCATCCTAGTTCCGGATCACTTCGCCGAGGGGGAACGACGAAACGACCGTCACCGGGTGGGAGGTGAAGTAGTGGTGCAGCTTCCTCTTCGTGATGAGGATGGCGTAGATGAGCTTCTGGATCTGCGGGTAGCGCGCCTTGGACTCGGGCAAGACCTCACTGACGAAGTATACTGGGCGCTGCACCCTGAGGGCGTGTCCCTCCTCCTCTCGCTCCACCACCAGAGCTGCGCTGACTACCTGGGTGGTCGCCGCGATATAGAGCAGGAGGGGCTCCCCGTCGGTTGGCGGGACCAGGACCGGGGCTTTCGTCAGGAGGTCCTTGAGCCGGTTAAGCGCCTGCTGGGCCTCGGCAGTCCACTCGAAGCGGTCGGTCTTCTTCAGGAGTCGGTAGAGAGGGAGCCCCCGTTCGCCGAGGCGAGAGATGAAGCGGCTTAGGGCCGCCAGGCATCCCATGACGCGCTGAACTCCCTTTATGTTTCGAATCGGCCCCATGTCGCTGATGGCCGCTATCTCCTCCGGATTGGCTTCGATGCCGCGTATGGAGACGATGAAACCCAACAGCATGCCCCTCGGAACCCCGAAAATGCACTTTTCAGGATTGAGCTTGATGCGCTTGTCTCTCAGCCTTTCGAAGGCTAGTTCGAAGTCGGGGATGAGCTGGTCGCCCTTCTTGGACTTGACTACGATGTCATCGACGTAAGTCTCAACGGTCCGCCCGATGAGGTCCCCGAAACACTTAAGCATGCATCGCTGGAACGTAGCCCCCGCGTTTTTGAAGCCGAATGGCATCTTAACGTAGCAATAGGGGCCAAAGGGGGTGATGAAAGAGGTTGCGAGCTGGTCGGACTCTTTCATCATGATTTTATGGTAGCCGGAATACGCGTCAAAGAAGCTGAGGGTTTCGCACCCGGCGGTCGAGTCGACTATCTGGTCTATGCACGGCAAAGGAAACGGATCCTTTGGGCATGCCTTGTTGAGACCGGTATAATCAACACACATTCGCCATTTCCCATTCTTTTTTCGTACAAGAACAGGGTTGGCTAGCCACTCGGGGTGATACACTTCCTTGATGAATCCGGCCGCCAAGAGCTTCTGGAGCTCCTCACCGATGGCTTTGCGCCTCTCCTCGTCGAAGCGGCGCAGACCTTGCTTCACCGGCTTGGAGCCGGCCTTGATGTTCACGGAGTGCTCGGCGACTTCCGTCGGAATGCCGGGCATGTCCGAGGGTTTCCACGTGAAGATGTCGCTGTTCGCGCAGAGGAAGTCGACGAGCGCGCCTTCCTATTTGGGAGATAGGGTAGCGCCGATCCGTACGGTCCGGCCGTTGGAGCTGCTGGGGTCGAGTAGGACCTCCTTGACGCCTTCGGTGGCCTCGAAGGAGGTGGCCGACTGCTTGGAGTCGGGCTGGTCCTCGGTGCTCTCCGCGAGCTGGACTGTCGGATCCTCCGTGAAGGTGATGGCTGTGGCGTATTCGCAGCACTCTACGTCGCACTCGTACGCCTTCTGGAAAGACGTGCCGACGGTGATGAACCTGTTGGGCCCCGGCAGCTTGAGCTTGAGGTAGGTGTAGTTGGGGATGGCCATGAACTTGGCGTAACTCGGCCGCCCCAGGATGGCGTGGTAGGTTCCACGGAAGCCCACCACCTCGAAGGTGAGGATCTCCTTCCTGTAGTTGGACGGAGTCCCGAAAGTGACGGGCAGGTCGATCTGCCCGAGAGGCATTGCCTGTTTCCCCGGCACGATGCCGTGGAATGGCGCCTTGCTAGGGCGGAGGCGGGAGCGGTCGATCCCCATGGCGTCGAGAGTCTCGGCGTAGAGGATGTTGAGGCCGCTGCCTCCGTCCATGAGCACCTTGGTGAGGCGCGTCGTGCCGACGACGAGATCGACGACGAGCAGGTAGCGTTCTGGCTGCAGGACGCGCCCCGGGTGGTCGGACCGGTTGAAGGTGATGGCGGATCCCGACCAGTCGAGGAAGGCCGGTGTTGCAAGCTCAGCCGCGTAGACCTCGCGGCGCTCCAGCTTCCGGCGGCGCTTGGAGTCGTAAGCCGCCGGTCCGCCGAAGATCATGAAGCAGCCGTGCACCTTGGGGAAGCCGTCTTCCTTCTCTTCACCGTCCTTCTTCTCCTCGTCGGGCTTCCGTCTCGAGTCGCCCTTCACTGGGTTGCCTACAAAATACCTCTTCATGAGGTTGCAGTTTTTGTAGGCGTGCTTCGCAGGGAACTCGTGGTTCGGGCACGGTCCCTCGAGCAGCTTGTCGAAGAAGCCGGGGGTGCCCTCCGGGGGCGGCTGTCCCCGCTTGCGCTCAACAGCAGCCACGAGGGGAGCCTCGCGCCGTTGCTTGTTCTTCTTCCTCTGTTGACGGTTGGAGGTGCCCTCGTCGGCGTCCTCCTTCCGCTTTGCCTCGCCCTTGGAGAGGTCGAAGATTGCTCCGACGGCCTCCTCGCCCGAGGCGAAGCTAGTGGCGATATTGAGGAGCTCCTCCGTGGTCCGCGGGCCTCGGAGCCTCAGCTCGTGGACGAGGGGCCGGCAGGAAGTTCCTGCCAGGAAAGCCCCTATGACGTCGGCGTCCGCGACGTTGGAGACCTCGGTGCGCTTCCTGGAGAAGCGTCGAATGTAGTCCCGGAGGGACTCGTCCGACGCCTGGCGGCAGCTCCGGAGGTCCCAGGAATTGCCAGGGCGCATGTACGTGCCCTGGAAGTTTCCCACGAATATCTCCTTCAGGTCGTTCCAGCTGCGGATCCGACCCGAAGGGATATGTTCCAGCCAGGCTCGCGCCGAGTCAGCCAGAAAGAGTGGAAGGTTGCGGATGATGAACAGGTCATCGTCCGCCCCACTGGCCTGACATGCAAGCCGGTAGTCGTTGAGCCATAGCCCGGGGTTCGTCTCCCCGGAGTACTTGGCCACGTTCGTTGGCTGCTTGAAGCGCCGCGGGAACGGCGCGTTCAGGATACAAGCGGAGAAGGCCCGGGGCCCCGCCGGGTTGGGGCTCGGGCTGCAGTCTTCTGCGCTGTCGTAGAGGCCGCCACGGTGGACGTGGTAGCCGCGGTTCACCCCCTCCTCCCTGTCCGCGCGGGAGCGCCTTTGCGCGTCCAGGGTGTCGCGGGCGTCGCGGATGGGACCGACGCGCCGGTGAACGGACTGATCCCCGCCTCCTGCGGGCGGCGGTGTCCGTCAAGCGGGCGCGGCCTGGTTCGCCCTAGGAGGAGGCTGGTGGACAGATTCCCCCCGCCTCTCGGAGGGTGCGGTGGGCGCTGCCCCGCTGGCGTTTTGCCCGCGTCGCCGGGACGCGGAGCTCTCCGCCTGCTGGACGGCGGCGCACTCGAGCAGGTCGCGCACCTCCCGGTGCGCCTGACGCTCCTCGGGCGTCGCCGGCTTGGGGAGTCGTCGGAGTAGGGCCGCCGCTGCGGCGATGTTTTGGCTGGCGCAGGCGAAGAGCTGAGGGTGATCTTCATCTGCGCAAATGCGCTGTTGGACGTCGCGCGCCCGCTGTCGTGCCCCGCCTTCGTTGCGGGGGCGCTTGACCTCCTGGCGGGGTGCCGCGCGTGCCTCTGGCTGTCGTGGTCGCACCGGGGCCCGGGCAAGGGCTCCAATCGTAGCCGCGGCGCGCGGTGGGGGAGTCCGCTGCCTCCTTTCGGCGCCGTCACCATTGGATCCCTCGGAGTGGACGTCAGCCATGAAGCACTCGCGCGAGGGGTGGTGGCTCCCGTTGCTGGAGCCAGCGTCGGAGGTCGTCCCCGCCACGCCCGCGAGCTCGTTGCTCGCGGGCGGCACGGTCATGGACCGCGCCAGGGGACGACCGTAGGTCGCCGCGGCATTGCGCAGCCCGAAGAGCCGCCCCTCCGAAAGAGGCCCCTCGGCGCGTGCCCGGCCGCTCGCCACCATCCCGGCGGCGGAGTCGGTGATGATGAGGCGAGCGGGCAAGACAAGGAGAGGGATCAACTCGATCCCCTCTCCGGTGTCGAGGAAGTCCAGACTCCCGAAGCGGACCAGGGAGCCCGGAGCGAAGCTAGTGTTGTTGTTGGCCATCTGAAGCCGGTGATGTACGTGCAAAGGTCCCCTACCTGGCGCGCCAACTGTCGTCGTCAAGATTAGCGGATCAAGACTAAGACTAGTAAATTTCTTTTATGCGCGTAAGGCTTCGGATGGTGGCGTGGGAGACACGGGGTTTAGACTGGTTCGGGCAGGAAGAAGCCCTACGTCCAGTATGAGGAGCTGCTCATGTTGCCCACGCGGGGTCTGTAGTAGGGGTTACAGGAGGGCGAGAGAGGGAGCTGGTCCCAAGTCTCTTGGATGTGCACTGGTGCTCTAATGGTGAGAGTGTGTGTGTCCTTCTCGCCGGAGAAGAGAGAGTCCGTCCGAGAGTCAGCCTCAGAGTGAGCCAGAGAGCGTCCCCTGTCTCAGGGCCCCGGTCCTCCTTTTATAGCGCAAGGGGAGCTCGGGTTACAGGTGAGCAAGGCATGAGGAGTAGAAAAAATATAAGTTACCCCAAGTAAAATATAATACAAGGGGAAGGACCGAGTCCCCGGGTCGCCGCCCCCCGCTCCGGCCTGCGGCTCCTGTCAGCGCGTCCACCGGAAGAGGGCGGCCGCCCCCGGATCCTGTCGATGATTTCCTTGGGGGCCGTTGTCGCCAGGCGTGATGATGACGTTCGGTCGTGGCATCCGTGCCCGTCGGGGAAGGCGGCGGACCCTGTTACCTTGCTGACGGCCCGTGGGATGCGGACGTCCCGTCCCTGTCGCCAGATTCGCGGGGCGCGAGGACGGGCGGCGCTTCCTCCTGTGCCGGGCGGCGCAGGCCATGAGTGCCCTATAGCGAATCGGGGAGAGTTGCGGCCAATGTAGCCTGCGTTGTGCGGTCGTGCTTGGGTACCTGTGACGGGTCACGTCGGGGGCGCGGGCGCCTTTCTGCGCGCCAGAGCCGCGGCGCATTTATGGCGAGATCGGCAGGGGGCCCACGAGATCCGCACTCCTATATTCCAGTCTACACCCGAGGCGGATACTCGCCTTGTGGGCCCGGGTGAGTCCGACCCCCTACGCCCCGGTCGGGCGAGGCGGAGTCCGGCCGTCGAGGGGTGGGGAGCGTCCGACCCCGAGGCACTTGGTCGGGCGAGGCGGAGTCTGGCCGTCGAGGGGTCGGGAGCGTCCGACCCCAAGGCACTTGGTCGGGCGAGGCGGAGTCGGGCCGTCGAGGGGTCGGGAGCATCCGACTCCGAGGCACTTGGTCAGGCGAGGCGGGGTCTGGCCGTCGAGGGGTCGGGAGCGTCCGACCCCGAGGCACTTGGTCGGGCGAGGCGGAGCGGGGCGCTCCCCTCCCATGTTAGGCCAACGGCGGCCGCCATTGCCGTAGGTGGGCCTGAGCCTTCATGATTGTTGTTTTAACGGTCATTAGAAGGTCGTTAATATTTCACCCCGACAAGATGGGTGCCTGGATATTGTTTAACATTTGCAGAGGACAAATCTGAAGTACTATCTGACTGCGATGAGGATTTCCTGCGGACAAATCGTTGTCGCCGTTGGAGGGTAGTTGGAGCTCATGCTCGTGCCTGTCGCCATCTTGGGCAGAATCGCCATGGCAGTCTTACGACGCGTGGAGGCGCGTCAGTCAATTCCTGGCGGTGCACATCGATCGCGCCTGCCGATTCTGTTTCGGCGCCCGGATCCAGAATAGCGGAAGAACAGCCAGATTATTCCTCAAACCGAGAATCATAATCACAGGCTGATTGACACGCACTGTTTCTCCAAGGAAAAGGGAATACAACTGTGTGAGAAAGAAGAAAAGGGATACTGGAAGGCATTAGCTTATCATGCAAATGCAACGGGAAAAGTTGGAGATGAAGATCAAGCAAAGATCAGTATGTACGAGCATTTCAGTCTTCAGAGAATGGCAAGGTCTTGTTGAGATCCATCACAAAAGCCAGAAGTCCAAAAGGACCAAAAAGGTCTTGTTGAGCGAGCATTAACAATTGGCAAGGACAGGAAGTTGGTAAGAGTAAACAATTGAGCCTAGCGCTGATCGAGTCCGTCGCAGCCCTTGGTCTCTAGCTAGTGGTGTTGAGTGACCTTTAGAGTTTGCCAAGAACCATACAACATGCTCGTTGAATATTGTTAGTGCTAGGACTAACGAACTCCCTGACAATTGACATTCTCTTTTTTAAAATGTACTGACAACCAAATCCAGGCAGCTCAATTTTCACTGACAAATGTGAAGTGCAAAAGCACATAGCAGTACTACTATACAGTACGTTACAGGGAGGCAGTCTTTTCTTCAGGTCTTCTGTCTTGATTGCATGTCAAAGTATTCTGAACTTTGCTGTTGTTGGTCTTTCAAAAAAAAAAACTTTGCTGTTGTTCGTATGTTATTTGGTGTAGGGACAAAACTAGATGAGAAAGCGCGCTACATGGTGTGCTCCTATATTCGGTCCTTTTTGTTCACACGAGACTCCTAGTTAAGATTTAGGTGTTGTGCGGATTATCAGAACAATCTAGAGGGTTTTGTTACGAACTTTTTAAAAGAAAATGCAACTCCATCCGATGCGCTGTTTATCTGATACTTCACTGATTGATTCACAGCATGCATGAGCTCAGTTGCCAGTGTTCGGTAGTAAAAAAAAACAAGGTCCTCATGATTTACTCTGCAATTACACCCGGCCGGTGCTGGTGATTGGTGAATATTACCGAGAAGCTTCAAGCGTTCGAGCATGAGCAGTGCTCATGACAGAGACCCAGTTGCCATTTCACAAGGTCGTCGCCATTTTCTATGAATTGCCACTCATCGCCACCTCAGACCCAAGCAAGAACCGACACGTACAGCAGACCATCCCAGTGTTCGTTCCACGCCGTGTGCTCCATCAGTTTGGAGCAGAGTTTAACTATATTGTTGAGAAATCGATGTCCCTAACCTTGGCACTAACTTTTAAGAAGCGATACCAAAATAGTGTGATACAACTTTTCTGTGGACCCTATATCCACACTATAACGATGAGATCTTCACCTAGACACCAATATAGGAGATCAACTCTCTACAAAGAACTCAACTTCTCTATTCACAACCAAAAATACTTACAATTTTTATGTGGCTACCCTACCACATTCTACTCATGACATCCAATGATATGTCACTCAATTATCCATGGTGGCTACCTATACCATCTTCAAATGGCTTCTCCTTGACATGGCTTCGGGGAAGGGAGTGACCTCATATATATAGGACTCCATGGCTCAAATCGTGTTGCCATGTGTCCACCTTCTACACTCTTCTACAATTTTAGACTTTTCTCCATCTTTATCCTATCATACAAATATCTCTTCTCTAAAACATTCCACACTTCACCATGAAGCATGACAACTATGAATCATACATGTCCTCCACTCTTCTAGAACCTTCTTACCTTGTCATGATCTTATTCTTATCCTTATGGATTGCAAAGGTAGTTTGTTGTGATTTCCACAATCTCCTATAATGTTCCAAGTATGCATTGCATATTTCAACACTCCCCCTCAATGCATACTTGTCTCTGGCGGCCACACCATTCTGTGTCGCTGCCCTTGGATATTTTGCGCTCTGCCGTTACGAACCTTCTTGAGCTCCCCTTGAATAGTTGTTCTTCTTTAGGGAATATCTATCACCTCTTGTCCACTCCTTCGCCTCTCCCCGGTCTTTCGGTGGACCCTTCTTCCTGATGAAGAGGGTCTCCTCATCATCCTTCTCCTCCAAGGTGATGTTGCCCATCCTCTTTGCTAATGCCTCCTGATTAGCCAATAGATTCTCCAACTCCACCAAGAATGGCTGTATTGGCCATCCGCTCACCGCAGCCATAAACCCACTATACTCGGATCTTAGGCCATTGATGATGATCCTTCTCATCTGAGCTTCGCTGACCTTCTCCTCCGGGTCAAGTTGAGATATCTCTCGGCAAATATTCACCTTAGCGTGCCTTGTGAGATACATGCAAGCTTTTTCTCTAGGAGTTGGAGTCGCGCCCCATTCTTCTTCGAGAACGGCTTCACGAATATCTCCCAGGCCTCATTCGGTGTCACTACATCTCTGATGTGCTCCACCAAAGCTTCCTCGATCGTTGTCTTCAACACGAACATAGCCTTGCCTGCCTTGATTCGCCACTTCCGCAAGGCTTCCGCGTTCTCCTTCGACGGGGGAGTAGTCTCGGTGCCTGCCACGACTTCCCATAGGTCCTGACCTATCAAGTATGACTCCATGCAGGTTTTTCAATAGCCATAGTTGTGGCTATAGACCCTCCTCATGCCACCTGCGCTCAAGAGATCTGCCATGTCAACTGACGCCCAGCGTCACCTACGCTTGGTCCCAGACCAGCGTTCCTTCACAGTCCTGGACTGTGATCTCCGGCAGAATCTCCCCTTAGCGCCTCTCGGTGCCACACCGAGCAATGTAAGTGCTCTGCGCCTACCAACCAATGCACCGACCACTATGAGTGCCCTGCACTCACCACAAACTCCTCCTAATGACGATCCCTGACTGACCAGCTCTGATACCAATTGTTGAGAAATCGATGCCCCTAAACTTGCCACCAACTTCCGAGAAGCGATATCAAAGTAGTGTGATACCACTTTTCCATGGACCCTATACCCACACTATAACGATGAGATCTTCACCTGGACACCAATATGTGAGACCAACTCTCTACAAGGAACTCAATTTCTCTATTCACAACCCAACAACCCTTACACTTTTTATGTGGCTACCCTACCACACTCTACTCATGTTATCCAATGGCATGTCACTCAATTATCCATAGTGGCTACCTATGCCATCTTTAAATGGCTTCTCCTTGACATGGCTTGGTGGAGGGGAGTGACCCCATATATATAGGAGTCCATGGCTCATATGGTGTTGTCATGTGTCCACCTCTACACTCTTCTACAATTCTAGACTTTTCTCCATCTTTATCCTATCATACAAATATCTCTTCTCTAGAATATTCCACACTTCACCATGAAGCATGACAACTATGAATCACACATATCCTCCACTCTTCTAGAACCTTCTTACCTTGTCATGATCTTATTCTTATTCTTATGGATTGCAAAGGTAGTTTCTTGTGATTTCCACAATCTTCTAGAATGTTTCAAGTACGCATTGCATATTTTTCAGGCGCATGAACACAACCAAGGTGAAGGTGCCATTGGCAACCAAAGTGTCGACCAAAATGTTTAGTTTCTTAAGCAGACTGTCATGAAAAGTAAGCAGCATTTGGCAGGCAGGGTCGTTCCAGAATTAAGCGACCAAGTACATACGCGGGTACTTTGCGTAGCACGCCTGCACGCTCACGAGGCAGCTGACAGCGAGAAAGAGTGAGGAAGAACGGTATAAAAATAGGTGTTTGGGGACACTGCCGCCATGGAAAAGTCCGTGAAAAATCAGCTTCTCAGATCGGCTGTCCTAATATTCTTTCGAAGCAAAATGGCTGTCCTAATCAATCAATCTCTCAGAAAACAATACAGTGGTGCAAGTGTTTGTCCTAATGAGGAGTCGGATTGACTGAGACAGGTGTGGTCCTGCTAGTAACCAACGCCCTGGGGACGGGTGCGCCTGATGATGAGTATGGTTACGCAATTAAAACTCCATTTTAAAATGTAGGTTGATTAAATTATACTTCCTCTATTTTAAAATGTAGGTTGTTTTAGCTTTTTTAAATTTATAGTATTTGATATGCACCTAGATATACATAGCAAAAGCTAGACATACATATCAAAAATTATAAATGTAGAAAAGTCAAAATGATTGGAACGGAGGGAGTAGCTCTTTATATTTGACAATCTCCGGCATGCCTCCATTGTTATCCGACGTCAACTAATTTTGAAGCGAGATCGATCAAACGAACTGTCGAAATAATTGGTGGTTTTGGGGCTGTCGCCATGGAAAAGTGCGTGAAAATTCAACCCAAGATCGCATGTCCCAATCAGTGTCGCAGTCACCACCAGGCCTCGCATTGACGGAGACAGATGTGGGTGGTGGCGCTAGTAACCATCGCCCAGCCGGCTCCGGGCAGCAAGGGCGCGTACTGGGCAAGCAAAGCAAGGCGCGCCTGCTGCGTTTGCTCTACGTGGACGTGGTTAAATTAGGCTTCTTGCCTTTGACAGTCTGCGACATGCCTCGACAGCAAAACGGCAGAAAATAACAGGTACTTTTCACCATACATGAAAGCAATCTGTGGTCACCCTCTCTCACCGCGTGTAGACTTGAGACTGACGAGTTTTCTGATGGTTAACAAGGCCTTGTTGCTTAGTACTACCGTAAGACCAAAACAAAGAAGAGAAAAAAAAAACAGACAAAAAAAACGAAAAGGAATGAAGATCCTCATTTTCTTTTGTATGATGGCCGCTACTTACTAGTACATTACATGAGGTTTTCCATGGTCCTTGTCGAAAGTATGACACTCTTACTTCCGTCAGAAAACGCGTTCAAGACCTGTATTATACATGCATCTCGTCAAGATGGGTAGTACAAATGGTGCAGCAACCTAGCGTCGAAAAATATAAACAGCACATGGGACCTGTTGCATCAAATCTTTCTGTGATTTGAATTTCCTGTGGACAGATTGTCTCCACCGTTGGGGAAGCTGAAGCTCTTGCTTGTGCCTCACCATCGCAATCAGAGTCTCCATGACTCAATGTCAGTCCTACCGGCGCGTGTATTAATTAGACTCTGAAGAGCATCCATCGACTCATTGCAGTGCACATCGCGACTGTTCTGAAGTTGACACACTAAATGGCTTCGTAATGGTTTCTCCAAGAATCTAAAAAGATAGCATGCACGATTCTCCAACAGAAAATAGATGAGAAAAGGTAAAGTAGCAGACCTTCAGTTTCTCATACTATATGGGTCAATTTAAACAAGAAAATCATGAACCGTTGTCCATTGTGGAACACTTCAGACTGTTCAGAGAATGCGAAGGCCTTGTTGTCCTAAGATTAACTAACAATTGATGATTGATTCTTGAAAAAAAAAAGATTAACTGAAAATTGGCAAGATCATAAAGTCGGTGCCATTAAAGAATTGAGCCTAGAGTAAAGAATTGAGCCTACTGCAGAGTTTGTTGCAGTCCTTGGTCTCTAGCTGATGGTGTTGAGTGACCTTTTGTTTGCCAAAAAAACCATGCATACTCATCATTGAATATAGTTGGGGAGAAGACCAACATACTGCATGACATTGACATCCTCTCTTGTTTAAACGTACTTGTAAACATATTTTTTGGAGCTACTGGTAAGCAAATTCAGGTAGGCAAAGCTTCACCAGCAGAAGCGTTTTGCCGTATATTCTTATACCCCCTAGTCCCCTACTTGGTGCACCTTTTTTCCACATGATGCTTCAAACGAATAGGCACCTCTTCATTGACATCAAGCATGAGCTCAGTATTTTTTTTACAGTGTCGAAAGGTCAGTAATCAGTACTCTGTCGTGAACCAAACACTGCGTGATTTACTCTACAACTTCACTAGATGCCGCGGTGAATAATATTGCTGAGAAGCTTCTCGCCTTAGCTTCCGGTTCTAGCATGAACAGTAACCACGACAAACCAATCGAATCGTCATGTCGCTATTCCAGTTCTGAAAAGAAAAAAAAACAGATAAACATGTTGCCACTTCTACGAACCATCCATGGCCATTTCTATGGAACTCTAACTCTGCCTTCCAAAATTGCCCTCTCTCGAAACTCCAAACACGGGCTGACGGGCACGCAAGACGCCGTTGTTGCAGCTAAACTGTCAATGCAAGCAGCATATGTCTAATCACATCCTTAACCAGACCGTCAGAATTTCAACGCAGCAGTAGTAGCATCACACCTGTGCGATCTTCACCACGCCGCTGACGGCGAGAGATGCGACGATGGATATGGATACGGGTTTGGTTTGGGGGCGGAAAAGTGAGGGAAAAAACCATCTCAGATTGTCCCAATCAACCTCTCGCAAAAAGGAATCAGAGGTTGTCATGAGCAGGCGTCGGATTGACGCAGACTTGTGTGGGCGGCTCCGCAGGGCGTGCTGGGCAAGCAAGGCGCGGCTGCTGCTGCGTCCGGTCTACGTGGACGCGGTTAAACTATCCTCCTTGCGTTTGACAATCCGCGAGATGCCTCGCCTGCAAACCGGCTTGGATGCATGATTAATTGTGCCTCTTTTTTACCGGTGTAAAAGACAGTAAATTAAACAAAAGATCTTTTTATCGATTGCTAAAGGGGACCGATGATTAAAGGGGTTATACAATTAGTTTTGCATTAGTTTATATTTAATGTTTTTAATTAGTCTACAAGGCTAAAGTTTAGTCTGCTAGATTCAAACAGGACCGTAGTCACTGGAGCACTATTTGAGGACTGACTTGTTGAGGTAGAGGCAGGCAGGAGCTAGCCACGGCCGTCAGTGACCCGGCTCGGTTGCCCGGCAAACGCGGGGCCCGACTTTTCCTAGTCGGAGCTAGGTTGGTGGACCATCTATCTGGTCGAGGTGGAACGCACGTACGGTCACGCAGCCGGTAAAAAGGGCGGCTGCACGAATCGTTCAGTCCAAGACCAGCTTTGGTCGGTCGTCCGCCTGGGACTTGTCGGGCCGTGCACGAGTAGAGCCACCAGGGCCGAGCAAACCCACAAGCTGAGCCATCAAGCGAGGAATCATCTATCGCCGCTCCAGGAATCCGGTCCGGCGTCGGAAAGTTCGCCGGCGACGACGCCTCCCAAGCATACCAGCAGCAGACGGGCCCGCGACATGGCGAGAGAGAGCTGCCTGCACGCCGCTGTCTGATCTCTGATGTGGCCTGGCCACGCGACAAGCCACAAAACAACGCGGAGCCGCGAGCCGCCGGTCGACGGGACCGGGGGGTGCTTTTCACCGTCGATCAAACTGCGGCAGCTTCCGGCAGGACGATCGAGCTGCGAGTCTTTCAGATGTTCAGCGTAAAAGACGGTGCGAAAAATCATGCTAGTACTATTCGACTGGCAAATACAACACACAGTCTTGATATCACTGTCACTCGTCAGTTTCTGCGTCTCTCCGCGTGTAGACTTGGGGACCCCGAGTTCTCTGAATCCTGATGCGTATGACACTAAGACCAAACCGTGTCGAAGAGCAGACAAAAACAGGAAAACGAAAACGAAACGAGGATCCTACTACTTTCAAATAGCATGGTTTCGATTGTAATTTGTAACTTTTAAAGATTCCAATTTTGGTGGCCACTTTTTCTTAATTTACACAGTACAACTCAGACACTCACAACGCACGCACACTCATCTCTACGAGTACACGTGGCAAATTCTACCCCTATGAGTATCTTTGAAGACTTAGCCGGCAAATTCTCAAGATTGACGAAGTCACCGCAGACGCCTCGCTGTCGACGGAAACGTCGCCTACTACTGAAAGTACAACGTCGTTAAATTCAAGAAAATCTGTTCTCACTGGGAGTAAAATCCGGAACCTGAGTTGATGAGGCTCGTCTAATCACCCTTTCGCAATTTTGGTAGCCACTTTGTGCCAAGGTTCGTTCGTTTCAGCGCGAACCCGAGCAGAAGGGGGACAAAATCGTATGCTATATTTGGTCGCAAATTAACCCAGCATTGGGCGTTCGATCAGAACGAGTGGACGTCCTTATCATTACGCGGCACAAAAACCGCGTTGAATTTGTGGCCGATGGCTAAAACAAATTCCACAAACAAATTCCACCACGTACGCAGGCAGGGCTCTGATTTGTCCACTCATGCATGCATGCAAGCAAATCTCCCCAGTGTCTCTCTTCAACAGTTCTGAGCAGTTCATCGCCTGACTCCGCAAATTCAGCGACAGTTACCGGGAGGAATCAGAGTACGGAGACTGACACTGTCAAGGCGTGCTCTTACAAGAAAGGGAGGCTAGACCTTGATTGATTCCAACTGTTTCAGCAGCGAATTTTCATCACTCATCAGCCTCTCCCTCTCCGCATGTAAAGTTGAGACTGTAGGATTAAGAGATTTTTATAAAAAAAAAACAGAGTAGTAGAAGGCATTCAGTTTCTCATGCTCCGGTCGGTTTGAAGGAGAAGATCAATCAAAGCAACAGTAATGACTACTGGGAGTTTCAAAGAATGGCAAAGTCAGGGTAACAATCGGAAAGGAGAGAAAGTCGGTAACACTAAACAATTCAGCCTGGAGCAAAGTCTGTCGTACTCCTTGGTTCCTTTCTAGTAGTAGAGTGGCCTTTATTGTTTGTTTGCCAAGGCCCGGGAACCAAGCATGCTCATTTACTGTTGTTATTAGGAACTAACGAACTACAGTAGCTGACAATTGGCATTCTCCTTTTTTAAATGCACTGATAAGCGTATTCGAGTGGACTGGCTAAAGTGTAACCACTATTTTTAGTATATATAATTAAAAAAATCTGAAAAAAAAAACTTGTGAAAGTATTCTTCAAGGCAAATCTAAGCATGCGATGCTTGTTGTCTCCAAAGTCCCAACTGAACCTTTTAAAATTATCAACGGTCGGAATTTCAAAAGCTTGAAACAGCATTATAATCAGAGGGACTACTTTTTATTTCCTGCTTGATTAACACAGCGCATGGATGAGCGGATGAGCCCAGTAGTAAGCCAAACACCGCAACATCTGATTTACTCTGCAACTCCATCAGGAGGGTGATGAATATTACCGAGAAGCTTCTCGCGTTCCGGCGTGAACAGTAGCACTCGCGACGGAGACCCACGACAAGATCGCACCAACATCATGTCGCCATTTCACCTCTGAAAAGAAGACAGAGACAGGAACAAAAAATGATGTCGCCGTCCCGAGGAACCACTCATCGCCACATCAGACCCACACGGTAAGCGACACACGCAGACGCCACGCAGCGTTAACCGTTTTCCAAACCGTCGTTTTCTCAAAACTCCAAACAAGCTCTTTCTCTCTCACACACACAAACACAGCACACAGTACGCCGTCACCAACCAAACTATCAAGCACCAATTTCTTAAGCAGACTGTTAAATTAGCAGTGGTAGTGCTGGAATCATTTGCCGGGTCTCAAAATTTAGTCTAGATAATCTAAAGACCCGTTAGGCTGGGTTCTTATATTATATAATTTTGAGCTAAAAATATATAAAGATCAAGTTAGATTGTGAAGGGAGTATTAGGAGCATCATCCGTTCCAAACGCGTCGCGGCATCCTCGCAAAAAGTGCGCACGCGGGGACGCCTTCCTGTACAATCGCCGCGCAGCTGACAGCGAGAGAGACGCGGATGCGGATGGTTTGGGTGAAAGACGTATCAAATACTGTATGTACCTTTTACCAACAATCATGGAATTTTCATCCAAGGACTCACTGGTAAACTACTGTTTTTCCCGGTTCGAGTCACACTTTGCAGCTAGTATACGTGCGTGTGGCTATCTGGTCTTGACGAACCGTACGTACGGCCGCGCAGCCGGGGTAGTGCATTCTTGTTCAGAGACGACTCGAGTATCAGATGCGCGCACGGATTCGAGTCCACGGCTCGCTAGCTCCAATTACAAGAAACCTAACCATCTGCATTGGTCTTTCGTCCACTTGGGGACCTGTCGGGCACAAGTACTAGAGCAGCAGCAATCGTGGAAACTTTAGACCGTCAGGCCGGCCCAATCCAGGAGCCTCACCATCAGGCGAAGAATCTATCGCTCCTGCTGCCGCCAAATTCCGCGACGACGACGATGCCTCGGAAGTCGCAAGTGCCACCGGCATATCCATCGGCGGGCAAGTCCTGCTGGCTACCCGAATTGAGATGGCGAAAGAAAGCCACGCGCGCTGGCTACCTGCACGCCGCCGCCGTCTGCCGCGGGAGTTGAACACGGCAGCTTCCGGCCGGCGTGACTCGAGACGGACGGACCGAGCGGCAGGTCGTTCTGCTCAGCGCATGCAGAAAGGGTGCGGGCGAACAGGGACTTAACCAACCAGATCATAGGCTCATAGCACAATTCGAGCAATGAACGAAAAAAAGAAAAACACACGAGTACTGTGTCGATATCCCTGTTACGGCGTGCGAATCTTCGCTCACTCGTCAGCATCATCAATTCATCATGCCTCCGCGTGGAGACTTGGGACCCCACGGGAGGATCTCTGAATCCTGATGCGTTCGAGGCCGTGTCCTTCAGTACCAAAGACCAAACCGAGTCGAACGGAAACAAAACAAAACAAAACGAAGATCCTACTTCCAGACAGCATGATGAGTGGCAACTTTGGTCGTTTCAGTGCGAGAGAGAAGCCGGGGACAACGAGGCATGCATTCACAGCGAGCGGACCTCCCTACCATTGGACGCCGCAAAAAACCGCGTGGGATCTTGCCGCGTACAACCGCGTAAGATGTGTGGTGAACGGTTAATTGCTTCCGGTAATGGGCCTTCTTAGGGTTGGGCCCAATTTGGAGTCCACATCGACGAAGACGTATTCCGGACAGTCCAGCCCAACTAAAGAGCCTGCTTTGCTTTGGTGGCTTCGGAGTACATCAACGAATGAATTACACCTAAGGACGGTCCAGCCCAACTAGCAAGCGCCGTGTCGTATCATGGGCCCGTCTGGAACACAACGGAATCTTAAGCAGGCCCGTCTGCAATACACTGGTCGTGTAGAAACGTCAAGCAAAATGGGTCCCCCAAAAAAAAGGCAAAACGCTATCAAACGAAATACAAGCGACAGTGAAGATAACGATCACAACCTCGGACCAAACGATCAGATAACGTTTTCGAAATCAAGCAGGACGATGTGTGGAGCGTGGGCGGCCACGACAAACTGGTATGAAGATGTGGTCACCACCTGTCCGGCGCCGAAAGCAGACCGTGATTTTGCGGTCCACTGCCCTAATCATACAAAAGAGACGTTGAGTGCAGAGTAACCTCACGCCTTCTCCTTTCAGCCTGTCGTGATCCGAAAACTTACGAGTCCGAATAAAGCATAATAAATGGCCCTATTTTCTTCAATCCAAAGCATAATAAGTGTTTGACCTTGCTCCGATTTATACAAAATAGACAGATAGGGCCCTGGGTTTAAAATCCGGCCTTCGTTTCGCTATACCACAAACCCAAGCAACACTCAGAAACAGAGCAATGCATGTCCGAACTGCGACACACTGAGCAGGTACAAGGAAAGCATTGTACATTCTATATTGACATGGAGGTGCCGAATTGTACAGGCGACTGGAACCCAGAATGCGTCTAGCAAACTTTTTATTCGTCCTGGGCTCCATTGCATCACGAGAAACACAACATGACGTGCACCTAACACCGATGCTTCGGGCGACAGACGGTGCCCGAGCAGGCCGAGCAGATTAGAAACCCCACACAGCGCATGGGAGAACACACACCTCACTTGTTCTTGAGGATATCGACCGGCTCGCGGAGCGTGCCAAACATCCAGTCCATCCAGATGGTGTAGTGGCCATAGTTGTGGCGGTAAGTTGTGTGGTGAATGGTATGGTAGCCGGCACCCATGACCGGCCATACCTTGCCGTGAATGCAGTCGTGGATGTTTGTCGTCCACACGGCCTCCAAGAATAAGAGAGCGATGTGCGTCCTGAAGTGCGTTGGGAAAATGAAGAGGGCAAACACATGTGGTATTGCTTGCAAAATCCCATCCACTGGATGAAACGCCAGCCCTAGAAGGCAACAGATTCATAAATTAGGTAGGGATGCTAAAATGATACTCCGGAGTAAAATTGGACTGGAAAAGAACTGCAAACTACAAGTAAACATTAAAGAACTATGTTATTGCCGAGAAATAGTAGGGCATACACGGAACTCATGTACCATGTACAATTATTGGTCTGTTGCTGCCTTCATGTTAAGAAATAAGTAGAAGTACTGAATTCTTCTTTCCAACCTTTTTAAGTAACAAGAGGGGGGAATGTGTGTGTTCAATTACTGTAACTCCTGTCACCTATCTACAGACTTCAGATCTTGCCCACAAAAGAACATACTAAAACAAAATACCAAAAATTAAGAATGAATTAAGGCGGTAAGATCTTACCAGCAAAAGGAGACAGTGTATTTTCCTTGTTGTAAATATGGTGGGTTGCATGTAGATATTTGTATAATGGCTTTATGTCATGCAACTCTCTGTGCATCCAGTAAATTCCAAACTCCACAAAGATGAGATATAAAGCCAAATTAATGAAGTACATGGGCACACCAACTTCACTGATATTAAAGAAACACCGTGTCCATCCGCTCTCAATCATGTACTCGGATAAAGTTGGAAGAGCACAATAGAAAGGCATAGCCTTCGATGCGACAATTATTTGCTTCCTCATAGCTTCATTTGTAGGGACGGCATCTGCATCAAATGCTAATGTTAGATCAAACATTTCATAGACATAGACATAATCACATAAAATTTTGAGAGTATAAGATCGTATTAGAATACCATACACAAGGTAAAACCGATGTACTAACAATTCTACTGGTACGCACATGGTATTTCTAGGGATGATCTGCAAGATTGTCAGATTCACAGCATACTTTTATATGAAGATGTCCAGGAAATATTGCTCCTAGTTTCTTAGAAATGATATGAGACAAGTCCTTTGTGTGCATTCCAAGCACCCATGCAGCATGCTCATTAACAGTTGTTGTTGTTACAGTACATATAAAGCAACAAAAAGTATGTATGAAGAATATTTCCATTTTGGGGCAACAAAATAATTACAGTATGCAGTACAAATAATTGCTGCCAGCAGCAGTTTATTAAGATCTAAGAAAAACACCGACTAAGATTTCTCTATGGATAAATATTGTTGCTGGAAAAGGTATCCTTATAATTATTTCTACACTCAGTGAAGCGCAATCTAATGGATAAACCAAAATAATGATATTTCGAGTCAGAACATGCAAAAGTGATCATATGTCATCGAGAAATCTTAGTAAATCCACTGAGGAACTGAAAAATGAAAAGGAGGGTGAAGTGGGGATTCTAGAAGATCTAGACAGGCTTTTTGGAAATATGTTTAAGTACTATCGCAACATCACTTATTCAAAGCGCCTTTCCTCAAAAAATTGCATCTTTCAACCCCTCCAAAAGATTGATATATCCATTTTACAATACTCTTTTCTCTTTTGTATCATGCAACCATGCAATATTCTTTATAATTCATTGAGATACCAATAGAGAAAAATATTAATCTAATGATTTTTAAGGAATTATTAATTTAATGATTTAATACGTAGGACTTAGCAATTATACAACAAGGTGGCCTTGCACTGGTGTTAACAGTAGTACCAACATGATACCCAGCTAATATAAATCTAAGTATCAGAATAATTCTCTTCCTATATTCCACTTGGTTTGCATCACCAAAGAAACCAAATGCAACCTTATCCCACATGGGTATGCAGGTCAAACGGTGCTACCAACATGACATGCTAGCTTGCTCCTATTACGAATATATGAGTGCAATCAAGAGGGTTCAATTGAGTGGTCCAGGAAGGACACCTGAATTTAAAATATCAGGCAGTTTCGCAAGCACAACCACATAGTTTTGAATGGGAATCAACACAACAGATGCTCCAACTATATTCCAGAATAAAAGCTGTATAATGGCTCAAATGTGGAAAAGGGATGGGAAACATAAAAAATGCTCAAGACAGGGCACACAGAAACAGTAGCCAGTAGGTAACGCCTAAACTAAGATTAATATTAAGCATTTGATAGAAACGTCCAGTGCACAACATGTGGTTGAGCATAGGAACCAGCCAAAGCAATCAAAATCAATTAACTATACAGTAACCCTGACAAGAGCATTGGAACGACCTCGTAGAATTTTGTTTAGCGATCCAAACACATGAGTCAAGTGCCGGCTCCCTTTATCTTTGAGTAGCATCTACCTTTTTGGCGGCCTTGCCAAGAACGAGAGGGCATGGTAAAACAGGTAATAGAGAATAATTAATTCAACCCGATCTGAAGCAGAAATTTAGAATCTTTTTTGTTAAACTAAAATTGCTTATCTGCGGCCAACCTCAGTCTTTGTCAGCAACTTGTAATGATAAGCTGCTTACAGGCTCAAGCAATTAAGCAATAAGCAGTAATAGCAAGCTGAACCAAAGTCTTGGAAAAGCAGAGTAAACAATCATGTAAGTTTCTATTTAACAAGCACAAAGGCATACATTTCACAAACTTAGGCTAGGCACTTAGCCGAGAAGGAAATTCTGCCCTTCAGATCCATTCAGATTGCCTACCAATGAAGAATAGATCTCCAAACCATCATACCTCACAACCAAAACAAGCTGGAACAAGATGACAATTCCCCCAACAAATCTTCCAGGGCCACACCTCACTGCCTCTGGTACCTATTAGGAGATGGAGATCGAGAGCACCTACACGGCGAGGACCATAAAACGCACCACAAAAAGGCTCCAGATCAAGCCAAAAGGTTCCCGAAAGGAACGGACATTCGGGATCGGAAGTCGCCAGCTTTCCCTTTCCGCGCGAATAGCAAATCCCTTACCGGCATTTACTGCAAAACCCTGTCGAATCAACCTCTCAAAAATAAACTCTCGAATCAAAGCGTAAATCCTCTGGCTAAGCACACCCAGATCCTAGTAAGAACAAATCGGCGGCTGCAGCAGCCGCAGCAGCGTCGGGAAGGGAGGGAGAGGGGGCGGGACCTTTGGGGATGTAGGCGTGGCGCTTCCAATAGTAGATGACGAAGCACCAAAGGAAGCCGGAGATGAAGTAGAGGAGGTAGCCGCCGACGCAGTTGCGTATCCACGACTGCACCGGGTGCGGCAGGCCGCGCCACCAGTTGCCGGGCGCCACCGCGCTGAGGACGACCTCGTTGTACCACTCCGTCTCCGCGACGAAGCGCCGCAGGTAGTCGCCGCCATGCGCCGCCACCGCCGCCATTGCCGGCGGCCGCCGCACTGGGTGGGTGCGGTGGATTCTCTGGGGGTGGGGGAGCTGTAAAGCGGCGGAAGCGTGGAGATGCCTCTGGGTGGTTTGAGTCAAGAGGTGCGGTGAGATTCCAGGGTGCCACACACAGCAACTCAGCAAGCACGGCTCGACGACCGTGGCGCCAACTGCTAGGGACGTCGCGTAGCGCGGAACAGACAGCTCCACCTGGCTGCCTGCACGGGCGTGGAAGCGGCACCAGGACGGACACGGGCCTCTCTGATCCGATCACCGTGGGACGTGCCCACCCACCCACCCCGTCGCGGCCGTGCTGTCCGCTGGCCATTGGGCACATGTAGGCTTGTTTGTGGTAGAACGCGTGCGAAACATTGTGCGCCCAAGGTATTGCGTGGACGAGGATCATAGAATACGGTCGCTGCCTGCACAAGCGAAACTTTCATTCCTCTGCAACCGTGCACGTCCACCTAGAGCTAGTACTCCACTGCGGCAGTGCTCGTTTGGGAGCATCGCGGTTCCTTTTAGTTCGTGTTTGCCCGTCTGATGATCTACTAAATTGTAAACAATCTGGAGCGAGCAACCAGACAAACGAAGACCTGCTCGGACCGGCTGCGCCCACCGCCGGAAATGTTTACTCGGCGGACTGACGGTGCCAGTACGTGCTGTTTTCTTTTATTTTCTTTTACAAAGACAAAACCAGTACGTCCTGTATCTGTACCCATAACTTGAGCGCTGAAGCTGATGAAACAGTGCGTGTGGCCATCCCGTGAACAGTCCACGGATTCGGATGGCGAGGCGTGGTGGGTGCCCCGGATGGCCGGCCAGGCGGCCGCGCGCGCGCCGCGCCGAGCATGGCGACCGCCCGGTTCAGGTCCGCCAGCGGCCCGCATCGGGGGTCCCGGTCCCGGAGAGCAACCCGCGCGCACGTTGCCCGCGTGCGACAGCGAAAGCTAGCTCAGTAATGCTAGACGGGCTGGGGCCGGCGACCTGCCCTGCCCGACCACGCACGGCTGGGCGGATGGGGCCGGGGCGACGTGCTACCAACCGGAATTGATTATCTCGGACATTTCGAGCTTGATTTCGTCAGAGACGTACAGAAGCGCGTCGATCGCCATCAAGATACGGTGCCGGATCATAGTAGCTGGGCCCGTCCATGATGAAGCATTGGTCGGGAAGGTCGAAATAGGCGTGTGAATCGCCTTCGGACGTACTAGAAGTTACCGTGACCGAAAAATGCGATGATTGGACTAGAGATCTCTCAAGATTGGATCAGATGATCCGAGAGACCAAATATTTTTCGAAACTTTGGATGACAGATAGTCATATAGCTCTGTTTGAAAGAAACGATGCGTCGTGTCTTCATTGGGTAGATGACAATGCATTTCTTGCCTACGTATTCCAAGGAAGGCTAGCTGGAGATCTTCGAAGATAGGGCCGGATACAACGAACATAGTCTGAATCTCTGAGGTAGAGTTTTTAGATACAGCTATGACTCAATTTTTCTGATGTGTGTGTGTGTGTTTTTTTAATACAGGTTCGATTCTTATAATGCAAGAGCTCCTCACCATATTATTAGTGTATAGGGCACCAAGGCTGGTCGAGGACAAAGCAACTGAACCAATCTTTTAGTTTTTATAATGTCTTATTACTTTTCCAACCTCTAGTTGTTCATCCCTTTACCTTGATGGCAGGAGGTGATGCCCCAGACTTGCCGGCCAACCTAGAGACAAACGGCGATGCTCTCCTATAACCAGATTCATTTGCTAGTTTTCTCGGAAAACCGTACCTCGTCACAAAAGTACTACCGGCGCTCTCCTAGTGAAAGTCTTTAGTTCCGAATTAGCTGTCCCGGTTGGGAAATCGGAATATTTCCTAGCAATTTTCTGTACAAGTGAGACAAGCACGCAGAATCAAAAGAAATCTAGAGCGTCTGGAGCGCTATACTTGGATATACATTGTGGCAACCGTCGCAGGAAGATTCCGCACGTGTGCTCCAAGTAGGCATCAGTGGTGTAACAATCTATGTCGTCCACGCACTCTTCCTCCAACTCCAACGGCCCGTGCTTCACGGATGGGGTTTGAGCTCGAATCGTCGGACACGGACAAGGGCTTCGAGTGGAGGGCAGGGCGGGACGGCGGGGCACCACTTGACACGATCACTCAGGTGATGGGTAACTGATGTGAAGGTGACATGAACAGAGTATCTTGTATGCAGTATGTATGTGGTCCGAGTCCAAGGAGACAACAAAAGAAGAAAGAAAGAAGCAACAGAAAAGGGGGAAAAAACAAAAGAGGGAAAGGAAACAAAACCGAGCCAGATGGATCTCTGGTTGAAATGGCCCAACAGCTTGGGCCGGACCCACTACCCGCCAAAAAAGAAACACTTGGAGCCGTGGGCTGTTGAGCCCCATGTAGTAGAATTCGATGTGGGTTTCGTCTCCCGGCCCATAGTGCTACAGAAACCTTTTCTTGTGATAGTAGAGAGTCTGACTGAGCCCAGATGTATGAAGGAAGGTCAAGAAAACAATCTCCTGGGCTTGCCTGCATCTCTGGGCCTTTCTCATTTCATGCTCACCACTAATTCATTTTAATTTTTAGATGCAAATCTGGCCGTCAGCCCGGCTCACTAACACGTTCTTTCAGAGAAACCAAATTTCCAATCTAACCCATTTATCGCCTCGGCCCAAAAGGGTCATCGCAGCCAACTTTTCTTCAAGTTTCCTTCATCACACGTCTTTTGGCACTGAAAGACAACCGCTCGTCTCGGCCGCACAGTGCGGCCGGGCCTCCTCCCCTGTTCTCCGTAGATCCGCACGCACTTTATCCAGCACCCCGAGATGCGAGGGCGCCTTTCGCCCCCCACCCCGGCCGGCCACCACCAGGTCCACCACACCTCCTGTTCCCGCGCGCGCCAGATCGCCCCCGCTTCTCCTTCGCGCGCCCGCGACCATGCCCGCCAAGGAGAGAGGCCAGAAGCCCAGCCGGCCGGCTGCCCCAGCCAGCCGTGCGCAGCCCGCGCTACAGGGGAAGGGGGACCGAACAGCTCAGGGCAGGCCGGCGGGATCGGAAAGCGATCGGCGGGGCAGAGAGACCAGAGGGCACTCCATGAGCGGCCTGCTCCGCGCTCATGTGGAGCAACAGGGCGCGCGCGTCAGTGCCCGACAGTAGCCAGCGGGCCTCCGCTGGCGCCGTGGATCAGGATCAGTACGCAACAGTATTACAGTTAGAGCTCAAATGCTTATTACTAGATGCAAGCACAAGGGACGACGGCGCAGATGCAGGCCCGGAAGTTCGGCGAGCAACGGCGCAACGCCTCATTCTCTGACGAACAAGACGGCTGGTTGCATGATCGTGCTGAACTTGTGGGCAGGCAGTTGTCGCACAAGCGGGTGGAGCAAGCCGGCTGGAGTCTTTTTGGCAGACCTCGCCGGCCAGTACGCCACTGCACTTCTGCAGCCTGGGCGAGCGCTGGCTGGCTTGGCTAACCACTTCACTGTACCGACCAATGGAACGCCTCGCACCGCATGTGCCGCTCTCGGTCGCGTGTACCACAGCGGCAGCGCTACAGGAGTGTACATGCATGGCATGGGCGCCGGCTGCCGGGGACGCCACTCATTGCCCGGCCGGCGGAGCGCGGGCGCGCGGCTGGTGTGTGCGTGCAGCGTGCTGCTCTGGACGACAGGACCACCTGTCCGGCGAGGCGATGCTTACCTGCGCGGCGCGCGCCCCCCCCCCAGCCTCGCCTCTGCGCTCTGCATCTACCTGCCTTCAGGTGCGGGACGGCGGTTACCCCAGGTCCACCACTGACATGTTATAACACGCACCGTATGGTGGTAAATTCTGTACGCGTAACGGCCACAATAACTCCACGTACCCATCTCTTTCTCCCCGTCGCCCGTGTATTCAAACACGCCTGCACCACGACGTGCACGGCGAGCATTCGGCCATTCTTGTTGCTTGCTACCTGCTGTTGTATGCAGACGCCCCCAACAGCAGTACGAACTGAGGATCTACACCAATTAAAACATGCAGTGCTCTACTAACTGCCAAGGATTTACTACTAGCACGAACTTTTGACTGACACAAGTAGATCTTTGTAAGCCGTACATCCATGCGGACCAACCAGATGTGAGTAGTTTGTGATGAGAACAATAACGTTATGCTACGACCTACTAGTAGTCAAGTTTAAAGTTTTCACCAACAAAGAAAAGTTCGGCGAGGAAAAATTCTCCGTGTGTTCCTTTGTATGTAGCAGAAAATTCTGCGAGGGGGCAGAGCGCAGAATTTGGCTAAACGTGCCGCACGGCACGGCTCGGGCAAGGCATGGTCCGGCACTACGTGCCATCTCGTCAGCCTAGGCATGGCACGATTGGCACGACATCATGCCATGCCGGCACGACGGCACGTTGGCCCGGCAGTTCCATGCCGGCCCGGGCACGACGTCCGGCGGCGGGGCGGCGCAGCGAGGGAAGGGGCGGAGGTGGCGTGCGACGCGGTGAGAGGAAGGGCAGCGGCGGCACGGCACGGCACGGTGGGGGAAACCAGCGGGGGCGGGGGCGCACGACGCGGCGAGGGGGCAGGGGCGCGCGACGCGGCGAGGGGAGGGATAGCGGCGCGCGACGCGGGGACGGCGGGGAGAGCAGGCGCACGCTGGAGCATAGCAAGAGAGGGAGGAGGAGAATGGTGGGGAGGGAGGCGCACACGGGAGAGGAGGCAGTGAAGAGGTGGCGGCCTGTCGGTGGGAAAGGGAAGGAGAAAGATTAGGGTTTTAGAGAGGAGATGGTAAATATATATATGAGTGGTTATGAGCTGGGACCGTGCCGGCACTGCGTGCTGAGGTTTCGGCCCACGCACGACACTACAGCCGTGCCGTGCTTGCACTAGTACTATGTTCACCGGGTCGGGTCGTGTTCGTGTAATGATTTTTAGTGACGTATTCTGTGCTGCCCATCTGGCACGGCCCATTTAGCCATTTATAGATCGACCCAATAACCCATTACCTAAAACATAATGCCTGGTGTAAATACCTAACAGACCAACCCACACGAATTTAGTGCCAAATAGTGCCGATTTCTATAGATCATCTGGTTAACCTAATCGTCATCAACTCATGCTGCTTGGCCCCCGACGACCCCCGCCAGCACAGCCGCTTCCCTCCCCTCCGGCAACAGCAGCAGCCTCAGGCTTCGGCGGCGGGATCGTGGCGCCTGGGCTGACGACAGTGTGATGGTTTCCTTCCACGACGAGCACGAGGAGGATGCATACCGTCGTTGACGATGACAATGTGCACACATTCGCGCCGGTGCGAGCGGAGCAGGAGCCGTAGGCCGCGGCTGGGAGGCACGATAGGCTTCCACACGCCTGCTGGCATGCCGGTGCTTCGGTGCCTGCTGCCCTGCTGCACTGCGCGGAGTCCACCTACTCCAACTTGCCCGCGGCCGCCGCCATGGCTGCCGAGTGAATAACACGCGTCTTCTTTGTAGTCATCGTGCTTATCTTGTAATAAGTTCAAGAATATTTAACAGCAGCTGAGTTGTTTTGGTGTAAGTTGGATTGAACTAAATACCCAAAACCTAATAATGCAGTGGATTGGGTTAATCCAAAACCCAAAAATTATTGACTGGGTAGGATGTGTCATATTTTGGGTCAACTAATCCCGACCCGCCTCCATCGCGAGGTACTACGCTTACCTGTACGCTTGCAGGTTAGGTTCAGGGACTCCGTGCTGGGACAGTGGGACGTACTCTGCTGGCCGGTGCTGAGACACAGCGAGACGCGCTGCAACGCCAAGTCCGCCATGATCGCGCTGGTGTGTGATCGCTTCCGGGATGGGACCCGGGGATCTTTTATGATGCCGAGGTGGATCGAGAGGGCCCTCGCCGCTGGCGGCCGGGGCGGGTAGTGGCTGCTGCGCCTGCCTTTTGGTTGGTGCAATATGGCAAGTGCAGACTCGCTGTGCTCATGGAGCGACCAGCATGCGTCGCGGTGCGGTGGAGGGAGGCGACACCGAGACGCGATTGCTGCTGACCTTGGCGACCGCCCCCGGTCACGGCCAGGGCCAGGGTTCCCGTTGCTTCCAACGTCTCTTGCAGGGTTGGCAGGAACGCGAAGCTTTTCCTCCTCCCCTGGTGCTGGCGGAAAGCGAGCGAGCATCGGGGCGCGGCACTGTGCCCACACGACTCACCGCGCCCGATGCACGACGTAGTAGGAGCAGACGCCTGCGTGTAGGCGCTGGGGCCGTGCGGGCAGGGACAAGACGAGGAGGGTGTGTCCAAACCCTACGGCGCCATCATCGCCCACTGACGCCCGCCCGGACGGACCCAACGGTCCAGCAAGGCTCCCCTACCGGCTACCGCCTCCACCTTGCTGGGCCTGCAGCCCTGGACTGATTCATCAGGAGATGAGGCCACTATGCTTATCCAATCACTCATAGTACAGTACTTAACTAATCAGCCATCTCTCAGCCACATGGTCCTTGCAAACAGATTAGCGGCTGCCATGGCCCATGAATCAGTTGCCATTTCGAGGGCTCGGTAACTAGTGCCAAAAGTCACAGCAGCAAAAGATGCACCAAAAGACACTGTCATGATCCACTCACACAATCACAACCTTTTGTTTCCCCCAACACAAACCGGCGCTGCTGCAGCTTACTACTACTCTAGGGATCTACTGCCAGTTAAAAACACGAGCAAGACGATCAGAATCAGAGCCATCCACACCATATACAACAAGCCCATCACCGGATCCGACGGCCCGTGCTAATCCACCTCACCCCCAAAACCAACAAAAGAAAGCAAATGCAGGTAGTACTAGTAAACCAAGGTCACGCATCACAAGGCAGCACATCCCAAGCCGAGGATGACCACCCGCCCGCGCCCTCACTGGCTGAGCGCGCCGCCCTCCGACACGGCGGGCGAGTCGGAGACGCCCGAGGACTCGTCCACGGACTCGTCGTGCGACGGCGACGCCTCCCCGCACGCGCGCACCTCGTCGATCATCTTCACCACGTACCCGATCTTGGGCCGCTGCTCGGGCGCCGCCGCAGCGCAGCTCAGCGCCAGCTGCAGCATCGCCACCATCTCCTCCTCGATGCCCTTGTCCTTCATCAGTTCCAGGTCGAACACCTCCGAGGTCCACTCCTCCCGCACCACGGACTGCACCCACCGGGGCAGCTCCACCACCACGCCGCCGTTGGGCAGCTCGCTCCCGGGGCACCGACCCGTCAGGAGCTCCAGGAGCACCACGCCGAACGCGTACACGTCGCCCTTGTGGGACGCCCAGGGGCGCGGCGGAGGGGGCGCCTCGGGCGCGCGGTACCCCGCGGAGCGCGCCGCGGCGGCGGTGGGCGACGAGCCCAGCTGCGCCAGGCCGCAGTCCGCGAGCCGCGCCACGCCGAACTTGTCGATCAGGATGTTGGTGCTCTTGATGTTGCCGTGCGCCAGCTTGGGCGTCCCGCTGCCCCGGCGGCCGGACTGGTGGATGTAGGCCAGCCCGCGCGCCGCGCCGGACGCGATGCGCAGGCGCGCCGCCCACTCCAGCGGCGTGCGCCCGGGGCCCCGGTTACCTGCGCAACAGTGCACGCATCAATTCAGCATTCAAGCCAACCAATTGATGCGGGGCGAATCAACTGTTCACGAGCTAGGAGAGAGGGGAGCAGGGAGGACTTGCCGTGGAGGAGCGAGAAGAGGCTGCCGTTGGGCATGTACTCGTACACCAGCAGCTTCTCGTCGCGGGCGTAGTAGTAGGCGGTGAGCGGCACGATGTTGGGGTGGCGGAGACGGCCCAGCACGGCCATGTGGTGCTCGAACTCCTTCTTGGACGCGCCCGCCGCCGCCGTGGCGTCGCGCAGCCGCTTCACGGCCACGACGGTGCCGTCGTCGAGCACGGCCTTGTACGCCGTGCCGCACCCGCCCTTGCCCAGCATCTCCGCGGACGCGCGCAGCAGCTCGTCCAGCTCGAACCGCCTCGTGCCGCCGTTGCTGCAGCTCAGGTCCTCCAAAAACACCATTTTGCCCCGCTCGAACGTCGCGCCACCGGCGCCAGCCGCCGCGACCACCCCGGCGGCGCCGTAAGGGCTCGAGGAGTACACTATCTTCTCCCCCTGCTGGAGCCGCCTGCCACTTCGCCGGCCGGAGAGGCGCGGCCAGAAGTAGCAGAAGAGCAGCCCGGCCACGAGCCCCACCACGGCGAAATCCCCAGCCACAATTGCCACCACGGCGGCGCGGCTCATCTTGCCCTTGCCGCTGCCTGGCGCCTCCGCGCCAGCTGGCCTACCCGAGGGCGAGGACGCCACCATGGCGGCAGCCGGAGGGCAGTCCCGTGCCGCGGACGCGTTCACCGCCCCCGAGGCGTTCGGCTGCTGCGCCTCGTCCTTGCACGGCGGGAGCGGCGCCCCGCAGAGACCGGCGTTCCCGCCGAACGCCGCGGCCGGGAACGCCGCCACAGCGGCCGGAATCCTCCCGGACATCAAATTGTTGGAGACATTGAACTCCTGCAGCCTCGGCAGCGCGACGGCGTCGATCCCGCCGCTGAGCCGGTTCGAGTCCAGCCTGAGCGTGAGCAGCCTGTCGAGGCGGCCCAGCTCGGGCGGCACGGCGCCGGACAGGTTGTTGAGCGACAGGTCGAGGCGGTAGAGCCGGTAGAGCGCGCCGAGCGAGGGCGGGATGGGGCCGGACAGCGCGTTCCGCGCGAGGAAGAGCAGCTTGAGCCCGGCGAGCGGGGAGAGGTCGGGGATCCCGCCCGAGAGGGCGTTGCCCTTGAGGCTGAGCACGCGGAGGCCGTCGAGGCGCGCGAGCGCCGGGAGCGCGGCGGCGCCCGAGAGTCCCAGGCCCTCGAGCACCAGCCGCGTGACGCGGCCGCCGGCGCAGATGACCCCGCGCCAGGACCCGCCGCAGGGCGCCGGGTTCGCGGACAGGTTCCAGCTCGCGAGCGCGGAGCCCGACGGGTCCGCGGCGAGGCGGAAGTCGGCGAGCGCCGCGACGTCAGCCTCCAGCGAGCCGGCATTGGCGAGGGAATGCAGCAGCAGCAGCGGCGACAGGAGGAGTAGGAGCGGCAGCGGCAGCGGCAGAGCTGTGCCGCCGCCGTTGGGAGGCATGCTCTTTTTTCTTGCTTTTCCTTTTTCTCTCCTGGGGTTTTCTTGGGGGCTTGCGCTTGGCTCGTGCGCGCGCGCGCTGCTCGGTCCGCCGCAAGTAGGAAATGGACAGCGGCGAGAGGGACGGAGCGGCGGATGGTGTTGGTGCTCGTGCTTGTGTTGTGTTTCCCTCTCGTCGCGCGTGGACAGTCGCGGGCTCGCTCGCTGCCCTTGTGGCTTGGAGCCTTTTGCCCTCCCGTCTTTTACAGCTTTTTACTGGGCACGAGCAGTGAGCTACGGTGAAGCCACTCGGCCCGTGGCCCACCACCACCCGGGCGCGGTGGCCTCGCGTAACTGGCGATTGGTCATTGGTGAACGGCGAGCTGAGCTGTGAGCCGCTCTCTTGCCCGAGCGGGGCGGGGGAGGACGACGAAGGCGATGCGCGGTGGCCGGCGGCGGGGGGGCGAGCAGAAGGCGCGGACGGACGGTGCGGCGGCGAGAGTGGTCAGCGGTGGTGGAGGACGGCAGCGCCACCGGAGCCGGAGGAGGTCAGGGAGGCAGGGGCGCTCGGCTCTCGATTGGATTGATTCCAATGGCGGAGAGCGAGGAATAGGCGTCCCTTACGGAGCGGCGGGGCGTCATAGCGGGCGGATGGCGCCTGGGCTCCACCTCGCAGCCGTTGTTTGGGCCGGTGGGAGCATCACGGCACGTCGCTGTCGCGGTGGGACTTTATTACCTCCGTGCTAGAGCAAGGCGGGAGTAGTTATTGCCGCCTAGATTAGCGGGTGGTCTCGGGATGCGTGGAAACGGCGGGCAAATAAAGATCGTGCGCAATCCGGAGATCATGATGGCGCCAAGATGCCTCTCTAGCGCGCGCTGCAGAGGCGGGCGGGGCTGGTGGTGCCGTGGTGGCCTGGTGGGGGCTCTCGTGCCAAACTTGAGTAACTGCGGTGCAGTTTGGGTTCGGGGGACGTCCAGGATGGTTGTACAGAGTACAAACTAGGCTGATTCGTGAGCACGTGCCGAGCAACTGGTAACTTCAGGCAATCAGGCCATGTGACGAGAAAAAAATGAGGGGCCTTATGGTTTCCGTAGTTATCGTTCTACCTGTACTTGAGCTTGGTTAGCCAGTCAATGCTATATCAACCTTGACCCCCAGTCGCGAACTCAAGGTCGACCTGGTGCAGGTTCTACACCGCTCCCTTCATCAAAATAGGAAAATCTAAGGCGCGGTTTACTTTGATCATTATATATCATCAACATGCCATAACTCTTGTATTTCTATGTGATCTCCATATAATATTAATACTTTCTCTATTTTTATTTACATATCATATTAAATTTAAATTTATTCTAAATTAAAGTTAGTTAACTTTGACCAATTCTATAAAAAAATATAGCAAACAATTGTCGGGTCGCCGCCGGCCGTGTCGTCAGCCGAACCCCATGACCTTGGGCGCCACCCGGAGCAGCGGCTCGAGCGCGTCCGGCGAGAACTTGCGCGCGAACAGGTTGCAGATGCCGTTCCGGGCGCCGTTGTAGAAGCACCGCCCGCCGCCGTCCTCCCGGATCTCCCTGATGAGCGCCTCCGTCACCTCCTCCCCGCCGTGGGTGTGCGGGTGCCGGTTGACGGCGCGCTTCCAGTCGGCGTACGTGAGCGTGCGGTTGGCGTTGCGGGGGCCCCACCCCAGCAGGCTCACCAGCGTCGGGAGGTAGTGCTCGTCGATGAGGCACTCGCTCCGCCCCACGCAGAAGTCGCGGAACGCTGGGAAGCAGAAGTCGTCGGCGACGGACTCGAGGGCGAGCGCGCGGTCCATCTCGAACCACTGCGCGCCCTTACGCCACCGCGCCAGCGTGATGTTGCGGGTGGCGAAGAAGGGCCGGTACCGCGACCGGCTGCCGCCGTTCTCGTAGCAGTCGACGAAGCTGGTGTTGGCGCCGGTGAGGAAGGCGTACACGGTGGGGAAGTCGTACACCGGGATGCACGCCTCCGAGAAGAGCGCGAACCGCTCGTTGCCGAGGTCCAGGAGCGCGTTCGCCAGCAGCCGCCGCTCCGCCTCCACCAGGCTCGCGTCGCCCCATTTCGTCCTCTGCGAAACCACCGAAATCGAGTGTAAATTTGGGTTTTGAACTGCAGGAAGAGATTCATAGGTTTCGTATTCAGAGTGCTCCGTCTGAATTCTTGGTCATTATTTACCTGGCTCGGAATGTAGCGGCCGTAGAAGACGGAGTCCGCCGGCGGCGAGCCGGTGTAGGAGGGGTGGGCGTGCACGTAGATGGAGTAGAGCCCCTGGTGGCCCTCGAAGAACTTCTCCCACAGCGGCCGCAGCGGCAGCTCCCCCCGGACCAGGAACAAGAAGGCGACCTTCGGCACGCGGCTGTCGGGCGCGCGGCGGACCATGGGCGCCATGGACGCTAGCCAGTACAGCTCCTCGTCGGTCATGTTGTGCATGACGCCGCTCGGCGCCGTCAGGAACCCCGCCGACCCCGTCCGCTGGTCTTGCGTCGGCGTCGGCGGCGGTGGCGGCGTGGGCGAGGACGCCGCCGCGGCAGCGGAGCGTAGCGGCGGCATGAAAGGGAGGTAGAACCTGATGAACATGGCGTTGGAGGAGGTCACGCCGAGGACGAACCCTAGCGAGACGAGAAGGAGCATGGACGCCACGCCGACGAGCCTCCCGCCCAGGCGGGACGCCCGCGTGGGCTTCTTCGCGTCCTTCATGGCTTGGCCTCCTCCCGGTAGCATGCGTGAGGGTGAAATGCTCTGCCCAGGTTGGTTGCACACTTGCTGCCTTATACAATGGCTCGTAGAGTCGTAGCCTCGTTCAGGCACGCCGGCGGCCGCTTTGCTTTCTCTGCAAATTAGCATGGCTTGCTCGTGCAAAAGCTACTACTACTCCCTGACTTACTTCACTAGCTGTTAGTAGGATGCAAGCAATCGATGGGCCGCGGTTTCATCCTTTGCTTCCGTTATGAACTACCGATAATGAAGAGTTATAAACAGCTTCAGATCTATTTTTGTTACATATTACTGTGCAAAAACATAGTATGAGGAATCAGTTAGTCAGAATTGCAGACAGTCACACGATTTCTGGCAAATCTCCCCACTCAAACGAAAACATGTTCGCATTATACTGTACTGTTTTAGGCTTTCAGCTGCAGATTGTGAAAAGTAGCTTGTACATTGTAGATTTTTAAAAACTAGGGGAACCCATATTATTGTTAGAATGTTACAATCCGGGGGCTACATTGTTGTAATCTTGGTATTGAGATCTGGCTGTTAATTTGTTTGAACTTGGGATTGTGCGATCGCAAACTAGCACTAGTAAGCTGAAACAAACATTTAGAGATTATTAAAGAAGAATAAAATAAAGGAAAAGGCTGCATTATATTTTTTCTATTTGTAAATTATTTTTACAATGGGAGTGAGTAAATATGATTTATGTAGAGATAATATTTTCTAGGTGGAGACTGAAGAATTGTCACTTGTATGCATATCTAACATATCTCACCCCTTGATTCTTCTCACGTTGAAGTGGCTTGACGTCTGATCCAGGGACACGTTTTGGCAAAAAAAGGAAACTTAGGATTGACACAAGTGTAGGCACGGTAAACGAGGATGCATAACCGTGATGCATGTTCTGATCTGTTTCAATATTCCTTCAGGTCAAACATGTTCATGAGTACATAAGATCGCCAACCAGTGGGTCCCGTAGCACAAGTCTATTTCAAAACTTCGACTTCACGCAACTACGCAATCGTGAGCGGTAATAATTCCTTTAAGAACTATACGACAATTATTTTAACCTCAGGCTCTGGGAAGTATACAGTGATCCAAAATCTTGACGATCAGGTCACCCAAAGCCCAACCTTGGGAGCCAATCGGAGCAGCGACTCGAGCGTGTCCGGCGCGAACTTGCGGGCGAACAGGTTGCAGATCCCGTTCCTGGCGCCGTTGTAGAAGCAGCGGTTGCCGCCGTCCTCCCTGATCCGCCTGACAAGCTCCTCTGTCACCTCCGCCTTGTCATAGGTGTGCGGGTGCATCCCCTGCGGCCGCTTCCAGTCCGCGTACGTGAGGGTCCGGTTGGCGTTGCGGGGGCCCCACCCTAGCAGGCTGAGCAGCGTCGGGAGGTAGTGCTCGTCGGTGAGGCAGCGCCACCGGCCGACGCAGAAGCCGCGGAACATCTGGATATAGGGCTCGTCGGCGACAACCTCCAGCGCCAGGGCGCGGTCCATCTCGAACCACTGCGCGCCCTTGCGCCAGTGCTCGATGGTGATGTTGGTGCGCTCGGCGAAGTACCTGTCGTAGCGCGCCCGGCAGTCGCCGTCGCCGTAGCTGTCGACGAAGCTGGTGGCGGAGCCGGCGAGGAAGGCGTGCACGGTGGTGAAGTTGCGGACGGGGATGCACGCCTCCGACAGCAGCACGAAGCGCGCTCGCCAGCAGCCGGCTCTCCGCCTCCACCAGGCTCACGTCCCCCCATTTCGTTTTCTGCACGAACCCAGCGAGGATGCATTCATGGTTGCGTCGGAAGCTGCAGCGAGGGATTGATGACGAAGAAGCTGCAGTTCATTTCGTTTGCTGCTTGATTTACCTGGCTTGGGATCATGCGGCCGTAGAACACGGAGTCCTCCGGCGGCGAGCCGGTGTAGGAGGGGTCGGCGTGCACGTATATGGTGTAGAGCCCCTCGTGCCCCGCGAAGAACTTCTCCCACAGCGGCCGCAGCGGCAGGTCCCCTCTCACCAGGAACAAGAAGGCGACCTTCGGCACGCGGTGGTAGGGCGTGCGGCGGAGCTTCGGCGCCATTGACGCCCTCCAGAATAGCTCCTCGTCGGTCATGTTGTGTATGACGCCGCTCGGCGGGAGGAAGCTCATCAGCCCCATCTGCAGCTTCTGTGGTGCTGGAGGCGGCGTAGGCGGCGGAGGAGGAGGTGCCGACGGCTTTGGAGAGGGCAGCGATGGCACGACGAAGGGATGCTGAAGTTTGGGAACTTGGCTATGGATGCCATGCCCAGGACAAATCCCAAGGAGATGAAGAGAAGCATATGAACCACGTACAGGAGCTTCCCGCCGGAGCGCGACGCCCGGGTGGGCTTGTTTGTGTCCTTCATGGCTTAGCCTCAAGCTAGCAGCAGCAAGCGTGAGAGCCCAGGTTATACTGCTGCTGCTAGTGATGTACTCGGTGATTGGCCCGTGCATTGAGGCGACCACGCATGCATGTACAACTTGCGCAAATTGGCATGGCTTGCTCGTGCAAAAGTTGGAGAGTACAGACTAAGCTATTCATTATTAGTAAGATATAGACAGGAAGGGATAATCTATGAGCCATGAGCTCATCCTTTGCTTCCACTATGAATCAACTACAAGGTGCAACTGGAGACAATGTATCCGCTGATTTTTTTTATTTTTTATTTTTTTGAAATGATGGCTTGCTTAAATTCCTCTCCATTCTGTCACCACTGAACTTAATTTCATCTTCTTCCGAAATGGAGAAACAAAGCAAAAGCAGCACCCTTCTCTGAGCAAGGTCTCATGGAGGAATTTAAGATCTCTGTCATTTCAGCCACTGTAGAAAACTCAATGGATTTTCTACTGATTCATGACACACTACCGTATTTCCAAGGAATACAATGGTAGTAGTGTTGTGTTAGAGATAATATCTTCTTTTTTTCGTCTCATATCAACAGAAATGGGTACTGACTGGTACCGTTCCTGAAGAAGAAACAAAACCGGTAGTACAACAATCTTGAGCATCTCAACCAAACCCCATAACCTTTGGAGCCAAGCTGAGCAGCGGCTCGAGGGCGTCCGGGGCGAACTTGCGCGCGAACAAGTAGCAGATGCCGTTGGCCCCGTCATTGTAGGTGCAGTTCTTGCCGGCGCCTCCCCTGATCTCCCGGATCAGCTCCTCCTTCACGTCGTCCCTCCCGTACGTCCGGGGGTGCACTCCCCCCATCCGCCAGTCCGCGAACGTGAGCGTCCGGTTGGCATTGCGTGTCCACTCGGTCAGGCTCAGCAGCGTCGGGATGTAGTGCTCGTCCATGAGGCAGGCCGGCACGACGGCGTAGTACTCTTGGAACGCCGGGAGGTAGGTGTCCTTGGAGACGACCTCGAGTGCGAGGGCGCCGTCCATCTCGAACCACTGGAAGCCCTTGCGCCACTGCGCCAGGCTGATGTTGCTGCGGTCGGCGAAGAAGGGGTTGTAGCTAAGGTTGAAAACGGATGGAAAAAGTCCTGTTTCCTTCGTCCGTATTTCTATATTTCTTCTACATTTGTGGCTAAAGGGAAATGGGATGGTAAGTTCCGGAAACGGGACGGGAAATTGAATAGAAGTAACCGGGAACGGAATGAGATAAAGGAGAGGGTATATTCCACCCGTATTGTCGGGATCCCGTTTTCAATCAGGATGAACCCGTATTTATCTTCTTTTTTATTTATACGGGATAGGCCAAATAACAGCCTACCAGACCAGCACTTTGATTAGGCCCAAGACGTTCATCAAAGCTCAAATCTCTAATACCCCGACCCCCTAGGCCCTGGCGGCCGCCGCCCGCTTGCTGCCAGCCTGCCTCGCTTGTAGCTCCCACCCCGCGCGGCCGCCGCCCGCCCGCTGCTTCGCTCCCACTCCGCGCGGCCACGCCTCGCCTGCACCTGGTGCCTCCGCGGCTCCTACGCCCATCCCGCTCGATTCCCACCGCCATGCGCTCGCCGGCGGCTGGCCGCTGCGCCCAAATCGCTGCACGCCGGCGCTCCTGGCCTTTTGCCGCGTGCGCCGCCGCTCCCTCCGCCCGCCGTGGCATACGCGGTGCCCACGACCCCGAGCTGCCGAGCCACACGCCGCCGTCCTCGACATGTTGAAGATGCCGCTAGCTGCTACTTGCCTGCTTGTCTGCTAGAAGGCTGGAAGCAATGCACCTGTACCGTGCCCCGCAACCACTCATTCTGAAGTTGGTGTTGGCTGCCTGGCCCCGCAGCAGCAGTGCGTGTGCTAGTGTGTGCTTTGAATATGTAACGTGTGACAATATAGACTATGTTGTAACTTATCATCCTGGTATAAGTTTTCAGTTTCCGTCCGTATTTGTTCGTTTCCGTATACCTATTTCCGTCCCATTTCCGACTATTCCGGTCCCGCTCCCATTTTCGGTGGAAAATACGGTAGCAGAAATAGGTAAGAGGTTTTCCCGTCCGTTCCTACCCATTGCACACCTCGCTGTCGTGGTTCACGAAACTGTCGACAAAGCTGGTGCTAGAGCCGGTGAGCAGGGCGCACACGGTGGTGAAGTTGTAGAGGGGGATGCACGACTCGGACAGGAGCGCGAAGCGCTCGTTGGCGAGGTCCAGGAGTGCGTTCGCTAGGAGTCGACGCTCCGCCTCCACCAGTCACATCCCCCCACTTCGTTTTCTGCATTAAGCCATTCACCAGATAGTAGTTGCATTACAAACGTTGCAGCTGAAAACTGCTAGTGGTCACTTGAATAGAATGATTAGCAAAAAAGTGCAGACAAGAATGATGAAATTGTTTCATGGTATTAATCACAAGCAGAGAGTTACTCAGTTGGGTGAGCATCAATTTGATTATCTGAAGGTTACTCATTGCATTTGATTTTTTCAATGCAATGTAGCACATTATTTTCAGGTTGTCCTATCTTGTGGTTGCAGTACATATCTCTCTCAATAGATGGAAAAAATTTCAATTGGTTCTATCTTTTAGTACCTGACTCGGGATCATGCGACCGTAGAACACCGGACTCCTTCGGTGGCGAATCGGTGTAGGAGATCGGTGTGCACGTAGATGGAGTACAGGCCATCGTACCCCGCGAAGAACATCTCCCACAAAGGCAGGTTCCCTCTCGTCAAGAACAAGAAGGCAACCTTTGGCACGCGGTGGTACGGCGTGCTGTGGACCCTAGGCGCCATGGATGCCCACCAGAACAGCTCCTCAGCCGTCATGTTGTGCATGACGCTGTTTGGCATGAAGAAGCGCATCGCCCCCACTTCCACTTGTGGGGGCGGCGATTGTGTAGGCGGAGGCAATGGTGGGGATGGCATAGGCTGCAGGGGTGGAGGTGGTGATGACACGGGCGGCAGCAGCAATGGTAGCAACCGCGTAGGAGAGGGCATTGGTGGAACGAAAGGAAGGCGGAAGTTTGGGAACTTTGAGTCGGAGATCATGCCCAGGAAAAATCCCAAGCAGAAGAGGAGAAACATAGGCACCACATCGAGGAGTTTCCTGCCTAAGTGAGAAACCGGCATGGACTTGTCTGTGTCACCCATGACTTGCAGACTTAGCTTCAAGCTAGCAGCATGCGTGATATAGAAATGCTGCTACCTTTGGTTCTACCATCACTCCCTTAACTAGTGATATACTCTCTCATTGAGGCACCACGCATGCAAGCACAACTTGTCCAAATTGGCATGGCTTGTTTGTTCGAAAGTCATGAGCACTCGCTAACCAATCTATTAGGAGTAGGCTATATCTCAGGAGCTACCTATGAGCCACAAGCTTCATCCTTTGCTTCCACTAGAAATAACCGTAGGAATAAGCAACAGAACATCTACTGTATATGTATATACGATACCCAAAAGAAATTCTCCTTACCTCTGTCATGCAGGGCGTAAGAGGGGCTCCTTATCAACCGGATTTGCATAAAAACACAAGAATTTGAACCAAACAGTGCAATTGGTGAAGATGTACCTACTGAAATGACGCCTTTCATTATTGAACTAATTCCATTTCTTAATTATTTCGGTCTATTTTAAAACATAAGATAAGAAAACGGTAAAAAAAACAACATCCTATCTACATCGGCAGGACCAAAGATTGGTGAAAAGAGGCCAAATTAGATACTACTTGCCATAGTTTAGTTCTGTTTCATGACTCATGAGGGAGCAAATTGGTATGTACACCGATTTTTTAAGTCTTGTAATAAGGAAGGACATTTGTTCACGAAAATATGAAGATCTTGATTTCACAACCGTGTTGGGGAGGCCTCCTTCGGACCCCTCCGAGGTGCGGGAGCAACCTCGACTAGAGACGAGCCACAATCGAGCGAAGAGGAAGCGAAGTGCCGCCACCGAAGGGATGCCGAAGTACCGAAGGCGAAGCAAAGGGTTAGCGCCAGAGGAGGACTGAAGCGCCCGTGAGCCGGCAGGGCTTCGCACCCCCCCCCCCCCCCCCCCCCCCCCCGCGACGAGCGAGGTGCAATGATCCGAAGGGTCGGGGCGAAGCCTGTAGCTGAAGAGGGCACCAGCTAGGAAGCACACGTGGCATGCTGACTTGTAAAATAGGGTTAGAGAGGAAAATTATCATCTGCCCCAGGAATATTACGGGAATGTAGCAGGTGAGGGGTAAAAATGTGTAATGTTCCGAGGGGAAGTTGAATAGTCCTCTATAAATACCCGTGTAACTGTAGTTGATGAGATGGTTGATCTCTTTGTAATAGAATATTCTTACTTGATTTCGAAGGGTGTCTTTGTATTCGATAGCAAGCAGTTTTGTCGCTTAAACTGTTGTGGTACTTCTTCATCTTTGAAGGATACAACCTACCAACAGTTTTAGCGTCCACCGTAGGATTTCTCATCTAGGCATGTGAGATGACATAAGTGATCAATGTAAAAAGGCCATATAAAAGCAATGCTAATCATGAGTCGGTATCTATTATGAACAATTCGTGATACGAGCCACGAAATGCCTAGCATTATTCAATTTTCGCTCCTCTGTACCTTAGGCCTCATCCTTAACTTGCGTTGGGGGAAAAAAAATCCTAACCATGAAATAATTCAATAATTGTTCCCCAATTATATTTCTCAGATAATTCAACGACCATTCAAGCATTCACACTTCCAATTCGGCAATTTTCATACCCCCTGCCCCGCTCGGCTCCCGGCACGCCTGCAGTCTCGGAGAGTGCAGTACCCCGCGCCGCGCGCTCACCGCGCAGCCCGTCGCGTGCTCTACCTACCGCTCCCCTTCTCGCTTTGTTCTCCATCCGCCGGGGGGCGTAGAGACCGAGAGAGAGCTAGGGGCACGGTGGATTTGGGAAATGGGGATTGGGACTTGGTGGCGCCGGATAATGCAGTTAGCAGAACTGCTGCAAACCCTAAACCGCTGCTGCTCGCAGCTTCGCCTGCCCGTGTCGGCGTCTCGTTTGCCCGAGCTCGGCCAGCCTAGGCAGCGGCGGAGAGAGGTGAAGAACTGTGAAAGGTGCGTTGGGCCAACGGGAGCGTGGGCTGCCTGGTGGAAGCGGATGGGCCAGCTGTGGGCTCAAAACGGAAGTCTCAGCTCGAGAGACCAGCCCGTTTGCAATTGAAGTGGGCCTCCAGCAGGTCACGATAGTTTTTTCCTCCTGACGTGTTTCCTCCCGGATAATGAAACTGTCCGTCTCGGCTCTTGGATTTGCGATACCGGACACATGATCTTTCTGAACTGATTTCTATTAGTGGTTTTGCTCCTTTTCTTTTATGTTTATTTTAGTTGAATATTTGAAAACTATAGTAAATCACAAAATAATTATAAAATAGAAAATTTAATTTTGTTGGACTCCACGTGAGTAGATCTATGCATTGAACATGTGATATGATATAATTTAATAAAAAAATTTATTGTACTTTTAGATATATACTATTCTGTAATTAATTTATAGCTATAATTTTCGTGGTCCAATTATGGTAAAATTTTTATGGTAAGCTAATCATTATATGCTTGAGTTTTAGTAAAAAATTTATGCTCATTTGATCATTTATGCTTGAGAAACTAAATTCCAAGCTATATCAGAGATTCTTCAGTTTCTCAAGCATACATGATTCAATGAGCATGAATATTTTACTACAGCTCAAAAATATAATGATTAGCCCATCATAAAAATTTCACTATAATTGGACTACGAAAACTGTAGCTATGAATTAATTACAGAAAAGTATATATCTAAAAGTATAATAATTTTTTTACTAAATTATATCATATCATATGTTCAATGCATAGATCTACTCATGTGGAGTCCAACAAAATTAGATTTTCTATTTTATAATTTTTTTTAATTTACTATAATTTTTCAAAGATTCAGCCAAAATATACATAAAAGAAAAAGAGCAAAACCACTAAGAGAAACCAGCAAGGGAGGTCATGTGTCCGGTATCGTGAGTTTAAGGAGTCTAGACGGATGGTTTTATTGTCTAGGGAGAAAACGCGGATTTGTCCGGGAGGTAAAAATAATTTTTTCTTTTTTCTAAATTCAAATAGAGAAGGAAAAGAGACTGGGCTGTCAAACTCCTAGAAACTGGCCGCATGCAGAAAATCTATCCATCTTCGGAAATATTTTTTTCCTTTATACCTTCCATTATTGGAGATGCACTGCTGAGATTGCGGGTTGTGGTGGGTGCGGAGCGGGTTCACAAGCTGGTGGATAGATGTCAGCAGCGAACCGGAGGAGGCGGATGAGGATCTAATTTGAGTATCAAACTTGAAATGCTATTTTCTCCCAAACCGTTACTCCATTTTGAAATCCGTTTAAACTACCATATTATTTGAAATTAATGAAATAAAATAAGATCCAATATGATTATATTTTTATTTTTTTATTTATAAAAATCAACATTTGCAATGTACTATTTCAACATTTGAATAACTACTTCAGCATTTTGGATTTTGGATGTATCAATTAAACAATTCCACACAAAATGTTGATCTAATTTATCTGAATTATTGAACTAAATTTGAGGAAATGTTGATTCTGTTATTTTAAAATGTTGAGTACATTATTAAACACTTTAAATATATTTGTTCAATTTTTGTGTAAAAATGCTAGAATAGTACAAACAAAATGTTATTTTTTTGATATATTTACCGAACTCCTGATGTTGAAATTCACAGCATTGTACATCTTGGGGTGTAATTAGCTAATAGATAGGATAATTAGAAGATTGAAGAAAGGAAAAAGAAGAAAAAAATATCGTACGTGAGAACCACCAGCCCTGCGCGCTGTTATTGGTGGGCCTCTAATGGGCCTTTGCGATTCATACCAAACTATCTTGTACTCCGAAAATTGCGCGTCCCGCAACGCTGCTAGCGCAGCGTATTAATGCGAGCGGCGACGTCGGCCGGTCGATCCAATCGGACGGCCGACGTTCGTCCCTGCAAATACTCGCACTCGCGCGCGTATGACTGTGAGTCAGCGCACCATAGAAGGAGATTTCGAGTCACCATAGAAGGAGATTTCGAGTCACTGTAGGTAGGCTCCTCTACCGGTACTCATGTTCCACCTTGCGGCAGTTGCTGTCAGAGTTCGGAAAGAGAGGCTGCCGGTTTTCGTGTAGGCTCCGGACCTAGGAAGGAGAGGGGTGGCAGGGAAGTCCGGCGGCGGCGGCGGGTTGAAGGCAAGGAGGGCCGCCGCCGGCGGGGTGGTGGTGAGATAACCGTTGGACCAGGATCCGGATGGATGTGTGGCAGCCGGTGGTGGTGGTGGCGGGTTGGAGAAGGCCGGATCCCGCGGCGACGAAGGCAGCGGCGCGGAGCTCCTCGTGGGCCGTCGCGGGCCTTCCGCGACCTCTCGTCTCCTAGCACCCCTTCGTCCCTGCCCGAGCAAAGCTGCTGTTGTGTCGCCTTGTCGGCTGACGTTCCTTCTCGGCCGTCGCATCGAGAGTAAGTGACTGAAGTGAGAGAATCAAAGAGTGACCACTCGTCGGTCTCAGTGCTGTGTTTGTTTGGTCCAGGTCTCAGGCGATTTGGGAGGCGATCCCCGCACGCCTGGAGTTCGGCGGCCGTCGTCGCCCTCAACAACCCCGTCCGCACGCCCGGAGTCCGGCGGGCGTCGTTGCCCTCAACAGCCCCGTCAAGATCTTCTTCCCCACAACAGGTTTTCAGCAAAATCCTCCTCCACCGATCTGGTGTCTGGTCTCCTCTCCCTTCTTCTGCCTTTGCTTCTCGTCGGCTCGCCCTCAAACCTCCTACGCCGGACGACGCATTCCTTGCTGTTCATTAGAGAAAGGAGCTGCTGCCTGCGGTCCATCCCAACGCTCCGCACCTCTGATTGGAGACAGCTTCTGGGAGTGCTCCGGCTGCGGCGGCCTCAGGGAGCTTCCAAGGAATCCTACTCTATTCTGTCGGTAACAGCTGTAGCCAGGCTGTTACTGTGTAGAGGGGACAAATCAACAAAACCGACTTCGAGGACAGTGTTAGTTTATTTCAGCAAAACATAGCTGCTCCTGCTGCGCTATTTTGCTACAGCAAATCAATTTTTTCCAGAATCAGGGAATTGAACAGATTGAGCCTCTAGACTAGTGTTCTTTGGCCAGAATCCCAATAGGGTTAACTGAGGAGTAAAGAAAGATGGATAGGGTGGAGGGTAGGATGCGATCCATGAAGCTGTCGGAGGGAGAGAAGGGGATTCGGGTTAACAAGACAACATGTGGCAATGATGAAGAACTCAAACCCACAAGCCGTTGGGGAAGTTATTTTCAGAAAAACCAGCAACGGCAGATTGTTTAATCAGAGTGTTCAAGAAAGCATGGTGTCGTAACAGGGGTAAGGAATTAGGAAACAACCACTCTCTCTTCACGTTCTTATAGGTATCAAGAAAGGGCATGTAGCACAGTGGTTGCAGTATTTTAGTAGCAACTCAGGTTCTGGATTTGATTTCTTATTCCTTATGGGAGCGGATTTTCAGGATTTAAAGCAAAAAAGAGTCACTTGATGGTTCTCTTGGTCGGCATGGGTGAACAGGGCGCCTATTTGTAGCCATGTGCGACTGCAGTTGCCGTCGTCGTAGAAGGCGGCCTTCATCACTGGGCTGTACACATGTGCAGCCATGCTTACAGGAAGGTACAACGATCTTAATTCCAAATAAAACATTATTTCAGAACACAAAACAATTTTCCAAGAATATTATTTCTAAGAAGAAAAGGTCATCACAAGAGAGATTGTTCTGAACATAAAACAAAATTAAATGTTCTAAGAACAATGTTCTAGAAAAAAATATTCTAAGAATAAAGAAAAATACTCAGAACAAAAAAGTTGTTTAAAAAGTATTTTTTAAATATAGACAAGCGTGATCTAGTTTTGAAGATCTCAATGCAAGGATCACTGCGGTATAATTAAAATTTGATTTGGATGATTAGTTTGCAAAATATAGAATTTTTAGTTTGAATACATATGTTGCATGCAGTCCGAGACATCAGTTGCAGCAGCGGGGATTCTTCTGCGACGTGTCGGAACCCACACGCGTGCGACAAATAGAAATCCCTGGGTGAACCAACCCATATACCGAATATCCTATTGTTTGAATCTTCACATATTAGGAAACATATGACCCATGAATTTGAAAGATGAAGATCTAGATCCGGTTCTAAAATGACAAGTATTTGAGATAGGATGTGGGTTTTTGTTCTCAGATCTGATAGAGGAGAGGGATGATTTAAGATGTTGCTACCTTGAGGGATTGGTTTAAGGGAACGGTTGGAGGGAGGTTTTCCACTGAAAATCTTAAATTTGTATTTAGAATAGCTTTTAAGGTGTCTTTTGAAAATGCTCTTACTTTGGACTTGGTGGGTCAACTGAAATAAAATCAGTGCGGGAGAACAAAAAGAACCTTGTGAAAAGGTAATCTTCAGAGGACGAATTATGGCTATAGAGACTGCAAGTATCATCGGGGATAAATCTGGAAAACAAACAATTGAACAGTTAACAAAGGAAAAATGGAAACCTCCACCTGTGGGTTTGGTTACGGGCAGATGGGGCTTTGTGCCTCGTGATTATAATGGCCAGGCGATCATAGCAGGTGCAGGTAATATGAGTGTTGTACATGATGCATTAAGTGCGAAGCACAAGCTTGTCTAGCTGCTCTACAAGTAGTTTCAGAATATGGGATTTCTCAAATACAATTGGAAACTGACTCCTCAATTGTTAGTGTAAGCCTTGAAAGCCAATTCAAATGATAGGGCTCCACGAGGTAATTTTGGTTGGGAAAGCACGAGAGATCATCCAATGTAGTTTTGTAGTTGTTGAAGTTTTGCTTACTTCTTGATCTTGTAACTCGTGTGCTCATGAAGTTACAAGATTACTCTCACGTTGGGACCCGGATCTTGTAAATCGCATTACTCTTGGTTGGGACCTGGAGCAGTCTTAGTTTGGACTGATCCCCTCCCGGATTCTGTAAACTATCTAGTGACCTGTGAGATGATTACGGAATCTGCTAAGGCATAAGAGTTTCAAAAAAGAGTGACCGAGGGAGGGAGGGAGGGAGTACTGGCAGCGGCGAGCGAAGCTGCCGCTGTGGGTACTCAGTATCTAGGAATATTTCTGTGTAAGCCAACTCGCCCACATTTTGTAATAGAGTTTTCTAAATTTGCAGCTGCTGCAACTGGGAAGCTCGGCTCAGCTTGGCCAGGAACAGTGAAGCAGAAACATGGTACGCTACTATCACTAAAACTTATTTTCTTTTGTAGATGCAGAATCTCTCGGTCTGCTAATCTGCGATGGACTATTTAAGTGCATTACTTGATTTGTATCCAGAGAAATCACGGATGATGCTCAGCTTTCATGTTATTTTTGCTTTTTAGACAGTGCTTTCAGACTAGCGACCAGGACCTCATGAACTTTTGTCTCTGTTTAGTGAGCCATTCAAATAAGTAACACACCTTTTTTGAAATTTTGGAGTGATTCGATTGATTGAACATTCACATCAAGATTTGAGATTCATTTTCAATTTGCAGCTCTAGACAGCATTCATCAATAGAAATGAGTTAGGAATCTGATTATGGCTGATTCCTATTCAACAAGAGCCTAATTAAGCAGATCCAAAATTTGCTATTAATGGACAGTTCTTTTCCACTGGGAAATATAATATGCCAACATGCAATGTAAATTTACATAACAAACAGCACAGTGGCGATTCCTACATGTACTATTAGTGAAGTATAATTGTGTTTGAGTTTGCATCCATGCTCATAATAGGTCATCATGTTTAAAGGTGGATTACCGCCGCATGGGGAATATGGAGCAGCACTACTTGCGGAATGCAACATCAACAACATCCTTCCTGCATCAGTTGAAAGATCTGTGGAAGAGCCCAAGGGGGACAGTGCTCCGTGTAGAGGCTTTGGCACTGGCGGCTATCGCCTTCTCTTTCTTGCTTGTTGCATTGGGAGCCTGCCGCCGCTGGTCTAAGCGCTGGATCATCCAAAAAGGCTTCTTGGCTGCAAACGTGTTATCTATATCCCTTGGGACTTACAGCATTGGTCTAATGCAATCTTCGGTGAAGAGCGAGATGTATCCCGTATGGGCCGTGTCTTTACTCACCCTCTTCGGCTGCGTCGATCCAGTCACTTCCTACAACGGCCTGACTACAAGGGCCCACTCTCGAAGATGGTATTTCAGCTCTCCCTCTATTGTGGATATGTCCTACTGATGAGTATCTCAACCATATCCAGTGATGTTGGTAACATAGCCATCGGTGTGCTGTCTGCTGTCAACTTTTTCAAGGGCTTTCATAGGTCCTTGGCGCTTGTGCTGCCAAGAAGAATGCGGAAAATGATAAGGCACCTTAAATCTGATGGCGAAAGCAGTGTAATATCAGATCTTGATGATTATGACTATGCAATAGTATCAGACTTGGTAGTTGATTTCCCCCTAGACATGGATGACCCAAAGCAGGGCTTTTATTCAATATCAGCGCGTGATGGAGTTTGGAGGAATAATATCAGTTCAAGCTGTGAAGACATGGTTAAGCTACGGATAAATGTCGGTGACTGTCATGATGTGTGCACTGCCTTCGCTTGTCTCATTTGTTGCAACGTCATTTCATTGGGTTGAGTGACATTTCGGAAAGGAAGAACGATATGTCGTATCCGATTGCTTCGGACTTCCTCGAGCCTTTAAGGTGATTGAGGTTGAGCTGGCTTTTCTACATGATACCTTCTTCACGGGTAATGCATTCCTTCACTACTATCAAGCAAAGACTGCTAGTTTCTGGGCATTCGCTTCATTCATCGGGATATGTTTTGTCGGGGTGGCAGCTGTCATCCCTGGGACAATGACTAGCCGCCATAGTGCTTCTCTTGGTCCAGGTGCTGGCACCATCACGACAGCAGATCTCACTGTTACTCTTGTCATATTGGTGTCCCTGGCTCTGCTGCAATTGTTGTCCGGTGCTGGACATCAAATTGGGCGAGAGTTGCCTTCGCCTGTGAGCACGCCAGGAACATGCAGAAAGGAACCAGACAGCCGATATGGTGGATGAGATTGAAAGGGTTTCTAGTCACCAGGATTAATTGGTTTGACAAATACCTGTGGCAAGATAAACTCAGCCAGCATTCAGTAATTGAAGCGAGCAGCAGGAAAGAAGGCAAGCTGTTATTCAGCAGGAGTGGCCGTCTTTATGTGAAGTGTGCTCGCTTTCTTCGGATGGTTGGATTGCAGTACGTTGGAGAGGTGCTCTGGGAACTGGTGGGCAGCGACAGTAGCACAGGGGCTGCTGTTAGGTTGCACCCCGATGTGAAGGGCTCCATTGCCGAGTTCCTTGGTCGGGTTCATAATGATACAATAGGGGAGAGTTGGTCATCCTTGTTTGTTGCTAATGGCGTAGATGAATGGTACCTTCCCCATTGGCATTTCGACAATCCTGCAGCTGCAGCACAGCTCTCGTATTGCTGTCTGTACACACGTTCTGTTATGCTGTGGCATGTTGCGACAAGCTACTGCGAACTAGCAGAGCAAGCGAAGCAGAAGGAGCACACAGGGGCAGAAGAAAAGAGTCGGCGCGTGGCCCTAGCTCTGTCCAAGTATTGCGCCCACTTGCTGGTGTCAGCGCCAGAGTTGCTACCTGGGACGCTTCCGAAAAGGAAAGAAACGTATGATGGTGTCGCGTTGGAAGCAAGGAGAGTTCTGCAAGGGGCCAAAGACAAGCTTGAGGCAATGCGAAGCGAATCCTATATCGATCTCGACAGCCCTAGGAGCATCTTCTGGGACGGTGTGCGTCTTGGGAAGAGACTCCTCCTTGGGGACATTGGGGGTCCCTGGAAGCTGCTGGAAGTTTTCTGGGTCCAGGCGTTGCTCTACGCTGCGCCGTATGGCGACGTGGAGATGCATATGCAGCACCTCTCGCAGGGTGGCGAGCTCATCACCCATCTCTGGGCATTGTTGTACCACGCCCACATCTACAGCTGGCAAACTGTAGAGAGATGGGGAGGGAAGCCGATGAAGTTGGAGACCGAGGAGGTAGAAGAGAATCCTAAGGATGGAGGACAGTTCAAGGGTGACCTTAATACCTGTTCAAATGCAGATGATAACCCGAGGAGTCCAATTCCTCTTCAAAGTGCCACCGACATAGAAGAGAACTCCATGGACATGGATTCCGAGGTTGAGATCGAGGATGACGTCAGTTCCTGTTCAAAAGATGATAATCCGAATAGGATTTCAGTTCCTGTTCAAGCTGACATCCGATGGACATGTAGAACAGACTGAGGAGGACTTTAGTTCCTGTTTATAAGGGTTCAGGTGACCAGCTGCGCTCGAATTTTTTTTTGACCTTTTCAATCTTCTAAGGGGGTGTGTGGATCCTAGTGCTAATGTCTGAAATTGCTAAACTTCAGCACTAGCTCATCTAAATACAAGTGTTAATGGGTGGTGCTAAAGTTTAACCAAGACTCAAAAGCTTTAGCTAGGGAACAAGTGCTAAAGTTTAGCACGTCCACTTTAGCACATCCAAACAGGGTCTAAGTATGTTTTCTATTCCCTCCGTCTCAAATTACAATTTGTATTGATTTTTTTAAATATATAATTTTTGCTGTGTATCTAGAATGTATATCTAGATGCATAGCAAAATATATGTATGGTAAAAAAGCCAAAATAAATTGTAATTTGGGACGGAGGTACTAGCAGATTTTAAGGTACTCCCAAATGAATATGGACCATCCATCAGAGGTAATAAGCACTATACCACAGCCCTAAAATACCGTCGGATGTGAGTCAGTAAATCTAGAAGATTACCGATGGACAATTGGTCGGTACAGTCGGTATATCGAGGTTTTCCGACTGACTATCAGTCGGTATAAATATTTTTATTCACCGTTTGAGCATAAGTCGGCAATTCACGGTAGTTGGGTTGGAGGTTCGGTCGGCATATAGTTGAGATGAAGAACACATATATGGTTTATCTTTCTCTTTTCAATCCAGAATTAAAATTTGTAATTAGTATTTTTCCCTCGTATGAACTCCAAATTTGATGGTTCTTTTTTTCTCTAAATTTTTTTAAAATCACTATCTTTCATTTAATATTGTTTGTTTGTATTATAATTGCTATTATTTTGGATTTTTTTCATATGACTTATTTTCTACTTAAGTAGAGAATAGAAAAAAAATGTTTTTCATAACAATTGCTATTGTAACTTTATATTTTCTAACATTAAGGTAAGCATAAGATTGTGTCCAAATTTATGTGTATACGAGTTTAAAGTATTATGAGGTATTTAAATCTTAAATTTTGACTTGAGTTATAACAAACTATATGAGAGACATATCCTTTTGTGAACAATGTATGGTCTCAATTTACTAAAACTATTTAATTTTTTTATGGGAATCTTATGGACCAAAAATATGCTGTCATGTAAATTTATAGATTTTTTGACCAAATTTAGATAATATTATAATTATTATGTGGTAATTTGGAGAAAGAAGTTTGAAGTATCCCTAGAAGTCAGTTGAATTTTTCATCTATCTTTAGGACATGGACTAGAATAGAACATATGAGCCTAAATTAAATTTTTTTGCAAATTTTTGTAGCTTATTAGATGCACATGTAGTAAAATTTGAAATTAATTTCGATAATCATGTAGAAATTCATTTAACATATTGAAAATAGTAAATTAGTTTCAACATTTTTGAAACTTCTACAAGACATATTGTATGTAATCTATTAGATATAAAAAAATATATTGGTATATATAATATAATTATTTTTATGTGTTACTACTCCACAACGTTGCAATAAAATGGAAAAAAGAAAAAAATATTAAATGGGCCGAGAAACCTAGTCTGGACGTTATCGGCTAAGGCCCGACTGCTCCTTACTTTCAATCTTTGATCCAACAATTCCTATTGTGCCCCATATGCATAAAAAACCTTGGCTAGTCCCTCGGTAACCTAGCCACTTCTCCACTCCCGGCGTGGCGCATCCGCCCTTCTGTCCAGAACACCCGCCAGCGGCCACCACATCCACCCCCCTCACCCGCAGCAACCAGATCCTCCCCAAGGCCAGCAGCTCCGGCCACCGCGGATCCAGATCCGGCGGCAAGGGCGCATAGCCAGTGATGAGGACACCACACCTTCGGATACGACCATTGATTATAAGGTGAGCTCGTTCCTACTTTTACATAGTGATTTTTGGTACAGTTCACTTGGTTCCACATGTACATATCATTATTTGCTTGTAGATATAAATGTGTCTCAAAATGCAAGTACATCAAAGTTAAACTGTCAGTTTGTCGGCAGGCCAACATTGCTTCATTGGAAAGGTCATAACTCATCCATCCAGAGTGTGATTGAGGTCAATGAGCACTTGATGGAAAGCTTGCTTGATAAGCTTTCAAATAGATCTTGTCCCACTTCAATATCACGTTGGAAAGGTCTTCAAATCATCAAGACTAGCTGCGCTGATTATGCCAGGAGCTACGTCATCGTCATGAGCTTGTTATTTATCCTTGGGATTCTGGCCAAGTTGAAGCACGACCCAAGGAGTTGGGGAACACATTAAGGAATCCCTTGGACGTCCTTCCCCTTGGCCACCTCCTTAGGAGGCCAGCAAGGGTGTCCAAGTCAAGTTGGAGGCCCAATCCATGTCAAGTTCGAGTCCATCTCGGACTCCATGATCAGTCTGTGGTAAAACCGACGCCCAGTTCGCATATGGAGTCCAAATTCGACATTCTACATATATATAGAAACTTAAGGAGATAAACTTATCAATGCCACCGGTTTTACATCATTATCAGGTCCGAGTCAACTAGAATCGTCGAAACAAGTGGATATCCAGAATCTATCAGGGTGATGCGCCACCGTCTTTTGGGCTGTTGGCTCGTGTATCGTATTGGAGCCCATTAGGGGTGCGTCCAGAGGTCTTGCACGCCGCTAAACACTTTATATTCAGTAGAGCCGCCCAAGTTAGGGTTTGGGTTTTGCTTAGAATTATCTGTCAAGAACAGTTTCTCCGTCATCGGTTTGTGAAACCCCACATTCGAGTGCTTAATTCAAGGATTTCTACAATTGAGCTGTGTTCTTCCTTGCTCTTGCTTGTGTTCTTCGATTCGCATGCAGGAGATAGCCTTCGTGGCGAGGTCAACCGGACAGCACAAGGTTGATAACCAAGAGACGACGTGATGCTTCGATTGCGGGCTCGGGTCTTGTTGATCGGAAGCCGGATCGCTTGTGTTGGGTTGTCGATAAATCGATAGTTATCCTTCTAACGGAAGATCGGGCACCCTTGCATCCCATCAGCCAGCCCGCTTAGTGCGCCGGTCACCACAGCAGCGAGGGGCCCGGAGACGCACGGGCGCAGCGGCGTGCGATATGGCGGTCAGTGCTCCGGGCACGGCGGCCTGCGGGGCTAGGTGTGGTGGCAGGAGGGTGTGGCGCCTTGCGGCCCCTGAATGCTTGATGGTAGGCAGAATGCTTGATGAAGATGCCCACATTTCTCATTTCTAGTGTCGCACATTTGTAGTTTCTCATTTCTAGTGGTTATTGCATTACAGTTTTGATTTTCAGGAACATCTAGGATGGGTGCTAGGTAGAAACTAGAAAGCTAAGCCGCTCATAGTGCTGAACTGCTGATGGATGCCAATGAGCTATGTTAAGCTAGGATGTGTAATATAGTATCTTGTGTGATACCATTTAATGTGACATTTTGAACTTGATGTGTGCTATCTACATGAATGAATCAATTGCATGATGATATCTTTGTTTGGTTAATGTATCATCACTCTAACGTTGTGATGGATGTTTGTATGGTTATTATGGTCACTCATGGTAAATTAGCTTTTTTTATTCCATTAAAATGATCTCGTTGAACAATCAGTCGGTGAAAGTAAAAGTAGCGTATATCCTCACATAGTTGGTCGGTAAAGTATAGATGCGTCTGTCGGTAAAACTCGCTGGGCATCAAATTGTCGGTCGGTATAAACTTATAGCGACGCCACTTTTACCGACAAATAGTTAGGGTCGGCAAAACTCTTTGCCGACCGATGGTTGATCGCTGAAACGACTTGTACCGACCATAATGAAGTCGCTATCTCGAGGCTGTGGTATAGTGAGGTCACCGATAATAATTAATGTTCCTCTATATTAATTTGACAGGATGCTTAAGATTAATAAATATTTTGTTTCCTAATATACCGCGCTTTGATTTGGGCCTAGCCATACACACATGACACATGTATGGATGTACTAAACCATCCTGTGCATGAAATAAATGACGGTTCCTCTATATTAGTGCATGCATGCCTGACGTGTAGCATGTGTACACAAATATGAGAGGTGGCCTTATTGTGACATGGCACTGTTAGACGTGACATGCACTAGCTAACAATACATTAACAGTTACTCTTACAGCCTTTCGCATGTTCCTAACCGTGTACTACTCGACGTGACAGAAATGTACACAAATATATAAAACATCATTGGTTAATTAACGTGATAGACATGTACACCAAATAGGAGACGTGACATGGTACGTGAACATCTCACGATTGTAAAGCCTAGTTACATTGTAGCGCATACATAAGCATATCAGTTACATGGCATACTTAGATCATATTGCACAAACTAAAATAAATGTTATCATATGTAGGTAGCATGTGACATGGAGACAAGTGCTAATTTGATAGCATAGTATAGCTATCGAGCCTCCTCAAACTACACATCAGCTAGCTTTAGGACATGACATGTCAGATTTTGAGTTGTGTGCTACAAATGTTTGACAATATGGGAGGAAATGTTCTCGACATGGAGATGACACAAAGTTATTAGAGCTAGTACTCAGACTCTAATTGTTGGAGGTGGCATACAAAGGTATTCATTGGTCCCACCTGTCAATCGCATACCAATTTATTTTCTACACAGTCAGTGGCGGACCGTGACCCAAAAGCAAGGAGGGGCCAATTGCCAATAGCTGTTTACTAGAAGTCTATAAGCTAATTACTCATGGTGCTTCTTCATTGATGGACCATCAGATCTTCAGAATTTTCATCAGGTAAGGGGCTGGGGCCGGAACCCAGTTTCGCCTCCACTAGGTTCCGCTCCTGTACACAGTGAATTAGAGCCATATTACGGTTAATACGATGTCATGGAATGACTCAAAGCCCATGTACGGTCAGTACATTGGGGCATTGGGCTTGGCCCAAAGCCATCGTAGTATGTGTATTAGAGCTGCAGCCACCAGGAGCAAATCTTATCCATAGGAGGTCCTATTCGTAGCCTTGAGTAGGATGCTATTTGAAATTCGTGCAGATCTGGATTATTCGACGGCTACGAGACATCTCCTTCCTCCACCTCATCCTCAATCCGTGACTAGAGGCGCGCTCGAGCCGGCTCGTGGCGGCGGACGACAACGCTTTTTTATACTATTTTATACGGCTACGAGACATCTCCTTCCTCCACCAGGAGCAAATATTTTTATACTGTTTTGTACGATTTCATGCAATTTTTATTTCATACTATTTTATTTTTTTAGAATAGTTTTTAATTTTTTCCTAGATGCTTTGTACAAAATAAAATGTTTCATAATTTTTTTAATATTTGATTTTATTCTGAAAATATTGTAGAAAAATGTTTCGGAACAATGTTGTGGAATTGTGGAACATTTGATTTGTTCCGAAAAATGTTCTAGAAAAAGTTTTCCAGAATAATGTTATGAGAAAATGTTCCGGAATATTGTCCTTGAAAATTTGATTTTGTTCCAAAAAAATATTCTGAAATAATATTCTGGAACATTTGATTTTATTCCATTATTTTTTTCTCATGATGGGCCTATTTAGACCAATCTAATGGGCCTAATTGGGCTGCCCTACTCGAGAGGCTATGAGTAGGACATCCTATGCATAGGAGGTCCCGCCACCAAAGGCCTAGCGTGACTCTCACCTCGCTTGTAACCGCAGACCTAGGGTTTCACCTAGGGCTTGGCGACTTCGCTGGCGACTTCATCGATGGCGAGGGATCAACTCTACCCCGTGACCCCTCTTCCTCCATGTTCGGGCTGACTCAGGGGCCGGCTTTGCTCGGCTACCCGACCTTGGCAGGTGGGCGAGGTTTAGGGTTTGCGGCGGTAGCCTATCTGGCTGTTTCTCGACGTGAGGAACGGACACGGCGATGGCGACGGAGCCCTCCAAGGCGAGGGCGAAGAGGGATGTGGACCTGGATGAGCTTCTTCCGAAGATGCGGTTGAGCGAGACAGAACGCGAGGAGGTAGTGTTGGCGAAAGAGAAGAAGGAGAGTCTCCCTACGGTGAAGTGAATGGCGATAGCCAAATTGGTGATGTTGAAGAACTACAACGAGCAATCGCGCGCTCATCTCAACGATGAGGGCAACCTGGAATACAGTGAGGGAGGTTTCTTTCCGCCCGATCGAAAAGAACATGTTCACAATCCATGCTTTCTGTCTAGGTGATCGGAAGCACATCATGGAAGATGGTCCCTAGCTTTTCCGAGGATGCGTGCTGATGCTTGAAGAATATGATGGATCCACATCTACCCCCTCGATACCTCCGAGCAGGGTGCAGGCCTGGATTCAACTTCACAAGGTGCCTCCCCTATACCGCACGGAGCGTATACTGAAGCAACTAGCTTGCAAGGTGGGGGATGTTCTCATGGTTGACATGAAGGTGGTGTCTGGCAGCAGGCTGAGGTGAACCTTCCAGCTGCTTGCCCGCTGGTGAGGTTTGTGACTCTCTTTCCAGAGGGGAGCGAGAGCATTGTGTTGCAGGTGAAGTATAAGAAGATTGCACGGTTTTGCGCACACTGTGGTTTGATGGGCCACACACACTTGGAGTATGTGGGACAGGCGAGCACAAGGAAGATGAGCTGCAATTTGGAGAGTGGATGATGGCTCTGAGTGAATCCTGGCGCCCGGGTACACCACGGATGAGGGATTTCTCTGCATCGGAGAAGAGCATGCCTCGTCCGCAAGGAAGAAGAGAGGACCGTGGAGGGAGAAGTGGGTTTGCTGGCCGGTTTGGGCGTGGAAGCATGAGGGGGGGGGGGTCGAACCTCAACTATCTGGAGAGAGAAGGCGGCTGAATCGTCCAAGGGCAGTGGGTCGTGGAAAAGGATGTTGGAGGAAGCTGAACTAGACCTAGAAGACACTGCTTCTAGCCCTATGAAACCAAGAAGGGAAGGCAACTCAGGTTAGGGCAATGCTGTCCAGAAACAGCTCTTCTTGGCGGCGGCGGCAGGGAACAGCGCTGGCGTTGAGGGGAGTGTGCCTCCTCCTCCACCCCAATATGTGTCCTCAAGGGAGAAGAAGAGAATGAAGAAGGCGGAAGGGATGGAAGCAACAAAGTCTCCAGCGAAGAACAAGGTGGCCTCTCTCGGGGAGGACCCCCGAGCGCAATGAGTTGCTTAAGTTGGAACTATCGCGGCTTGGGCAACGCCGCGACAGTGAAGGAGCTTCGTGAGTTAGCGAAGCGTACCACCCCATCCGTGTTGTGTGTGCTGGAAACCCAGGTCCATAAAGCACGTGTTGAAGGTCTTAAGAGTACTCTAGGTTCTGATAACGCTTTTGTTGTAAGCAACTCCGGCCGTAGTGGCGGCATGGGGACTTTTTGGAACAATGAAATAAAGATTGAGATTTTACCATACTCACAATACCACATTGATGTGACTGACACAGAAGCAGGAGGTGATCCATGGCATTTAACTTGTGTGTATGGGGAAGCACAGACAAGCGAAAGGTACAAAACTTGGAACCTGATGAAGCATATAAAATCATCTAATGCTTTCCTGTGGCTTTGCATTGGTGATTTCAACGAAGTATTACATCGATCGGAGCATGAGGGAGTGCAAGAACGAAGTTATGCCCAAATTGAGGGTTTCCGAGAGATGGTGGATGTATGTGGCCTTTATGACCTCGGTTTTGCAGGGTGCAGATGGACATTTGAGAAGAAAGTGGCGGGAGGCACCTACTGCAAGGTGCGATTTGATCGTGCCCTGGCTTCACCCGAGTGGAGTTCCCTTTTCCCTATCGCTACGGTACGTCACATGGGGGCAGTAGCCTCGGATCATGGCCCCATACTTTTGCAATAGCGCCAGGGAGACGGAGGACGAAGGAAGCGCAGAGGGAAGAAGTTGTTCATGTATGAAACTATGTGGGAATCACATGAGGATTTTGCCTAATGGATGAATAATGCTTGGCAGGAAGAGGAAAAGGCGAGGACAATGCAGGATCTGCAACGGAAATTGGCTGTCGTGACTCGTGACGAGCAAGCTTGAGGGCTGGGAACGAACAACTTTCAGTCATATGCGGCAAGAGACAAAGTGCTTGATGGAGGAGCTTGAGAAACTACAGTTTGATCCCTTTCGAACAGGACCATCATATATAGAGAACAAGATCATTGACCGCCTGGTCGAATAGAACTATCGGGAGGAAGTTATGTGGCAACAAAGATCAAGAATCAGATGGCTTGCTGTAGGCGATAAGAACGCTCGGTTTTTCCACTTGAGAGCGAGCCAAAGGAGGAAAAATTATAAAATCACTAGATTAAGAAGAGTAGATGGGCAACTAACGGAGGACAGCCAAGAGATGGGCAGTCTAATCTATTCTTTCTACATGAACCTGTATACTTCTGAAGGTACTGAAAACATGGAATCAGTACTGAATACGGTGCCAACAAAAGTAACTCCAGATATGAATGACCAACTCATTGCGCCATTCAGAGAGCAAGAAATCAAGGAGGCGATCTTCCAAATGTTTCCTACTAAGGCACTAGGGCTAGATGGCCTACCTGCACATTTTTTTCCAACGTCATTGGAGCATGTGTGGTGAGGGGATCACCGAGATAGTTCTATGTATCTTGAAGGGAGATGATGATCCGTCAAGTGTAAATGATACTCTGATTGTTCTCATGCCAAAAGTTGAAAGCCCGTGAAAGGACCATGATGTTGCCTAAAGGGGGATGAATAGGCGCACCTACAATTTTTCACTCCAAAGCAGCGGATAAAATTTACTCCCTGCCAAATCCAGAACTTCTGGGTTTGAAAATCCGAAACTTCCGAATTTGGGCAGGGCAGTAGATGAACTCGGAACTTCCGGGTTTTGCAAACCGGAACTTCCAGGTTTACACAGAGCAGAGTGAACACAATAAATCTAGTGCGAGTAAATGGATACAAGTTCAAACCCCAGATGTAGAGCAGGCTCATTGGAGTTTCTAGAGCAGGTCCACACAGTCCGTGCACTTAAAAAATAACAATCTCTCCAAGAACACAAGTGTCCAGTGGAGAGCTCTTCAAATCCACAAGATAATATCAAACACAATTGACACAAGGATTTTTACCGAAGTTCAGATTCACTGCATGTGCTACACAAGCTTAGTGAATCCTACTCTCTATTGAGGAGCTCTGTGAAGCCTCCCCGCCAAGGCGCTACACAAGTACACATTGGCCTTCCGCACAATTGGGTGCTCGCCGAGCAACACCTAACCGTCTAGGAGCCAAAGCTTCAAGAGTAACAAATGCGAAACACATGATTTCGGCCAAACTCAAGTGCTCAAGGTTTGTTGTGCTCTATGTTGTTCTCAAGCTTTCACTCTCTCAAACCCAACTCAAAGATATTACAAAAATCATACAATCTCACAAAGAGAGGTTAGGGAGAGCTCAACAAGGCTACCAAGCTTTCTTAGGACGACCAGCAAGCAGCTAAACAATGCCTGGAACAGCAGCCCACCAAGGAGGGGGCTCAAGGGTATAAATAGCTGGGTCCAAAGAAACTAGTCGTTATGTGACAGTTAGAACCCGGAACTTCCGGATCCCATATCCAGAACTTCTGAATTTTCAAACCAATTAGCCGTTAGTGCCACGTGTGCCAAATCCGGAACTTCCGGATTGGGAAATCCGGAACTTCCAAATTCCCTCTGTCAGAGAAATCAAATGCGCACATGAGGCCCTTTGTGTTTCTCTCAACTCACTTAGGTTACTTGAGCATTGAGACTTAACCAAAACACAATATAATGCATCCCTCTTGATAGTACGACACACCTATACTTAAGATCAAAGATAGATTACATTTCAACCACTTGAGTTTCTCAGAAGTGTATCATGCCGTGCCTTAATCATTCTCAATCTGAGGAGTACATCCAACTTGGTTTCTATAACTTGAGCACAACTTCCTTGAGCTAGTGACTTCAACCATCATCTTTGAATGAAATCCACTTATAGTTCAAATCACCATCTTCACAATAAGATTCTAGAAAGTTTGATACTTGCTAATATGAACACCATACATGATGAAGATTCTTCAAGTTGAATCCAAAGAAAGTTTCTTCACCCTAGCGTTGGTGCCTCCGCACAAACCAATTATCTTTCGCCAAGCTTAGTCGCTCGAAACACTATCCTAAATTACAACTCTTCATCCTTGCATCACATAGAGTTTCATATAGGTTTGTATCACAATTAAATCATTAATGAAATCCATTCTTTTCAATTCTTTGCAATATATATCTTCTATTGATAGATTGTCCATTTCTTCACTGGATATTCCCTTCTAGTGTTATGACCTTGTCAACAAACTTCATTTGGATATGAGAATAAATAGTTGTCATCAAACACGTGACTCAATCCATATAGTACTCATTGCTTGTCAATATCTTCACTTTAATCATAGCCTTGTCACAAGTCTTGTCACATGAGCCTTTTATCTTTACTTTTAATATATTTTATCACAAAAAATTCATTGATATGATAATCAATTTCTGCTCATATACTTAACAAGATCATTAGTTCTTTTAATCGTGGTGTCGTTCGATTCACCACAACCCACCTAGATGCACTTTCAGCCCGGAGGAATTGTCCCAGTTGCAACCCATTAATGTATGCAATGTTATATACAAGATAGCATCCAAAGTGGCTGCAAATCGTTTGAAATTGGTGCTACCTCAGATCATCTCTGAGGAGTAATATGCTTTTGTGCCAGGATGGCTTATCACGGACAATGTTATTACGGCCTATGAATGTCTACATTTTCTGAAGAAAAAGAGACTGCGAGACACGCGTTGTTGTGCTCTGAAGCTAGATATGAAAAGGCAAATGATCGTGTGGAGTGGGATTATTTATGCGCTATCATGACTCAACTTGGCTTTCATCGCATATGGGCTGATATGGTATTGCAGCTGATCACTACAGTTTCTTTCTCTATGTTGTTTAATGGAGAGCGGCTTTGATCATTTACACCGACGAGGGGGGATCCGTTAGGGCGATCCTATTTCTCCCTATTTGTTTCTTTTGGCAGCAGAGGGCCTTTCGTGCCTCTTAAATTCAAGACTACAATCATCGACTCTCAAAGGTATCAAGGTGGCGCCATCGGCTTCGGTGGTAAGCCATCTTCTCTTCGCTGACGATAGCCTACTGTTCTTTAGAGCAAATGTTGAGAATGCCTAGGAGATCAACGACGTGATGGAGACCTATTGTTGCGCTTCCGGCCAACAGATCAATATGGAGAAATCTTCTATCCATTTTGCTAAAGGAGTACCGAGCAGTACCAGAGAAGAAAACAAAAGCTTGCTGAATGTTCAAAATGAATCTCAAAGTGAAAAATATCTGGGAATGCCTTCTGATGTAGGAGGATCTGTCAATGGTGCGTTTAAATATTTAAAAGATAGAGTTTGGAAGAGGGTTCAGGGATGGATGGAACACTCTTTATCGGCGGGAGGAAAAGTACTTATTAAAGCAGTTGCGCAAGCAATTCCAACATATTCCATGTCCTATTTCAAGCTGTCAAGAGGCCTATGTGAGCATATAAATGGGATTGTGAGGAGTTTCTGGTGGGGCAGCAAAGACGTCAAGAGGAAGCCTTGTTGGGTTGCTTGGGATGACATAATCAAGCCCAAGAGATGGGGAGGACTGGGTTTCAGAGATATTGAATTATTCTATCTTGCTTTGTTGGCTCGGCAAGCATGGCGAATACTGAACGAGTCAGCTTCCCTAAGTGCACGAGTTCTTAAAGCGGTTTACTACCCTGACATGGACTTCCTGGATGCTGAGGTGGGCCCATCGCCATCACGTGTATGGCGTGCTATTATTGAAGGAAAGGAGGTATTGGCGCAGGGTATAATCAGAAGAATTGGGACGGGGAGACAACAAATATCTGGAGCACAAACCGGCCAGCTTTGTCCGCTTCGATGCCCGATGCACCACAGTTGGTTAAAGAGCTGATCGACCCGTTAACCCTAGGGTGGGACCATGAGAAGCTGCAACAGATCCTTACCCCGATGGATGCAGAGATAGTCAGTTCTATCCCTCTGTCTACCAGGAGGTATGATGACTTCTGGGCTTCGCAGTATGAGAGAACAGGCCTCTTCACAGTACGATCGGCGTATCGTATGCTTGTCCAGAAGAAGGAGCATGCTACAGCTTGGCTGGAAAATAGACCAGGGAGATCGAGTGTTCATGCAGGGGAGAAGGAGTGGTCAATCATTTGGCAACTTAAAATTCCCTCAAAGATCAAAGTCTTCCTCTGAAGATTGGCGAGGCACTCGATTCCAACTATATATGTTCTTCACCGGCGATATATGGCAGAGCAAGCTGCATGTTTGATTTTTGGTGCTCCAAATTCTTGGAAACATTCCCTACTGGAATGCAACATGGCCAAATGTGTTTGGGCCTTGACGAGGGAGGAGACAGTGGAACGTATCTGTAACATCCAAGAGCAGAATGCCAAGGCATGGTTAGCGGCAGTCATCTCCTCTCTATCGGTGGAGGAGGCGCGACGCACGATGGTGACTTTGTGGGCACTGTGGCATGCAAAGAGAAAGGCTGTCTACGAGAATACTTTTCAGAACCCTCTATTCGACGCACAGCTTTGTGGAACGATTTATTGCTGACATGGATCTTTCAATTCCCAGGCCAGAAGCAAGACCAAGAACTGCAACTAGCTTCCCGCGATGGATTCCTCCTTCGTGCAATGTATCAAAGATTAATGTTGATGTTGCTTTGTCCAAAAACTCGAGAAGGGGAGCTGCTGCAGTCGCGAGAGACGAGGCAGGAAACTTTCTAGGAGCATCGGCAATGATGATGCTGGGAATTACTGAGCCGGAGATCATGGAAGCAATGGCACTCAGAGAAGGTATGGCAGTAGCAAATGACCTCTCTCTCCGCCGGGTTCGCATGGCCAGTGACTGGGCCAATGCCGTGAGGAGCATGGCAGGGCCCCAGATTGTCAAGGAGCTCAAAGAAGATGCCGTGGCCTTCCAGCTGATGGAGATCGTACATGAGATGATGAGAAGAGGGAAGCAAACCACGGCGCTCATTCTTAGGCGAGAAGCACACTCTTCAGCTCGGCGGGGCGCCATGTCTGGTTTTTCGATCCGCCTATTTGAACACTTAGTGCTGGGTGCCTGCACCCCCCCTCAAGAAAAAAAAAAAGCTCTGCAAAGCTACGGGGTTCCACCGCTACGTGTTCCCGTTAACGTAAACGATAGCTCAGCGGTTCAGGCACACGTTAACAGAAGCTACTAAAGTTTATTCTTAGCTGTTGCATTGGTACATGACACGCACCCTGACAATTCTTCCGTAGTTCCAAAAAAAAACAGCCGAAAAGCGCAACCACTGCGATACACGACGGCCTCGACCGTCTCACCCTCACCCGAAGCCCAGGACCTTGGGCGCCAGCCGGAGCAGCGGCTCGAGCGTGTCGGGCATGAACTTGCGCGCGAACAGGTAGCACACCCCGCTCGCGTCGTCCCCGTACGCGCTGCAGTTGGCCCCCGCGCGCTCCCCGCTCCTGATCTCCCCGATGAGCCCCGCCGTGACCTCCTCCGCCCGGTGCGCGTGCGGGTGGAAGCCCGTCCGCCGCCGCCGGTCCCAGTCGGCGAACGTGAGCGTCCGGTTGGCGCTCCGCGGCCACGCCAGCACGCTCAGCAGCGTCGGCAGGTAGTGCTCGTCCATGAGGCAGGCCCGCCGCCCGGCGCAGTGGTCGCGGAACGTCGGGAAGTAGGTGCCGTCGGAGACCACCTCCAGCGCCAGCGGCCGGTCCATCTCGAACCACTGCGCCCCCTTGCGCCACCGCGCGGCGGTGATGTTGTGGCGCTCCGCGAACACCGCGTCGTGGCGCGCCGGGGTCACGATCGACTCCACGAAGCTGGTGTCGGTGGCCGCGAGCACGGCGTGCACGGTGGTGAAGTTGTAGAGCGGGATGCACGACTCGGAGAGCAGCACGAAGCGCTCGTTGCCGAGGTCAAGGAGCGCGTTCGCCAGCAGCCGGCGCTCCGCCGCCACCAGGGTGATGTCTCCCCACATCGTTTTCTGCATGCACGCGTTCACCGAAGTTGTATATATATAAATATATAAAGTCCGTTGCCTTCAAAGTGAAGCGTGAGATCGACGAGGAGAAGATGTGCTCAGACTGCTGCTCCGTCTATGATTGATTACCTGGCTAGGGATCGCGCGGCCGTAGAAGACGGAGTCCGCCGGCGGCGAGCCGGTGTAGGAGGGATCGGTGTGCACGTAGATGGAGTAGAGCCCCTCGTGCCCCGCGAAGAATTTCTCCCACAGCGGCCGCAGCGGCAGGTCCCCTCTCGCCAGGAACAAGAAGGCAACCTTGGGCACGCGGTGGTACGGCGAGCTCTCGATCTTGGGCGTCATGGACGCCCACCAGAGCAGCTCCTCGTCGGTCATGTTGTGCGTCACGGTGCTCGGCGCCAGGAAGCGTATCGGCCCCGCTTGCGGGTTCGTCGTCGGTGATGGTGGCGGTGGAGGCGGCGACGGAGAAGGTGGAGGTGGCGGCGGTGCAGGAGAGGGCAATGGCGCAGCGAACGGGAGGTAGAAGTTTGGGAACTTGGAGTTGTAGGTCATGCCGAGGACAAACCCCAAGGAGAAGAGGAGAAGCATGGGCACCACATTGAGGAGCTTCCCGCCTGTGCGAGACGCCGGCATGGTTTGCTTTGTGTCGTTCATGGCTTTGCCTCAAGCTCGCAGCATGAGTAACCGAGTGAGAGAAAAAGCCAGCTGCTGCTCTGGTTATGCAACGACCTCTGCTATTCCAATGCCTCAACGGGATCGAGCCTCTCAAATTAATACACGCGCTCCCACTGCTCCCGCTTTGCTTGCGCTGCAAATTACTAGCATGGCTTCTACCTGAAAAAGCTATTCGCGTTCACAAACCTTTTTATCAGTAGGAGATATGTTGGAAGCAATCAAGCGATCGCTCGCTGCTCCTTTGCTTCCGCTACGAATTACCGGTGGAAAACATAGCTGCAGGTTCTCATGTTCGTTATGCACAGACGTTGCTCCTTCGGGAGAAACAAATGCCGATTATTTGGATTGTGTTGCCAATCAGGTGTGCATAGACAGCAAAAATGCTGATCGAAAGGTGGAATTGGAGCTAAATCTCTGCACTGAAGAGACAAATCTGATGTTTAAATTTCATTCAATTTCGCTGCTGATTTTACTCTGCATTTTTTAAAGAAAGGGAAAAAGGCAGAAACAACATGGAGTGGCAACAAAGAAACTCAAGAGTGACACGGCCATGCGTGGGAGTGACAACAGGTATCGCTTGTCGCGCCTGCTCTTAGCCTTTTTATATTCGTCCAGGTCAACGTATTGGCGGTAACGAAACGGCACAAGCCTGAAGATGCTCATTTTCAAGTATGCCACTTCGGTCCAGCGCTGAAGTTGACTAGTTCCGGAGGCGATCGTGAGCTGTAAGAGCTATGGAATTCAGATTCAGTTCAATTTGGATGAAAATCCTAACAATTCATATCCTAACCCCACACTTTCCAAGCCCAAATCTGAGCCCTTCCCTTGTGCATAGATGTGGCAAAGTTCACCCACGCAATCGTAGACCAACAATTTTGGCAATTCAGCATTCAACTCAACATAATGGTAGGTAGAAAATTAAATGATGTGCATGAAGCTGGAAATTACCGATCAACAGAATCTATGATTGCTTGCCACTGTTCCTTCTGAGAGCACAAGCAATTGCTAGACCACCAGCAAGGGCACTTGCCGCAAGGATAGCTGGGGAGCTCTTGGATTGCACATACGCCACCGCCCAACGGAATATGAAATGCACTCCACAGCTCGCCTTAAAATTCTCCAATGAGAAGTCCTGCATATGTTGCGGTGGTTAATCATGCAATTTTGGGCTAATAATGTTAAACCTTGGTTCCCAATCTACATACATAATTGATTGCAAGAATTGGTTTCCCATGATTGCATTATTCAATTTCGTAAAATGGCAAACAAGAGCAGCTGAAATGGAAATAAAACTCAAATTGAGAATTCGAATTTCCTTCTCATACATGGCCACCAAAGGCTAGAGAAAAAATCATCACAACTTCGACTGAACATTTCCAAGGAGAAATCCTGCACGGTGATCCCCAAAATAATCTTGATTAAACTAAGTAACTGTTAGTACAATTGAATAATTAGTTCTAGCAAGAACCAAGAAGGTATAGGTCAAATGTGGAAAATATAACCTCATTTTTTGCGAATGAGGTAAACCGTAACTTGATAAATCATCTAATGGAAGCTAACAGTATTAGATAATCTATCAACTGTAACAAACTCATATTGATCCACGAGATATGTTTTGCCGGTTGTTGTAGTTCTGTTCCTAGAGCATAGGAGTTGTATTCGGTTGTAAAAGAAAATCTTGTATAGTTGGCTCGGGACGAGCATATCTCCAGGGTCTTTATATTGTACTCTCCCGTGCTGGTATTGGCACAACAGATAACATGCAACCATCGCACCCTCGAGCAGGAGCGATGTTCACCCATGCTTCTAGCGCCTCTGTTTTTTCACGAGCATAAAATAATAGTAGTGAAAGCCGCATCCTTACAGTTAAAGTGGATTGCACTTTCCAGTTATACCTCTTTGCAGTGGTACTGAGTTAATTCTTTTCCTATAAAGGAATACCTTATATTACGATGGCAATATGTGCATTGATTGAATAATTTGCAAAAAATGGGTCAGGCACCATTTTAAGATTGCAAAATGCAAACCAACCCTAGTCTCATCTACAACGAGAAACTCTAGCCCAATCATGTGGCTCTAAATCAACAATATTCACGTGTACAATTATCTATTTGACTAAATTATTCGGCAGTACGTTCCCTACACCATAGATCATGTACATTTTTACGAGATCAAAGATACAGTATTCAGAAATCTGATATGTCTTTATCTTCGTTAAGGCATTCAGGGAAAGACGACTCTCAGAATGCAATGTTTCGAACACGTACCTTGGGCAGTTTATGTTGGGAGTTCAAATGATCAACATGAAGGCGAACATTGAAAGAAGCAGGAATCCACAACTTCCTGTCTACATCACTGTAAGTCTTTGAAACTACTTCAAACAGAGTTTGCGCACCATTCTCTATGGACTGCAGAATGGAGGCTTCTCTAGACCTTCGATTCCTGAAAGTAGTAAAACAGTTATTGAATCAGAATGTCTGCAGAGTCTCAAAAAGTGACAAATCATCTACAGTTATTAAACAAAAAAGAAACGATGTAGCTGTATATACCCATATGTGCTCTATAGGTAAAAGTGCAAAAAAAAAGATACGCAGTTGAATTTCCCGTTATTAATATAAAAACCCTTTACATGGGTAAGAATTAAGAAGTAAATAGGCTGCATTTGAATTAATTAAAAAACCCAATAATAACTTTAACCATGGAACTTGTAACATGCGTATATAGCCTGCAGAATAACACGATCCAGGCTTCTGTAGAATGCAGGAAGTAACACAGTTCCCTTTTCTTAAAAAAAAAGTAACCATAAATTATTAGTTTGCCAAACCTGAGGTATCCACAGAGCATATGCTTGGGCCATAGGTTGATCCTTCCATGCATTGGAATTATGACATGTGGTGATAGGTCTAAGAATTTGTATGTGGTTTCAAAGTAATCCTGCATATTTCAAATCAAATCACTCTGTTATAGAGCACTATTTTGGAGGGAGGAAGTGTGCATGAAGAAGGGGGCACATATTCCCTTAAGTTACACAGAGTACTGTAAACCTGTAATGCAAATGCATTGCTATTAAACCTTCCATGTTTCAAAAAAAAAAGGAATTACAATTACCTTCATGTTGCCACCACTTCTACTGTCCAATGTTGCACTTCCATGCCTGCAAATGGTTCAATTTTTTTTTTAAAAAAGCAGCCAACTGGGCAAACATGACTCGTTGAAGTTTAGAGCACATAGGGTAATTTTATTAAGGTTTTTTTTTTGGCGAGGGAAGGAAAGTACATAGAGTTCTAAAGTTGACCGGTACCACTTTGTCAAAGATTAACATGTTCGTCTTTACCATGGTTTATTGTGTAACCATTTTTTGATAGTGTTTCAGAAGATGGCAAAGGAATGCAATATTGCTTGCTACAGCACGGCAGATCAGTCAAATCAGTTTGCGTCTTCAAGCAAGAAATTTAATTTCCAAATAGACAAAATGAAAAACAGGCATATACTACTCCTGCAAAATTTCAGCACTTCCAAACGTGAACAGAAGTTTGGTTCAGGTTCTTTCCTTAAAAAACACTGCATTTTAGTAAGAAGAAAAAATCAGCAAAGGTGTACTGCCAGGTTGTGCATAGCATAGGCATCTGGGCATGCGTTTTTCTTTTCCACTGTGATCTTGAAATGGAGGAAACTGTGGCCATTAAGTATTTGTTTAACTGATTAACATCTTAAAGGTGATCCCATAATTACAATGTCTTCATGTGCTACCACTTATAAGCTGAATATACTTACCCTACGCAATGATCTCCAACAATTAATGTATTGGTATTAACATGGAGAAGCCCCATATGACCATCAGTGTGACCCTAGGATTCAAATACAGTAATAAATTAAGGACCAAAATAGAATACACAGAAATAGAATATACGAGTGATACACTGCTATAGTAATTATGAAATAATAAAACTATCTAAAACATCACCAGAGAATGTTTCATCAAATTAATTCAACATATGCTTCCGTCTAATTGACAAAGGAAAAAATGAACTCACAAATGCATTTGATATGTGTTTCATTGAATTCCAGAAAGAGCAAATTTCACATCATTTTCATCAAAAGAGTTCAGTATGAAAAATGAGTCATGTAAGAATTAGTTGGAATTAAGATCACATCAGGAAATGGCTTAACTCTCAAAATATGAATGAAATAACATATATTTCTTCTGTGACTCCTCATAGTAAGTTCCACACAATCAGCAGAAACACATATAAAAGAATATCCAAATATATTAAGTTTGTACAAGACATGTCCTAGTTTTGCTAATTTTTGCCTCTGGAAATTGAAGGGAAATGTTTGCTAGCAACCAAGCATCATACATATATTACTTTCAACTGCTACAGACTATTTTTATAGCCTGATGTTCTTGAATTAGGCTGTAAAATAGATCATGCTAGGCAAATAAGTTGAGTTATTCAGAAACTTTCCAATGATTGGACTGACTGAATGCATGTGTTGGGAGATCCATGGAGGAATTTCATCAGCAAGTACATAGGTACAAAATTTTGTTGGCATAAAAATGGGATAACAATTCTCCAAGCAACACAGACTTACAGGAGCATAAATAACTTGTAGTTCTTGGTCACCTATGCATATCTTTTCACCACCAGTTACTGAAGTGTAGTCAATCTGCCAATTTCCTATACATCATGGGAATCACGCACATTGAGGTGAACAAAAGATGGGTATGGATAATACAAACAGTCCAAGAAAAGTATTTGTATGAGCTAAACCACACACATGAGTGTGCATACACAGCTTAAGTTAGTGAAATGACAGTGTCAGTCTAAATTGGTAATGCAACACTAAATTATTATATAGCTATTATCGTGTAGGAAAACCTGAAGTGGTATGAAATATATCATGCTAAGCATTTAGATGTAGCAAAGACTATTCGAATGATTTCCCAATATTCCCATCAAGCCATCAAGGTCTAAGTACGATTTACCTGCGGTGATCTGGAATGTATAACGAAGTTGAGGTGCCAGATTTGAAGGTCTTCTTCTTAGTCAATGCCCGGGGGCCGTCATACCCCCCGCAGGTCAAGGTTTTTTTTTAGTTGGTTTGACAGCAACTAAGACATTTTTTCCAATTGCCAGATACCTATTCAGTTTTTCAAGTATCATGCTTCCCAACTGATTTTAGAACTATAGAAATAGGAAGATGAATACATTTCCGCCACGATGATGATAAGTTTTACAATATTAACAAAATGGGATGAACAGATTTAGGTTATCACCTTTCCCAATGCGGTTCATTGTGTTTTGATGTGCCAGAAGAACAGAATCAGGATTGCATCTCTGAACGACGGAAAGACCTACAATTTTGAACCATAATGGATTCAGTTTGTTTATGATGGACAGTAGGCCTAGCAGTAATGAGTATAACAGGCACTATTACATGGCGACCGTTGCTCCAGCTTGGTTTGATGCTCCCACCTTTACAATATAAAGGAACAAACGAAATGCTGACTAAAACATTTCTTATCATACCCTCAATGTGATCATGATGATGATGTGTGACAAGGACTAATAACTTTTTTGGAAGGGAATCGACGAGATCTGCAAGCTGAAGATGACAAGGATGTAATTATTCAATAAAGGAGAACCAGTATATGCAAATGGATGGCTTCTACTCAAATAGAATTCTAATAAACAATACATGTTGCAGACCTACAACTGTGTAGGCACTGTTATCTACAAAAGCAAAGGGCACATTTCGAAAAGCTAATGTTCTAGCGAGAAATTCCTAATGATTTTGTCCCTGGTGTCATAGTACGGAAATAATCAGGCACAAGCACTTTCCTCATAAAGTTAAGGGCGAGTCTTGAGACCTCAAGGAAATATGGGTACATGAGGAAGATGGTATCAGTATTCAGTAACATAGGTCTAGTGTGGAAGGAACTGAAGCAAATGAAAGAGGAAGCACCCTCTGAAAAGCTATAGTGATCTACTGTTATAATTAAAGCAAACAAGTCCAAGTAAGAAAATGTATTTCACAACATTATGAAGTTAAAGGTACTTCATGAATATCCATCCATTTTTTTTATAAGAACACAATCTGATGAAATCGCTCTTACCTCTGCATGAACCTGAGAGCTGCATCCAGGATCTAAAAGTAGAGCATCCCCACAAGCAAAAAAATCAGAGCACGTAGATTCACCAGCACCATTGGTTGCTCGTACTACCACAAGATTAGTTGTGCGGAATGGCTGTAATGTCTTACTCTTCATTGGTACAAGAGTTATTCCAGGTGGGAACTCCTATTGAAAATTCAATTCAGGAATGGGGAACCATCTCACTTCTGGTATCACAGTTACCTCTATTCTCTAAAAACGAACTGAAGGAAGCAAAACCGTAGATACCTGGGAGGGCAACGCAGGGACTGCCGTGCTGTTTGATGACAGCCTGGAATTCATAAGTCCAATATATGCATACTGCCCTATGCGATCACTACCGGGCTTCGCTTCAGAAAGCAGCCCCAATGCACACTCCTTGGTCATCCATTTACACGACTCTGCCACGCACAACACATGACGGTTAAGCAATTTGGAGTCAGAAAACACTAAAACATTAATCATCTGACCTGGTAGACCATCCAATTTCGACACCAGCGACCCGATGAGGAACACCGTGTTAACGCCAGCATCTGGACCAAACTCTGCTTCCTCCACGTACTTCAGGCGCCGCCACTCCCCACGCATCCCATCCGGCAAGCCAAATCGGTCAAAAATCTGACGAGAAGCAACAGTTACCTTTGTCGAAACTGATGCAATGACAGCCAGCCTCCAAAAATTTACCGATCGAATCGAAGAGACACTTGGAGAAAAAAGGCAGTAGCTGCTTAGGCTAACGGGTAGCTCACCTGATCGAGGGCGGCGGATACGTCGAGGCGTGAGAGATCGAGGCCGGTGGCGGAGTCCGCACCCGCGACGGCAACCTCCGACCGGGGCTCCCCCACGAGGGGCTCGAGAGGCGCGGCCGGGAGGTCGTAGAGGTCGCTGTCGACGAAGCGCCGGTAGTCCTCGTCCTCCTCGGGCGGGGACGGCGGGCGCGGCTGCCGGGCGACGAGGAACTCGCCGGTCGAGGGGACCGTGATCGCCACCGCGAGCCGGTAGGACGGGGAGCCCATCTCCTCCGCGCCGCGCTGCTGTGCTGCGAGGTGGTTACTGGTGGTCAGCACAGGAAGGCGTCCCGTAGTAGTTGGGAGCGGTAGGGCGAGCTGCCTAGCTTCATCCGCTTTCCAAGACCAGGCGGACGGAGCGATGGCGGCAGACAGGGACCGGCGTGCTCGGCTGGCGTTCCGTGCGAACGAGTAATGTTGCGCCGTTGCGAGGACGATCAATAGCAGAAGGCTCACATCCACGTCTGCGAAACGCATGTGCAACAAGAACAGGGATTTGTGTCCACATCAAGAGCCACATGCGTCAGAAAATGGACTTTCTACCATCAAAAACATGTTCAATCTATGCATTTCCGTATCAACATTTGACACTTGTCAGAATTATGTCCAGCACAGACGGATCGCTTTCAATCAAAAAATGGCACACCGGAGGCTTGATTTTATTTTTATTTTTTTTTGATGAAAGAGGCTTGATTTGAAAATGGAGTTTTATTTTCAGGAGACAATAGTTCATCTATACACCAGAAACACGACGAAATCTAAGAACAAAAAACTTATCTCCAGAAGCATCGACGGGTTCATTGATTCTGACAGATGAAACGATGTGCAGCTAAACTTACTGCTCGAACACAAAGCCCTCAACTGCACACACCAAGTCACCGACGATTGGCGCTCTTGCCACTCGCTTATTTCTGAAGCAAAATGGAACTAGAACCAGGGTCTCCAGGTCCAAGGATGCTCGGTTGTGTGTTTGATTGCATTCTCGATCACCAAAATGGTGAGCATATCAATCTACTACACTTAGTTCCCGTTCAATCTCCTCTAGGGATCGCCCCTTGGTTTCCACCACGTTCCCAGCTATGTAAAGAACTGCAAGAGCACACACTGACGCGAATCCAAGATACACGGTGCTGATGCCAAACTTGTTGACGACACTCAAGAAATACAGGCCGATAAAGAAGTTGGATACCTGCAGAGAAAAAAAGTGGGTAAGGATTCATTGCTGTTGTAGGTAAAGCCAATGTCAGTGTCGATCATCTTGGCAACTACAAAGAATCCCATAGACTAGAAATTTGAGTAAATTCAAGTGCAAGAGCTTCAAAGAATTATACATTGACTAATGTATGATGATGTAAATAAAACTTTTTTGAATGGGGCAAGGTGACGAAGAAGCCAAAGCATTTATGAGAAATGACTTCAAAGTTCAAACTGAAAACCTATCTACCAGAGCAGTCAATATTAACTATTAGAAAACGACTTAACATGCCCAAGTATCCAATCAATCTTCATCCACCAAGGCACCAACGTAACAAACTTACCTTGTATCTTGCAAAATCGTGAGTGATAAATTATGTTTTTCTGGATGATGTGTGGTAAATTATGTAACAGTAACAGAATAACAAAAGGAAAACAAGATATATACTACAGTAAAGAAAACAAAATGTGATTGGTAGGGACAGAAATCTGCATATGGTTTTTATCAGTGCATATATGAATAGTTATGACTCACCCAGTGCATGCCTAGAGATAATGCAACAGCCTTGGCCCTTATTCTGGAGGCAAATATTTCAGGAAGAAGTAGAGCTGGAACGGGACCAGCTCCGAGAGCAAAAGACAGCACATACCTGCATAAAGTTACATTCCAGTTGTGTTAAATGTTCAGCTTCATATAGACAACCAACATATCAATCAGCAAGGCCAAACAAGGTAAACAACTTACAGAACAGTGCCAACAACAGCAAGACTCCCGGAATAAGGCGCCAGAGCTTTCCAGGTGAAGGACAGAGCTAGAAGTAACATTGAAGCACCCTTCAAGGTTTTAAAAAAAAGAAGTAAATATGTAAGCAACCCTGCTGATTGAGAGAGAAAATAAACATATGATTTGTTGAACACAAAGGCATTACCATTCCAGAAAAGCTTGTTATCAGAAGGCTTTTCCTGCCTTGCTTGTCCATTAGAGAAGATGCAATCATGGTGCCTACAAGCAAATAATACCCCATCAGAATAACGTTCTGAAATTAATTCTGAAATCTTATTAATAAAAGTGAACATACCAAAAACATTGGCAGCCCCAACAAGAGCACTAGCAGCAACATCAGATGCAATTCTTGCACTGCGGAACACCGATGTAGAATAATATACAACAGCATTTATACCAGCAAGCTGTTGGAACAAAAACAGTGCTGCCCCCACGCTAACAACTGCAGTATGAGAAATATATCAGGATACATGTTGCGCTTCCACCATAATATCAATTACTTAATGTTGTGGGTTGTGCGCAGTCAATATATCAAATCTTCCATCATCAATTACCAAACATTTGCACATGCTATTTTATACAATATTCCTATTCTCAATCTTATATAAGTAGTCAAAGTTGTGTTTTTCGGGGATCGATGTCCAGAACATTAATTTTTGCGACTGGAGGGAGTATCATATAGGTCCTAATGAAGCTATCAAAAGAACAATAAATTGGCTACACAAATTATTTAGCTTGTTCAGAAGCGATTTATGAGTTATGACATGTGCATGGAATTCAAGGCCATTGTAAATGTGATAGCATAAAACCCATTAACATAATTATTAGCCTGATATATATGCATTTTGTTTTCATATATGTAACATGGATATATGTTGGCGATTGCTATGCACCAAACCACTTTCATCGCAACAAAATATTTGGAGTTCTAAGACCCATCACAATATGTGGTAAAGTGGTAAAAATTCTCCACCAAGTCATTGACTTCATTAGACTGTCAAAATTCTTCGCACAATTATTAGGGAACCACATTTGCCAATTCTGAGACTGTCAAACAAAACTACCTTTCCAATAGCGGTTGCTGAAGAGATCAAACCAGCCAGCTTCTGGCTCCGAAGAACTTTGGCCACTAGCTCTCAGATCATACATAACTTCCGTAACCTTTTCTTTTCCATAAAGTCTTTTTACAGCTGATTCTGCTTGGGTAACCTTTCCTTGCTGCAGTTAATGTCAGAAAAGTAAATGTTGAGTTTTGTGCCACAGCCTGGAGGCCGAGAGTAGATAGTATGGTCAAAGAATTTGCAAACAGAAACCTGGAACAGCCAGCGAGGGCTTTCAGGTGAAAAGGCCATTCCTACAGCCAGTAAAATGGATGGAATTACAGCAACTCCAAACATTGTCCTCCACCTGATTAAATAGTTACAAAGGACAAAAGCATGAATACCATCCATTTATCATACAAAATTTGTTGCCATATGCATATCTAGATCTACTTTACAGATTACAAAGGTTCAGAACATAAGTTGATTTCTTTCACTGCCCTTAGAATACCATTGCTTTCGGTAATCAAAAAGTAGAATGAAGCAGAAAAACAAATGAATGAGCAAATGGAAAACTCACCAGGCAGGATTTCCTGCCAAAGGCAATCCAGCTAACAAAGCTGCGAGAATTCCAATGCAGATAAATAGTTGATTAACAGTGCCAAGTGTTCCACGGATTTCAGTTGGTGATATCTGCAAAGTAAAAGAAATTCATTTGTTGGAAATGTTCGTCAACATAGGCAGTACCTATTGAACAAAGATAGGCAATGATTGTAACATTGGACAACAACATTAGGTTTTGAACAAAGCAACAATCATTTCAAGAAATCACAACCTCAGATATGTACAGGGGAACAAGAGCAGATGAGATCCCAATACCGATTCCAGCAAGCAATCGACCAATAATCATTGCGCGGATATCTTGAGCTGTTGCACTGCAAACGTTTATGTGTCAGTTTCAAATAAGATAATAGTGCATACTTACATCTAAATAGCTCAAAACACACCTCAAGAATGCACCTAGAGCAAGCGGGACTGCATCCAGGATAAATGTTCTTGTTCGGCCAAATTTATCAGCCAAAGACCCTCCAGTAAAAGAACCTACTGTTGCACCAGCCAGGGATGTGCTGACCACCCATCCTGAGTAACAAACAGATGTTTAGTGAAGCATATGGCAAAATGGTATCTCACATAAGCAACTGTTATCATTGAGTGATTCTAGTCATCTATCTGCTACTTAGAAAACATGCCAATTGTATTTCTTGGCAATGGCGTGGCTAGGAATTTTAAATTGTGCGTGCACAGGCGTATTAGACCATACATAATTTAGGTCATGTAAAGAGCTGATCTCCACTGATATTTGCAAAACATGGGTGTGCCCAGGTACACCAGAGTACCTACCTGGCTACACCACTGTATCTTGGCAAAGGTGCATTTGGGCAAAACAATTCAAGTTTCAGTTGTTCCTTTACAAATACCAAGAAAAAGGTCATGCTAAAAGGTACTCACAACTACAGTAAAGAAACCAGGAAAGTATGAGTAAGCTGGGCACGTAAGTATGCCATACCTTGTAGGACAGCATTTTTAGCGATCCCAAGATCCTTGGCAAGATGTTCAAGCGCGCCATTGACCACACTGTAGCCCATAAACATTCATGAAATGGAACCATGTTATTATCTAACAGTGTGTGTGTTTCAAAGGAATAGTGCACAAAAGATGGAATTATACTGCTCCAGCTTGCTATTCCTTTTCATCAATTAAAATTCAGATTATTAGTAAACTATGCTAATGCAGTTGTCATGAAAACATAGTCAACTAGTTGACGCCACAAATTACATACCCAAGATGGTAACCAAACAAAATAGAGCCCAAGCAGGCAACACCAACATATGGCAGAACATGTCCTGAGGATTTAACTTGAACCTTCTCCAACGGAACATCTTCAGGATCAACTGTACAAGATAATAAAATGAGTTGAGAGATTAACAGGGATTTCCATCTGCAGTTTAAACTTGCAGCAGAAAAGCTAAGTGCACATGGCACAAGAACAACGTCTATAACATCGGAGGTGATATAGTAATCTATGCATCCCCTTACAAAATGGGTCACACAAGATACGTGCACTCTAATATCATGCAGATTTCTTTTCTGCAAGTATTCTCATCCACTTCCTCTGCTTGCTAATAAGTGTTATAGTTTAATTGAGCGCAATGCTCAACTTTCATTAAAAGCCAAATAAGTTCCATAACATTCATAAAAATCACAAAATGCTGATATGTACAGGTCAACTCCCTTGCGTTTGAAATTCAGCTAGCACTATCACCAGTGGAACATACGCATAAATTTTCCTTTCGCATTTGAGGGCAAAAGTAAATCAGCTCAACATCAGCACCCTCACATGACACGCCTGAGGACCATGCCATATACTCTGATGTCTCCAAACATGGATTGAACAATATAAGAAGGGCAGGTCCCCAACCAACCAGGCAACCAACCAACCACACAGGACGATCACATCAGCTTATTTTGACAGTGAAAATGCATCATGTTTCCATGAATCCCCAATGCAATTCACGAAAAATTGATGAGCATAAAACTTCATGCCCTCGCAAATCCATCGACCTCCAAATGACCAAATCCCATACCACGATCCCTCAGCAGATACAGTACCGGAACCCTGACACCAGCCCCGACCGCAAAAGCATCGATCCGCAATTCCAACGCGACAAATCCGTGGCCCGAGACGCACCTGCGGCCGTGGCTTGCAAGCGCCCGTAGCGCGGGCTGGAGCGGAAGAGGCCCCCGACACCGCCGCGCAGGGTGGCCATCTCGAGGCCGGCGAGATCCGCGGCCCGCGACCGCAGGCCGGAGCAGCACCCGCCGTTGCCCGTCGGCATCCGGACGCCGCGGGGGTTGACCGCCGCCGGCGACCTCCGATCGCCGCTCCACGAAGTGACGCACCCGCCGCCCTTGAGAGCGCAACGCATCATCCTCTTCTTAACGACGGTGACTGTTCCTGCGATCGCACACCACCACCACCGCAGAAAATTACTCCTCTGTATATATAAAAATAGGAAAGGAGGGTTAAAAGGTCGCCATAATTTGGCGTTGACTAGCGCAGACTGATAGAGTGCTACTCTAGCTTGCGGATTGGGAAACGACTTCGAGTAATCCCAGAGCTAGCTAGTGGTGGCCGTACCTTCGAGTGGAAGCTGTGGAGAGTGTGGCGAGGTTTCGATTTGGGGATTGGAAATGCGATTATAAGATAGGACGACGAGGGAGGGAGACGACGATGCCTTGGCAAGATCCGATAGTCGCGAGGCTAGCAGCGGATGAGGCCGAGTCTCGCCGACCGAATCCTCCCCGCTTCACGTTTTCGTTTGGGCACGGCTGGTGGCTACACGAGGTACGCCCACGCGACGCGAGGGGGCGAGGAGCCGAGGAGGAGTTGCCGTGCTGGCAACCGGAGAGATTTCAGAATTTGAACCCTATATCACAATGACATGTTGGGTCAAACTGAGTTATTGACATGTGGGTCAGGGGATCAAATTCTGAGAGGCTCACGACGTCCAAATTCTGAAATTGACGGCGACGCGTGCGCCGGATAAGAAGCGTCCGAAAATCGATAACAGCATCTGACAGATGGGTCGTTTTCTGGAGTGAGCGAGACTGGCACGGCATGGTAGGCCGCGCTACAAGTTGGCCCAATAGAAAAAATACAGTAATATCCAGGCCCAGGTAAGCCCACCTGAGATGATCCAAGTCTCAATATCAGCTAGGCCCAGGAGCTCAAGCCTGAATGAAAGCTCCATGCTACTTTGAACTGTTCATCAAGACTCCAGCAGCTGCTTATTTTATTCGGGATTGGAAAAAATCATTTTTACCTCCCTAAACTTTGAACCGAGTCCGTGTTTCCTCGCTAGATAATAAAATCATCGGTTTGGACTCCTCGGACTCCCGATACTGGACACGTAACCTCCCTCGCAGTTTTCCTAGGTGGTTTTCCTATTTTTCTTTTATATTTATTTTGGTTGAATATTTAAAAAATCATAGTAAATCAAAAAAAATTATAAGATGGAAAATTTAATTTTTTTGGGATCCACATGAGTAGATCTATGCTGAGTAGGTCTATGCAGTGAACATATGATATGATATAATTTAGTACAAAATTTTTGGTGTAGCTTTAGATATATACTTTTCTATAATTAATTCATAGCTGCAGTTTCCATAGTTCAATTATGGTGAAATTTTTATGGTGATATAATCATTATATGCTTGAGTTGTAGTAAAAATTTCATACTTATTGGATCATGTATGACTGACTTATAGATTTATCTTGTAAACCTAGATAAATCTATAGATAAATCTATAACTCAGGCATACATGATCCAATAAGAATGGAATTTTTACTACATCTTAAATATGTAATTATTAGCCCATAATAAAAATTTTACCATAATTGGATCAAGAAAACTGTAGCTATGAATTAATTACAGAAAAGTATATATCTAAAACTACAGTAAAAACTTTATACAAAATTATACCATATCATATGTTCACTGCATATATCTACTCATGTGGAGTCAAAAAAATGGATTTTCTATTTTATGTTTCTTCTGTGATTTACTATGATTCTTTAAAGATTTAGCCGAAATAAATATAAAAGAAAAATAGAAAATTCACCTAGGAAAACAACCAGGGAGGTCACGTGTCAGATATCACGAGTTCGATGAGTCTAGACGGATGGTTTTATTATCCAGAAAGAACACGCGGACTCAATCCAAAATTCAAGAGGTAAAAAAGACTTTTTCCTTCGGTATTTCTAAATACCCTGATACTTGTGGCAATCGACTTTTTCCGTTCCATCACCGGCTCATTCGCGCAAGCCAGTTTTTGTCCCTCTCCTTTTAGACGGAGGATGTCACGGTGTCGGCAAGACCAGCCGTGAGTCCATGTTACATTGAACGTTTGTTTATCAAATATTTTTCTACTAATTATGAGTACTAAATATAGACTAATTATAAAATTAATTGTACAGATGGAGGCTAATTTGTGAGACGAATCTATTAAGTCTAATTCCATGAATTGACAATATGATGCTACAGTAAATAAGTGGTGATGATAGATAAATTAGGCTTAATAGGTTTGTCTCGCGAATTAGCCTCCATCTATGCAATTAGTTTTATAGCTAGTTTATATTTAATACTATTAATTACTAACCAAACATTCGATGTGACAAGGTGAAATGATCTTAGTAATATCTAGAGGCGGGTGAATAGGCGTATCTGAAAAGTCTGAAAAATTCTTCGTAGCAACTAAATCTATCATAACTTCTGACACTGTGTAGGAAGTTCCGATGGATCAATCGGAACTTCAGACACTGGATCAGAACTTCCGACAAAATGAAGTTCTATTACGAAATTTAAAAATAAACTTGAAAGTGCAGAACTTAGTTGAATCAAAGGTTGAGCAATGATACTAGCAGACTTCTGTAAGTGAACTTTGCAAGCACAACAATTTGAGTACGTAGATCGGCACAAAATAAACTCTAGGTCAATAAAAGCTAAATAAATGCAATAACCACAAGACACATGAGATTTGTTTCCAAAGTTCATTCGCACTAAGGAAGCTACGTCTCTATTGAGGAGCTCACAAAGAGCCGCGTCTTCCACTAACCCTTTACCTCACTCAATCAACCACAAAGGAGGATTGAGTCACTTACTATGAAATCCAGAAAGGATACGTAATACAAACTTCCCGGGACGCACACACACGAGAGGACGCTCAACCGGACGACACCAAACCATGTAGAAGCAAGCTTCAAAGTAACAAATGCGAATCGATGGACGAGGATGCTTCAAGTGCTCTTGAGATGAACTTGGCTGCCCTCACACTCAAATAGTTAAGTCTCAAACCTCAATCTGGCCCTAGCTAAATCAACTAAAGGATTAGCTCAAAGAAGAATTTGAGGAGTAGAATGAGTGTTCTTGGAGATGTTCTTACGTGTGGAGTCAGCAGTGAATGAAGGAGGGGGTGTGGGGGTATAAATACCCGAGCCCCCAAAACTAGCCGTTAGTGCATTGGTTAAGTGATTGTCGGAACTTCCGACCCAATTAAAATGAGCTGACCGAGAACCCCTTGTCGAAAGGTACAGGAAACTTCCGATTTGCGTCGGAACTTCCGACACAGGGTCGGAACTTCCGACCTAGCTAAAATTAGCTGGCCGAGCAAACTAGGTGCATGAGTGTGTGATTCTATATCCCTTTTTGATGGTTAGCATCTCAAATAAGCACTTTGACAACTTCATGATATCCATTCGCATCCCTCTTAATAGTACAGTGTTTTCTATACTCAAATTCAAAATAAAAAATATTAAAAGATCTTCGTTTAAGCCCAACACCGTCCTTTAAGCAAATTTGGTATCTTTTCTTGTTCTTTTTCATTTTATTAAATTTTAACTTGTCCATAACTCGATAAACTCATTAGCTCCTTAATTTTGTATGTCATCAATACCAAAATCCACTTAGAGGGCAAAAAATACTTTCACAAGCACTCAAGTTTAGTTCCTTTAACCAAACACGGGGTTAGCCTTTTTCATCATGTGGATTCTGTAATGGTCCAGTCATGCCATAAAAAACTCTGTTGAGTGCCCCTATGGCCCTATGACATTTAGGAATTCCCCACATTAAATTTAGGAATTCCCCATATGACATTTAATTTTGGAATTCCATATATGTACACTTTTTCTAACTTGTTCTATTGTAAAATGCTTGTATCCGATGTAATGTAATCTCTAATCTCTTTCTAATTTACTGTATTATATCTATGGTATATTCTTCTAATCAAATTATTAGAAGAATTTGTATTGTTTTGTATATTCAAGGTATGTGCGAGGTGAAATGCATTATCCAATGTTGCATGAATTTCTTGTATTGTTAGGGTACAATGTCTTTGAATCATATCAAATCAATCTTGTGTTCTTGTGATATTAATATTTTCTTGTAATCTATCTTTTCAATGGGTCCGTTTCCTCTTTCGGTTTTGGTTGACATGAGATCTGTTTTTTTTATTTGGATGAATATGTTGCTTGTTTTAGTTAAGTTTAATATTAAAGTTATCTGTGTACTATGGTGTTGTTTATTTTTATCAAATCAAATTAATGAAAGAATTTATAATGTTTTGTAAGCCCTATATATTTTTTAAAAATTTAATTAAACACACATACTAACATACACTTACTCTTTATTAAACATAATATAGATATAAACATACACTTACTCTTTATTAAACATAATATAGATATAAATGATTGCATATACACATATGCATACCCACCTCTATGAATATACTCATGTAACCTCTAAGAGACTGAGCAGAGGTATCTTAAGATTGATGAGTCACCATAGGCACCTTGCTATGAAGCGACATATCATCTGGCACCGAAAATAATAGATTTGTTATTTTTGGAATGAATCTTGAGAAATACGAACACAGATGCTGAGTTGAAAACTCGATTCGGATAGGTAGGTGCCATCATAAGAAACCTTGCTAGCCGAACTGCGCTCAAATTGCAAGTCCAAGTTATATTTTAATATTGTAATTTTTTTATTTTGTCTATATTTTTTAAATTTGGGTCATGTTCATGTCATGGTCTTTTGTAGGCCCTTTGGCATAGCTTCAGCTTCTCCTAAGAGTCCCTTTTGCACAGCTTCTTGAAGAATTTCAAAAAGAGCTTCACATGAAGCTATGCCAAAGGGATATTTTACTAGCAGCTTCCTCCATGAAGCACCTGGTGAAACTATTTCCAGCTTAAACTGGGTAGGAGAAGCCGGGAATCGTAGCTTCGCCCAGCTTTTCCCGCAGGCCCACATTTTGCCAAACGATTTTGAAGACAGCTTCAGCGTACGGCTCCTGAAGCAGCTCTCTAGTGAAGCTGTTTTGAAAATCGTTTGGTGAAACGTGGGCCTGCGGGAGAAATTAGGCTTAGCTACGATTTCCGGCTCCTCCTCCCTAGTGTAAACTAAAAATAGCATCACAAGGTGCTTCATAGATGAAGTTGCTAGAAAAATCACCCTTTAGCATAGCTTCATGGAACTTTTTTTGAAACTCTTAGAAAAGTTGTTTTAAAGGGCTCGTAATCTTTTGATAAGAAACCATTCTGATTCTAAATGACGAGTCTGTTCTATATGCTTGAGTGAGGTGTTTCTTTCTTATTGCTTTGTAGCCCAATTTTCAATCGATTCCCACCGGAATGACCAGTTAGCAAAATTGTGTGATTTTTATCCTACCGTCACTAGATTTTTGGCAACTGTCAGCGCTACATGGCCTCATTCTATTGGCTCTAAAAATTGAGTGACGGCATTACGTTTTTTACTCGGTCAGCAGGTAGTCGTTCCCATTATTTCAATTTATAAAAAAGACCCTGTTTCCATCTGCTGCTGCGTGCTATGGGGCCTTCATCCTGCAGCCGCAGAGTGTCAGAGCAAAATGGAGCCAGACCTCAGAAGTGTCCATGGTACTCCTACATGCGCATCGGCTCAAGAAATACAGAAGTAACTTAAAAGGCCCGTTTGGTTCGTAGGGACTAAAATTTAGCTCCGTTATATCAAATAAGAATGTTGCAATTTAGAAGTATTAAATAAAATCTATTTATAAAATTTTTTTATAGATGGGTGCTAATTCGCGAGATAAATTTAATAAGCCTAACTGATCCATAATTTGCTACACTTGTAGTACAGTAATCATTCCCTAATTATAAATTAATATACCTCACTAGATTTATCTCGCGAATTAACCCAAAAATTCTGTAATTAATTTTATAATTAAATTTTATTTAATATTTATAAATGATAACATTTTCTTTATATGATAGCGAGGCATCGGCTCAATTTTTTAAGTCTGCAAAGCCAGGGACTGGACATACTAATCCCTGTAGTAGTTTGACTCGGCAGAGGCATGCCACTGCCACACAAAATCTGCTGGGAAGAAGACAAGAGGCGCCGATGATGCCAAATTAGATAGTGGATGTGCAGTTTGTTTCCAGGATGATTACTTAAAATTAATAGACCTGACCGCTGCAATCGCTGATAATGTCTCTCCGAGGAATCGTTGTTCCAGTGCTTGCCACTGCACACAGCACATATGCACAGACATTTTCCTTGGGATGCTCGTACAGTCGTCGGTCAAACGTGGCTATACGTCTGCTAGTCAAATGAACAGCAGTACGATATCGGTCTTTATTTTTTTTCCTTCATCTAAACGAAAAAAAAATAAAATAAAAGAAGAGGTGGGCAACAACAGTGACGCACGAATCCGAGCTCCAGAACCAGAGTGAAAGGAGCCTTGTTTGCCTTTTTATATCTTTGCAATTTGCAAGTCTTCCAAGTTGCGAACTTGCGATTGCGAGCATCACTAGGACAACGGCGATGCAATTTGCGGTGGCTGGCTCCTGTACGCTAGTTAGTAGCAGCTGTCAAGCGCGTCGTGATGCAGTCCGCCGTATTGCGATTCTCGTCATTAGATAGATGCAAATCTAGACGCGCTGGCGAAGCAACTTTGTTTGCACGTACTGCAGGCTGCAGTCCCATAGTATCCTCTCTGCGTTTCTTCCCCTGTTCCTCGAACCGTAACGAACAGTGAACGCTGAACGGAGACCTTGGAGCGTGTCACGCCTAATGCCGTTGGGGTAATATTTTATTCTTGTTCCATTTCTATATCAACGAGCTAACCACTATTTTGCGAACGCTAATCCGGAGTCCAGGTGAGTATATAACCGACCAAAGCACGGGGTATTAAGTTACTAACCACCCCCGTGGACAGGACCGGGGGGGGGGGGGGGGGGGGGGGGGGGGGGGGGGGTTCTGGCTAGGGATCATGGCTTCAGGTGGGTGGCCAAGTCAGGCCCCGGCTCGGCAAAACACTGCGACTGCGAAAACACTCATCCGCGCGCTCACGCGCCGAGCCCCTGGGCAGTGCTTTGCTAATTGCCATTTGCCAACCAACAGTGGAGGCTGCATGCTGGCCAGAGGCAGGACGAGAGGATCAGGAGGAGATCGCCGCTGCCTGAACCCTCAAGGCACTCCCGCCACGGTTTCGTTGGTCCTTGCTCCAACGCAACGCGCCCAGGGGATCGAGGGGCCGGCCGTTAACACTTCACCCAGCCCCTGCAGCTGCGTGCCCCATCGATCCATGCAGGTGCAGGAGAAAAATCCTCCCTTGTACTGAATCCTACCCGTGCAGCAGAGAGGAAACACTGGCATCCGGATGGGAGTGGCCAACTGAGAGTCCGAAACATCATGCTACGGTAGAGTGACGGCAACTGCATATCTTGTGGATCTTGCGATACGTGTATCCATGGTTGGCCAATGACCGGTGAAACATGACCAGGCTATAGATAGCCATTCGGGCCGCCCGGCACGTGCCTAGGCTGGCCCGGGCCCGAACTGATCGGGCCAGGCCTCGCACGACCAGGCTATCGGACAATGCCGTGCCGTCCGTCGTGCCTTGTCCTCGACCCAAGCATGAGCCCATGGGTCCATTTTCATGCCGGGCCGACCAAAAAAGCACGGAGCTCCGTCATGCCTGTGTCGTCCGCCACCCGCATGCTCGATGGAGGGCGCCGCCTGCCTGCTGCAGCGCCTACCGCCGCTGCCACCTGCCCCGCTCGCCTGCCACCACGCCCGCCAGTTACCGCCGCGCCCGCTTGCCGGAGAAGCCGGGAAGGAAAGGAAGAGCGTAAGGCAGAGCTCGGAGGGAAAGGAAGGGAATCAACGAATAGGATAAGGAAGAGAGAAAAATTTAGGATAGGGTTTTGAGAGATGATACTTGATGGACCAGTGCGATGGAAATAATATGCGGGCCTCTAACGACCGGCCTTAAACAATGTCGTGCCGTGCCGCCCGCCATACTGCGGTAGCGGCCAAGCACGGCACGCCATACCGGGTCGTGCCGGCATGGTCACCATCGTACCATTCCGTGCTTGGGCTGGGCCAAAAACTCGGACCTCACGCCGAGCTGCTGGGCCTCGGGCCTTTTGGCCATATATAGACCTGGCTGCTGTACGTAGTGATAGCAGTTTTACAGGTTGCATGTGTCTCTGACGGCACCTTGTCTGTTACGGCACCAGAAGAAGCAACCACGATAAGCTCGTTTTATACGTGAGGTGGATGCGAGCGGACACCGACGTGGTGTCGTCGATTGTTAACCAATTCAACTTCGACACGAGGTCAACACCTTAATGTCAACTTTCACCGTACCGGAGCTGCAACCGCAAGAATGCGAAGTATCCCGCTGTATGCCTGTATCGCAACAACGATATACAGAAAAAATTTCAACAGAAACTGAAGACCGAACAATTGATATGTCAGCAACATGATTGAAGTGGATGTGTAGAGCACTAAACAATCACTGTCAGATGCGTGGATCATCAGAAAGGGCAAAGATCACTGCAGTTGCCTACTCTCTGCAAAATTGAGCACGAGTGTCTTGCAACCCTATTTCACCTATCATGACATCTTCGCGGCATCAGCTTTGCTCAGGTCCGAGCCTTCATAGTTAAGGAGCTTGTGCAGCGGGAGAACAAGTGGTGCCAGCGACGCCAGCACGATGCAGAGTAGTGCTGCGATTCCAACCCACCAGGCAAAAACTGGGATCCCAAGCATAAGTTCATCGCAGACTGCACAAAAATTCAAATATACAGGATTTCATCGAGTGAGTTGTTTAGGCGGTTGCATGGTTGCATCATAAAAGCCCGTAGAAACAGAAGCATGAGAAGACGACATCCATCTGTGTCATCTTCAGAACGCGAATATGGTACTTGATAGATGGAAGCTCTTACAGGAATCTCTAAAGGCAATCATAAAGAGGACAGTAGACAATTTGCCGTCAGAAATAACTGAATACGTGAAAGAGCAATTCATTAATCCATCAGAAAGGTGCAGCACAAGCCCACTGATTGATTCTAGTCTGAAAATTTACTGGGAACAAACGACCAAGGTTGCAAGGGTGTGTACTGGCAAATTGCAAGAACTTGTTCTTAGATATTTTAGAATGACTACTAATAATGTCGAACTGAAAACAAGTGGATGCCGGATGCTTAGTATTTTAGTAAATGCGGACAGCAGAAATTCATGAAAATTCAGTTAGAACACCCCAACCACTCAATCATAAAGTACCCACTAGTAGGACAAGGACCAATGAGAGAATGCGAAAAAGGAATTCAGATCAATGAATTAGGGAAGTCCAGAAACAAAAGTAGAAGCTGTTAGGTAATACTGTAGTATTAAGTTAGTGTACTGAAACCTGCCTTTTCTTAGCTAAGTAGGAAGAAACTTAGATTTCCAAATTTAAGTCATGCATCAAGCATCTAAGCCTAATATGATTCCAAATAATCTTTGCAAAGCTTTCAGTTCCAGGATAAACAGTGTAATTACAAGCATAGAGCACTGATGAACCAACTTAGGAAATGCATGATGCTGTTCAAACCACTAATTATTCCTATGGATTTGGCAGGAATAACCAAATTACAGAGCCTGATTCATCCAATACTATCTTCATGAGTAAAATGATGCGTATTTTTCCGCTCATACACATATACATGCTAAAGGTTCTAACAGGTTTGACTTATCTCATCATCATTTCCTAAAAGACGTCTGAAATGGATTATAGTGAAACGCTAATTCCATACTAATGTTAAAAAGCGCGAGTTCTCTCCCTGGCACATTTGGCTTCGCCACCACACCCTCAGGCTCCACAGTGACAAGAACATAAACCTGAAATCGATCACATACAGCTGTCAAAAATCACCACACCAAGGCGTGCCATTGAGAGTCTGCAGGGAAGCAACAAATACAGCTCATTGGTTGATGACTGATCAACACTAACCGGGCTGCTACCCTCAGCCTTGAAAATTATCTTCTCCGTGTTGAGCAGCCTCCTGTTCTTGCTGCTCCAGTCCGCATCTTCAGGATCATCCACAAGCCGGATCGAAAAGCTGGACGGTATCTACAGACACAGACACAGACACAGACACAGATTAACAAATCATCATGAAGAAAACAGTTCATCATCCAATAGAAGAGAAGTTGGGCAGAGTCGCAAGAGAGCTGCATATCGCAAATGCAATGGCCGCAAAGGAACAGTGGCGAGCTGGGGAGCTCAAGTTGTCTGCGTGTCCAGTCCATTAGCGAGGAGCCTCGGGGAGTGGAGTCTCGGGCTCTCGGCCACTGGCCAGCGCACTGCAAGTTGCGCGTCTCTTTTGCTGCGGAAAGAAAAGGGAGGCGCTTCCTTTCCGGTGGTGCTGCCCCCGTTGGCCGCCAGCCAGTGAGCCAGATACGGAGACCAAGAGAAAAAGTTGCTTTCGGCGCCCGCGTTGGAATCCTTTGCGCCACCGCATTCCAAGCGATCAAGCGTGGTGACCCATGGGACGGGCCAGCCGAAGGATGTCAAGCATCTTCCAGAAGAATCGCAAACGAGTCAAAGAAATGCTGGCACCATGCCAAGTTATCTGGTACACCGGATCTTGAAGCAACTCGTGCAGTACAAAAGAGAGAGAGAGAGAGAGAGAGAGAGAGAGCACGTTGCAGCGCTGCATGTCTGCACAATTTTTTGGAATTCATGAATGCTATCAAAGCATGCAACTTTAATAAAGAGTACATTTCCAAATTGATGAAAATAGACTTGCAAAACATGCACACAGACAGAAACCTTGGGCTTGTTAAACATGTAGGATAACCCATGGGCTTGTTAAGCATGCATGCAGAAACTACTATCTTAGCCCATGTTGCTGCGGCATGTTAATTTTAAGCTTTCACCGGCTGATGTTGCTGTGCTTACGTTGCTTAGCCACGTGCTACGGCGACACGGTGTCCAGAATGGAGTTCAAATGAGCTCTCCATGCTACAGGAACCAAAAAGATTTTAAGGGAAGTCCAAACTTCCATTGCTCATAGGCATTTTACTGTATTTCTCTGGAATGATACACCAATATGCAAAACATTAAATAAAACTAAGATCACGCTGCTCAAGGAGGGGGAAGAGCCGATCATGGTGTCACAGTTCATGATGGAGCTGCAGGGGCTCAAGAAGGTGGACAGCGAGGATCCTCCCAGAATTCTCCACTTCAATCCCCGCCTCCGCGGCGACTGGAGTGGCAAGCCGGTGATCGAGCAGAACACCTGCTACCACATGCAGTGGGGCACTCCCCTTCGCTGCGAGGGCTGGAGGTCCCGTGCCGACGAGGAGACTGGTCTGCACACACCACTGTCACCAGATAAAATATTGTTTAGTTATCGATTAAATTGGCTCAAGGATTTGGTTTTGATTGAATTGCTCTGCAGTTGATGGGTTGGTGAAGTGTGAGAAGTGGATTCAGGATGACGAAGGCCGGTCTGAGGAGTCAAAAACGTCATGGTGGCTGAACCGGCTCATTGGGCGCACAAGGACTGTCCCAATTGATTGGCCATACCCATTCGTGGAGGACCCACCTGTTTGTTCTTACACTCACCGCTGGATCGGAAGGTTATCATGTGGATGTTGATGGACGTCATGTGACATCATTTCCATACCGCACTGTGAGTGGCTCAAACTTGTCTATGAAGTGGGGAATGGAATGAAATATTGATGGTGGCGTTTGACACTGTTGTTAACTTTTGTCTCTGGTGGTGCTGGCAGGGGTTTGTGCTTAAGGATCCGCTACTGGCTTATCATTGAATGGGGACCTTGATGTGCAATCAGTGTTTGCGGGGATTTTGCCCACTACACATCCTAGCTTTTCTCCACAGAAGCACCTAGAGATGTTACCCAGTTGGCAGGCCCCTCCCCTCCCAGACGAACCAGTTGAGATTTTCATTGGTATCCTGTCAGCGGGCAACCATTTTGCTGAGCGTATGGCTGCGAGAAAGACATGGATGTCTGCTGCCCAGAAGTCATGGAATGTTGTGGCCCGGTTTTTTGTTGCTCTGGTAGATCTTGAAGACCAAACTTCAGTGCTCTGTTTTTTTTTGGTATGTAATTGAGCTCAGTAATTTTCTTTTCTACAGCATGGAAGAAATGAAATTAATGTGGAGCTGAAAAAGGAGGCTGAGTTTTTTGGGGACATTGTTATTGTGCCATTCATGGACAGCTACGATTTGGTGGTTCTGAAGACGATTGCCATATGCGAGTATGCGGTAAGTCTAAGAGCTTTCTTTCTTCAAAATTTGCTACTATGAAGTCGCTGCAAGACACTTGAACTTGTCCTTTCAGGTCCATGTTGTATCTGCTAGATACATAATGAAGTGTGATGATGATACTTTTGTTAGACTTGAATCAGTAATGGCTGAAGTGAAGAAAATCCGGAGCGGTGAAAGTCTCTATATAGGGAACATGAATTATCACCACAAGCCATTGCGCGATGGGAAATGGGCTGTTACATATGAGGTAAACTTGATATTTGATTCCATAATAGCCTCATATGCCATTTTTCCTTTCATCGATTGAAGATGTCTGGGTCACTACCCTTAGCGAACCGTTCGATACAGGGTATTTGGTCCATCTGGGTATTAAACGACATTAGCAATCAAACTTGTTTCCCCACTATGGTGTAAATTTTTCATGAAACCTTGTGAGTGGTAAAAGGTTGATTCATGGTACCTTGATGTCAAATTTACCGAATCTTTCTCCTGCTTGGAGAAATCATGTAAGGATTCAATTACTTAAAACATATGACATAACTGAATGAGATGATGCTATGCTACATGAGTCGATGTTGCTCATTACTAGCTGGATTAACTATTAAATTAGCTCCATAAGTCAAAACTGTCTAACAAATTATCATTCCGCATGGAACTAAAGGACTTCTGTCAAATTTGTTTCCTGTAAATGTCTTTGTGCTGCTGGCGTCTAGTTTTTCTGTTTTTTTTTGGTCTGAACAGCCCTGGGGTTGACTTTTGTCTTGCATGCACTGAGGAAATTGTAGCCTTGAATCTTCTGAACTTCAAAATCAATTTACAGTTTTGATCTTTAATCAGAAGCTTGTTTCATTGATAAAATACAAAATTATTATCTTGTATTGCAAACACATAAACTCGTGTTGCAGAGATTGGCTTGTATGCATATATTTGAATAATCACTTAAAAGATCGTTTTTGTTACTCTATGTAGCTTCTGCTCATATCCACCCAGTGTTGATATACATGCTAATTATATGACAGTTATGTAATATTTTCTTAACTTGGTCGTATCTCCATTCAATGTAATAAAAATGAAACATGAGCTTGCCTACATTTAATCTTTGTAGGTAAAAGTTTACAATAACGGATGTAGTTGTTTGTTGCTTTTGCTATTACACTACTACAGATGGCTTTATTGCTTTGTTGAATCAGTATGTACAAAGATAAGATATCTTAACCTCAGACGTGATTGTGCAACATTTGATCTCGTAGTAAGAGTCACTTTAATATCATACTTGTACTAGTAATACGACTCTTCACATATGCAATCAGGCTGAGTTTAGTTATCAATTAGCAAAGCAGTATACTCTACCTCACTTGACTGCGCGGACTCAGTATGTCAGTGGAAAAAATCGATGGAATGCCCTGAAGTTCCGCATTGAATGCATGCATTTTCTAATCTATGCTTATCTTCTATGCTTTACAGGAATGGATTATCCAATCTATGCAAATGGTCCTGGATATGTTATATCTTCTAATATTGCAGATGCCATTCTGTCAGAATTTTTAAACCATAAATTAAGGGTAAGCTCAGTTGATTGCTTCCGGTATGCATTTTATAACACTAATAGCGGCCCATATGGTAGCTGGTTTTCAACAATTTGCATGCTTAAGAATAACTGGGTACCTGTTGGATCATATTTCCCTCCAAAAGTTCATAAACAAACTACCAACTGATTACCCTGGTACTATAGCTGGACCATGGGTTTGTAAGCAAATAGGCAGGACATAATGGTTCGGGCAAGAATCTAAATTTCATTTCTTGCTATGCAGCTTTTCAAAATGGAGGATGTGAGCATGGGCATGTGGGTTGAGCGGTTCAATTTGGATGCGTAGATGATTATTGCACTGCACACTACCAATCACCGAGGCAGATGTTATGTTTGTGGGACAAGCTGCAGGCTGGTAAAGCACGATGTTGCATTATGAGATAGCAATAGTGGATGTGTTGGTACTTGAGCATTTCTGTGGTAGTAGCACCCATCTATATTTGCGGAGAAGTTGATATCCTGGAAGACCCCAAGATTCAAGAATATTAGCTGACGGTAAATTAAGCCCTCCAGATGACTAACAAATGGCCATTTAATGGTATTTTTGGTATAGCTGACCAGGCTGTGTTTCAGCTGGAAACAAGGGAATGGACACAAGAGCCTGTAACGCCTTTAGCCTCTGGTGCTCGTTTTAATCATATAGACGAAGTTCTGTGGGCAGTATGAGCGCTGCTATAGGACTTCATTTGTAAATGTGGAGGGTAGAAATCTTAGTCAAGTTACTGGCTTACTGCTGCTTTTGGTACGATTGGCTGTGGTTGCAATCATAAACAACCCAGCTGGTACAGACAGTTGAGCGATCTTGGTAGTGTACAAGAATTTTGCTGTGCGTTCTCTTTAGCATGGTCTGACTTGATTTAGCTGGCGGACTTTACATTATCTCGCCGTTCACGACTTAGGCTATATGACGATGTTTTATCAGCAACTATTTCCTTGGATATTAGTTTTATGCAATGTCAGCATATGTAGGCCTACTTACTCGTAAAGAAATATCTATTTACCTATGACCTTTTCCATTCTGGACGCTTAAAAATATTCTTTACAGAATTTAAAGCAGATTCGGGGATAAACGTGTGCGTTATGCGAAAATCTAGTTTCATTAATGCAAAACAAATGCTAGCGACATACTCCAAGCTTGAAGAGGCCCAACGATAGCTACAGGCCCAATCCTAAGGCTAAGGCTACTCCCCGATCCAGTCGGTCGCCATCGCCCATCGGTGTGATCTGCCCCGGCTACCTGCGCCCGGCCAGGCCCGCGGTCACACGTTCTGCTGGTTCCTGCTACTTGCTACTCGTATACTTACTTGCTCATCATGCGGATCAACGGTCCTAGCCGTGTGCTAATCACGGACCGGCCGGCAAAAAGGCCTACGCGGTATACGAGCGCCGTGACAAGACCGCTTGGCGGATCGGAGCTACACGAACGCGTACGCCGCCGTGGCAACTGGGGCGCAGTTACGCGCTCGCCACCCGGGGACGAGTAGATCAGCGCTTGCTAAACATGAATGCGCCGAGAGCACGCGAGCGTGTACTCCGATCCCTTGAGGGAAACGATAAAGGCATACGAGTCGCGATCTGCTACAGGAGTACGCCGAATCACCACCATCTCCGGATCTAGCCCAAAAAAATACCATTTGAATGCGAATTAACCCCGATACCGGTAGCCATTAACGAGCTGATGAGTCGAAAAGGACTAGTGCTAAAAGGCGCACCACGATACCACTCCTGCATTACTCTGCTGAGTGCTGCCTGCTAGTATAACTTTGGTGTACGCACGAACACGATCCAGCGGCAGGCAGCGGCTGCACAGGAGCCGTGCCGCTGCGCCGGCAGCCCCACCACCATAAAACCCCCCACCACCCGCAGCAACCAACTCGATCGCCGCCTCGCCTCCCCCTCCCGGCATTTGAATGTGAGAAAGAGAGGGAAACCGCGCCCAACCAAACTGAGCTGGCGAGTACCCCTAATTATCCAGCGCCACAATAAATAATGGGGTCCGACACTTTGAAAACTAGCCTAACCTAATTAAAATCTTAGCCGCCACACTATAGCCGTCCGATCCCTAGCGGCGCTGGAGCAACTTGAAGGCTGTCGTCTACCCGCCGCCGCCGTTCCCAGGCAGTGCCGGTGGAGGCCTTAAGGACGACGGTACCCGCCGCGACCTTCTACGACTACGTCGAGAACAACTACGGAAACAACTACGGAAGCGCATTCACTGTTCCGACATCAGCCATGGCCGGATCTGCATCAACCGTCACACCCGATCTACCCGATCTAGATCTAAACTTCATTTATATTATTTAGGCTGTGCTCATGTTATTTAGATGCTAGACCCTATTAAGTTAAGAACTAAGTCATATTTTTCCTACAGCAGCTCGTACAGTCGTCGGTCAAATGTGGCTATACGTCTGCTGGTCAATTGAGCAGCAGTACGACATCCGTCTTCATTTTTTTTCCTATATTGAAAGAACGAAAAAAAAAAGAGGTGGTGGACACAACAGTGACGCATGAATCCGGCCTCCAGAACCAGAGTAAAAGGAGGCCCGTTTGCCTTTTCATATCTTGACAATTTGCAAGTCTTCCAAGTTGCGATTGCGAGCATCACTAAGGCTAACAAGGAGTAAACCATGTTTCACTGGCGCCGCAGCGCTTTGGCAACGGCATGGATCGGCAGATCGCATCACTTTGGCCGATGCAATTTGCGATAGCTAGCTCCTGTACGTTAGTTGGTAGCAGCTGAACCCGTCGTGATGCAGTCCGCCGTATTGCGATTCTCGTCACTCGAATGCAAATCTCGACGCGTCGCTGGCGAATCAACTTTGTTTGCACGTACTGCACAGGCTGCAGTCCCATATTCTCTCTGTGTGTTCTCCCCCTGTTACTCGAACTGAATCGAATAGTGAACGCTGAACAATGGAGCTAAACTGCTACTACGAGCCTATTCGGCGAGGCTCCGGCTCCTTAAAAAATAGTTCTGACTCCGGTTTCTCTGGTAGAACGGCTTCTCTAATAAAGTTGAAGTCGTTTTGTAAAATATTTTATAAAATAGTATAGGGGAAATGTGAACGATCTTCTAATGACCATCACGGCGACGATCATGGAGGCCTAGGCCCACCTGCGGTGACAGCGACCGCCGTCAGCCCAACATGGGAGGGAAGCGCTCCGCTTCGCCCGACCAAGTCCTTCGGGGTCGGATGCTCCCGACCCCCCGGTGGCCGGGCTCCGCCTCGCCCGACCCTTCGCCACAAGAGACCGTCTCGCCCGACCCGGGGCGTAGAGGGTCGGACTCACCCGGGCCCGCCAGGCGAGTGTCAGCCTCGGACGCAGACCGGAAGATGCGAGCGCGGGTCTCGTGGGCCCCCCGCCGGTCTTGCCATAAATGCACCGCAGCTCTGACGCGCAGAAAGGCGCCCGCGCCCTCGACGTGACCGGTCACAACCGCCCACACGAGACCGCGCAGCGCACGCCACTGTGGCACGATTTTCCCTAGTTCGCCACCAGGCACTCATGACCCGCGTCGTCTGGCACAGGAGCACGCCTGACCGTCCTCGCGCGTGCCTGACCGTCTTCGCACCCACCTACCCGTCCTCGCGCCCCGCAAATCCGGCGACAGGGACGGGACGCCCGCGCCGCGCAGGCCGTCAGCAGCAGGATAACTGGGGCAGCCGTCTGCCGCGATGGGACGGAGGCCACGACCAACGCCATCATCACGCACGCCCGCCGGCACCGGCCCCCGAGGAGATCAGCGACAAGATCGGAGGGAGCCGTTTGACGAAGCCGAAAGCTGAAGCCGGCCGTGGCATCCAGGGAGCTCGAATCTTCCCTTTGGACTCTGCGCTCTCTCTCTCTCCCTTGGCCCGTCTCACCTGTAACCCGGTCGCCCCTCTTGTACTATAAAGGAAGGGCCGGGGGCTGAGAGACAGAGGAGGAGAAATTTAGACTCTCACACGCTCACACTCACACTCGCACGCTTGTGTTTCTTCTTCCCCGGCGAGAAGAACACACTCCCACCATTAGAGTTTCAGTGCACATCCAAGAGACTTGGGACCGGTTCCCTCTCTTGTCCTTCTGTAACCCCTACTACAGAACCCGCGTGGGCAACACGAGCAGCTCCCCATACTGGACGTAGGGCTTCTTCTTGCCCGAACCAGTCTAAATCCCGTGTCACCCGCGCAACCACCTGGAGCCATACGCGTATAAAAGAAATTTACTAGTCTAAGTTTTGATCCACCAATCTTGACAACGACAAATAGCTACACACTACTTTTCATGAATGGATTCAAGAGAAGAAGTTGGGTGGAGCTACGTTTTGTGACTCCATCACCATAATGGAAGCCGTTTTGGGCTTCACCAACGGCTTCTTGCATGGAGCCGCTCCAAAACTACCTCTTTGACGGTGCTTCGGCTGGAGCCGGTCTTGGAGTTAATTTCTAAGCCCTACCAAAGGGGCTCTACTTCTCGAATGTTTTTAAGGGGTGTTTCCGTGTTTGGTTACTGGGACTACAGTTTAGTTCTTGTCACATCAAATTTTCAGATGCTAATTAGGAGGACAAAATATGAGGTAATTATAAAACTAATTACACAGGTGGACGCTAATTCGCGAGACGGATCTATTAAGCCTAATTAATCTACCATTAGCACATATTTACTGTAGCACCATATTGTCAAATTATGAACTAATTATGCTTAATAGATTTATCTCGCAAATTAGCCTCCACCTATACAATTAGTTTTATAATTAGTCTATTTCTAATACTTCCTAATTAGTAACAAACATTCGATATGACAGGGCTAGAGTTTAGCCCCTAAACTTTAGCCCTGTCACATCAAAGAGAATTTTATCGTTTAGAAGTATTAAATAAAATAAAGTTTAGTTTTGAATAAAGTTTAATTACAAAACTAATTGCAGAACCTCTAGACTAATTCGCGAGATGAATATAATAAGGCATATTAATTCATGATTAACAGACGATTACTGTAGCAAACCATAGATTAATTAGGCTCAATAAATTCATCTCGCAAATTAGCATCCATCTGTGAAAAAATTTTACAAATCAATTCTATTTAATACTTCTAAATAGTAAGATTGTCTTTGATACGAAAACCAAAACGGAACTTTAGTCCGTGGAACCTACACCCCTGGTATAACCGACCGAGCACGGCTCTAACAACCCCCGGTTCCCGAACTGAATGCCGAATGTACCAAACCTGACGCTGGCCGCGTCAGCCCCCCGCTGGGTAGAAAGAAACACTGCGACTGCGGAAACACTCATCCGCGCGCTCACGCGCCGAGCCCCTGGGCAGCGCGTTGCCAACCAACAGTGGAGGCTGCGTGCGTCGCGGGGGAAGGAACGTGACGCCGGCGTGAATGGCATGGGGGTGCCTGGCGGCCTGGCTCTCAGGCTCGGAAAGGAAGTGCAGCAGGCGGCCAGGCGCCAAGGAAGGCAACGGGGGCAACGGCTAGCTCAGCTCAGAGCACGGCACGGGCGGCTCGGCCTCGCCACTGATCCGACAAGACCACCGACCTCGGCGACCGACCCTGGCCTGGCCCGGCCTATTATTCCCCGATCCAGTCGGTCGCCATCGGTGTGATCTGCCCCGGCTACCTGCGCCCGGCCAGGACCGGGGACGCGGCGGTCAGTTACGCCGCCGCGACGATCCGTCGGTTCCTGCGACTACGTACTACTCGTGTACTGTACTTGCTCCGGCGACGTGCTCCGTGTAATAATCATCATGCGAATCAAAGATCTCAACCGGGGGTCCAAGGGCCGGCAAATAAGAAGGCCTACGCGGTATACGAGCGCGCGTTCAACCCGCTTGACGAACGCCGTGGCAACTGGGGGCAGTCCCGGAACGAGTAGATCGGTGCTTGCTGAACATGAATGCGCCGAGAGCACGCGAGTATGTACTCCGATCCCTTGAGATAAAAGATAAAGGCATACGAATCGCGATCTGCGGACAGGAGTACACCGAACCACCACCGATGCGCAAACGGCGGCGTGGATACGGTACCGGGAAAACAGATTCCTCGGGGGTCGTTTGCTAACAATCACTGCTCACTACTACTGTCTGAGCCAGCAAAGAGCAAGCCTATAGTGGAGTGAGGTAGGAGTGCAGCAGCAGCAGCACAAACACGTACCCCATCAAGATCCCTTTCGAACAAATCCTTCAATTTGCCCCGTGACGACCATCTCCGGATCTAACCCCAAAAAACACCATTTGAATGCGAATTAACCGCGATCCCGGTAGCCATTAACGAGATCATAAGTCGAAAAGGACTAGCGCTAGCTAAAAGGCGCACCACGATACTCTGCTGCCTACTATAACTTTGGTGTACGCGCGGACACGATCCAGCGGCAGGCAGCGGCTGCACAGGAGCCGTGCCGCTGCGCCCGCAGCCCCACCACCATAAACCCCCCCACCCACCCGCAGCAACCAACTCGACCGCCGCCGCGCCTCCCCCTCCCGGCATTTGAATGTGAGAAAGAGAGGGAAACCGCCCAGCCCAACCGGCGAGTACCCCCCAGCTATCCGCCGCCGCCGCTCCGGCCATGCCGAGGTCCTCCTCCAGCCCCGGCTCCAGGCCGATCCTGGGCCGGGCGATGGCCACCATCCTGGCGCTGCCGCTGACCCCGATCTCCAAGGCCAAGTGCGGCCTGCTCCTCTTCAAGAAGCGCGCGTCCGCCGCGGCCAGGCGCCGCTGCTACAAGCCGTTCCGCCACTACAACTACGCGTACGTGGGCGAGTACCAGTTCTCGCCCTCCCGCTCCACGCTCCTCCCGGGCCCGCCCCCCGGCGTCACGGCCTGGCGGAGGGCCGCCGCCAAGAGGCGCCGGGGCAGGGCCAGGATGATCCTCGCGTCGCTATTCTGCGGCGGCGACGAGGTCGACGTCGCCGTGCTGGACGGGCTGGCGCGCCGGGCCGGCGCCGGCGACGATGCGCGGTCGGTCAGGGAGCAGCTCGTGCTCGCCCCGGCTCTCGAGTGGGGGCGCGACGACGGCGACGCCTACGCCTGCGACGAGGAGGAGGAGGAGGAGGAGGAGGAGGAGCAGGAGGTGGTGGACTACGGGGAAGAGGGGGAGGACGAGGAGGTCGACGGCCGCGCCGAGCGCTTCATCCAGCGGTTCTACGCCGAGATGAGGCTGCAGAGGCAGAGGTCTCTCGTCCAGCGCCTGCTCTAGACGACCCCCTCGGCTTGCTGGTTCCTTCTGCATCGGGTAGAATCAATCAATTGATCGTCGCTGCTATCTTAGCTGCAGTTGGGTTAATCTCTTCTTGTCGTGCATCGTTCGTTCGTGTTACCGTTGTTTTGTCATCAGGTGTGAGTTTGTTGTCGGAGCTGTCTGTTGGGGGAGAGATTCTTCTCCCCTTCTGTAGCTCTACTTTTTTCCTGTAATCCATGTGTCTCAATTTTCGTTTCTGTAGTGTTTTGAGTTTGTATACAATTACAGATCATGCGTGCTAGTATATGTTTTTGTTCCCACAAATGTTATTTTCTGCTTCAAATTTGTGTTCATGGGTTCTTTATTTTGGAATTGGAATTTGGAAAGGAGCGGCCGGAGTAGGTGCCAGAGCAAATCATGGAAACTGGAAAGAGATCAATAACGTATATAATGTGGGGATAACCAGTCAAAGAACAATTTAAGGTCAAGTGTCTTGTATCCGGGATAAATTATGCTGGTCGAGGAAGGCCTTTTGACAAAACACTGCTTCGAGAACTGGCGCTGATTTGTTCTCTAATTCTTGCCTGTTTCCTGCCAAGTTATACTCCACCTGACCTGACACATGACAGTTGACAAGCTGTACAGGTCCAGGAAGGTGGGGCATTCTGATTTTGAATTCCCTTGGTTCCACTGAGATTCACTTGCGGTTCAATCAGTGGCAAACTGGTGTTTCATTTACAAATTCACCATGCCAAAAGGTGGATCATTTGGATCTTGGTTTAACAGAGATTCAGAGTGGGATCCTAGAGAAGAACATGTGTTAACGTTGACAAACAAACGGTCACCCAAGTCATGCTTTACACTAGATCCAGCAAAAGGTGCCTTTTCCGCCATACACAACAAAATGTACCCTGGTGTACAATGCCATCAGTTGGGTAAGAAAAGATTCTGACGAAAAGGCCACAAAGCGTAAAAACAGGAGACACTTTTAAGCTTTAGCACGTTTCAAACAACCCGGGGGGGGGGGGGGGGGGGGGGGGGGGGTGTCCTTCAACCTTACATGACCCTGTACAAAATTTACTGCAGAGAATTACAAACAAATCCGCAGTATCTTATTTATCCATAATCATGCGAGTGGAAGTCCAAACATGTCAATATCTCACATAAAGCTGTCAATAGGTTGTTTCACCGTAGGTCGAGTGCAAACTCACCAACAAGCGCCTCAAGAATGTCATTCTCGATGGCAATGCTGATGTCAAATGCTTCAACCAGACTTGCATCCCACCTGGCAGTCACTTGGTCCACTTCTTTGTCAGAAACTTGTCTAAGAGCAGTCCCACTTGATTCCCTCCAATTGCCGATATCTTCCAATACTTGGCACTTCAACAGATCTTTGCTCAAACTGCTCGGCAATCTCAGCCAAGCCTTGTACCCACATTTACCAAAATTGCAGAATTTTGAATCCAATGATTCAACAATGCAGTCAAACAGGAAGTTGGTATGTTGATATTTCTTATCTTCAGCAAGATCAGAATACTCTCCTCCATCATACATATCCATAGCATTTTCCAGCATCTCAATGATGAAAGGATGGATGCTACTGCCCAAAAGCAGTTCGGCATTTGAAATAGCTGCTTCTCCGATGATGCGGAGCCTCGACTTTAAGAATTTAGAATCAGGTGCAAGAAAATTCTGTGAACATGATAACTTGTCATTGTCATTAAGAGTTTCTTCAGCATCAGTTTTCCTTGTGTTCGAGAAGAAAGCATCAGTTTTCCTTGTATCAATTGACATTGCTAAATCGATGATGTCAGACTCCAAATTAAACAGGTCTTCCATCTTGTTCTCAGTTGACACAAATAAGTCTTTACCCTCTGAAAGAAAGGAGAAGATAGAGTTCATCAATAAATACATGCGCAAAATTTACAGGCTCAATCCATTCTGCCACGCAACATAACTCAGAGCAGCCAATTATTTTTTGCTAGACATGAAGAACTGTAGGCCAGTTAACATTCTGACTAACAATAACTAAGAATTCATGCCTTGGCATGGTTGCATGTTAATTTTCTTAATTGTTGAGCATTGACAAACATGGCAAAGCAGCATTCAAGACATGCTACACCAGTCAGTTTTGTGCTGGGCAGAATTTGGTTTCTCATATGAGATTTCAGCAGTAATTTGATAACTCCAAGCACTGAGCAAACATATAATAGAATTGTCTACTATAAAAGTCAAGGTAAGATAAATGTTTACCATTCTTTTCAACTGGACTTCCTAAAGAAGAAGCATCATTGGAGAAGGATGCTTCAAGGACTGATGTTGGACTTGGCTGGTTGGGCTCATTGTTCACTGATGTAGCAGAAGAATCAACATCTTGTTCATTCTGTGCACAGAATGAAGGACTAGTAGTTAGTACAAAAAAACTGTACAAAATTGTTCTGAAGTTACCAATTTAGTAAGTAGTTAATTAAGTAAATTTAACGGCTCTCTAGACCAAGCACAACTTTGTTGATGAAGAAAGCATGAAAAACTGTGGACTTTGTTAAAAGTAAGGAATGCATGTGGATGCGGATGAATAATTCATTTCCACAAAATGATTTCCAATGCATCTGACAACTGTCCAAGATACATCAAAGAATGGTTCATAATGATGACAGATTTCTGCATAAGAAATATTTTGATATATAATTTTTTGTACAAGACCAAAAAATTTCAATGTCAATTATTGCATAAGAGTGCATGCAGAACAGTTGTATAATAAGGTGTATAGATAGCATCCACTGATAACCTTAGTACCTTACAACGTAGGGATATCATAGACTACAAGTTACTAGAGCAATATTAACCATTATACAAGGTGATTAGTGTAACACTACACGTACTAAAACTACACCATGCATTTACTAACCAAATTGGAAAAGAAATTACATGAATAAAAATACAATTACGGATGATCATGGTCGACAAAAGTAGCATTTATTACAGGAAGAACAATCAGAAGCTCTGAAATAAGAAGGGATAACAATAAAGAAGGATCCCAGCATCTGAACTGACCTGATAACACTTATGGAAATCAGGTGATTGATCATTGGAGTATATATAACATGATCCATCGATGCAGTCAATATTTCCACTGCCTCCATTGCATCTTAAGGGTATTGATGCATCTGAGTAGTTGCTACTTTTGGAGATTGAAGTGTTCATGTCACTAGTAAGTGCGGAAATGAGCTCTTGCAGCATAGTTGCCGTCAATTTCTCTGAAGGGTCGTCACTTGATGTAAACTCATTCCTGTCAGACAAGCCAAGCTCATTCATTTTTGCTTTCAACAGCCTGCTAAATTCATCTTTCTCAGAAGTAGCCATAACAGAAGGTGAGGCTTCCACATATTTGGTATCTGGAATCAGCATTCGAACACGAGTTGTATCGTGTGCTAGTCTACTTGGGCACCCACTCTTCAACTCATTGATGCGCGGCGAAGCTCTGGCCACTGTCTTTGTGGATGATCTAGAAGTAAATGCACCTGCATTTCTGCCATCCCTGTTACTGGCTACTGTATCACGCCCCACCTTCCGTGATCCCCTTTTTGGCCCTGATCCACTGCTTGAAATCCTGCTTGTGGATGCTAATCCACTTCGGTTGATCCCATCTCTGCGGGTGGTGTTCCCTTGTTTGGTGATCGAACCCATGAGCTCTCTTCTTGGACCAGAACCACTTTGTGGTACTCTCCTACCAGCAGATACCAATTCACGAGCACGCCCAACTTGGCGCGTCGATTCTGCCAAGCTTCCAGAGTTGGCACCACCTGAAACATCCGGCCGAGTGGGTGTTACTCGTTTGCGCAACCTCTGAGCTCCAGTTTGAACGGCAGCAGCACTCGATCTAACCCTGGCACAAGTGCGTACTACCTCATTTCTTACTCTACTCTCCTTGTGCTTGGCATCCATAGCAAAGCTGCGCTTGCTGATGTTTGCATCAGCAAAATCCATTCTTGGCAACACTACTGTACTGGCACTGATTTCTACATTGGCAGCATTATTGTCAATGGAGCGCTGCTCGTGCCTACGCGAGACAGCAGCGCTGTCACAACCTGTCTCCGCCGGGAGAACAGGAGGCGGCACCTGTACCCGTGTAGAGGTAGGAGGCGTCAACAGGCTCTCAGAGCGAGACAGGAAGTCGTCGCCCACGTCCGAGCCTTGAAGCAAGGCGCCGGAGTGGCCTTCCCTGCGGTGCTGCGGGGAAGAGCAGGCGTACGCGAGGGCCATCCTGGCGCTCGCCCGCGAGCTGGCGCGCGCGCCCTGCTCCAGCAGCTTCGCCGCCGCCGCGTGCACGATCCGGGCCCGCGCCGGCAGGTCGGCCCCGTGGTGGCTCCTCGCCGTCGTCTGCGCGGGCGCAGGCGCAGGCGCGGGCGGGCGCCGGCTCCTGCTAGTAGGCGTAGGCAGCACCAGCACCACCGCGGAGTCGTCGCCGTCCGGGCGCGACGCCTCCACCTTCCTCTGCTTCTGCGGCCTCGGGGCCGCCGCGGCGGCGGGCCAGGACTCGAGGCCCATGAGGCGCGCGACGACGCCCGGGGCGGCCCCATCGGCCGCGCCGGCGGCCTGGTGCGGCGACGCGGGCGGCGGCGGGGCGGGCGGAGGCCCCGGGCACGGGAGCCTGCGCGGGGAGGAGCGGAGCGAGCAGGGGAGGAGGCGGCGCGGGGAGAAGAGCCTGCGCTTGCGCGCGAGGCGGCGGTGCCAGTCGAGGAGGTGGAAGAGCACGCCGCCCGCGCAGCCGCCGCCGGGGAACGGCGACGGCCGCTTCTCCACTATGGCGAGGCTGCTGCTCATCCCTCCTCCTCGCTCTCACCTGCTGCTGCCAACTCGGCCACTGGTCTCCGTGCCACCGTGCCAGGGCGTGCCGCTCCGGGCCCCCGCCCTTTTACCGACCCGTGCTTCGATCCGGGAGTTGAAATGGGGTAGGGTAGCTGGCACGCAACGGTGGCTAGCTCTCCTCCTCCACCTCGGCACGCGCCGCGAGGGGGAAGGTCCAGCGAGGCAGCAGGATCGGAGCGTGGGCCCACTTGTCAGCGTGGGAGAAGGTGGCGACGAGGTGTGCTCGCGGAGGCAGGGGCAGCAGATGACAGGTGGGCTCCGGATAGCGCGGGCCCGGGTGGCGGTGGGAGGAGGTAGCGTGGGCGTGGCGCGGAAGGGGAGAACGAGTCGCGAGGCGAGGAAGCCAAGTGAGCAAGCGAACAGGCAGGCACGCAGGTTTTTCCCTCACGCGCAGGTCAGCACGGCAAGCGAGGCGGAGGAGGAGGAAGGACCAGCGGTTCTGGGACTGGGAGGACGATGGCCGATGGGCATGGGGCAAGGGAACGGAAGGGTCGTGTGCGCGCGCAGCCGGGTTCAGCACGGTAAAAATGGGTGACGGCTACGGTGGGGCGTGTAATAAACAGGCTAACAGCTGACAGATCGGGCTTCACCGCAGCGGTCTTCACCGCAGGCCACCGGACGATGCAATGGCACCACTATGGCAGCCTTCCTCGACCCGCAGCCGCTGGCCTTCTTTGTGCAAGCCGGAGGAGCGGCGGCGGTCGTCTTCTGGTCAAAGCTGCTAATAACATAATAGATTAATTAGATTTGTGCCATCATAATTATTATAATTATCATAGTTCGGAGATATATCATTACTATATTCTAATTATTACAATTTCACATACCTTGGATACGTAACATTACTTAACCCTTCAACATATTTATAAAAATATCTGGACCAAAATGCCCCCATCTTCTTCTCTCTCGTCCCCTCTCTCCTTTCTCCCCGTCTGCCTGAGCATTGCTATCCGATGATGCTCCGCCTCATCCAAGCTGCCCCGGTACGCGACGCCTGCAGCATGGAACACCTCCTGCGCGTCGCGGTACTTTCCCGCGGCCACCGCAGGTCCGATCCTGTGGCCGCGCCGGCGGACGCCGCCGCGCTGCTATGGCCCGCAGTCGCGGCCCACGCTGCCGTTTCGCGCGGAGGACTGCGATGGGAGGAGAGGATGGCCTCAATGCTGTCCGTGGCTGCCGTGCCATTGTCGGCCACGAGCCGGGCGGCCAGCGCCGCCACCGCGGGTGCGTCGCACGCGGCGCGACGCGGAGGCAATGGCGCAGAGCGCTGAGGACCAAGGAGCCTCTCGCGCACCTGGTTTGAAGGGTCTTCAAGCGAAGGAGATGGCCGGATGGTGCTCGTCGGTGTGGGGGCGTCGATTGCGGCGGTAGCGAGCATGGCGGGTGGAAAACTGACGATTCTCGGCGAGGTGGTGCTTGTGGCTCGGTGTGGAGGGGTTGATGGTGGAGCTGGGAAGGTAGAGAGGGTGTGGGTGGAGGCGATTTGAAATCCTTGGAGTATGGCCGGCGGGATTGAGGCCGGCGGCGAAGCTTTAGCTGCAGCAATGGCGGCCGGAAATCATTCAATTTCCGGTAAAGAGGTGGACGGAGGGGGCTCAGATTTGCTTGTAGAGGTGTGAGAGTGTGTGGCGCAGCTACTGGTGGATAGAATCAAAGAACGGTGGAGTGGAGTACATGAATTTTGTGCGGCGGAGCTCGGCAGTTTTGGGGAGGAGGAGAGGCGAGAGGAAGAAGACGAGGGTACTTTGGTCCAGATACTTTTATAAATACATCGAGAACGTAAGTAATGATATGATTTGAAGAAATATAAAATTATAATAGCATATTTACAATATTATAAATAGTAATGGAATACCTTCGAACTACGATAATTAATTATATCCACACGGCCGCTAGTGGAGAAATTCGTGGCTTTTCCATTTTCTTTTTTTAATAATTGCTTTTCCATTTTCCTTTCAAGATTATCTGGAGAAGGTAGTGGCCAGCAAAAGCTCCATGCTTCAACAACATCAGTACTAAAATTCCGCATTCCGCAAAGCAACAAAAGTTGAGGGAGCCCAAAAGAAAAAAGAAAAAAAAAAGCAGATCCATCCATCAATGGGCGGAAAAGGTCCGTGTCGGAGTCGGACCACCGACGGGGGCGAAAAAGTGAAAAACTCGTCGGTGTCTCCATGGCTGTCACGACGTAGTCGTGCTAAATCATGGCGCTGCGAGCCACTATGTTTTCCGTGCGTGATGACGACGAGGACGTAATGGCGACGGGATACGGACAGACGGGGAAGGGCACGGGCAGGAGGTAGGCGTCGTGGCGAGACGAGCCGAGCTCATCCCTCCGCGTGCGCAATTGCGCATGTCCGACGCCCCCGACGGATCTCTTCGCGAGCGAGACCGATCACAGCCACGGGTTCACAGCACAGGCGACGGCCGATGGTGGTAGGTAGCCCGTAGCCAGATGGGGAAGAAGGGGGGGAGCCAGGGAGGTGGGAACGGACAAGTCGGGCAGGTGACAACACACGCTAGCGCGTCCTTTTCCTCGGCTCTGACACTCGTGTCCGCGCCGGTGGCAGGCAGGGGCACTAGCCGGTGCCGCGTGGATTAGTCAAAGGGGGCCGCTCGTCGAGAACGAGAAGCGACGCCGTGATGCGGACGCCGCCTGGGCCACGGGCCAACAGTGCCGGCCTGCCGCACCGACGCCGTGTCGCCGGCGCCGCCGGCACGCATCAGCTCTCGCAGCGATCAAGAGATGCGTGGGTTCAAGCGGCAGCGGGTTTGCTGCTTCAGCAAGCAAATGTTTCGCGGTGGTGTAGACATAGAAGACCACATGTAGACATCTACACGGAGCCGTATGCCCGTATGAGATCCGAAGCATTGCGTTTAATCAGTCGCTGCCATGAGGCGGTACCACGTGAGCAGCCACGTAAGGAATCAACTAAGCAGCTTCTCTATTCTGTGTTACAAGATAAATTTGAGGATGAGTGTTTTCCATAGTTATCTATTCTAATACTTACCTACTCCGTCATGCACGCAAGGAGATGAGTGTTTTCCATAGTTACTAGGGTTGATGAGCTTCCGGCTAAGGACAACACACAAAAAGAAAACAGAGGAATAGGGAAAAAAACAGAGGAATACAATTGAAGCATAGTTGCCACTTTAGTTTAAGGGTACCATATTATTCAGCACCATCGATAACCACTGCCATGAGATTCTGTTCCTTTATGAAGGTACCTATCTTCTTCTATTCCTGTTCTGCAAATGATGTCAATAAAAGTTCATTTTGCACACCTGTTGTAAGACATGGAGCTCTCTGGCTTCTTGATGGGCGCATATTATAAGAGAAAGATCAGTTCCTTAATGTAAATTTATTTTTGGATTTTTTTGGGTAACCACCACACCAGATATGAGCATGATATGCTTCCTCTGTGACCATTCATGTTATGGTAGCATATTTCATCTAAACACACTAGCTATTCATCTGTTGCAATGCGTAAGCAGTGTGAACAGTCACGTTGGTAATTCTTTCCATGCTTCTTCCTAGAAGTAATGGTAATCATATTGCAATGACGCTTTGTTCATCCTGACATAACATCCTCGAAGCAATCAAGAGAAATTATAGATATATACAATTACGTGTTTCTACCACGTTATCACCTTGATCAATTTGTTAAGCGTGAGTTGAGAAGATGCATAACTAACCCCATCCGTTATACAGATATGTTTTCAATGGAAATTTCTTAACCAGAAATTATTCTAATCTTTTAGATTTCATTTATCCAGAATTTGCATTTGCCCTTACTCTTTAGTGACAGAAAAGCTGCATCCAAAATAATTATTAATAATACATATAGCTATGAAATAGTTCTCGATAACAACTCTTTGTTTCCAAATTAATTTAACTCAAAAAAACCTGTAAATGGCACATCCTTCATAACTTACATGGCTATTTACTCTTAAGATATTACTATGATGCTTGGATTGCTAAGTACTGATTCTACCTTTCGATTGTTCCAAATCGCGTTGTAGTAAGATACAAGAGAGTTTTCATTGTGAAAATTAAAAATGTATATTTTGAAACCAGCTCCATTAAGATAATTTTAACTTTTCATTTCCATATATTGCTTTAAGGATTAAATTGATATTGATTTCATGACTTCTAATTTGGAGATACTACAAACACATTGACGTTGAACTATAACAGCAGAGCTGTGCTTAGTCTTGTAAGGATATTTTCATTCCGAAACTTAAAACTAGATAGTGCTTATTCTAAATCACAAATCAGATACTGCTTCATAATAACAAATAAATATGTAATAATCGGACATCAAAAATATAGCGAGTCAGTTTAACTCTTTTAAGCTACTTTGGCTTTCATTTGGATACATTGCGATCAGGGTAATACTATGTATTAATTTTTAAATCCTAATTTGCAGATCACATTAACACACTGTCAACATACCTATCCATTAGATACAAGTAAAATAGCAATGATGCCACCTTACCTTATTACCATGAATAATAAAACCAATGTTATTTATCCTTGAATTTAATAGCCAATGATTATCCAATAATATTAGATTGACATGTTGATACCTCATAACTTTGGGTTTCTGCCGTTCTCAAATTTGTAGATATTATGAGATGTGATTGATATTTTGGCTTCAAATCAACAATCAGTTGTATCGTCAGTTACCTGTACTCTTTTTTTTTGTGTTGCTTACCAGGCCTTTTCGATGTTTGGTACAGTTCTAGGTGCTGACATTTCTTGCCTGGCAGGAGAGCTTACGAAATCAATTTTCTGCTCTAATTAATAAGAAACACATACCCTGCCCAACAAGAGAAACGGCAACTATACATTATCACATCCAAAAATTGAACACTCAGATTCACTTGCAATTTGTGTCTACACTCTGCAGTGATAACAAAACCACTACAAGATTAGAGCTAAATAACCAGTGCACAATATGCTTGTTTCATCTAAAGGTGGCCAGACAGTATCAAACTCTGGTAGGGAGCAGCAAAGCCGCGCCGAGTTTCTAGTCAGGATTGACATCTGAGAGCTCAGTCCTAGGGCAGAAGTCAATCAGTCGCTCATTATCTCACTTCCATCTGAATGCTCAGAGGCATCAGTAACATCCCCAAGCTCTTCAGCCTCTTCTCTGTCGGTTTCCATAGCATCAACTTCAGATTCTTCATCATCAGTGTCCTTGTCCTCATAAATGATTGGTGGTTCTACCTCTTCATCATCAGCTTCATCATCAGCAATCTGGACCATAATATTAGTATCAATTGCAATTCCGGAAAAGATAACCCCTTTAAGGGAAGGAAACTTACCTCGCTGAAAAGATAATCTAGAGTGGTAGAGAGTTGAAGTGCTGACTTGAATGTTGATGTTCTTGCATCAATAAGCTGGGGGAGAAATTGTACCAGTAACATCAGTGTCCAACAATAAACATGTAAGAATTGCTATGTGTAGCAGCATAAGGACCCAAAGAGCTGGTATATGAGATTTTGAGGCTACATTGTCTTGTTGCAGATCAAACTCAACATCATCTAGGAAACAATGTAGTATCTTGATGAGTAGAATATCCATAAATAACAAGGCAAGTTCCCTTTTCAATGGGGCAGTAAGATCCTATGCAGGCATTAATCATCAATGAATGAGCATATCATCATGTGTCCCTTTTAAGCATTATATAAGTGTTGGCATGCTTGGTTCTATTAAGATTTTTTTACAACTTCTTAGTGACAAAGATATTGCCCTAGTTATTCTTCACAGCAATGCGGTTACTTTGTTTTACAGCAAGCCAAAATAATTGCTAACCTGGTAGAGAGAGTTGACCAAGGACAGAGAAGATTCCTGTGACACAATGCTGCTCATGTGCCGATTAAGTAAAGTTTGCAGCCAGGGAAGTAAACAAACCAATACTGCGCCCCTGAGGAGGAAAAGACAGTTGTGCTAAATCGAGGAATTTAAGAATTGCACCGAAACTTAGAAAAATGCAGCATTAGCAAAAGCTAAAAAGGTGATGACAATATGACTACACAGCATTACAGCAGAATAAGGAACTCAACAAGCAGAAAAACAGTAATTCAGATCAGGAGCTCGACCCATGCTCAGGCATCTCAATGAACACACATATACAAATCAGATATGCATAGACATCATCGTCTCTCAGAAGCCATCTCTGTGTAATTATATAACTAATTCCCAAACCTGTTACAGTCCCCAGGAGCATGGCAATAAGTGAACATGCACATGAACAAAACCAAGCGATGTCAAGAATAAGAAAAATGATTAAAAATTTACAATAGACCAAGTATTGAAAGAATAAGAAGGCCCTGATTCACCATAAGCATACGACCCATGTAGGCCATCTCATATTCAATGAATTGAGTGTGTCCATATTACATGAACCACAAGTCCAAAATATTTATGTACAAACTGATGAAATGCTTCCATAGAATATTACCTCGATTGTATTTGCAATACGAAGAACTTGAGAAGCTTCACAACATCTGATGGTGTTAGGAGTGATATAGATTTTGCAATAACCTGTGTGTAACCCAACAGTAAAATTATGAGACATGACTGAAGTAACACTCAAGATTAATTAACACAGTGTACTCTCTGTTGTTTGTCAATAACAATCTGAACATCACTGAACCCAACACTGTCCCAAAAAATCTTTGTCAAACCCAATAAATCTACCTCTATAAATATATTTTATTGAAATAAATGTATACATATGGTTTTTACTTTTCCAATATAAAGTCTACAAAAGATGTTGATATTATATCTTTAAAAGTTTGTGACCGGAGGGAGAAAATAATATCACCAAGGACAACAGGTATGCAGTTGGTTTCAGATTTGATGGGTAGCACAATCAACATAGCATAGATGTTTTTACCAATTTTGGCACAGAAAAGAATACCTTTTGATCTCTATTATACAAGCAAGCTAGCAATGATATGTTATCATCAGCACGCAGAGCTTGCTTGAGCAAAATATGGACTGAATCTGCACTTGGTGGCACCATAGACAGTGTTTGCTCTTGAGTATCATTCTTTTCATTATCTCTATTGATCAAATCCAGAGTAGCTAGTTTTTCACCGATAGTAGGTCCACCAAGATCATACTCTGGCATTTCCTCATTGACTGTGTCTGAAACTTTCCAACGAAATTCAAAAGCCAGTTAATTAAAGAACTAGAAAACAGAGGGTACCCTTAACTCCGTTCATTCATAGTCAAAACAGTTAGTGCATGAGAAAATTCCAACTTTTCTACTCCATCATGTTATGACAAAACGCTAGTTAATTAAAGAGCTAGAAAACGAAGGTTAGCGTTTGTGCAGGAGATGTAGATGCAAGTCATCAGAATTTCAATTTTGAATATGTGCTAAATTTAACTAGGCATGTCTCACCATTAGTAGAATCCAAAACAGATGATGTCCTCTTCCTTGCTCTCTCTTTTTTCTTTGCACTTTCTTTTTTCTTTTCTTTTCGATGATGAGTGGGGGTTGTGTTCTCTTGCGTATCCATTTCTCCTAACTCCTTGCTATTCACTACTGCTGCAAAGGAATAACAGTTTACGTCAATGGCATGCATAATGTATATGACCTGCGACTCCCGTAATACTCTAGCATAAGCATATCATATAGCTGTCAGAAAACATGGATACATCTTTTCAGAAAATAGTAGTAGGTTTAAGAACCAGGACAAAAAAGGAACACTCACATCTGAAAGGTCAAAAGTGTCATGCCATGTAAAGCAGATATGAATACATGCATATTGTATTTTCCCAAAATATCTGATAAAGTTTAGTATGTCTTTAATACAAATTAATAAAAACATGGATGAAGCAGCTGACGAGTGCTTCCCGGCAAGGCCGCCACCGCCTCCGACAAGGTGAACGCGGCGAGTCAGACCCAAACCGCGCAACCGTCCCCACGGCGCTCCGCGCCTGCGTGCGCCACGGGGACGCCTCATCCACGAGCTGATCCTCACCTGGTTCCCGTCCCTCACCTCCAACACCGTCACAGCCACAGCGCTCCTCGACAAGTACGCCAAGTGCGGCCACATCGCCAGCCCCTGCAGGGTATTTATCGAAATGCCTCGTAGTGACAACCTCGTCACCTGGAACATGCTGCTCGCAGGCTACACACGCCACGGCCTCCCAGAGCGCGCATATAAATGCAGATCTTATGCATGGCCTATTACATTTTTACTGTATTTTTCATGGATAGTATTTCTGTTCCAACTATTTATCGAAGCAAAATATCAGACATTCAAGGGGAAAACGGGCTTACCCTTGCTTAGGTTTAGTGGTTTTTTCTCAATCTAGGTTACTGAACCTTGGCAAAATTTGAAGTAAGATTCAGTCATCAAGCACATAGGATATTTCAAAAATAAATAGCAATCTTTACTGTAATAATGTCCTTCTCTGTCTGTGAGAAACTTAGGGCGTACCCAGTGCTGTAGGTTTCCCGCACTGTGCGGGGTCTGGGGAAGGGTATCTGTAGCGCAAAGCCTTTCCCGCACAAAGTGCAGAGGCTGGGGCTCGAACCCGGGACCTTCCGGTTTACAGACAGTAGGCTCTACCGCTGCACCAGGCCCGCCCTTCGTCTGTGAGAAACTTAGCATGGCTTTAAATAAATTATGGCTTGCTCCATAATAAATCATGGAGCACTAAATTCCACTTGTGATTCAAGAATACTATCCATTTTTCTGTAAGGGGTTGTTTGTCTATGCTTACCACAGTCATCAAGCTTGCCAGGCTCGTTGTCTGAATTGTCCCCGGCAAGCTTGACATGGAATTCTTCTGACAATTAAAGGCAGCTTGCCCAACTGAAAAACCACATCGATCTGCCAAGAATGCTGCAATTTACGCTAGCTGATCTCCATACAAGCAATAAATACATGCTCTGCGTCCTAGCAGCACTGTGTGATACACCGAGTTAAATGGAACGACAGATTCGTAGCCCAAAAACAAATTTTCAGCACAAGTTAACAACGAGGACAGCAAACCGAGCTCCCACTCTCACATCTGGGTAGAACCAACACGAATCAATTCGGAACCTCTAACACGTCACACGATTCCGGGACTTGGGGATATAAGTGTAACCTAAGAATCTACCGGCAAAATGCACACAGATAAGAAGGGGCATGCACAACGACATGGCGCGGGATTGAACGAATTGCTAGCCCCTGTAGAAAGAAACCGAGATGCGTGAACTGGAACAGCTCGCTGGACGCAAGGCGCCAGGAAGACGATTCGCGACGAGGGCGATGGGTTCTGGAAGGAGGGATTGGACGAGAGGGAGGGCGACTGCTCACCTGGAGTTCGGGTGCGGCGGCGGCGGCGACGTCCCGTGGGTTGTTGGGTTTGAGTGGCGTAGTGCCGCCCTTTTAGGGATATAAGGAGCAAGAGGCGGTGAGGCAGGCTATTTGAGCCAGGCCAAGGCCCAGGGTGACCCTGTTATGGGTGGGGTGGAGTAGCCCGATAATTAGATGGGCCAGATACATGATTTTCGACAGATATGGTAAACTGTTGAGATTTCGGATTTTCCTAGGTCCGAACTTCTAGAATTTTTGTTGTCACTGTTTCATGTTACTAAGTAAAGTGCAGTACGCACGTATTTTTAAAAAACTTAGAGACTATGAATCAATCATACTTTGCTATTCATATATTAAAAGATTATTTATAAAACTATGGATATAAAAGCTAGTATAGTGTTTCAGAAAATGTTATGCGTGCATTGCTATAGGCATAAAAAATTACATTAGTTTTATTCTTTTCATAAGAACTTGCAAAGCTGCTTTAAAAAATTTACAGAAAATGCAATCAACTTGATGCCTAATTATCTTCATAGCTCTTCACAGTCAACTAGAAAGTAGACACGCCTTTGGCGCACCAGCAGTAAGACCAGTGAAATAAAATGATACCATTAGGAGTTTGTTTCAGTTGAGAAATATAGCATAGTAAGATTACAAGTAAGATAAGTAACATAAATATTTTAATTTTATTGTATACTCATGCTTGCATTTGTTCTGTTTAGATTTATCGATGCTTAAATGGATTTATTTAGCAAATACGATGAAACGATGAACCATACAGTGAAAGACTTGATGGGAACTTTGCTGTAGGTTGTCTATAAACTGTTGGTCCATGGAAGAAGCTACTTTTATTTTGGTTCAAGAGTACATGGCAATATCAATATTTTGGGAAATGGCTTTTAGTTGGGATGCAGGGATGCGCCCAATATTTTTCTAAAGTCCACATAGCTTTGCTCACTTATTCATGTTCCACAATGTAATACAAATTAAACATTTTGATTTACCAACCGTTGTAAAATTATTTTTTTGAATTTTAGTGTCATCGTACCTTCTAAGGATTTTTTATAAATTCAAGAATTAAATAAAAGTCTCATATTGCCGTGGGTTGGTTCTATAAAATATGAAGGTTCCTTTTAGAAGAATAATATGCCATGAGGTGGAGCATTGGTTGTTTTTATGCAAAAATGAGATTATTTTTGTGAAGCAGTGAAGAAAAACGGAGTGTGGATTCATTTTATGAGTAAATGTGGTCTATTTTGTAAATTAACAAAGGAGTGGGTGGATTGAGGGTTGATTTTAGAAAAATCTGAGGGGGGTTTCGCAAACAATACTGTAAAGGGGCCTCGGACTACGGGTTGATTTAAGCAAAGCTTAAGGGGATTTGTGAAAAATACATATGAACTACCTACCTTGAACTGCGGGTTGATTTTCGATAAATTGAAGAATCCTTTTGCAAAAAATACCCCAAGATTTGTACGATATGGGCCGTCCGCCCGGCCGATCCAACGGCCGGGAAAAGCATGCGACGTGCTTTTGGTCCGTGAATCGTAGTAATAGATTTGACCCCTCCCTTTATCAGAAACTTACAGTGTTGATGAAAAGCATCAGAATAAATAATTAGACATATGTTACATGCCTGATTCTAAATTGTAACAAATCCAGCCTCCTATTAGTGAACATAGGAAAATGTAGCCTAAACAGTCTGAATTTTCCATATGAGTGCCCTGTGTACAAGGTTGGATGAAGATTTATCCCTACACATACCTTGATTTTTCAATCCCTCAACAAGGTCCTATTGCTCTACATGTAGAAAGAAAAGAGAAACGGTGAGAAGGACATCAGTTACAAAGAATAAGAGCATGCATTCAGACCTATCTAGCCGTCCCCAAAATAATCAATAAGCAATTCAGACCTATCTCACAAGCAAGCTATCCGAAGCTCAAACTGTTAATTGCGCAAACAGGCCGGGGGTAACTCGTTTGTACCTTGAGAAGGTCGGTTTCGGGGACCAACAGGTTCCGCTAGGGATGGAGTATATTGGAGATTTTTGTATCCTTTCCCTTTCCTTTACAACCTCTTTTAAAAAGGAGTCCGTATCAAATACGTATTTACTACTCATCAGAAACCGCTTGATTTGTTTTCCACCTGCTGCTCCTATGTACATTCTTAGTAAAGTGAACGGGTTGTCACCATCCTTTTGTTGCATGGAAATTCAACTGATCAACATAAACATAGATATATCAAAAAAGTAAAATACCAACCCATTTCATTTTTATTCTAAATTAGCAAAGAAGATTATGTGTCTGAATGAAGTACCCGGATGAAGCTAAGCAAAATGGATGGGGAGGAGAGGGGCATCGCTGCTGGATGTAGGACAACCAAATTTGACCGGCTTAGGCCATAGATATTCCGGTACTCAAATATGCAGGGTGGCAATAGAATGGTGACTTAACACACATGGAAACATTATCAATAGTAATTCGAGTGCCAGAAATTTGAACAAGCAACCACCTCGATCTGTTGCAAGCCTGAACACAAGGACATAATAATAAAATTTAGACTATTAATGTGGGCAAAGGTGGAATTGCTTGGGATGATAAATCAGTAGCTTTATAGGTCTACTACTAATAAAACAAATGCAAAGCTAATCAAATACTCAAACTTTTTTTTTGCAATAACTAACCAATAACCACACATCCTACATAGCGCTGCTACTTATTTTTCAGAAAAAACCAATTGCTACTGGAAACTTTTACAGTACACTAAAAAAACATCTGGATTTTTGAACTAATCGACCAAGGTTCATTACGCAAAGACGAGAAAGAACCAAGTATGCCTGAAAAAGAATGACTTTCCTCCAAGCTTTGATTTGCTAGAGGACTTGCACCACCTATCTTATAGAATCAACAATTAAAAACTTGAAAGTGCAATGATATTGAAAATCGAAATGGAGTAAGCTTACCAGATGTAAACCCACAATCTTACGCAACAAGAAGATGCTCTGGAAAGTGTTGGAGCCAACAACCAACCATGAAATTTTACCATGTACTGTCTTTATGAACTATCCGTTTGTGGAGTCAATGACAGAGCACAAAGCGTAACAGTGAAGAGACATGGCTAAAAGTAACAAAAACCACCCAGCAAGGCTGTAACAGAGTAGCAAGAAGCATCATTGCCAGCGACACTTTCACAGCAGGAATCGGATAATAAAAATAATTAATAATCTAAATCAGAGGCAAAATTTCAAATGCGGCAGTAAATCCAAGCAACGGAATACCAACACTCAAGTAAACAAATGGCGTGAAGGGAAACAGACCTTGCAAGAAGCGGCGGAGCGGGCCGGCGGTGTAGAACGTGTGCGCGAGCAGCTTCTTCTCACGTCGGCTGATGTAAAGCGCGCAGATCACCACGAGGTTCGGGTGGCGTAAGGACCCTGCAGCCTCCTCAGCAAAGACGGGGCACATGAACCGGAGCAGAGCAACCCTGGCATAGTATAGCGTGCTGTGCGCCGACTTGGCCACCACCTCCACCTCCCCGGGCGCTTCGAGGATCGGGCAAACCACGCGAGCGCCCCCTCCCTACCGGTGATGTACCTACTGGGATCCGCCGGCTGCTTGGAGTCGGTCCTCCCTAGCGCCACTGCCGTGGGACGGCACCGAGCGTCCTCCGTGGCCACGGCGCCGTAGATGATTTCAAAATTTGATCAATCAAAATCCGATATAACGAGAAGGCTCCCTCCGATCTAGAGCTTGCTCAGTCATAGATTGAATTGAACCGACAATACGCAAGGCAATCAATGCCGTCCTCTTCCGAGCTCTTGCAGTCTTCTACTTCGTCCGCGCTGCCGGAAAAATTTCTTGACGAAAAAACGAGAAATCCGATATAACGCGTTTATCTGTGGTGGCCAATTTTTTTCTAACTATAAAAAATTCTTCATTTTGAATTCGTGCCCACCCCGCTTCCCCTAGCCTATATATCTTCTTATTTCTATGCATTGTGATGTCTTATTTTTTATGTTAGATTGTTTGGAGCTAATCTAAATTATTAATTTGTGTACAGTTCGAGGGATTTTTTTTCTAAATTTCGTTCGAAATAAGAAGGTAAACCCGATAAATTTGCGAGAAATTTGATAAACGCTTTTATCGGTGACCTTCCATTTTCCCCCTTACCGGTAAGGTTAACCTGGCAATGTTGGGTGGGTACATCGCATGTACGGCAACCGGATAGGACGGTGGACGCAGTGAAAAAAATTTTCTATCTTTGGCTCAAATATTCTAACTCCTCGTTTTCATGGGTCCGCACCCGTTCCTACTTTCTTAACGTCCGCTGAGTGGGTCCAGGATGAAGGGTATGGTGGATCCAATCTAAATAAAAAATATTTTTTTAAAAAATCATTTTTATAGTATAGACAGAATAGTTTTTTTTCTAAATATAAGAACCTTTCAATTTATTCAGCTTTACATTATCGTACGTGTGCTTAATTATGTGCAGGGTATGACAACACAGACCGACACCGAAGTCGATCATATTTCCGGAGATTGATTACAATTTTGCAGAGTACTTAGACGACTATGAGCCTGGGGAGTACTTGGGCTTGAGGGAGTTGGTGAGCGCCATGCCGATGATGGCGACGAGGAGGCTGAGCAGCAGAGCAGCGGCCAAGATGATCCTCCTGTTCCTGTAGTAGACGGCGTCTAGGCGGCTCGTCATCCTCCTCTGGCCCGGAGGTGGACGATGCCCTCGAGCGTCCGGAGGTAGAGCTCCTGGCGCGGCAGCGGGTCCATGAGGGCCTCGAAGAACTCGGCGGTCCGCTGGTCGCTCATGGTGCTAAACAGTATCCTCCTTGACCGCAGTTCTTCGACGTCCCGCTCGGTGCGGATGAGCGAGCCGAGGATGGCGAGGTAGGAGCTGACGCCGCTCTCGTCCGACACGCACTCCAGCGCCACCATGTTGATGAGCCAGCAGCGCGGCAACCAGCTGAGCGCCAGCTGCGGGAGGGCGAGCCGGCTGATCCGGAGCGCCGCCGCCGCCGGCTCCACCCTCACGTCCGTCACGCGGCACGTGCCGCTGCCGTGGATCCGGATGCCGGCCTCCGCGAGCTCCACGGCCGACGTGAAGCATACTTCCAATCAGCATGTATCGTGGATGCAGGACCAGGATATGATACTGACACGACACAAGAGAAATAGCAAGCAACTAAGTCTCGGTTACAGAATAAGCACCGGCAGCCACCGGTTCCTAACCACATCAAAGTACGAGTATGTTCTGAACAGTAGAGAATCCAGTCAGAGGGGCTCATTTTCTTTCTCTTCTTCTTCCTCCCCTTCTTTTTCTTCATTCTTTTTTCCTAAAAATAGAGGGATTCCCACTCAGGTATGGTCCACTGTCAGCATGAACTTTATTGAAGGACTACCAAAATCTGGTGGTTTTGATGTGATTTTAGTGGTAATCGACAAGTTTACAAAGTATGGTCAGCATTGCAAGTGGCTCAGTTGTTCTTCAACAGCATTTACAAGCTGCATGGGCTGCCAGATGCCATCATCTAGTATCTTCACAAGTAATATTTGGCAGGAGCTATTCAAGGTGTTTGATACTCGGCTTTTGATGAGTTCTTCTTATCATCCTTAAACTGACGGCCAGAGAGGCTTAACCAATATCTTGAAGCATTTTTGAGATGCACAGTGCATTCTTGCCCAAAATAGTGGCACAAATGGATCTCCTTGGCAGAATTTTGGTATAATACTGCCTTCCAGTCTGCCATTGGCCGTTCACCATTTGAGGCTCTATATGGTCACCCTCCAGAAACTTTGGCATCTCCAGCGCAATGCAATGCGCCTCTTCTGATCTGGACGATTGGCTGAAGGAGCGTGACCTGCTCAATCGCTTACTGCGACAACATCTTCAACGCGCTCAGCAGCGTATGAAAGCACATGCTGATGCTCACAGATCTGAGCGAGTCTTTAAGGGAGGAGATATGGTTTATCTGAAACTCCAGCCGCATGTCCAGTTATCAGTGGCGTCCCGGAGCAATCAGAAATTGTCCTTCAAGTTCTATAGACCATACAAGGTGTTGCAGAAAGTGGGCACTGTTGCTTATAAACTTGACCTTCCAGCTCACGCACAAATCCACCCTGTGGTTCATGTCTCCCAGCTAAAGCAGTGCATCTCTTCTTCGGCAGATGTGAGTCCTGATCTCTCGGCTCTCTGTACTGACCCAGCTGTTGAGCTTCTTCCACAGCACATCCTAGAGCGTTCTCTGGTGGCCAAAGGTTCGGCGTCAGCTTTCCGCATCAAGGTCCAGTGGACTGGCCTTCCCGCATCCCTGTCAACTTGGAAGGATGAAGCTGATCTTCTTCGGCGCTACCCGGCAGCAGCAGCTTGGGGTCAAGCTGCATTTTAAGGGGGGAGAGTGTTACAACCTGAGCTGTGTTGGGCACGTGTGATGGTTGCGTATGTGTTGGGCCGAGCCCATGTCGCTCGTGGGCCGTGAGCTGTAATTGTCTGGCGACTGTGTGGCTCGAGTATAAAGCCACCAGCGTCCTGTGTTCGAACTCATAAACAGTGTTAACCGAAACCTGAACTCCATTCCTGAGTTCTTCCCCCAAATCCTCCCTAAATTTCTCTCAGATTGCTATCCTTTCCCTCAAATCTATTCTCCAGTCATCCCAGCTCCGTATTATCAAAATTCTACACATATATATATATATATGAGATAACCTATAAAACCGCTGATATGTAGCAATATATCTTGAGACGTTACGTGCTGATGTTTGCGCCGTGGGGCACGGGCAGAAGCGATTCAGCCCACAACTAAAAAGAGACCAATTCAGCAACCGAGCCGACCTCCTTTTTGTGCTAGGCATCAGTCCGACCCATACATACTTCCGGCCCATTCGATCCCATCAAGATATTTTCCATTTTCCTCCAAAAGTCTCCCGGAATCTGCGGTGCCCTGCCCCTATTGTCGCTTCGGTTCGCCGCCGCCACCGCCACCGCCTCCTTTCGCCCGCCCGCCCGCCCGCCCGCCATGTCGTTGCTCGCCACGGCCACTCCCACCATCTCCGCTCACTTCTCCGCTCCCCTCGTCCCCTCCTCCCACGCGCACCGCCGGAGCGTCGCCGCCCCACTCCGTCGCATCCGCCGTCCGCGCCCGGTCACCGTTGTCGCCTCCGTCCCCGACCCAGCGGCGGGGCCGGTGGAGTACACACCCTGGCTCATCGCCGGCCTCGGCAACCCAGGCAACAAGTACTACGGCACGCGGCACAATGTTAGCACAGACGCGACCCATTTGTTCATTTGTATTCCCATTCCCCTCAGATTTGAGGTGATGGGTTCTCATTTCTCAGTTCTCACCCTCCATTCCCTTGTGTGACGGCTCGTTTCGTTACTAGGTGGGGTTTGAGATGGTGGATCGCATCGCATGGGAGGAGGGGATCACGATGAACACAATCCAGTCCAAGTCGCTGCTGGGAGTAGGTAACTAAAGCACCTTTTCCTTTCCTGGTTTGTGTCTGCCTAGGTTCTACGTTCTCCTGTATGTTGTGTTCCACCCTTACTGCATGATTTGGATTGTAATCATTTTGCTCCGTGCTGATGTTCATGCTAGTGGCATAATTGGACATCAATCTCGGTGAATAGTTAGACCTAGATTCGAGCTGGAGTATGGTAGTCAAAGCATTTGATTTGCAGAGATTTCCCCAGGTACCTGTTCAGCTAACCATTAGGTTGACAGGTTTTATTATTTGACTTCTGTAGAAACTTGTTTCGTGTGAGTTTTAGCAAAATAAATCTAAAGTTATTATTTGGTTAGATTGTATTTAATGAACATAGCGCTTGGTGAAAGTGAAAACTGAAAAACAGTTCTGTTCTCTTCTTCTCTGTGTCTTATATGAATAGAAAAAATTCGTCTTACATTTGTTTCCTTTGGTGGGAAAAGTTATTTTTTTAAGTAGCCCCATTTTGTTGAGGCACACATTGTACATTCACGAGAGTTCTCTCCCTGAAAATCAGGGTGCGATATCAAACTAAAAGTTTAAAATGACATATACAATATTGTCCAAGAGAAAACGAAATAGCATTTTCTCATGTTCATTTGGCATTTTGTTTCTGTTATTGTTCTGTTTGATTCAGTGAGAGGTCATGCAGCTCACTTAGTCCTTATCGTACTGCAAAGGACCATCGTAGACAATGTCCTGATGCACTGATTGAAATTTAAAACTTGGGCTGCCGATCATCCTGTCAGAAAAGTACATCCTGGAGATATTAGATATGCATAATGGGTTAAGTGCGATGTATTCAAAATAAAATAAAGCTACCTTGATAGAAGTATGGACAGTCCGGCGAACATTTTCTTTGGAAATGATAACTATTTTGCAGGATGTTTAACAGTCACTTTCATAATCATGTTCATGCTATTAATTTATTTTTAACCCATCTTTTGTGTTGAACTTTAGTGCAGGTTCAATTGGCGAGGTGCCAGTCTCGCTGGTAAAACCACAATCATACATGAACTACAGTGGGGAGGCGGTGAGTAATTCCTAGTCTTTCTAGATGACATTATTAGCTTGTGAAATGTAGGGGAAATGATGTTTTAGTTACTTAAATAATTTTTTCTTTGATAACTTAATCTCTTGTGGGAAATAGTTGCATTCCTTATTGCTTAAACTTTGCAATGTATTGGTGAAGGAATGAACATTTGATGCCTGTGATACAAAATACCGCCTGTTAGCAGTATGCATATGAAATGTGCAACAGGCAAATTGGCACTTCCATAGCTCTTTGATCAAAGTTGAGTTTTAGCTTATTCCAAGGTATAGATATATTAATTCATTAATTAGAAACCATTTGTTACTGCTGACGCCTTCAAGCTCATTATCTATCCTTTAAAATTCCTAGGCGTTAATAGCTAAGTATCCAATGAGTAAAGTTAGTTTGGTTGAATACATGGTAGAACAGAAACACAGCAATTTTGTTAATAATCTTATGATATCGTCCTGACTTGCCTACACATGCAACTTCTTGTTTCTCCTCATTCTTGCTAAAGTATCCACATCATGTCTTATACTATATGCAACTAAACAATGTCAATGCTAGTTGAGTCTGTTATCATTTATATCCTAACTTGATCTGTTGTCATGTGAAGATTGGACCTCTTGCAGCCTATTATCAAGTACCGCTACGACACATCCTCTTGGTATTCCTCATCATTGTTCTTTTGATGATTTACAACCATTAGTCATTATCGTAAACTCATAAGTTGACTAATGTCTGTGAGTCCTTTTTTTGTTTCAGGTTTATGATGACATGAGTCTGCCCAATGGTGTACTAAGGATTCAAAGGAAAGGAGGTCATGGTCGCCACAATGGGTAATCTTCTTATTTGCAAATCATTTGTCAAGTCATATGGGCTACCTCATTAGTCAAAGGAAACGTGCTAATGCCACTCACTTATTGAACACATAAGATTTGGTCAGCCACTTCATGTAGTGGATTTTGTTGTTCAGCAAGGGAGCAAGAAGAACACAATTCACACATAGTTTAATGCACTAATACTTGGCCTGGTTTGTTGCCAAATGTAACACATAGATATACATGTCAAATACTCAAATGTAAGCTACAAATTTACTTATCTTGATAGATAGTTCATCAAGATTTTTGTTTGGACTCTTAGAAAACAATAAATCGAGTTTTTACAAAGTTTAGTAGTTTGCGAAGTTTTATCGTATCAAACCCTAATACTTGAATATGTGGGTGTATTGCTGGTTTAACAGTCTCGGGTTCTTGACTCAAGATTTCAGAATTTTGTGAGGGAAGATGCAATGTTATAATTAACTTATGGGCATTATACCTTTGAGGTAGCTATCTCTATGATCGTTGTAGTAAATTTCAATACCTTCATAAGAACCATTTTATCTCAAAAACAGGTTACAGAATGTGATTGAGCAATTGGATGGACGTCGGGAGTTTCCTCGTTTATCTATCGGTACACTACTATATTACTATGTTTGTGTCCTTACTATTCTTCTATACTTAATGGAAAGTTCATGGAATTGTGTTGTTGGCTGTTGTGTATAGGCATTGGTAACCCACCCGGAAAAATGGACACACGAGCTTTCCTTCTGCAGAAGTTCAGTTCAGAGGAACGAGTGCAGGTATTGCCTTTGCTCTATGTTTAAGCATTCTAAAGAAGATAGGACAAAAACTTCCCTCTATTTTCACTTGGCTTCACTATTGACTGTAGGAAACTTTCCACCATTTGGCTGGGTTATCACAATTGATGCATATTATGGCTGTAGGCAATCTAATGCTAAATGTTGGCAGTAAACACATCTTGTTTCTATAAAAAGAATAAGACCTGGTTCCTTGTTTTATAGACTACAGAGTTTTGAGTGGTGCTTCAACTATCTTTTACACTAGAGTCATTAGTGCAGAGGGACCGTCCCAACTTTTATGTAGTGTCAATAGTACCAACACAATCTGCTACTAATGGGGAATAGTTATGTGAAATTGATTCCGGAAAGAAAATTAGGAATCTTAACCTTTACTTTATCACCCTAAAGGATAACTGTTGTTACTTAAGCTCTGACTTCTTCGTCCTTAGTGTTCCACCCTTTTCTTGTAGGAACTTTGTGATATAGCTGCTCTTGAATTGTTGATTTAAACCTGTCTTATGAATTTGATGAAGATTGACACTGCTCTGGAGCAAGGGGTGGATGCTGTGAGGACCCTTGTGCTTAAGGGTTTTAGCGGAAGTATTGAAAGATTCAACCTGGTCCAGAAGTACAAGTTCCACAGGGTTTGAATGCTTGAGTTAACTTCTGAAACCTGATATGCTCCAACATCTTTGGTAGTAGTTTGTAGTTTTGAACTACTCATATAGGTGTACTGAGTTGCTGCCAAAGTGTCCCTGCAGTTTTGAGGATATTAAAACTCATCAGAGTGTACATAAGGGCAGTGACGGAGCTTAATGAGCAGCGCAGGAAGAGGGGGGGAAGAGGGGGGGGGGGGGGGGGGGCTGCGAAAAGCATGGTAGGATCTGAATTTTTCTTACTGTTATAAATTGTGAAACTAGATGATTCCTAATGAACTTTGTGGAAGGAGGGGCCATAGCCCCCCTTTGACCCCATTGAAGCTCCTCTGCTGCATAAGGTAGTATTTTCTCCATATTTTCCTTAGGAGAACATATGGTTAACTGAAATTGGAATATAAGATAGGTTAATTTTGACTAAGGCCATGTAAAATTACTCATATATTCTGTAAGCTGATGACTAAGACATTTGAATTTGATGTAAAAGAGAAAATATAGATCAATTTGATCCTCCCCTCGCTGAATCTGATTTCGTCCATGCAAATACATATCAGCTGTCCTTGTTGTTGTGGATAGTTTGCGATCACATAGGAATATATTTTTTAATCTCTGTCCGTACAACTCGTTTTCATCAACTTGATGCAGTAAAGTTGTTTAGTAGTGTGCCATGTTATGGTTAGAGATGTCTAAGCCTCTACGTTATCTCGTCCTTCAGAAAATTATTATGGGAGATCCCCAGGACTTCTTTGATAAGGACATGAAAGTGAAATATAGGTATTATTTTCTTATTCTGGTACGCCAGTCTGAACGTGTCTGGCAAAAGATAGAAAATTGTTTTATGTTACTTATGTAAAAGGTTGTACTACTTCTTGCATCAGCTAACCTATATTACCATCTAGAAGAACCAGAGTGAGAAGCTGTGGTGATTACCCTTTTTTTGAGGCAGCAACGTGGGTGGTGATTAACCTGAATAGGTTTTCTCATGGTTGAATGCCACCTACAGCAATCTTGCAACCGATGTATAGATTAGCTTTAAAAACTAGGTCTTGAGTAATTTGCTACATGATAATTTAAGGAGGCAAGGTTGGTTAGACTTTTAGGTGCTGACAGAATTGCTGGACTTCCTATTTGATAGAGCACATGGTGGAGATAATAATTGGCCACTTTTTCATTTCTTGCCCGGGTTACCTATACCTAAATTTGCGTATATGGCTATATGCTGTTCTTCTATTAAATGCTCGCAGAATGTACTGGAAATTAGTTGAGTAGCTCTTGACCCGGGACCATATACTTTTACTATCATGAATCATCAACAGGAACATGCTTAGGTTGGAATTAGCACATGATAAGTAGCGTGGAGCATACACAATACTAGGTTCTATTTTGTAGGGCATCTGTTTTGCAGACTAGGCTTGATTTGTATGTTAGATTATGAGTCTTATTTTTCCTAGTGGTATGTTACCCATTTGAATAGCTGTATATGCCTTTTCTGATTGTCACTTTATTTCATTTTATTATTGAAACTATTTCTTATTGTCATGTTATATCAATTCATCTTCTCTTGAACCTTATGAGATAAAATTACATGATTCGGCATTTAAGTACGTAGACTTACAAATTCTATGAGTCTGTATGCTAATTATTAACTTGATGACAATTGGCAACCTCCTCCTATTTGTTCCTTTCGTTTTCACATACCATTCTAGGATCTTGTACGGTTGGAGAAATGACAATCAGGCTGTTCAGTTCATACTTATAGGCTTCCCTTTGTCTAAACATAACAAAGCTGGAACAATTAGTGGAAAGGCTGTATGCATTTTTGTTATGTAACCCTAACATTTATTAGACCATCTTATTTGTTGTAAATGTTTAAGGGATCTTCCATGTTTGCTCTAGATTTAGAAATTCCTTCATTAACAAATAAAGAAGGCTAGTGCTATCGCTTATTTTAGTAGGCCTGGACTTCACTGATGTATTGATCAGATATAAGATAGAAATAGATACTAGAGTTCTGTCATCAATGACAGACATGATACAACCATATATAGAGCATTCATATCTTGGTATCTAGTATCTACCCTCAAACAATTATCAGTTTACTGCTTAGCAAGTAAGTTGAGGTTGTACATACCATTCTCAGTATTTGAAGTATGTCAAATAAAAAGAAAGAAATGAAAGCCCTTCAAAAAGAAAAGGTGTAATGGTTATTAACTCTGTTGATACTTGATATAGATGCAAAATACATTTGAAATTTCTTGCATTTGGATCTCTATGATATATTGCTTTGAAAGAGCATTCCTCCTGTGTCTAAATCTTTTCATACCAGCACGAGCTATTACTATGTATTCGTGAAAGAGCTGTCCAGAAGTTAACATCACAAATAAAATAGAGAAAACTACTTCCTCCGTTTCAAATTATAGGTTGTTTTGACTTTTCTAGATACATAGCTTTTGTTATGCACCTAGATATGCACTATATCTAGATGCATAGTAAAAACTATGTACCTAGAAAAGCCAAAACGACCTATAATTTAAAATGGAGTAGTTTGTTTAGAATGACCCACCATGATCTCTACCCAGAGAAGAAATAACAAAATGAAATGAAAAGTAACTTGCTCTGATAAAAGTAACTTTCTTACTGGAGCATCCAAGTGCAAATAGGGAAAAATTAGTTTGAGTGCTGCACTGACTATACTCCATAAAAGCCAGAGATAACTTGCGCTGTGATGTTACGAATAACAATAAGGTGGCTTGTCTAACACATCACACCAGATATGATGTTTGTCAAAGGCTTAGTTTTGACTTTGGTTTCAAGACCTAAAAACATTAGTCTAATAATCTCACTTCCACTACTTTTGCTATTAAAAAAACAGTGCCTAATTCTTTTCAAATAACCATGGATTCTAAAGTTTTGAAGATTACATTTTATAAAGCTCTTCCCTCCACCACCACGTTATCTAAACTCCTTGCTAATCCCTTTCTTAAAGGCATAACACAACTAGGGCATGAAGTAATCATACATCTAATCCATGTGCATCCATCTGTTGATCACTCGCTTGCAGAGCTTTATTAGATTTACCAAGTGTCGTAATCGTAGCTGTATTAGCTTATTCCATGTTCTATACTGGATCCCTGTGTTTTAAATTATTCTCTCTGCTATTGAGCTTTAGACATTCTAGACTATTAGATTTTGGTCTAGGTGTTTCTTTAATCCCTTGTTGCATAGTTAAGTATACTGGGGAATCACTTCACATGACTTTATGTGAAATCCACTCGATCTCAAGTGCTTATTTTTATGGAGTAGGTAATGTTACTTGGAATAATAGAATATAGTTTATAGTCTCTGCCCACATTGCTTGGGTTTGTTAACTACCTTTCAAACTTGTTCTGAAGGAAGACATCAAACTCAATTATTAAGGCAAGCTATTCTTTATTCTTCTGTGGTGGCCCAAAAGGCACTTACGGAGAAAATAAAGAGATATGGTCGCTGAGTGTTGTACATATGTTTTTCTTAGTAGTGAAATTGGTGAGGTCACCCTGGGGATTAAACTATCTCTAAACCTGTCATCATGAGCCAAAAAGAAGGATTTTCCTTTGGAGCACAATTTCGTGCGGGCCCCTGCTGGGATTCGGGTGATCTTAAATGTTGCCTACTTTGTGCTTCCAATCAACTAACAAAAATGCTGTGGCTGTGACCAGGAGCCTTTGTTGAGGCAACACAACAAACTCAACACAAACTTGAGGCCTAGTGACGTGCCTAGCTTCTAATCAAATTCCAAGTGGCGTAAACTTGTACCTTATCGGAACCTCCATCAAGGTTGCCTAGTGTTTTTTTGTTTTTTCCTGCTGTGATTTAATGGCTGTGTGTGTTACTGCGTTAGGTACTTCACATAATATCATGCTGACTAAGCTCTGTTAGAGCCACACTAAGCCAGTGGCATGCTATCTATCTCCTTTTTATTGTGCCTTGCTACATACCTAAGAGCATACGTATGGTAGTTCATTAGCAAAGTTTTACTTTGTTCTATGAAATATGATTCGATGATCAAAATGGTACATTTTGTTGTTTGAATTACAAGATGCTAAACAGTGTGTCTAAGAAAAACATTGTGTTGCTTTCAGCACTGGGTACACCCTTTTTTTTAAACATTGTGTCTAAGGAAAACAAAATATGCATTACCAATTTGAAGCTAAAATATTCCCCGAGTCCTTCATGAATTATAGGGTAGCTGTTAAAATTTTGGCATAGAACATGAGCACAGATGCAATTAGGGGTAGATAAGCTGTGTTCCTTTTGCTCTGAGGGCTAAAGAATGTCTAGATGAGGTACACTGCAGCGCAAGGTGGAGACCACTGCAGAAAAAGCTATTGACTTATGCAACACCCAAATGAAGTTGTCCCTTGCAGTATAGACCCTATTGTTTAATCAGAGGAACATTGGGATGATTCACTGACCCTATTGTTGTTTTTGGTCATAGGCTAGGAAGTGGCTACTAGAAAGATACAAAAGGAAAACAGATGCACCTAGCATTTGATTCCTAAATGTTAAATAGAATAGAAGCATCATCAAACTACGGGATATATTTATCGGCATGGGCGAAGAACTACCTAGAGACTCCTATACTGGATGCAATGTATTGGGTCCGGCAGAAGTTGCCAAATCCAAAACTAGAGTTCCATTAAAAACAATAAATAAGTCAGCATAATAATTATGATTAATTCTTGTATTTGAATTCTGAAATATTTGTTTCTGGCACCAACTTTTGATTGCAATGATTACTTGCATTATAGGTTTAAGTAATAGTAATTGGTATAGGTTGAGCTTGATGTATTACTCCAAGAACTCGGTTTTGGATTAGGGTTGTGTGCCTCTACACTTATATTTTTTTTAAAAAAAAGATTCTCTACACCTTATATTTCCTGATAATTTAATGCATATAAATAGTTCAAGAGGTTACCTTGCCAGGTACATTTACTAGTTTTTGTTACCCCGATCCATCCATTTATGCTAATATCTTTTGAAATCACATATGCTAATATTTATGTGGACTTTTAGTTGATCTATTGAGTAACTTAGACAAATTTATAAGATAATGCTCGTATATATGCTGGTTGCTGGCTGATTAGAGTGCATGTTAGATTCCTGGTGGGCATAAACTAATGATAACACTCCAGCAGAACTTGTATATATAAAGAAAAGACCACGTGCTTTGCTGCAAATTGCAGTCTGTGGGGAAAGCAATTGTGATCCCTTACCCGCCAACCATCCAAGCTTCTTTCATACAATTTCTCCTGGAATAAAAATGTAATAGATTTTCCAAAAGAAGTTGGTATCTTTATGGGGACCTAGAGCTGCTCATCCTATAAGGAAGCTCAGAATTGGAAGAAAAGGACAAGTAGATAAGGACTTTTGAAGTTAAAAGAGGACAAAGGTTCTTTATAGAACATAGCAACTTGGCTTCTCCACCTGTTTTGGATTTTGATACGGTCACCACTAGCATGTGAGATGGGCAGGAACTGGTTTAGCTAACCATTAGCTTCTACCTTTATGTTTACGTATTATAAACGGGAAATTGTTTAGCTAATCACATGGAAATTTAATGCTGTTTCCAAATTAAAGGATCAGATTTGCTAGCATACCCTTATTTTATCACATCAAAGGCTTATAGAACTTTTTCATACAGTTTTATGAATTGATGAAACATCTCTTTGTAATTCGAGCTAAATATTGATTGACACTAGATGAGTGGATATGTAATTGGGATAAAATCTTTCCAATTTCCCTTATGAGTCAAGGTGATTGGCATCAAGTTCATGTCATCTTGCTAGCTGCTCCCCAGAGTGAGGGTCTTAAAATCACAAGAGGGCTTGAGACGGCATATGGCTATATTCATGGAAGGTACACCCCAACCGCTCTGTTGCGGTTTCCTAATAGGAAATTAAGTGTGGTAGATAAAACGGAAACAAATTTAGTGTTCATAATAGTTCTTTGGCCTAAGAGTGGGATCTATCTCAAATATAGCATGCCTGGTAGTCATATTTGTACACAACTTTCCTTTGTGGCTGTGTCACATGATTGCTGTTCTGAAATGTGCACATTGTGTGATATCTTGTTCCTTTTTTGAGGAGATGGCCGCGTATGTCCTGTATTTGCCATGAACTAACGTATAGGCATGAAAAATGTAGCAGCAGTTGGAATTATCAATTCAGAAACTTTCTTTATTTTTCTGTTTCTTGTAGGGATCATGTATTTCATGTGATTGGTGTCTCGGTTTTTGCAAAGTGGCCTTATTGACCTTTATACTACAGCAACTAAGAACACTGATTCACAGTAACTTGATTACTTGAATTATTGATTCAAAGATTATGTTCCCTGATTAAATAACATGGCTTTTATTGAAAAATGCTCACTCTGTTTGTATAGAAACTCTAACTACACTTTAGACTCATCTCAGGACGCTTTGTTTAGTTCTTTGTTGGTAAAGAGTCTTAAACACAAGTGCGATAGTTCATGGATGAAATCGGCTATTTTGCCTAAACACAAGGTATGCTGATAACTACGCATGATCTTTTCTTGTCGGTAATAATTTGCTGTAGAGGACTATACTCATGAACTTGTGGTTACTTAATTCATGTCTAGAATCTAGATATACATAGCACCGTCTACAAAATAGATTGAACAGGGGAGCAGGAGAAGATTCCATTCATGTGAGTTCTTATCTATGGTCTGCAAGTCTTAACTAGAATCTAGGTAGCTGTTGGTATTCCTGTAATATACGTAATCTATTCATTATGTTCTGTATAGAACTTGATTGGGGGTTACAGATGTCAAAGTCAGATGAAAGGTTCGTTGCTGTGAAACAGCCAATCAGGTTAACGGGTCCAAAGTACCCACGGAAGCCTATTAAATGATTCTTTGACTCTTTGATTTGTTATGGATGTAAGCATGCTTTTATTAGAGAATAAAAGGTACACTTGGTCACCAATGCAATCAAGCATTTGATCAACTTGGCTAACCTGAAACCATTAAAGTAGAATAAATGTCCATGATCTAAGCATGGTTAAAAACTGGAGTGAAAGAGTTAGATCAGAATAGACCATCATAGATAACAGCTATATAACCACGTCTCCTCCAAGTAATAACAAATGATAATACACAACTGAGGAAATCCTATGCTTTTTATAGCCTCCATCACAACCTCCAAGTCATGTTTTGTTAATTGAAAGGGATAGAAAGAGAGGAAACCAAGTTTAGGGGACATGGTGGGCCTTGTTTGGAAGTTGGAGAAAGACTTGAGAAAGAGAGATGAGAAGGGAATTTTGGGTGAAAGACACAAAGAAGCTTTCATGGATGGTGGAGATGAGATTGCGTTAGAAAAAGATGCAAATTTCTAGCTTTCTCTGGGGTTAGTAGGATTTGGGGAGATTTCTTTCCTACCGGGTTGAAGCAAAAGTCTAACCGAAAAGTTTGCTGATCTGAACTCATATAGATGCTGGAGGCACTGGCTTTGAGTGCTGTGCTGTCCCAACTAGTTTAGCCATGTGAAAATGAACGCAAGGGAAGAGGGTGATCTTGGCGCACTAGTTACAGTTGGGATCTGCAAAGGCCGCACACCACTGATCATGCTGGACACTAGAAAAGTTGCAGAACTGAAATACTTGGTGGTTCCATTCTCCTTTTAACTTCAAGTCAAACATGATATTTTTCTTATAGAACGTACAATATAATTACTATTAGTGATTCACTGAAAGCAGTGTGATGGCCAGTACAAGAAGAAGACCGTCGCATTAGTTAGGTTCTTAAGTACATATTGTTTTTCTGGGTAGACATGACTAATCCAAAGGAGGTAAATCAAAGGAAGTGGTAACTGAACAACAAGAATACCAGATGGTTCTGTCCTTGCTTATTCTTTATATAATACTCCCTCCGTATCAAAATATTTGTCACTGTTGATTTTTTCTTACAACTTTGACCATTCGTCTTATTCAAAAATTTATTGCAAACATATAAAAATTTAAGTCAGCTTAAAATATCTATAATAGTAAAGCATATCACAAACAAAGTAGATGATATTTACATAATTTTTTGAATAAGACAAATGGTCAAAGTTATAATAAAAAATACGGCGACAAATATTTTGATACGGAGGGAGTATATAATGATGTGAGGTGTGCTACTCGGCTCACTAACTAGAACTAGCTTATGCTCTACTCAAGTACAGAAGAAAGCCATAGAACATAACTGCTCGGTGCCCATACATTTTTTGTCAGTAGTCGGCACAATTTCCGCCCTTTCCGTACTATATCTTATCTTGGTTTCTTATTCTGTAGCTTCTGAACAGCTGCTTTGTTTAGATCTTCCATCTATCGCAGCAATCGCTGTTGATTAATTCCCAATTATGGTAGCAGTAGTACAGCGAGTGGAACTCTTTTCACATGAGTAGACTGACAATAATTAAGCAAATCGTGATGTTTCATTGCTTGAATGATGTGAAATGTTGGTATATAAAAGGTGGCTGATTAGCTAGTTTGGTAAGCCATGTTTTTCGTTCTTCATGCTTTAGCCATTTCTTTTTGTAAAGTGTTCCATTTTGGCTTGTGTTAATGACAGGCCTAAAATACCCGCTCGACGGGAAACATTCATCCCAAAGTATCCGGAAAGAATTATTGCATCAACTGTTAGAGCATCTCCAAGAGTCTTTCTAAATTTCACTCTTTAAATTATTATTTGGAGAGCCTTCTGCATAAAAGTCGCTTTCTATATATTTTCCCTCTTCAGTAGCTTTTGTATATCTTGTGTACACTCTAGAAAGCTATTTTCGTTATCTATTTTTGGCTAGCGAGAAATGTGGAATGGAGGATGACTACATTTAGATAACCACCTAGAGAAGCTGTTGGAGGGTATTTTTCCATCAAAATCTCTATTCCTAACAATGAGGAAAGATATAGAGAGTCTCTTGGAGTTGCTCTTATTGTTGCTACTTGTTCCTTGATATTGTGATGGAAGAGAATTTTTATGTTTTTTAAGAGGTTCCGGCAACATGCCGATATATATGCTAGTGTGCATGCCCATTGGCACAAAATGTGAAAAGAATGGAAATGACAGTAAAAATAGCAACCATTTTTGGGGTGGGGTCGGGTGTGGAATGCTGTAGAAAGTGATTAACAGCCTAGGGTATGTAGCTGTGCTGCCCAGCTTCAATTCTGTGTGGAGGAGGAAGGTTACATTACAAACTAGAGTTATACTAAACCAAAATATGTAAACATATATAGTTGGATCAACCGTGGCGTAGTAACATCATCTCTACAGTCGTATAAACTACGATACATTTGGTGAATATATAGTTGTTTTAGCCTTGTAGGTGTAGTACGTAACAGCTCTTTCATTAGCTTCGTGACGTAAGGAATAGTTTTACCGTGCTCATCATTGGCCTTACGTGCTACCCCAGTAAGCAGTACTACTATTGTGTGAAAACATTTGTGTCGGTAATCTATATATAACAACAGGGGTTCCTGCATTATTGTAATGGCTTGCCTACATACACCTTGGCGCTGTCAGGATAAAACTATCGCGGAACGTACGCATAAACAACGCCGCTCGAGCATCATATCCTGCGGCAATCAGGCCCAGTAAACTAATGCGCCACCCCTAGTACGTATTAGTTGGCCACTAATTGGTTAATTTAGTTATTAATTAGTGTCTAGCTGCTACACTGCCCCTCACTCGCTCAGCTACTAGCTAGCTGATTAATTAGGAGGGAGGGGGTTAGTTTCTTAATGCAAACCGGGGGTTGCGCGTGTCGACCGTCAGAAACCAACGAGGAGGCCAGGCGCTTAGAATACTCTGCAACATGGAGCCGGGACAAGCGCAATCTAGACCTCGACGCTGTCTTTTGTGACCCATTGCATGAGTTGCTTCTCCTGTTCACAGCTGCTCTCTCTCTCTCTCTCTCTCTCTCTCTCTCTCTCTCTCTAGTAGTCATCTTTGCAGTTGTGCAGCAGGGATGGATCGTCCTTCTCTCTCCAAAGTGCAGGGGAGAAAATTAAAGGAGAAAGCAGGCAAGAAAGCTAGGAAACATAGCCACAACAAGGGATAAAATGTTTGGGAGCCTTTGTTCATGCGTGTATTCAAATGGGGCTCGTTCAGCTGATATATCCACTCGGGTGTGCCTCCAGCTCCGGGCTCCAGGTCTTATATATACTGCCCCTTCTCACCTGACACAGCTCCCTCCAACCCATGCACCTCCAGCTTTGACAGCCACTTCCACTTACCTCTCGCCTTCTCCCTCACCTCTCCTGCAGCAGCAGCAGCAGCAGCAGCAGGGCAAGTACCGAGCGGTTATGAACATGACTAGCCCCAGGCTAAAGCTGTTCGGCTTCCACGTCTCCGAGGAGGAGCACGAGCTGGGGCCGGAGGCGGCCGAGCAGGAGGAGGCGCCGGCGTGCGGCAACGGCAGCGGCGGCGGCGGGGGGTCGGACTCCTCCTCGTCGTCGACCACCACCACGACCACGGCCACGGCGGCCGGCGACGGGCGGAGGTACGAGTGCCAGTACTGCTGCCGCGAGTTCGCCAACTCGCAGGCGCTGGGCGGCCACCAGAACGCGCACAAGAAGGAGCGGCAGCAGCTCAAGCGCGCGCAGCTGCAGGCCGCGGCGGCCGCCGCCGGCCGGGTCGCGGGCGGGGCCGCCGCGCTCTACCCGCGCGCCAACCCGATGGTGTCCGCCTTCGCGGCGCCGCCGCACCTCCTCGGCGGCGGCGGCGGCGGCGGCGCGGCGCCCACGAGCTGGGTCTACTTCTCCCCGCGCGCCGCCGCCGTCGCGGGCGGGCCGCAGGGCCAGCAGTTCCACGTCTCCCACGGCTGCGTGTTCCCGTCCCGCGGCGCCCCCGCCGCGGCCGTGACCGCCTCGCCGGCCGTGTTCTCCTACACCCTGGCGCCCTCCGCCGCCGCCGCCTCGGCGCCCTACGTGGCCGACGACCACAGCGGGCGGAGGGTCCACGCGAGCCCGGTGGCGACCCTGGCGAGATACCCCGGCCCCGGGATGGTGGTGGCGGAGCCTGTCGTCGCCGGGCCGGAGGACGCCCTGGGGCTGGACCTCCAGCTGAGCCTCGCGCCCGCCGGCTTGTGACCTGGCTGCTGGCTCTCGCCTACGTCGACTCGCCGGTCGAGATCACCGCGCGCGCGCGATCGAGCTGCCACGGCTGCCTCGGTAAAAAAGAATTAATCACCTACTACTAGTACTACCACCACTACTAAAGCCTGTACTGAGATCGTCCCTGGCTAGGTAATTAGCACTAGTAGTAATTATGTTTAGTTGCTGGGATTTGGAGATCGAGCTGCAGCCTGCATGTAAGCTTAGCCGCCTGTAAGACTCCGGTTCTTGGTATGCATGATGATGATCTGAACGATGGCCATGCCGGGCAGGCCGCCCTGTAAATTTTTGGTTGATCCATCCATCTGATCTCCCATTTCTTCATTTCCAATTTTTTTTCCCGATCGGCTGCTATATTAGTCCAGCTAATGTACTAAACTAGTATATACCAGCAGCAAGAGGCCGTGTTTGATTTGGTTTGCTGATCCCGCAAGATGTGATGTGAAATTAAATGAAAGTTAATTTTCTATTAGCTTGAACATGCATGCAGAAACCTCTCCCCATCCGTGGCTAGTGCTCCGTGAGTCATTTTCCTCTTGCTTTTTTTCCCTTATGATGCCCCACCGTATATGGACTTTGCCCCTTTATCTGTTTCCTTCAACTAGTTAAACAAGTGTTGAAAAAGCATTATAAAAACCCTCCGAATTCAAACACGCATCAACGCATGCCACCGAAAAGGAGATCACGCCCCCCTCCCAACCATTCCTCCCCCGCAATTAACTACTGCAAAGCCGCTTTTCCACTGATAGTTACCCCTGGGTGACCGGATTAGCCAGCTAATCCTCGAGTCAGCACGCTGTACTTACGTGCAGCACATGCAGGATTGTTACCGCCGGTCACTCTCGTAACAGCGCGCGTGTTGGAAGGGGCGCACGGTAACAGCTAGCCCGGCCCCGTTCCGTTCAGCTCGGTCGATCGGGACCGGAAAAGCATGCGCGGGCACTGTGCGCCGTGTACTTGCCTCGCAGAGATCGTCGAAGTGGCAGGCAAGGCAAGACATGCCATTGCTCGGTGTGCGCTCGCGCTTACGTGTCAGCAACTTGAAGGATCACAGGAGCTACGTCACTGTAAGTACTGCTGCAGGGTTGAAGTATAATCTTACAAAAAAAAATCTTCAAAATAAAAAAAGAATGTTACGTGCAGCCGTGCCAAACATTTGTTCGGAATTGTTTAAGGTCGACAGGCGGTTACGTGGCTGGATTCGGGTAGATAACCATTGACGGGGCCGCCTGGACGGGATTAGTAAAGCCGAAGTGCCGAGAACAGCGGTGACAGAAATTTCTTTTTATGGTAATGTCCGGCGAATCCCTGCACCGCGATCCCGCCGGGGCCCACGCCGCGCCCGGTCCGGCCGGGCCACGTCGGCCCCCGCATGTACGTCCAAGAGCCGGCGTCCACGTTTCGCGCCGCGGTTGGGCCGCCCCGGCCAACGGCGTCCCAACACGTGGCCCTGCACCCCGCCCCGGCAGCAGCTGGCCACGTACGAAAGGCAGGGCGGGCGTGCATGGCCCCGGCGGCCAATAGGATCCCCGCCGGCCGGCGCTTTACGCTAGGGTTTTGTCTAGCGCTAGGAGTACATGTGACTAGCAGACTACTAGAGCAGAGACCGGCCGGGGGGCGAGAGAGAGAGAGAGGGAGAGAGAGATGGGGCTCAGGCCCAAATTGGGTATTCTTGTTAATCCCTGGAGCGTCGTACCTAAACTTAACAAGGATTAGCTTAGCTAGTCAACATGTGCACAGTGGTGACCTCCCCCCAGGGGGTGGATGATGATAGATCATCCTAAGATTCGTATCGGATATAATATTAAGCGGGGGAGTTACCTGCTTTTGGCGATCGAGTTTTCTATTCGCCCACCAGCTGTCGCGTGCGCGGCCGGCCTCGTTGGTCCCCGCTTTCCACCCCTGTCCCCCGCCCCTGGCGACCATATTATATGATGACACAACTGTCGGTGATACATTGCTGCGTCGTATGTACATTTATACTCACCAATCAACGGCAGGTGATTGTAGCAACTCGTCCTCACTAACGGCTGCTGGTACCAAATTAATATGCCGCGTCGACGAGCTGTGGCTTATCAGACTCGCATCGCATTCAGATCGATCCAAGTGGTGGACTAGGCTAGGTTACCTACGAGCAGGGGTTAACCCGGCCTACTCGAAGCTAATAAAATTATATTAGTATGCGTGCCCTACATAGGTACTGGTCATTATGCATGGAGTCACTTCACTTGGAAAAGCGTCACGCATAGAATAATCCATGATTGTACGGGAGGCATATAGAAAGGCCTTGATAGGATGTCTCCAGACAAGCAATAACTAGCTTAGTTTACTGGCTAACGTGAATACTTAACCTAATCGTCAGTGTCATGTGGATGCATGAACACCGCGCAGCACCAGCCCACTCGATCTAGTCGACAAGCCGATAGCTGACAAAACAACAGATGCACGTCGTCTGACCTTTCCATACATCTCGATATCTTTTGGTTAATTCTTGAGAGTTCATCATGCATCATTAAGTACTGATATATATTATATAGTTCAAATCAACCTATATATATATAAATTCATTCTACACGTATGTACTTGTAGCTACTCCCACATGTGTATCTCATGATGTAGGATCTATCTGACCGAACGAAGAGTATGTATATGGAGTATGTGAGCATACTAGAATATCTATCTATGATTGATATATATGTTGGATACACACACACACATTTTTATATATCAACAGCTTGTATAATCGGGATTTCATCATCCTAATTTCTAGCTCGAAGATTAGTATGTTACTAGTTGGTCTTTGCATGGGACGATTCTTTAAATCTAGGCTTGCATCATCTTGGGATCGTGTGTTGCTTGTAGGATTAGTTAATTGATGGCTTAAGTACACGTAGGTATAGGTCTTTTAATAAAAGGACAAGTAGGTGACGCATGGCGAGACCTGTCTAGTGTAGAGTATTGGTCGCATGGGAAGCTTAGACCAAGCAGGTTTAATTACTTGATTAGAGCCGGCCAATTTCAGTTGCCCTTGTTTGGTGACTAGAAATGGAGATAAGGGCTCTGGGGATTAGAATATATATTTATATTTATTGATTGATTGGCACAAGATTGAATTGGGGAGAAATTTCTAGCTAAGGGGATCGAGCAAGAGATAGCTGAAAGTGATGGCCAAACACTTCCATTAACCTCTATTTTTTTCTATTACCAACTAATCACCTTCTAGAATGTGTGGGGTTGACACCTTCATTTATATGGTTTGATTTGCCAAATTCTTATGCTGGTGATGTGATACGAAAGGTGATGTAAAGCTTGAAATGTTGATAATTTTTTTGGTGTCAAGTAGGTTTCTCGCTCTATGATCGTGGTGTCAACTTGGACTTGTCTCTAGCTGCCTTTTCATATGTCTTCATTTTGGTATGCAATCGTTGCTTGAATGGTGCACCGGATATTTGAGCTTATAATAATGATCGGTAATAATTCGCCCACTGTAACTCCTTTAAGGAAGTAGTATAATTAATTCAACACACCTGTAGGTTTATTATGTCAGGAGATATATATTTGCACACGCTAATTTTTCTCTTATTTTATTGTTTAGCACTCTCTCCTGTCAATTGAATTTGCGATGCATGTGATTAAAAGTGGCTCTGCAGTACTTACTAACTTGGACAGACGAACATGTCGTACTGCTTTATATTTATTTGTATCATGCATGTCAGTTGTCATATATTAACTCCAATTTGTTACTAAACATTCCTTTGTGAATCAGGACACACTCAAAGAGTACGATTCTTTTTGGACTATGCTTTGTTGTCTAGTTTTGTTGAACGATCTTTTTTCTTTGACAAACTAAAAGTGTACGAAAGTTATTAAGGTATGCAGTGCCTTCTTGTCTATAAGTATCAGTACCATCATTCAAAATATCCCATGCAGTGGAAAGCGTTTCTGACTGCTGATAATTGATCACTACATATGAAACATATATATTGATCTATTTTGCAAAAGTGCTCTCTTTTGAAAGAAGGTGACATAACAAACTGAATGACTACCGAACAACATTTGTCCACAAAGGTTTTCTTAAACCGCACTTGTTAAGTAGGACACCCACCAACCACTAAGTAATGAACTGATGAGCCATCATATTTTCCAACAAATTATAGCTCAGTTGATACCCTTACCACAAGGCATCTAGAAATTTTTTCTAGCTTACCCCCTAGGAGTAAAGGCTAAAGAACTAATGCCAGCTAAAACCTTTGGCCTGAGGCCCATGTGAGTCACCATCACCAAGATGTCCCAACTACAAACAAGATCTTAAAAGGGGAGATTTGAAAACACTTTTGCTATGATCTCACTTGAGTCCTTGATGTAGTTTTATGTCAAGAAACCTTATCCCAAATGGAACGTGATTAGATTGTGGGCCACAGGCTGCCCCTTGTTTGTTTGTTGTAAGGTTTCTCAACTTGATTATGCGCCGAAAGAGATGTCAGCTTGTGTGTTTTTGGAGAACTCCAATATGCTACTATAAGTATATATATGTGGTCCTTGAGCATATACCAATTTTGGGCAGGCATGCGAGTTGGCATGCATCCTCTAGTGGAACCAGGACACGATAATACACATCGAACCAGTGCTTTGGAACATGGATGTCCTATTTGCATTGATTGTCCACCCAAGGATGTTCAACTTGAGACTTCACTACTAGGTATACCTTATTATTTAATTAGTTGTATTATTCTATTAAGTTGGCCAGAAGAAAAGTAAAATATTCAAGAACTATTTTTTCTTTAATTTTAGAAGGATATTAAGAATTACCATTGAGAAGCGTGGAGAGAGAGAGAGAGTTTCACCTATGTACCATTTTTTTTTACTATCGAAGCAATAGCTTGTTGTTTAAGTCAGACAAATAATGACACCAGAAAAATCAACAGATTAATAACCGTACCTATGCACGATATATGGTTGAGTCAAGTTGAACCTTAACTTTTAGTTATATAAAGCCAGAAATTTTGCTATGATTGGAATAAATAAGGACATAAAGCATATATTACTAAAGAATGGTTAGAAGCTATTTCGGCAATCATTGAGCAGTTGAGCTAAAACGTTCAAAAAATTCTTAGTACATATAAATCAAACAATAGTACAGATCAAAGCGCTAACTTTTTCTTGTCAATTTGAAATAGTTGCAGCTAGTACACGATATAGGGAAAATCCATTGCTTATGTCTCAAGACCCAACAGAACTTTACAGTCTTTGTCCCCAAAATTAAAGAACAGTGCTGCATGCACAAGGACAGATTTTGATTAGAGAACCAAACAACTTTGCTTGTCGTTCAGGAGTTCATCAATCCCCTTCTTTTCGGGGGCCCTAGTCTAGAAGTGAAGCAATGGAGTTAATGTCTCCTTTGGAATCATTGACAAGCCTAGGGCATCATGTTGAAGTGCTGCTCCTGAGTTTCCTGGGGTGGGTCTCACCCCTGTGGCACCAACCAACCAGTCACAGATCAACAGGTAGAGCCAAGGTTGTAGTAGTCCTAGGAGTGAGTGCTATGATTACAAGGAAGATGCCATGCTCAAGCTGACACATTGGCATTGGGGTGTGTAGAGAGCGGGGGGATAAAAAGTGCACTCTGGTGGACTGCTGATCATTTGGTCTGATGAAAGCTTGCCCACTTTATTGGTATCTGTACTTTGCCTTTCACTTGGCTAGCCCCAGTTTTCTGGTACTCTTTGCCACAGGCCACAGCAGCTGCTGCTCTTCTTTGACACATGGCTTCATCCATCCTATGATGATGAGCTCTGAGCCTCTGATTGGATGGGAGATCAGAGTGAGCGAGCACTTTCTCTTTTTCTGTTCATCTCCAGCATATGTGCATAGTTCACAGTTCACACCTAGGATAATGCTGGTGATGCATGTGGAGTGTTTATTCTTTTTTTTTCTCTCTCCCTGCCATTCGGTTACAGAACCACTTTCACAGTGGCCTCCACCTAATCAGCACACTCAGAATTTTACAACTTGTGTAGTGTGCATTCATTCCAGTCTGATCCAAGATTGCAGCTCAATACCCAAAGCTTCTAAAAAAAAGTTCTAGACGCTAAATAGGCACAGCGTTCTATACCTGATAGAGTCAGGCCAAAATCCTTTCAAGTAGTATGGCACATGCTAAGCGCTGTAGGTCAGAGAGGCCTGATTAGAGGGGTCCAAACGCTAGCTTATTAGCTCCTTAAGCATCGTCGGCACCTCATAATTGAGCTAGCAATAGTTTTCCCTGTAGTGTGAGCCAGAACTAACGCGGCACCATGCATGCGTTGCGTGCTAGCACTGCTTGGCTACGCTAAATTGCTATGCTATGATGCTAATTGAATGGGCACTTGTTGGGGTAGGTTTGTTAGTGATGAAACTGTAGCTGGCCGTTCGTGCAGCCAGGTAGAGTTACTTGCAAGGCAGAGGAAGATCGAGCGGTGACGTGAGAAAGTGGAATCAAACGCTGAGAGAGATTTCCGGCACCAACACGAACAGCTAACCGCAATGGAAAAGCAAGCAAGGGCGGATGGTGAGAAGAAACAGATCGAGAAGAAGAGAAGAGATGAAAGGAGCTAGGGAAAAGAGTGATTTATATATATATTTTTCTGCAGGTCCTTTGTGATTTACCTTTCCCCATTCAGTTTCGAGTTTTGACTGATAAACCACATGGTCTTACAGTGCCAATAGATGAAAGCAAATGCGTAATCAGTGTGTCCAGAAGATAAAACGAAAAGGAAAGAAATGGAGTACCCCATTAGTACTTCCTGTTCTTGCCGTTGGGCAGCGAATGGGAAGAGATTCAAAACAGTCACGGACGTGCTGCATTCAGCTTCCGCAAACCTCCAAGTGAGGAAGAGACTCAAACACTTGCTCCTACAAAACACCCAGGATCTTTGTTTCGCTGTTACTGTCGTCGTTGGTATTGCCAAATTTGCCATCATCGTGCCGTGAGAATAATTATCCGGCTGGGCTTGCATTGTTCTACGGGCCTGGCCCAGAATCACATCTGCTACGCGGATTTGAAGCACAAGCCAATTCGACGCATCTCTTCCTCACTTGGAGGTTTGCGGAAGCTGAATGTAGCACGTCCGTGACTGTTTTGAAATGTGTGCTTGAGGTGTTGCAGTTGCAGTTCATGTGGCTTTATATGCATGGTTTTCAGGGTCGAATTTTTTTTTTTGATAGTCAGGGTCGAACTTTTAGAGCAACGTAAATAATTTTTATACTTCGTCCTCCATCTATGATCAGCGCATGAGAACTTAACCGGTGGCTTCATGTTTTGCTTCATTCCTTCCCATTGGGCCATGCTTGAGATGTGCGAGCAAAGGCCCACGATGTGAGAGCGGCGCCAGGCCCACGATATCTATTTGGAAAGCCCATCCGATGCCTTAATGCTGCACCAGGCTGAAATCTGCTGCCTCTTCCAAACGCCGTCTCCCCGGCCCAGATACCACCATTTAGGCCATGAAAACTGCTCAGTTCTGGCAGGCCACTTTCTCTCTGGCCCAGGCTCGGCCGGAACCCATCCGCCCAAAACAGGTCTCGTCCTCTCTTTCTCTTCCTCGTACGCGTGAAGACGATGAGCAAAGCCGCCGGCGCCGCCGGCTCGGCCCCGGGCCCGACGGCTGCGGCCGCCGCCGCCGCGGTGCAGAAGCAGAAGTCGCTACTGCAGAAGGCTGATGCTGATGTCTCCAGCCTCGTCGACAACTTCTCCTCCCTCATCAACATCGCCCGCGTACGTCCCCGCGCCCTACTTTCCCCTTACATCCGGCATCCCGAAGCACTCTTAACTAACCCTAGCTCGTGATGCCATGGACCATGGTCAGGTCAACGACCCGCCCGTGCGCAACTCGCAGGAGGCCTTCCAGATGGAGATGCGCGCAGCCCGCATGGTATGGACCTCCTCGCTGCTCACCAACTGTTAGCCGATTTGATTCTAAATCTTTTGTTTCAATCAAGCATACCCTAGTTATTTTTCTGAATACATGAGAAAAAATTGGAGTGATTATACTACTTAGTATGAGTAGATAGAATTATGTACATTGTTTGAAACTTATACTACAAATCAAGACAAAATGTTCTTCCAGGTTTTGAGTTTTGACGGTCTCAACTTGGCTCCCTTTCAATTAGATTACAAAATAAGGAGTTAGATTTATCCATTGCCCCAGTAGATATGTTGTAATCAGTTTGTGGCATATCCAATAACGGAATCACCAAGAGCCATAATCTTAACCTTTTAGCTTGAGACAACCAGGTTATTCAGCAGGCATATTGTTATTGGTGTGAATCAGGGCCAGGGATTAGCCAGCCTCCCTTACACAGAAGAGATTGTATTAGTTGGGATAAGGTTGTCAGCCAGATAAAAGGAAGGCTGTTAGCTACTACAGGTTGTTAGCATCTTTTTGGGCCAGCTCTTGCCCTGTAAGCAGTCAATCAATCAACCAGTGAACAAAAATTAATAAGTCCTCCCAATGGTCTAGCCCTTCCCCGGTAGCCGACACCACCTGCTCTTGGCAGTGTTTACCCCTAATGATCCAAGGATCATAGTCTGGTATCAGACGCCTATAACACATATGCTGAAGCTGCAAGATTAGATATCTGTGTAAAATGAATTGGATATTCGGATCCCACTTGGTGATATGAAGTACAAAGATGTGGCCTATTAAGTGCAGTGTTTTCAAATCGCCTAGTCAAGCCTAGTCGTAAGTGTACTGACTAGGTGACAGATTGTGATAGTCGTCAATCAGGTTCAATTATAGTCAGCAGTATAGTTGTCCTGACTACTCTGCTACCCAATATAGTTGGAGGAAGACCAGGAGTGGCTCATCTTCATAATCCAGTGAAGCTCACTGGAGGTATTGTTGAGCGGCAGGCGGCAATTTGAGCTCAGCACAGTGATTGAACGCGAGTGTCAAGGAGAGGAAGCCAACAGTGGCAACTTGAGGAAGGGATCCGGCGTCGGCAGGGACATAGCTGATGGTGGATTGAGGAAGAAAACCAGCAGTAGCGAGTTATCATGGGCAGCAGCTTCTCCCCCACTCGAGCTCCTAAAGGCAGTGGCTGGAGGGGCATGGGCTGGACTCCGGACACAGTGACACACACCAATTCGTTATATACCTATAACCTAATGGGCCAAAACCTAGCCCGATTGCCTAGGCCCAACTCACCTTTTCCTCCCCTTCTAGGCTAGTCGTCCACAACTTAGTCCGACTAAGTTGTGGATGACTAGGTTCCTAGTCAAGCTAATTTCCTCAAAGTGCCTGATCAAGATCCAGGACTGATTAGTCACAACTAATTGGATGACTTAAATAACATTCATTATGTGAGAGTGAGACCTTCCATGAGAATAAAATGAGTATTCGATTTTACTTGAATGAAAACATAGAAGTATGATTTATGTTGAACACGTGTAGATGTTTAGAGCGCGAGGGGTAACAGGGTTTTGGCACATGACAACCTGGATGGCATTTCAGTAGCCTGAGAACTTGGATGGCATATCAATGTCATGCATGTAGAAGATTGATGTTCCATGGTAAACACAACTGATAGAATGACAAGAGCTTACCCTACAACTGTAGTGATCATCCTAGCCAGGTGAATAACCTTTTTCCCTTCCATATCCTATTGTTCTGCAAAACTTTATGCCATACATGCAAAGTCACTTATTTACCTAATGTGTTTTTTTAAAAAAAGAATTAATTCTAGATATGACGAAATTGGCAATAAGTGCCATGTATCAGTTCTGTACTTCAAATTTCTGATATTGTCTTATGTCTTCTGTTTCAGGTACATTCAGCAGACTCTCTGTTGAAATTGGTATCGGAACTTAAGAGAACAGCCATTTTTTCCGGGCTTGCTTCGTTGAATGAGAATGTTGATAGGAGGATTGAGGTGCTTGGTCAGCAGGTGGAGGGAACAGAGAGAATGCTGGAGAGAATTGGGCAGGAGGCGGCAGCAAGCCTCAAGGAGTTAGAGGCCCACTACTACTCATCCGTTGTGCGGTCTCCGTCCTACGATTGAGGTGAATATTATCTGCCCAAGATAAATTGTGGGTGCATTATTGAGCTTCTGAATTGGGGGTATGCACTTTCTGTAGATGGTTTTGACAGGGATTATTGACCTGTTGCACTAGCTAAGGTACCTCTAAGTTGTAGCAGGGTTAATGCTTGGTGGAATGGTTTAACAGAGCACTCGCATCTTGCTTTTCAAAGAAAATATTTAATTATTTATATGGATGTTGTGAATAATGGTAAAGCTATAGAGCAGATATATATACTGAATAAAAAGAAATGAATGGGTATTTTATCATGGCTTTTACATGGGAAGCATATATGATGGAACCTCGGATAATGGGCTTCATAGCTATCATATTGATCGTCTTGACTCATGAACTTAACTGATGAATGTAAACCTTTGTTTTGGTTCGACTCCATGAACTAGGATAAATACATTCCCAGAATTCAGAACAATCTTACCGACCAAAACAATGGAAACTGTACCAATGCAGCAAGCCTTTCTTAATACTCTGTTCTGATCTTAGATGTCGATTATAATGATCTTGAATATTAACTATGGAGATTATAGTTAAATTGATTTCTTTTGTTCTTCTTTGTTTCAGGGTTGCCTCAGCTGGTAGGGCCTGGATTTGGAGCAGCACAATAACATGTTTAATATATGTTGTGTAGAAATCACTTTGAGTTATTGATTATAGAACAGCTATAATAATTTCTCAAGGCTGTTGTACTACTACTTCGATGGTTGTACTTGCCTGATGTGTGTGTTGCTATTCTAATGGTAGAATGTTAGCTCCCATGTACTTACACTAGTCATTGCTGGTCCACCATCTATCTTTACCTTGACCTGTAAATTGCATTTTAGCCTTTGAAGCTGTTGGATTCCTTGTTATTTCAAAACCGATAAACATGCTAAATTTTGTTTGAGATCAGGTTGAACTGATCTTTCACATTCCCGTGCCGAGCTGGGATAGAATTTCCACCGGGACCCTACGAAAGACAGCAATTCCCTTTCAGCGCTGTTGTGACACTATTTCTCATCAAACAGCAAAACCCCTGTTGCTGCTGGATGGTAACCGAAAAGGCTTCTCTGGAAAAGGAGCAATTCTATGACGCCAATGGAAAGCCTTTCGACGCTGCTCTCGTCCTGTCACTTGTCAACAGGGTAGTGTTACACCTCTTATTATGCACTGTGACGGGGATATGATCCGGATGAAGTACTACATGATAACGTGTCGTGCATACAAACAACCCTTTGGCAGGTTTCTTGTTTTCACTCTCTTGCAAGTATTCTTTACAAGTAGACGGCTACTACCTAGGTACGGCACTAGGTACTGACTTTGCCAGTGGCCTAGTGTAATGTGTCAGCCTTGAAGTTAAAAAAAAAATGTGAAACTTGTTTCCCAAGCCTTTGTGCCTTTGGGGTGGATGCTGGACCAAACGGATGCAACGCCCCTGTCCAATGCGCACATCAGGTACCCAGGAGTGGAAAAACGTACGGAGGGTTGCCGGTGCCAACTCCGATCGTCCAATCTTCGTTTCGTGGTTTCTGACTTTTAAACGCTGATTCCGATTCCTAGTGCTGCGACCCGACGAGGCCCGGCGCCAGTGCCCAATAGCTAGCTACAGTACTACTGAGAGTCTGGAACCCATGCGGCACCTCACTGTTCCCTCGCAAACGAAATGGCACGGGCGACCTTTGATATTTTTCCCACCACGCATGACGGGACTCGGGGCATCAACTTTCACTGTTGAAAGGCTCCACAAAGGCGCGGCATTGGCCTTGAGGACACGCAGCAAGCCTCTCGCTTGCACAAGGAAAGCAAAGCAACTAAGCAAGGGAAGGAAACGAAAAGGAAGGGGGGGCGGAAGGGAGCTCGTCGCAACCAGAAAGAAGCATTCCCCTTGATTCCACACGCCACCCTGAGATTCCATCAGAGCTGCTAATAGTGTCAGCTTCCAATCATACCACCCCGATTACTTCTCTCCCTCTTTCTTCACCCCAACATTCCAGTGGAGACGTGGAGTCTGCCTGCAACCTGCCCGTTCAGCTATGTAGGGTTGGGATTGGGAAACCACTGTCACTTACGAGGAATCTTACGTGGCAGACGACATGGTCCGCGCGTGCGTGGAGCCCGAGGAGTGGCACGGGCTTGGCGCTGCCGACAGCTGGCTAGCTAGCTAGAGCGTCCAGCTCCAGCTCACCTGGCTCTCTATTTTACAGACTCGCCTGGCTCGAGATCTGCTATATTATGGTCTGTGTGGTCAGAATGGATGCAACGCGCAATCGTTCACACTTCATTTTATGTTGCAAGCGTCTAACGTGCCTCTGAAACATTTTTTTCCTCCTTAGCTACTCAACATGGTGGTCGACCGGCCGTGTGTAAACTGTACCAGCCTTTTGAAAATAACAAGCTGTACTAGCTAGGAGGTACTGAATACTGAATACGTGCCGTTTTTCTCCCCCTCAAAAAAAAAAAGTACATGTGGTTCAATACTGCGAGAACAGGGAATAAGTTCTCGAAACAAAGAGGTACTGTGCGTCCTGGTAAGGCGAAAATGGAGAATACCATTTGAATAATGATTGTCGACACAAGCAACACTACTGATCCAGGCATCGACAAAACCGGCTACGAGCAGGACCACGACAGCCACAAAAGGTTTGCACACCGTATCGGTCGATGCCTATGACACTTTGGGGAGGCATCAGACATTGTCTCCGGCCGATAGAATTTCCAGTGCATCTTACTAGAGAAAGCGCTGCGAGCTCGATCACGTACGTATACGTTAGCTGCGAATGTGTTGGGTACCATGTGATCCGTGGACCCGGCGTACAGGCGCGGACGATGCCCCTGCCTGCCGGCCTGGCCGAGCAGGGAAAGTAGGCCGATGCAACAACTGTTTCCTGCTACACGCATGACCCGTAACCGGTGCTGGGCCAGGTCCGGTATTCTCTACACGCGGCGAGTAGTAGTAGGGCCCGGAGCGAACGTGTCTGGCTGCACCGCACCGCACCGCACTTCGACCCGAACGGACCGGACCCGGCGTGTTGACCATGCCCGCTCGATTACTCTATTCTCTCCGATCCAACCAACGTGTAAACTTGTCAGCCAGCCGCCGCCACGGTACCGTCGGTACAACGGAGCGGGGCGGCGTTGTTCAGCACGTGCCGTCGTCGCTGAGGTCATAATCCTGGCCGGTTAAGCCAGACAATCTGGGTTAAAAATACGAACTTTCGCGTGCACACTCGACCTTGACCGTTTCTACAAAAGGGTCAAGTAAATTAAATCCACTACTGTATTTGCTTACGAGGAGACTTTTCCGTAAACACAGCAATACAGTATTTGCGTGCCAAAAAGTCAACCACGCACCCTGCGGTCGTACCACTACTTCGACAGACGACAGCAAAGACCACGCACTTTTCACCGCGGCAGTAAAATTCGCCGTCGCCTGTGCGCTGCCCAGCAACCTGACAGGCCGGCTACCCAGTAGACCTCCTCTGTTGGGGTCTCTGAATTTCTGCAAGACCGCAAGGGCGGCGAGCCTTGCGAAAGAAGCACAGGCACAGCGCTCCCGGAAGGAGCAAGGAGCGGGGCTGCCTTGCACTTGCAGGGTAACATGGATCCTCCTCCATATACGCGCCTAGGCATCAGGCATGGTGCTCCAAGGGTCCAAGTCCAACCACATTTGCGTGCAACTTGTTCAGGGCCCTACCGGGCAGTTAGGTGCACCGTACGATCGCAGCCGTGCGCCGCCGATCAGACGGCGGCGGAGGGCCGAGGCCATTTAAGGCCTCAACGGTTCCACTTCTCACCAGTCACCATCACTAACCAAAAGCTCGTGGACAGTTTTGGTTTCAACCCGTGGCCACCAGAGAGCCTAATAAACCGATCCGAAGCAACTTGTTACTATTAACACAGCTCGTTTAACACATGACAGCCAGCCGCAGCCAGCCCGCGCGTAACCGCCACCACCGCATGGGGCGCGCGTGGACCGGGCCCATGGACCGGCCAGGCCACCGCAGCACGGACCGAGCAAGCGTACAAGCCGGCGCGGCGTCACCAGACACCAAGCTTGGACGGTCCACGGGCCGGGACCACCCGGGATTGGATATGTGTCAACCAACTCCGGCCTCCCTCTGACAGGCGGGCCCCCCTGGTCGCCAAAACAGGCAACGAAAAGGCCCTGCCCACCGGGCGAGAGCGGGCGCCAGGCAGGGGGTTTCTTCTCCAAACTGTTCGGTTCCCGGCGCAGGTCGGGCCCGCGTGCCAGCCGAACAGCCGAGCTCGTGCTCAAAGGGGTCGGGGCCTTGACCATGTGGCCCGGGCAGTGAACCATACCACCCTAGTAGGGTCCCTAGCCGTTGCCGGTAAAAGCTCACCCGGTATGTGACCAAACATAACCACCCATAGCCTCAGTTGATCATTCCTAGCAAAACTACAGCTCTGAAATAGTTGTGCTGTGATCTTCACTGCCGTATGCCGAGATCATATTTTTAGGGGGAAAAACTACAAATAAACGTACTAATGAACATACATGGTAAGCATGAGTCAGTAATTTCCAAATTTGTGCGGCATTGCAACTTTTTTTTTGGAAGAAAGGCATTGCAACTTCATGGAGACGAAACAGCGACACGAGGAGAAAGACAGCACCAACATTGGAATCCAGACGTTAATAAGAAATGTGCCATCAAGGGCCAACACCAGCACGCACCAGACCAAACTATCCCTTACGTACTTTCGCTAAAGATAACAACTTGATACGAGTCACTTGCTGCTTACTGCTGCTACTGCTACTGCTACTAGCATTCTATTTCGATCAATTAATAATTATAATTACTGGTAGCTGATTAGATCACGGTAACATCACCAGCAGGAGACGGCGCGGAGGCTAAAGAAAGAATTGACAACACCGGGTTCCGATTGGCGAATTTGCTTGCCTTGCGGGTTCCTTGCGTTGCGTCCTCGCCGACGGCTCGGCGGTGCTCGACGGGCCGGCGACGGGGTCCGCGCCTCTCACCGGTCGTCCGGCACCCGGTAGGACTCGGCGGTGACCTCCGACAGCCACGAGCCGGGGAATAGCATCTGGGGACGCAAGGTTTCACGAAATTACGAGAGGGTCCCTGGGACTGGAGGGGGTGAAGAGAGGAGGTGGAGGACAGGAGGAGGGAGAGCAGGGGACTCACATCGAGCTGCTTCTGCACGACGCGGGGCCGCCGCCTAGGGCGGCGGCGCGGGCGGGGGCCGGTGACAGCGTAGATGTCCTCCTCGATCTCCTCGGTCGTGAGCGTCACGGAGAACCGCGCCCGGTCGAGGGGCTCCGCGCGGGCCCGCGACGGCCTCCGCTCGGGCGGCGGCGACGCGCTCGCGGACGGGGCCGCCACCTTGGGGCGCCGCCGGGTGCGCAGCTTCCACGGTCGCGAGGCCGCGGCAGGCTCCGCGTCCTCCGCCGCCGCCGCCACGTGGTGGTCCGCGGCGGCGGCGTCGCTGCTCCCTGCTTCCACCCCGTTCAGGTGGCGCGGGGCCTTCTTCTCCGCGCCCGCGTCGACCTTCCCCGGGGAGCGCCTGGCGGCAGCGTTGGCGCTCGCGATGGCGTCGCCGGCGCGGTTGACGTGAGCCGCGCAGCGCAGGACGCGGTGGCTCCCCCACGTCTTGAGCGACGGGAACGAGGAGAAGGCGGGGGCCGCCTGGCGGGCGTTCGACGTGGCCGCGGCCGCGGCCGCCGCCTCCACCGCCACGGCGTCGGCGAGGGGATCCGGGGGAGGCGGCGGGCGCGGCTCGGCCGTGATCACCATGGCCGTGGGCGACGTGGCTGAGACGCGCCCGGGGGGCGGGGAAACCCTAGGCGGCTCGGAGGGCGGCGGCGGCGACGGCGTCGAGAGGAGCGCGCGGGACGTGGTGAGGGAGAATGGAGAGGCGAGGAGACGAGAGGAGGCGGCCGCGGTGATGGAAGTGTGGGGGGAAAGGAAAAATAGATGGAATAGTGGGTGTTGGTGACGAATAAATATTGGGGGCGTGTGCGTGGAGGGCTTGACGGGTATTTCAGTGTTTTCATTTTGTTTTTGTTTCTTCTTTGCTTCTGGGGTTTTAGATGAGACGGTGTGCATTGTTGGGGTTGATGTGGATGGGTGGTGAATTGCATTCAGCAACTGCAGCTGCACGGACCGAGTGCTGAGTTCAATTTGCATGCAAAAGCTTCTGTGGTATTCGGTTTCTTTTTAGAGATGCTATGTCTAGATTTTTTTTTTCACTCTTGGTCTGCCGATTCATATTGAAGTTGACTTTTTTTAGGAAAGGAAATATACTCGATGGCTCGCTTCGTTCTATCATCTTTGTCAAGTTTGAGGACTCACATCTTAAAATTCACATATCTTGAGCAGGATGCTGACGTCACCTAGCCACGTGATAGCAAAGGTGAGGTTAGGTGACGTCAATATCCTGTGACTACATGACACTAGGTGTGCTGTGATAGCTTGGTCTCATTAAATATAACTTTATTCCTTTATGAACATTTAATTTGAAGCTGAAAAATAGCAGCCTCACGGGCTTCTACCCAATCCAATTGATTTTAGTGCAAATGGCTTCGTCCACGTCATGCCACACTAGATACATAACTATCAGACCAAAAGTCACATAGATCCATATCAGATGGAGCCTAATAAATCGCAAGTAAATGTTTGGTCGCGGCATGAATTTATTCATATTCATACTAAAGTTTATTATGGCCGTAGCATGTTCTTTATGATTAGTTACCGTGTGCAATGCTAGCATATAGCAGCACATCAATACTGAAAACAATGGAAGGGACGATGTACTATCCAACAGTACGTGTTACTGGTATTAGTTTCCCCATGGAAACCTCAATAATTTCGAGCAACGGGCGCTTGTTCTTGTAGCACCAGCCCTGGACGATTGCAACGAAAAGAGGGCGTGCGTGGTATGATCACGGAAAGCGAAATGCCCCCGAGGGCGATTCCCTGATGATTGTTCGCAAAGCACCGTGGTCTTGTACGCAAAGAAGCCCCGGGTATGCGAGGGGCAAAAGGGGGGAAGGGGTTAAAATGGCCTGGCCGGCGCTGGCTGAGTTGGCCGCCTGCCACACGCAACGCGAGGCGAGCGCGAGCGGATCCATCTGCGAGCGCGCGCCCGCGGCCCCCGGCCCGCACAACACCTGCGCGTTTGATAACGCCGTGGCATGAGGTGGGAGGGCGTGCGGGTGAGGCTACTGACGCGTGGGCCCCGTGGAGTTGGGACCCGCACGTCGGTGTGGTGCGCGCTGGTATGGAACGTGAGAACGTCTCGGCTCTGGTTCGAATGTTCACAGGGGGACGGGGTAGTGCTGCGGCGTTCACGTGACCGCGGCCGCTTGCTCCTGCCCGCGACTGCGTGGCTGTCAGCAGCGGCTGCCATGTGGGCCCGACCGTCTCGCTCCAAGCGACGCAGAACAGGCGGCAGGGGGAGCTTTCGCGATGCGACCGTCCGGCTGTTGATTCTTCTTTCGCGTGCCTGTAGATTCGGTCCGTGGTCCGCGTGCATCGACGGGACGTGCTCTCTGCTTGCAGGGTCGCGAGGCGCGAGACCCGCCAGTCCGGGCCGGCTCAACAGTCGTGGCCCACTCCACGCGTTAGGTTCGGCGACAACAGTCAGGGATACAGGGCCTATTACCAAGGCGCGCAGGAGCGGGAATGCGGGATCATATTGATCCTAAGAAAGTAGGATCATATGATAATAGCGAGTAGTAAGCCATTCCAGATGTTCCAGATTTGCATGCTGATAAATTTGTCGTATGAGATCATAGTATATTACGCCGATCATATTAGAGATCCATGAACAGTTACATTATAGATTGTACCAGTATTGTATTATACTTATCACGGCCATCTTTTTTACCACCCAAAGCCGCTACAATGTTCGTCACAATTTCACGTTCGTGGATGTATCCGGATCTCATTTCTCTCTCGGGATGGGGGTAGAAATCAGTGTATGTGTTTATTACTTCGCTACGAGTTGTAGTATACTCTCTACGTCGGTTGTGGTCGTTGTCGATCCTGTCGGATCTTACGAGCAAGGTTGTCCCGATCGTAAATTCTGAATATAAGAGATGGTCTTCAACAAAAATAAGAATAGAAATCATAAGGTTTTAAACTTACAAAATCGTAGATTCTTTCGAGTATAGTAGTAGAATCAAAGTCTTCTTGACGTAAAATCAGAGCACGAAATCGCGGAGCCATTAACATTTCCCCCGTGCACCACCCCGCGAGGCACCAAACGCGGCAACCCCCAATGGCCCTATCGCGACTACGACACGAGCGCTTTTTTTATACGAATCTGAAAGCAGAACAAAACAATGGGCCCCACAGTCTCATCCTACCAACTGGGTCCACCGGGCTTCCCCATGCGCCGCAGCAGCAACCGCTGCAGTCTCCGCCGCTTCGGAGTTCATAACCGCTCGCTTCGCGCCCTGTCCCTCCGCCACCGCGCCCACCACTTCTTCCGCCCCCCGCTCGGGCTCGTTCGAGCTCCTCTCTTCCCTCCACGCTTCACAACCAAAGAAGGCGCGACCGACATCGAGTGATACGAGAGCGCGGTTGCTGGCCAGCGCGAGGGGGAAGAGGAGCAGGGAGGCGAGGTCCCGGTGCCGGGCGCGGTGGCCGGTGCAGTGGGCGGCATGGCGCGCGAGGCCGCTTCCTCGGAGCAGGAGGCTATCTCGGGTACGGGTAATGCCGGCGGACATGGCGCGGCGGAGTCGGAGAGCGACGAGGAGGAGGTAAATAAGGTGATCTTTGATTGCTCCGATGACGCGAGCGACGGTTCTGAATTCCGAAATGCCCCGTTCTTGACTCTTCCTTCTTTGTTCATCGGAGCAGGACGCTCTGACGGAGGAGTCGGTGGTTGTCGCTCCGGCGGGCAATGCCGGTCGTGGGGTAGACTCCAGGAGCGCCCAGAACGAGGACCATGAGATGCCGGAGGAGAACCCTGCGCCAACCCACTTCGGTACGGTTTCCAACCCAGCCCGAGGTGCTCCTCCTGTTCTTGTTGGGTCCCGTTCTTGTTTGTCTTGTTGATTCTGAGTTTCTAACCATGAATTGTCAGAGCTTCGAGGATTTCGACCCGCCAGGCGCGCGATCATACGCGCTATGCCGCCGTCGTCCTACCGCCACATGCCGCTCCGAAGCAGGAAGCGGCCCAACCCGACTCGCTTGAACGACATGGGAGGCGCAGGGTCGGGCGGCGCCAATGCTCATGATCCTGGCACGTACTCAGAAGCAGCAGGCGGCCCACCGCCCTCTGCCGGCTTCGGCTCAGCGCTGGCGACGCCGCGATCCGTCTTTCCCTCTGCAATGGTCAATGCCAGCCATGGCGCCAGGAACGAAGCACTGGGCTCGACGGCGTCCTGAATGCCCTCGTTCTTGGATGTCCTTTTTCCCATTTCATCTGATCGGAACGCGGCGTCCGCCAGAGATGGACGCCGCGGTCGCAAAGCCGAGTTCCGGCGATCCCAAGAGCGGCACTAACGCGAAGGACAAGGCGGCGGCGGCGGCGTCCTCGTCATGCCGCCTACCTTCTCGCAGCAGGAAGCAGCGCCGCCCCGAGCTCTTCACCTCCGACTCCGAGGAAGCCGTGGCCGCATCTCGCGCCAAGGCTCACCGGAGCAACACTACTCTGGACAGGTTCCTCACGTCACAGGTTGGCGGGCCAGAAAAGACTGACGGGAGCGCAAGGATTCTCGCCGTCGTTGCCATTCTCGGCGCTTCTCTGGCGCTCAGCGCGGCCTCGTGCCTGCTCTTCTACATCGCCGGCCAGCAAACAGACCCTGGGCCGTCCGACTCGCACAAGAAGAAGGTAAGCGTCTCGTTTTGAGATGATCCAGTGCTGGCCGGTTGCTGAATTCTGGGCTCTGACTTGAATGTGTCTGTTCTTCAGTGAGCGATCGGAATAGTTCAACTTCAGCCAGCTTTTTCTTCAGTGAGCGATCCAAAAGGTTCGTCATCAGAGTTCAGCAAAAGCATAGCTTAATAAGGGTTGCAATTCCTGCGGAGTTGTTCCGAAGCACTGAAATCTTTGGGGTTGGAGTTCGATATCTGTAATAACTGATATGGATGGTTGTTGTCACTATAGTTGCTGTTATGGAACTGGGTTGTTATGCTATGATATGTTGTGGAACTGAACCATTGTAATGGCATGGCTATTGCATACCTGCGTTTCAGAATGACAGCGACAAACAATAATTTAGATAAAAATCCCGTAATTTTAAGCCTAGTGGTTACAAAAGCCACTTTTTAGGATTTAATGGCTTTGTGCTTTCAGTGGTAGACGACGTTCTCGGTCTTCGAAGATGCTCATATGAGTAAGGTTTGCGCACGTCTGCAATGCGCATTTCTCGTAGCTTTACATGCTCATATGAGTAGGGTTTGCGCACGTGTGGGTGACTCTGCAATGCGCATTTCTCTTAGCTTTACAGTTTCCGAACTCCCACTGTTAACTAGCATGTGCACGTCAAGTATTGATGCGAGCAAAATTTCAGACGGCAGGCGGCCCTCGTACTCCACCTTACAGCTTCATGATCAGAAATTCAACTCCACCTTACAGCTTAAATTCAAAATTGGATTTTAGAGTCAGGATGAACAAAAAAGGAAAAAAAACGGGAGTTTTTGGGGGAAATGGTAGGCTGAATGCCAGTGTGTGAAATCTTAGAGAGGCTGGCAACAAAAAAGAGCATGAAATTTGCTTTCGTTGAGAGTCGAACTCAAGACCTCCCGCTTACTAAACGGGTGCTCTAACCAACTGAGCCACGAAAGCATGTGACCTAAGGTTTTCTAGAACATAGTTATTCCTCTTCTCTATCTTTAGCCACAAAGAACTCATTTATGGTTGCTAGAGACTAGAGTAGTTACAAGCCGGTCATAAAGAAGCACAAACACGATAAAAAATCATGTTGAACTAAGCTGGAAATTACAGAAAATTTGTACATGGTAACAACAGGAGCCCGATAAGAAACAGTAAACCTTCTGTATGTGTATAAATACAAAAGTTGGCTAGAGAAAAAGAGCTTTATTTGTTCCAGGGAGCTGCTCCGTGGCATTTCTTGACAGAATATTTTTCAAGTACAGAATGGACTCTAGTTATTAATGTATCATGTGAAAAAACGACTACTTTGAAGCTCATGGCATCTTCCTCTTAGTAGAGAGGATCAGAGGAACAAGCCATTTGCAAATAAACTGCATTTGAAAGCTAGAGTGGTACATTTTACATCATATCAACCACAATATAGTGCCGCCTTCACTTGTTTGTCTGAAATACTTCTACCTCCCCTACTCTTCTCAGCTCACAAAAATGTGTTGAATTATGTCAAACAAGATCATGAAAGAAGGGCCTCATCTGTTGTTTGTCTGGAGGAAGCAAGCAACTCTTTGAACTCTGCTAATGCCTTCTCATTTATAGGCTTAAATGGTATGCGCTTTATCACATGGGCTCCAAAAAAGTATAGTAGGGCATCCGTTGCAGTTTGCGCATTGATGCCTCTCGCTTGGAAGTAGAAGAGCTCATTTGGATCAAGCTCACCACTGATGGCAGCACCATGGGTACACTTCACGTCATCTGCTATAATCTGAAGGTTTGGCTTGACATTAACAAGCGCCTTTGGTGATAGGATAAGACACTTGGTTTCTTGCCCAGCGTCAGTTTGCTGTGCATACCTGTAAATTAAGAGCATCAAAACTTTAGGATGAGAATACAGATTGCAGCTGGATCAAAAACTGTGTTATGACTCAAATATTGACATTGCTCATTTGGGACATATTGAGAATTAGACAATTAAAGAAAAATTTTATAATAGTTGAAACGAATTGCAACACCTATATATAGGGGAAGGGCTATATGCTACAACTAAAAATGTTTCTGGCTTTGTGCCGAATCTGTATCAATAATAATTTATTTCATGAACACAGCACTAGTATTTATGCAGCTACTATACCATATTCCAGTTAACATAAAAATATCCTACAAAAAATATGATAATCTCAGGATACCCTACATTCAGAAACTGTGAAATATTGAACAATGAAAACGTGTATGTCACAGGCATGAAACTAGAAATCTAAAATTCCATAATGCAGGTTAGAAATATGGTTATAATAGATGGAAGTTTCCTGAAAAAACAAGACAAACCAATCCAGGGAATTAGATGACAAAATACCTGTTGACCTTAATATTGCCATCAAAAATGCTATTCCCTGTGCAACAAGCAATGCACTTGTGGAGCTGTCGTGAAAAAGCTCTGGGGTGATCAAGTATCAGTTTGCTATGCAAATCATGTATCTGCTTATTCTGAGATGTCAAGTGAAGTGTTGACAATTCTGTCTCTGTCTCAGGACCTAATTGCTGGATATGGAGATTGTGCCTGTTCAATTTTGCTCCAGTGCTGACCTCAACAAACTCATATTTACTTGATGCATCCTGCAAAAAATAATGTTTTGCAACAAATAAGACTGATTTCAATTGTTTAACAGAGCTTAATTGAACTATCACAGCCCAACCCACTACAGCAAGCACGACTACCCAAATACTCATAATCGCTATCAACAAGCAATATGGAGGCACCTATCTTGAGCATTAGGTAGATCAAACAACGAGAACCTGGAATGACCAATGCCCCGAATCGAGTAATACTGATAATCTGTCTCCAATAATAATCAGAATTGGGTTCTCTCATCATCACTATTCTATCCCATTTCAAGAGTATATCACATTCAAACTTCATAACTACAATTTCAAGAATCTTAGAACATTTATCTCAAATGGAGACTCACCTGCTGGACGACAGTCCATTTAGTATGTGCTGCATCAAATGATTGCCGCTGCAAGTATGAATGAACAACCCTTGCGCCAGCATCAACGATAATCTCCGCTACTGGATTGGCCCAATAGCAACCACCTTCTTCTCCAGCCCCAAAGTGCTCCTCCACTATGGCCACCTCTGCTTCCTTCTCGGCCACGACCAGAATTCTCGGATTGGACATCAGCATGCTCTCCACACCGAGATTGGTATAAGCGAACATGATGTGGACAGGGTCATCAGCAGCCTTGACCCCCTCGGGCACGTGCACGACCACGACATCCCTCGCCCCAACGGCGTTGAAGTCGTAGAAGAGGTCCTTGTGGGCGAATTCGGCGGAGGCGGCGAGCGCCGCGGCGGCGCGGTCTCGCGCGCGGCCGGGGGGAAGATCGGCGAGGGCGCTGACATGAACGCCGGAGGCGGATACGAGGAGCCCGTCCGAAAAGAGGACGTGGGAGGGGAAAGGGGAGGCGGGCGGCGCGAGGTCGGGCGCCCGGGAGGGGAGGGAGATGGGGAAGGAGCGGAGGTAGGAGATGTCGGTGAAGCGGAAGGCCTCGCTGGAGCGGCGGGTGGGCCAGGGCGTGGAGAGGAGGGAGAGCGCGGATGCGGAGCGGAGGGGGACGAGGAGCGGGGAGGAGGAGGTCACCGAGTCCTCGAGCTGCTCGGCGATGCGGAGGACGAGGTCGTCGGAGACGGCCGGCGCCGCGCGGGCCACCGAGGCGGAGACCGGGGCGGCAGAGCGGCGGAAGCGCAGGAGGGGCGGTGGCGCGCGGAGAGCGGTGGAGCAGGAGGCGGCGCACAGCGGCGACGGCGACGACATGGCGTCCGCGAAGCTTCTCCTCGTCTGCCCACTGGCTGCGGTGCGGTCTGCGGTCTGCGGAGGGCGGCCGTGGGGGTCCGGAAATCCGAGAGACTGACAGGTGGAGCCAGGAAGGAAAACTGGACGGCCCGGCCCAATCAAGACTGGCTTTGTACCCGACTGTGCCGACGCATGTGACGCATGTGGGCCTAGCCCGGTGCAGCTGCGAGTAGCAGCCTTATCCGCTTTCGTTGCCCGCTCGCTCTCCCTCCCTCCGCCCCGGGCTCCGGCGAAGGCGAATGGCGCTCCCTCTCTCTCTTCCCTTCCCAGGCGCGCGCTTCACGCCGTCGCAGGCGGCGGCGCCGTGCCGGCGCACCAGGGCTCGCCCCTTCTCCCCGTCCGCGGACGCGCGGACCCCGTGCTTCAGGAGGCCCTACACGTCCGTCCTAATTGTCCCCACGGGCGTCGGCGCGGCCGTCGGGGGCTTCGCCGGCGACGCCCTCCCGGTGGCTAGGACCCTCGCCTCCGTCGCGGACTGTGTCATCTCACACCCCAACGTAATTGCAACCGTCCCAAAACCTAAGCTGCAGTACTTCACTTGATACTTCTCCATTTGAATTCGGTCGCTCAGAGCTGGAAGCTTTCATATCGCAGGTGCTGAACGCTGCAATGTTGTACTGGCCAATGCCCAATACGCTTTACGTGGAGGGATACGCCCTTGATAGGTTCGCGGAAGGGTCTTGGGCTCTTCAACCCGTTCATCAAAACAAGGTAAGCCATCCTTTGGCTTCGCTGTGGGGATTAGTGGATTACTCGCCGTCCACAAGGACCACAACTCCACAACGGTGACACAAATGTTACTGAAAGATGTGTGTTTCTTCGTATCAATGACACATTGTAACTGATCCAACCTAGGTAGGCTTGGTGTTGGATTCTGGAATCGAGGAGAACCTCCGGCTGCGCCACTTGCAGGTTGCAGATGCCGCAAGGGCATCGCTTGGGCTGCCTGTAGTCGAGTACATTGTCACAGATGCTCCTCTGGAGGTGCATATACAGTTTTGATACTAGTACATGTAGTTGTAAGAATAATTAAGTCTTGGTGTTTGCTTATGGCCTGCCAATGTCTGGTGTAGATCAAGACATGGTTTGATCCTAAGTGTGGGAAGTCGACGGGAAGTGTCGGGAACTCTGATTCTCTGCTGAGAGCTGTTGGCACACTAGTGAATCATTCAGATGTGAATGCGGTGGCAGTGGTTGCACGCTTTCCAGATGATGATCCAGAAGATTCAGATTGTTACAGGGAAGGGAAGGTAACTAACTCTTGCCTGCTCGAGTAGTTAGTTTTTTTTTAATCCGTATGGTGTTGGCCTTGTACCATTGACATTTGCATCAAGCATTTTGAAAGCAATCAGAAATTCAGAATTGTCAAGAATTTCTCTTGGAAGTTTCAAGACATTCAGTTTTAGAAGTCTGATAATTAATGGATTCTGGTATAAATGTTACTAGTGAATAGAGAAGCAGTGCCATTGTTCCCTATAATATGGAAATCATTGCTATTTATGGGACTGGATGCGTATATTCATGGATCTCAGTTCTATTGACTTTGTAGCTTATACCAATTAACAGAAATATCTTTCATTTTCTGCATTTCCCAGCAAGGGCAATGTTCTTATACTTCTCGTCCTTTATGTTGTTGACTGATGACTGATATATCACTGCAGGGTGTTGATCTGTTGGCAGGGGTTGAAGCAATTATCAGTCATCTAATTGTGAAAGAATTCAAAGTCCCTGCTGCCCACGCTCCTGCAGTGTTACCCCCACCACTCAGCCCATTGGTATCCCCTAGATCTGCAGCTGAAGAGGTATATATGTCCTTCTGTACTCGTGCAGTTACCATAACCAAGTTAAGTAATTACCAATTTACCAGTGGTATGGTAACAATCATACTACCATTACAACACAATATATCAGACTACTGCAATGGAATCATTTCTGGTTTCAAGGTTTTCAGCAGCTTTTTTGCCTCTTTGGTCATATACAGATATGAGATATGTGCTGTTCTATGTCAAACTTAGTAACTTATTTTCTTTGTAACCTGATTGCTTATTACTTTTATGTTTTGTTTGTTTATTCATACCTAATGTCAGATATGTGATGTACTATGTCTAACTTAGTAGCTTCTTTTCTTTGTAACCTGATTGTTTATTACTTTTATGTTACGTTTGTTTATTCATACCTAATGTCTTTACCAAACAGATTGGATATACCTTTCTGCCTTGTGTGCTTGCTGGGTTAAGCAACGCTCCACAGTATGTCATGAGGAGGCAAGGAATCTTGGGCAGTGATTGCATTGTGGCTGGTGATGTTGACAGTGTTATTCTTCCAAAAGACTCCTGTGGAGGAGAGGGTACTCTAGCCTTTGCTCGAGCTGCAAGAAAGCATAAGGTATAGTGTCTATATTAATTAGTGATGAAAGATGAAGTATGCACCCAATTAGACTGCATTTTCAGTGTGTTATACACTTGAAATGTAGGTTAAAGTTAATCAACACGCTTTATGCTAGCACGATGATTGGATCTAGTCACAAAAAGTTTAAGAACACAATTAACTCGGTCAGTTAAACTGCACACCTCTTTTTTGCAGCCCTTAATCATTACCGTACAGGAAAATGAGACAGTACTTGATGATACCCCAGACAAGTTTGGTATAGAAGCGGTATGCATCCTATGTCTTTCATCCTCCTCCAAATTCTCTGTCTCTTTCTCATAAGCTCATATATTTAAGCATTTATTAGCAACTTTGAATGTTTGCTCCTCAGCTGAATGTCCGGAACTACTGGGAAGCAATTGGAGTTGTCGCTGCTCACAAGGCAGGTGTCAATCCAAATGCTCTTAGAAGACAAGGAATTGATCACCTTAAGAGCCCTCGGCGATTATACTCTGCTTACTCTTCTGGTCCTAGGCCATCTGCCCATCCCCCGGTGCACGAGAAAGTACATATACAACAACTAGCTAAACAAATTTAGTAGTAGAAATAACACTAATAGTAGAAGTAGAAATCAATTTAGACAGGTTGCTATCAGGAGCTTCCAGATTCTGAAGCCACAGGTACATATTCCACATAGACTGTGCTGCAGTGGAATCCTAGGCATAGCATCTACACCGATTTTTGTTGCCAACCCAGTCTAGCATTAGCTCCATGGCCTTGTATTTCTCGAACCTCCAATCTCCAGTCGGTTTGCCAATCATTTACATCATTATTTGTTGCAGGAAAACCCAGTGCTTGTAATCAATTCTTTCCTACATTATTTTAGTAAATTGGATGGAAGCAGTAGTACAGTCTTGTTTCCCTTCCACTGAACATGAAAGTTTATGATCAACTGCCAAGCTGTTATGGCCTGGTTTATCACATGAATGGTCTTAGCTCGTTGGCTGCCATGCTCTTGTCTGACTGGCATGCTGTTATGCATCTGCTTCAGTACGTTTGATCGATTAGAGTTGCGTTGGAACAGCCTGCTGACAGTATCATCGATCGAAATAATTGTTGGTGCATTTCTTTGTTGAAAGCATATTGTTAGTAAAAAATTTATTACGTGATGCGAAACCCTGGTGTCGCTTTTTATGTTTGTCTGAAGGATATATCAGCAATATCTGCTATGGACAGATGGTTTGCAAAACTTATCTCTTGAATCATTTGCCATCCAGTTACTCAATCCCCGGCCCCTACTTTGTTCCTTACTAGACACCAGTTGAACAGTGCGAGATTGTGTACAAACTACAAAGTGCCAAAGACCACCATGGATTCAGGAACCGGGACCCCGTAGCTACAGGGCACGCGAGCACGATCAGAACCGGCACTGACGAGATACGCCAGCCAGGTAGAACAGTGAACGGTACTGAGCAGGAACAGTGTGGCTACGAGTCCTAATGACCGCACCACACGACCAACCCTTCGCTCATCTCTTCAGACCATGCATGATGCCACCCTAGTGACCTGAAATTCAGGGGCGGCGCTGTTGCAGATGCCCCCTACTCCCTGCCCGCTACCGCTTGGTACTGGTACCCTAGCCAAGCTTGTCTCCATGGGAAATTCAGAACGGTAGCTACATGATCTGTCGATGTAGCAGCCTGTCTACCAGTACCAGGTGTGTTAACTCTGACTGATTGGCTGGCAAATCACCTGAATTTACACCAGCCGGTGAGACATTCTTCCTGGCTGCAGAAAGTTTCTGGCGACATCAATGCAGAGCAGATCATTCTGCGTGACTTGCAGTTGCAGCCCACAATAATTCGCAGTTCGTTCTGGTCCAGCGCTGCAGAAAAAGCGAAAGGAAGGCACGTGCGAATGATTGAGCGTGTGTCCATGAGGCAGCAACGATGAGGTGTTGCGCATTTCTTGGACACGTCACGTTCAGAAAGATGAAGAAACCCTTTGCTGAATTAGCAGCTCCATTGATTCATCAAGATCCTAACCGAGCAAAAGATGAGCAGGTTTTCGGTGTGCCTTTTCGCCATTTCCAGTTGAGCGCTCCTCTTGCCCCGCATCGCAGGACGACGCCCCTTTCCGGCGACGGGAGAAAGGGAGATGGGCAGAGCTTGCTTTCTCGATCCTCTTGCTGTGCTTGCTGTCTGGCGACGAGTACCATGGTTTGGAGGTCTTGATCGGAATCAATGTTCATGAGATTGAGGCAACATCGGGCTCCCATCCCCCCGTGTTTTCGCCGGTTCCATCCTTCCATCGATTGGGACAGTGACCTCAGAGACCCCTCCCATCATACTCTGCTCCCAGCAAGTGTTGAGCTCCCTTTCCTGTCGACGTCTCGCCATACAGCGTGAACAGTGGTATGCACGCAATGTAACATCATTGGCATTGCAATGCTCCTTCCTTTTCACCCCAAAGTAGTCTTGCATTGCTGAACCCACCATCACATCGCCGTTGCGTGCGTCGAGCAGTTCGGTTGGGAATGCCACAAGGTTTCCATCATTCAGACTAGAAAACTTGATGTCAGCAGCACTGCTCCTCCCAGATGTTTCTGGCAAGAGACAGTTACAACTCACTACACGGTAAAGCAAGCTAGTCCGTCCTGGACAAGTCTGTAGATCAAGCAAGGCTGTCACCGGAAATCCCGAGTTGATCGCCAAAGTTTCACGTCGAATCGGCGAGAAAACGGCAAAGGAACGTGTCATTCAGTAAGGTAGGTGACCGGCCAAGGGACCGGGCGCGAGTGACATCGAATCCACCTCGCGAATTCGGGTGCGAAATTTGTACACCATGGGTCCCAGCCCGGGACCGCGCTCTCGGCAGCTTTATTTAGCCGCTTCCCTCCCAACTCCTCCACCGGCCGGCCTCTCACTGTCCTCGCTCGTGATCTCTCCCACTGACGATCCAGGCACCGCCAATGGAGGAAGCCCCGGAGCTGATCAGCCCGAGGATCTCCTTCTCCCACGACCTAGCCAACTTCGCAGCACCGCCGCGGCGGTCCGACGACGCGTCGCTGCTCGTGTCGTCGTCGCGGCTCCCCGAGCCGGAGTTCGACTTCGCAAACGCCAATGCGGCCGCCGATGACGTCGCCCCGGCCGACCGCCTATTCGCCGGGGGAAAGCTGCTGCCAATGCCGCCGTTGCCGCCCGCTCCCAGACCCAGCCCGTGCAAGCTAAAGCAAGAGCCCGGCGGCGGCGGTGGCGGCGGCAGCATCCGTGTCAAGGCGCAGGCGTGCCCGCAGAAGCGGCCGGGCTCGTGGGCGTCCCCGTTCTCACGCAGCAGCAGCGTGAACTCGGCCACCACGGCGGCGGGGACGACGGGCGCGCCGCGGTCCGCGGGGAGGTTCGGGTGCCCGCCGTTCCCGCTGATGCGCAGCCGGTCAGCCTCGGCCGCCGTGGCGCGGGACGGTGGCTTGGGCCCCGCCGCCGTACCGGACGCCGCCACCGGCCATCGGCCTCGGTACTACAAGAAGTTCGGGGGCACGATGGCGCCAGCTAGTAACGGCGGTGGTGGTGGTTCATCAAGAGCTTACTACTATGGTGGTAGCAGGAAAGGTAGCAGCCATGGCGTCAGGGTTAGCCCGGTGCTCAACATGCCGTTCATCGGCGCGAGTGTGGCCAACGTGCTGAGCTACTTGCTCTGTGACTGTAGCACCAAGACCAAGAAGAGTAGGGAGTTCTAGAGCTAACAGGGCACCACCAAATAGTTGTGTATATTTAGGCCTGTATTTGGAATGGAAACATTCTCCGGTCCACCGGAAATCGAACAAATTCCTATGAAATTCACAAAAAGAGCTTGTGAATTTATGCTTTCCTTCCAAACATGCTTAATTATGAGTGCTTGTAAATGCAAATATGAAAACTTGGCCTGCAAATTGTGGTCGGTTTAACTTAGGGAGAATGGCATGGGTGAACTGGAAAGATGGCAATGATGGAGCAGTGGTCTTTTTCTTTGAAAGATCGCTTTTGTTTTGGTTGTGTAGTTGTTGATTACCGGTTGCTTGGCGGATGGGCATGGAGTGCGATGAAAGCTTGCCCATGTGTTTGTGGGGGGAAGCTTTGCTCGAGGGAACCTCATCAAGGGCGCGTGCATGAGGAGAGCTTGCTGGTTATGGTCGGCCAAGCTTGGTTCGGACCATGTATGGGGTCTCTCACGCAACGCGATTTCATCTTCGCTAGTTGCAACGCTAGTAAGGTCAGTGTCTTTTGTTGCGTATACAGAGATCACGGTGGTCCGGTTAGCTCCTGCGCCACGCGGCGAGCCGGCACCGGCGATGATTATCTCTCAGCGCCGCCCTAGTGAAAACTTGGTAAGACGTCTTGGTCCTCGACTTTATTTCGAGAGTCAAATTCACCCCGTCCTCAACTTTCATCTTTTATCAAACTTATCCTTATATTGATACTATACTTCATAATAATTTATTATGAGACAAATGTAAAAAATTCTTTTTGCCCTTGGCTCGTTCCCTTCCTCAATTTCCCCTTTGTACAATTGTGTTGCTGTTCGTTCAACTTTTTGCAACATTCTATTTAACTAGCAGCTTTAATTTTACTCTTCCCGCATCTATCATACAATGCGATGTATGGGCAAATAAAATTCTACGTCCCCACACTTATGATGAATAGCTCCTGAATGCATAGATGCGACTACACTAATTTACTTGCATTGTCCAAATATTATTTTTAAAGTAACAGTAAACTGTTGTGGAATTTAGAATGGGAAGGGGCAAAGGTAAAGAAGACTTTCCGTATTAGTTTTGTGTTATTGTGGAGTGTCACGTCAGCACAAGTACGAGTTTGATAAAAAATAAAAGTTGAGGAATTAAATTGGCCGATTCGAAAGCTGATGGACGAACTCGATCCTCAGAGTAAAGTTGAGGGATCAAAATACTATTTTGTCCAGAGTGATCGCTGGCCGGCCACCGTGGGCCGATACGCGCTGTATAGGAGAAATCCTTGTGACAAATGCAGCACCTTTATCCAATGCAGGTGTGACGATGCCAACAGGACGCACATTTCTGTCCATTCGTGGCATATAAAACTAACAATGTAAGCTTCACTCTTGGAGTATCCGGAGTGCCACACCTTGTTTGGACAGAGGTGGCCCACTGAGTCCGGCATGCAGTGCCATCAAACGAGCTAGTCCGGGATGTCGTGACTCGCCGTGACTGTGGTATCATACCCTCCAATGGTTGTCATTTGGGATTAAGATGCTGACTGCTGAGGAAGATAAGATTTGTTGGCTGTTGTTGAATCTCACCTGGTACGTTGCTTGTTTGAAAGGTCCAGTGACTCCAAAGCAGTCATTCACTGCTAGATTTGACAGAATTGCTGAGAGGTTCTTTTGAGTGGCTGACGAGGACTGCATTTACTATAATTTTTCCATGCCAATCGCCGACAGTGTTTAGTTATCACTACACCATTTCCCGTGTGTAAATATCATTTACCTAGGAAGAATCGCCGACCAGCATAATCTGACGAGGTGCAAAAACAAAATAGACTCCCGTCGGCCACTTGAAACTACCCTCTCAGTAAATGTGTCAGATCTTGTAGTGATTCCACCTCCACCAAGCTGGGGTGGAAATTCTCCAGTGAAGCAATTGTGGCGGGACAGGTTTAGTATATGCACATGCCACCTAGGCCCTAGCCCGGCGTTGGTGCGGCAGGCCGCCACCCGGCAGCGGGCCTCGGCCGCCTGCACAGCACGTCCTGGGCCGCCACCCGCCGCCCGGCTCCAGGCAGGGCTGGGCCTGTCATGCAGCGCGTCAAGGGAACCACGCGTGCACCGGCCCGGCAGCGCGTCAAGAAATGGATGGCGTCCTTTTTGGTTGCCTAACAAAATGCATGAATCCGAAGCATCCATCCATCCTCCGGCCCTATGGAGGAAAAAAAAAAGAGGCGATTCCAGGACTACGGCGGCATGGACTTTCAGACCTGGACGCCTATGTAAGTAGAGCTCCTCCACGCAACAAGCTAGTACTAGAACGCAAGAGCGTCTGGCAAGTAGCACTGCAGCAAACAGCTGAAAGCGCCAAGCGAAGCGACCATGAAGAGCAGCACGCTCCTGGTGCTCCTGTGCCTGCAGGCCGCCCTGGTCATGGGGATCTTCGCAGCCGTGGCAAAAGAAAATGGTATGCGTTCCTTCTTCCTTGATCGACGATATACATCTGGTTGATTGATCTGAAACTAATCTGAATTGTTGGAGATGACATGATCGAGAACTGAATGCAGCAGCCGTGGGCGAGAGCAAGGCGATCGACATCAACCCGGGTCAGCTCAAGTGCTGCACCAACTGCAACTTCTCCTTCTCGGGACTCTACACCTGCGACGACGTCAACAAGGACTGCGACCCCGTCTGCAAGAAGTGCGTCGCCGTCAAGACCTACTCCGGCAACAAGCTCAAGTGCACCGACACCTTCCTCGGCATGTGCGGACCCAAGTGCTAGCTAGATGAGAGGGCATCCCAGCATGGGCTGGGATTTGGCTTGGGACACTCCCCACCTATCTAGCGACATGACCGAGGCCATGCGGTCCAGGCCGTGCTTGTTTCTCGACGATGCACGCGAACAATAAGCCGTTGTTTGCGATACTAAATAAAAGTGATGCAACTGGCAATGCAAGTTATGTTTGGAAAATAAAAAATTTCTCTGTTCCCTTGTGATGGACATCAGTGGACAGTGGCGGATTTAGAGAAGCTTAAGTATGATTTAGGACTAAACTAAGACAGCTTACATTTTAGAACGGAGAGAGAAACCAATATTAACACAAAAGGGTTTAAAATCGTGTAAAGTTTCTAGTCTCCTCCTCGATATGGAAAGGGAAAAAAAATGAAATGCAACGAGGGACCAACCTTAATTAATCCAACGTTCTTGAAATCAATAAAACTTTTCTTCTCGAAAAAATACTTCCTCTGTTTCGTCGTCTAGTTTAACAACATGCGGATTTATATTTGTGAATGTATGTCCCTTGGTGAATTTAAAAACTATAAATCTTATATAATGCTAAATTATAAAAAAAAATTAAGAAATGAGTGGCCAAAGATGTAAAGATTTGACTTAGGACAATAAACGGAGAGGGTGCTAAACAAACTATTCAAAGCTTTCCCACAACTTATCTTGATGCGTTGCTGCTCGGCTTGAAATTACTCATCAGCCACGCACTCTCCCACCTTTTCCACTACTGAGTTTTCTTGATTTTGAGAATCTATGTGCCATGGACTATATACATGAGGATCCGGGAAGAGCGTAAGAGGATGTTTCTCGCGACGCCGGGTCGCCGAGCCACGAACGAGTTCCCCGGCCTAAGCTAGCTCCGGCGGTTGGGCCGTCGCGTTCGTGCGATGCGGCTGGGCGACGGAGATCTCCTTCATGATCTCGACGCACCACAGTAGTGGCATAGACAGTGATCGATCTCCCTGTTGCAGCAGCAGCAGCTGCGCTGGACGGGAGGAGCCCATGATCAACAGCGAGATGCTTTGACTCCAATGGCAGCATGATTGACAGGTCAGTGACGTGGCGAGACACGAGGCCAAGACCACGAAGAACCATGCTTCACGCAATGAGATAGCCAGGGGCCGACTTGTTAGGTTAATTGACATCAATCGATTATGATCAGCTTTGTGCCAAACGGCCGACCAATCAGTCAGTCACAGCAGGTGACGCGCGCGGATGGTCCACGTGACGTGACGGTGGCAGACGCTGCATAGCTAGACGAGCGTACAAACAAACTGTTCGACCGGTCGGTGCACCCCCATCACCACTGCACAATCGTGATTGGGGAGACAGAGATCTGCAGCACAACGTGCAAGACGAGTATCTGCTACTGCTGTAGCTCCTGCTCTGGTTATTTTTCTTGTGAAATTGTCATCGTTGGACTACGTAGATTTATTAAGACGATTGTTCTTGTGCCCTTCCCGGCTCCTGCTGCCAGAGAATACTGAAAATGAAGGATGTCTCACGTTTCATCTCACCTGCTTGCCTGCCGATCTCCGTGTTGATATATAGAAATGGTACGCTCACATGTATCAATGGTGCTTCGTGATTGACTCTGCCACACATGTGTGGCGTGTTTGGTTTGATGAATTGGTCCGGCCACGAATATTGGTTGCGATAAAGACAAACCTACTCCTTACAAGTTACTACTCCCTCTGTTCTATTCTAAATTAGTAGTTGTTTTGACTTTTCTAGTTTTACTAGGCATTTACATATCATACTATATTATATCTAAGTGTATACTATGAATCTAGAAAAAGCCAAAACGACTAATAATTTGGGATGGAGGGAGTAGTAAACTAATCATATGCTTGTAGGGAATTAATAATGTAAAAATGGATCAAGCAGCGCCAGCAACCCTTGATGTTACAGCTACTTTCAACCCATTTCAAAATTAAGTTACCAACCTATTACTTCTACCGCCCGTATTCCACATTCGCGCGCCACAAAGCGCGGGATGTGCTGACGAGGACGGTGGGGCCAGGATTAAGGGATACATACAAAAATTAACAGATGGATCCCTTCCACAGCTAGCTTAATTAGTCGCCTCGAGTCAAACAGCCGCATAAACCATGCCCTCCCGGAAGACACTCGATCACGGAATTGGCGACACGCCATGCTGCTCCCGTCTCGTCGCCTATATAAACAGCTGCTCTTCAGTTCATTTGGCCACCAACAACACGAAGCACTCTATAGAGTAGAGGGCTTTGGGAAAAAGGGTAGCGTCTTACTATTACACACGAGTAGTAGTAGGTCGAGATGAAGAGCAGCAGGCTGTTGGTGATCCTGGTTCTCCAGGCCGTTCTGGTCATGGGAATCTTTGCAGCTGTGGCCAAGGAAAACGGTACGTTGTCTTGGTCGCTCACTGTCACTCAACATGCTCATCAATCTGTGATAGGCCAGTGCGGTTTGGTAGTTCGTAGAATGTAGTCAAGGGAAACAAGTCGATCATACACTGATCTACATGCTCGCTCTGTGCGTCAGCCATATTAGCACTGCAAAGTTCCTACCGAATTATACACGCACGATTTGTGAAAAATTGGATCCGTCAAATGAATTTTCACCTATATATACACCAGAAATAATCGAATAACCATGCACGGCGCACATTTTAATTTTCTGCCCTGATGCATCGTACTAGAGCTAAGGGATGTAATAAGAAAGTGTGAGGCTATCCTCACCATTGGCGACATCATCATCAGATTTTTCTCAAGTCCCCGTCAGGCAGATGGGCTTGTAGATCCTACCATATTGGGTTCGACCACTCTCTGTCGTCCCACTTGCTATGCCCAAACAGACACCCAGCCTAGCATAGCATGGGTCCCTCATGCCACCCGGAACCTGGATGTCGATGCCAACGTGCATCACTAGAAAACGAGAGGAATCGCCAAAAATCTTACCCAGTTTGCAACGAAACGAGCAGCTAGAAGACTCGTTACCGCGCCAAGGAGTTGAAAGTTGAAACTGATGTGAATGCAATTGTGCTGATGCAGCCGCAGTTGGGAAGAGCAAGGGCAACATGGAGACCAACAGCGGCAAGCTCGGGTGCTGCACCAACTGCAACTTCTCCTTCTCCGGGCTCTACACCTGCGACGACATCGTCAGCAAGTGCGACCCCGTCTGCAAGGCCTGCAAGGTGGTCAAGAAGTACCCCGTCAAGCAGTTCCAGTGCACCGACACCTTCCTCGGCGTCTGCGGCCCACCCTGCAAGAAGAACTAGGTGGCTCACCCCCGGCTGAGCCCACGAATATGCATTCCGAGTTTACACACCATGAATACGCCACTGCGGTCTGCATCTGTGTATGTGCATCCCTGCTCAATCGAGCATGAGTGAGTAAAAAAAAACTAGTGGTCATTCATAATTTCCGAATTGTTCTTGAACGCTTGATCGAATACCCAGAATATTTCATATGCAACCGTCAGCGCTTACTATGAATCAGATCTCCATTCGTTTGGCAACCAATTGTGAATGCCAGATTAGAAGGATGTTCGTTAGAGGATTCATCCCGGATCAGTAAGCTTTCCTCTCAAGAGGTATAGGCATCAGGCAGCTTGAACTCAGATAGCGCCATCTGATCTTGGGTCATGGCGCCAGCATTGGGCATAACATACCAGTGGAGAACAAGCTGAACTTTCTTCCCGCGCAGACTGCTTCCCTGATGTGAGGAATTGCATATAATTGTCAAGAAAAACTTGGCAGTCAGCACGCGGTTGCAATGTAGTACCCAGCCGAGATGCAAGAGGGGGGGGGGGGGGGGGGGGGGGGGGGGGTTGGTTGAGAAATTTACCTGGTCGATCAGAGGATACCTGCTCTTCACCTCTAGTTGCAGATTTGCATGTTCCTTGTCCGGTATAATATGGTCCCATAACGAAATCTGCCAAACAGAATAATTTGCACATAAGTATGGAACCATCAGCTACTGAAGATGAACCAGAGGGCCTCATCATATATTCAATCAAATAGCTTCAGAATGCCCTAAAAAAACTAAATAGCTTCAGGAATTACTTGTTGAATTCAATAGAAAAATTACTGTTTAGCAAAAGGAATGGCAGCAAACTATAAATACATGTGCCAGATTATCACTAGAGTGTAGCCACATGCTATTTGTAATGTGCCAACTGTCAGCGCATTACAAAAGGTACGATATTTTCCACAGTAAACATTAGTAATTGAGCTGAAGAAATTCTCCTAAACTACCAAAGATGCTACTTATGTCCAGACAAGCAATAACTTGAATTTCCTGTGAGGGACCAAGCATGTAGATATGAGTGTCAGTTGTCATTCATGACAGGGAGGTTTATCAAAAATAACTTTATCCAACTTGGATAGCAAAGATATATCAATGAAAATGACACTAGCATCTAAGAAAGACCAATACATTACTTAATTTCATGATACAATATAGTGACATAGATGCTACTAATTTTTTTGGTATACACAAAGATGGAAGCCCAGGTACAAGACTAATTTATCCTGAGGTGAGTAAGGAGGATTTCAAGATTCAAACAGACTAAGGCTTATTTCAAGATTCAAGCAATTATTGATTCCAACCAGTTCTGTGTTCTAGAAAATACTATTGCAGACAGGATGTACATTGATCAGCATACCTGGTTCAGTGAATTTTTCGCGTTTTCATACTCAGCTGTCAGAAAGACAAAGACCTGTATCAAGAAAGCAGCTCAGTTACAGACTGCCTATAGAGGTAGTACAACAATGGACCAATAATCAATAAACATGTTGATATTCAGTAGTTCAGTGGTGACCATCCATACAACAACATTGTACCAGTTGGTTTCAGAAAGGTAGTAACAATGACCCATGACATCATGAAGTGATTGTTGCAATGACATGGTTTGGCAATGTTTCTGAATGAGCACTGCAGCACAAATTGTTTAGTAATATGTTCTATGAGTTACATCGAGTGTAGCTATATGTTCATTTATAAGGATAAATTGTTTTATGCATCATTAGCCACATCAATTTTCAATATAAAAGATATTGCCAATACATTTTTTTAAATCCTTGTGTTAACAAATTCAAAAGAAAAAAGGGCTCCTAATTGCACCACAGCCAGTTTATGAAAGGACCACAAGAACATTTTTCGTTCTTATACCATGCTCTCTCCAGCATACGAGAACTTTGATCTACTGATGCCTGATGCTGAGCTTCACAATATCTTAAGATAGTTGGAAATATTTCTGGTGAATATAGTCAAGTATGCATAAGAAATTGGTGAACTGATGTAGAATAACAATTAGTAACTCACATCATTAAACACTGGAATTCTCTTTCCATATATGTATGCCACTTGAAAACATTTAGTTTCGATATGCATATATAGTATTCACTGTTAAAATTCTTCTAAGTATATCTCAGACATGTGAGCAATTTTTAATTGTGATATACCAATATCGTTGTTAGCAGGACTACAGGGAGTGCTCGATTTTTAGCTTATAAACACTCAAAGATAGCTTGCTATTACACATCCCATCAAAAATGGAAATATCACCTGTTTTTTGTTCCAAGTGAATAGTGACTCCAAATTTGCAGATACATTGAAGGTCAACGTCACCTGAAACACAAATTTACATTTCGTCATTTAGAGTGGATTGAAATATATCAGATGCTTCTGAATGCAGCATGTGTGAGGCAAGCGTATCACTGCAATGATATAGATTACTCTATTTGATTTATGAGCTGATTTTATCTTGGGCAAACGTTAAATGATTTAGCTTATTGTTCTATACGATATACAGTAGAATTCATACAGAACTTGACAGATTCTGTTCAATAGGTGGTTGTGAAAAGTGGTTCGTATTCATTCAAGGGAAAGCATCATTCAGTCTTTGCAACACAAAGTTTGTGTCTTCTCAACTAGAAATAGTTCATATATCCAGAGTCCATTATAGTTTTCCAGGAAGGGAAGAAGAAAGCTTTATTTACATTTTTTGAGCTAGCAAACTCAGTCAATCGTCGGTGTGAAAAAGGAAGGAATTTTGCTTTATTTAAGTTTGCAGGCTGCAATTTTCCCAATATAACTGAAATGTCATCAAGCTAATCCTTTTAACTAGATCTTCACAATGACAAGAGAGCTAAACCATAGCAGCATAAGTCTAGAACAATTTGTCAAATAACAGTTATTGGTATTCTATTCTATTCATACGGGATAGCTCTTAAGCAGTGGATTCACTAGCTGCAACCTAACCGATTAACTGAAGGAAATAAGCATGTTTCAACATAATCTTTCTAGATTAGAAATATGGTCGGAATTACATATGCACAAGAACAAGTAAGTGAAGTATATGCACAAACCTTGTCGCTACCATTGATCTGTTTGTGGAACCGGTTAATCTTTGTAACCTACAAGATAACATACATAAGCACACTGGTAACGCAATAAGCATGGATGTTAATTGGACCATGTTTCTTGATGGCGTAAATGCAGAATTGGGACCAAAAAACGAGATTCATAGGTAAGCATAGCAACATTGGTGTAAATAATGCTGCAATAGCTTTTTCTACAACTGCCAGAAACATTTTTGCTTGTAAGTTTATCTAGTGAAATCAGTGTCTAGAAAAACTTGATCTAGCTAGCAGTAGCAAAATCCAGTCGGCCATGGCATCTAAATAACTTGACAATTTTAAACAGTATTCTAGACTCTCTCGGTTCTCTACTGCTTACCGCACCAATCGCCACGAAACATACTCCAAAGTTACAGAACAGTTAAATTTGATGGGATAAGTCTTTGTACTGTTGATCTTTATGGTGCTCGGTATGGTGGTCTTACTGCCCCAACCAGGATAGCATCTACCAGGACAGCATTTAGCATCTTAGACTAGCTTTTAGGACAACATCTAGAACAGCATCTTAAACTAGCTTTTAGGACAACATCTAGAACAACATCTTAGACTAAGCATCACTAGCTTTTAGACTAGCATCTTAGACTAGCATCTTGGCATATGCTTGACTGTCTTGGCCAGCTATAAATATGTAACCCCAACCCCTCGGATTGGCATGGCATTGTGTGAGAAGTAAACCAGAAAATTGCCCCAACTCCTAGTGCCATCCTCTCGATGAGAGTAAGAGTTTCGATTCTAACAACTGGTATCAGAGCCGTTCTTTCCTGCAGTCTGAACATCTCATGTTCCTCTCCCTCCCACGTCTCCTTTCGCTCTCAGCCAGCAGCAGCAACACCTGTTGTTTCTGCTCACCTCTCCTCCACTGCACAGACAAGCAGCAGCAGCAGCAGCAGCACGTCTGAGGCAACCTCATCCCCACACAGCAGCCCTCCATTAGCACGTCATGTCCGAAGGGTAGTCTCAGCGCTCGGTCGCCTCGAGATCGCCGCGGTAGAGGAGCGCGAGCGAGCGGCGGCGGCAACTGCAGCGACGGCGGCAAGGGCGGCAAGGCTGGCAGCGGCGGAGCTGGCAGCAACAAGGGCGGAGGTGGAGGCAGCGGCAGCGGCGGCGGCGGTGGAGCTCGAGGTTCTGCGCGGCAGCAGCTCCGGTAGCTCTGCCTCCGCCGACGGCGACACCGACATGGATCTCGGGCTGGCAAGGGAAACAGCTCGCGAGCGGACGAGACTGTGGGCAGCTGCGAACCTCTACAGGGGTGGTGGCGACGGCCCAGATGGGCGCGGAAGTGTGACTCCAACTCGACGGGCGACTGCATCCAGAAAATATAAGATTCGTTGATTTTTAAATATTTAATACATAAAAATTCGTTGATTTTGTTGCAGAAAAGATTGTGCACCAATCTGCTCACTCATCGGTGCATGGAGAGTTCTGAATCTGAACCTTCTGAAGTCTGAACTCTGAAGAACCAAGCTGACATTATTCAGAGGTGCAACCTCGCGCGCCTTGTTTGTCATCTGCGGGCTGTGGTCCGAGCTGATCAAAGGATGAGGCTGCACGTTTGCATAACTACAAGTTTTTATTTGTAGCAGTAGTATTATAACAAGACGATTACTTTTTTCTTCAAAAAACAAGACGATCACTTCTTTCAAGCAGGCAAGAGAGGAGATTGCAGGCAGCGTCACTAGTCTAGCACACGCTGATTTTCCAACCGATCCTTCGAAAGATCTTCAGGGCTAGCATTCCCAAGATGTTGGGGCTTGGGAGCCGGGAGTGGGCTCGAGGAGTTGAACTTGCCGGTGTTCCTTGTGATGTGGCTGACAGTTCAACACTCCTATTATAGTACGGCAGGTCAGCAGTACCACATCAAAACGCTTACTAAACGCTAGCGTTTCGATATAATCCTGCATCCGCTCCCCTTGTTTACAAGTAGCCTGTCCAATGTCAAGTGTCAACGCATTCGTGGCCTAGAGCTACATAAAAAACTGCCGCCCTCGACCCTGAAACATGGCACCTTGCTCCAACGGGAAGTCTCACGATCAGCAGGCAGCGACCAGCCGACCACAATAGGATCGCACTACTGCACTAGTGTAGGCATCTGATCTACCATCCTTTCTTTTTTCCAGAGCCCACCCAGTCCACTCAGGCATACAGCAAGCCTCAACATCTCGAGTAGCAGAATCTCTCTTCAGTGGCCTGAATCCGGCAAGCCTCTCTTTTGTCAAATCTGAATCCATCCACCTGAAAAAGAAAAGAAAATACCATCACAGAAGAACCATTCATACTGACATCTCCACCCCAAAGCTGCAAAAGGAAGAGGATAACCACGGAGAAATATCGCCGGCAGCGCAGCGTTAGTGCTGCTGATCTTTTTCAGAAGCTTATCACCGGAGGAGTGAAAGCAAAGCAATCAACCACCTACTACTACTTCACCTGACAAGTGACAAGCACGGCGGGGTCAAAGGCGGAGGACATTCAGATTTCAGACAGAGTGCTCCACAGCAATGAATGATTGGTTCTACACCACACCACACCGCACGACACGCGCTGTAAAATACTACGGCAATAATGCTGGCGGCAGGCGTCCTCGTCCCGTCCTCCACCCCATTCGCCGCCCCGTCCAACTTGGCCGGCCAGTCGGCCACGGCCAGGCCTCCTGTCTTTTGACCTCCTCCGGATCGGAGTCAGAGCGGGCAGCTCAGCTCAGTCACTGATCAGCCCAGCCACTCAGTTACCCACGTGGTTGCCCGAGTGAGAGCGACCGGCACCGAGCCCCCGGCTACCCCACCCCCGGCCGGGGGAAAACGTTGAGAAACCGGGGCGGAGTTCACCACGCCAGCTGCCTGGTGAGACGCTGTCGTCGTCTGTCCGTGGAAGAAAACACAAACACAAACCAAACGCATCGGCGTCTTTGTCCGAGCCGGACGTCAGGGCGATGTACCTGGATCTCCTTCGCACGGCCCTTGTACTCACCTGCGCAGCGCGCGCTGGCGGGCTCGATGCCTTCCTGTCCCCGTCGCGCGCCCGTTAGTTTACAGTCACCACCACTAGTTAGTTTACCCAAAAATCGTTTTTTTTAAAAAAAAAAAACAGTACTGCTACTAGTTTACAGTCGACTTCGCCGGCCCAGGGAACGATCCGTCGTCGTCGTCGTCGTCCTCTCCCAACGAAGCGTGCCGCGTCGGCTACTAGCCTACTCTACTCCGGACAGGTGGAAAGAGGGGGAGCCTGGAAGGTGTCACGAGCTCGCGTGGAATTCCGTCGGATTTGATGCGGGGTGTCACCGGCGATGGGGACTGTCTACTTGCCGGGGACACGAAGAACACGGACCCGGGGTCCGCTCCGGCCGCCCGCACAGCGCGAGCAGGTGGCAGCCCAGGACCGCCAGCAGCTGTGCTCCCCTGTTGATCCAGCCGAGTCGTTCGTGTTGCAACAGGCCGCAGCCGCGCAACCCCTCTAACCCTTTTGCTCGCTCGGTGGTCGCCCCCGCCGCTGTGCCCCGCGTCACGCTGCCGATCCGTGCCCGCACTGCTACGCTTCGCCTCCGAGCAGTGGTCGGCGTCCCGACCGGCCGTGCGGCGCGGCGCGGTGCCAGGCTGCGAGCGCTAGTGCTTTGCTCTGTGGCTGGGGCCTCGCATCGCCATCGGCGAACAGGACGGGCGCGGGCACAGGTTCAACGGACCGGCGGCAGCAACTCGCCAGACACGCAAGCCGCGCAGCCGCATTCACTTTCCCCAGTGAGTGACCGCGACCAATCGATCCACCCGGCCCCGACCGCGCCACCCACCCCACCCACAACCGCGCAGCCGCATTCACTTTCCCCAGCGAGTTCGCCACCCCCAGTTGTCCCGTCGCGTACTCGCTCGCGTGCCCCTGGTCCGGTCCGGTCCTGCACACGCCTCAGCCACTCGCTAGTCACTACTCACCCGTCCGGCCACTCCCCGGCGCATGCCAATGCGGGCGTCGCAGCGAGCGCTTTGCGGAAGGCCGAAACAGAAACGATCCGACGATAAAGGGGCGGTAGACCATTACGATTAGGCACGGCCGGCGGCGGCGGCGTGCGCGACCGGGAGAACAACAAAGTCTACTAGACTAGTAGACGTCCGCGTCGCGCGCCGGCGCCCCGACCGGGCGGGTCCTAGAATAGGATAGCCACTCCACCCGTCGCGCGGTGCCGCGGCTGGGCACCGCGGCAAGGGTGGGCGCGGGAATCGGATCGGACAGCGCCGCGCCACCACCACGGCAGGGCCTCGTCGGCGCATCGCGCGCGCCTCCTTTCCTTTTCCCCCTCCCAACAACATGCGGCCAAGGCGGCTGGGCCGGGCGCGCCGCGGGGCCCCGGCGGAACCGGAGCCACAGGAAGCGGTCTCATCGGGAACCTTATCGCCCGCCGCCGTGCGCGGCACCCCGCTGCTCCAGCTCCAGCACCCAGCTCGCGCGACACGCCCGCGCCACACACGCACCGCGGGCGGGCGCGCGCGACGCGGCACGGGCCCCCGCGCCCCGGGCCAGCGCGCGCACCGCGCCAAGGGGGATGGCCGCGCCGAGTCGGACGACGGGAAGAGGGCGGGGACAAAAGCGCGCCGGGGCGGCCCGGATACGTGCGTATCCGCGCGGACTCGTCTCTCGCGCCGTCGCGTGGGGTCGCCGGACCCCGCATCCCCGGTCGGTCCTGGGCGTAGCGCGGGGACTCGTGACCGCAAGGCAACAGGCTGCCGGCTCGGCTGCCCTGCCCCCCGGCGCAGCGGTGGCCGAAAGGGCACCTGCACCCCGGAAGGGACAAGCGCGCCGCGCGCGGCATGATGGGTGGCACTGAGCCCATGCCGAGTCACGCACCGAGGCGGGGGGAGTGCCGAGTGTGCGCTCGCTGCGGGACGCAGCCACGCAGGTGCGGCCTGGCAGCCCGGGTGTCCGTCCGTCCACTGTCCGGTCACAATCTGATCCCGATTGTACTAAAGAAATACCCGGCCATTGAACAAAGTCCAACGACGAACGCATCGGATCCAATTTTCTAGGTACTTCACATTTACGAACTCGATTTGTTTACGCCCACGACCGTGCACAAACGATTTCCGGCGCATAAACTACTCATCCAACGAACCAAAAAAGAGAACAGTCCAATGGCTCATCAGATCTAGTTGCCCAAGTACTAGAATATCAAACCATCCCCAACAATTCCATGGCCTTCCCAAAAAAGAATCTCTGATTACCACCACGACCACAGCATAAGTATCCAAACGCATTAGTCAAACAACACTTCGCCTCACGAACTCCATTCTGGAATCAAACTAGCACATCTCCTACAACACAAAGCATTCCAGCTAAACAGAGTGCATGAGACGACGGGCACAGCGATGTTATTGCAAAGCTTATTTTCCTTTCACAGCTTAAGATTAACAGCTCAATGACTTGTCCACTATAATGTCTTGACAAGCATTACCAAATAACATTGGAAAAAACAGGACATCACCACTACTATAACTTACCATAGTGTAACCTACCAAAATTACCTCTCAACAGGCTAGCTTGGAGCCGGAGAATTTCCTTGGGCGCGAGCAGATGGTGTTGCCCGGGGAAAAAACCCAAAGAAATCTCCGTCCCAAGAACACTCGCAGGACCATTTTATCACACCAACGAAGTAACACTAAGGCACTTCTTAATTCACACGCAGAAATCCACGGTTTGCAGAAAGTCGTCCATGCCGCGGCCGAGGTCGCAGCCGGGCAGCTCCGGGAAGACGTCGTTGATGTCGTCGAGGAGGTCGAGGTCGTCCATCTCCTCGTCCGCGAAGTCCCCGAACAGCAGGTCCTGCTCGTCGTCCAAGCAGAAGGGCGCGTCGGAGACGTCCAAGGCGTCCAGGCCGGCGCGGAAGTCCATCGGGTCGATATCGGGTAGCTGCAGCCCGCGCAGAAGGTCCTGGTAGAACTCGGGGTCGTCCGGCAGCTGCGCAGATTCGGTAGACGGCAGGACGGGGGTTGCAACCGGCTCTGAGGACTCCTCCGTCTTCGGTGCAGGCTTGGTGCCCTCGAGCACGGAGGACGGCGACGGGTGGGCGAACGGAGCAGCCGAGGTGGACGACGAAGAGGATGCCGTCGGGGTGGCGCTTGCCGAGGTAGCCGGTGAGGAAGCGGGCACAGGTTGCCCGCGGCGGCGGCGCTTCTCCTCGGCGAAGCTACTGGAGGCGGACAGGTAGGCGGCGGAGGCCGCGCCGGCGGTGTCGAAGGTGCCAAGCCACTGCCTCTTGCCGGTGAAGGGGTTGCGGATCTCCGCCGCCCACTTGCCCCACTTGCGGAGCCTCACGCCGCGGTAGCTCTCCGGCGTCCCGCCGCTGGTGGACGCGGCCACTGTGGCCGCCGGCAGAACCGGCTTTGCAGGGGCCTTGCCGACGAACATCTCAAAGGAGAAGCGCTTGGACTTGGCGGTGCCGGCCTCCTCTTCGTCGTCAGAGTCCGAGTCCGTCGCGTCGGGGTCCTCGAAGAGGACGCGGACGCGGCGCCTCGGCTGGACCGGCGCCGGCGGCTGCGGCTTGGCCTTGAGGAGAGCAGCGGAGGGTTTAAGGCCAAACCCGGAGATCCTCTTGCACTTGGGCTTCTTCGCCAGGGCCTTCTTGATGAGAATCTGCTGGTGTTTCAACGGAGCCATCTCTCTTCTACCTCTTGTGCCGGAGAGGACTCCAAAACTTGACGCCAAAATTGCCAAAACTGAAGGGGAAAAACTCTAAAAAAGAAGAAACTTTCTCCGATGGGTGCAAAAATTGGACGGAGACGGGCGCAAATCGACCGAATCCGTCAGTCTCCTCGACAGAAACCACACGGCCTTATGTGGAGGAATCCGGAATACTTCACCCCGAACCCGTCCCTGCAGCATCACAAGCGAGAAATCCATCAAAACCCCATGAAAACCCAGGCAAGAACGCGCCAGATCTGGACGAACCAGGGCCATAAACCCGGTCAAAACCTTCCAGATCGGTGAAAAAGATGAGATTTTCGCGGGGTAGAAAAAAAAAGGGGCGGACCGGCGCACGGACCTGAGCATCGACGAGGATTTGTTCCAGCCGTTGAGCCCCTGTCGCATAGATCGGCTGGAGCAGGCGAGGGCGCGGAGGAGGACGGCGACGATGAGCGCTACGACCACCAGATCGGAGAAGGGGCAAGAAGACATATACACGAGAGCTGGCTGCTTCTTCTTCTCCGACGCCGGCGCCGTCGTCGTCGCCTCCGGCCTCCCACACACTCGCTTAAACCCCAACCCAAAGCGGCGAGAGGAGCGGAAGGGGTTGGCCACGCCTCCGCCGCCGATATTTAATCCCCTTCCCCATCCACGAGGTAGTGCCCGTCACGCGCCCGGCTTATTCGCCACCCACCTACGCGTGGGTCCAACTCACCACCGGACCCGCACGTCATCGGGCGCTATCCGCCTAACGGAAAGCGAGGAAAGGACGGCCGCGATGCGCTGGCGGTGGACGTACTAAGATCTGCCGGAGCTGTTTCCAAACCCACACAGTGACTAGTGGGCCCACCCAACCATCCGACCCCACTGTCAGCTTTGGAACCTGTAGGTTTCCCTGTGAGGAAGTACCGTTCCGTTCAATGGCCAGGAAACATGCCCAGGTTTTACCTGACATGTGGGTCCGCTCGGCCTGTCCCCACTTATCATGGGGATGAGGGCCGAATGCTAAACGGTGGTGACCGTGAGTGTTTTGGAGGGGTTTATGGGGATGTGAATGGGCGACGAGAGGCCGGCGATGGCTAATGATAAACCCTTCACCTGCACGCATCGCAGGAATATCCCGTGCTCTCCCTGACCAGTGGGACCCGCGCATATCCGGGCCCACTTCAGTACGGACCTTGCACGGTCCAGATCCATGCGATGGGTCTCCTCCGTCCATCAAGGGGAGGGGATTGCGATTCTCTGGCTGGGATCCCTCACCTCCCGCGACCCGCTCGCCGTTAAGGAAATCAACCGGTTTGAAAATAGTAATTGCCTCATTTAGGCGCCCCGGTGTTTACGGTGTTAAATTAGGTAAAAATAAATGGTAATTAGGGAGCCGCGTGAGCGGCATGGGCCTCATGTCAGCCTCGCTAAAGGTAAGCTTTACCTGTTTCTGGAGAAGTGTTAGAATTAAATTTATTAGTGATTAATTAGTTTGCACCTTTTTATAGAAAGACACATCTTAATAGATAGGCATACTTTTTCACGAAGAGTTATAAATCCCTAAAGGACATATCTTTTAGACACATACTTTCACCATGTATAAATATACAATCATATTTTTCTTTCAATCAATCAATAAATTATTTGTTGATTACATTCTACCATGTACTTTATACTATCGGAGTAGTTTTCGCGCTTCCTCGAGAGCCAAGCTCGAAACGGAATGGAATATTTTGTTTTCCGAAAAGCGGGGCGGGGCCGAGCGAAAGGCCGCGGCCCACGGGGATTTGGTTCCGTTGAGGGGCCCTTTTTTCTAGGCGCCGCATCTGACACGTGGACGTGCCTGTGCGGTGTCCGTCGCGCCAGCAAGTCAGCCACCAACGCCGCGGAGCCTCTTTCCATTCGCCGATCCGTCATGCTTATCAGTCATCGGATGGAAAGATCGAAACCATCAAGGAATTGTTGGTGTGCGATAAAGGGGGAAAAAATCGCCAAATCTTGCGACTCCGTGAAGTGATAAATCTCTGTCTGGTACGGGGATTGGAAATCCGCTGCCACGGGCGATGTGTTTGGGTTTCACATGGCAAGTTTGATGCTTGTGCTCGTACCGCACTTGGGAAGATAGAATCCGCGGAGCGGAAAGGACGACGGACTTTTGGCGGCGTGACGTGGAAACAGCCAGGACGCCTTCTAGCGGGTGCATGGCTGCCCGGGCGGACGCGGACGCGGACGCTTTGCGCGGCTCGGCTCGGCCCGGCTGGCACCTCGAGATGCGTGCCCGGGGTGGACGGTTCCGCGGCGGCCGCCCACGCGGCCCCAGGCGCGCGTGCGCCCGGCCGGCTCTCACGTGAGCGGGAAAAAACACAGTGGACTCCTGCGGGGCCCGCGCGGGGGTTGTTGTCGGTTGGTGCGCCGAGATCGACTATTCTGTAAAATCATTAAATAGTACTCCCGAATGAACACCGAATCGCAAAGAATGAATTTTCATCGAGCAATGAATGTATTTATAGATTTACAAACATTAACTCTGTAAACAACGTGTCGATTCGAACACGAGGAGGGACGTGAGTGCGGTTCCTAGTCAACACCAATGACTAGATTTATGGATGGGATCACCCCTTAAATTACTTACAACACTTCCTCTTTATCGAATCCTCTCGATAGATCAATGTTCTCCAAATATTCCTCAAAAATCCTGTGGAAAAAAGGAGGAATATATCTATACAATATATGCTTATGTTAACATTGCCTCCTAAGAAACCTTATATGAGAAAATCCAATGGGAAAAAAAACTCATAAAAGGAAAAAAGAGTATAATGTGATGCATTTAAGAAGGCATAGCACTAGGGATATCTCCCTCTGAATCTTGCAAATCTCGATCCCTCGAACACATTTTTCAAATATTGAAATAGGTAGGGACTTAGTGAACAAATCAGTAAGATTATAACAAGACTTCGTTTGTAAGATATTTATCTCATCACTCTGTTGGAGTTCGTGAGAATAAAATAACTTGGGAGCAATACGATTAGTGATGTTGCATCTGTGTAACACAAGCAGCATTATCCTCATAGATAATGGTAGGTGATTCCGTAGAACCAATACCACATGACTGTTGTATGTGGTTAATCATTCCACGAAGCCCCACGCATTCACGTGATGCCTCATAAAGTGTGTTGTATGTGGTTAATCATTCCACGAAGCCCCACGCATTCACGTGATGCCTCATAAAGTGTAATTATCTCAGAATGATTTGTGAAAGTTGCCACCAATGTCTATTTAGACGATTTCCAAGAAATGGTAGTTCCACCACGTAAGAAAACGAATCCTGTCTGAGACATGGCATTATGGGGATCAGATAAATAGCCAGCATCAGTATATCAAACCAACGTAGGATCTTGGTTCTTCTGGTAGAACAAACCCAAGTCCTTTGTGTCATTAAAGTATCTAAGGATTTACTTTCCTCCTACCCAATGACGCTTTGTTGAAGCAGCACTATGTCTTACAACTAAGTTCACCGTGAAAGCAATATCAGACCTGCTGCTATTCGCGAGATACATAAGTGCTCCAATGAGACTGAGATAAGGGAATTCATTCCCCAGTATCTCTTCTCCTTCATCACGTGGTCGAAAGACATCTTTCTCAAGATCAATCGATCGAACCACCATGGGTGTCTTGGCCCGGATATGATTTATCCATATAAAATTTCTCCAATATTTTCTAGATATAGGCAAACTGGTGCACTAGGATTCTTGAATAAAGGTGCTCAATTTGCAAGCCAATGCAAAATTTGGTTTTACCCAAATCCTTCATCTCAAACTCCGTCTTAAGATGATTGCGAGCCTCATCAATACTCTGTGAATTGTCAATGATGCTTATATCATCGACATACACTGATATGATACAAAATCCTGACGAGGTTTTCTTGATGAAGACACATGGGCAATCATCACCATTAGAGTAACCCTTTTGCATAAGATACTCACTCAGTTGGTTGTACCACATCCGTCCCGACTGCTTAAGGCCGTAAAAAGACCTTTTCAGTTTCACACAATACATGTTGCGATTACCGTCCTGATTCGGTATAGAAATCCCATCGGGAACTTTCATGTAAATATCCGAATCAAGTGACGCATAGAGATATGCGGTCACTACGTCCATCAACTACATAGATAGACGCTTTTGTGCTGCCAAAGATATAAGATATCGGAACGTAATTCCATTCATATCTGGAGAATATGTTTCGTTGAAATCAATTCCGGGTCTCTGCGTGAACCCTTGTGCTACAAGTCTCGCCTTGTATCTCACCACCTCATTGTTTTCATTCCGCTTCCGGATGAAAACCCATTTAAAACCGACAGGGAAGGTTTTAGAAGGTGTAGGTATCACTGATGAGAATATCTCTCTCTTAGCAAGTGAGGCTAACTCCGCATCAATTGCCTCCTTCCATTTATTCCAATCCGAGCGCTTCTCGCACTCTGCCATAGACTTTGGATCTGGAACTTTATGGAGATTCTCAGCAATTGATTCGGAGAAGTATATATCAACAACTGCAGTCTTACGATCATATATTTCTCCAGTATCAAGATAATTTATTGAAATTTCTTGTACTCCCCTTGACGGTTCGTCATTTCCCAAAACGATCGTGTCAGGGTGTTCTGAAGCCCCAACATCACAAAATAAGTGCACTGTTGATGCAGGTTGTGGATGTTCTGTATCCACTATATTCCTCTCAACCTGTTGTTGAGTCACATTTGCTGGTTCAGAAGGAGTATCCTTCTCTTTCCTATTGCGCTTACGAGAAACCGCACCTGCAGAAATTGTTGTATTTCTTCCACTCTTACTAGAAGAAGGATGTTGAATAGTTTTCTATGGTACCTCTATTCTTTATGGCACATTCCTTGCGGTTATATCAGACTTTGTGACGTCTTTACCAGCAGTAAATGCATCTGCCAAATTATTTGCAATATTTTGCAAATTCAGAATCCTTAGAAATTGATGTTCTGATTCTTGAGTACAAGGATCCTCTGTGGCGATGCCTTTTACATCCCAATTTAATTACCGGCTTTCAGTGTGGTACTTAAATTCTCCCCCTAAAGCTGGGAAGTGATCTTCATTGAAGATACTATCAGTGAACCCCCTATCAGAGGCTCCTGGTATTTAATGATCGACGGAGATATAAATCACGCATATATTCCCAATTTCCTATGAGGGCCCATCGATGTTCGCTTAGGTGGTGAGATAGGTGGTGAGATCGGAACGTAAACAGCGCAGCCGAATTTCCGCATATGGTAAATACTTGGAGGATCACCTCGCACCATTTGCAGCGGGGAAGCTGTATGGTATGCAGTTGGGCGTAGTTGTATCAAGTCTGCAGCGTGCAAAACTGCATGACCCCAACACATTGTTGGAAGATTACAACCTGGCAATATTGGTCTAGCAATGAGCTTTATCCTCTTGATTAGCGCTTCTGCTAATCCGTTCTGAGTGTGAGCATATGGAATCGAATGCTGAAGTTCAATTCCTTGTGCCATACAATAGTCATCGAAGGCATGTGATGAGAATTCTGCTGCATTATCCATTCTTATGCACTTTATCGGATGTTCAGGATGATGCGCTTTCAGTTTTATAACTTGAGCGATCAATCTAGCAAAAGCATATTTGTGTGTCGACAATAACGACACATGTGACCAACGCGTGGAAGCATCAATCAAAACCATGAAGTATCTGAACTGTACAGATAAAGGTTGGATCGGTCCACAAATGCCACCTTGGATATGCTCCAAGAATTTGAGAGGCTCATCTTTGATTTTGAGATACGAAGGTCTCAAAATTAATTTTCCAGTAGCACACGATGTGCACATGACATCCGAAGATTGTGGGAACTTAGCACTGCTTAAATCATGACCAATGGAATTGCTGATGATTTTCCTCATCATCCCAACTCCGGGAGGCCCAAGTCGATCATGCCAAATTTGTAATGCACTAACATTTTGGAAAATCACCTTGTATGCAACATGTGGTACGGGCTTTATGTATGTGTAATACAATCCAGACGGAAGAGATAACACATTTCCAAGTGTTTCTTTGCCTAATCCGTTATCCTTGGTGAATCAGAGGAATTCCTCCTTATTCTCTTCATGTGTCTCAACATGAATACCATTACGACGGATATCTTTGTAGCTTAGGAGAGTACGAGTTGCATCAGGATACAATAATGCTTCATTGATGGTAATCTGCGTACCCATAGGGAGTATAATAGTGGCTCGACCTGAACCAACTATCATAGCATCACGTCCTGCGATCGTTAAAACATTTCCTTCTCTCTTGGTGAGAGTCTGAAAATATTTTATTTTCCTAAGCACTGTATTTGATAAACAACTATCCACCAGGCACATCTCCTCCTCCATCAGATCGACTCCCATAGAAAAATCTATATAGTTTGCATAATTTAAACATAAAAATCATGCAAATACAAGGAACACATACTATTATCATTCAGATTGTAAACAGAGTGCTTCATACAAACAAAGTAAGGACAGCATCATGTCTTAATATTACAAGACTTGCAAATATAACTATCCGAATATCAACTATGCATGATATCGAGTCTAGTGAAGGTCCCCAAAGATGTCATTGGACTCATACTCCACAACCATCTTATCATCATCCAAAGGAGTCTCCCCCTGTGGCAGACTCTTGGTACCACTTGGTCCCGCTTCATTGGATGTCGGGTTCAAAGTACCAGTCTCAGCCACATGAGAGATAAAATGTGCTTCATATTTCTTCCCTTTAGTGCTTTCACCACGTCCAATAGACTTCAAGTACAGATCCACAAATGCTGAGGAGTCCTGCATTTCTTAGCCAAGTGAGTGTGGCAACCACACTTGAAACAAGCCCTTTTCTTATCATTGTTTGGCTTAGAAATGTCTTTCCCCTTGTTGTTGAAGTCTCCTCGAGGCTTGCGGAACTTCTTCCGCTTACCACCAGATTGGTTTCTAGGGTGGTTGCAAGAACCATCCCTCCCAGTCTTTTAAGTGACATGTACTTTAGGCAAAGGAGCGGTACCCGGAGGGCGTTGCTGTGAGTTCCATACGGTGAACTCATGATTCTTTTCTGCCTAACATAATATCTATAACAAATTAGCATAGACTGTGAAACACTTCTCACGGTACTGCTGAGTTATGAGTCGCTCTGATGGAAGCATTGTATACAATGTCTTCTCAATTTTCTCCAAATCAGAGGGCTCCTTCTCGCAGAACTTGAGTTTCTGGCTAATCTTATGAACAACATGATTGAATGCATCCACGGATTTGAAATCCTGGAAACACAATTGGCTCCATTCATAGTGTCGTTGTCAGGATTGGTGATCAAGACTTAGTCTAGTAAATTTCTTTTATGCGCATACGGCCTCAGGTGGTTGCGCGGGTGACACGGGATTTAGACTGGTTTGGGCGTGAAGAAACCCTACGTCCAGTATGGGGAGTTGCTCGTGTTACTCACGCAGGTTCTGTAGTAGGGGTTACAGCCGGGCGAGAGAGGGAACCGGTCCCAAGTCTCTAAGGTGTGTAGCTGGGCTCTATTGGAACGGGTCTGTTCTTCTTTGCCGGGAAGGAGAAAGCCTAAGTGCGGAAGCGTGTGTGTGAGCGTGTCAGAGTCTGAAAAATCCCTCTTCTGTATCCTGGGCCTGGCCTTCCCTTTATAGCTCCAGGGAGTCGACCAGGCATATGCGAGACGTGCGTGGGGTACACCGAGAGAGAAAGAACGGAGGGGGAGAGGAAACACAGAGTCCAAGAAGGTTCGTGCTTTCCGAGCGCCGCGGCCATCTTCCGTCTCCTTGCTTCACCGGGCGGCCTGCGCTGGTCTGGTCGCCGTTCTCCTCGGGAGCCGGTTACGGCGGGCGTGCGTGATGATGGCGGTGGCTTCCGTCCCGTCGGGGCTGACGGCTGCCACGACTGTCCCTGTTAGGCCGCAGGCGGCGTGAGCAGCGCGGTCACCCTGTCCCTGTCGCCGGAATCGTGGGGTGAGAGGACGGGTAGGCGGAGCGCGGACGGTCAGGCGTGCCCCTGTGCCAGGCGACGTGGGTCATGATGGCCTGACAGCGAATCAGAGAGGACTGAGCTCCTGTACCGCGCGCGGCGCGGTCGTGGGCGGGTAGGTGTGACGGGTCACGTCAGCGGCGCGGACGCCTTTCCGCACACCCGAGCCGTGGAGCATTTAAGACAAGGCTGCGCCCGAGTCTGATTTCCGTCCGGCGGGCCCACGTGAGTCCGACCCTAGGACCCTGGGTCGGGCGGGACGGACCCTCGTGGCGAGGGGTCGGGCGGGGCGGACCCTCGTGGCGACGGGTCGGGCGAGGCGGAGCCCGCTTGCTTGGGGATCGGGAGCGTCCGACCACGAGGGACGGGGTCGGGCGAAGCGGAGCGCCGCCTCCTCGTGTTGGGCTGGCGATGGTCGCCGTTGCCGCGGGTCAGTCCGGGCCTCCATAATTATTCCCCAAACAGTCATTAGATGACCGTTTACTTTTCCCCCTGACACATAGGAAGCCTCGGAAAAAACAATTTCCTTTTGTTGTTCATGCCTTTACTTCAGGGAGTCCCACAACTTGAGTGGGTCCATCTCAAACATATACTCGGACTTTAAGTCCGGGTGGATATGGTTCCTTATCATGTATAGGCCACAAACTTGTATGTTTCTGGTATTGGCGGATCACCCGTAACAGGTGGTGCCAAGTACTGGTAAAGTCCAACTCGCTTTGATATCTGTCGCCCATTGAGAAAAGTTGTGCCCATCGAGTGCGAGAACCTCGAACTCCTTACCAGTCATTTACTACAAAATCAAATGCCAAGCATGAATAATTTGGCATTCAACAATACAAATCAATGTGAATTCAACAAACTTGAATTCCAGTGATTCTCAACGAATTGGAATAATTTTAATGGCAATCATCAACATATCGTAGACCTTATAATCCAAAATTTAAGATTGGATACGCACGTTGAGCATAATAACTATGTAAAACATAGTCAAGATCCCGCAGTAGTATGAAAATACTACCTTATGTATGACCAATATGAAAATGAATCAAGGTAATCTCTAATATGATGTATGTCCTAATTCTGACTTGAATGACCATCGAGAACGTATATAAAATACTTCTCATGTATGACCAACGTCCAAGAAAATGGAACAAATAACTCCAAACAGAGAATCAATATATTGCATTTTATGAAACACACATATTGGACCAAAACAATATTTTGCAAGGTAATATTAATTGAAAGATGACATGATATGACCAAACTTGAGTACAAACACATATTTACAATCACATATATCATCAGAAAGCTACTTATGCATGAACGGTACTAAGGACATAAAATAAAGTACTGCAGAAAAACAAAACAGTAAAGATAACTGTGTAGCAGGCCGGAAAGACAAATTCGGTCCGCCACCGCGCGCCCCTGGCAGCCTGCCAAGGAATTTTAGACCACTCGGGCCTGTGGTGCGCGCGTTGGCCCGTAGCAACGCTGCTCATGCCCAACAGCCGTGGCAGCCCAGGAAAACGGCCCTGCCACTGGCCTGTTGTATCGCCATCCGGCCCGCCAGCCATTTGCCGGCCTGGTGAGCACACCGGCCCAATAGGCGTCCGGCCCGCAGCTGCGGTATAAAGAGGCCGGGCAGTTAGGGTTCCAAACCCTAACCACCCACTCCACCAGCCTCCAATCGCCCGCCGCCGCCTTGCAATCTCCGCCGCCGCCGTTCCACCGTCTCCCTCGCCAGATCCCCGGCCGCCGGTGCAAGATCTACACATTGCCGTATCCGTCCGGCCGCCAGGCGTTGCTGATGTTCCCATTTGCTTGGGGGCGAAGCCCGGGGCGACGGTTCGCCGCCGCCATCGCGTTGCGAAGAGCGGAGACCGGAGTGGGCGGCAAAGGTGGAGGAGAGGCGAAGGCAGGGTCGATGGAGGCCGCGCCGCTGGACTCCCCGTCGTTGTTGTAGAAGGGAGGCCAGCCTCGGTGTGCGGCCCTCGTGCCACGGCGCTCAGGGCCGGTTTGCATAGGTGAAGGGAGACGTGGCGAAGGTGCTCGAGGCGGCGATGGTGGAGGAGTGGCCGGTGCTGCGGAAGAAGTGCCGGCCTCGTCAAATCCTGCGATGAAGCGCGTCCATCCATGCCGAGGGCAGTACGCAGTTACCACCCGTGGTGCCATGGCCGGATGAGGAGGGCCCTCAAGCCGCACTGTCGCCGTCCACCCATGTTCCAGGCAGTGGCTTGGGGAGAGTATCAAGATCCTCCCCGGCGCCATGCAACTGTCTGGCAGCGCGGGAGGTCGATGCAGTGCCTCAAGGGCGTCAGCCCAGTGTGCGATCGGGAGACGGCCGACACGGCCGCGGTTGCGTCCTCCATGAGACCCTCCCGTGCTCATGGCGAGGTAGCCGCGCCCACCAGTGAGGGCGCGCCTGGCTGCCAGTCCACGGCTACGGCGTACGGCAGCCCGAACATACCGGTGAAGAAGATGGCGAAGACGACGAGCGCGCTGGCGATGAGGAAGGCGAAGAACAGAGCCAACAATTGCATCCATTGACGGTGAGCGTCTCGGCATTGTACCTCTCAAGAAGTCGAAGTCGATTTTCCGTCGATGAAGAAGAATCCCTCTATTTCTCCTTCTTTTCTTCTTCTCAGTGGAAGAACAAAGTGCTCATAACGTGTAAAATGAAGTGGTACTCGCGAATGAACAGTGAATTGCAAAGAATCGAGAGAGGCTTTTCATTAATCGTATTTATACATGTACAAACAGTAACCGTCGAAATGATGTGTCGATTCGAACACGAGGAGGTGCGTGAGTGCGGTTCCTAGTCAACACCCGGTTGACTAGATTTAGAGATGAAATCACCCCTTAAATTAATTACAACATATTCCTATCTCTGTTTTTCTTTTCCGCTTTGTCGAGGCGTGCCTCCCCGCCCGTCCCGGGCCCCACCGGCAGGCGGGTACGCACGTGAGCGGCTCGTGCGATATTTATGCTGTCCCATCCCCGTGAAGATATTTTTTTATACAAAAATATTTCCTTTTCCGGGAACGGTAGCGGTGGCTGGCTGAGATGTGGCAGGTGCGCGCTCGTGCCGCGGAAAGCCACCGGCGTGGCGCGGGCCAAGCCGGCGGTCTACACGTACGCGCGCGCGGCCGTGGCATGCCCACCACGTTACCGCCACGGCCCAGCTGCGGCGCACCTGGACGCCCGCGCGCGCGCTCGTGCACGGAGCCTTTTCCTGCGCCATGCCACTAGGGAATTTAGTAGCACAGTGGCACCACCCACCACGAGTGCACTGTGCTCGGTTAGATTCCCTTTTGTCGTGCAGCCGTGGGGACGGGCGGGGGCGCGCGGGCGGCGACGGCGGGTTCCCGCGCGGAGGCCGCGGCCGGCGGCACCGTTGAGGCGTGCCGGCACTGTTCACGCAACGTGGTTGCATGTGGGCTGGTGCCGTTAATTTTTTTTTGAAAAGCTGTGCCGTTAAAAATTTCCGCGGTAAGTTACTGCAGCTGCATGGGGCGGTGTGCGCGGCAGGGATACCCATACCCTCGTGGCCTCGGTGCAAGAAGGGGTTAGGGTTACCGTTATCTGCGGTGTAGATGAAGTTGTCGTGTTACAGACATGGGTGCGGTAAACTCATGGAGTGATGATGGTGCTTGGCCTGCTTCGAGGGAGGGTGAAAACCCTGAAAACTTTGTTTAACGGTGACTCCAGTTCTGCAAACGAGGATATGGCTCTCAGAAAAAATTGTGACGAACATGTTTGTCTCTCGGCCCTCTAATTTCAGACTTTTTTTTTTTAGTTGTGTGATTTTGATGTGGTATAAGAAACTCCCTCCGCCAACTTTCTGCGGGCCATAAGCCCACATGGACGAACTAAAAAAACGTTTCTAGTCTGGCGAGCTTGGGCCTTCTGCAGGTAAATACGGAGTACGGCCATACAGTAAAGCTCGGCCCATCTCTCTACTAGACAGCGACAATTCAGCGTCAGAAATCGCTAGTGGCTGGATCCGTCTGCGCGTACAAATGTCACTGCCGAAAATCTGCGGATTTTCAAGGTGGGGGCTTGGACTTGTTTACGGATGAGCGTGCTCAGCCTGTCAACGGATCTTTGTGCTGATCGCACGGCAGATTAATGGCACGCAGGCCGACAGTTTGCAGTTACGACGTCAAGCTGAGCATTGGCCAACTATTTGCTGCCAACATCGTACACATAATTGTGATCTGGGGCGCGCGAAATTCATTACAGCAGTGTTCACTGTTCAGTACGGCTGCATGGGTACGTGCTCCTCCATTCTCTTTTGATAGTCCTATTTTATCTTGATATAATGATCAGTAAAAACAACCTTACTCATTATATAATAAATGCAACATAGATTTTTTAGTTGGTCCTGCAATATTTTAACTCGAAACTTCTTGTTACTAGTGCTATTTATTTTCATAGCTCATGCCAATAGCAAATAGAACTATTATTTGTGAACATTTGAGTTTTTAAAATTGGACTATCAAAATAGAATGGAGAGAATACATGAGTGCGAATTCAATATTTTAAATTTGGTCGGCAATTCCTTTTTAAAATTTTATCTTAAAATACACGTGATAGTGGCCTATTTTTTACTACTCACTCTATTTCAAAATATAGATCGTTTTAATTTTTCTAGATTTTATTATCTATCTAGACATATATTATATCAAGGCACATGACAAGTTATTATGAATTAAAAAAAGCTAAAACGACCTACACTTTGGAACTGAGAACTGAGTAAATACAAGAGAAGTAAAGGTTTACACGACTCGCATCACGCAACGCACGCAAGATCAAAAGATGAATTTTCTATTTAAAGCAGCAAAATAAGATTACAGGTTATGGTTTACATGAAAGACGACCAAGATACGAGGACGCAAATGATATCACCGTCCCGGGTTTGCTGTCCATAAGCCCCCAACTAGAGCTGGCCAGAGAAAAGCTTGACCATCAGTGACGCCCAAGATATTCGCATCAAGTTAACTCCCCTGGAGCTACTGCGTGCACCTTTGTTGAAGTATTTCGTAAGATGAACTCCCCTCGAGTGATCCATGAAATCAAAGCAAATATCATGAAACACGCGAGGAAGATAAATGTGTGCAAGGGGATACATTCTAACTGTGACGTTTCGAGAAAAAGGTAAGGTGGCCACTTGGTGCAAGACAGGCTGAAAATCAACTCTTCGTGGGTCATTTATTGATTTTGCTAAAGATAAAATTATTTTAGGATAGAGCGAGCATTAGATGTTGGTGTATCCATTGCCATCGAAAAGTCACAAAACTTATCGAATGTATGTAATCAAGCAAAGTAAAGTACTCGCTCCATTTCGAAAATGGTTATAGAGAACAACACATCAGAAGCATTGCATACGACATAAGTTATTGACAGACAAAATGTATGCCGTGGAGTACTTTTAAATGAAGACATAGTATTTTCCTGTGAACTACAGGACGGGACAGACTGACAGTGACAGAGCATTAAGCCTTGGAGCCCATGAGCCAAGCGACGGCGTCCAGCCCCCACGCGGGAGCACGAACGGACGAACGGTTGCGGGCGTTGAGCACGTCGGTTAAATTCGGATCCAACCACCAGCAGCAGCAGAGCACCACCGCTCCCCATGTGCTGCCGCACCTGCCGGGTCCGGCCATGCAAGTCCTCGAGATCTCGCGTGCAGGCGCCCAGAGATCCCCCGTATTGATTGCCGCCTCCGGCCTCTCCCGCTCCGAGCTGCTGCCGCTGGCGTGCGATGCGAGCGCCAGATGCGTCGCGGGGGCCCGGCCGGCCGTGCGCCGCGCATGTGGCCGCTCGCCGCCACCGTCGACCCCGATCCGCCCAACCACCTCTACCAACCGACGCTGCCTGTGGCTTCCCCAGCCGCTGCGGCGGCTCTCCGAGTCCAACCGACGGCGAGTACAATTACGAGCCCGAACGAACGCCACCCAACCCTCTGATCAACCGGCCGCCTCTCGCGCTGCACGCGCGGCGTGCGGCCGGGAATCGAACGATTCCGGACGTGATCGTCCACGACGGCAAAGCGAAAGCGGCGACCCAACTTGCCCAAGCGAAAATTCCACTGGGCGAGAGAGAATCGGTGGGCGGGGCGCGCGCGGCCCGGTTGGTGCCGCGGGGGTGGCGGTGCCGAGGCCGTGCCGGCGCGTGTCCACCGGGGGCCGGGCTAGTACGTTGCGGGTGTCTAGTAGACTCTAGAGCGATGGATCGATCGGCCCGGCCGTGCACGCCGCGGTGACTTGCCCCGGGCCGGCAGGCAGACCGCATGTGCCCGCCGGCCGGCCGGTGCGCAAGGACTAGATCCGTTTCGTCTCGGCGAGGGGAAAGAGAAAGGAGAAAAGTTGGGAAGGTGACGGGATGCCCGGCGCGACGCGTTCGTCCATGCCGTGCAGTGACGGGGGCGGGGCGCGCAACTTTTGTACGGGCCTACGGGGTCGCGGTGGACTGGTGGTGGCCGTCTCATTCAAGGCGCGCGGGCGCGGGGCGTGTGCTGTGCTGTGTAGTGTCTGGTCTCGCCGGGCCGTTTGGTTGGTGATGATACTTCAGTTTCGGCATTCAACTTTTTCTTTAATCTGCTCTATGAGTCAGCTGCAGCTTAAGTAACGGGGAAGAGGTTAATTCCTAACAACCTTTCTTATGTGAGCGTAGGAATTCTTAATGACTTCGCCGTGCCGGGAATATTGGGGTACGGTGAAAAGAAAATCTCAAAGTTACATGACTAGATCTCTAGGGGCGGTTACCACGCATCTTCCCAACGGAACCGCTTGATATAGGACAAAGAAAGCCACGTCTCGTATACGTGTTCTACGCGCACATCTGAAAGCGCAGTCAATATCATGCAAATCAGATGTCCCGTTTGCTCCGTGCACGGCTAATCTCGAGGAAAGAATCCTTATTCCCCACTCGACTTTTGGCGACTCGTCTACTAAAAAACAAATACTTTCGCCGGCTACTAGTCTAGCAGTTTCGACGCGGAAGATGAGAAATTGCTTCCCTGACAGATAGCACGGCGAAAAAAAATACCGTTTGGTAAAAAGGCTTTGACGAAAAATAAACCCTAAAATGGAGGAAACATCAGGTTCAGACAATGACACGCTTGCCTCACGAACGTTTCCACCGTGCCCATGGAATGGATGGATTGCCTCACGACGACGGCAACGGGCGAACTGGCATGGCAGCCGGTGGTTCACGCCTTTTTTTCCGGTGGAGTATCTAGGTGCCAGGGAATGCAAAACAGTTCTCACCTTCCAGGTCAACCATACCGGCCAGAATTATCCTCTCCATCCAAATAGAGAATAAAGCTGTGGAATTCATGGATTCCCCAGCTTGGGAGTGGTGGAACGTTCCAAGTATTCCCATCCATTTTCTTGAAACAATTTCCCGTCCATTTTTTCAGTCCACAATTCATCACAGATCTTTTCCAAGATTTCGAGTCTGTCACGTCAGTAAGTCAGCGTCCTTCCAGCAGCCACATGTCACTTTGATCCCCTCCACCCACGCAACCAACGTGTCGGCACCTTTCATTTGACTTCACCGCTGTTTTTTTTTACTCGCTAGCTTATGCTAGCTTATTTCTTCTTTTTTTCATATATAATAAGCGAGAAATAGATCCCAAGGGCAAAAAGGGAAACCATTCCAGATTCTTTTCCCCGGTCGGAACCTTCCCCAGGTTTCCACGCCTCTGTTTTCACCCTTCTAAAAACTTTACACCAAGGTTAAAAAAAAGGGTAGTACCAGCTAAGGTTAGCCAAAGGTAAAAAAAAAAAAGCAAGAAAAGGAACGCTAATCCACTGGCTGGCCGTAAGGCCGGCCGGGGCCCGTCATCAGACGGCCGGCATGGTCTCGTGGCGCAGGGCCGCGAGATCCAAGGGCCCGCACGCGTCGTCCCCGAACGCGAACAGCCCGGCGTCGAAGCCGTCGTCGTCCCACGCCGCCGCGGCGGCGACCGCGGCGGCCGCCTCCGGCGAGTAGCCGCCGAAGCCGCCGTCTATCTCGTCCTCGAACCCCCAGATCTGGCCGTCGAGCCCGGAGGGCACGTCGGGGCCCCCGGCGGCGCCGGCCTCCTCCGACGACGAGGAGGCGCCCGCCGGCGGCAGCCCCAGCTCGTCGTCCGAGGCCTCGAGCAGGAACCCCAGCTCCGGCTGGTGCGCCGCCGGCGCCACGGCGTCGGCCCCGGCCTCGTCGAAGCTGCCTATCTCCTCCTCCAGGCTCCGCATGACGGACGCCAGGTCGCCGGCGGCGGCCGCGTCGGCGTCATCGTCAAGCAGGTCGAGCAGGTCCTCGGGCCGCAGCCTCTTGGCGTCGGCTTCCGGCAGCGCGCCTTCGCCGGCGGCGGCGAGTTCGGCCGCCTCCCGCGCCCGCTTGTGGGAAGAGGAGGAGGAGCTCTCCATGAACGAACAACGAATGAGCTCAACCGGAAAGCAAGGCAGGGCAAGACTCTTTTTCTTTCTTTCTTTCTTTCTTTTCCCTTCTCCCTTCTCCGCTCGCTGTACACACGTACACGCGCCGGCCGAGAAAGCAGACGGAGGCGAGGCGAGAGCGCGAGGGCAAAGACGGAAGAGTACAAAAAGCGATGTGTTTTGCGCAGCGTCGCCGAGTTGGGGGCCGCCTTATATAGCGCTGGCCGCGGCCGGGGCTGGCCTGCGCGCGGCGGCTCTCGCAGGGGGGTTTCCGCAAAACGCGCGGCCTGGTTTGGTCGCGAGTGCGGTGGTGCAGGCAGCATGTACTACTGGTCCTCTCTCTCTCTCTCTCTCTGGTCTGGCTTTGCTTTTCTTTATTTGGTTGGGGGGTGGGGCTGCGCCCGCCGCGGCGCGGGACGGGACGGACGGTGGTGATGGGCGCCTTCGCTATGCGCGCCATCTGGAAGACCGCCGGGTCGCCCGTCCTCCCTCGCGGCGCCTGCCTTTTTTGTCCACGCCCTCGACTGACCGGATGGGTGTGGATTGGGGCGTGTGGTGTTGGAACGGCGACGCCTTCTTGCCCGTCGATATTTTCCGCAACTGCTTCTTTTTTTTCTGCGCCTCTCTCTCTCTCTCTTGAGATGAGAAAAGACATCTGTCTGGCTGGATTGGTTAGTGGTGGTCTTTGCGAGCCTCTTTTTTAGGTTAGCTGGAGAAACAGGGGGCTGGATCCAGCTATATTTTAAAGGTTCGTCTGCCCAAGGAATTCCAGAACGTGCCTGCTTCGTGCGGGCTTTAACTCGGTCAAAATTTCCAACGAATAAGTTGGGCGTTTTTCACCTTATCATTGCAGCTAAATAAAGGCGACGAATATGTGGCTAATTAATTTTAGTTCTTAACTGAGACATGTTCTGGTATTATCTGTTAAATTAATAAATATTTTTGTCAAGCTAACTATAAGCATATGGTGACAGTTGCAATTTTTACCACAAAAGATATTCCAGCTCCCTGCTGTCAATCTTGTACTTTAATCCCTATGCGGAGATCCGGCGCACCGTACGCAATGGCCGCACGCGCAGTTGGGACGCGACACCGGGAGGCACCCCACGCGACCCCGACGCAACCCAAGGTGTACGGTGCACCCAACCAAACTTTATTCGGGAGGAGGAGAGAGGCCACGCTCCCAACCGAGCGAGAAAGCACCAAGCATGTGACCCAACCGTCCGGGGCATCTGCGGATCCGCGCTCTCCCAGGGTCCGCGGCGCAAAAAACACGGGCGGGCCACGGTCCGACCCCGCCCAGGGGCACTTTTGCGAAAAGATCGAAGTCGCTAGGGCCTGGGCGCGAAACGGCCGCGGGGGCCGTCGAGATCGGGATTCTGGGGCCATCCGTCTCGGGCGTGTCGCCTTTCCCCCCCATTTTCCCACCCCCGATTTCCCGATTTTAAATTCGATGCTCGCGTCCGCTATCAGCTGCGGCTCAAGTCCGGCGCCTGGAAACCTTCGCGTCCGCGAGCCGAGCCGACTGCGATTCCTCTCTCGCCGGCTTGTGCCGGTGAAGGCAGCCGGCTCAGCTCGGATCTAGCCCAGCCGGCTTCGGTTTCTGTGTTGGGCTACTGGGCTGGCGCTGGTCCACGGCTAGTTGGCGGTGGTTTTTCTACTCTTGTGGTTTTACGGTTTTACAGTTTCCCCAGTTGGCGTGGCTCATCCCACGGCTGGGCTAAAATCCGTGCAGTAAGATTGAACTATACCAACAGCTCTTATGCGCATAGTAAAACTTGGGTAACGAGTGATTTGCTACGCCACGGAACATATTTTCTAGGTCGAGACTGGCATTTGCTTGATCGGTAACGCTAACGAGTAACTCGGTACAGACAAGAAGTCGATGACGCTACCGGCAGCAACTAGCTGTACCGATTTCTTTGCTTTCACTGTGATTTACACGGTCCACGACTACGCACGGAATCAACACTCACGGAGTCCTTATCAAAAAAAGAAGGGAAAAAAAACTCACGGAGCGCTTGCATCCAGCTCCTGCTCCACTCGTAAAGTAGTGATCCGATGCACTGCTTGATTTCGCACGTCAATCGCTTTGTACTATGCTGAGGAAGTCTCGAGGACTGACAAATCCTGTAGGAGAAAACTGCAGCACGGTGGCAACTTTGTCGAGTTGATCGATTCCACGGCCACTGAGCAGCCAAATTGACCCAGAACCAAACCGCAACTACTAGTACTAATCCCACGCCGGATTAGGTCGTACTCCCGCTGTCAGTGCTCGCCGCTCGGTCCAACTGCAACCAAAGGCTCCCCCTCAAGTGACACCGGTGGCATCGACCGCTACCTAGAACGAGAACAACGCGATAACACCCAGCAGCTGGTGGTTGATTCGCCACGAGAAAAAAGAACGGACGTTCCGTTCGAGCGCCACCTCTTCAAAATTTTAAATTCAGAGGGTTACGCACACGCACCGTGCCAGAAGTTCCAAACCGTTTCACGCAAAACTTAGTGTTAGAACATGCATGACAGGCAACCACATGAATTTCGTACTCCTGCTAGCACGCTGGAAAACGGTGCAAGTTTTTAAGAACAGGGTCCACGGCGGCGTGTCGCCGTGGCTTGCTTGCCCGTCGGGGTCAGAGACACGCATGGGCATGTGCCCACTCGGTCGCGGACGTACGCCGGCGGTCGCTTTCGCGCGCGGACGCCGAGCGGGGTACGCCATGCGTGCTTCGTCAAGTCGACGGCTGGTGGCCGAGGAACCGCGACCTGGGAGGAGGCATCAAAGCCGCCGGCAGGCCGGGCGATAGATGGAGTGGCCGGCTCACGTACGTAGGTAACAGGCACGCAACCCAGCCTAATGTCACGCAACACTGCAGCACTCGAGAGAGGAACGCGTGCGCGTCACCGGTTCCCCTGCACGCGATCGCCCGAACGGGTGCAGCGTCCCCCAACTCTGCACGCCGGTTCGGCCTCTGCCTGCCCCGGGACAGAACAGGGGAGAGGGAGAGGGGCGCACCCTTCTCCGTGTCGAGGTAGCAGAGACCGCCCGTCCGATGCGATGGATACCGGCGGTGAGGGAGAACGATGCCGCCGCTTGCTGTACCAGCGGTTTTCTTGGCACGCTAAGCCTGGACGCACGCTCGTTTCGTCCACACAATCTCTATCGCCGCGCACGTTATCCGCTTAGCGAGGTGACTGATATTAAGCTTTTGACCAGCAGACATTTCTTCACTTCTTCAAAATTTAAGAGTACCTATGTTAATTACTACTCTTTGCGTTCTTAAATATCAGACGTTTATGGAAAGCAAATTAGTTTGTTTTTTAACGACCTAGCTTTTACTAAACGTCTATTACAATCCAAATTGCTAAATGGAGTATGCCAGCAAAACAACATTTGTATGTCCTGTCATCGCTACAAAAAAAAAACTATTGCTCATTCTAAAGTCCAAAATGCTATGTAGACAAGTTTTAAGACAAAAATGTCGCTATGAAACGAAATGTAAATAAATACCGTGAATTTGATCCTTCCAAAAAGAAAGTGGAAGATAAGAACGCGCCCCCTCCTGCCTTTTGGCCCTTCGCACGTGAATCAGGAAGCGGCGGATGGGTTTGGTCGTTTGGACGTGCGGCTCGGCTCGTCCCTGGCCTGCGGTGGCTGACCACCGGATCCGATCCAAATCCGGCGTGGGGTCAGGTGCCCGTACCTATCCCGCCTCCGGCCTCCACCCGTCTCACCACGTGACCCCCGCCAACCAACCACACCACCAGCCGCGGTTCGTCCACCACCGGGCACCGGCTGCGCGAGCGCCAGCCGCTCCCCGCTGGCATCGGCTCGCGCCGACTCGGCCCTCGGGCGCCGCGCCGCGCGCGCCAGAATCCGCGAGCGCCGGGCGAGACGTGCCGGCCCTCGCGGCGGGCGGGCGGGCGGGCACACCGAGCCGAGCAGGCGCTGGCGCAGCACAACACGTCGGCGCGTGGCCCCGCGCCGCTGCTGCCATGTGGCCCCGCGTCCGGCTCAGCATCGCGTACGTACCCGTCCTGCCACCGCATGTGGGCCCCGCAGCGGACGCCGGACCCGTCTGCCCTCACCCAACTGAGGTGGCCGGGGCCCCACCCCGGGCCGCGCGGTGCGCCCAGGTTCTTGTCCCGGAGGAGCGGGTACTACCAACTTCACCCCTCCAGATCCGCTCCACGATTTGCCACGTCTGGGGCACGCGGGGGCGTTCCCGTCATCTCCGGCGCAAGGCGACGAGCTGCTCTGCGTGGCCCGGCACCGGCACGCGGCCGGGTTTGCCGCCCTGCCCCCTCGCCTCGCCCGTAGCCAGCTGCGTGCTCGTACGGTAGACCACAGGTTGCGTGACGGTACATGGCGACGTCGGCTAGCCCAGAATAATTGAACGTCCCCAGATAAAGAAATGGTTAAAATAAGATAAAAATAATCGGTATGGGCGACGCGGAGGCAGACAGCAACTGTTTACAAATTACTCGGAGCCGTCTTTATTCGGCGGTCCACGCACGCGTGACATTGGCGGCAGCAGTTCCACTTCTGGGGACACAGCAACACGAGCAGGCAACTGCATCGACACGGTCTTACTAATTAATTTAATATTAGCGGTGTAATAAACGGCGCGTCATTAATCGTGGCGGCTAGTGGTTTATTATGGCCGTGCGGTGGTGAGCCGGTGAAGCGCGAGGTCCACGTGAGCCGGGAGCAGGGACGGCGGACGCGGTCGCCGAGGGCGCATTCATGGCGGGCCGGACGCGTCGTACGCGCCAGGGCAAGGAGGATTGGAGGAGGGGCGGTTCGGTCATTTCGCCGTCACGGCTGCCGTAGTGGGCGTGGCCCGCCGGGCCCCACATGGAATCGCGTGACAGCGCTGGCTCCGGCTCGTCCGAAGGAATCAGGGCACCGCGTAGGCGTCTAGCTTTTGCTCTATGCCTCGTGGGTCCAGGAATATGTGGGCCGCCTTGTCGGTGGAAGAAGTGGGAGTGCTGGAGGTGGACGTTGTACGAGTGGGGGTGGGGGGGAGCGTGCGCGTCCACGTCACTTGGGGTGAGCCTGGATCGAGGCGCGAGATGGCACCGGAGGCGTGGGATCTTTTCCCATCTCCTCTTTTCTTTTTTTCTTCTTTCGTTCGGCTGCCACACGGGGGAGAAGGGAAGACATGGGGCTACGTCGAGGCGGGCCCCACGCTCTCGTTTTTCATTCCCGACTTGGCTTGGCCTTTTCATTTTCGGCATGTGGCCTCGACGTTCTTCGCATGTTGTCTGCCCACACCGGCACACCGCATGCCTTCTTCTCTGTTTTTTTTTTTCTGAAAGAATGCTGGCTGTCCCAAGAGGCCAAGACTCGTTGAGTAGCTCCCATCAGCAACAGCGAATTTCAGACCGGAAAATCTGGACCCATCCTTTGTGAAAGAGAGGGGACAAAGTTTTGTTCCTTCTCCGGCACGACTCCCTCCCTCGTCGATCTTACGTACAGCACACCGCGATCATTGCACCCTCCACGTTGGTACTGTACGTATCGGAGTGCTTCCAGCAACTGTACCGCCTCCTTTTCCTCCGGTGCGTGAACTTGACCGGGCCGCGCGCTCCGTCGATCCAGATCGAGCGCGCACGTGCGCTCGCGCCGCCGCGCGGCCCCTCGCCGGGCACGTACCCGAGCCACCCACGCCACGCCACGCCCACCCCGATGGGCGATGGAGACGAAAGCCGGGGCCGCCGGCGGCACGGGCAGAGCGGCAGGGCCAGTTCCCCCACGCCGACGGCGACGCGCGCCGCTCCCGAAAACGACCGCCCACCGAGTGCGCCGGAGCTATGGACCGGCGGCGCGCGGTTGCCGCCTGGTTAGCTAGCTAGCTATGAAATCTCGACACGGCAAGCTACCAGCCTAGGCCGCCTAGCTACCTTGGCTCGGATCGGATCTGCCGGTTCCGGTCCGTTGCTGCGCTGCACGTACACTCGACCGTCACAACTCTGCCCTTCAGCTCTCTCTCACGCGCCAATGGTTCAACAATGTACGGAGCCATGGCTCGTACCTAACCTCTCTTCCATCTTCCACGTTTGTTCCAGAAGCCGATCGAAAGTAAGTGCCGGCCGGCGCGCTATCGCAACGTCCGGACCGCGCACCAGCCACCAAGTGCGAGCGGCGCGGCACCGCGACCAGCTACCCTCCACCGTCAACACCGATCGTCACCGGTAGGGCACGCGCCTCGCGTGACATTCTCTCTCTCTCTCTCTCTCTCTCTCTCTCTCTCTCTCTCTCCTCTCTCTCTCTCCTCTCTCTCTCTCTCTCTCTCCTCTCTCTCTCTCTCTCTCTCTCTCTCTCTCTCTCTCTCTCTCTCTCTCTCCTCTCTCTCTCTCTCTCTCTCTCTCTCCTCTCTCTCTCTCTCTCTCTCTCTCTCTCTCTCTCTCTCTCTCTCTCTCTCTCTCTCTCTCTCTCTCTCTCTCTCTCTCCGAGCGCGCCAAGTCGCCAACGACACATGCCGCGCGACCTCGGCAGCAACTGCGTACTCCTTCCATCGATGCAGCATTGCAGCGCGCTGCGAACAAGTTGCGTACTCCGCAGCGTGCAAGTTGCGGCGAACCCTGTCCGGGAACGCGCGTCTCCTCTGCTCTGTCGCATCGGACGATCGAGGAGAATCAGCGCCGCCCGGACAGCAGCAGCAGCGCACTGATTATGAGAGATCGATTAGGGGTGTGCTCAACCGCTCGGATCTGCTCGTTAATGATCAAGCCCACTTCGGAACACAGTGTTCCCAACCGTGCGCTGTCAGCTTCCGAATTGGTGGTTGCGTCACTCTCGGCGCATGTGGCAAGCAGCACAGCAGCATGATGCCTAGGTGCATCCGCATGGCACGATTAGAGCGCGCGTGTTACAGAAATGCTGGTCGCGTTGTCTCGAAACTGATGGCTCGCCAGCATCAACGGCCCGAGTTAAGTGCTGCCAAGAACGCCATGACTTGCCAGCATCCGCCGCCCATAGGCGTTGATCCGATCAGCTCTGATCAAGCACTTGCTCGGTTGGTACAGGGTGCCGTTGAGCACCATGCTCGCCCATGTTTGTACTAATGTTTATGCATTCTGCTTATGAATGTCATGACTTCTCGTGTATCTTTAGGGAAAAAAAGTACCAGATCAACCGTTACGACGGCTAAGCATGTTCTCATATTCTAAGAGCAGCACACACGGCTGGGAACCTGGGGGGTTAGTGTCAACGCCAGGGAAATCATGCCCGCCGGCTACGCGTATTTGATTTCTCAACGATGGCTGTCTGATCTGCGGACTTCGATTTGGTTTGGTCCTTAGTTTTTTCCCAGCTGTTGGACTGGGTTTTGACGAAACAACCTCCAGCATTTTTTCTATATGGTCTGATTGTCTGACCCAGACACTACCGTTCCCCGTTTCTCCCAGTTAGAACTTATAAGCTCGTCGCACCAGTTGCGCATTCTTCCTCTCTTCTCCGTTTCAAAGATCAAAGTCACAAGCATGTCTTGATGCTGAACGAGTCCGGGGAAGAACGGATCGGGTCAACATATAGGGGGGAAGACCAAAAGAGTGTGCCTTTCAGTTTGACAAGCAAGTAAACAACTCCTGAGCTTAAGTGGTACGGCACCATGAGACTTGTTATAATTTGCTGGCTTCGGTTACGACGGCAGCACGGCCTGATCCTCGCAAACGCAACAAGATTGGCGCACACGTATGGACCGTGGTGCCGCCGCCTGGAATGGTTCAGCTTTCGTTTTCTCACCAATTGGAAAGCATCTGGAGACAGCATGTTCAGGAAGCATCAGTACGTTCCACACCGTGCGTATACCTGGATGAGAAACGAGCGAGGAGCCAAAAATCATTCTCTGATTCCAGCTCGAGTTGTGGTGTACCGTGCACGTGCAGCTGCCGCCCGTCTGACTCCGGCTCCATTATTGCACGTATATGTGAAAACGATCCACGATTTTTCACTGTTTTTTTTTTTGACTTTTCAGCAAGAGGAGCTTGCTGCGTTGCTTCAGAAACAGGTGAAAAAACCACATGTCATGTCTGAACCAAGCATACCGATCGAGCTGTGGACACACATCAGGGAGACAGGGAAGCAGGACCATTCACACCAAACTTGGAGAAAATTATCGTGCCATTCAAGCTCTAATCAAACAACAATAAGCAAACCAAACAAATGGGTTGCTCTAGCTATCAAAGCTAACTTGTCCTACTATTTTTTTTTTGAAATGAAAAAACCTGTCCTACTATATGCAGGCCTGCATGTACATACTCATATAGAAGTCCAATTCCTCTATCACTCCTCTGGGTCAGAAGTGCACGACATTTGAAAAGTTGGAGCGCAATAATCTAGTGTTCTTTTGTTCAAAGGGTCGCACGGCTTCCTGCAGGTTCCGAACGCCATCCCTGTCACACGCGGCACATGTTACTCGAGCAGCCACCGGTTCGTCCACAAATAAAACGATGAGCACTGCAGAAAGAGGAAAACACGGGCCTTTTTTTTTGTTGAGAGGCAAATGCCACGTCGACGGCTCGATCTCCTTCCTCCTCATGACCGAGGGCGAGAAAGATAGCGATAGGGAGGGAGATATAGAGGCAGATAGCCTGGTTGGGCGTATGAGGTCATCGACAGGCGTCTGCGAGCAACTTTGATTTGATCAAATTACTTACTAGCTGTACGTCTAGCGCTTCGGCAGCCTATGAGTTGAGTGAGATGTGCGGCTCTCTCCCGTCACAAAAATAAGTCAATTTGGCGAGAGAAAGGTAACGCTTTTGATGGTGATATGGTTTCATAGCACTTAGGGTGTTGGATCCAAGTTGCTAACGATTAAAAGTGTTAAAGTTAAGCATTAGCCCATTCAAAAAGAAGTGTTAATAGCGCAGGCTAAACTTTAGTAAAGATATAAAAATTTTAGCAGGTGTATGAGTGCTAATAGATGCTAAAGCTTAGCACTCAACTTTAGCCCATTCAAACAAACCCTTAGTATGATTTTCATTGCACATTTTTCTTAAAAAATTGCTATGTATGTTTAATTTCAACGAAGATCATCATACTATGAAAGGATTCCGCTTCAAATTGGACTTGAAATCTTTTTTCTTCTCTCGGTGGGAAAGGGTTTCTAATAAAAATAAACAAAGCGCGAGAGAGTCTAGGGTAAAAACTGCTTCAAAACTGAAACAGGGGTGCTGTCGCATTTGTGCTCCAATGATCGTAATAGTGATGTGGCTAGCTAGCTCTATCTCCGCAACCAAATTGAAGCAAGGTGTTGGCATTTGGCACTTGCCCTACACCCTAGACAAAGACCAGGTAAAAGTGATAGTAAGTGAAAGTGCTTATCTGGATTGACGACTTTTAGCCCACGATAAGTTGATTTAAAGTGCACTGTATCAACCGCAGTCTTGAGTAGCACCCCAAGAGAGGACTAGAGATGCATGTTGTCATCTGCAACTTAGAAGAACACTACTATTAGGCTAAAGAATGACTAATCACTAATGATATCATTGGCGAATTATGGTTGTGTATGTGGAAATTGTTAAAGGGTGACACTGTAACTTATTATGTCTTATGCAAAATTCTCTACTTCTTAAATGACTTCCACTTAGAAGTTGGCTAGTTGCACTTTTGATATATAGTTTATCCTAAGCCTTTAGGCCGTATTTCGTTTTAGTTAGGAATCCAATCCAACCTATATATGCTGCAGTGGATTCATGAACACACCTATCTATTCGCCGGTTTTAACAAATGTGACACAGTAATATATCATATCTTCAGTTACTGCTCTGGGTATCAAGCTCTAAACAAAGTGGTAAAAGAAGTAGACTAACCCACCCTGTAAGTGGCGAGTATCATGATTAATCAAAATATTATGGAATGAAACTGTTAAACGACGTCTGGCAATAATTTTGATAGCGTATGAGTTTCTCATTGTGGTGACCTAGGTTACTTGAATTGTAGGTTCATTTAAACAAATTAAATATCTGAACTAATCATAAAAAATAAAAGAATCATACGAATACTTTTGATGCATCTATCTCGTTATTTGATTGTCACGTATAGTGATTTACTCCCAAAAGAACATTAGCATATAGTTTAAAATGGTGCTAGGTGACTAAATTCAGTTTGGTTTGAACAACGTTATATCCTTATGTGATAGTAACGAAAATACAGCGATAAGAACCTTCCAAGCATGGTATTGGAGCTCGCCTTTTTTCTCATGTTTCCGCAATCGTGTATGGCCCTGATGATTCATAAATTGGGAACTACAAACTACAGAGTTTCAACTTGCTAGTGCTGTGCTTGAGCACGGAGTGGACTAGAGCACTAGCGTGTGTGGAAGTTCGAGACAAAGGAAGCCAGAGATTATGGGTGACCGCCAACCTATGGTGTTGACTTAACACACAACATTACCTGGGCCCTCTCTTCCCCTAAATCATGACAGACAAATTCTAGCATCATTTCCCACAGCTTCCAGTCCACTTTTCTTCTCGTCAATCACCATTTGCTGTCGATGCATCATCCGACCATTTGCCACAATTTGTGACGCCAAAAGCAGCCTAACCAGTCAGCATGATGTGCTCAGTTTCAGCACCGGAAGCTGCTGCCTATCCTATCCTGCAGCCTAGACCTGAACTTGCGCTGCCCTGACCACCGAGTGGCATCCATCCGCCACTTCCTTGTGCCGCCTCCTCTAGTCTTTTAAAATTCCCCTTTTGCCTCTTAGTTGAAGCCAGCACCAGAGTTCAATCAGCAAGACCATATCTTATGGCTTTAGGCGTTGCCTTTGATGTGAAATGAAACCAGCACTAGGCACTCGTACTACATCGTTGAATCAATACAAGACCATATCTTCTTTATTTGTTTATGTCAATCACTGAATCCAGCTTCCTGAAGCAATCCATCGTGGGTAGGAATTGCTGGTAATGGTGCCATCCTCCATTGTCCATCCAACAGGAATCTTTACAAGATAGAAAGCTCGACCAGCTCTAGTTCCAGAAGCATGGCCCTGAATTCTTGCCACTTTTGTCTCCCAATCCCAACAATGGCATCTCTTTTACCTTTATCTAATCATCTTTATCTGATTTGGAAACTACTCCAGAAAGTGCAAAGACCTGGAGCTAGCGCCCCTCTGCAGTTTCATCTGAACTTGCCGGCAGAACAGAACACAGCACATAGGAAAAAGGGGGGCCATTGCCAGTCAGTTTCCTTTGATCTTCCCATCTGCACCTTGATGCTCCTAGGTTAGGTAAAGCTCGTCGTCGAGAACAAAGCTTGGCCTCGAGAGGAGAATCATTCATGCCGCGGCCCCTGCCTTTCAACCACGTCACTGTCGGTGCCTGCCGCTTCTCGCTCTGGCTCCTCTGCATCATCTGCTACTTCCATGCTGCTCCGGATCACGACGAGGAAGGCAGGCACGGAAAGGAGGCGGCGGATGCCGCGGGGCTTCATCGAAACGAGAAGATGCCGCCGCGGCAGCACACGGTCTCGCGCTTTGTTCCCCGCGCGATGCTCGCGGGAACTGGCCCTGGATCGTTGCTTTTTTTAGTAGAGCACCCCACGGCTTTTGCTTTTCTAGCTACGGAGGGAGGGGGGAACTGCTTTGTTCTCGCCCGGTTGCCCCGTAGCTCTACGTGTTGATTTTCCGGCCACCGTGACAGGGACGGCGAAATTGTGAGGGGGGGGGGGGGGGGGGGGGGGGCGATAATGCGTTCATCGCTTTTTCCTTTTATTTTCCGAAAAGCGAGTGCCGGGATCCTTTTCGTCGTGAAATGATAAAGGAGAAAAAATAACGTGTTCATGGGTCCTGGCTGTTTACACGCGCGCGCGCACCCCGTCCGAGTGTGATACGGATCTGATCGTGGCGATTTTACAGACAGTGAGATCTAGCGCGTACGCTAGTACTTGCGAAAAAAGGATAAGGCACGCCTTGCGCTTTTCACCGTCTTCTTTTTCACTGGAAAACTTATCTCCAGAGTGCCGAGAGCTATACGAGCCGCCGTGTCGACCCAGTACACATCTGACACCGCCGTCCGGCGACATCTTCGCAGCCGGCAGCTATACAGCTACATGTAATGCTTGTTTACTACAGGTTTTATTATATGTTCCGTCATATCGTATGTTTGGAAATTAATTATCATAACCTCTAGGTTTTTTCGAGATAAATTTATTAATACTAATTAGTTCATGATTAGTCTATGTGATGCTACAGTAAACATGTGCTAATCATGAATTAAGTAGGCTTAATAGATTCGTCTCGCGAATAAGCTCTAGGCTTATGCAGTTAGTTTTATAAATAGCTTATGTTTAATCTTGCTAATTGTATTGAAATATTCGATGTGATAGGACTTATTATAAGCACCTGGAACCAAACAGTCCCTAAAGCAGGCAGTTAGGGGCGAAGCTAGAGCTAATCAAAGCAAATTGAAGGAGGAATCGAAGGAGTCTGCACATGTCTTGCGGGTGTACGAAGTTGAGCTATGAAGGATACATATATAGTAAAATTATTAGTTTTGTTTATTATTGTGGATGCATAGGCACTTATAATTATAATGCAGCTTCGTCCCTGCACGCAGTGTTTCATCAGCGTCAATCGACGTTGCGGTCAGCAAGCTACCAGTCGAGTAATTTATGGCGCTAGCAACAGCCGAAGCCTAGAGCTCGAACCATCACTCTGGCTCCGTTACGTGACCGGCACCGGCACCGGCCCGACCTGACTCCGGATGCTGCAAGCGTCCACTGGTTTCTTCAGAAAAAACAAGTGCCGCAGCGAAGTGACCCCACCGAGAAAGACGAGTTTGATTCGATCGTACCAGGTCTTTCTGAAACAAAAAGCAAAACAAATTGAGAACGGGGAGTTAATTGAGAGGAGCTGGTAGACCGAACCTCCGTCCTGCTCCACACCAAACCGTGCCGCTGTCCGTTCATCCTCGAACAAATAAACCACAGGTGCGTTGCGCGGTCGCTCGTAACACACCTGCAGCGAGGTGCTAGCAGCATCTGCATCTTTGTTTAAGCTTTAAGATAAGAAAAACCGAGTCTTTGTCACGCACCCGTACGGCCTGCTGCCCGGGCTAGGGCTTCGATCCAATCCAAGCAACAAGTTGCGAGGAGTAGGAGTTGGTGCGGCTGCGGGAATCGTCGGGGCGAGCGGCGAGCGAGCACACCGGGCCGGCCGGCACGCCGAACAAAGCCGCCCCGCGCGACGCGACCGGGGAGGGGAATGTCCCGGGGCACCACCAAATCGCACGACGTGACAGGGGCACCCCCGGGAGGTGCCGGCGCGCGCGGACACCGAAACGTGCCGCGCGTGGGCGGAGCATATGATGAGCGGTGAGGCGTGAGCGCCTTTGCCTTTTGGCTTTTCTTTTGTGCCTGCGTGTGTTTTGCATGGATCGTTCTCACGCAGAGGCCCGCCAGGAGATGTCCATAAGCATGATCTGGCCCATGTGCCTATGGGCCTTTGTTTAACCAAATCCAAGGTGCGGACTACGAGTCATTTCTGAGCGGCCCGGCCCAGATCCAAGAACTCCCCAACATATACTAGTATCTTCTCCCGTCAGCTTACTACTCGTCAGCTGTTTGTGTGGTCGGCACGGAGCGCCGCACGGCACGAGCGCACGATCCCAGTTTGTGGGCCAACTCCCTCCTCCGACCCGCAGCCCGACGTCGCTGCCTAGTTTAATTTCGCGGCGGGGACGAACGAATGCGCCGGGATCGCTCGCCGCCGCACGTGGGCGGGCTGGCCCGATCCGCTCAAGTTGCCCTCCGGTACCACCGCCAGTCCACCACCGGGGTCCGGGGATCGCGACCCCTGCGTCGAAACGGGCCGGCAAGAGATTTCGCGACGAGCCCCGTCCGCGTCAGTCGCGCCGGGGATCCTCGGCGACACCGTCCTCTCCCAGGGCTGCGGCCACCAGCCACTGTGGCGTGGCCAAGCACGACAGCCGACGCGGACCTGTCTCGCCGCGCCGCGCCGCCCCGGCCGACAGGGGCTCGCGGGGCGGGTAGCGGCGCGCGCGGCCGGCAACGGCAGAGCGGCCAAGTTGCCGCCGGTCCGGACCCAACTGCCCGCACCCAAATCTTCTCCTCCCCCGCCTGTCAGAGCGGCAGGCTGGCCGCCGTGCCGTGCGCCGCCTGCAATTGCAATAGAATACAGCCGCGGCCGGCCACTTGAGGATTGCAATCAACCTCGGGGGTTTGCCGACGTACGGCCACGCCCTGTCGGCCCTCTTAAATCCGCCCTAACCGCTTTCCCAACAGGAGTACAGGGCAGCGCGCCGACGACGCCACGACGGCTTCCTCTCCGCTCGTACCCGTACGGCGCTGTTATACCCGTACAAGGAGACTAGAAATACGGAGAATCTCTCGCGGCCATCGAGAAGACGAGAACGTACTACTCACATCAACATCACACGCGGAGATCTACATCTCCCGGAGACCGGTGCGCGCACATCGTGGCATCACGCCGCGCCGAACTGGCGGCGAACGTGTGTGCCTCGCTGCGAAGCGGTTCACGATGTCGGCGTCGCGATCGGCGCGGGCGCACCGCACGCGATTCCCGACGCCCCCCCACCTTCCCCAGGTCGCCGGCGTCCCCACGTGATCGCGGGAGCCGGGATCCAGCCCCGCCCGCCCGGCCGGCCGTCGGCTACGTGCACATGCCGCGACGCGTGACCTACCGACCGTACCGGTAGTACCTGGCCGCCGTCCCGCGCGGCCGAAACGTGACGCACCGGTCTTTTCTCGTGCTCCACCGGGCGTGAGGTGTGAGGTCGATCCTCCCACGCTCTCACGTCTGCTCCTGCGAGCGGTGCGACGCACCGAATTGACACAAGAAGAGCTCCTTTTTAATTGTTGGCAATACAAACATCGTGCGCTATAGCGAATGGATAAATGGTCTGATCGCAAGGTTTACCGCCGGCCGGGCTCGGCAAACAGCGATGCGTGACAGCGAGTTGGGGTGGTGCCCGGTCGCGTCCGTCCACACCAGTTCCCGCACGATCCGGGGGGGCTCGGCCAGTCGGCCACCCTAGGTGAGCTGCCCATGAAACCCGCCGCCGGGACGACCGGACGAGGAGGACGCGAACTGGTCGCGCAAACCGGCATCGGCGCGGCGGCGGCGGCCTCGACCCACTGGGGCTGGGCTGTCACGAGTCACCCAGCCCACTTGCCGCGCCGCACCCGTCCCGGGTCCAAGGCGGGAGCCGAGCCCGGAGCCCCCACCGCCGCCGCCTCCTACAAAAGGGCGCGCGCCCACACGGCTCGAACCTCCACCACTCCCACGCACTCTCACTCCCTCGCCACCTCCAGCCGAAGTCCAGAGCACTCAGACTCCGCGAAGCAGAGCAGCCAGCCAGCCATGAAGCGGACCAGAGCGCAGCAGCCCAAGGTCGAGGATCCGCAGGACGCGGGCGCCGCCGCGAGCACCGGCAACCCCGCGAAGCCGCTGCGCCGGGCCAAGCAGCCGCGGCAGCCCAAGGCGGGCGCCGCCAAGAAGCCCGGCGCGGCGACGGCGCGCGCCGCGGCGGTCGCGGCCGCCGCTAATGCCGCTTCGGCCGCGCCCTCGCCCGGTCCGGAGTCGGCGCAGACCGTGCCGGACGTGTGCGCCTACGCCGGGGAGGATGCGGCTGGCGCGCGCCCCGTGGACTGGGACCTCGACGCGGGGCTCGACGCGGCGGCGTGGTGGACGTGGGGCGTCGACGAGGAGAAGCTGCTCGGGTGGTTCCCGTTCGTCGAGGAGGACTTCCGGTGCGCCGGCGGCCGCGCCGGCGACGCCGAGGTGGCCGCGTTCGACCACGACATCTGGAGCATTTGGTGAAAACCTGGGCGCAAGGAAACGGACGCCGCCGGAGCTGGTGCCGCCGCTTCTGCTCGCCTTGCTCCGGCCGGGGTGGCGTTCTCCTACAGGAACGGGGGAATGGCGGCGGTGGAGGAACATGTAGGCGAGGTAGCTAGGAGACTAGTAGTGTAAGCGATGCAAGGTTCGGTGATGCAATCCCAAGTGCGCTCCTCGTTGCTCCATGGATCGAGCTCTGTGCCTGTCTCCACCCTGCTTGGTACGGGCCCATTTGGTTGTGCAGCGGGGATCCAATTTTCGCAGCTCGTGGTTAGGGATGCTTGCGAGGCCAAACACGCAATCCAAGTGCACGGTGGGATGGCATTTTGCGGTGAACTGAACTTGTGCATGCGATCAAACTCATTATTGGAGCCCGAAATGCCCATGTTCTGGCAGGCCTCGGCAGGTTTCTCGGTGGAATTTGCGACTGCCCAGATACTGGGAGCGTGCCCGTTTGGTGTTTGCACACTACTCGAGTTGCCATCAGCGAGGTGCTTGCAATGTTACTGTATCCATTAGAAAATGTCCCATCACTTTCCATGGTCCTTGATCACTTTGGTTTTCTTTTTATGCATCTCCTTCGATGCTTAATGTGATGCCAAGATGGACGCAATTTGATTACGAAACCTTCAAACTTCAAAGCGTAATTCATCACGGATGATCCCCTTATACCAGCTAATTATAGTGAAGTAAGGAACTTTTCTATGAACACGATCACCTTCAACGCTTAAGCCAATACTAAAAAGGTGGATGCAAATTTGAATACGAAATCTTCAAGCAATATCTACCACTTTTCCCATAAATTCTTCTTAATTTATGGGGGAAAGGTGCCAAATCAGTTTGTTCTTCGGCTGCGATTCCAAGTGCTGGCTACTAATGGGCCAAGCAATGGCGGGACCTCCCTCCACTTTCAGTTACTTGTCATTCTCTGCAGCTAATTTCGTGAAGGAACTTTTCTGGTCCGTCTCTGACGGTCGTTTCATTTTCTCCGCTCGTCGGAGTATGCCCGGTGGCCCGAGCCAGCCGCCACACGGATCCACCGAATCTGTATCCGCTCGGCGCTGTTGGAACGTTCCGACAACACACTTTCTGTGCTGTTTGAGTGCGTGCTCACGTTGTGGTTTTCATTAATCCTGCGCCTAACCGTCATCTCCTTTCTCGTTCCCGACAAACACCAGCACGGAACGCGAGCACACACGTACTACGAGTCCAAGGGCACGGAGCAGTGGCCGTACGCGTCTTGCACCAGCGGTACCACACTACCACGGGCCGTCGCCGGTACGCTCCCAGTACGCCGGCGGGCGGTCGGCGCGGCGGGCGGCACGGAGTAGTAGTAGCCATGCCGCGAGGCGCTGTTGCGGCACGCGTGCGCGTACGAGAAGCCGTCCGCTAGCCGCGACCGTACGGCCGGTCGCCTTGGATTCTCCACCGATTGACGTGCCGCGCAGTCGTATAGTACCCTTGCTGTTGCTGGCCCGTCCCGTTCGGAACGCGCGCAGGCGAGGGGAGGCGGCCGCTCGCCTCGATCGGTCACGGCCGGGCGGCAGCTGTCCGGCCACGTCGCGGCCGCCGTGACGTGACGAGCTCCCGTACACCGCCGTGGGAGCGTGGCACGCGCCCGTGTCGCGCTCGCCGCGTCCTGGCAGGCGCTCGTCGAGCAGTGAGCTACCATTACGGCAGTGGCTGTTCACCACTGTTGGGAGTAGTACTACCGAGCCAGTTGCAACGACACAACGCCATCCTCTCAAGCCCCAGCTCTTCGTGTCTGCTGGTAGTATGCTACCCATCATCCCCGGCCGGGAATTAAACCGGCGACGCGCCGACACCGGAGGAACGGAGGCCGGCCATGCGTGCCGGTGCCACCGCTGGCTCATCCAATTACTCCCTGTCCATCTCGCCGGGGTCACGCACGCCGCCTCGCATTATGGATGATCCCTCGCTCGCATGCTGGGCCAGCCGCTGCCGGTCGGTGGCCTGCCTGCCCTCCTCCTCCCCTTTACGGGCGGCCGGCCGCACTCACTCGCATGCGCCATCCAATCACGCCACCTGACGGTCCGGAGATCCTTTGACTCGCATTAAACAAGACGCAGTTTACCTGTACCAGACTGGCAGCTCGAGCTGGGGTGCGCTCCGGTCAGTGGGATCCCATCGCCGATCCGGTCGTTTGTTCGGTTCCTGTCTGAGCTGTTGCCAATCATTAGCAGCTGGATGCCTGGATCGGAGTGTTTCCGCCGGAGATCGCGCGGCTTTTCCAGCTAATTCCCATGTCCTTGCTCAGCTCGTAGTAGGAGTGTAGCAGCCGGAGCTAGGCTACCAGAAAGGCAGAAAACATCGTCGTCCTAGGAGAAGCCTAACACAGAACACAAGCCGATTCCCTCGCCGTCACGTCGGGCCTCCCTTTCGAGCACGAGGGTACGTCGTGTAAAACGACGGGAAATCACGCTCCATCCGATAAGGTGGACGCAGCGAGGATAAGCAATAAGGCGTTTTCAAAAAAAAAAAGGATGACCAAGAAGAAGGGCCACTCGAAACTGATCTTTCGAACCCCTGCGAGCATGGCCTGTGGCGGCAAGGCCTACGGCCATATCCCCGAGGTGGCCGTGGTGCGCCCAGAGCTGAAAGATCGCCTGCCGCACGACGCCGACGACGAATCCGGAGTGTCGGCAGGGCGGCAAGGGGGGTGGTCGTGGTACGAGCGCGACAGCACGAAATCAAGGAGCGTCGGACGGACGCGCGCCCGTACGGCGCGCCGTGCCCGCGCGCGCAACGCCAGTCGCCAGCAGACGGCGCTGTCACCGCGCGCTGCGGCCGTCCGGCACTGAAAAGGAAATCCCCGGCGCCCACCGGTACGTGCTGCCACCGCCAGCAGCGCCTGAGAGCGACGGGTGGGGGTCCACGGCGAGCCGGCCGGCTGCCGCGCGCGCTGGTCCCCGGCGGATGGAAGGCAGGCAGGCCGGGGAAGCGATAGAAGGAATTTTGTCGCGCTGCGGCGTGCGGGGAGAGGCCGCGCGGTCCATGGCGATCCGCGCCTGGCGCGGGGTTGGCGCGAGACCGTTGGACTGTGGGACGGACGGCGGGCGGGCCGGGGCGCGGCGGCGACAGCCGGTGCCGGTTGGCACGGTCGGCCGTGCCCTCGCCAAACTGTTCTCCGGTGGACCACGGATCCCGGTCACGTGACGAGGTGGGCGCGGATTGGATTGGATCGTCGCATTACGAAAAGTTTGGGTGGCGCGGCAGTCGGCAAGGCCCGGACGCGACACGGCTGGTCACCTGAGTTTGGCGCCACGCTCTCGTTCTCGGCGGCCCGCCGGCCGCCGCCACCTAGCGCAACTGGCCGGCACGGGAGGGCTACTGGGCTACTGCAGCCGGCGTGCCGGATTCTGATGGGGACGGGCGAGTCAGCAAGGAGCCAAGGACGACCCGCCGCTGCGGTGCCAGCCGGGGTACAGTGCCGTTCTCGGTCTGCGCCACGCCGCTCGCTCGAGATCGACTCGGACTCTGATTGCACGGCGGTGACCGGTCGGCCGCTTGACCCCATGTGAGGTGAGAAAGCAATCCGGACGGACCGCTGCCTGCTGCCAGGATCGAAAAGACGGATCACCTTCAGAGAAGAAAACGTCAGCGCTGCAGGCCCCCATGTTGAGCACGGCCAGTGCTGTGTCACCTCGACCGTCCAGTACTACAGCGGTGATCTTTCTTAATTTTTTCTTAGAAAAGTTGTGATCATTTCACCGGTTTCTCGCGGTAAAAAAATGGATCACCGTCCACGGCAGGGCGTCCCCGAGGTAGGAGTCTTTGGGGGCCATAACAATTCTAAGTATAAATATATATTAATTATAAAATTAATTATATAAATATAGGTTAATTTGTGAGATGAATGTATTAAATATAATTAATCTATAATTTAATAAAATTGTGCTACAGTAAATATATAATAATGATAGATTAATTAGGTTTAATAGATTGGTACAAATGAATCTTCCATCCATATAATTAAATTTATAGTTAATATTTTATTATCTAATTAGTATCAAACGTTCCGTGACCCATATAAAAGTTAGTTTTCTGCATCTAAACAGCCCCGGGATAAAGGATAAGGAAGAAGCACGTACTAGTACCCCTGCTACGGCACTGCAGCATACAGGCTGTAAAGTTCGGCCCCGCCAGCGGCAGCGCCGCTCCCGAAGCAAAAGAGCTGATGGGTCGTCGCCGACATGGACAGCCCCCCGGCTGGGCTTCCGATCCTCGATCGGTGGGACAGGCCGCAGGGTCCGGCCGCGGCCAGGCACGGGACAGCCGGGCACAGGGGAGGCAGGCACGCGACGTGGTGCGCATGCGCTGCCGCGGCCGGCAGCTCGATTTCATGGCCTGGCGGTACGGCGCCTGGGAAGCCGCTTTCTCCCTGTCAGTTGTCACGCTTCCGCGGACGGACGGACGGACGGACCTGGCATGGCACGGCCGTGTCAGGTCCAGGCCCACGCCGCTCGGCGCTGGCGGAGCAGGCCTCGGAGACCGAGCTCATCATCGGCACTGGAGGCTTGCTTGCAGCGGCTGGTGCCTGCCTGGAGCTTCACACCTCGTATCGGGAACGATGGCGATCTGACAGCTGAGGACCCACGCGAGCCTTTGAAGGCGGGAAAGGAGCTTCGCGGTTCGCTCCGAAGGGCCGAGGCACCCACCACGGGTTCTGTGCCGCGAGGGTGGTGGTGCTTTTCGGCGCGCTTCTCGCCGGCCTTGCGCCGGCGGGTCGCGGTTCTCGCTGGCGCCGAGGGAGCATGGAGCTCGTCTGCATGTCGCGTCTCCCGAGTCACGACCCGTCAATGAACGGGGTTTGGTTTAGCTCGGGGGCCTAGACGTTACTGCTTCCTGCTCTGTGAAAACTATAGTAGATAGGAAAGTTAACGTTCGGATTGCCAGCACTGTGACTTCCGTTTACTACAACAATCAGCTGTGGATTTGCCCTGTTGCGTGGCATCATTTCCTCGCCCAGACGGGCACGCAAGGCAGACGGAAGAGGCTTGCGATCAGGCGAAACAGGCAGACAGGCCCCGTCGTGACTGGAAATGGATCGGGCAGCAGCCTGCTCTTCCGGCCGCCGGCACCGGGCGGGACAAACGCTCGGCGCCGGCGTCACCCGGCCGTGCGGAGCGCCTCGTGGGCGAGGTCACACACTGACACACAGGGACAGGCCGCGCCTCGAGCACCACGAAAGGTGCGCTGCCGCCCGGCACACAGGGCTCGCGATTTGGCCTGTCCCCGTCGCGTGGCGCTCGACCTGCCCGCGCCCGGGCCTCGGGAGCCGTGCCCGCGCGCGGTTCCGGTGGCAGCCGCGACGCTGAGCGCGAGACGGAGCCGGGAGAGAGGCGTGTGTCGAGTGTGATAACGTTATCTTCGCCTTGATTTCTATATATTTTTAACTTAAAAGTCTATAAAATTAGAGCTCTACCAAATCTTTAAATTATTTAAGCTTAACTTTGAATCCCTTTGCCACCCCTACGCGTCTCGCGTTGCCGTTCGGCGCGGGAGCACCACGTCTTTGTCCCGCAGGCCGCACCACCGGAGATGGAGCGGTGGCCCCGTTGCCCCCGCACTCGACCGGCTAAATCAAAATGTACTGCTAGCAAAACAGTCGTGGCAGACGCGATTCTCGTTTCTGCTCTCTGAACTACTCGTGCGGTCGTGCGCCGGCTCGTGCTCTGTGGTCAGAGAGACCCGCACCTGTTCACGGGATGGAGCACGACTATCACGCGTGCACAGCTCTGAGCAAGAATTCTTCGCACAATCTGTGGTGCGGTTTTTACCTTTTATTCGGTGCGCTCAGAGTCACGTGGGCGCGCGCCAAACTTGAATTCAGGTACCGCTTGAACGTTCGGTGCGGGCAACCCGTATGGGTCTTCTAAAATTTTCCTTTCTTATACGTGGGAACTGTGGGAGCTCAGCCCATGGGCCAAAATCTGCCATGGCACCGCGTTCTAGATCCTCAGCCCGTAGCCTGCCTGCACGAATGGGCTTGTGTGTTTAATACGGCCACGGTTTGACTGGACCATAAACCATTAAACAACAACCAACAACAATACGTGATTTCTAATCTTTTCAACTGATGATAATTGATTTCCAAAAAAAAGACTGATGATAATCTGAAGCGGAATCAGATAAACGCTTCTCCCAACACTGTCCACTCTCGAAGTCGAGATCGCTGCATCTCATTTCGTCAAGTGTTCATTCATCACATTACGCAGACGTTAAAGATTCTTATTCCAGGAAAGGCTTAAAATCCAGAAGAAAATCGGAGATTCTGCGTCACCGAGTGCGTGCGCTGCTCCTTGCACAGCGCACCCACCAGATGACACAAATTTTCAGAATCTTCGCTGCGGGCAAGATCTACCACCTAAATCAGACACGGATCGACGCTTAAGCGAACGCATGCCGATGGAGCATGGAATGAAGGAAGTAGCAGAGCAGAACTTGGACCTACGGAGCTTCGATCTGCATGTTCCAGGTCATGGTGAAGCTTTTCCCCAGCGGCAGCGCCAGCCCTCCGACCTCCACCGAGACGCTCCTCTTGCTGTCCTCGACGCCTTCCCCCTCCTCCCCTTGCAGTTTCGCGCTGCCACCTGCCGCGAAGTACGGGCTCGACGTCGCGACGGCGGCGGCGTCCGCGTCGTCGACCTGGACGGCGAGGTCCTTGCCGGTCCCCTCCAGCCCCAGCACCGTCACCTTCTCGATCACCAGGCCCTCGCGCAGGCTGTAACTCCCCATCAGCGCCTCCGACCGCACCGTCACGGCCCTGCCGCGCACGCTCGCGCGGAACCGCACGTACGTCGCCTGCCCCTCCGCGAGCGCCATCTCCGGCCGCTCGTCGTCGTCCACGTACACGGCGCCCTCCGCGTCCGCCTGCGCGGCGCCCAAGGGGAACGCCACCACCAGCGTGAACGGAGTCGCGCGGGCGGCCCTGGAAATCACCCCGCCGCGCTGCATGGGGAGGATCGTGTTCTGGTACACGTGCACGTTGATCTCGTTCAGCGGCGCGTCGAGCCTCACCGGCGCGCCGCCCTTGGACACCACTACCCTCGTCGTGTCGAACAGGTTGTACCAGGTGCCCGGCGGGAACACGGCGCTCACCGAGGTGGCGCCCTCCTCCAGGACCGGGGACACCATGACGCTCGCGCCGAGCAGGAACTGCGTGCTCAGCCCGTAGCACGGCGTGAAGTCGGGGAAGGAGAAGAACACCGGCCGCGCCACGGGGGCGCCGGTCAGGTGCGCCTGGTAGTTGAGCGTGTACAGGTACGGGAGCAGCTTGTAACGCATGCCGAGCGCGTTCCGCGCCGACTTCGCCACGGACTCCCACACGTAGAGCTCCTGCCGCGGCGACGCGAAGTTGGCATGGTCCCTGGAGAACGGGTAGAAGGCGCCGAGCTCGATCCACCGGTTGCAGAGCTCCTCCGTCGGCGACGGGTAGAAGCCGCAGATGTCCGCGCCAACCATGGGCATGCCGAAGATGCCAAAGTTGAGCATCGTCGAGATGGAGTACCGGAGGTTTTCCCATGTGCCCTTGTTGTCGCCGGTCCAGTGCGCGGCGTACGCGCCTGACCCGACGAAAGTGGAGCGCGTCAGGATGAACGGCCTCTTCCCCTGCAGCCCCTGCAGGGCCTTATGCGTGGCAATGGCCTGCGAGAAACCGTACAGGCTGTGCGCATTGTACTCCAGGATGCCATTGTAGTGAGTGGCACTTGTTGCAATGGTGTTGAAGCCGAGCCGAGCAGTCTGTCCCGAGGCATTGATCTTGTAAGGTGGCTCATCCCATCTGGTGTTTGTGAGGTTCTTGCAATCCAGGCAGCACACCCACGGCGTCTTCGAGTCAGGAATTGGGCACTGGTGCGTCTTCGGGATTGTGCACTTGCCCGTGCAGAAGTTGGATGCCTCGTTCATGTCGATCCAGAGGCCATCCACCGGGACAAGGTCATGAAACCTCCGCACCTCATCAATCCACCATGACACACCGTTCGGGTTGAGGAAGTCCGGGAAGTAGACAGGGCCAGGCCAGACCTGGGCAAGGTATGGCTGCCCATCCAGCTTGATGAAGATGTCGCGAGCCATGCCACGCTGATAAACACCATACGAGTTGTTCACAGCGATGCCAGGGTCGATAAGGACAATGTACTTCATCCCCTGCGCGTGGATCTTGTCAAGGAACGCTAGCACCTTCGGCCGAGGGTAGTTGACAGGGTCGAGTGTGAAGTCCTTGGCGGCATCCATGTGGTCGTCATCATTCCAGATCACGTCGAGGGGTATCTGGGCATTCCGGTAGCCCTCCACAACACCCTCAACCACTGAAAGGTTCTTGTACCCCCACCTGCATTGGTGGAACCCTGAAGACAAGCACATGGCGTAGTCAGAAACTTGAAGAATTTTCGGAGTACAAGAAGTTATGATCACACGGAATAGGGCATTCAAGAAATTGAAGAGGTAGCCTTTTTCAGTATGCAGACAGCAAGTTTCTTTTCTTTGAGAATGCAACTAGTATTGATACAGGGAAATAGAAATAATGCGTTGTCTGGAATTGGGATGGCAACAGCAATGCATACCTGAACATTCACGTTCACACTACAACACTATTTCACAGAAAAAAGCAAGTTAATTGATGATTGTATCTGGTCAACATATAGGCATGAAATTCATATGCACCATCTGAATTGGCAAAATTAATTGTAGTGGGAGTAGTTTCTCAGGGTTGATCTATTTTCATAGTGGTCCATGAACTGGGCAAGATCAGTAGTTCAGTACAGAGCACATGGAAGACCTTATCCTTATTGGTAAAATGGCCTCACTGGAGAGAAACTAGCGACCACTATCTTGTAAAAGAAAGCTGCATTTGAGAAGTTGTATACTTGACAGATGATACAGAGATCAACTTGCAATACATAAAGCATGACAATACCAGTGCTCCTAGTTCCCAGGCTTCCAGTAAGGTAGATCCAGACTGCCAGATATGTTTTTGTTATGATGTACAAGGCTACAATTACAAGAGAACAAAGTTTCTGTATTCTATCTGCTTGTACGAATTCACATGATGCATGCTTATCATTGTCAGTGGAGTACTAAGCTACTGGAGGATAGGACATATTGCAAACTTGTCACTGTCCAACGACAACTGATCTACAGAGCAAACTACCATCTTCTATCCCCAAAGACCCAAAGATAAATTAGTGTGTGCCAGAATGACAGTGTTTCATCCATCAGTCACTCTGGAAGTAATGAATGTTTGTAGCAAAATATTTAATAATTTGTATAGACTGTTATTTGGAACAAAAAACATGAAAGTTTGCCATACTTCCATGTACTGAAAGCAAAGTAATCGGCGAAAGAAATAACACGATATGCGTTGTAAGAAATTCAATGCTATAGAACTGAATAGGGAAAAAAACTAACTGCTGTCTGGTCATTTTCTCAGGTTCCTGAACTTCTTCAGAACAAGCTACTCCATCTGCTAGCAGATTTGTGCATTGCATGCATATCCTCAGCATGCATTTTGCTGAGACATAAACAGGTTGGATTTGGTTGTGTAATTTCTAATTTGCAAGGGTAGGGAAAATATTTTCAGGGTATATTTACGATACTGGTAATCTGAAAGGCATACTGGATGCCTATGAAGTGGGAGCAGTATAGTGTGTTAATAAAGAGACTACATGATTTTCTACAAAGAGGTCACATGATGCAATCATCCATTGGGAACTACTGGCATGCTAATCACTGTCTAATGTCATCTGATCCAGCAAATATGCTGCCATATGTCTCCTAAGATCTACACCTGAAAGTTAGCTAACCATAATATAAGCAACTGAATGTTTCAAACATATCTGGCAACAATTAACTATCCATCTATGGAATCTGCTAAAACTATATGCTATTGGTCAATCTGGAACTTAGCTAACCACAATATAAGCGACCGAGTGTATCAAACTAATCTAGCAAGATAAAACTTTATGTTAACAGTCAATCTGGAAGTTAGTAACCATAAAGTAAAGCGAATATAGTGTCGATCTGGAAGTTAGCTAACCATAACTTAACCAAATGGGTATCATCCTAATCTGACAATAGGTAATGGACAACACAACAAGATGTAATGTAAGGGACTCTGAGTTAAGCAGTCCTTACCAAATGCCCAGTAGGGCATGGGTGCAGGACGGCCGATCATCGACGTGTACTGATCCACGACGGCCAACGGCGTCGGCCCGGCGAAGAAGTAGAAGTCAAGAAGACCCCCGATGACCTTGTACGTCAGCGAGGTCCCCCTGTAGAACACATCCATGCCGTTGCTGTTGAGCAGCAGCACGGCGTGCGCGACGCCGCGGCCGCCCAGGCTCCGGAGGTCCATGTACACCGGGTGCGAGCCGTAGAGGTCGGTGTTGAGGTTGATGGCAGAGATGTCCGTGGTGTAGATGGTGTAGGGGTCGTTGGGGCGCAGCCGGATGCCCCCCGGCTGCGTGTTCTCGCCGAGCCCGTACAGCGCGGCGTCCTTGGGCAGCGCCGTGGATACCTCCAGGTACTGGTCCTTGAACACCAGCGCGCCGGCGCTGGTGTTGAACAGCGGCTGCCGGGTGGACCGGCGGTGCACGGCGAACCAGAACGGGTCGCGGCCATAGGTGAACACCAGCTCCTCGCCGGAGTACTCGGCGACGGTGAAGGGGGCGCCCGTGACCCTGCCGCCGGTCACGGGTGGGGCTGGCTCCCTCGGGAGCAGGTTGTAGGGGACCTCCCACCTCTGCTTATCTGCATCGGTGATCTGCACGCGCACCCTTTCCCTCGTCTCGTGCCTGCACAGCATTGCGCCATTAGAACATTACCTCAGGGTTCTTTGAATCGCCACTCATGAAGGTCTTAGAATAATTGGAATTCATGATTGGGAAACCATTCGAACATGACATCACTCACCACTCATCAGGGGCACACTCTGATATTGTGATGGCAAGTCTTATAATACTTGGAAACCATGAGTATATCCAGTTAAACTCATTGTCAGATGGCATCACAAGGACACGAAGGATGCAAAGAATGGAGCAGTATTGCAGCTCAATTTTGAAATGCTGGGGTTATCCCCTTCAAATTTGGTAGGCGTGAAATCTAGCATAACATCTCTTCGCGGAGGGGACGACGGATATTCTCCTCAACACTACAAGAATGCTAACACCAATTGATAGGCAGTCAGCAGAACCTAGATTCCTAGAACACCGTGCAACAAAATTAAAAATGCGATGAGCAAGAACCGCTGATTTGTTGCTGGGATGAGCGAAGCGTGTTCTTACTTGACAAAGAGCCTGAGGCGAGGGATGTCAGGGCCGTAGGTGGAGGTGCGCTGCTTCACCTGCAGGCAGCCCACAAGGCCTCCCCCGTTGGGCAGCTGAACCAGGGACACCAGCTTGTAGCCGGACCCAACCTGCGGCTTCGCTGTGGCAACCGCGCCATTGTTGCTTGCCAAGGTCAGCAATAGAAGGCACCACAGGAGGTAGGAGAGGACGGGCGAATGGGAAGATGACAGCATTTCGAGCTGCTCTGTTCTCACTCCACTGGCTTTTCTCCTCCCTCCCTCACGAGCTCCCTTTGTACAGCTACTCTGTGGGCACTGGGCCGCAGCGTGAAGTGCGAGACAGTGAAGACGAGATGCCTAGAGAGAAGGAGAGAGGAAGGCAGCTCTGTCTGTGGTAGTGAATACGAGTCAGAGTAATGGCGGGGAGTGAGCAGTGGCTGGCTGCTGACATGAGACGGAGAGCAGCTCTGCATGCATTGAGTGGCATGCTCAGTGGATACCGAACCTTTTCCTCCTTTATAGACTCCATGTCCACTCCAATGCTATACACACACCAATCACTAGACAGTGGGCCCAGATGATTTGCAAAGACCGGAACGTCAGCTGCTGCTTTTAGAAAAGAGGATTTCCACTCTTCGTACTCATTTCAACAAGAGAAAAGGAAATCTGTTTTCAAACAAAAAATGAACTAATACACTGCCCGGAGACGGTCGAAATTTAGTTCGCCGAAGGCGACTTAGATGCCAACTTGTTCTAGTTACTCTATTAATACATGTATTCTGCAGTTTGAGCTCTCATTTGGGTCTTGCTCTTTCAAACACGTGAATATCAGAGCTTGTCTGGAACGGAGAATTCTCAAAACGAACAATAAAAACAGTGAATAGGTAATGGGTTGTAGTTTACCGTTTTGAATCCAATGGGATGCAGCAACATAAGAAAATTAGGGCAGCAGCAACCTAGCAATTTAGGAGAGATAAAGACACAAAGAAAATAGGTTTCAACACACGTTAGGTTCCCTGAAACACTCTACTAAGCCGTTGCATAAGATTTTGGGATATTCGGTCCGTTGTTCAAAAGGGCCACGTGGGAAAACTTCTATAGAATTTTAATCATATGAGCTTCTTTTAAGAATAATTTGTTCCAAAACTGTCCTGAGATATCACAAACTAGATAAAAAGCTTGTTCTGGTTGCAATTAGATATAACTTGATGTAGGAGCATATCCAAATCCAGTGACTTTCATGGACATTTCACACTCCCCAAGTGCATATAATGACCAATAGTACTAGTTGAGAGCTTTACATATTTGTTAAAATTTTCAAAAAGAAAACCACGAGTTGTAACCCGTGGCAGCTTGTACACATGCAAACATTGAAGTTAAAATTCCACGTACGGCATCTATGATATAAAAGCAAAACATATGCAATTCCTTCCTCGGTAAATCGTGCATGTATCCTTGGATCCAAAAGTTTGCGTGGAGTTAATTGATACCCTCAGCTATTGCTCGCGAATTTTATGAACTCTTGACAACTCCTGAACACGAGTCATAAATAATTTGCACAGTATAAAAAGTAGATAAAAAACCTACTAGCCCATCTTCACCTGATTTTTACCTGCACTACTAGTGTATCCATCGCTTGCAAACCAGGCGCCTTGCTTAAATTGAGCCTCACGCATGGCAGAAGCAGTACTGAACTACAGATCAAGTGATCATAGAATCTGTAGAAGTTGGTCAAGAGGAGGCGCCAGTACAAGACAACAAGATGCGTTTCCCTTTCTTCTAGGAACCGAAAAGATGTGATGCTTTCGTGATGAGAGAGAGAGAGAGAGAGAGAGAGAGAGAGAGAGAGAGAGAGAGAGAGAGAGAGAGAGAGAGAGAGAGAGAGAGAGAGAGAGAGAGAGAGAGAGAGGAAAGCTGCCGCGCACGCCACTCAACAAGTAGATAATCACCGAAAAGCAGAGGGGGATAGTCCGGCCCCATGCAAAGCGCACCGAAAGGCATGTTCGTTCTCGAGGCGCTGCAACCTCTCAGTCCTCACATGCACTGCACCCTTGTCAGGCTGCTGCAGCTCACTCATGCCTAGCAACCGGGAAGATGATCACCCACCAATGACACGTTGACATGGACGTATGAACCGCTGGTACGAAATGGAAGCAAGGTGTTTACGTGCAAATGCAGGTACTTCCTGGTTTCTGAACGATGTGTAGTGGCACGTACGAAACGACTAGGTAGTTCAGTCTTGACGGCCTCGCGTGGAGGGTTTTGTATGGAAGGCTCTCACGGCCCTGAAACTGAGAGCGGCACGGAGCGAGGAACATGGGCGCCGCGCCTTATCTTGGCCGGTTTGGTGGAGCACGCCACGGCGGGCAGCGCGCGACTGCGTGTCCGTATCTGTATCCATCCACGATCCGCGCCCGTGGTCGCTTGCTCAACTTTTCTACTCAACGTCACGCGCGCTTGGACTTGCGTGAATCAGGCGATGTTCCTGGCGACCTCATGGGCACGAAGGCCGGACCAGAGCGCACCTCACCTCCGCCCTCTCGCTCGGCTCTCACGGTCAGGCCATGCACGCATGATTGCTCACTCATCGATCGAGAATAGTTTTGTTTTAGAAGGCAACTAGTAGCTTGTTTATCGCAGCTCGTGCTAAGAATCTTTTGCTGACGGATGTCGGCAGATGTTGGGGCAAGCTGGCGGATCGACAAGCGGCGAACAGGGAAGCGCGGTACAAGGCGACACGGAGCCGGGCAGGCTCGCGTGGCCGCGGCCGGCCGGCGGGTAGGCCCCGAAGACCAAACCCACCCGGCAAATCGGTAGTCGTTCTCAGCCTCCACCGGACCAAGCACGCGGTGCAAGATTAGGACCCGGGTGCTCGGTGCTCCCATGGATCCACATCACAGGGACTCAGGGAGGGGGATCGTTGCCGCGTGGTTTTCTTCCCGGAGATCCTTCTGCGCGCGCGCGCGAATGATTGAGCTCGAGATTTGCTCCAAGATGCCCGCACGCGCCGTTGCGGAGCAAAGTGATGGCTCGCTCGCACATGGACCCGCACTAGCTGCTCGCGTCCCCGCTGCACGGTTGCTTGACGTACTACCAGGCGGCAGCCACGCTGCCACAGCCCTATCGTTTCGAGGTCGACGCAACACCTTGCCTGTCCGATACGGCGGGGCGGCGGCGTCCGACGAGGGAGTGACGCCGCCGCACCGCCACAGGGAGGAAACAGAGCGCTGCAGCCGCCACGGATCCGACGGAGGACGCCAGCGCGTGGCATTGCACGAGTGGTCGCTTTCGGGCTCAGCTGCACCGACCGTACGCGTAGACGGTAGATACATCGTCCATGTGCTTGTGTACTAGTAGCAATAAATACGTACGCCACCGCGTGGCCGCGCGCGGCACGGGTCGGGCGGTCGGGCCCAACTATTGCCGTCAGACACGGCCATGGCCGGGCTTCGTCCGGTTCCACGGCCGCGGCCCGCCCTCGTGTCGTCACATCTCACATGCGGTGCGAGGCGAGAGGCGAGAGGGTTCGTTCACTCGTGCTCCTGCTCACGGGGCCCCCCCGGCGCTGCCTGCCCATATGGCCGTATGGGATGGGACACCGCCGGGATCTTTTCTTCCTGGGGACAGCGCGTGCGGCCAGGCCATCCGCCATGCACGGATCGGCGGGACCACACTGCTCTGCTCCGCGATGAATCGTCGGGCGCGCCAGCGACGGGACCACATTATCCTGCGTGGACGCCGTGCGGTGCCGCCGCGCGCCGGTGCAGAATCTGCCGGAGTCGTGGATGGCCAGGCCATGGGCGTGCTGTTGTGCGGTACACGGCACACCGCCACCTTTCGTGTTATGAATATCGTCTTGTGTACGTGCTGTTCTGTTTGTACCGTGCACGAGCCAAAATGGTGGGCGAAGATTGTAGGCCCTTCACAAAAAGGAAGAAAAAAAATGGTCGATGGAAAAGAGACGACGCATAGACGCGCGCTGCATTTGGTCCGTGGAAGTGGAACCATAAATTCCATGAAATTCTCAGCAGCAGGGAGGCAGGCAGCCAACTGTCGAGCCCACAACGTGGCCCAGAGGCCCAAAACAGGTGTTAAACGGGTTGTCTCACCTTGGACCAGCTCAACTGGGAAACGGGCTGCCCATGTAGCCCAACGCGCCGCCGGCGGCATGTCGTGGCCCTTCTCAGAGCTAAACCGCGGGCCGCTGGAGGAAAAATGACGGGGGTTCGTAAATGAAAAAAAAATCGTCGTAAACAGCTCCTGAATGAAAGACGACCGTGCAAATTGGCGATGCAGTTCGCTCCACCGGACACAAAAATTGTTACCCAAGTCCTACCACAAACGTGCCGTGCCGATCCCCCGCTTGTGCCACAGGCACACTTGGCCGCGCAACAGGGGGTTATTTGCATTCGCCGGGTCGCATTGCATTGTGGCCAGAAAGAAGCGATCAATCCAATAAAGGCTTGGTTCATTATCCCACACCACGTCACCACGTAGAGCAGTAGGCAGAGTTTGTAGGTCGTTATCTCGCTCGACTTGCAGCTAGCTCGGCTCTTCTTGATAAGCCGAGCCGGATTATTTGCTTGCTAGTTATTACGAGCCGGCTCGTGAGCAGCCCACGAGCTTAACGAGCCAATGCCCATGAGTGAAGCCCGATCTCCAACAGCCCAACGAGCCCAATCAAATTCCCCAACCCTAGTCCGTGTATATCCATCCATTCTCCACTACTCTTCTCCCAGCTCGCAGTTCCGCTGCTGCGCCGTCGGCGCAATCATTCGTGCTTCGCGCCCCTCCTCTCTCCCACCGTCGCGAACTCGCGTGCCTGTCCGGCTGTCCCTCCCCCTCGGTGCCATGCGCCCACGCTAGCCGGTCGATCAGTCCCCAAATGACGTCGATTTGATTAGGGATTGGCATCATCGGATCCAGCAACATCATCAAGAAGTTGCACAAGAGGTGCAGTCGTGCAGATTTGAGGCGCCGGTGAGCTCAAATTGGACTTGCTACTGGATTAGAATTTTTTTTTTGAAAAGACTGGATTAGAATTTTGGAGATGAGCGAATGATGCTGATTCGATTCTTGCAAATACGTTGTTATTTGGATCGAGTACTTATGTAAGTACTCTATTATTCTTGGTTTTAGTTCCGTCAAAGATGCTAGATTTTACCTTGGTCTGCTTCTTTTTCTGCAATTTTGAGACCAAATTTACTTTGCCGGTTCGATTTGGATCTTCTATGCGATAGCAGAGTTGGTTCAGGTCGCGAGCTAAACGAGCTCGGCTCGAGCTGCAAACAACCCGAACCGAGCTGACTTTTTGGCTCGTTTAGATAACGAGCCTGGCTCGTTATCCAGCAGGCACGTACGTACGCATGGAGCCTGCCGGTCGGGTTGGACACCGGAAAGGAACCGAACTCGGCAGCTGCCGACCTCGCCTCGTGCCATCGTGGAGCTAGGAGAGCTCAACGTCGTGACTCGTGACAACTCATTGCGAGACAGGTTGCCCTTCTATATTTCACCGCGCCGGTTAAAGTACCGTAACATCTACCTCGCATCGCTTTCTCAGTAAAAAAAAATATACTCCCCGACTGTTCTCGTCATTTACCGACTACCGGACACTTGTGTTGGACGTAGCACACCGTACCAGCTCATCAGCCAAAAAAGGAACGACGGCAACTAAGGTATGCAAAGATGATATCGGCTCTCAAGAAAAATAAAACTATTTTTTACGAGGAGGTAAAATAATAATGACGAGGGAAGAAGTATCTTTTTATCTTTAGTTGCTTTCAACGCAAGTACTACTGATTAAAGAATGCAGACTCGACTTTCTTATATAACTCTTCAACGCAGTATGTGACACGGTGAGACACACCAATATAATATTCTCCGTTGCAATTATCGCAAAGATAATAGCAGCCATCAAATCTACGAGCAGATCTAGCTCGGAAAGACGCCTTTGTTCTCCCCGTTGGAAGATCCGAACTACTAGTGCGCTCCATCTTCATTTTTTTATTTATAAAGCAAGTAATAATTTCTTAGTTCCTCAATTAAAATTCAAATCGAAACCCGCACAAATTAATTGAAACTTTAATTGAAAACCGAACAAATCAATCGGAATTCCAATCGAAATCTGGACAATCAATGCCTCACACGATCACGGCACGGCCTGTACACGGAGTAAAAGAGCACAAAGCTGATAGTCTTATATAGATTTAGATAAAATTTATATTACCCGTAGATCTGCACGAGCACTGTGCTAGTCAGTATCAAATCTACTGGTACGAGCAACACCACCACGAGCAAGAACGACCTTGCTGGTGCACATTTAGAGAGTGTTTGGATCTAGGGACTAATTTTTTGTCCGAGTCACATCGGACATGTAGATGTCAATTAGGAGGACTAAATATGAGCTAATTGTAAAACTAATTGCATAAATGAAGCCTAATTCGCGAGATGAATCTATTAAACCTAATTAATCTATTATTAGTAAATGTTTACTGTAGCATAATATTATCAAATTATAAACTAATTATACTTAATATATTCTATCTATAAAAAAGAAGTTTTGTAATTAATTTATATTTAATACTTTTAATTGAGATCCGATGTAACGGAGCATCCTGAGGAACCAAACAAACCCTTACTTTTTATCATCTCATTGTCTCGTAACTCTCGTCGATATGATGAAAGTTCTTCTGCCTCCCGCTGGCGTATCGTCTGTTCGCGCTCGTTTCTCGTGCCCGATCCAGCTCCACTAGTCGCGTAATTGGAGCACCTTCTTTTTTTAAAAAAAAGAATCGGAGCACCTTGTGCGACGCCTGATGGATCGTACCACGACACGAATATACGGAGATCATCGTGGGTGCTTTCGATTTGGCTTTGCCCACTTGTCCTCGCCGGATGCCCGCACTGAGGTGATGAGATCCATTTGCTCGCTCGGCTGGTCTGGCTTGGAATGTTCACGACTTGTTTAAGGAGACCTTGACCCAGTCAGTGACTCGGTGTGGTCGGTCACTGCTCCACGGTCACGGTCACGACTCACGACAGAGCCGGCTCGTGGATGGGTTCTTGCGGGGCCCACCCGAGCAGAGAGGGAAGGTGCGGGGTGATGTCCGGCCCACCGGCGCCGGTGACGACAGCGCACTGAAGAAAGCATTCTGATGTCAGCCACGGGCGCCCCTCTCTTTGCCGGACTCCGATTCGCGTGTCGCTGCGGCTGCAGCTCCGGCTATTCCGGCTGCAGGTTTTATGAGAGTTTTATACATATTAAATAGGGTTCCATATTACCGTTTTAGATGATATGGTACTGGATTAATGAGGAGAGATGAGATGAGTTTTATCTGGATGAAACTATGTATTCACAGTTACCAACTCTTGATGAGTCTTAAAATTAAATGTGATGAAAGTCTAACAATGCATTGTGGAGTGATTTCACCTATTATTTCATTCGTGTTTTGTTGATATGGTAATTTTGGAAACAACAAAATGAAACCATCCACTGGGATTGGCCTTAGGCCAGTCTCAATGAAGTTTCATTAAATTATATATCATATTATTAATTTTGCTGACATGACGAGAAAAGAGAAGAGAAGAGAGAGTAGTTTCATCACCATAAAATTCATCTGGTACAGTTATCTAGTTTTCAACTATTAAACTGTGCACCGCAACCGCTAGGATTCCGTGGAATCGGTGGACGGGGAAGCTGAAAGGAAACCGTCGCTGCAAATATTCTCCAATTTATTTCAGAAAAAAGAAAATCTTCTCCGGGTCCGGGAAGCACCGCGCAGAACAGCACACATACGGTGGTCGGGTCGTATAAAAACATTAAGTTGGTTGGTCCTCTGAGCAACAATAATTGTCCGTTCAACAACTATTCTGACACTGACGTTGGGCATTTGACCAATCTATCGTGGCCAAAATCCCTTCTATTTTCCCCACTTGCTTGTTGAATTATAGTACGGTATGGCCCTAGCACGAGGGCTTCCAGGAAGCTATAGCATCTCAGAATCTTAAAGGTACCGCATCCATCTATTGGTACCAGCATTTAGAAAAAGCAGGTTGGTGTGCTATTGGACTTATTTGGGAGAATTTAGATTCTGTTCGCATACTCTAGCTAATAGTTAGCTAGATAAATTTAGCTGCTACGGATCCAAAACAGATCAGCTAATGGAGTAGCTAATGATTATCTATCTAATCAAAATAGTAGTCTCATTAGCCGATTGAACCTACCTAATCCCAGCTAAAACTGTCAAAAGACCATATTACCCCCACCCCTTATGTTTATTTTCCTTGCACAAATAAATGGAGGGGTAGCATGGTGTATTGATACGAGCAATTGCTTTAGATGGTGGATCCAAACACACCTAGCTAGCTAATCTTTAACTAGCTAAAAAAGACTATTATCAATTAGCTAGCTAATTATTAAAGACTATTATCAATTAGCTAGCTAATTATTAGTCGGTGAGGATCCAAACGGCAGCTTCACCTATTCTGTAGTGTGAAATTGATTTATAAATCCGGGCTAAAATGAAGTAGAAACTGGATGAAGCTGGTATTTTTAGTTTTACCGGCTTTAACAGCCTCACTAGTGGACTCGTTTTCCTCCCAAACAATGTCCAAATTCGCGAGGTATAGAAGTCCCATGGAAAGTAGAAACCGAATTTCGCTAGCCTCTCGCATCATCTACAGTCTACTACGATGCTTTGGAAAAAATTTAAGTGATTCCCAACCAAGTGAATGCGCGCCAACTTTTACTCTATTTCTTTTCCCTGAAAATTGTCCACAAAGTTGCGTCCTCTAGGGCTCCATCGCCGCTCCAAGGAATCGAGAAATCAAAGACAAAGCAGGGAATCATCAGGAAATAGTTTGGAGCACGATGAGTACTGTAAGCTAGTTTAGTTGCTAGTATTCGGAGTCTCGCATTTCAAAGGCCAGATGCTGTTGGCCTGTTGCAGTCGGTCGCTATAGCCTATAGCTTTGGCCTTCCGTGATCTCCAGTGGCCTCCTCCTCCACTAGCTTGTCCGGATGGGATGCATGACAGCATGAGACGATCGAGAGGACACGATCACACAAAGGACCGAACCGAAATTTCCCTAATTTTTCCAAGTAATTGGCACTGGCACGTAGCGTCGCAACTTGCAGCCACTGACCTTGCTCAACAAGGACGTCTGCGACTGACGTAACACGGACACGCAGCTGCCGGCGCCGAAAGCAACTTTCTTGACTAACGGGAAACGCGATGAGGAAGCAGCGAGCGGTGTCCACCTCCGCCGTGACGCCAGCGCCGGCAGCCGGGCGGCGGAGTCCCCGAGCCCGTCGACGGTCGACACGCTGCTCGCACGGCTAGCCGGCCGGCCGCTTCTGGGGGTTCGGACGCGCGAAGGGAGGCTAGTAGGCTACTGATATTTTGCAGTCAGTCTGTCAGTGTTGCCTGGCCGGCTGGCCCTATAGCACGATTGCACGAAAGCGCGTTGGCGGGTGGGCCTCTGTAGGTAGTCCTTGGCAAAGGAATCAAGTCAGGTTCGATCAATTGGTGAGTGCCAACGAGAGAATTCGGGCCCGTACGTGTCTGCGAGCACACAAATGGGACCATCGTTAGCGTTTGTAACATGCATTGTGAAATGATGGAGGCCCCACACTTCGGCGGCCAAACCTTCCCAGTGGTGGGTCCACGGCAACATCTTAGCATCTCTAGCCCGGCCCAGGCCCGAGCCCGGGTGAATAGAAAGGAAACGTTATCCGGGCTTGGATAAGACGTCACAAGCCCAAAATTTCCGAGCCCATCCACCCAAGCTTTGGCTTTAATAGTCCAAGAAGGCTATGTTGCCCTACGATGGTTTCGTATAACCACAATTTCACATTATACACAATACTAAAATTGAGCTGAGGTCAAATAGGATATTATTAACTTTTACTACATCCGTTCTTAAAATATACGATGTTTACAACATACCAATTAGTTCAATTGATACATGAGTCGACCCGATGCCTTCGAATAGCGTGTGTTACACATTTTTTACATCGTGTAGACTCATCCATGACTAACTCGCGTAGAATGGATGGCTCAGCTTGGTGGTTTTACATACTACACTACACTTTCATGGTCGAGGATAGACACTAACATGTATTTTTCGAAGCAACCATCGACGCCAAGTTGATCACAAAACCTTTCCTCAACTTTAGTGCTTGGACTTGCTTACAAGAAAAATGATACACGACGATGACTATGCCAATGTCACCGAAGCTATCCCCTAGCGAACTGACGATGGAAGCCATCATCAATACAAATTTGAACACGAAACATATCCCAAACTTTGCGGCTTTTAGTTGCTTCATAAAAGAGTGGTACAAGATGACAATTAGACACGTCATTGAAGCCATGGCCTTGCTAGCGCACAAAATCAAGTATAGGCTCGAAAATTGCATCAATTCCGACCAGAATCACAGAAAAGCAAAATTATCATATGAACTAATGTCATGATATATTAAATGTATTTCATTTTCCACCCACCAGGGATTCGGATGACTAATATCTCAAATCTATCTACACACTATAACTCTCTGTTTGAGTTCACCATGACTTATCATGGGTTTGAAATGGTTGCATCTAATATAAGTTTATGGGACCAATGTGCATCATAGTTGAGCGTTGTTCAGCTTCATATCGTTAACTCCCATCTACCTAAATGTTTAATTTGGTGGCTTTACATATGGTACATTGGATCCTTTTGTTCATTAGATATGGTCGAGGACAAACTGATGTGCCACGTGCACTGAAGCAATCGTAGATGCCAAGTTCAAAAGGAAGCCTTTCGGCATTTTTTTCACATTACATGAAAATTCCAAACTTTGCCACTTTCGCTTGGCCTCATTGAAGAAAAGGTATAATACGACAATTGGTTCGAGTCTCATTGAAAGCGCCGCTACCGTATGACTAACAATTCATCAAAGGTATGTTCATAAGTTTCCATAATTCCAACTCACATGTTGTGGCACGGGTTTGTTAAGAGCTAAATAACGTAAAATTATCATGGGCCATTATGGAAGTAATGTCATTATCTCTGCAGTACTCTCTGATTTTTTATTCCGTCTAGTTGGAAGAAGGCGTCCAACCCAAAGCTGCATCAAGCAATTTTTCGCTTGAATGATACATGTTAGTTTGTTGGGCACAACCATTTCAAATCAAATGATAAGTAGTGGTGCCTTCGAATCGATAGTTAAGAAGTTGGCCACTATTGCCCTCAAATAATACTAGCTAAAAACACTTGATCCCAGCTTAGAAAAATAAGACCACTCCCTGGCAGAAATTTCAAAAGGAAAAATATTCCGGCACAATTGCCTTTCGCCCTCCTATTCCCTTCGCTTGCTTATAAGCCACCGGCCTTTTTTCTTTTATTCCAAAACACTCCTGAGCCACCAGACGCGCCCTCCTATGCCCGCTCCTCCGCGCGCACTGCCCCGCACGCTGTGAGGCCAAACATGGACGCGACCGCCGCCACTGCCAAGCGCAAGCGCGCCGCCACCGACATCGCCGCCGCCGACCCCGCCCCCGCCGCCGCCGACGAGGCCTCCGACGCCGAGGTCGAGGAGTTCTACGCCATCCTCCGGCGCATGCGCGACGCCTCCCGGCGCATCTGCGGCGCTGGCGCCCGCCCCGCCCCGCGCGCGCCGGCGTGGCGGCCCAGCTTCTGCTGGGAGGACTTCGCGACCCCGCCGCCGCCGGCGGCCACGCCGCCCGCGCAGGCGCGTCCGGACGAGCCCGCCGCCGTCGCCGCCCCGCCTTCGCCGCAGCCGCGCGCCGGTCTCGACCTGAACGCGGAGCCGGAGCCCGAGGCGCCGGCCACGCCGCGGGCGGCGCGCGTCCCGGTGTAGCGCCCGGCGCAGCACCGCGCCAAGGAGTCTCGGGGACGCTGCACGTACGTCAGCACGTGCGTGGGCGTCCGCGTCAGCTTCGCTGTTGGGTGGTGGCCGCTGAGCGCTCACCGGGGCGGTGGTCGGCATCTGCCATCTGCATCTCCCGCGGCGCCGTGGTTAGTGGTTACCCTCCTCGCTGATAAAGACCCGCCATGTAAACGGTAAATCGGTATGGTAATTAGATGGCTGGATCTCCCTCTCTTCTCCCGCGTGGGCAGGCGAGACCGGTTAATGGGTTGTAGGCACGCCTGTCAATCCCAGCAGTTAATGTACCGTCCAAACATGAACAAATGTTTTGTTATTCGTTGTGTCTGATCTCAGATGCGCATTAACTTGTGACTGTTGACGATAGCGCGTCTTTTTTTCTCTCTCAAAAAGTTGTCTACAGTTTTCTTTAAAAAAATTCAGTACAGCTCTTCAACGTCAGGGTTTGTTTCTTCGCATTTCTCCGTGATGAAGAAACTGGGGTTCTTGTCCAGTTGTCTTACCGATTTGAGAGGTTACTCGTCATCCTGTTAGGACAGACTAGAAGCTACTACAACTACAACCACCGAAATGCCTAACTGTGCGTATCTCGGTCAAACAAGGCTGGATATGAATATATGATTAGAGTAGTACGCCCGTGAAGACCGCACCATCATAGCACGCTCAAGTCGTGTACCCTGTATGCTCATTATTGCTAAACTTATTCAATTCTTTTTTTCTGAATTAGTTGTCCCGGTGACCCATGTGTACAAGGCTCTTGACTTTGTGGGCGCACTTCGAGCGCTCCGCGGCCGCCATTCCGTTCCCATGCAAACAGCAAATTTGGCAGGATAGCCGAGCCTAAGCCCAGTATCCTGATCCTACTTTCGCTAAACATCGGAGGGCCAGCGTGGAAGGAGGAAGAATGTATTCCACACTCCACCACCTTTCCTGTAGCTAGCGATAAAGGAACCACTTCATCACCCTCCTAGAAGAAGCGCGCGCTTTCTCTGCCGTCAGTCGTCACAGCTCCATAAGATCAGTCCATCTCCAATTCAGAGCTCTTTGGGTTGATCTCCAGGGAGCAGCTGCAACTAACCAGTAATTAGTAATATCCGTTCTATCTAGAGGGTGCTTACATTACATCATACTGTGGCTCACGGCCCGATCAAAAACTAAGTAAGGTTTCGCGTGGAGCCAAATAAGTCAAGCAATTTATGGGCAAACTAATCCGAGACCCCCGATTTGTTCTTGACCAAGCGTGGAGTCTCGCAAAACTAGCAAAAAAAAACGGAGGTCCTTCGTCAGTCGTCACCGGTTGCTTGCCCGGGTTACCTACATTAAGATTGATTCGGAGCAAACTAAGCTTGATCTCCGACCGACGAGCTAGCGTCGCAAGTTTGATGATTTCGATAAGACAACGCGACGAGGACGAGGAGACCAGCGACGACCACCATGTATATGCACGGGTCAAGCGGTTCGCACATGGCAGCAGCGTGTACGCTGCAGGGGGGAACGGGGACCGAGCTAGGTAACGCTAGGGGTCGGGTCGGTCAATGCCGGACGGGGAGGCCCAGCCCCCCGGTCCGTCGTCGCGTCCCGCACGCGCGCGCATGCGTTGCGCTGTTCGCCCCGTAGTACCACGTGCTGCTGCTGCTGCTGCTACTAGATAACAGCAGACTTGAACGGTAGACGCAGAGCAGCTAGCATCGTCGTCGTTGCCGCCGGGCACATGGCTGTGCGTGCGCCGGTGCCGCCTACGCGCAGGCGTTGGGCGGCGCCGACGCCAGCGGGCGCACGTCGGCGCATGACGCCAGGCGGTGGGCGGATGTGTACAGGCGGCCGTGCGGGAGATGCATGTGTGGTCGGAGGCGCCAAGCGGAGCCTCCTGATCCGGGCCGCGAGTTGTTCGTGCGAGCGGCAGCGTCTGCCGGATGAGTTTGAGTGGCCTGGCTCGGTCGGCCTCGGCGTCGGCGGGCGGCGGATATTTCTGGGCGATCGAGTCATCGAGTGGACGCCATGAATTTTCAGGGGCTCGCGGATCCCTCATCTCTGAGACAAACGCTACCTCCATCGCGTATGTTGTTGGATGGGTGGTGCGGTGCGGCGGCCACCATCAGCCCATCGCGTCGCGACGGGTCCCTCCGGCAATCTATTTTCGCTGTCCCCCGGCCCGGCCCTACCCTCAATCATCCATCATCTGCATAGGTGAGGGTGAGGCCCACATGTATGGGTGTCCAGGACGACGACGACGACGACGGTTCGTGAGTGACCGCAGCCCAAGAAATCAGGAACCGGGCCGACATGAACAGTACATCTTGGCCATGATGCTGTGCGATCAAAAAAAAAAAAGGAAAAATAGAACCAGAACGGGGTGGAACCCGAGTGCTGCTGCAGTCACAGCCCAGATTTTTCGTTCGCGCGGCCCAAGAGGTTATTAGACGCTAGATGGGCCAGCAACGTGGACCAGAACTCCAATTCCGCCTGCGATTTTGTTTACAGGTTAGGAAGCAGTAAAAATATTCACAACCTCTAAATTTTACAGTTAAGTAAAAGTATACTCTTATTACGCTCGACAACCACACGACGTTTTTTCAGAGTTTAGAAATCTTGCGGACTCCTTGCGGAGTGCACAAAATGATTTTGGGGCATGGTTGATAGAAAAAGAATGGAAAGTACTCGGTGAAATCAGCATAGCGCTTACTAGACTCTGAAAGTCAACAGCAAGATGCCCAGATTGAGGCGGTGATACTAATATATACCTAGCCGCCAGATGCCCAGATCTAGCATCATGCTCCATAGCTGCATGCGTCCGTGCTCATCCCATGACGTCCGCGCGCGTAAACAGCTAGTACGTGCCAAGCCACGCCCGCCTACAGGGTACAGGCTGTGTGCCCGTGTGCGATGGAGAAATAAACTTGTGCCGCCGAGAGCGTCGTCCCGTGCGCGGAACCGAGAGCAAGGGGCGCGACCGGTCCGTCCAAAGACACAAGGAACCAGCCGGGACGGCACCAGTCACGGAACGTGAGCTAAATTAAAAGGGGCCAATTTGATACAGCAGTGTGAAATAGCTAAGAAATAAAGAGCATTTGCATGTGTACATGCACGCATAAAAGTATGCAAGAGAGAAATTTTCTTTGGAAGGAGGGCCGGGGCCCAGCTTGGCCTTCACTGTGTTCCGCCAGTGGACGCCACCGCGCGCGCGTGCGCCGTGCGGCACACTGCACGCCGCCGGCGCGCCGAGGCGAGAGTGCGTGCCACGACCCGCCCACGCCCACGCCCACGACCACGCCCACACGGCGGCCGGCCAGCACCGGGGGTCTACACGGCCGTGATAGATGACGTCCCTTCCCTCCGATCCCTCCGCATCACCTCCCACTTTGCCGCGTCGGCTAGCTAGCTAGCCGCCCCCTGCGTGTACAGGAGACAGTTAGCTACTAGGCCGGAGGTTGTGAGCTGATCGGCTGGCTGTCTGGTGACCCGATCGAGTCCGTGTGCGTGCGGTGACTCGACCCGCTCGGCAACAAGGGCGACCGGACGGGGCGCTAGGGAACAAAGGCGCGGCGCACCAAACCCACCGAGCCGTCACAACCCACACGTACGAAACCCCAACCGCGCCACTTCGCGCCAGCGCCCTCCATCCCCTGGCCGCCAGCCTGCCTACGCCCCGCCCGCGCTCCCGCATAAAAAGGCGGCAACGGACGCGCGCCCTCCGCCTGCCGGTGCGCGCATGCTCTGTATTTGCGGCCACCGGCAACTGCTCTATAAACCGCACCACGCATCTCTCCCTGCGGCTGCGCATGCGTTCTGCATTTCTGCTTCCGTCGCCGTAGGCACCTCGATCGGCCGGTTGGTTCGTTGCTTAGTTTGCTGGTTTTCGTGGCGGCATGGGCGAGGGCAGGGAGGAGGGGGCGGCGGCGCCGCCGGCGGGGCAAATGGCGGCGGGGCCGGCGGCGTCGTGGCGGCTCAACGTCAGCGACTTCCAGCAGATGCCGGAGCGGCCCAAGGAGCCGCCCTTCGTCACCAGGGTCCTCCTCCGCAGCCACGGTACCCCCCACTCAACCTGCTCCTCCTCTCGCCGCCTCCGCCTCTCTTGCAATGTTATCATTCAGCTCGGCAGATTAATGGCAGATTACATGCTACCATTAGTTCCCCCATCGCCATGCGACGCCGCCGCGCTTCCGCTAGTTGGTAGCCCGTGTTCTCGCGTTCGCCGTTCCGTGTCGTGACAAGCCGATCCAGTTGGGAGGAAACTGACTGGAACCGCCAGCACTAGGCGGAACGCTATTCTCTAGTGATCTCAGTTACTAACTCCAAAGCTAATAATAGCACCAAAAGATCACGGCGGGCCTCGGCGATGGTAACAACTAACAACAACTAGAATATAATGTTGCCTAGTGGCGGACTGGATATACTTTTCAGATCTTTTCCCGATCACCACTTTTTACCAGCCAAGCATGCAACAAAAGCCCCTTGCATTGGACAATTATTTACTTACTGGAAAGAATCCAAGAGCGATCGTTAGATACTTGTTGGATTCATATGACACCAAAGCAAATATGAGAGGGAAAAAAAAGGAGGCATCAACGCCACTGTTGCATGCACGAGTTAAGCCCCCTTTTATTTATTCGTGGTCCTTATTTGCACACTTGGGGTATCCTTTGGTACTCATTGATATCCATTTTTTTATAAAAAAATTACTTTTACGTTTTAAGCTGCAAAAAGTGAGTCACTTTGCCATCTCATCAGGTATCCTGAATATCGACACTCTGAACGGATGAAAAATGATAAGAACAGTTTTTATGTATTTAAAAGATGACAGTTTTGTTATATATGTCTCATACTCATTGAGCATACATATATTCTCCAGAAAGCAGTCGTACTCAGAGTCGGTCAGAATTCACAAGTAAAACAGAGGGGAAAACAAGAGAGAGTCCAGTAACTGTACTGATGGATGTGAAATTTCTAACCTTTGTTGGCCTTGCTGAAGAGGGAAGAAATGGAACGAAAATTCTGGTGTGGGGTCTCCAGCTTCATGCAAGCTATAACTTTTATTTTCTTTTTGAAAAAAAAATGCAGGCTAGACCAATATCCTATACTAATACCACCACTTTTCTTGTTGTTCCTGACCTGAAGGCGGCGTTTCAATTGAAGCGTAGCCTTGTTTTGCAAGCCATGACACGGCCGAGGGCATCTCTGCGGGGACTATTCTTTTTAGCCTGGCAATCACAAGACGATTAATTATAACGTCGTCGCTTATTAGAGCGAGAAATCCAATCGTGCGGTGGCAAATTAAACAGATCTACTAATCTGTCGGCGAACCTCGGCCGGCACGCAACGGGAATGTAATGTTCGCCCGCTGCATCGGCCGGCCTTCCTCTGCTTCCACGTACGCGGCATGCAGGATCATCGCTTCGCTTGCACGGCTGCACGCACGCGGCTCGGCAGCCTCCCCTGGATTTGGCGGCGCACGTGTCTTTTCGTCCGAGCAAATAAAGGTTTTGTCAGGAGTCAAGAGGGATCCGTGTAGAACACCGAAAGGTAGGAGTAGCAGAAGCCCATTAGCGAGCCCTTAATCCTTATCATGAAGATGCAATTCTTCGTGTATTTTTGCTGAAGCAGAAGGCTAGGAGTAGTTGAGTAGTCAAATGTGGTTTGGGTAAGATCATCCCTGCTGGTAGGTGTTTCAGAAAGGCGGTCAAAAGTTAATCCGGAGTGCACCGCAAACAGGAACTAGCTAAGCCAGCTGCATGACGCGAGTGCTGGCACAAGATATAGAACTACTCCTACACAACTTTATAGATAACTAAGCAAGACGCAACGATCTGCTTTCGGCGAGCTACCATATGTCACCGTCGTTGCTTTCAGTGCCGAAACCTCCAAGAAGTTCCCACAGATGGAACCAGTCGATCTGCACTCAGAATCCACGGGGATTCGCGAGGCGCTACGAAGAAAAATAGTAGTAACTGCTGCTAGTAGTTCGCTACAACCAACTTGACATTCGAAATTGATGATGATGTATGTCTGCCTGCCGGGGGGGGGGGGGGGGGGGGGGGGGAGGTTTCCACACAGCTACTGCGCCGCCCGGTGCATAACTCTGCCGTCGTCGTGTCATGACCGCGGTGGTGGAGGGATCATTCCGGCGGCAGCGGCCGGCGCAGTCGCCGTTGCCATATTGTTCACATCTTTGCACGGTTTCTTCCGGGCCTGGGAACGGGGATCTCCTCCTCTTTTTCTGAGGCATCTCTTTACAGGCGTCCGGCCTCCGCTCGCCGCTGCAGACACGAGGCCGAGCGCCGACTGAGTGCGCGGGACGCGCGCGCGCGTCGCCTTCTCGCGCGGCGGCCACTTGGCGCCCCACGTCGGCGCGGTTGGCGAGCGAGGTGGTCCACTCCGACGGGGCGATCGGCCAGTTGGGCAGGCGGGCTCGTCCGCCCACCTTGCCGTGCCGTCTCCAACTCTATCTCGTCCTCTCCGCGAGCAGCAGACCGGAGCGATGGCTCCGCTAACCTAACCGCGCCGTGGCCTCGTCGCGTTCTCTCCCCCGGAAACGGAAACCGATACCGTGGCGACGGCAGGTAGGCGGCGACGAGAGCAGGCGGCCGGCGCGACCAGGAAACCCCAGGACGCATCGGGATTGTACGTACGCTACACGCGGCCGGCAAGCCCATGCCATGCCCAAGCAAGCCCAACTCAGATGCGGTAAGGGAAGAGGAGGGAAGCCGGCGCGAAACGTTCCGTTGCGCCGCGCACCTTTCCGTTCCGGGTCACGCGCACGCGGGCGACGGGCGGGGGATTCGCTGACAAGATATAAATCCCTCCGAGGCGGTTGTGGGGAGAGATTGGCGGCGGAGCGGTAGAGCCGAGTTGCACGCGGCCATGCACTAGGCAGAGCAGCCAGTTGATCCCGACGGCGGGAGGAGGCCATGGGGAGCCCGAGCCACCAGGGACGCGGCGGCGGGAGCGGGGAGGACGGGGAGGAGGCCGGGTCGTGGCGGCTGCGCATGGGCAGCGGCTTCCACGTCCCAGATCGGTTCCACCGCCAGACGCCCTTCTACGCAAGGATCTTCGGCGGCTCGCACGGTGCACGCCCAATCTCTCTTGTCTATTTCGTCTGCTTCCCCTCCCTTCTTGCGCTGGTTTCGCCTAGACCTTTCTTGTACCTTCTAGACGGAAAATCACACGTCTCGTCGCTATGGATCTTTCGGGGGCTTTGTGAATTATGGCATTGGTTCTGAAGGTAGAGCTGTTCTTTTTTCTACGTAGCTGAAACGCCATACTGCCTTAGGCATGGTGCAGCCACTAATTTTGTTTCTACTACAACCTGGATGCTACTCTGATTCTGGGAGCAAGGAAACAGTGCAGTTTAATATTGTAGCGAAAATAAGATCGCGACAAGTCTTTGTTTTCGAATGTTCCATGCTACGCCTATTCTAAACTGCACTTCCTTAATTTGGTCGCCTCTGCTTAGTCGTCGATTTGCTGCACATGGTTTCTCTTAGTCTCCGGGAACCATATGCAGCTGAATGACATTACTTATCAACAAGCCCTCAGCATGTCCTAGCTCCTGCCTGCTAACTGTTAAATAAATAATTGACCCATCTCAAGTTACTGTCACCGTATTTCAGACTTGCCTTCAAAGCAAAGAGGCTTCTTAAAATGCATTTGTCATCTTAACCCACTGGCATGGTAATGCTGGAACATGTGTACAGTCAGGTGGTGTGATTTTGCTTTGCGTGCCCTTAATAAAAGCTGATATAGGCGTGCTGAATCCTTTGGTTGAAACACGGTGCTGAAGTTACCTTCGGTTGATCAATGTTTCCCCTCATGTTCTGTTTTGTAGTACACCACCTCATCGCCTCTAACTGTTCAGTTCCAAATTTCAGGGAAGCAGAGGAAGATCGCAAAATATTACAAGAAACAAGAGAATCTACTGAAGGATTTCAGCGAGATGGAGACCATGAATGAACTTGGTGGCTTAGATCAGAATGGTCTTTCCGAGGTGCAAGTCCATTCTACAGATTTTCCGTAATGTAGTATGCAAAAAAGCACCTATAGACACTCAACGTTGTTTTCATTACAAGATACTGACTGAATCCTCTTCTTGATTCTCAGGAAGAGTTAAGGCAACTGGCAAAGAGCGAAAGATTTGCTATTAACCTCTCGAATATAATCAATCTGATCCTCTTTGTTACAAAAGTTGTTGCTTCTGCCAAAAGTTTATCCATGGCAGTAATAGCGTCGACGCTGGACTCTCTACTGGACCTGCTGTCAGGTTTCATTCTTTGGTTTACGGCGCACGCTATGAAAAAGCCGAACAAGTACAACTACCCGATTGGGAAGAGGCGCATGCAGCCAGTGGTAAGAACCTTGTTCGTCATACCGAATTACTACTTTGGTAGATTTTGCACTGTGAATTTAAGATGATCTCTGTTTTGCAACACAAAAGAAAACCTGGGCAGTTCTGAAAAATCGTGGTATTGTCCATTATTCAGAATCAGTTTACTGTCGAAGCGTCTTCTTTTTGTCGGATCGAGTCTTGCACACAAGTGTTGTTCTGAATTCCTGGATCATTCAGTGTTGACTTTTGCTCCCGGCAGGGCAAACTGAATAATTTGACATTTGTTGTAGGGGATAATAGTCTTCGCATCAGTAATGGGCACACTTGGCTTCCAAGTGCTGATCGAATCAGGTCGCCAGCTGATCACGCAGGTATCGGTTGTTTACCTTTCTCACAACAGCATACCTTCTTATCTCTGATTTGATTGCTGACGGTAATCTCGTGCAATGGCCAAACGAACAGGAGCACGCGAATTTCCAGCGCAAGCAGGAGCTCTGGATGGTCGGCAGCATGTCCTCCGTCGCGGTCGTGAAGTTCTTCCTCATGCTCTACTGCCGGACGTTCAAGAACGAAATCGTGAGGGCCTACGCCCAGGACCACTTCTTCGACGTGATCACCAACTCGGTCGGCCTAGTCGCGGCGCTGCTCGCCGTCCGGTACAAATGGTGGATGGATCCAGTTGGTGCCATACTGGTGAGCGAAATCCCAACACAGCTATCATCTGAACATCGATCGTGAGTTAGAGCAGTGCCGTCAGTATAGTAACTTGAACGGTGAACAATTTTTTTTTAAAAAAAAACTGTAGATCGCGCTGTACACGATCACGACGTGGGCGCGGACGGTGCTGGAGAACGTGGGCACGCTGATCGGCAGGTCGGCGCCGGCGGAGTACCTGACGAAGCTGACGTACCTGATCTGGAACCACCACGAGGAGATCCGGCACATCGACACGGTGCGTGCATACACCTTCGGCACCCACTACTTCGTGGAGGTGGACATCGTGCTCCCGGGGGACATGCCGCTCAGCCAGGCGCACGACATCGGCGAGTCGCTGCAGGAGAAGCTGGAGCAGCTGCCGGAGGTCGAGCGCGCCTTCGTTCACGTCGACTTCGAGTTCACGCACCGGCCCGAGCACAAGGCCGAGGTCTGATGGCTTGGCTAGTGGCTAGGCTACTTTCTTACTCAGAGCTCAGACCAGTTGTAGCAGAGCTGCTGAAGATCTGATGACATAAGTATTTGTAAGACGAAATGCAACATCATTTCTTGAGCCCTCAACTCTTAAAGGGCATCTAGATGTTTTTTTACGAAATAGGCATTTTCGTCCTTAAACTTTCACCCAAGGCTCAATTTGATCCCTCAACTATCAAAATGACAGTTTTAATCCTCAAACATATCTTTTAAGCTTAATTTTGTCCCTGGTCCTATGTGGCATGCCAGGTGTCGTGCCAAATCAGCAAAGAGTCGCTAAAATTTCATTGTAGCTTTGTACATACATTTAAAATGTCCCTTCTACCCTCCAGTATGCAGCACATGTCCCATTAAACTTATTTGGTTGACATTTTATTATGTCTATTTGCAACCACTCGTGTGGTCTAGTTGATCTGGTTCATATGCAAGGAGGAGGCATGCGATTTTATGTACAAAAAGTAATATATTTGACCGGTAACAAAAGGCACGGAAATAAATATGTAAACTGAAATAAAAAAATCACTAAGCAACGTAGTTTCATGGCTATCTTATTGTGTCTTTCCTCATGTAACAGGATGCCTAGCCTAGTGAAGAAGAAACGGGAGGAGGGTAGGGTTAAGTAGTTTTAACTTTAATTCACATGTGCTCGCTCATCTTAGCTGACTTGTCGCTGACATGGCGTGACAACGTGGCATACCACATAGTTGAGGGATGAAATTGAGATAAAAAGAAGAGTTTAAGGACTGAAATGATCGTTTTGGTAGTTGAGGAATCAAATTGAACCTCTAGAGAAAGTTCAGGGATGAAAATACCTATTTACCATGTTTTTTTGTCGTTTGATGGAAATTGGAATACCGTTTTGTATAGATCGCCATTTGTTGTTTAGATGGCCCCATAAGCAAAAAGTTTCTACTCCAAATCCGAAAAAGGAAAATCCATCTCCAGTCTCTCAATTTCTATTCGGAAGTATGTCCATCTTAAAAGAAAAAAAAACATGTACCTGAGGTCAGATCGTTAACGCAACAGCTCATAATTCGGAGATAAATGAATCATACACGGTAGCCAGTAACACAAATTCAAGTGACAACATAGATCTTCATGGCAGGCTCCATCTGTCCATAATGCAGAAGCGGATAGAAAACATGATAGAATTTAGTAGACTAACTCTAAATTTCAAATAAGCTAGCTATTCAGGCTTCAATTCAGGTTTGTCATATGCTGCTATATTCTGAGGTTCACACTCTGGGCTGAAGAGCCGCACAAGCAGGGCTGATGTCGCGCTCACAGAGACTGCCCCGCATGACGCCCACCTGAGACTCCTTGGAACTGTTATTCTTGGACCTACAGAATAGAGACAAGGTCAGCAAAATGGTTCTGAGTTCTGGGTTGACCCAAAGTACTTGCACAGTGATAAAACTCAACAAGTACAACTGACAAGATGCATATAATTGTACAAAAAAACATATAAGGAGGAGATGATTGGATCGACAGAAATAATGACCATAGTGAAGGCGGCAGAGCACCCAGAAAGCCAGACCACCACCAACGGAGAAGATGCCAGCAGTCTGCCGCATCAACCGAGAGCAGGGCTTTGATTCTGGCCGCATCACCTCCCCTTCCGACCATCCCAGCGCTCGCCGCAGTGCCATCGTGATTCTTGGTTTCTTTACTGATGAATATACTAGTGATTTGCTGAAGTTGATAAAAATTACAGCTGTTCAGACTTTACAGTGCCTCCTGGTTCCTGAAACAAGAACAATTAGGCTTGTGTTATTCCTTTCCGTTTCAAATAATCCCAAACTAAGGATACGTCCCATAAAACATGATCGTGTGAATTTGTTTACAATGTGGCTAGTCTGGTAGCATTAATATACATGAACTTATGCATCGACTTGTCGTTTATTATCCGTCTTGCTGACCACTTTAATTGGGGAAATTCTACATCATCTATCGAATTGACAATTCTAATATCCAAACCCCATTTCAGTCAGGAAAAAATTGTGCTACACAAAGACCGGAAATTCAATCAGCCATGGGCTTAATGCACAAGAGAATCGAACTTGTGCCTAGTCTACAGATGGTCTTTTGGACGACTCTGTGCGATCAAGAACTTATGAATACGAGCCACCCATTCTGTAATAGATTAGGGAAAAGTAACATGTCAGATATCAGACCACAACATCAGGATACAATGCAGTGAGATAAACAGGCCACCCAACAAGTACAACTCATGTCATGGAAAAGGGAAGCTATAACAAAATGTCTGTTCCGAAAACCACAGATAAGCAATGCATATCTTAGTCATGGTCCGAACTGCATGTTTATGCAATGGCAATATGCAGGTGAAACATGAAAGCACAAGCTAGAGAAGCCATCTTTATGCTTATCCATCCAGCTATTCGTAATCCTATGAACAGCCAACGCTGGTTAACAATAAATGGACTTTTGGAACGCCAGAGTAACAGCAACCTGCTCCGATTCCAAACTGCGAGAGGAAAAACTTGCTTCCAGCAAAGTTGCCGCAAAAGCAGTTCAGGAAACCTAGTTCACCGCCACCTACTTTCATTCACAGCCGAATTGAACCTAGTTTATTTACCCAGAAAAGTTTAGGAAAAAATACTCAAGGCTCCTCCCAAGCAGCGTCGCGCACTAGATGTTCGACGTATTGCCTCACTACCTCAGCAACCCGTCAGCACAAAATTACCAATTACTTGCTCCACGCAGCCCCCCGCCCCACAGAAAGATCAAATCGACAGCACTAGACGGACACAGCGCCAAGACCGGAGAAAGCTGCTACTGCGAGAAGGCTATGGCTTCGGGTGCAGAGGTACGTACCGCCGGCTTTGGTGGTGGCTGGCGTGGTCCCCCTTGCGCGACGAGTTGACCTCCCGGAAACCCAAACGGCCACGAGCCTCAGACCGGGGGGTGGGAGGGAAGGGATCCTTGCTTCACGGCGTTCACGCACGAGCGGCGCCGGCGAGGACGGGCGGAGCCGAGAGGGGAATAATGAATCAGGAGGAAGATGAAGTCGCCGCCGGGTTCTTTTTCTAGAGGAGAACAAGCCCACGCACACAGAGGTAGAGGTGGGCTGGGCTGAGGGGCGTCGGAGACTGGTGGGGGGGGGGGGGGGGGGGGGGGGCGGGGGGTTTCTTCGCTCGCAGGCTGGGAAGCCCAGCACCAGTGTGCAGTGCAGGTGGCCCCGCCTGTCTTCTTCTAACGAATGTGTATTCGCTTTCCCCCGTCTGCTGGGAAAGCTGCCTGGTGTGGTGCCAACTGTGCGTCCATCCGGACGTGCGTGTACTCGTCTAGCAAGAGCACAAAGGCTTTTCCTTTTTTGGCCGAAGAGAAGCGCAAGGGCAGTAGTTTTGCACCTTTTCCATTTGTTGACATGTCAGGTCATCGCAACTGCAAATGAAGATGGAGGTTTGTCGCTGACAGCGGGCCACGGACACATCAAGTCGCGTGATGATCACCTACCCCCTCACCCTGCCGAGGTACCGCCAAGCTGTCGAGTCTTAACCCTTTTCCCATTCCTGACCACCAATCTGGATGGGCATTGCCAGGCTATAGGAGAGCTGCACATCTTTTGTATTAAGAAAAGAAAAAAATATAATAAATTGCACAATGCTTGTGATAATGCACGCTACGAATCGAAGCAAATTGCTAGCTAAAATGACACTAATTTCCTTGCAAAAGAAAAATGATACTGATATTAATAAATTGATAGCTGTGACGGGGGGCCGGCCGTACCTCAGCGTCAGCGTCATCGTCATCCCCGTTCCCCAGCCAGCCATGCATGGTTGTGCAGCTAGTCGTGGCTCTTGTGCGTCTCAACTTGCACTGCGGCAAAAGCTAGCTAGCTGGTTGCAGATTAACGCCAGCAATAGTTTAACCGCATGCCGGTCCTTCGTCGCCACATCGATCGATCTACGTACGTACGGCAGGATTAAACTGACACCGCTACTGCTAGACAGTCATAATCTACTAATACATCAGAAGGGCCGGGCCGGGAGTAATTTTTGTAGTTACATTTAGCCATTTCTTTTAGGGAAACAGGGAGTGTGTAGTTTCGCCAAAAGAGAGAGGATGGAAGTGGTCCTGTGCTGGTGGATGGTTCGTCTTCCAATTCCATGTTTTTAAGCAGCAGGCATTAGTCTGACTGTCGTGCAATGGCCTGCATATCCAGTTATTTTTAGTTGGGCAGGAGGAATTCAGGATCTATCAGCAGGTCCTACTACTCTTACATACCTAGCCTCCTCTGAAGTCGATCTTCTTCCAGCATCGGGAACAGGCCGTGTCACTTTGCTACTACCCAGTGGGCAGTGGCTAGCTGCTTGTACAGTTGTACCAGCACGTACTATTTAGTATTTATCATGCCGCACAAGATTTCTTTGGAACGTTTCAGGGCATCATCACTCCTTGATTCCCGCTGCTCACGCGCATTGTTTTGTTCCGGTGCGGAGAAACAGACTGCTCACCTTCACGGCGTCACCTGTGCGCGCTATCTGCGGCTAGCTAACGAGTAACGACCCCTCTTCCTCCCTCCCTCCCTCCCTCCTCGTCGCCTCTTTCTCTCCTCCTTCCTGCTGCAGGCTGCAGCTGCTCGTCCGGGAAGAAGATAGCACGCACAGACGTCGATGCAAGCGGCGGCGGATAGGAGGCCGGGAAGGAACTTCGAAGAAGCACGGCCACTCCGGCGACGACGACGCCATTGCCTTGCGGTACCTGTCATCATCATGTACCTCGTGTGTGTATGCCTACATGGGCATGGAGACGTTGATCTCCTAGCAGCAGCGGTTCCGGTGGGGCGCCGCGGTCCGAGATTGGCCGCCGCAGGGTCGCACGTTGTCGTGGGCTCTCGGCCAATACCTGCAGTCGTCGGCGCCGGAGGCTTGTCGCCTTCCCCCCGGTTCGTCGACGACAAGCGGCGGATTCCAAGCTGTCCCGATGCCCTCCACAACAGGTAGGGTCGAAAACTGAAGCTCAAGCTTGCTGCTGGCAACCGCAGCTTAATTGTAAGTGTGCACCGGCGGTGTCGATGTGTATGTGATTTTGGTTAGTTCAAAATTACTATCTCTTACAAGCTATATTGAAGATCGATGAGCAAAATTAAACCACGGTGGCTTTTGAGTGTCGTACCATCTGCAAGCATGCATACCCGCTTTGCTTGTTTTGCTTCAATTATTTGTACATGTTTTTGTGGGAGTATGTAGGTGCTTTCAGTTCGAAATTCTAACAGGCGTAACTAGCATACATGAGTGGTCCCAAGTACATACATATCCATTGGATTGTAGCAACCGTTGCGCTCCTCCAACGACTCTCCTTTTTGCGTTCGTCTGCTACTCCTAGTAATTTACTTGATCATCAGTAGTGGCTCCGGTCACTGACTTTCGGAACTCTAGTTTCTGCACAAACATTTTGCAAATGCACAGTAGTATACTAGTAGTACATCAAAAGGCGGGGTCCACCATGTTATGGTTATTTCCAGCACACATGTCTGCATGTTATTCCTACTGTGCCCACATGTACAAGAACAACCCATGTTTTGGACGATCCTCTTATTAGATTGAGCGTCGTCGCTCAGCTGGGCTCAGTGTCTTTTTATATGGGAGCGAGCAATCATGGACAGAATGATGGGAACTTCAATTTCAGCGACGACGACAGACCACATCTCGGCCGCCGGCCGCCGGCCCTGTGCCGGTGTGACCCTGCCTGCCCCTGCCCGCGCCCCCCCCGGAATGCTTAGCTTGCGAGATCACCGTGATCCGTTTTGGACATGCTGTCGCCGGCCTGAAACTGAAATCAGGCGTTGTCATTCAGGGAGCGCGCATCTTGCTCTCCGGACCCCATTTTTCTGGATCCACCGCTGGATCGATCTATCTATCCCAAGTGTCCGCGCGGTAGTGGCAACAACCAACATTATTGGATCGAGATCCCACTGTGCTAGCGTGCTGTTCTGAACGCTTCCGCCTTCATATTAAGTTCAGATCGAGACTAACGCATCTGTTCTGCGTACATGTCTTCTTGTCATCGTTGCTAGCTAGCTACCATGTGATCTTTGGCTTGAGTTGTTAGCTAGCATGCCGACGCACGCAGCTAACCGCCGGCCGGCCGGCCGGCGGTTTCGGGGAGGCAGATCATACGGTGGATATGTGCCGTCTTCAGTCGGCGTCACGCGACACGGGCGGATCCGAGCTCGGAACAGCACCAGAACGTGCGCGCTCGGGGCCGGCGGTGGTGCTGGAGCCACCACCATCTCGTCGTGGATGCGGCGGACAAGGCAGCCACGGGCGCCGGCCGGCGGCGGGTGGCAACCGCAGCAATTTTGCGCGAGTACGCAGCGGCCCATGTAGATCAAATGAATGGTTGCAGGCATCCTGGGCTCCTCCGAAACAAGGCCGTGCACGTGATCGACTCTTTTCTTTTCCTTCTCGGAGCACGGCCCATGTACTAATGTACGTGGTCCTGTTGTCGTCAGGCTTCTGCTACGTTTACACAGGTGAGACATTTCAATGGAATAAATACATACAGTTAAAACGTAAGCGTACAATTATTTTTTTTGTTTGCAAAGGTGGATGAACATGCATATCTTCGGAAAAAAAAGGAACATGCGTGCATATCTTTGCAAAAGAAAGAACATGCATATATAGATTATTACGGGCGTTTACTAAATACTCCATCCGTTTAAAATTGTAGGTTGTTTGTTTTAGCAAATCTAGATATATAGATTTTGCTATATATGCATCTATATATACATTGTATCTGCATACATAGCAAAATTTATGTATCTTAATTTGCAAAATGAACTATAATTTAGAATAATAGTAAATTTAATGTATCTTGATTTGCCAAAACGAACTACAATTTGGAACGGAGGGAGTACTAATAACAATAATGACATCTACAAAATTACGGAGGGCATGATAAACCCGCAATGATATCTGACGATCGAGCTCATATACTGTACCGAAGAATAAATTAAATTCTTCATCTTCTTCCCTTTTCTTTTCATTAAACTTCGGTAGGTACTATCTTCGAAGCACGTGACACAGGGGAATGTCCAAATAATGTGTGCGCTCTACTGCATGGTAAAGAGAAGTATCACCGTGGAACACAATTTGTTTATGGGCACCTACTATGGATATATTGCTTGACATTTTTATACCGTGCGAAATTGAATGATGTTTTTGGTTGCTTCCAAACTTGTTGATGCAAGTTGGAAAGACCTCTGATAGCTTACAACTTCTTGTCTTCTTGATGTTATTATTTTCAATGTTGTCTTATATATATTCACAGTAAAAAAAAATAGCAGTCATCTTCAGGAAGGGGATATATTGCTCCAAAATGTGAGATCATGGAAAAGATGAAGATATGGACAAACAAGTTTAAATTTCGATCAGAGATGATCGACATACATAGATATATTTAGAGAGAAAAATCTTGGCCAGTATCTTCATATTCATAGATGTACCCTTGAATTGGCAGAGCTCATATAGTGGCAAGTTTTTAGCGTTGTGCGTGTGCCCCCACCCCCCTACTGACTAATATATATGTCATATAGTAAAAGAAAACCAGTAAAGTTAACTATGCAAGGGAAAAAAATAAAATATCTGTGGATAACCATGACAAATTATGCTAGAATTGCTATTTGCAGGCTACAATTATTGGAGCGACATGCATGACACAGTTGTGTGTTTTGTTGCCATTATATTTGCCACTTCTGTGTTTTGGCTTTATTTTGAAGGGGGCAGTCTCTTATGTCCTTTTATCATGGCTATTGGAATCCATCATTTCTTTTCAAGGATGACCACGTAATTTTAAAATTAGCGCGTGGTTTGGTCGATCAAGGAAGATACACTTTAGAGAAGATGGAAGAGGGGAGGTTAAGAGAATAATGTTCCCTTGAACTTCTTAATTAGAGGAAATGAAAACACATTGCCCTAGGGTAATGTATAGACTCTAAACATATGGTGGAAAGGCATAGTTTATAGATACTAGAATCTCTTAAAAATCACCCTAGATGACAAAACTAAAAGGACCAAACTGTTTCCCACTTCCCACAGAATATACATTTAGCGTGGGACAGCTCTCCAGTCATAGCCAGCTTCATAAGGTTTTATTGCATTAACAGCTGAAGTTTGTTGGATTTGGTTTTCCCTTTATTCATACGACTATGTTCCAGTAAAACCCGAGTATAGTTGTGTAAAATTCAGAAAGCGGATGCACATATACATAACTGGGAGGCAATCCGATACGCAAACACAATTGATTGGTTAATTATTTCTAAGGATCTAGATTATCTCTCAACATCTGCTTGCAGGATTTTAATTTAATTACAAACTAATTAACCGTGTGCCACGCTACTTGTATGGAAATTGCTCATGATTTCTGCGGAGTATGTACAACACATGTTTAATAGTTTATATATGCAAGCAGGAATGATACGTACTTAATGAAGAATTAGCTTCCTACTCAGAAAAATATAAGTTTTTTTAGCACCTTAAACATGAAATATTGCCATTTTTGATGATGTCATTATCAAGAATTCATTGTAGCATTTTGGAAATCTGTGCGAGTCAAGTAAGAGTGTTTGACCATTAATGGCACATACACCCTGAATGCACATGAATCTAATGTCCTTCCCAGCATCATTCGGATCTTGAATAACATAAGAACTTGAAAACTTTTGCAATCAGTATATACGTGCTTCATCAAATGAATTATATATTCTTCAAATCAATACGTAGAAATATCATTAATCTATACTATATATATGTCACCCATATATTCGGGAAAAAGATAACTCAATTAAAGACAACCAAAATAGTAGACTGCACCGCACAGTAGGTGTGCTAATGGATCTCCAACAAAAAACTCAAGACCGAGAAATACTTAAAAGATACCACGCTTACAGTGCAAATCGATCATTTATCGGATAATAGCGTATGCACACGAATATTATTGCGCTGTTCAATTTTGACATCAGGGAATCTATACATATATAGATCGTACCATGTTTGCATCAAATTAAACCACACTACTGCTACCATTGGGTGCAGAGATACTTAACCAGCTACTTGGCAAATTGGCTAAAAACCTCTGCTCTTCGTTTGTCAGCTCTTCCTCAGCTGTTTGGAGATGATCAAACCCTAGCTAACTTTCGCATTGTTATTTATGCAACTTGCCTCCCCATCGACATGCCTTTGCCATATACATTGAACCTCCCCCTTGTGGGGGCGCCGCGTGCACCAAGAAAAGGTTCTCTCTCCCACCACAAAGAACAACTACAAGTTGTGTGCACCATGTATAGGGATAGTCAGATACTCTCTGATAGCTAGGCTCGCTTCTGCAAACCATGTTCGCTTTGGCGAAGATTTAGCAGAGCAATCTTTTTGTTTTTTCATTCATGTTTGCAGGAGAAAGAAGATATTAGCTCATGCACAGGAAGTACCGGGCGGAGCCTCTTGCGCTCATTCAAGAAATTAAACATTTTGTTAGTTTGATATTTTCTAAGAACAAATAAATCCATTTGATTTCAGGGCTTAGTGTGTTACCTGTTGCCAGTTCTGGCATACCCTACATCTCGTCATACGTGGAAAGCTAAAATGGAAAGTAGAAACCAATCTTCATTATATATATAGGCAAACGCAGATTCAATTGATCACAATTCTTTTATTTTCTGCGAGTAGATTGATCCCACTCCATAATCATAAAGGAAATCATTACATGAGATAATACTAATAGAGCTATATCCGGTGCTACGTATATCGATCATATAATTACACACTGAGCATGGAATATACACGAAGCTCTCTATACATGATACCTATACGATTTGACATACGTCACAGAAACATCTGAAGTTAAATAAAGGGAAGAACAGAAAAAAAACGGAGTATCATACATCAGACAGGCAAAAAAAAAGGTCTGCACTCAGAACTGTTGTTACACGATGTTTTCAAAACTAGAGAAAGTAAAAAAGACTCCTACGGATTAAGACATACTAAGGCGAGTTCGATCCTGTCAATCAAAAGCCCCACTTGATCACATGACTCCATCATCTAACTCTAGAATCTGCCATCGCCAAGCCGAGCTTCACCGGCTCGCCTCTGTGACAAGGCTGTTCGTCGTCGAAGTCTGACGGCTCTGTCTTGTGCGCCGTCGGCGATAGACCTAGCGTTAGGTCCAGGCCATCCGCACGCTCATCGCTTTCTCTTGGTGGCTCCGGTTCGGACTGACTGACATGAGAGACTTCGACGGTGTCCACCGAGGCGTTGCTATCGGTCTCCGGCACGGCGTCATGGCTCCCAGAGTACTCGTGGCTGGGCTGGCGCGGCGCCCAGTTCAGCGGCTGCGCCTGCCGGACGTCGACCAGCATGGCGGCCGACGGCTGAGAGAAGACGAGCTCGATGGCGGAGTCGCAACCTGCTGCCGACCTGTGGGCGCCGGACCGTTTGAATTGCCCGCGGGAGCTGTTGGCCATCCGGTGGAGGAGGGCGGCAGCCACGGCGCCTTGGTCTGCTTGTCCTTGCCTCCTGGCGACGTGGCGGATGTCACACGTCCGGAGAGGCGGGACGGCCGTGGCGGCGGGCGGCGGCTGCGCGATGGGCATGCCGCGGAGGACCGACTCGACGGCGGACTGGCAGAGCTGCCAGTTCCCGGACCAGAGCAGGCCGACCGAGCCGTAGACCGGGTTGAGCATGCGGCCGCAGGCTTCGTACAGCAGAGACCGGAATATTGCTGCAAGTACACGGAGATCACATGAGCACAGCGCCACACAATCCGATCCGCGATAAGCAGAGCTGGCGCTAGGTGGTGGGTGCATACACGTACCGGGTCGGACGTTTTCGGGGCCGGCGGTGATGAGGTTGATGAGGCCGGCGCGGCCGTAGAACTTGGCGAGGAAGACGGTGGCGTTGCCCTGCGCGTCGGGGCTGCGGATCCACTGCAGGCACGGCCGGATCGCGCAGGTGTCGCTGCACCCCTTGCGCAGCACGCGGCAGCCGTTGCAGCTCATCCGCATCCTGAATTAATCACTGCACCCGCTCACCGGAGGTCACCGGCGGCGCTACGTCAATAGTGGGGGAGGGAGGAGGGAGCGAGGAAGGAGACGAGCAGAGAGAGCCCGGAGCGGAACGGTGTGCGTGAGAGGGGTGATGGAGGCGGAACTGCGGAGGGGGGTATATAAAGCATCGGGAGGCGGAGCCGCCGCGTCTGGTCTGGTTCTCGGGAAGGTGGAGACACCAGGCTGGGAGCGGAAAGCTGGTTTGCCGAGTGGGGCCGTGACCTGGCAAATTACCCAACTGCCCCCTATCCAAGTTGTATGGTCTGAATTGGATCGCAAGTTTCATGCACATAGACAGGTGAGGCCTAGAGGGTTGAGCGTTAAAAATTAAGAAGATCTACAGGTGGTCCTAGGTCGGATTCAGCTGGGTTGAATAATGAATAGGACTAGTTGCTCAGAAAAGAAAGAATCTAGTGGAAGGTTCTATCTATAAGAAGAAACAAGTAACATTCTACTTTTCTATTTTTAGTACACATAGTTATCTAGGAAACTGTCTCCAAAGTGAAATTATTACTTATATTTGACGTTCTCACAAACCTATATCAACCTTGTATCCTCGTCTCCAATCCGCTGTTGCACGTATATGAATATTATTTTCGATAAGAAAATTTTTATCATTCATTCTTAAGGTTTTATATTGAGACGACACATACATAGATATGCCGTAGCTATATACATTAGGTCTTCAATTCAACTCATAGCCGAAAGCAACCAAACTATAGAGTAAGGGCATGTACAAAGAAATGTTGTGGCAGAACGCTTGTAGGGAATTACTTTAAAGCCTGCCATGGTAAAGGCTACAAAGGTTTCTATCATATATCAGTAGATAGTGTCGCTATTTCGTCAGGCAGTCAATGGCTGGAGCCGTCCTCAAGCAATAATCCTTGGAAGCTGATGCTCTCCGTAATATTTCAGCACAACAATTGATATGAACAAGTCAGTAAAAAATGATTTAGATGTGTTCTACTGAATATACACGTATAGAGAGATGAATGTGCGTAGGTGTGGGAAAAAAATAACCGTCAGGCCGGGCAAGGAAGAGAACTAACGACGGCCATGCCGTGTCTAGGGCAGGAGGGGCATTTCGGTAACTTCTATGGTGGGACTCGGTGCCAGCGCGTGGCATCCATGCTCGTTGCTGCCTTCCGGTGCCTTGCCACACCGTGCGCGCCTGCGCGGGACTACGGGGGGCGAATCGTCGCGCTCGCTCGCACACGCCGCCACAGCAGGCAGGCGGCCTGATGTGACGACGGACCGCGCCCAGAAGCTGGCCGCGGCCGGATGGATCCAAGCACAGCGCCGCGACTCCCGCGGCCGCGTGAGGTCTCGCCGCGTGTCCCCCTCTCCTCTCTGTGATCTCCCAGCGACCTGGGGGCCCCGTACTGCAGCAGCGGCCGGTTTCCTGCTGGGTCTCTCTCCTCCCGTCGTCCTCCTCCAAACCGACGACTCCAACTCAGCTAGCTGGTACCCTGTGGGCGCCCGAGGTCCCGATCCATGGGCGGTTTTGCTCCACCTGCTACTTGTTTATAATTACTCACCGCTGATTCCCCTCCCCTTTTCGATCCAACTTGGTAGGAGTATCACGTCTCTTCGATAGTCGTTCTCCTCTTGGCGAGTCTTGTATAGTTTTATTGTACTGTTACCAAAATTGAGAATTTAATAACTAAGTTAGAGGAATATTATGGTGATAAAATTTCTCTCATATCCCATGAAACTCCCCCGCTCTCTCCTCATAATGATCCTGCCATGTCAGCAAATTTGCTGATGTGACATAATATTTAATGGCTACAAAACTCCTCATGAAGCCTCCACTGAGACTACCATATCAGCAAATTAGTTCGTAGCTGATTGGTTGTTTTGTTCATGTCCCAAATCACTGGTTGAGATCGTTAGCACCAATTACCTCGTATCTCTGAAGAACTACATATATAGTAGCTATAACTTTGTGTGTAGCATATATGATCCACTACTTCTTGTGCTGGGTCGACTACCGTACCTGTACTGCATGTGTGATTAATAGAAGAACATATGGCCTAATAATTAATCTTCTTTGTACATGTAACAGTTGGGTTCTTCAATTAAATTATTGTTACATGTCAATTAAAATTTGTAATAATGAACTAATTGTGTATTTTTGGCATAGGTGATCACAAAACCAATAAAATAGAGGTTTTATTTGTTCTCACCTGAACAAATAATGGTTTGTGAATAAACTAAGAGAATCCGCAAATTATTTTCTTAATAAGGTGCGGTACGTTGCTGGTGAAGCCGCTAATCTGCCCTCTTAACTGCCATTACGAATTGAATTAGTATACATGTGATTCGATGCTTTTAAGATTCACCACGTACCGAACCATGCAAAGACCCGGTGGTATTAGCAGAAAGCTAGCTCCACCTCATCCTGAATATTATCATATGGGATAGTTGTCCGTACACATTTCTAATCTAGCAATGTTCGTGTAATAGGTCAGCTCTCTGCGTCAATGACCGATGAGAATCCTCGTCCACTTGGTGTACCCAAAAAAAACAATGGTGACGGTGTTAGGATATTTTCTTATCATTAGCATTTGCTTAAATATACTTGGAGGGAACAGCCAAATAATAAAAGGTTTTAAATGGAACTGTGCCCGTCCAGCAGTACTAGTACGATCTATATATGGCAGCAAATCACGGGTCAGATTAGCTGCTATATATCACGGGTCAGATGAGCTTAGCAAATAGCTACTAAAAAAGTAATACCCAACGACACTCTTTCTTCATCTGCTTACTTCGGTGTTCAATCTGTCTCAAGTTAAAAAAAAATCCAAATAGGTGAAATTATTGTTGTCCGAATTTGTGACCCCCCCTCCCCCACCAAAAATAAGTTAAATCCAGTTCTTATGGAGACCTCAAAAGTCAATTAGAATGCCTTCATGCTTCAAGTATTAGGCAGAGGTAGCTCTACTAGTTGATGTTGCTTGGTGTTATATTATTGGATTAGTCTCCTGTGCGGTACTGCAAGGGGGCTCACCCGATGATGTGTGGGCCCGAGGGCAGTGGGGTCTATATGTTAGTGAGGGAGTGTCCCTCTGCAGTACTGCAAAGGAGCTACTTCCATATTTATCTATAGGTAAAGCTAGTCCATAGGGGATGATGTACATCTTCCTTCACGTCTGGTTATTTGAAAAAGAACTCAAAAATAAATGTGTGGAAGTATTTTTCATTTTCCTCGCCACTAACACAGACCAGCCTCTATATGTTGCTTCGTGCATGAGGGGATAAGTATCAATCTAGCAAACTTGTGACTACATATATACTCCTTGAGACAAGGATTCAAAAGGACTAATTTAGATGTACATATTAGATAAAGGGGCATACAAAGAGTTTGATTATATATATCTAGCTGCTACTTTTTTTATTTTAAAAGCGAGTATCCTCCTTGACACATGTAATCATAAATTTTGTTGAATATGCACCAATAATTGTACACTTATGAATATTTAGATAAATCAAAATATACAAAACAACGAGCATTTCCCCAAAAATATGTCTATGTAATAAAATAGTCTATTTGATTTTTTAAAAATAAATGTAGTGTATATAACAAAATTACAGTTATTTACAGTAGTGTTTGGAGACTTCTGCATGAGTTCAAAAAATACAAAAAGTCATGGTATGTACAATATGACTCACATAATAATGAATGACTAGCTAGCATGCATGGCAACACATGAGTTAGACAGAGAAGGCCTTATTAGTGGGGTACTGGGGTGTCTGCTATATTTTGGATCGTATGGGTATATGCTGGAATGATATTTCTTTTAATAATAAATTAACGTATAACCTCCTTTTCGCAGACTTTTCAGGGCACATACTAGCTAAGATACTGAGATATATATCATTGCAGAAAGATTAAAAAAGCATGACATCATAAAGGTGAAACCTACAATAATGCATGCAAGTGGTGGTCATGAAGCTTTGGAAAACACAAACATCCCTTTCATAAGTGGTCAACTTTTGAGTTTTGAACATCCAATATAAAGCATGTTACACGTACAGTCGTGGTATTCACAGACAAGCACACTGCAAAATGCTATTAACGACTAAATTAATCCGGCTAACGTATTCAAAGTTTGCTTGCAGCTGTTGTATTGATTTGCTTGCAGATGATGCATAGTGAACGAAGCTCATCCATTACTATTTACTAGTTTTTTCCTCTTGCATACATTATTTTGTTCAGCATCAAATTTTGTAAGATGGTAGATGATAGCATGCATTATCTATTCTTAGTTTTAATAGTTTTTTGTGTAGTTTTATGGGTGTTACTGTGCGTTTCAAGTAACATCCTAATGGCAGGTAACACTGGACGAGAACATATCCAATGCTAGTGGCTGTTACAGTGCTACCATGCAGTCAAACATGGTAGTACCTAAATATTTGCATGAAAAACTATTCATCCAAAAATACAAATGGATAGAACATGCAATCATCTATTATCACCTAAATTTTGGTTGATCAGCAACCCACGACTACTCAAGTGTCGATATCTCTTTTTTGTCTCTTTATTTGTAATATTTTTTACTTGATCTCAAAATTCCATGATGATTAATGCTCGCATTCTCTATCTATTCATATTTTTAGATGAATTTTCCCTACACCGATTTAGGTGCTACCGTGTGTTTTTAACACGGTAACACTAGCACATAGGTAACCCGTCATGCACTGGATATGCTCGCATTCCTTTAGTTCGGACCACGTAGAGCGCTAAGTTTAGTGTTGAAAATATATATAACCAAGAAATTGACCTAGCTAGACGTACATCCGCTGCAATGCGACATATATATAAAATGTGGGAGCACAAAGAGAGGAACGCCATTAGATAAACAAACGACTTCTAGACCCAAGACTATTTAAACCAAACCATGCACAGTGCGGCGCAAACCTGCAACCGCTCAAGAATCTAGCGGGGGATCGAGAACGTGACTCGCTCCGCGTACACACGTCCTAGTTTTTATAAAAGTTTCCACTTACGTGGATGGCAATAGCTAAGCCATGACATAGGCCAGATCAATATGGCAATATGGCATTTGATTACGGAGGCCCTGGAGCATCGTTCACTGCACCCGGCGCTCCCGCCCGGGCGGTGCTCTGGTTTTAGCAACCCACTTGGCGATTCTTTACCGGCGCCGACTAGATTAGCGAGGGCGCGTGGTCTCCACGGGGGCTCGGCCACGTGGCATGCCCGAATATGCAGCTCATCGATCCGCTTAAGCTTTCTCGATTCGATCGAGCTGGCAGTGTGTTCGAGGCACGGTCCAAATCGATAAGCTTGACCAGAACAATTTGATGTAGTTTAATTTAAACCATTTGAAATATTCTTTGCAAGGGCAGTGAATCTATCTCTGGCCAGCCTCCGGTATGTGTGCATGTATTTGGGCCGGAAGAGGGGATGACTTCTCTAAAAACTATCGAGAATCAATTTCATCTTTGAGCATAACTAATAAATTTAAGATTTGAATATAAATCTCTCTACAGTCCCAATTTATAAGTTGGAATTGATTGGAGTGTTTGGAGGTCGGTAGAGTTGATTCATACCGGATGTTAGTCTGAGAGTTTGAGTTAGGGAAGGTAGTTTAGAGTTAGCCGCTACATTATATCGATCATTAGATTAGATGAAGGTCGATGAAGATTGGGTTTCTGTTTCTTGTGTACCCACATAGCTAGTACACCAAACAGCCCCAAGGCCGGAGATACACCAAACCTTGCAGAGAATATTTCAAATCCTTATATCTAATTGTTATGGTCAAGCTTATTGATTTGGACCGTGCCTCGAACACATTGCCAGCTTGATCAAATGGAAAGATTTATTAAGCCAATCAAGGAGCTGCATGCATATTCGGCGAAGGCGTACCTGAGGTGATGGTATAAACAGCTGACTAAAGTGGAATTTTACTAAAGTAAATAATAAGTTAGATATTTTCTGTGAAATATTCATGTGCCGTGCATATTCATGGATCTCTTTTATGTTTTTATTCGGACTATCTTGCTTTTTTATAAGAAAAAAGGCTATATATAAGAGTCATACAAATGAAACTTCTGTATTCTAGACAGTACTAAGCTTAGAAAATAGGATTAATAATTATATATCCATGCCACTACAATTTCACTAGTTTTGAAATATGCCATTACAACTTTCAAAATCCCCAAATATGTCATAATGATTTCTTTTTCTTAGATATGCTACTATGTAACTTTGTAACCAAACCACCCCCATTTTTGTGTGCATTGAGGGGAAAAGGGGAAGAGGATGGCAACTTGGCAAGGGAAGTTTGGTCCAAAATTCTTCATAATGATATAATCACAATTTTTAACTTTATACCAACCTCATATTTCGGAACAAGTAGAGTTGCAGATCTTTAAAAATAGCAGATCTGACAAAACTTTGCCATCCACGATTTTCTCTCTCCCAGGCATGCAGAGCTGAGTTTTTAAAAATCGCTGATCTGACAAAACTTTGTCCTCCACATTTTGTGGGACTCATCGCGCACGAATCTCCTGGTCTAAAGGGCAGATTCCTGCCCCAGATCATGTGATCGCTAGGTGCATATGCAATGCACCTAGCTCGGGAACGTACCAGGGGCGAGCAACTGGGTACCAATTATACTACTTGTGGACCGTGACAAAGGATTCCAAGGCACTTGCCATAAGATCTTCTTTTAGGGACAAGTTGCTCTGAACTTGTGTGCTGAGTGCAGTGTGCATCTCATCTCATCGAGGCTGGCATTGTGGGTTAGAGTTGGGGTAATCTAAGCTTTTCCTAGCCATTGGGTTTTAAAAGGTGAGGAGATGGTTGGTTCCGACACCCACCCTTCTAGTAGGACTCTACGCTTTAACCCGGTGCATTGGCACTTTCTTCTAGTTCTATGCTTATTTTATTCATTTGTTCGGAAAAAAATGCTTACTTTATTCCCAAATGGTCCATTGGTTACACCAGAAAGTTTTACCATGGCCACGGGCTCCGACCACGGTCAGAAACCGAGCAAATCTCTAGCTGCTGCATGAACTGGTTTGCGAACAGGGGAGCTCGTATGCATAGGCTTTGCCTGTGATCGATTTTGACGGTGCCGGCTCCAGCGTGTTAACCTGGGGCGGTTCAGTAACACATCACCACGGTCGTAGCTGTTGGATCGCGCAGGGGCTGTCCTCCCTCCTGTCCTAACTGGAGCTACTACTACGAAACACTCACTGCACTGCCTCTCTGCGCTTGACCTGCCGGCCGCCGCATCAAGAATGCCTCGGCAGGCAGCTGTGGTGTAATGGTGTTCGCCGGTCGCCGCCCTTACTATGAGCTAAGGCATCTGTTTGTTCTGCTTGATTAATGTCCAACCGATGAATAACCGCAAATAATGGGGGATTGATATGCGCTAATGTTCAGGGTCCCTCGCGCGGGTGCGATCCATTCCATCGCAAAGCAACAGTTCACTTTTATTTCTTTTATTTTTTCTATTTCTAAAATATTTGTCTCTAGTAAACCAATATTTTTTCCAAACCAACATTATTTTAAAATCATCATAAACAAAATTAAATTTTTGTTCCTCCACGGTTTATTTGTCCATATTTAACAAATCATGATTGTTTATAAAGTATCTGTTCCTTTGAAACTAATATTAATTTTTGTTTCCTATAGTGTTTAAATTTTTATTCAAGAAAAGGTACTCATTTTGTTCCAAGTAAATAGATTTTTTGTTCCATGGCAACAAAAGTTGATTTTTTTTCATTAAACAATTTTTTTAAAGTTTTCCTATATTGCTAACATTTTGTTACACGAGAACAAATATTTTTTGTTTAGTTTCTCAAGTGTTCAAAATTAACGAATATACATTTATTCGTATTAAACATTTTTATTTCTTTGTATTCCTCTACTGTTTAAAATATGTTCGAAGATAACAACTCTATCTATCTGTATCAATCAAATTTTCTTTTATTCCTAGTAAACAAATGATTTGTTGCACAGGGTAATAAAGTCCCGCAGATTGCCTTTTGAAGATTGTACTATAATACTATTTTGTTCAAGATAATATTTAAACCTAGCAACTGTGAATCAAACTTGCTCTAAAGTTTCAACTAAAAAAAATTATCATTCTATATGTACTGGTTGCTGAACTATCTAGTCTAATCGACTGGAGTCTTTCTTACGCATTCGTGAATCAATCATGTATCGTGGTTTCATTTGTTCTCAGTTCAATTCTATTTATTCAATCTTGTAATTGAAATAATAAAAAATTTAAAAGACGCGGAATACAAAAATATACGTTTGCACAGCGGACCAGTACTCGCACGCAGGTAGATTCGGAATTTGAATTATGGTGTTTGAAATTTAACCTTGTATTATTTTTACTATCGAACTGGTGAAAAAAAAAGGAAAAGCTTCACAGGGCACGCACGGAAAAGAATAGTTCTCCCTATGTTCATCTTGCTCCTGCTTCACGCGACCACGAAGAATCAACATGAGCCATCAAGATATGGGCCCAACAAACAATCTGCCCTTGCGCCAACCCACTTCTGCGATGTGACGAACTCCAGTCACGCGCGTTGCGCCTAATAGCACCCTTGATATGTATTATTATGTCTCGTGGGCTGTTTATGTAAAGCACCGAGACTTCAGAGCCCACCAAAAAAAGACGCGACGGGAGGGCGCGGGCAAACTGAGGCCCGGCCCACATCTATATTTAACGAGTTAGGCCTAAAAACAACAATTAGGCCCAATGTTGCCCAGATTTGGCTTCCCATTTTAGAGCTGACGCTGCATGGATCTATACAACGATGGGCTGGGCTGCACACATGTTATGGAGTATCTGCGACCCATACTCCGCTAGTTATCTAACACACATACCTCAAATGGGTGTCAATGTAATTTTCCTTTCTTTCAGAGGCCCCTCGGTACGAGGGCTTTGGATGTAAAAGTTCTGTATTAATAAACGTCCTACCCTTTTCTCAAAAGAAAAGTTATCTAACACAAATTATCTCTTTCCTCGAGGGTTTTACTTTTATGCTATGTCGGATACAATGTCACGAAAACAAAGAAGGTGGATGATAAAATATTGCACAGATCTGATGTCACATCTAGCATATAAAACTGTTTATGCACTCAAAACTCCGAGCGCCATGAGATCGTGGATAGTTGAAAGTGGATAACAAAAAGGTTTTTTGGTGTATAGAAGCCAAGGAATTAGGACACAATGCCTAACCTGATATCGTTGGCAAACGGGTACCTCAGTACCTGATGCTTCGTACATGTCAATGTCAGTGCTTCATACAAAGTCGTTGATTGGCATATGTCTCAACAAATGTGCTAGTTAAGATGATTTTAGCCTCATCGAAGCTATGATCCTGTTTGGATGAACTAAAATTGAGTGCTAAATTTTAGCACCTATTAACACTCACTAGCTTATCAACCCGTACTTCCGCACGGGCTAATTAAAATTAATATAAAAATAAGGCTTATAACTAATAATTACAATTACCTATCTCACGCCCTGTTTCATCAATTAAATATTCTAACACATACTCTAAAATACATATTTATCATTATCTAGTTGTAATAGATTTTATTTGCATCACACCTCCATGTGTGTTTGATATATATTTAATTGAACCATTTATTTGTGAATTGGCATCTTATCTCTTCCATCATACATAAATACATGGTGACACATATCGTAGGTAGAATTTTTACATAAACAATAACATAAATAATATATTAATAATGATAGAAATACTAATTTAGAATTCTATATTGGTGCACTTTAATATTTCATTATAATTATATAATTCAGCTTTAGATTTAGGGTTACTTTAACTTTTAATAATAATATAATTGGAAAATTTATATGCAAATTTATGGAGTTATTTGTATTATTTTTATAATGGCATAGGTGGATAATTTACACGAAGATTAGGGGGGTTACTTTTGTTTTTTAAATAATGGTAATTTAGATACATGTTTAGAGTTTACTTTAGTCTATTTTCATAATGACAGAGGTGGTAATTTATTAGGAAAGATAACAGATCTAATGACTATTATGATTAGAGTTGTCGGATTGATGGTCAGATATTTCTTATTTTTGTGAGAATTTCTAGGATTTTTCTATTTTTTTAGAGTGTCCACCTAGGATCCTGGTGGCTTCACATGTATGCTTCAAAAGGAGCCTCTCCAACTTTCCAATTAGTAATAGTAAGATACTCCATGCTAAAATTTTTGAATTTTGGCTAAAGTTTAGCCCACCCCGATAGCACTCCTGTTTGGAGAAGTTAGTGCTAAAGTTTAGCAGTTTTGCACATTTGCGCTTGGATCCAAACATCCTCTATATCTATCCTGCACAATTTGCGTGGATGGTCTTGCTAGCATAAGGAAAGGAATGAAATTTCAGTCGCCGCATATATCGTGGACACACATAGTGCTTACGGGAGCTGCTAGATTTCAGTGAGGCAAAGCTGCCCCTCTCACTGGCACGGGACCAACACAGCCAAGATACCCCCACGCGCGCGCCAGGTGCCTAGGATGATGGCTCTGCCTCCCGACATGGCCACCGTGCTAGATTTGTTCTTTGACCTCCAAGGCTGCAACCACCACCAGGTTACACTGCACACACACCGAACAAAAACAAAATCAAAACCAAAAGGCATAGATGCTGGTAGTAATAATCAAATCTCGCAGATGAGATGCCGACCATGATGATGGCATTATACCAAAACCCCAGGCGATGGAACGCATATCGCATATGGGCTTACCTCGTAATGCAAGTCACTTGACCCAGGGCCTGTCTGCTGCCCGGCCTCCTCCCCTCCATCAGATCATCACCTAACTCGTCTCCCAAACAGTTCGCCGATCGATCTCGCTTTGTACTAAGAAGATCGCTTGCTTCTGGCTTTTCCTCACGTCATTTTCTCATCTTTATCTCACGTTGGGCCCCATGCATGCGCCATGGCCATATCTCTCCCTCTCGCGCCTCCAGCTTTACGGAACCCTATAAGCAGAAGCTAGCAGCTTTGCGTTCTTCCCCACCGATGATCTCTCTCCATTCCACCTCGCACCGCCACTTTCCTCTCGAGCAGACAAAGCACGCGGCGCGCGGCTGGTCGCCGTGCCGATCCGTGCCCGTTGGGCGCCGTGTCCGATCCGCCGATACGTCTCTTTAGCCAGAGCCCGCAGAGAGCCGGAGCTTCCTGCCCCAGCAGCGCCTCTCTCTGTATTCTGGAAGAATCAGGGCTCTCCGTCTCGGTAGATGCGCAATGCGAGTGGCAGCTTCTGGTGCTCCACCGTGGCGGTGCTGCAGCAAGTGCTTGGCCCGCAGGATGCTCCTCATGGCCTCGCCGGCCTGCAGCTGATGCAGCGGCTTGGTGCCGCTTCGCCCGGCGGCACGGGAGGTGACGGCGCGATGCCGCCGCCTCTCCTCTTCCGCGCCCTCGCGTCGCTCAACCTTCTCCTCCTCGTCGGCTACCTCCTACTCGTCCTCCTCGCCAAGCTCTTCGCGCGCCTGCACCTCAGGGCCACCGCCAAGGACCACACGACGAGGTAACTGCATGCCCGGCTGCACGACCACCATTCCAGAGAGGTCTTCGACATTTGTTTTGCATCGCGCGCTGACATTTTTGTTTGTTGGTCGCGTACGTTGTAGCGGTTGGTATCATGGCTGCGACGACAACCGCGCGGAGGCAGCCACCGACGCAGAGGACGCCGCCGCCGCCGACGTCGTCGAAGGGCACCGAGCGGACACGCTGTTCTGGTTCGACGAGGCCGTGTTCGAGGACACCGCCCTGCTGCTTGGCGATGAAGGAAAGGATCACCTGTACGCGACGACCGCCGCCGCCGCTGCACGTTGCTTGCAGGAGGTGGAGAGCACCTTTCCCGTGGAGGAATCCGCCCCCCGCATCTCGCCGGGCAACCAGGACCACCGTGTCGATGCTGAGGCGGCTGAGCCGAAGCAGCAGGTGCAGGAGGAGGCCAAGGGCGGCGTCGCCGTCGATGTCTCTATGGTCGTCCCGGAACAGAGGAATAATGTCCCGTTGGACACGTCACCGGAGAAGAATGTTTCCGTTGAAGGTAAAAAAATCTCCTAGATACTCGATCCTTTTCTGCTTCTTATTCTGATCTTTATTCCTTTCAGCTTGATCACATCTGATACTCTGTTCGGCACTAACGCTAACTAATTAACTGGTTGCAGGGAAGAAGGAAAGCAGCAGCAGAGAAGAAGACGCTCGCCGCGACACCGGCCACGACGGCCGTGCGGGCGAGGAGGACCATGCGGCGAAGAGCATTTCTGGAGGCCAGCACGACGTCAAGCTGTTCGTGAACAGCCGCGCGCTGGTCGACACCAGGAAGCTCCTGCTGGAGGGCGTGGTGGCCGGCGGCAAAGGAGGAGGAGGGGGAGCGCAGCTGCAGGACGACAAGGACCGGAACGGGGACAGTAGCCGGTTCGGCGCGTCGACGCTGGCGAGCGAGTCGACGTCCAAGAGCTCGGTGGAGTGGCGGAGCTCGACGGTGACCAAGGACTCGGAGACGGAGTACCCCTTCTCGTCGTCGTCCCGGCGGAGCTCCGCGCGGTGGGAGTCGTACACGCTCTTCCGCAAGTACGACGAGGACATGGTCTACTTCCACCGGGTCGGCGCCCAGAAGCTCACCGAAACAGGTAACCAGGAAATGTTTTTTTCTTGAAAAACTATAGCGATCTTTTGATTTGTTCATAGATCAATCATCAATACTAGTAAACATTCTCAGGGTATCATTAGCACTCATTGCCTTGGACTAATTTCCTTGACAAAAAGCTTAGACGACGCGTAATTCCTGTAATCTGCGACGCTTTCGTCGACATGTGGGCTCAATCAAGAACATTATTTACACATTTCCTGATACACGTAATCTAATCCTACAATCCTAACTACTGTACTTGCTACTACTACTAAAAAGAGTTTATGCTCCTGTTTACTTTATCAAATGCAACACTCTAAGCATACTTCCTCGTGATGAAATACGTGCTTAGACATGGTCGCTAGAAAAACACTCGAAGCATACTTGCATCGATGCACGCAGGTGTGTAACGATTTCTTATCTGTGCTTGGCATTTCTGCTGCAGAGTCGTTCAGGTCCATCAAGTACCAGCCGAGGTCGATGTCGGAGCGCATCGTGCAGAAGCTGACGCCCAAGCCGAGCGCCCCGATCGGGCTGCGGGACCCGTACCCTGACCTGGAGCGCGCGTACGTGGCGCAGGTGTGCCTCACCTGGGAGGCCCTCAACTGGAACTACACCAGCTTCCGGCGGCACAACGGCGGCGACGGCAACATCGCGGCGCGGTGCTGCCCGGCGCGCGTGGCGCAGGAGTTCCAGCAGTTCCAGGTGCTGCTCCACCGCTTCATCGAGAACGAGCCCTACGAGTACGGCCGCCGCCCCGAGGTGTACGCCCGGATGAAGAACTCCACGCCCAAGCTGCTCCTGGTGCCCGAGTTCAGAGGTTGCGCTTGCTGCTGGTGACTGTCTGAATTTCTGATCGACCGATCGTTTGGAAATGGTTGCTGACGGTGACCGATGTGCAGACGAGGAGGACGAGAAGGACGACCTGATCTCGGCGGTGCAGTTCCTGCTCATACTGGAGGAGTCGATCAGGACGTTCATGACGTTCCTCCGCGCCGACAAGAGGAGCCACTACGAGATGTTCAGAGAGATGGTGAAGCGGCGGTCGAGCGCCGTGGACCAGATTCTGGTCATCGCCCTCAAGAGAGCCAACAAGAGAGTGAGTCATCTACACACATTTTATTAGTACTAACCACTGGCCAAAACCAATCCATGTTTGAAGCAAATTTCGATCAAAATTTGTCGTTCCTGGCTGCACATATGAATTGATGCACCGACTGTTGGTTCTTCAGAAGAAGAGCCGGCTCAAGGACCTGACGCGGCCGCGGCGGTGCCTGAAGCGGACGAAGCTGCGGGAGGAGGAGGAGCTGTCGATCCTGCTGGGCCTGATCGACCTTAAGGTGGTGGCGCGGGTGCTGCGCATGCCGGAGTTCACCGACCAGCAGCTGCACTGGTGCGAGGAGAAGATGAACAGGGTGCGCGTCGATCTGGAGGGCCGGATGCAGCGAGACCCTTCGCCTCTCTTCTACCCTGCACACTGACAGGGGCACGCCGGCTGCTGCTGCTGCTGGACGAATCTTCCTGCTCCTCTTTTCCTTTTCTTTTCTGCATCTTCTTTTCTTGATGGTATGCAGCGGTCGAGCAAAGATAAAGTTGCATTGCGTAGACATGAGAGTATGCATGGCACTACTTAGCCTCATCTGCTAGTAGCACTGTAAAAAGAGGTCAGAGATGATGTCACTGTAAAGGCACATACTATATGCAAATAGATAATAAATATATAAATAAGATCACCCGCATCTCGTAATCGGGCGCATGTGGCAGCCGTGAACAATGAACATAGCTAGGAACTTTAGAGAGGTGTGGATCGAGTGACCGTGACGGGTCATGGCGTGTACTAGTATTCATATGCCTCCGCGACACGCCGCCCGTGCATTGCATGGAAAGCAAAAGGGCTGAGGTGGTGAGGATGGAGACAAGCACGGCTTTGACGCCGTCGTGCTTTCGAATGCGATCGCTTTGCTTTTTCCCGTGCGTTTCTGCTTTACGGGGCCTTGGATAGATCGGATCACGCACAGGCACACAGGATGGGATGGTGTATGAGATCTGCAAAACCAAGTGACAAATGCCAGGACAGCTTGGGTTTTGCCTCAACGTTTCTGGATAACCGCACCATCCGTCGTCGTCCTCCTTTTGCTCTAGATGCTCTTGTGGATCCAATGTCATCCGGAAAAGCGCTCTTGCAAACTTATCTTCCTCGGCATTTTGTTTGCACATTCAAAAGGAGAATGCACCCATTCACAGGTCAAACATACCAAAGATCTTTTGGCCAAATATCATTTGGCTGGCAACTGAAGCTAGCTAGCATGCACTTTATGAATCATCTAGATAGGTAGATATTTTTTTTCGAAAAAAAAAGAACACAAGCAACTTGCAACTTATCATCGCACCATATCTACTAGGGGGTTCAATATTTATTCAATCTTTGGGCGAAAGAATATGTGTTTGAGCTAGATTTGGACATGCTTATCAGCGCTGAAAAAAGAAAAGGGATATTTCCTATTCGAAAAAGGAGAGATTTAGTAATAATCTATATCTACATGTCTTTGGCTCATTGCAAAGAAAAACTCGTACGTGTTAGGTTGCTACAGTGTCGCATAAATAAAGAACAAGGACTGGTAAGTGAATGGACCCAAATGGAACATGCATGCCATGGTGCTCTTGCTTTTGGTAAAGATAGGCGCAGTCAGAAAGTGGTTCTCCACTGTAACAAGTCAAAAGGAAGTTGGGGAAAAGCAAGTGATAAACAAAGATGCCACGGTACGGTGTCTTATTTGGGCTGGGGCTGCAACGATCGTTGATATGGTCCGAGCCTTTGTATAACAAGGACGATGTGATATAGCTTTCAAAAAGAAAAGGACGATGTGATACCCCGAAAGCCCACTGATATATATGACGGCCCAATAAGATCTTCCAATCATATATCACCACTGTAAATATATAAGGCGCAACCACTTTTTATTCAAATCCCATAATATAAGACGCGCTCTTTCTGTACGTACGTACATCGATGCAGTAATATTGATAGAGAGAATTAAATACGTTTCTTGATGTTTGAAACAGAGGTGGTTACGCCTTATATACTGGGACGGAGGGAGTATTAATTAATGAAAAGATGGAAGAAGTTCCTTGTCAAAATAGAAAATAAAAGGAAAATGGAGTTCGCCTAAAATTAGAAAGATACAAGACCTTTATTGAAGACCTTAAGATAGGGTTTGCGATCTATCTGATCTCTGATGCCTCCCATGGAGGTTGAAGTCAGATTGTTGTTTTCCACTGCATGTCTAAAAGAATGTTTGAGGTTACTCAACACTAGGCGGTGGCAATCAGAATTTCACACGTATTCATGATAACATTTTTTTTTGAGGTGAATGTTCGTGATAACATAAACAGTCCAAGAAAGTAAACAGCAACCTCCATGTTTGAAAGGAAGGAATTAGTAACCAATCCTATTACTAAAAAATCTCCATCCTTGAGAGGCGAAAATCTACATAATTGTTGTTTCTAGTGTTCGGCGTGCCACTATTATCTTCTCGCCCTGTTCTCTTCACTCCTCTGAAACAACGGCCAATACTAAAGCCAGTAAGTTTTCTTAAAAAATACTACCTTCATCCTAAATTCCAATTCGCTTTGACTTTTATAAATACATGTATTTGCTATGCATCTAGATGTAAACAATATCTAGATATATAGCAAAAAGTTGTGTCTAAAAAATGCCAAAACGACCTGTAATTTGGGATGGAGGAAATACGTAAGATTTAAGCTCATCATAAATAGATGCTCCTACCATCACTTGAGAATTCAATGTTTTAGAGGAATCCTTATATGCCAAACACGATAAAGATCATTTATACTTTTAAGCGGTATATATTAAAGAAAACTAGGATTGGAGTTGACTATAGTTTGCAATCCTGCATGAGTTAAGAATGCATGAAAATTTTCAAGGAAGCGTTTGGATGCACCGTAAGAAAAACATTGTAATTAAAAAGAGATGGATAAATACATAAAAGAAAGTTCTCAAAAGGTTAGATTGTCTCTATAATTCCTACGGATTGAACCACTCCATATTAATTTGTAGGATTTCATGATGGACAATCCTTTGTTCTAAGGAGCCATATAGGAAAAATTCATATACGATTCAAATCCTACAAAATTTCTCCACGAAACATGGTATCCTGCCCTGGGACGCATGGGATGGGCTTCTTTTTCCTCAACAACAGGAGCTGGCAGAGTTGAAGTACTGTACTTCAGCTCAAGGGAAAGATTCCTCCTCACCATTGCAATTCCTCCTCTCTTTTTCTCAGCATTTTCTTAATCTTATCCAAGCATAGCAAACAAAGCCTGAGGCAGGACGCGCTGATCCCCCACCCAAACCGCGTGCTTAAACCGACAATCTGTCGCCGGTGTCAAGGGATTTGTCCCCTTGTTCGAGTACCGGACGCGAGCACTGTACTGCAGTACTAGTCGAGTCACCGGCCGGGCACCGGGTAGCTCCTAGCTAGACTCCTAGTTCCCCTGCCATGGCGTCGCACACATAGGTTGTCACCGGCCATAGCCTGATTGACAGCACACAAAGTGGCTGCCACCCTACGACCGATCTGATCGCTGTGCCTCTGCCCCTGGTGTTAATTTCAAGACGGGCCATGCATCCATGCATGTACTACACACTACCAGCAGCCAGCAGCCAGCAGCCAGCAGCCAGCAGAAAGAGGCCGGCGACTTGATCCAGCTCCAGCCTCCAGCAACGCATCGCTGCCGTCTGCATGCCGACGCTGCTGCACGCATCTGATGGCCAGATGGGATGGATACACGCACGGGACCCACTGCCAGTCCCAGCTGCATTGCATGCATGTCTCTCCAGCTGCTTCTTTTTTATGGAAGAAGAAGTACACACACATGGTGGCAGCAGCCGCCAGCCGGGCCCCACTGGCTAGACTAACCACTGAGCCAAATAGCCAGTGCAAATTTGAATTTGTGTTTTTTCTTCTGGGGGAGTGGGGAGCAGTGGTTTGAAAAAGACAGACCAGGGTCGACTTGTCATGCAAGTACTACGCCTGTACAATGAGTAGCTACGGCACCTCACAGTTTGCTCTGTCGCCTCTTTCCTTGACGACAACACAAGTCTTTTCGCACATTGGCAATGTCGTCCTCTCGTATATACGCATTTCCCCGTCCTTTCTTTTACCAGCCAATTTTCTTTCTGCTACTAAAAGATTTTAAGATTTTGAATTTAGGGCCCGTGATGTGGCCATCCGATTATTTTCAGCGTATGACTTGTTAAATACCACTCAGTAGGGCCCATATCGATCGGGTCCAAGGGACTATTTAAAATGATGGAGTTTTGGAGATTTTTTATTGAGGGAAAGTTTGCAAGGTTTTCATGGAACACTAATCCATGGAAGAAAAATTCTCTTAATTATGAACCAACAATGCCTAAGTGTAGGTCGTATTAGTGAGGGGTGGCTACTTCCTTTAGCTCACAGGTATATACCTCCGCATGAAAACAAAAATTAGTTTAGGAAAAAAATTATTTTTTAACTATTTTGAATAACACACTTTGTCTGCTTGACACCCTATTTAAAACTTCAACTCATTTGATCCGAAACCATCAAATTGGACCGACTCACCCTAAACCATTAAATTGCCCATCAAAATCTATGTTGCAAATTACTTTAAGAATTTTCATTCATTTTATATCAAGGGTTAAAGAAGTATCAGATGTTCCAAATGGATAAATTGAAAGATAAATTAAAGTATGATGCCAAAAATTCAACCACAAAACACAATCGGTACAGGGGGAAAAATGGAAATTTTCATTGTATTTAAATTCGATAAATTGAAATAGTTCGTGAGAACTAAATGAGCTGATGATACTTTGTTGAGGGTTTAAGCGGACAAACTGAATAGTTGAGGAAGTAAAATAGATGTTGCCCTTTATGGTTAAAACTGGTGCAGCAAAGCATGATTTGGGCTTGAGCCTTTATGTCTATTATATTCTTTTTATTTGACAAAACTTATTATATTACTATTGGGCAACAGGTTTAGACTGAAACAAACAGCATACTATTGGGCAAAGCCTCTTTTGTTGCTACTGTTTCCTTCTTTCTGGTTTCATCCTCATTATTTCTTGCGGTCCTATCCTTTTTCTCTGTTTCCCTGTTCGAATGCGATCTGAGGCCTTGTATCCATGCGCTTGGATCTTTGTTCTTGTTAATATGCGTGCCAAATGGGGGCGCACAGAAGCTAAAGATCAAAAGGGTGTCGAAGACAGCAGAGAAGGCTATCGAAGCTAAGCTTAGGGTTGGCCAGGGCTACAAGCTGCTTGCTCTCGTAGCTGGCCTGTCGTCCATGCATGCTTTAGCAGCGTAAACACCTAAACTTTGCACTCTGCAAAGGTCTCGACGGTTCCTTTATTTTTGCAAAGAGGAGGGAGGGAGAGAGGGGGATATTGAGAGAGAGAGAGAGAGAGAGAGAGAGAGAGAGAGAGAGAGAAGAGATGTTCAGGTTGATGCGGCTGTATGCTTCTCATGGATGCAGGTCCTTGTTGATTAAAGTGGCTGTGCACGGTAGTAGGAAGCAGGGACTCAGAGCTAGCTAGAGATCTTATCGATCGACGCCGGAAGCGATCGAGCATTAGCAGCCATGCATGCTCTTGACGACTCCATCGATATGATATGTGTAAGTGTATCTCGAGAAGCTCACACAGCAGTCATTTGGTTGGCGTCTGAAAACCTGCATGCACAAGCTAGTTGTGTGGGCTAGATGGCAGTCTGCAACAGAAACCGCCCCTTCAGGTTAGGAACCTATATCTATGCAGCGTAAGGCCAATCGAGTGAGAGATCTTATTAGCAAAGATGAGAGAGGGAGAGAGGGAGAGAGAGAGAGAGAGAGTCTGCAATCCCTGAGAAAAGCTGGCAACAAATAAATAATCCTTCCGTCACTATTCTTAGTTTGCCTTAAGTCAAACAGTTGTGTGTTTGAACAAATTTATAGAGAATGACATTAACATCTATTACATCCAAGAAATAACTGTGAGAGTATATCTCGTAATGGATCTAGTTATGTTTTTTGATATCGTAAATATTATTGTTCTTTCTTTAAAAAAGTTGGTCAAACTTCAAATTGTTTGACTTAGTAGAATCTTAGAATTCTTGTGTTTCAAGGCGTAAGGTAAGTTCACATGATTCTTAGAACCAAATCTATTGAGGGCCATTTCGATAGGTGCTACAAAGGTTGGACACGCAAGAATATTTGCGGTTTTGTGTTGAGTGAAACAGTCACGAATTATAGAATATAAATGTGAATATTTGGAGTGAACTGGAGTATTTTGCATAAATTTGGTGACCTATTTTTGGTGTTTTACTTGCTCAATTCCTCTATGCAGAAAACAATAATCATAGGAAATCCTTCCACTTTTTCATACAAAAAAAAACAAAAAAAATTTCTGATGGTCCATATTTTGAATTACTGGACTATCTGGGGTTATCTTAAAATTTATATATATGAAATCCTTCCACTTTTTCATAAAAAAATAAAAAATAATTTCTGAAGATACTTACTGATGGTCCACATTTTGAATTAATGGACTATCTAGGATTATCTCAAAACTTATATTGCAAATTTTAGTTTCAAACTCTTCAACTCAATTCTGAGCAAACAATTAATACGGAAGTAAAAAGAACCTATAAATAAAAAAATGCAGTATTACATATAGAAGGGGTTTAAAATCAATTAATTCTAATATCAAAATGCATCATGGATCCTTAAACTTTTTTTTAGATTAACTCCCACCCAGATCCATAAACTCTCAAAGTTGGCACTTTTCAAGCGATTCACTATAAGTTCCTTTTGTGTCTCACTTGGAATGAACCACTTAAAAAGTTTAAGGACTCATATGCTCAAGAGCTTGTGTAGACCTAAATGAGGATCCACTAAAAGTTTAAGGACCACAAGGTGCCTTCTACTCTTTTCAACTTTCCCCTAATTTTGTTTAACTCAAATCAAATTTGGGGTTCCAAAAATAGAATACTTAAATCATATGCATACCTTTTGCATTGACGAGTCAATAATGTATTTTGTTTTCATGTAAATGAGGAAACAGAACAATATTCTTTTGAACTTGCAACTATATATTGTGGTGACGCTATATTCTACATCATAGACATGCATGGTTATATATGCCCTTTAAAAAAACTGATTATCCTGTAGAAGACTTGAATTTATTAAGGCCATTTTCAGTACATGCCATACTACTTTGTTCAATTAGGTTAATTGAACTCAAGCTACTCATCAACCCATGCATGCTAGCAGTAAGCCTTTTTTGCACAAAAACATACCAGGTGTTGTATAATCTACCAAACTAGCCATACAACCGGAGTAATAAATACTCCCTCCGTCCCAAATTATTAGTCATTTTAGCTTTTCAATATGCATAATTTTCGCTATGTATCTACATATATGTTTATGTCTAGATGCATAGCAAAGTCTATAAATCTAGAAAAGCCAAAACGACTAATAATTTGGAAAGTACTAGTCTAGCTGCTACAGACCTTCTTGGCTCTTGGCTCTAGCTTGTGTCGGAATTACTGATTCCAACGTGCAATATATTTAACGGCAGTGTCTTACTGATGGTTTTATATCAGTGTTGGTTTAAGTTCTTTCGTTAACGTTTTTAATTTAAATCTGTTATTTGCTACAGGTCAGCACCTTAATTATTTTACATCACGTTTTGTTCATTAGATTTAGGTGAATATTGTTTGATTCCATACTGTTATCTTATGGATGAACAAACTGACTTTGTGCTTGAAAATGAGCTACTATATATACTTTTCATATAGAAAATATCTTTTTGTTAACACAAGGCATAAGATTCCACTCGGGAGGTTCCTCAAAAAAGATTCCACTTAGGAAAGATTCAACACGCAGTAGAGAATGCACGTCCTTGGATTCAGTATTGCTGCCGTTGTGATCTTTTTGGAAATGATAACACCAGTCCCATCTGATATAAGTGTAGCAATATGCATGCCGGCCGGCCGGAAAGTTGCCTGTTCCATCAAGAACAGAACAGCTGAGCAGCGCGCAGGAGTCAACATGACACTGTCCAAAATCCGGAGGAGTAGCCTCCTCGAGAGTGAGCACTCTCACTGCCTCTGTTCAGAACCCATCAGGTTCCAGGCTGGTAGCCCGGTAGTGCTGCGCCAAGCTTCAGGCTTTCAGGGAGCATGCTTTATTTTTTTACTTGAGCCAGCAGCTCATAATTTTGCCATCTTCAGCCTAGTTGACTTTCGGCGTCTATGTCGAATCACGTTTAATATGATATGCCGCCGGAGTTCTGATGAGTCAATGTGTTTTTAGCTGCCCATAGGGAAATGTAGAGACTCTACAATAACTGATTAAGCAATGTTGTATTACGAGGAGGAGTAGGAGTAGTAGGAACTTATGTTCAAAAGATATTCTCAGAATGTCACACTCTTGAACACTACTCCAACCATTAGTACTCCCATTCATCACAAAAAAGTAATACTTTTTTGAAACTATAAAAAGGTGGCATTTGAGTTATGCAATGCAATAAAACTTTTAAAATTCTGAATTTCAATATCTTATTATTAATTATTCGCAAATTGTAATCGTAAAATATTATACTTTTGCTATGTTCATAACACACACTGAAATAATGGGAACTAATAACCAAATTCAAGTTTCAGAAATTATGCCGGAGTCCAAAACAAAGTGTTCACCATATATGTAGGGATCACAGTAGCACGTTAACCAAATTTTAGTACCTTTATGTATATACATGCGGTCATTATGGTTATCTATGTATAATTATTTGACTGCATATTTTTGTAACATCTGCTATCAAATATGTACTAAGTACCAAAACCAAGAAATCATGCAACAGAAACCAAAGATTTAGCACTGATCCAGTTCAGGCATATACTTAGAAGTAGAATCTTAGAAGTTAGAACACTTCTCCGCCCTTTAGTGTCCAAAACAAAAGCTTCCTAATTTAAGTTCTTGCCTCTTTACACTAACTTAACTGCATTAACCATTGCGTACGGTCGCGTCTGCTCAAGAGGAGGCGTTCACATTATTATTTCTGCTGTGGCCGCCGCAGCCGAAGCTGCAGTTGCAGTTAACTTTGTCGGCCTGCACGTTCGCTGCAACGGCGGGCGCCGCCGTTGCCGCCGGCGGCGCGGCGAGTGGGCCTCCGAAGCAGGAGAAGCTGCCGCGGTGTGGCGGCTGCATCAGTGCGTCGCCGGCGGAGACTGCGTGGCCGATGACGTAGTCGCCGACCGCAGGCTGGCGCGGAGGGCCCGGGTACGTCGCCGGGTAGCTCATCGGGTGCAGTGTGGATGGTGGCGCCGCCGTGTAGAGGTAATGGTACGGCGGCCGCGGATGAACCGGCCGGAACGGGACGCACGGGTCGCCGATGCCGCCGCCGCCGGTGGCGACTCCCCGGAAGCCTCCTCCTAGCATGGTCGATGGGGCAGTGCCTCCCATATTGACATCCCTGAAACTACACCGAGAAAATTGCAATGCCTGTAAGAAACCCTAATCAACGACCATGATCGTCTGCAGTGGTGGAGTGTTCCTCACCTCATCTGCGCGCCGACGGCGGCGAGGCTCTCGTTGCCGAAGACGAGTTGCCGGGCACGGTTGAGGGTTTCAGTCTCCCTCTCTGGAAGAAACCCCAGAAATCAATCACCCATAAAATTGGAAGGAAATGTAACCAAGGCGCAATCAGCTAGGGTTCTTGTGTATGATCTTGCCTTGACGATGCCGGTTCATGTGGCCGCCAAGCGCTTGAGACTTGCAGAACTTGAGGGAACAAAACCGGCACTCATACACCTTGGCAGCATCATCCTTCCCTCCGCCGCTCTTCTTCTTGATCCCTGCAAACATAGATTGGTAACAAGAACAAATCGATCATCAGCCCCTGAAGCTATGTGCACTACAAAGGGTAGAAAGATCTCGCATTTCATACGAATCGAGATATTATGCACAAAGCGAGTAGAATCTTTTCTTGACATTTTAGATCATCCATGAGGAATCTGTTGCATCAACACAGAATACATTGTATGTTTTTTTTCAAAAAAAGAAAACAGTGTATGCTTGAAGCATCAATTTCTACATACTAGGTAGCCGGGCATACATTGAATGCAGCAGGAAACTTTAGAAACAACTCCGCTGCTGTTCAGTTGTAGGATTTTCTTTTTCTTTCATGACGCGGCTACAATTATTAGTTCACCTTCGAATCGAAGAAGTGAAAATTAGTGCTGTAGTAGTCCTTACGAACTGCATCGGCGCTTGATGTGGCGGTGGTCGTGGAGCTCTCCACCGCTTGCTTGCCGTACTCCTCCGGCAAGTTGTTCAGGTCCAAAGGGCTCCCTTCTTGCCTCCTGGAGTTCAAGCACCACGAAGACGAACACGCACAAAAGAAGTTAAAGTTCTTGGCCAGGAATCGGAGAACAGTTTATGTAGAGGTCGAATCATAAGATTATAGAAGATTCTCTATACAGAAAAGCATGAGCCCAGGATCTCAGAAGAACAAGCTGTGCATAGAACAAAACTAGTACACTAGCAGCATCGAGAGAGAAAAAACGCAGCAGCAGTTGTTCATTGTACCAGAACGATCTAGACAACAAGGAAGCTGTTCATGGAGATCCAGACTACTCCTTCCCTTTGTGAAAGCACAAGTTGATTAAGAACTCAGCACCGTGTGCGCAGCAAACAAAGAACATACAGGAGCCATGGTTTATGAACAGGAAAAGACGAGAACGCAGCAGATGTTCACATATATAAGCAGGAGACACACACACACACACACAGACAGACAATAGTGGTTCAGAAGAGGAGATGTACAAGACATGGAGATGAACAATGTAAGAAGCCACCAGAAAAGTGATGAGGGGTAGTTGTGGTTCTTACATGGTGGAGCAGAGTGAGCAGGGAGTGAGACAGCTGAACACTATGATGCAATGGAGTTTTGGAAGAAGGAGATCGAGGAAAAACAAAAGGGGCCGGCCGGGGTATATATCGGATGGTGGGGTGAGAGAGAGAGAGAGAGAGAGAGAGAGAGAGAGAGAGAGAGAGAGAGAGAGAGAGAGAGAGAGAGAGAGAGAGAGGCAGCTGGTAGCAGGGAGGGAAAGGGTGTGATGTGAGTAGAGTATTACGGTTTACTAGTAGTATGATGGCACAAAAGCAAAAAGACAGTAGTGCAGTTTGGGAGCAGCAAATGCAAATGCATAGGGTGAAAGGCTGTGGATCTTTAAAGTGTTGGTTTGGGGCGTAGATAGAGTGAGAGAGTAATCCAGTAGAGCTATTATGTGGGGAGAGAGAGGAAAACCTGAAAGTTCTCTATCAGTTCGCCTGTGCTCTTCTCTGCACACAGCCGTCCCTTTCTCTCTCCTAGCACACATTCACACACGCACACACCTATAGTCTGCTGCCTCCAGATCTCTCTCTAGCCCTCAAGATGCTGCTGAAAGAAAGCAGCTAGCAAATGTGATCCTTGGATTCTGTGATGGTTGCAATCCAAATGAAGCTCTGGCTGCTGGACCTATCCCTTCTCGGCTTCTCTCTCTCCTCCGGCCAGAGAGAGAAAGATAGAGAGGGTTTACATGTCTCGCGCCACACCTCTACGCAGGAAAGCCCCACAGCAGCACTACACTCTTAACACTGCGCTGTATCTGTTTGCAACCAGCAAACAGAGATGCTGAGGCCTCTCCTCTCCTGCTGCATGAATCATTAAATGGAGTAAGCTAGGGCACTTCTCACTCTAGATCTTGCAAGCGCGAAGCAAACTCAGAGACATCACACATGCGCATACACACACACATACATCTGTACAAATGTATAAGCAATAGACCTGTGTCCTTTGCTTCTTTCTCCCTCATCCAGTCACCCTGTGCTGGTGTAGGACATGCATGCAGCTCAGCTCAGCTCAGCTTGAGCAGAGAGAGAGATAGAGATAGAGAGAGGGTAGGGTAATAAAGACAAGGGCACCTCTTACAAAGCCCTGCTCCAGTATTTAGTTGAGAGGGGCATGCCATGCACAAGCACAAGGGAGGCTATCCATCAGGCTAAGGCCTAGGGCTGCATGCATGCTTTGCTTAGCCTTTGAGCTGAGCTATCCTACCTACATGGTAGGTTGGTAGCTAGCAGGTGTTGGTGTCAAGTACTACTGGGAGTTTAGGCCTTTAGGGGTGTACAAGAGAGAAGGTACTATAGTAGTAGGACTGAGGGTGAACTCCCTCAGGTTTCCTGCTGATGGTGGTAATATCCAGTGTGCATTGCTAGTGAAAAAAGTTCTTTCATTTGTATGGACAACATGAGACATTGAGACATGAATAGAAGTGATATGACCCCCTGTATATACGGTGACAGTGACCTTGGCATGTAGTACAAGTTTTAGTTTCCACTTCTCTCTTCTCTCCATCTGGAATTAGCAAGGGCATAGAAGTATAGGTTAGTGGCCCTGGCAATGCCTGGCCTTGTAAGCCCAGACAACGGAGGAAGCTGGTAGGATGGGGAGCTTGCAGCAGGAGCCATGCATCAAGGAAGAAAATAAGGAGAGAGACAGGCTTGTGACCCCTAAGTACATGCATGCTGCTGCATTGTGACAGTTAATTTACTGCTGGTCAAGTCAGGGAGCTGCAACACTGCACGTCAGGCGGCTGCTTCAGCTTGCTTCCTCGTGATTTGCTATGCCTGTTGACTTTTGATCCATCCGTTGGAGTTTTAAGGAAAAAACAAGCGGTTTCTCACTTGTACAATTGCATGTTCTTTTGAGAGATCCTTACTACTTGCACCGTAGCACCTTACTACAGGTGCGTAGCTATTGCTCCCTCATGCCTTTTCATTTAATTTTAGTACTCTCACCATTCCAAATAAATCGTTTTGATTTTAGATACATAATTTTATTATGCATCTAGATTAGTGTATATCTAGGTAATTTATAGCAAAAGTCAACGAAACAACTTATAATTTGGAATAGATGGGGTAGGTGTGAAGTACTACTAGAGTACTTATATTTTGTCTATCGCTTCATCCCATCCTAAGTACAAGTCCATTAGTGCAATTCCCCACCTTAACTATGTACTGTACTACTACTTATGTGAAGGAGAAGGAAGGTAGGTCTTAGGACATGGACACGATCAATAATACGCCATCCTAACTAGAAGTATTGATAAAGATATATACATTATTTTAAGAAAGAAAGAAATATCTACTTTATGATGAATCTAGTAACATCAACAAGCTTATACAATAGTGTTGACGCGAGATTTTGACACGTGTTGAATCGGCGTCAGGAGAGGAAGAGATTGGCAGATGCGGCAGATCTAAAGGCTACAGTGAGGAATCGGCCGATTGGCGATACAACTTGCGCCAACAGATAGGAAGGATGAAACCATTGGAACCACAACAGAGGATCCCGGTCGAAAGTGTCCTGATGTTGGTCAACGAAACGATACCGACTCGGTCGAGAAGCAATGGAAAGAATCCTGATTGGATTAGGAGATGGCGGCAGAAGATTCTGCAGGAGTTCGTTTCCTTTATAAAAATATTATAGATATAGTAGTTTTCTGTTTAAGTCAAGTTTGTAACAAATCGTAATCGATCAGGAGTCCTGGTCCTAAGGTATAAATAGGAGTCGTCGGGGCTTTGTAAATGAATCAATCAATTAATCAACAAAACAATCTACTTTTTCATCGCACTTTACTTTCAAGTCGGCGACTTCGCCAATACTTTTTCTTCTTTCACGAGTTCGTACGGATTGGCAGGACTGCATCGACTCGATCTCCGGCCAATTGGTAGGTTCCGCTTATCGAATAACATCTGAGCTTTAACTTCGGGCGCATCGCCGTGGTTTCGTTCAGATTTATTCACCAGTTATCGATATTTACTAGAATTATAGGTTTTACCTGTTGTTCTAGTATTATCACCAGTTATCCAGCTTGAGATTGAAACTATCGGCTTTATCATCGCTCTTCTTCGTTCATTGTTATACAGCCGATTAGATCTATTTCAAATGTTGCATCTGTAATAATTGTCTAAGTTGCTCCAGCAGTTTTCTTTGCAATTATTACGTGATTATCGGCTGATCCATAGCCGGTCATCTTCATAGCAAATCGGCCGATTCGCCGATACGCTTTTCGGGACAGATCAGAACCTCAGCCGATCGGGACGCCCGGAATTTAATACTGGTATTTCCTTGTCAATCAACATGTCAGATTGACTGGCACGCCGCACGAACCGCACCGGGGCAATAACCCGAACAGGAGCTAAGCAGATTCTTCCGGGTCGTGTGTCCGACGCTGAAGGTCATCGGCCGATTTCTGGCCGAATTTTAGCGCCAACACACTTTTGGCACGTCCGGTGGGACCACCTCAAGATCCAACATATCAAAGAATACCAAAGTTTCCGAGAACAACATCATTGAGGTCACGGAAGCAGATCTCAAGGACGATCAGAAAGAGGAACCGGCTAAACATCTAGAGGATTACAAAAGGATGTATCTGCAGTCTTTCAGTCGTACCAGAAGCGGGGAGGCAATCAAGAAAGCTCCTCTTCCAGTTCCCCGCTATATCACCATCGCCGAGGATTCGGGCAAGATATCTGATATGATTCAACAGTCCGTCTATCAGGCTTTCATCGACCAATCCTCGGTAATGACCAACACGGTGTATAACACGGTGTATGACTTAGTTATACGCCTTGTTCGAATCTGATTGAATGATGTGTTTTATATGGCCCTTTCTACTACTTGAACAAGCGATGGGTCCGTTTTTTACTCTCTCGAGTGGCGAATATATTGACACTTTGACCAGAATCAGATCAAACCTTTATGACTTTGACCACCAATAATATTCAAATATTTAATTTGGAAACATAAAAACCATATCTATATATTTATCTTCAAAAATAATACTTTTATAGTTTCATACTTTTACTAGATAATATAAATATATTCTAATCAAGAAAAAATAGTGGTGGAAGATAAAATTTGAAGAGAAAAAGACAAAGGCGTTAAGTATTCGTACTGGGGTGTGTAGCTTTTGCATGTCCTCATATATCATGAACTTTTTGGAGGATACATACAATTAATGATTAAAATGATTATATATATGTGTGACTATCATCGTCATTTCAGAACTTAAATTTGCCAATTAGGAAAAGGCATGTTATGCCATAGCATGTACTCTTATGTTTTTCAGTAATGCTCTTGGTGTGATCAAAATGACAAAAGTACCTGTTTAAGGATGCATGGGGACCTAACATAGGAGTATCTTATGTTGCTCCTACCCTCCTAGAGTGAATCATGCATGCACATATCATGCCGCTGCTGCCTGCTTCGCATTGGTGCGTGTCCACTGCCACTATGCATGCATGTTATGGCAGTTAGGCAGTGGTACCTATTGTGAATGCACTATTAGAATCATGTGCTACATGGCTGGCGCGTGCAGAACCACTTTTTATCCCCTGTGAAGTTGTGATGTTGTATAGCATAGGATCCATAACCTTATTTTTCTTCTAATCTTACTACTGTCACTGTCGCTGCCAACGTGTCTTCCAACTCATATCTTGTCGTTAGCGGTGACATTCCTTCATGTCCCCCGTTAAGGACCATTCGTGGATCGGCTAGCCCTTTGTACTGCCGGTGCCAACCATTTTTTTAACCCGCCAACAGCTTTGCTGTTCGACATGTATTGATAGAGGAGAAGAATCAAAACTTTACAAAACTACAGAGAGAAAAATAAAAACAAAAAGTAGAGTCCACAAGAACTACTCTCCTGGAACAATCTCGATCTCTCAGTTTTTTGGTGCCGGCCATGCACCACATTCTCGCTTGATCTTCACAATTAAAAAAGTTGCACTAGAGTATCTCTTCTCCTAAAAATTCTCTCGTTCCAAATCTCCCAAGCCATAAGGAGTAACATCGAGCGAATTGTACGGGCTGATGCTTCCTGAGTTTTCCCCACCACTGTCCACCACTCTGAAAATTATTGAAATTGTGCCCAATTTGTCGCTTTGTGCCGGTGCCAACCATGACCGTGCATGAGTTCCAGTACTGTATGCTCATGCACTGGAGGTGAAAACAAAAGGGGCTGAATTGAACAAAATCCAGGATAATGCATGAGCACATGCACTAGAAATAATTCAGAGCATCTAGTTTAATTAGCCTTACTTCAGCTTCACCTAATGGACAGACTTGCAACTTCTTTACAAAATGGGAAATATATTCCGCCTGCCATTGCACGCAGCCAAGTTCTTGTGATGATTTCAGCTCAACAACTAATCACAAGCAAAACTGAAAAAGAGCACACAAATAAGGAGGGAGTCAAATTAAGTCCAACTGACTCCACCAGCGAGACTTTAGCAAAACAGAATTCGATCGACCAGCGTGTGCCGTGAGCAGCGTAGTACAGACGCATATGGAACCCTTCCAAACGAGTGCTGCACGCGGGGGGTGATCGAGGAGCTGCTGGGCTTAGCGAGCAGACGAGAAGAGCTCCAAAAAGGACAGAAAGAGAGGGCAGGAGAGTGGGAGTGCGTGTGAAAGATTTGCTGCTGTGCTGCATCGACGATCTATCCTGACTCCTGATGACCAGCATCAGCAGGGCCGGGCAGCAGCCAGAAATGCATGCGCGTGCCGATCGATCGAGACGAGCCACGTACACGCTCCGATCGATCACATGCGACGAGCTAGGGAGTCCGGCCGGGCCGGGTTGCCAGCCGGGCTGCCAGCCAGGGTCCTCTGACCGTGCAACCGGATGCAGCGCACGCGGCAACCCTAGCGCCGCCCCCCAGACACAGTGGCAATCCGATCCCCAGCTGCTTCCCATCCCCTTCCCCATTTCCCTCGATCGATCACCTGCTGGTGGTGGGTGTTGGCCGTGTGCCATGTCATGTGTGTGGAGGTCTCAGTCTCACGATCGCTGCCTCATCAGTGGCACAGTGGCAGTCGCCACTTCACTTGGAGACCCCCGTGGGAATGGGATCCACCTACGCCTTCGTCAACCTCCCGCTTATAACAAGCCAGCCAATCAGCTGAGCCGATGGAGTGGACGTACGGAATGGTCGATCGGGACGACGAATCACGGGAGAAATTAGCCGGGCGCATGCAATTCGATCATGTGCCCAATCTGCCGCGGGCCTGTAGACGAGTCGTAAGCGAGTACGCGTAGGGATGAATGCACAGTCAGATATATGAGGCTGCCTCTGGTTCTGGATACTGTAGGCGCTGCGCGTACCCACGGCACAATGCACATTTATTTCTTCAGTTGTTAGGGCTCTGTGCATGATGAGTCTAACGACTCAGCAGGGCTAAGCATACGGTACTTCCTGATTAAGGATGGAAACGGATCGGATTTCGCATGGAATCGGATCCGAATAGCACTATTTACCACATTTTAATTCGAATACGGATACGGATTCGGATATTCTCGGATACGAATGCAAAACGGATACCTCGGATACGGATTCGCATTCGGATATTTACTCACCGTATAAGATAACGTTTATCTATTTTCTTTATCGGTAGTTTTAGAATATAAAATCGTTACATGTAGAAACTAAAATTTAATAACATAACAAAGATAACTAATTAAGAATAATACATTTATCAACACTATTTAATAAATAAATATATAAAAATAAAACTAGAAATAAAAATATATTTAAATAAATGTATAGACAATTTTTATTAATATATAGATAAAAATTATAAAAGTAGTTTCACATATAAATAGATAAAATAATAAAATATTTAAAAGTAAACTTAATCTTCTTATATTTTTATTATAAAAATTAATAAAACATTGGTTATAGGAAATGGAGATGACTTTTAAATAGTTTTAGTCAATATGGATATGGATAGTGTCGGATATTGTCGAGTACGGATGTGGAATCGGATAGAGAAAATTAATGACAATCAGATTCGGATGTATCCACTTTGCTACTACATTAAATTCGAATACGAATACGGATATCCATTTTGATGTTTAAACGGATACGGATATCGGATAATTCGGATATTTGCTATCCGTTTCCCATCCATACTCCTGATGATCCCGCTGCAGAAAGAAGAAGGGTGAAAAGGCAACAACTATAATGCATGTTCAGTTGAATTCCCACTGGGATTGAAATTTTTTTAGAAAGAAGATGATGAGGCCGCTCTCCACCATTGTTCGACAGTGTTGCCTTCTCGCAAGAAATGTATAGGAAAAATAACCGTTAGTCCTGTAATGGATGGTTTGACAAAATTATAGTATATACTAACGTCTTTAACAAAAGTACTCTTTCCATTCCGAATTATAGCTCATTATAACTTTGTCATAAGTCAATTTTATCTAATTTTGATCAAATCTATAGAAAAAATTATCAAAATCTGTGACAAGTATACCGTGAAGTATGTTTTGATGTTGTATTTATTTGGTATTACAGATGCTATTATATGTTTCTATAACTTGATTAAAATTAGATAAATTTAACTTAGGATAAAATTAAAATGGACTATAATTTAAAACGGAGAACGGCAGTATAATGATTAGACGTGGTAAAAATATACTGTACACAAGCAGCACGTGGATGGATATGCGATTCTTTCCTCCAAAAATAACGGGGCTGCCAATATAATAATATACATATCTTGGAGCAAGAAAACAAGAGGGGCCTCAAAAGGCAAGTTCGCGTACGTACCTTCCCCTGCTGCGGGCATGGCATGCGCTCGCGTGGTCCTCCTCGATCGATCATGGATCGGTCGATCCTAGCTAGGCCCCCGGCGTAGCTGAGCACCTACTCCTTACACATCTGATCATCTTAAGTGTCAAGCGCGCGCGCACGCTAGTCGCTAGTACCACTAGTACTGCTGCCACTGCGTTGTAAGAGGTGCCCTTTGTCCTCACGCTTTTCTACCATTTTCCTTTTTTTCTTTTGAGAAAGAACTCTTGCTACCATTGCAGTTGCTGCCTTGCCTCAATGCCTGCCGCTGCTTCTGCTTGGTGAGGTGGGTGTCAACGTGTCGTCCAACGGTCCAACCGGCCGGCTCAAGGGGATGATTTTTTCTGATTTTTCTTTTTTGGAAACAGGAGGGTAATCCTCTGCTGGTTATATATTTAAAGAGCATAAATAAAAACAGGTCCACCACAAAAGTTTTAAGAAACAAAGAAAGAAAGGAAAAAAATCTGAAAGATTACACAAGGACTTCTAGCCATTCCAACATAGCTTCTTTTATGTCTGATTTTGAAATCAAATGGTAGATTGATTTTTTGTAATTTGCTAGTGGCAACACCATCGCAGCGAGTCAGCGATCATCTTTTTACCCTGGAGTCCTGGACCTTGTGAAGCAACCAACGTCAACAAGGACCCAAAAGTCAAACTCTTCGACCGCTGGTGCTTCCGTCAGAGATCAACATTGACTTTGCAGCATGATTTCACACCCGAAATAATAATAAAAAAAGAAGCATCGACTTCCCAACATGAGGTGTCGTACCGCCGTACTGGCACTACCACTGGTAGCTTTCAGGTGCTAGCTCAAGTAGGGCATTCATCGCCCCGGCCCCTGCCCCCTGCTTTGATCGGCGTGTCCTCCCTCTCCCCCGTGCTGGAACGCTTTCCAGTTCGGGCGCTGCATCCCCCGCTAGGCTTTCGCCGCCCTACCTGCCTCCAGCCCATGTCCGGCGACACCTCCCCTGAAAACCTGGCGGCGGCCCGCCGCCATGTGGAAGCGGACACATCAGTCCGGGCACTGCGTCGCGGCGCAGCCAAAGGCATGCTGCCTGAAAAGAAACGCGGACCATTGGAGAGCAGAGAACGCATCGGTTCCTCGAACCACTCCAATTTCCAGCATCCTGCGTCTGCGTACACATAGCCTGCTGCAGCCTGCAGGTTCACAGGATCATCTCTTAATCTGACCTGTTGGGACATCAATTCAGGCTTCATCTACTTTTAGCTGTGTGCAAATGTCAAAAGTGGAGCAGCTTCAGTAAGCTCCGTCACTTCTCTACCCATTCTAGCCTACTTACAAGCTATACTGTTCGCTGGTATATGCAGAAGTAAAGAGTTCTATGTGTGATGAGGTCTTTGCCTGCCCATACGTGTATGTTCATCAGCTGGGCGCATTCATCGGTCTAACTAGTAACTAGTACGGCGTCCTTGGAGGCCCAGATGTTGTTCTGATGATTTCGGAACCGAGCTCCTGTATCTTGTGCAGCAGCATGGCCTTCTCCCGCTCCAGCACTTCTATGTACTCTTCCTGCTCGCTCTGGATGCCTTCCATCTCTGTCACCGCCAAAGAAAGGGCCTCCGGGTCACCGCCCTCCTCGATCAAGCCTGTGAATTTCTTCAAGCTGTCCCTCATCTGCGGAAAAATCGCATAAGCCGCAAGCTCATCACTCTCTCGGAAGATGAACATCAAAGAGAAGATTCAGAAGGGTTTGGTGCGAGTAAACGGAATCAATTGAACCGAGGCTCCGCACCTGTGTCGCCATCTTGTGTCCTTTGCCAGATGGATCTGTCCCTAGCGTGGCCTTCCTTTCCGAGTCTGATACTGGTACCCTTCGTGCAATCTTTACATGGATTTCTCCGCTTTTTACCCCTTGGAGCGGTATCCATTTATCGGCAGACTGATTCGGAGAAAGCATGCTGTATTCCACGGTGCAATGGCCAATACTAGCGGTTGGAAGGACCGCGTTATGATCCTTCACATGCAAAATCAGGGGTTCTCCAGTTTCGGGAAACTCGAGCGTCTGGTTCCACTGTGGAGAGAGTGTTTTGTAAATGACCTGCACAGGAAGAACGAGACAGCTTCAATATACTGCGACTTCTCCATACATATAGCATATATGAGAATTAGCGCAGCCTGGTTGCCACAATTTTTCTGTACTCAGACGTGAGAGACTGCAAAGACAATTACAGAGCCACCCAGCTGCGAGAGTGTAAATTAAAAAGTAACAAGCCTCCTCGTCGCATTACTAAGTGCTTCCATTTTTACTTCCTCATCAGTTCCAAAATGCAAGACGTTTTAGCTTTATGCCTTTATCCTAAGTCAAACTTCTCTAATTTGACCAAATTTATAGGAAAATGCACCAAAATTGACAACATGAAATAAGTTCCGTTAAATCTACCATGAAATATGTCTTTATAATACATTTATTCGGTATTGCAGATGTTAATATGTTTTTTTATGAACTTGGTCAAAGTTAGAAAAGTTTGACCTAGGACAAAGCTAAAGCGTCTTGCATTTTGGAACAGTGGGAGTAGTTAATAACAGGCTCTACGAGCTACGAATCTGAAGTAAACAATAAGTAACAATAATGCCATATACTACTAATCCAGCACAGTGTGGCAAAGTTGCTCAGAAAATCAGTATGACTAGCAGCTCCGATTAGGCAGAGATCTCGGGCAAACATGACAAGTAGAGCCAATAAATTTGTAATCTAACCTTGGTTCGTTTCTTCTTGTTCCCATATTGCACCCTGACATAAGGATCACTTGTGCCTCTCAGATCGGCAGCAACAAGATCTCTGGCTTCAACAATAACCAGCTCAATCCAACCAGCTCCAGCTTTACTACTTGAGCTCTGGAAAAAGGAATGACAAACAAAAATTCAGATGCAGAAAACAAGATTTGGGTTATGCAATTATCAATAAACTAGCATTGCTGCAAGCTTCAGATATTCAAATTTATAATGTATACCATCCTAAAAATGCTGGGAGCTCTTCATAATCCAATTTAGTGCTTAAGAGAGCACATACGTACCTGCATGCTATTGTTGTGATCATTCTTTATGGGCTCTATTTCAAGCCTGATCTCTCCTGAATCTACTTTTTCAAGTGGCACCCAAACATCACGGCTAGCACCATCTAAAAGTCCCTCCAAGTTAACTCTTGCACTACCAATGCTTTCATCACCAAATATATCTGCATTATAGCATTTGATCTTCAAATATTCACCACCAGCGATCTCATCAAACTCAAACTTGTCATTCCAAACTGGTCGAACTGTATGTGACAGTGTTTTTGTTCGGTATAGAGCCTATAGCAAAATAAAATATTAGAATTTGAAATTGTCTTAACTGAGTAGTTGGTGGAACTAAACTTACAGCAAGTGAACAACTAACCTTTCCGTACTGAAGTTTCACATAAGGATCACATTTTCCAGATTTACTACTTGCAGTGAGGGCCCTACCCTCAAAAACTCTGACCCTAAGTCTCCTTCCCGTTAAGGACTGAAGCTTTGGTGATCCATCAGATGAGGATTGAAGACCACTGCTCAGAGAATTACCCAATGTAACCGAGCCATCAGAGAACTGCCATTCTTTTAGCACAAGGCTTACAGTTAACTGCAAACAAAAGCATTCAGAACAACTTCATACCATCATTCATACTTCATAAACAAAATAAGCTAGAACAGGGTGGGAGTGGGAGGCAAGAAATGGCATAGCTTGTTTTTCTTATAACCGCCCAGTTTTAAGAATCCTTTTCTAATTGTTATGCCAATACATCTTGTTACAATCAGGATCTTATCCAACGAAATAGTTTGATTTTACACAATGCCAGTTTGGGGGGTTTTTTTTCCCTTAACATGATACGCAGCTCCTCCTGCATGTTCGGGGCAAAAAATAGTGCACACCACGACTAAGATTTAGAACATTAACTGAATACGAATGATTTATAAAAAGAAGGGGTCAAGTAACAATTTAAACAAACAAACAAATGGTGGGATGCGACTTTTTGGAAATTTCCTAATGTCACAGGTCTAGAAGGTAAAAGTACACTACTAATATCTATAGTTTGGGGATAAGAAGGATTAATAATGATGTTATATAATACATCATTGCACTGTATCATCAAAATAACACCTAATTATTCGGCCCTCTCTAAGAAATTATATACAGAGCTTGTGAAGTCCAATTGAATGAAATTTCATTACTTCCACTGGTTCTCCGAACGTGGATGAACTTTCTCTTTCTAGCTTTGAAAAGTGTTAGTAGATAAAAAATCAGCAAAACTTCCTTTTCATATAACATATCAAATGTTCCAACCATAAAGACTGTCAAAAGTGACAGTCAACAGAAAACTAATGTAGAACTATGGAGAGCAATGGAAGTTGACAACTATAAAAGTTACAGCATCATAGTTCACAACATGTATAGATGATAATCTCCTAGAAATATATGGTATGATGGCAGACCAGACAGGTATGGTAATGACTTGAGAAAACTAACCAGCACATGGTATTAAATTTCTATCAATTGAGCATTCTTGTCTTACAATCGTGCATCAGGTTTAAAAACTAAAGTAGGAATGTAAATGAATAGGCAAGGTACCTCGCCATCGATATCCTCAAATGGAACAACCATTCCAACTTCTTGTCCGCAATGCTCAGGATGCTTTGCAACAACACCAGAGTTATGCCCTATAGCCCAAAATATTGTTGAACCATCATGAACATACTTGACCTGTTTACATTAATTTTTATCTGAGTGTCCTTGGATATATAGGAAGAACCACAGTTGCCACAAGAACAGGGAAAATTCACTAAAATAAGAATAGCTTTATATCTAGAATACCTTTATCTCACAGCTTGTCAAGTAATTGAATTTGACACCACCAGAATCCAATTCATACAGAAGAAACTTAACAATGCCTGTCTCTCCATGCAGTACCATGTTAAATGTACTGTTCCACGTAGGATTTAGACCCTTACTGGTACTTGTTTTTCTCATCAGATTGCCAACTTCTACCTCAACAAATGTCTGTGATACCTTGTTATCAGCAGTTCCAGACATGGTCCCTCCATTTGAGCTTTGGCGGTTACCTGTGTTCTTACAGAGGTTACTAGCTGAAACAACAGTAACTGAAAGAACACCTCCAACTGCTTGTTTTCTTAGATCTACTGCTGGCAAAGAAAAACATAGTCGGCGTGGTTCGACCATTGTTTTCCCTATGGTTTCAGTCAAAAGCTTTACCTGCATGGTTCATGAAGCACGCATTAGATATCATTAGATATTCAGATATAACATCCAGATTATGTTATGCAATGGCTGCTGTTGATGAAGATATTACATGATATGAACCACTTTTTAGATAATTACAATTTGAACCTAATTCTTGGAATTTTGGCCCTAAATGGCCAGCACAAACCCACCAGCCATGTTGAGACACCTGGCAACTCCATACCCGGAATTGCTTGACTTCCACCACTTCCAAATGCTACTCCAATCCTGACTTCCGGGGTAGATTCAAAAGAATAAAGTATAGCTTCACCATCAAGTATGGGTGATAGTAGAAGCTGCAACAATATAATCTGAATCAGAGATAGTGTAAAAACTCAATGTGGCACAGACGAGTGGGTGATGCAATAATCACCACTTCAAATTCAGAATAATTGTACATATAGCGTAATCGAGGGACAAAAGCATAACAGTTGTAAGCTTTAAGGTGATGAAAGTACTTATGTACCCAAAATTCTCTGCTCTGCAGCAAAACTAATATTTATTATTGTATTCAGTGAAATAACAGAATCAGCGTACTAATCACTATATGAAGTATCATGCAAATCAATTGTTGTACAGCACTATTTCCTAACCATGCAAAACTACAAATAGCTCAGTTAAACCACTTATCATTATCACTGCTCATTGTAGACTACTCAACTTGCTCACAATGACAGAAGTTCTCAGCTTTTGGAATTATGAAAAGTATTTTGCGGAGTTATAAAAAACAAATATAATAAGTCAAGGAACAAGACACAATGGAGAGGGAAAAGAGCATACATCTCCCTTGATGTGAATGCTGTTTATAACAATGCGACAAGTCCCAATCAGTGGCTTTGCTAATTTTGCCAAAAACATTACACTCATCTCGTGGCTATTCCAATCAAAACCCAAGCTCATGACTTGCTGTGTGAGAGAAAAAAAAAGGAGTTTATGTTAGAGAAGGTGTAGCTACTAAATTGCATAGTCCATCAAATTATGTGCAGAAATACAGAACCTCTTCAGATCCTTAGGATATATATGAAAGAAGATGGAAATGTCAAACTACTAAAGCTACAGGGGGAGCTGACCTACTTGTCTGTACAAACAAATATTACAAAGCTGAAAGCATAATCAACAAATACATAAGTAAAAGTTAAATGTGCTGTAAAGTATCCAATGATTCACCTTTTTCTTAATTAATCCTCTTTAATGATGTATGACTAAGTTTGATTAATAAAATAGCCAACATACTGACAACAACCTAAATCACTGTCATATAATTTGGTAGGACCACAAACTCCCTAATACCTCTATATCCGTCTAAAGGAAATCATGGGCAATTTCAGATGCAACTGCAGTTCAGAATAATATACGACTGACCTGGTCACCTGAAGTAATCCAGCGCATCCCCTCATCTCCCAAGGTAGGTGGACAAGAGCCAAGTGAGAATTCCTGTAATTCTATTTTATCCTGGTGATAGGAAAACAAAACCTTAGTACTGAAATCAGATGATAAATACATTAAAAGAGAAACATATTACTATATTAGAAAAAAGAACTTACTATTAATTTTGGTTTTCGATTCTTCAAACGTCTCTGCAAAATCATAGAGCTCTGTCAGCTATGTATGGACAATGCATGTTATAATTCCAGTACATATTCAATACATCAAATAAATGAATTTATTAATTAGCATCTTTATTTGGGACCTATCCACTTCCAAGAATCAAATACACCTGATCTCAATAACACAATCTAATCAAAAGCTTGTCTGCCCTTTAAAATGGAGTAAAAATCTTTCAGATGCTCTAAAGTTCATTCCCTAGATTACATCCCCCAAGAGCAAAATTACTAAAGGACAGTTTGTACTTAGTCACCATATGCTTATTTTTTGAAGCTGTGGCTGAAAATGATCGTTGAAAACCTCAGTTCAGTTGGAAAATTAGACTAAGCTTGTACAAAGTCTGCTATTCAACCCTTGTTCTCTCACAATTGTTGGTAAAGTGAAACAAATCTGATCTCTGTTTGCAACTTTAATTAAAAGCAGTTAACCATATACTAAATTTCTAAAAGCGGTTCTACAAACAACATTACAAGTATCCACCGTCAAGCAGACCCTAAGTATAACTGACATCTTTCATGAATCAAGAATAATGGTGAATTGGTCCTAGCACCTTAGTGTCTAAAGCTCAAGAGCTAAAGAAAATACATCCCGCAGAGAAGAGCCATAGAGAACAAATTTTCAGCGAGGTTGCAGAGGCAAACCTCAACAGTAGATTGAAACCTCCTCGATAATTTTGGTTCCATGTAATTGGGCCAAACTTCTGTTAGAAGTTTGTTCAACCACTCGCAAGGCTCAATCGGTGTGGTGGGCTGTAAAATATAAAAAGAAAAATGATTGAGAATCTATGAAAAGAAACCAATAAAAATAGGAGTAAAAGAGCATACTGTTATATTCAGTATCAGATGCTTCCATCTTTTGTTCAAATCTTCTACAATTATCCTCCTTTTAAACCTCCCATACTGAAATAATCATACAGCAAGGTAAGAAGACAAAGCAAACTATAGTAACAGGGGCAGAAACACTCATGAAAATAAAATGAGACAGGAGCAGAAGCACAATGCTGCTTGACATTGTTTTTCCTCTGGAATTACGAGCACTTTGGACAACCAAAAGGGAAGATCATGACTTCATGAACAAGAAAAGAGCAATTGCTTGCGCTATCGTGCTTTGCTGCTACCAATTAAACATGGTATTAAAGAGATTGAGCAAAATCCATCACAATCCTTGAATCAATTCAGATGAAACAGCATGGCAGAAACAAATACCTGAATGGTAGCCCAAACGGCAGCTGCAAGGGGAACCCAATTTGAGAATGGCACAACCCACCGTTCAACGAACCACGTAAAGAGGCCGAGTGGGATCAGGAAGGGCAGCAGGGGCTGCTCCACCATGACCTGGTTAAAGAACTCCCGAGCATCCTTGCCATATAGCTTCTTCAGCTTCTTCACCATGGTTCTTGCCTTGTCTCTGTAGCTTCAACAAGGAAACGAGCTCCTTTTCACACCTCTCCTGAGTCCTGTACGAGACACCTTCACCTTGGTACAGATACCTTTACCACTTTATGCCTTTGTTTCCACTAGATCCTGAGCTGCTGTCGTCCTAGCCCACTCCCTCGCCCCCTTTTGCACTGTGAGTAATGGGTACCTGTCCACCTACAATTCAGGCCGAATTAATATCCACGAGAAGAGCGACACCTAAGAAAACGCGTGAGATGAGTGTGACACATTGCCCCCACACTAATTGAGATCTTTCACATCCCCGGCTTCTAGAGTTAGGACCTCAAATTTCCTATCCTCTCGTGTTGACTTGTTTTAACGGCTCGAATGAACACGAAATTGACCCTAAGAATCTCTTCAGCCAAGTCAACAGGTTAATTATACCACACAAAGAATAAATGTCTTCTAGATCACATAAACAAGAAACTAAGTCTATCGTAACATACAAAATCGTCCAGAACAGCTGAATTGACCCCCACAAAAAAAATGGACTTTCAGTAATCGCTCAAGTTGCAGAGCAAGATTGCTGGTCAAGATGGCAAAGGGTAGCCAAATGGCGAATCCTCCATGAAAGCAAACTAAAGAAGAAACAAGACTTCCAGTGAGAGAACCAACCAATCGAGCGCTGCAGGCTCCAGTAATCACTTCCTTGCCTGTCGAGCTCGCCGGGGACGCGCCTGGTGACCGATTGGGCGCTAAAACTCCAAGCCCAGAACCAATCACAAGAACCGCTGCTGCCGGCGGAGCCTCCTCCCGAGCCCGAATACCACTCGGCGGCCCCTAGAAGCCGAAGAAGCCGGCAAAAATCAAATCTTTTTAATCCGCGAGAAAGATAGAAAAAAGATCAAACTTTGCAGGCTTGGAGCGGCTGCAAAGTCCAAGACCCCGGAGCAAGGGACAGGAGGGTTCTACTGGTGGGATCGAGGAGGAGGGTTGGGGACGGGAGGGAGGAATCGAGTGGGTTTCGGGCACCCCATTGTTGGAATGCGTCAAATTTGGAACTCATCGCCTGCCGCGGCCGCGTGCTCGCTGCCGTTTCCCTTCTTTTTCTTTTGCGCGAGTTAAATTAATCGATTGTGACAGTGAGATCTGTTCCCGTGATGGGGTTAGTTTAGGGACGAGGACGACGGCGTGCTTTCTCTGACGAAATGCTGACCGTCTCCGGCTGCCTGACTGCCTGATTTTTCTCCTCTTTTTTTCCGTTGGCCGGCGCCGCCGGTAACGGAAAGCGCACCGTCAGCGGATGATTTGTGAGGTCTGGGGATGCTGATTTGCGTCCAGGCTTTGCAAATTCAAAGGTAGATTTTCGAACATTCATTTGATTTTATTTGGGATTTTGTAGACAAGCCTTTGTTTTGTTGCACCCGTACACGGAGTGACCCAGATTTGTTTTTGCCCTTAACGAGGCTGTCATGGACACTGACGACGGATGGCTCTTTTCTACCACAAATTAGGCAAATTGTTTGTACATTGCCACGGACCTCGAATAATACGTAGTACTACTGCGTTATTTCCTCCATTCCAAATTAAAACAGAATGAGTATATATCAATAATTAATAGATTAGTAAAAAATACATATCTACCTATCTATTGTCTATCTCTACTTATTTCTAAACTAAACAATGATTCTTTAGTTTATCAATCGGAATCTAATTAGATTCTGAACAAATTAATCGGAATTCTAATTGAAACTTGGACAAGTAGACCGGAATTCCAATCGGAACCCGGACAATCAATATCTCATGCGGTCAGGGCACAACCTGAACACGGAGCGAAAGAGCACAAAGTTAGTGATTTTATGTAGATCCGGGTAAATTTATATTACCCGTAGCAATGCACGGGCACTGTGCTAGTTATTACTAAAGCAAGCAATGATTTATTAGTCCGTCAATCAGAGTTCTAATCGGAATCCGAATGACCGTACATTGAGTTAAGACTCCAAAAATATTTAGAATTAGCATTTGAGAAGTAAAATAGAAAGAAGACCGAAGTCCTCGACCGACATGTACTATGTTATTATACATCTTTATATGCTAATCGATATATTTATATGATTTTCCGTAGCAACATACGGACATATTTGCTAATCAACATCGAAAGAATACAACTGTTTGCAAATAAAAAGCAGGTCTATAAAAGATTCTACATGTCACTGTCTTATCATGTGGACTCTAGATTTGAGCTTGCAAATCTAAATTGATTCGAGTTAGAACTTAGCTCCCACGTGCCATATTGCGATGGCTGGAGCAACAAATATGGTCAGAATTGTTGTAATTTTACAAGCCAAAAAAGGAAGAAACAATTCTTTGGAAATAGAGGAAGAAATTAACTTTCATTTGGTCTGTTAATGTCAAAGCGCATTTAGATATTTATAAAAAATATGCATTTAGCTTTTACTTCATCTGTTCCAAATTGCACGTTGTTTTAGTAAATCTAGATATACAACATATATTTAAGTGCATTATAAAAATTTATGTATCTAGATTTGTCAAAATAACCTACAATTTAGAACGGAGGAAGTAGTCATCATGTGAGTGACGGGTTCAGGGACGTGGGTCCCCAGCGGACCCACTTCTCGCTGACCAGCCCGAGGCCGTGCCTGGACGAGCGCGCTTCCTCGTAGGCGGCAGCTCCATCCGAGCGGCCCAGGGCCTATTATCCCGACCGACAAGTCGGTCGGGGCAAGCTTGGCCCATGGCCCTGTCCTGGGAGGCGATCGAAGACCAGGTCAGTACCAAGCCGCCGACCGCGGACTCTGATCGGGCTCTGCCTTGCACGTGCTCGCCTTCCCGACTGGTAGGCTAGTCGGTAGGCCAGACCCGGCTTACCAGCGGGCCCCAGGAGTAGGTGCGGAGGATAACGATGAGCCTCGGGGTCAACTTGTCGTACACGACCAACTACTTCCTCCACGAGGGTTACAATCCTCTCTACTGTGGCAGCAGGGCACCACTATTCTACTGCCCGTCCTTGCAAAAGGACAGGGCAAACGTTATCATGATACGGTCGGGACGCCCTCGTCACGACGGAGTGATCGGACGAGGCGCCAGGGATGGGGCGTGATAGCCATATCCTACCTATCTACACCCCACGACCACCTACCGATGAAGCATGACGCACAGGCACAAGACAAGACACTTTCCCCACGACGCAGTACTTGGACGGTGGTCACCGGAAGACTCCGAGTGACGGGATGTGAAGACCCGACTGACGAAGCTGACAACCCCGACCGGCGGGGTCGGGAGTCCTCTCTTTCTATCCTTACACTCTTAGTCCCCTTAGGCCTCCCTTGGACTATAAAAGCGAGGGGCATCTACTTAGGAGAAAAAAGGGAACAATTGATCACATCCTCCGTTCGAAAGTTTTTAACTCCCCAAACTCTCTCGAGTACCTGGGCTCAAGCAATACAACCAACAGACTCCCAACTGGACGTACAGCATTTTGCCTAAACCAGTATAAATCTTAAGTCATTGTGTATTAGGCCATATCCGATCACGACGCGTGATACACACTTCGAGTAGGTTTAGCTGCCGGCTATTTTCAGAACCGACAGTGAGATTTTACCACGACGTAGACCTAGCACATAGATTTGAAAAGGAGGAATTGGAAACGTTCAAGCCTATAAGATCCAGTAACAGCAGCATCAAGTTCTTGAATGGAGCCACCGCCGGCTTGTTTGACAAGTCGCCGTCTACTGTCCAAAGGGTCAGCGTCGATTAGTTGTGAGTAGTTACGCGGATGTGAAGATGAGGGTTCGTTCTATGGCTAGAAAACGTCTCGATCGGCAGTACTCGTCTTGTTTCAAGACCTTTGCGTGGAATCCGGAAGCTTCGTAAGTTCATCGATAGCCCGTAGTCACGCCCTATATTTTTAGGGGCTGTCGTAGCCTTTTTTTTCCTTTTCTTTTTCACACTCGAACCTTAAATTTGAAATCAACGGTTGAGTCTTCCCACTTTTATCTTCTCCCTGCCTCTCTCCGTTACTGCTCGCTCCCGTCACCGCTAGCATCCTGCGCCTCGGCCACCCACGACAGTCGACAGCTTCCATCTGCCCCAATCTTCGTGCTCGCCTCCACCGTCGTCCTAATGGCCCCACCACATTAATTGATGCAAAACTCCTCTAAATAGAGTTTTTAATTACACAGTACAACTCAGATACTCACGACGTACGTACACCCACGTATATGAACAGACGTATGTAAACCCTACCTCTATAAGCATACCACAGACGTCTCGCTATCAATAGAAATATCATCTACCACTGAAAGTATAATAATTTAATTTTAAAAAATTTGCTGAAATGGAGATTGGAACCTAGGCTGCTGAGGCCCTATAACCCCTAGGCTACAGGCTTGCCAGTTTTTTTTCCTTGAAAGGAGAAAGTCCTTACCGGTCTCGATAACGGGTGTTGCTAATCTGATTGTCATGGGCCGCATATTCGTCCACCAGAACGGAAAAAAGGCAGCCCTGACTTACGAAAATCTTGGCCCAACTCCCAAACTGCCCCACGATATCCATCGTCAACATGGGCGGGCTACCTACCTCCCCTAGACTCAAGACAATCAGTCTCAAGCCCATGTGTGACATTTTTCTTTTGGAAAATTTGTTATGCCTGTATTAGCAGCAGATTTTGCATGACGAAGAGCAGGACTTGCTATTTCATTTGTGCACTTTGCTGTGTGCACCACTACTTAGCAAAGTAATGGCCAGCCCTAATATATATTTAATTATTAAATACTAGATCACAAAAATGCTGACTCAACAAATATGTTAAATTGGTGAATCACCATTTCTTGTGAAATTGTCGAATCAACATTTCTCACATAAAAAAGTTGAGTCAGTAAGATGTTGTTTCAAAAAAAAATTAAAATGAAGGTTCAGTCAACATTTCTTGTAAAATGTTCAACCAACATAACCATTACAAAAAAAAAGGAATGAGGAAAAAAACACCCTAACAGGGAAAGACGTGGGAAGTAGTTGTCCAAAAAAGAAAGAGGTGGAATAAAATTGGCCATATTATAAAGATTTACCACCAAATAGTAAAATCCCAAAAGTCTCGATAATCAATAAGGAAAAGTGCGCTCACTCCAACAGCAGAACGATAATAAAATCTCTCAATCCCACAAAGTCTCTCATGTCTTAGGTCATGCTCTTGCGTCGAAGATGCACATACGTGAATAATTAGGTGTCGCAAAATAGGAAAGGTAAAAGTTAGATAAGGATAAGACTATGGGGTACAGGGTCATATCTCTAATAAACAGAAACCAGAGGGGTCATGTGCTACATCGTTACCTGATTGTAGAGTGAAGGGCAAAAAATGTATTCGGCCGCAACAATGTAGTAAATTGTAAAAAAGAAAAATCCTATAAATGGGACCCATTTAGATGGACTTTAGTTGCGGCAGTCTCCACAGTGTACTGGCTTCAGTGGTCTTTTCTTGTTATGTTTGATCTCAAAGTTGCTGGATAAGTATGTGACAAGATTCATTGATATAGGAGTTACTTCGTTTTCAGATAAAGCGGCGTGAAGGCTTGTTCTAAACATTGTGTTTAAAAAATGGAGGGAGTATATAATAGGTGTGCACATGCTCTTGTGGACGAGTCCTTTCAAACATGTATTGGCACCGTAAATCAGTTGACTCCAGATACTTTTAGTGATGCAATACTATAATGAGCTGCTATATCAACAGTGCCATATAGTACTTTTGACCCTGTAAAAAACTGATGAGCAGAAAGAGTGACTGAAGATAGAGTACACAGAGAGCGGAGGACAAGTGTGATGGCCGCGTTGGGCACGCGCTACGCCTGTTGGTATCTCTATCTTGCGCTAGGTGTGGCCATGCATATCTACAAGTCTTATTTATATATATATATAACATATATATAAATAAGGCTTGCAGCGTGATCAGACGACGTTCAGATCCATCACTGTAGCACTGGCACACGTGGCGTTCACCACCTGATAACGGATCATCATACTGGTACTTTCTTCGCTATCTAATTTGATACTTATATATTTTTATATATTTTTAGCTTAAAATTATATAAATTTAGAGTCCAATTCTTTTACAATAGCCACAGATCACAGCGTAATGCCGTCATCTCATCTATCACCTACCATCAATTCTACCCGATGAATCGCTTCCTATCTGATTTAGACAGCATGTGATTTATCTACATCTACATAAATGTGCTTACTAGTTTCTGGAAGCATAAAACTAGCACACGCACGTACGTATCCGTCACGTTTTTTGCGAAGAGAAAAGGTTAGCAAGGACACCAGCGTCATGTCTCATGAGCTTCAGGCGACGCCGGAAACGAGCCGGCAGCCTTTTGACACTACCGTCCCTAGGACCCTACCCATCCATGGTGACGAAGACCATATCCATATCCAGCTCATATCTCCATCACCAAAGTAGTTTCCAAAACCAACACGATCCAAAAGCTGCAGCAGGAGAAAAAAGCGAAGAAAAAAAAGATTGGCAAGCAGTTCCAGAAGAGCACTCCGAGATGGCGAGGAAACGGAAGGAAAAGAACAGAAAAAACCCAGGAGAGGGGGAGCGCGGACGGAGACCTGGCCAGAGCGGGGCGGCCGGGCGGGGGTGGTGTGGTGCAGTGCACGCGACGCACGCGGCACCTCGGCTCGTCGGGGCGCAATAAAATCCGCCTCGCCTGCGCGTCCTCGTCTCTCCCCCCTGGCAGACTCTCCACCCTTCTTCCTGCTCGTCGCCTTCTCGGAGATCAGGACTCGACGGCTCTGACCCCCGCCCTGCGCTCCTCACCTCCGCGCGCGTGCCGGCGATGGCGATGGACGACGTCGCGGGGGCCTCCTCCTCCTCGATGGCTGCGGCGGCCGCCTCCGACCCCTCGCACGGCTGGCAGACGGTGTCCTACCCCAAGCGCAACCGCAAGCAGCAGCAGCCGCCCCGCGCCGCGGCGCCCGATCTGGCGCTGCAGGCCAACGGCAAGGCGGGCGTCTTCGACGCAGTCGAGAAGCGCTCCCAGGAGCGCCACCGCGCGCTGCAGCAGCAGCTCGCCTCCAGGGCGGCCGATCTCGACGACGCGCGGATCGCCGCGGCCGCCGGCTACTCCGACGACGAGGACTCGGACGAGGCCGCGGCACCGCGCCAGGAGGGGGAGCCGAAGAAGCCGAAGAAGCCCAAGGTGAAGAAACCAAAGGTGACGGTCGCCGAGGCCGCCGCGCTGATCGACGCCGAGAACCTCGCCGCGCACCTCATCGAGATCTCGGTAACGCTCTTGCCTCCGTGGAATTGCGGTCAGATCTCGGGGGGAAGGTTACGGATCAAGGTTTTGTCCGTTTGCTAGGGATCGGATCTGGGTAGGGTTTAGCGTTGGATCTCGCGGGATTTGATGAAATTCCGGCCGAATGCTAGGTCCGGCGGGTTTTCGGATCAACACGAGTCGAAATTCTAGCTGATATAGTTAGCAAGTTCTACAGAAAGTCGGATCTTAGGGTGTAAAGTTGGGATCTCGAGGGTGCTTTGGGTTTTGGTTCAAGGGTTAGATCCTGCAAAGGTTGGAATCCTTTTTTTTATGTGTGCAGATTCTTATCATTTGTTCTGTGTGCAGGGATCGTACGAGAATCAGCAGGACATTCAACTGATGAGGTTTGCTGACTACTTTGGCCGAGCATTTGTAACTGTAAGCGCAGCCCAGTTTCCATGGGCAAAGATGTTCAAGGAATCCCCAGTGTCCAAGATGGTTGACGTGAGTTATCTTTTCCCTAGAGATTCCGCAATCTGTTTATGCATGTGATGCGATTGCTGTTTTTAGGATAGCTATGCTTGCACTATAGATTACTATCTTGTAGCCACAGGTACTGATGTATTTGGAAATTATGTTTTCGCGCCAAAACTTAGAAATTTCTGTTTTGGAAAACGGTTATGTACTTTTTGTCGTATCTTCGTATCCTTAACGAACTGAGATGGCCTACCATGAGAAGTAATTAAATTCCCCAAGATTATTACATTCACGGGTGTGTTCCCTGCATGGTGGCAGCATGCAGGTAGGCACCCTGATTATGAGTGCTCGAGTCCCGATTGGCCATCAACTCGATGATTGTAGCGTGCGTGTCAAGAATATCTGCTTGATTACACCATATTTGCATGTGTTTGGGATGCATGATTAATTTTATCATAGTATAAAGCTGGATCATGTCATTTAATTACTATTGTTTCGCCACCTGTTTCATATTAGGATGGAGATATAGTATTTCATGGATCACATTGATTTGTTATTACGTGTCTTGTACAACACTAAAATGGTAGCTACACATGCAATTAATGTTTCAGTGTATTGATGGTACTGGACACTGCCGTTTTAGTTCCGTTAGCATGGTTGTATTTGTACCTTACACTGAGATATTTAAGCATGATAATGCCTTTGATTTCTGTTTATTGGTTATTTGTGGTATGCATCTAATTAGTTGCTGTATTGGGCAGATCCCATTGTGCCATATTCCTGAGCCAGTCATCAAGACGGCCGGTGATTGGATCAGTCAAAGATCTTCAGATGCCCTGGGAGACTTTGTTTTGTGGTGTATAGATAGCATCATGTCTGAATTGTCAGGGCCAGCAGCAGGAACTAAGGGTTCAAAGAAGGTTGTCCAACAGTCTCCAAGGGCTCAGGTAATCTCATGACGGCTTTAACTGTAATTGAACGAGGTATAATGTATATAATGTAGATGTGGTTAAGTGCAAATAATATTCTAGTTAGAATCATATTCTTTTTGGTTTGGTATGAGTGTACTACACTATTCTTAGCAAGCTAGCATCTTAGGGGAAAGATGAAATGTACATTTGGTTTTTGGTTTGATATGAGTGTACTATACTACAGTATTCTTAGCATCTTGGGGGAAAAGATGAAATGTACATTTGGTTTAGTCAACTTTATTCACCTGCAACTTAAGCTAAGAAAATGGATAGATGGACATGTCACGCCATTTGTTTTAATCATGAGTTAAACTGGTTCCATGTTACTGGAGTCCAGCAGTAATCTATTTGCTAGTGCATCTATAGAGACTTGCTTAGATAGGAGTAGACAATTTGTAGTGGCATGAGCTCAGGTTCTTGATTGTGTATCGACAGTTATAAATAACCTGTTGTGGTTCTTTTTAGACCTTTTTATATGATGAGTAAGTAATTGTATGATACCATAGTTATTTGATCACTAGGACTGCTTCAATGTTTATTCTAATGTGCTTTTGTTCATCTGATCCTGAAATTATAGCGTTCGTTACATTCATGACTTGTGGTTTCAAATTATTGATGTGAAGTTTGATTGTCCAGTATGCTGTATCTTCCCCTTTTTATTTTCTTTCTGCAAGATGTTCATGAGTGGAATCAAATATTTGTTGTAAGATCTTCCAAGATTGCATCAGACATATATGTATATATGATAAATCTTTTCTTTTTGACAAAACACTTAGTGCATTATTGGCCTTTCATTTGTTAAGATTCACAGCTTCATCATTTTTTATAATGGTAATTTTTGACTCAAGTTACTGTTGACAGGTTGCAATCTTTGTTGTTCTTGCCATGACTTTAAGAAGGAAGCCTGAGGTACTAATAAACATTATGCCAAAGATAATGGGAAGCAATAAATATCTTGGACAGGAAAAGCTTCCCATTATTGTCTGGGTTATTGCTCAGGTATTCTTTTGTCTGGTACCAGTTATGCTAGTTACCTACATTGCCCTAATTTTTTCCATTTTATAACTTTGTTGCACTAATTCTTTTCTGATATACCACAGGCATCTCAAGGTGACCTCGTGACTGGTCTGTTTTGCTGGGCTCATTCCCTATTTCCCACATTATGTGCGAAGTCAAGTGGGAATCCCCAGGCAAGAGATTTGGTTTTGCAGTTGCTTGAAAGGTACTGGCTTATTGTAAATCTGATTAATAACATTGCATTGTTGCTGTGTTCTCTATTACAGAGCACATTCTGATTCTACTTTAATGCACTTCAAAATATTTGTAATCTAACACTCCACATTGTTTATGTGTAGAATTTTGTCTGTCCCCAAAGCTCGATCAATCTTATTGAATGGAGCTGTTAGAAAGGGGGAGCGCCTGGTCCCCCCTGCTTCATTTGATATATTCATGAGAGCCACATTTCCTGTTTCGAGTGCTCGGGTCAAGGTTTGTTCTGTTATTTCTACATTCCTGTTCACTAATCTTTCGAATGAGTCGTGTTCTGACTACCTAAAGCAATTGTGTAGGCTACAGAAAGGTTTGAAGCGGCCTATCCAACAATCAAGGAGTTGGCTCTTGCTGGTCCTCCTGGCTCTAAAACTGTGAAACAAGCATCACAACAACTTTTGCCTTTGTGTGCAAAGGCAATGCAAGAAAGTGAGTTGGAAAACAGTGTTTTATTAACTTAACTTTGTACCATATTCTATGTTTTGCCGTTGTTTTGATACACCTACTTCGCATTATATGTCTGTTTTGCCTTTGTTTTGATATACATCTAATTAACTTTTGGTGATATCATATTCAGACAATGCAGAGCTCACCAGGGAGGCTGTTGATGTATTTATCTGGTGCTTGACTCAAAACACAGAGTCATACAAGCAGTGGGTGAGTAGTCTTACCTATTTGGTCTTGAATCTTTGCCCAATGAAAGAAAGCAGTGGCTGAATATTCTTAATTTTCAGGAAAGAATCTATCCTGAAAATATTGAAGCCAGTGCTTCTGTCCTGAGCAAAATTGCGATTGATTGGAAGGATGTGTCTCCTAAGCTCAGTGTTGAAGCTCTTAAGGCAACCGTGAAGAACTTGAAGGCTAAGGTAAGCTAAGTCAGGTTTCATAAATTGCTTTGTTCGTTTTTATTAACCTTCTACGATTTAGATGTTTGCGTCATCCAAATTTTGCTTTATGCAACCTTTTGCTTCTCCTGCAAACTGAAACTTTAGGAATAGTTTGATGTATGTTAGCTCACTTCATAAAGTGCCTAAAGGCTTTATGATGCCAAAAATGAGATATACATATTCTGTTACTTCGCATTTCCCACTCTGAACCATATGCAAAGCCCAAGGGAGCTAGTTTGATTGAGGCAAACACATTATTAATTTGAACTCTCAGTATATCCAGATATTCGTGTTCTAATTTGTTCATTTGTTGCTATTGCAGAATGAGGCAGCACTAGAGTCAGCAACAGATGCTGGAAAGCAGGCATCTATCAAAGAAGCAGATAAGCACTGCAAGGTGATCCTTGGAAAGCTGACCCGCGGTGCCACCTGCCTGAAGAGCAGCCTGGTTGTGATCGCGCTCACTGTTGCTGCTGGCTTCGTGCTATCTCCTGACATGAACATTCCATCTGAGCTGGAGAAGCTCCAGGCGATGGTCTCGTCGCACCTGTCATTCTAAACATAGTCCAGATGTCGATCAAAGTTATACAAGCCATCCAAAGGGGATGGCTCGCTCAGCAGTGAAGAGAGCTCAGGGGGAGACATAATAAGAGGGGATAGATGCTAGAATCAAAAGGATATAGTTTCGTGAGTTGAGTTGCCTGTTTTTTTTCCCATCTCCTCCCAATAGCATCAGAGCCTGGGAGGAGATGTAGTCGACTTTGCAGAGAGTTGGGGAATCGGTAGACTGATGAGTGCGAAGAAGGTTCGGTCAAATGGGCTCAACCAGAGGACTAACACTTTTGCTTTACTCGTTCAACATCTGAGATGATGATGGCAAACAGTTTTGCTTTTTTAAATCTTGAATTGTATTCCGTGTGCTGTGTGCTTGTCGGGTAAATGTATCTGTTAGCGTTGATATCGCGTTAAATTGCGTGTGCTGCTGTGCTGATCTCAGTTTTCCTTTTGCCCAAGATGCACCTTTTTGCAGGTGTGATGTTGGATGGATCGCCACGGTGCGGTTGCTGTCTGGGATTTTGAGTTTTTGACGAATTGGACTATCGAATGACTTTCTTTAGAGTGTTTCTTGGGGTGTGGATGAGGAAATTTGTTTTACTTTATGACCAATTATCTGCAATTTACCTGAAATTGGACTAAATCTCACGGAACCGTAATCTACTATTTCTGGAGGCGAACTGGATGGATCGTCACGGTGTTGCTGCTATCTGGTTAATTTCTGGGATTTTGACGAATTGGACTGTATAAAGACTTTTTTGGAGTATTTCTTGGTGGGTGTGGATAGGAAAGCTTTACTTTATGACAAATTATTATCTGCAGTTTATATCTGAAAATTGGACCATCTCACGGATTTGTCCGTAATCTACCATTTCTTGAGTCGAGCGTATAGCTCGCTCTCCGTGATTGTTTTTTTCTTTTTTGGTTAAAAGTAGAAGTAGAATAACCAGACGGAGAAAAGTTTGGATTCAGATACCATGAACCCGGACATCCTTTCCGTGTGGGAAATCATAGAAGCAAAGCCGTGCGGCATGGATATTCCCGGGCGGCGACGTGTCGAGGCGGCGGCGCCGTGCCGGCGGCGAGGGACGGGGGATCGGACAGGGGGTAGCCCCCGCGTCCCGCACGGCGGCACATGGCCGTGCGTTAGCTTTGCTTGACTCGTGATGCAATGGAGTCAGCGCCAGCACGATGCTGGGTTGGGTTGGGTGGGTGCGGACGGTGCGCCCGCCCACGCGTCCGGTCGCCACCGCCCCGGCCGACCTCCTCCGGCGGGCCCCTCCACCGCCCCGCCCAGCATGGCAAGGCAGCGCGCGCGAGCGCCAGCGTGTGGCCTAGTCGGTGAGTGCTCCTCCGGCACTAGCTGCTGCCTGCTGCTGAGGCCGGCGGCCTGAGGTGGGCTCGCCACTGCCGCAGAGCAACGGCGCTGCTGTTACAAACTACAAAGGGGACTCCACCTGCGCCCCGGCTCGAATGGCAGCCCACCACCTCTCCCACCTGCGTCCTCCCCCGCGCCCGCTCCGCTTCCCTGCCGAGACATGGCGCCCTGCGCGTCCCCGTACGCCCTCGCGCTTTCCTCCAGCACACGGGTATGTAGGCGAATCAACTACAGCGTCAATCCTCGTGTGCAATTTGGCCGAACCGCTCTGCCTCTGGTTCGCTGCAGGTCAGCCTCCTGCAGACGCTGGCGCTGCGGCAGCGGCCGGAGGCGCGTGTCCCCCGTGCGCCCAGCGCGCTGCTCCGCCCGTCGACCGCGCGCTCGTGGTTGGGCCCCTTGCCGCCCGAGCTCGCCGCGGCGTACCCTCGTGCCGGCGCCCGCGGCACCGGCAGGGGGCCGCCGCCGTTCCGGCCTCGCGCGTGTACGCATTTTTTCCCCTTGCTTCCTTCGACAATTCAATTTTGCTAAAGAGAGCGTAAAAGCTTCGAATTTTTTGCTTAAATTGCCCCGGGTGAAATGAATTGTTCCCTTCCGAGAGCAGTGATGACGACGTCTCAGATTGCCAGCGCCGCCTTCACCTGGGGCACCGTCGCCGTCCTCCCCTTCTACACCCTCATGGTCGTCGCCCCCAACGCCAGCATCGTAAGTCTAACCGTCTTCCTTCCCGGCTCGACAGCACACATCTCTGAGCTCGCTCTCACCTCATCTCTTGTGCGCAGACCAAACGCACCGTGGAGAGCAGCGCCCCCTACGTCGCGCTCGGCCTCCTCTACGCCTACCTGCTCTACCTGTCGTGGACGCCCGACACCCTGCGCGCCATGTTCGCAAGCAAGTACTGGCTCCCTGAGGTAATAGTACTACCACCACTGCTATAACAGCACCACTGAAGAATTAACCACGAATTTTCTGAATGTTCTGCTGCTGTTAGCTGCTGCTTAGAGAAATGAGACGCTTTCGGCTTATGAATTCTGCAGTTGCCGGGCATCGTGAGGATGTTCGCGAGCGAGATGACCGTCGCCTCTGCTTGGATCCACCTCCTCGCCGTCGACCTCTTCGCGGCAAGGTCAGTAGGCACGCCACTGAATCAGATGTCACCGCGAGCACTGAAGAACTTGTTAACATCTGCGTTTAGTGTTTGCAATGCAGGCAGGTGTACCACGACGGCCTCAAGAATAACATCGAAACCAGGCACTCGGTCTCGCTGTGCCTGCTCTTCTGCCCGGTTGGGATCCTGTGCCATGTGGCGACTAAGGTACTGGCGGGGGCAGTTGGCCGCTCACATTGATGATTGGAATTGGGTGGTTGTACGTAGGATCCCATTGTTTAGCTGGTGGATTTCATGTGATTTGAATATCAATAAAATGATTCAGTGCACCGATTCTTTTCATATATGTGCTCACACCAATTATCGGCGACTGAATTTACTTATTGTCAGGGTCTCCTAGCAGTTCAGGATAGTCTATACTTTTTCTTTTCTTTTCTTTTTTGCGGGTGATAGTCTATACTTTCGCATTAGCTACTGATTACATATATTCTAGTAAATTCATGTGATCCCAGACAAACCGAAAAATTCAGACACCACTAAGCGACGAAATGAGTGGATAAAGGATCACATTGAAGTATTGAACTGCACTTAACTTTGAGGGAACAACAGAAGGGCATTGCCTGCCTGTATCAATTAAAAATATATAAAAATAGGTTTATAATTACAAATACAGAGAAAAATGAATCACTTCTCTGGATGATGTGCTTCCTTATTAGAATTCATGCTGATTTACTAAAGTAGTAATGTACCCATCCTTGTAATAGCGGCAACAAAGGATAAACCCACCTATATTTCTATTGATTATAACTATATATTACTGTACTTGTAATGGTATATCATCTACTTTATCCCCATCAAATATCCGGTTAAGTATCAACGCTAATCTGATGCCGGCCTGTGCTAGCCTCTTCTCCACAACTGGGTATCGAGTGAAGAAATAATCATCTGCATCCCAGAATGTGGAATTTCAAATTAATGTTACGCAAAACAAAACATGAAATGGCCATGTAGTTCTGAACTTCTGATCATACGATATATATATATATATATATATATATATATATATATATATATATATTACCTCTTAGAGTAATGTCTTGCTCCACATCTTTGTAGGCATAGTTGCAGGAATCATGAATGCTCTCAATGGCATAGCTGCATGATATCATCAAGGTCATATAATGTCAGTTTCTGTCGAAAATTGTAGTACACATGACCGAAATGGAAGTTTCTGAATTCGATACTAGTCTTACTCGTTTGCGCAGGTTGCCCATTTGTTCTCGCAGTTTTCCCAGTGTGTAATGTCATCAGACCATCCACCCTACAGCTTACAGCCTTAGAAACTAGAAAAGCATCCTTGAACTACAGCTTACAGTCTTAGAAACAAGAAAAACACCCTTGAGCTGGATGGAAGAAACCAATAAGTCGGTATACAAGTGTTCTAGTATACTCACTGTAAGGTTCATCTTGAGAGCCTCTACCATGGTATCCATGCTTTTGTTGTAGAAGTCCTTGATTGCCGTGTCTATGATGCTGACATCCCACACCTAGCAAAACACAAGGTTCTGACTGTCAGACTGAATGTCTAGCGAGTAAATCTGAATGTAGTAAAGAATCTCTATAGGAGGTGAAAGAACAGACGTGGTGGAGGTTTGCTTTCCTCCGGTACCAGTGCACGATGATCGTGTTCCCGCCTTCGTCGTCCTCGTAGCCGACGTGCAGCGGCTGGTGCACGTCACCGACGAAGTGCGCCAGGAACATGAGGCTCTCCGTCAGGTTATCTGGTTGCACATACGAATGTTCAGAAATTTCAGATAGAGTTATCTTCTTCCTGCTAAATTAGACAGGGTGTTGACATGTGCTGCAAATAGTTCAGCAAACACTTGCACGAAGTCTTCTGGCCGTAGCTGTAGAGCTGTTTGGTGTAGTTGTTGATGGCCCCGACGACGCACATCCCTTGCTCGCCACGAGAATTGTGGCAATCACCTGAAAAGCACATCTAGCTGCATGAGTGCATGCTTGACGCTGCTGCACACCTCCGTTAATCTAAAGGACCCTTGCGCCTGGATCTTCTCAACATCTCTGTCAGTCACTGTCTGGTAAGTTTCTGGGTTGCCAGATACGTCTCTTTGATTCGCCACATGAACATTACCTCAAGTAACAGAGAATTATTTGCTAAAACAAGTGATTCATAGACTATGTTCTTGCATTGCCAATCAGATTTCCCAGGTTATTTGGCATCACATGTAACATATCCAGCTCTAAACTAGGCAACAAGAGATTATGCGTGCACATGTGGCTGCCGCGTGCCGGCGTCCGGCGACGTGCTCGCAGTTGGTTACATTCCTAATCCCATAAGAACGTGGGCCAAAGATATCGAGTTACGAACAATATCCTTTTCTGAACCGGGACAAACGACACAACTGTCTCGCTGTCTCATTCAGTCATTTGTCCAAGTGCAATTATTAGTTCACCCTTTTTTTTGTTTTGTTTTTAAATTATTTTCCACCGGATCTATGCATTTCACTGGCTTGGCTCTACAATATTTTCAAGAAGAGGAGATTTGGGAGAGATTAAGAATTTAAGATAGGTAGCAAAAGTAGTGTTATTTATGATGAAAGCGGCTGGTTGAAAAGACATGGGCTTGACAATGAGGCCGGACCCGGGCATGTGGTGATGCGTGAAGCAAAAGCAGATTAGAGATCTGCATCTTCACTCAACCCCTTGTCCTCTCCAAGAAGCAACAATCTTTTGGCTGGCCATGGAACTTGAAGGTGCCTCAGCGTGCATGAGCCAACCAGCGAGGCACAGGTTCAGAATGGATATGTGCGGCATCTCTATCATGGATCACCAAATTTAACTCAAATTCTCCCATGGGCAATGTCCATTAGTGAACCTCGCAAGGCAAGCAACCAAGTAGAGAAGTGGAAATGCTACAATGTACATGCGCCAATGACATTGACATTTAGGACGGTGAGCCTTTTTTATGAACCTAGGGGAATTCAAAACCACATACAAGGTTGATCTCTTTGTCTGTGCAGAAGCCGGAAATTATATATTTCACTAAAAACAAACAAACATGCAACCTTGCTCCTCAAGAGATCAACCCCTGTCCTACTTCGGTAACATATCTATTTGGCAATTTGTACAGTCTTAAAAAAAGCATAACTATCTGCTAAAGATATGCTCTAGAACTACCCCTGGCTCCACTACACTCGCTACTGCTTAGCTTTGCTCATGCAGATACTAAATTTCATTGACACATTGCTTTTCTATCTCTCCTTTTATTATCGAACCAAGAATGCATTTTTCTGTTTGTTTGTATGTAATTCGTGAACTAACCATAAAAGAAAGATCGTGTAACTAAACTGCTGGACTTGTTTACTATTTTTCTTTTCCTGGTGGAATTTTTAAAGAGACTTCACTACTAGAATTTACCTGAACTCTAGGTGAATGGACCAAACGTTGCTGCCCAGCATTTTTAACAACGCTCGCTTGTGGCTCGTGAACTGTCCTAGAGCAATTAATGGATCGCAATTAAACCCCGAACCGTTGACACAAGACCTTGGCGAGCATGGAGCTGGGGAGAGATGGAATGGGAAGCGAATCAAGCGAAGAGAGGGGACATACGAGAGAATTTGAAGTTGCAGACTTGCGGGGTGTTGGCGTAGTGCAGGGGGCTGGACCAATGGTAGTGCCAGCGCACCTGGTCCGCCCACGGGCACACCGTCGACAGCTCCCCGCTCGCCGACTCCGGCAGCAGCGCCTGCACCGCCGCCGCCGCCTTCTCCGACAGGTACTTCTGCACGCCGAGAGAGGCACCCATCAGAATTCAGGAAACTCTGCTTTGCTCTTCGGTTCGATCTGACTATCCCGGGGGGCAGGAATTGGGCGCGACCTCGGCGATCTTGCAGACCATGATGTGGCCCTCCTTGCCCCACGCGTCGGTGGGGGTCGGGGCGAGGAGGAGGAGGAGGAAGACGAGCGGGAACAGGAGCAGCGCCCGCTGGTGGGGCGGAGGCGCCATCTCTCTCTGCTCTCGGCTATCTTCCTGCCTTCCTCCCCTCTTGCGTTGCCGCTGACGAGACGAACAGAACGCCGCTCTGTCTTTTTCCTGGAGGCATGGGCGAGCTTTTGGTGCTGGGCTGGTATTTATTGGAGCTCGAGAATTTTGGGCGCAGGAGGAAAACGTAAACGTGGGCGGTAGATTTTGGGCCCGGCCCGGATAAATGCCGAATAGCGTCGATGGCGATTCAGGCCCAGTAGCAATGATCGCCCTTCTGGGCCTTTTGCGCCCAGTATTCCTTAATTTTTTTTTAAAAAAAACATGTGATGTACTCTCTGTTGTTTCCTTTTCCTCACGAACATCTAAAGAAAAATAAAATCTGACATGTCGGCTTCATGAAAAAAAACCCAATCAGCTGAAGAACAAACAAAACATTGAAAAAAATTATGTATAAGGAAAAACCAGTAGAGATTTCCTTTTGCGGAGCGCCTGAGTTGAAGGATTTCAGATTTTGATTGGAGAGCTTTGAAACTTTAGATGACGTCGCCTGTCGCCGCGCTTTCACTCTGCAGTTTGCACCGAAATTGTTTGGATTTGCACCTGCATACTGTCCCCCCCCCCCCCCCCCCCCCCCCCCCCCCCCCAAAGATTCACTAGTACGGAGTGTGAATGCTTGAGTGCTGATGCACATGCGGCAGCATGGCAGCGCGAAAGGGAATAAAGAGGAAACGCTCCCATGGATGCAGCCGGCCGGCAGCGGCGTGCAGCTCCGGTTGTTTAACGCCCTTGAAGTGTAGAGCAGTCTGAACACGATCTGCAGATTTCAACGAAGGTGTGAGCGCGATGAGCGTTCATGGCCCGTAATCCGACAGGATATCCGACATTTGTGCCGTATCTCGCACACACCACCAATCACTCTTTCCTTAGATACCCTCCTGGCATTCCGTTTTAAATCACCTCCCTCTGCTGCGCGGATCGATCTCTCAGTCACTCTGTGTTCCTCTTCGCCCTCCTCTCAATCTACTCCTCAGGAAGTCAGGATGGCGGCGGCCGCGACGCCTCCTCTGCTTCTGCTGCTGCTCCTGGCCGTGGCGCTGCCGGCTCCGTCGCACGGCTGGGGAGTCGACGGCCATCTCATGGTCTGCCAGATCGCACAGGTACGCGTGCTTAGTTCTTACCACTCCTTGCCTGCGATGCGAATCCATTCCGCAACTCGTTCTGCATTCTTCTGAAACACGTCGCTGGGAACGCTGTCCAGGGCCGCCTGAGCGGCGCGGCGGCGGCGGCGGTGAGGGACCTGCTGCCCTCCTACGCGCGCAGCAACCTGAGCAGCCTCTGCTCCTGGGCCGACGACGTCAAGTTCCGGTACCCCTGGTCGTCGGCGCTCCACTACATCGACACCCCCGACGGCCTCTGCGCCTACAGCTACGACAGTAAGCAACCACGCCACTCGTTCTGAATCTCTTTCTGAAACTCTGAAACTGACACGCAAACGGCACCGATTTTTGAATTGAGCGTCGTTTTCTCGACTTTCGTTTCATCAGGAGACTGCAAGGACGAGGACGGCGTCAAGGGCCGGTGCGTCGCAGGCGCCATCAACAACTACACCTCGCAGCTCCTCACGTACGGAAGATCTTCTGCTACCCAATGTAACGTTCATGTCCGAATCCTGCAAACTTCTGAATATCAATAATTTCAGTTGTTGCATAGTTTCTGTGACCCTGATAAAAAAAAATCCTATCGAGTTCAGATAACCTGACGCAAGCGCTTCTGTTCCTTTCACACTTCATCGGAGACATCCACCAGGTAGAAAAAAAAACAGAAACAAGATTATTACCGTGCCCTGCCCACTGCGATCTGCAGTGTAATTCATGACTCAAGCTATTGTCTCCACTCTGCACGCTCAACTTCTACTGTATTTTACAGCCACTTCATGTGGGGTTTACCTCCGACAGAGGAGGGAACACCATCGATGTCCACTGGTACAGAAGGAAGACTGTCCTGCACCATGTAAGCCTACTACTGTTCATGCCAATCAAACACTGCCACGATTCTGATTTCTGAAGAAACCTTCGAGCTGGAACTTGGTTTTCTGCACCATTCTGTCAGGTCTGGGACGCCAACATTATCCAGACGGCCGAGGACGACTTCTACGGCGATGGCGTAGCAGATTACATCGACACACTGACGAAAACAATAACTGTATGAAACTAGGATTAACTGTTTTTTTTTTTGCCATATATGCCAATTGGCAACTGCTGAGTGATGAATCATTGAGACCTTCATCCACGCTGCAGGGAGAATGGTCGGAGCAAGTGCCTAGCTGGGAAGAATGCGGCAAGAACCAGACTGCATGCCCGGACATGTATGTATGCTCTGCTTCACATTCAGAATTTCGCTTGTGTATTTAGTTGATTTTTGTCGGGACAGCTTGGCATGTTCGTTAATTTTTCAGTATTCGCCGAGATCTTTATTTATGCTACGAATTCTTCTATACCGTATCTTTGTGAGTCATGACTTGGATCTGTGGTCGTAAATGCTTCAAGATATGCATCTGAGAGCATCACCGCAGCATGCGACTGGGCGTACAAGGGCGTTGATGAAGACTCGACACTGGAAGGTTAGTACTAGGAATGCTCTTACCGTCTGGTTGAAATTGTTTAAGACATTCTTTATGGTGTTATCCTAATTGCTTTGTACTTGTGTTGTTGGTGCAGATGCCTATTTCTCCAGCAGGCTGCCGGTCGTCAACTTGAGGCTAGCGCAGGGCGGCGTTCGATTAGCTGCTACTTTGAACAGGATATTTGGTTAAAAACGATGAAATACGTTCTCTATGAGAGGATAAATATCATTTTTCGTTTCTCAAGTTTGTCACACAATATTTTGAGTTATGCACTAGTGCGATCTTTCAAAAAGAGGTGTTTACTGGTGCCTGTGCTAGCGGCGGATGCAGGAATTCAAGATTAGGTGTACATACGGTATTAGCGAAGCGAACAATCATCGCATATAAAAGATAAAGATTTATAAAAATAAAGGTTAAGGTTAGATGGTATAATACAAATGGTTTTCTAATCTATTATCCATACAATATTTTGAAACTGTCAACTCATAAAAAAGTTACAAATTAATTCGATGAGGTGGCTTTTGAAAATCGGAGATAATGTCTTCATCGTCAACACATAGAAAAAATTCTTTCTTAATAAATAGAACCAAACAATCATTTAAATATTGATCCTTCATGCTATTTTATGCTGGTTCTTCACAAAATTCACAGTTGAAAATATCATTTCAGCGCTAGTTGCTGCAACTCGACGCCCGCCATCACCCCCGTGCTCCCGGCTGCCTCGGTCGCTGGCTGTGCAGCAAGCCAGCAACAGCAGGCATGGCCCCACGGCCACCGTCGATGTGCCCTCCATGCCTTCACAGATCAGCAGCCGGAGAGCTTAGCACTGACCCTATGCTCTTGCGCTCCTCTGCCAGGAGCCGGCACACAGCCAAGGGCCAAACCTAGCCTATCGGCAGCGCAGCAGCAGGAGAAGGATGTGGAGAGGAACGGGTTTCGGGATCACGCCGTCGCAGTCTCGCGGAGCCGCGTTGGGGATTGGCGTCGTGAGGCTGACGAGGCAGCAGGCCGGCCCACGGGCCTATTTCTCTAATTCATGGTCAAATTGACACGATCCTGGCCTGTGCAATATGCTGGAAACGACGAGGACAAAATGTCAGAGCGAAATGCGAAGGAGCAGGCAAGCCAGCTTGCCAGGCCATCTTTTTTAGCCTACAAAATTATTATTTTAGTAGCTCCACCAAATTGATTTTTTAAGAAATAACAATTTGGCACAAGTAGAATTCTACTCGATCACAAGACGTGCGATGGCATGACCGAGCCGCCACGCTGCCACGTGCGGTCACGTCACATGTATTGGCGCGACTGTATTCCTTAGTTTTTCCTCCATTGCCGGGGCCAAGCTCACCCATGGCAGCTCACCCTCTCCTATCTAGATCGGCTCCGTTCTCTACCCTAACTGAAAGGGAACACTTTCAAATCTTGAAATCCTAGTATGTTTTTTCTTTTCTTTTTGTGCAATTTAGGATGTCAGATAACTCCGAAACGCTACAAAGTTGAAAATTTGACTTGGGAGAATCGATTCGAAAGTTACTAGAGCCAAGGTTAACTGGTATTAGAGTGATATGGATCTCCAATGGAAATCACGATCTATATTGGATAGGCCCATGCAGTGGTGAACTGGTGATCCATAGGTGATCCCTATGGATCGCCCACTCAAATGGGGGAGATTTATTTGGATCGCCTCCTCAAATGGCGACAGGATCTTATTCTTGCGAAATTTTAAAATGCCGTTTAGTTTTGCAAAATATATAAGGCTCCGTTTGGAACTTTAGAATTGAATTCCATTCTAATAATCATAATTTAGATATAAATCTATTAAACTAATATAATTATATACGGAATATATTTCTATATTATTATTGGCCATATAAAGAAGATACTTATATGCTATATTTCTACTCTAGAGGAGTGAGTTAAAGAGCGTGCTATAAGTTACAGAATAGAAACATAGGTTGATGATGTATAGAATCAATTTTCATCTCCCATCCTATAAATTTAGGATAGGTTTATATCTAAATTTTGGAAAATAGTTTATTAAGTAGATTTTAATTCTTCCAAAATAAGGGGATGCAGGTAACCTCTAAAAGAAAATTATAATAGCAATAGAAAAATTCCTCCCCAGCGACCTTCCCAAACTCTCCTGGTGCGAGCCCATCACTCACTCCAGTCCCGAATCTGCTGCTGCTGCTTTGCGCCCGCCTCTCCGCGAAGCCCGCTGCCCCGCTCACACGTGGAATAGCTGCAGAGAGAGGGCTGTCGTCCGCGCTTGGCCCATATAACAACAGCAACAGAGTATCGACGACGATCGGACGGCCCAACATACACGGACACGGGCTTCATCATGGGAAATGTAGTTCGGGCCTGTGGGCTGCTGTGTGCTGTGTCTGATGCTATCTGTTACGATGACATTGCTCAAAGAAAAAAGGGGGATTCAACAGAAAACAAAAATAACCAATAAATACATTCCAAAAGCAACAAGTGACGGACAGAACAAAAATAGATTGATAGCATGGAAAGAAAACACTCGAGTGTTGCTTAGGAATTCCGAAAAAAAAAATCTGTTACGATGACACATCATGAGGCCGGAACAGAGCTTGCAGCGCGGTGATGCAGAGTTCAAATTTGTGAAGTAGACCATGCGCATTGTTAATATATTTTACGTGATTTCTAACCATCACTCGAGTAATTCTCGACCTATATTTTAAGAATATTTCTCAAGCTAAAAATTCAAATGTTAATTGCAATTCTGTAATTTTGGTGATTGATTACCTTCTTCCTTAGTGTATCCTAAGAATTCTTAAATGCTTACTCAACTTTTTTTTAAAAAATGCAACATTTGTGTACTGAGAGAGTTTCATACCCGAAAAGTTACAGTACGAACGGTTCTTAAAATTACCAATAGCATTATCAATATGTTTTAAGAACGACAAGAAAACAATTCATAGGAAGTGGATATAAACTAGGGTTACTTAGGAGCGACATAACATAGGACAATCGAAGCTGGCATTAAAAAGTTATCCATTTCGTGCCAAGCTAGACTTCCCAACATTGTTTTCAGCCTCCATATGGAAAGGACGGCATCACTTAACCAATGCTTTTCCTGGCAACATGCAGTACGGACGATGATAGTTTTCGGCAGTTCGGTGTCCCCTACTTTCCTACTAAACTCGTAGCTCGCGTACATGACATGTTCATGCACGCACCTGGCCGGCAATCCAGCCCCAACTGGCACTTAACCTACGGGCACATTCCCATCCGAAGCAAGCGTACACGTACTGACGGTTGCCCTGATGGGAACTTGGAGCTAATCTCGTCAGCAATCCCAACCGGATGCATCCAAAACATGCTTATGTTTTGCAGGCGACACTGTCAAACAAATGAAAACTTGTCCAACAGATTACACATGCATGCATCTACACATGTTCTTGCTTCTCATGATTGTTGCACAACAACCGGCCAGGTTTGACAGATCAGAGTTGGGCTCTGAAGAAAAACGCGCTGCCATGAGAGACGGCCGGCCAGCGAGACAGGCAGAGCTGAGAGGAAGAGAAGCAGGCATGCAGCTGTTCATTGTTGATGGCGATCTATCTGGATAACCACTTCATTTACTCATGGGCGGTTGTCCGATCCTCTGCGTCGTTGCAGTTTATTGTTAAACTCCATTGGTTGGACTGGTAATAAGATTGCTGCTTGCTGCTGCTGGCGGCGATTTACGTGTGCAACAGGTCACTGGCTATTTGATAATAGCACAACACCCAATCAAGATGGCCGGGAGAAAGGTCCATCTGATGCGTCCGAATATGAATAAGCTACTCTCTAGGGGGCGTCGATCTTTTCCAGCTACTTGAGCTCTCTCTTTTTGGTTCTCGTTAAGATTTGGATGCTGTGCCAATGCAAGCTCTTTTTTCCTAGCCCCTAGAGCTACTTTATCTAGCTGTGATTCCATTAAACCCTGATCCGGTTCAGTACGTCTGAATTGAATATGTCGTATGGTATACAATGGTTCTCTCCAAGCAGCAGCAGCAGGAACAGTTATGGAAACGTGCAGAATTGTTCAGGCATTATGCGTGATGGAAAAGCATAGGTGCAATATGATTAAGTAGTAGTCATGATCATCTATCAGTCAAGAGATGTGTGCAAGTGCAGGGCGATCAGATTTAGGCTTTGATCCCTGTACATGGGTACATAGTCATCGTCGACCCATATTCGCTGGGAATAAGGCTGGCTGTGGAACATAAGCAAGAGTGGCGTGTTCAAGTTACGGTCGTCCATGGACTTGTCACTTCAGCTCCTGCCACGTTTAAGCGACCGCATGCCGATCTATCGATGATCGACGACGGTCGCCGTCGCCCTCGTCGGCGTCGCGGTCGGCGTCGTCGCCGTCGGCGGCGTCGTCCGCGCGAGGTGCGCGTGTAGGTAACCTACCCTAATGGCCGTAGGCTTAGACTCTTGCGATCAGAGAGCCACTTGAGCGGAAGGCAAGTGGAAAAGACGTTGGTATCATCCTATCGGTGCATGGGGGGGATGGAAAAGGGGTCGAGGAAAGATTCAATGGTGGCGATAGACCTCTCTTCTCCTTTTATCATCATGTTTGCACCAGTGAAAAAGAGAGGGAAATGGCGATCGCTTTCGGAGGGGATTGGAGGAAGCAAACCAGCAGCCCGGGCCAAAACCTGGCCGCCATGTGTCGACCGTGGAACGCAACCAAGTGTTGGTTTCAAGGTCCCTACAGGTGAGGTCAAATCAACGTAAAGATGTGTGTACACGTACGGTGACAAGCAAGTGGCGTGGTAACAGTAGTGTTTTATTTGCACAATAGTTTGAAGAAAGCAATGCAATCTAATCTAACCACACCGAAATGAAGTTAATTAATGTCTTTTATGGTCATACTTCATCTCCTTGATAAACAAAATATCTAACCTCTACAGTATAAGACATATAATTTATCAGAACAATAAACTTGTTTAAACGCTGGCACGTGCAGAATATATTTGCCGGAGTACAAGAATGTGCTGCCAGCCACTTATCAATAAGATTAGATATTAAGTCACGTATAATCTTGAGACATCATGTCACAATCTATTGAGGGTGCGTCGGGATCCATCCAAGTTTCCTTTGCTATCTCTTCCTCTTCTCCTTCCTTTCCCATACAAGGCTTTTTTTTCCTTGCCACATTCGGTTCATTCTACTATTCCTTTGTGAAGATAGGAAAACCAATGAATTGGGGTCATGGAGTTTATTAGCCCGTAGTAAGCGTTTTCTTCTAAGCTCCAAATCGAATCTAATCTGTACACTTAACCCTTAAAGGCTAGTTTTATGATAATTCAACCAAAAGAAAAACAGTAAAAGGGAAGTTAAATTATGGTAATCGTACTAATTCCATATATGTTCCACGAAGGATTTACCAATGCTTTCTTTGGTCTCATAAATGGACATCTTTCGGGTTCCTAACACATGCAAGTAGATGTACAGTGTCGGGGACCACTCTATCGACTTGTGGGTTTCGGTTACATGTTTGAGGACTTATGCATTAGTTACATCTTGGAGTATTTATTAATCGCACAGATCTATCAAGACCTATATAAATCAAATGGAATGAGACTTTTGCCATATATGGTCCTGTTTGGATCTCAGGACTAACTTTTACTCCTTGAATTTGGCACAGATTAAGCAGAACTATAAATATGGACTAATTGCTGAATTAATTGCACATATAATATCTAATTGATAGTTAGAATCCATTAGCCTGGATTAGTCCATTATTATCACACGTTGGACTAATTTTTAGTCCGAATCTATGTCTGCAACCATTAAACTATATTGTTACGTGCGCTCATATCCCTCCGTACATGCCTATACACATCCAGCGTATGCACTAGCACACGAGGGAACCACTAAATTGTACAAATAATTTTTTATATATGATATTTTATTCAACAGAAAGAAGATAATTCCCCGCGATGAGCTCAAAACTCAAACCTGAATGTATAAGATGGACCACCAGCAGCGTTGCAGACAGACCTATGCCTGATTATTTCTAAGCTAATTGATTACCTGTTATTGAATTGCATTGTATTCATCCTATAAACTTATTTATTTCTCTGATCGAAAATATGTCTTTTGTGTTTATCCTAAGTCAATCTTTTAAAATTTTAACTATTAATATATAAAATTTTATATATATACTGACACCACACGAATTGCAAGATTAATTAGATTCATTATTAAAAAAAACTTTCATAATACATAACTATTTTCATCTAAGATAATCTTTTCTTATAGGCACTGCTAGTCAAAGTGTGAGGTTGGAGACAGTAGTGCTGATGTCTCAACAGGCTTATATTTGTGGTCGGAGGAAGTGTGTTTTTTTTCAGAATATTTTTTGCTTGCATAATTAGGCATAACTTGGTTTAAATGATTTATAATACAGAGCTAGAGATAGAGTAGTCTTCCACATAATCTATATCTGCTATGCTTAATTAGATGACATGCATGCATCTGAACTGACTCTTGTAGTGCTGCTAACTTCCAATGTGACATGCAACTTGCATGTCAATTGATGTGGCATCAAGGCTTAGTTAGGACGTAAAACTAACCAACAAGGACCATGCCAAAAAAAGGACCACGAACGAGAGTCAGACAAAAAAAATGCAATTGGATGTTTTGATGAGACTGGTGAACACAAATGCATTTCTGCACGTAAACTACTGCACAACACCTATAATAATGCCAAAGAAAAAAAGAATAATTCACAATGTGTGCTAGCTATATAACCATTAAAAAGAACTGATTTTTTTATCACTCTAAAAAAGATATAAGCTGGCCTGTACTACCCAGACTACAGTACTGCATGCTGATGGAAATGCTTTTCAGTAGTATTAGTTAACTATATCCTAACAATAATAATATGGAGTGAGCGTTTCGTGATGCATACGGATGATAACTCCTTGGTCACGGTATGTAGTGCGTGGTCCATAGCGAAAGCTTGCCCGCACACAATATATGCAAGTGTAAAATTTTGGACCACCAATTGTAAATTTTTTTTCTCCCCTTCGAGCTAGCTAGTTGTTGTTTGTTACTTTCAGCTGGCTAGAATTATCGCGAGTATTCCTAGCTAGAGTAGGACTCGATCGATCAGCAACCTAGGTTGGTCCATTTGATCTACAGCTAGCTATGTACGCATAGATGATCTGTACCATCACGCATGTTCTAGTTTATAGATTATGCCAAGGACAGTTGTAAAAGCAGCAGGTTTTGCAGCTAATAATTGATGGAACTAAGGCCGCAATGGATTACCACAAATTTTAGCACTGATCGTGTACCACCTGGTACGCTGTGTTTCCAGACAATACTGGGGGTAGGTGGTATGTACTGTAGCACACGCAGGATCCGTAGTCGAAAATGCTTGCTATTTTCGTAGAATTCATGGATGCTATACTAAGATCTTGTTTGGAGGAGATAAAGTCGAGTGCTAAACTTTAGCACATATTAGCACTCATACTTATGTTAAAGTTTTTGAGTTTTGGCTAAAATTTAGCCTACCCCATTAGCACTTCTGTTTGAATAGACTAATGCTAAAGTTTAGCACTTTCACCCATTAGTACTTGGATCTAAACAAAACAGGATCTATGCATCACTTTCGAGATATTTTGTTTAGGATGAAGGGAACACAAATGCTCTCAATGCAAGACTCAAGAGTGGTGTCTCAGTACACAAGCCGATTGTTCCATGTGCGGGCTGGACTTTAAAACATTCAGGCCCGCAACAACTTTGGTATATACTTTATCCGTTTCATAAAATTTGCAATTCAGATATATTTAAAAATTTCTATAAAAGTGCAATATTAGAAATTGGACCACAAATGTCGCCTACTTAATTACCTTGCATATGCCTAATCAAGTGTCCAAAATAAATTTTACAGTCTTAATTACTTGGCATGCCGTGATTTATGCTGGTGAAAAAAAGAAAAATAGCACGCCTAAATAGGTGGACGTGGCTAGGTAATAAGGGTACCAAGGTCTTTTTACGGTAGTACTAATCTGTCTAAAAAACTATAATTACACTCTTTATTCTTTATAGGACGAAAGAATGAAAGGAGTAGATGTCTTAATTATATGTCATGTTAAATCAACCAGCTAGGTAACCTAGCAACAAAATTAAATTTGGTACACACAGTTTAGCGACTAGGTTGTCTTGCAAAATTAGGGCTTGTTTCAGTAGGTAGGGATTAGACCCAACCGAAAGGGTTTAGACCTAATTTCCCATTCTGACAAATAAACCCTTAGCGTCAAATGTTCACCTCCAATCAACTGCAGCTAGTGTGTTACTTGTTTGACTTGTTATGGTTTTTGATCGAACAGTTTTTATATATGGCTCTGCTGCTTAAAATAAATATTCTACATCGGGATGTTCATGCATGACGCAATGACCTGTCATTTGACTATGTTTTCAAGTACATTCACGCATGCTCTAAGTATAGTAGAACTTCTCTCCAGACTTTAGAGTGATTTGTTGTACAGAAAATCTAGTCAAGGAGGCTGCAAATTGCGAAGCCGCAAAACAACCACTCCGGACGACACATTAGGTGCAGCACAAGGATTTGACCGCCACTACGTCATTCATGCAACTGTGCAGTGTTCAAGCTGCTAAACCTTTGAATTGTTTTTTTTACCAGCATGCCTGACAGTTAGGTCAAGAATCATTAGGTTCTACGAATATTTAATATGATTATCCAGGAAACCTGTGCAGGCATTCCTACCTAATCTTTGCTTACTCCCCAGGGTGCTGTCTCCAAAGTTCAGTGTTTCATTGGCTTTTTGAGAAAACAGAGCTGCAAAAGCTATGTGCTTTGCCGGCAGAAGTCTCCCCGATTGATTGCTTATTCTTTGCTTGAAGTAGACAAGTTCTGGCCAGATAATTCCTTGTTTTAAACCGGTGAATTATTTCGCACCACGTTGTTCTGATACAAGACAGACCAGTGTCGGTCATAGGCTCATAGGCGGCTGCTTGAGTGAAGAAACATCTGCATTTCTGAAGTGTGCTTGCTTTGGACAAACATGCCAATGATTTGAGGGAGGAATAAAAATAAAAATGTGGTTGTAGCATGTACGCCTACGTGTCATATATGCAGTCTTCATTTTGATCTTATCACAAAGAATAATGACCCCTCAAAAAACAAAAAAGAGGAATAGTATTTAGCAAGTTTGTATTTTTCGCGCTTTCTTTATCTATCCCAGACATTCAGTGCAAAAAGAAGGAGGTGGTTCACCTCCAGCATGTGTACATCCAACAATTTGCCCATCTCTCCATGTCACTCCCCCCCTCTCGTCTAATCCCAATAGTGCAAGGGTGACAAATTGTTCAGTCAAACACGCTTCATGTAGGGAAGAATTTAAAGAGTGGGCACTATTTCAACAAAGCCTCTCTCTCTCTCTCTCTCTCTCTCTCTCTGAGTTGGAAGCTTTGGACCTTTTGGTGTGTAGCTGCACTAGCACTACACTTGGCCTTCTTCTCCTTCCCCTCTTCTGCAAGCACAAGAAGCAAAGGTAGCCAAGCAAGCCACCAAACCACCCTCTGCTACGAGTCCTCAAGTCTTAGGACTTGGGATCTGAAGCTGCCCCCTGATCAGACATCCCTGCATATGATTGCCACAAGTCATTATAAAAGGGAAGCCACCAATAAGTTCTCTCTGTCTCTGCATGCAGCTAGGCCCCAATCCTCAACTTGTTGGTGTTCTTCTTCTTCTAGCTGATCATCTCTCACCTTTTCTTTTCAAAATCCCCTACACCTACACACCCACCCACAACTTTAAGGTAGCTGCTAGTGCTAGTGCATGGCTATATATATGCATCTATAAGTAGGTTGCACCCTCCCAGGGGATCACCATCCAACACCTTAGAAGGTGCTGGGAGGCAGGCCACAATAATGTCTCAGAGGAAAGGGGCCATGGCTGCAGTGACGAGCAGCAAGCATGAGGAGGAGATGATGGAGCTCAGGAGAGGCCCCTGGACACTGGAGGAGGACAACCTCCTCATGAACTACATTGCTTGCCATGGCGAGGGCCGCTGGAATCTCCTCGCCCGCTGCTCCGGTGAGTTGTTTGTTGATTTCTTTCCATCCATGCACACACTGGTTCCATTTCTCAGCTATTACTTGCATCTCCTCGCAATAATCTGCTCTTGATCTGATCTGCTGCTTGGTTCAATTCAGGTTTGACCTGACATCAAGCGCGGCAATCTCACGCCGGAGGAGCAGCTCCTCATCCTTGAGCTCCATTCCAAGTGGGGAAACAGGTAACTGATGATCAACAAGCACGAACTGTTATTTGTAATTTGAGCATGTAAAACATTGATCTGGATTATTCATGTGATTTTTTTTAAAAAAATGAATAACATATATGCATATGGGCAGGTGGTCGAGGATAGCGCAGCATCTGCCGGGGCGGACGGACAACGAGATCAAGAACTACTGGCGGACGCGGGTGCAGAAGCAGGCGCGGCAGCTCCGGGTGGACGCCAACAGCGCCGTCTTCCGCGACGCTGTCCGCTGCTACTGGATGCCGCGCCTGCTCGAGAAGATGGCCGCCACGAGCGCGCACCAGGTGGATCCGGCGCTGTTACACCCCGCGCACGTCGCCGCCGGCCTGGGCTCCGCCTCCCCGCCGGTCCACGGCGGCCAGCACGACGCGACTAGCGCGCCGGGCAGCGGCTACGGCCACCACCAGAGCTACCCCGTGGACCCGAGCCCGAGCACGTCGACGTCCGGCTCGACGTCGGCCGCCGCGCTCCCGCCAGTGCCCTGCTTCTCCGAACTGAGCTGGGTCGACCAGTACGGCCCATACGCCGACCTCGACGGCCCCGGCGCCGGCGCGTTCGACTCCGCGGCGCTGGGGGGCCTCGGCCTGGACGGGCTGGACCCGGGCCCGGCCGACGGCGACGTCTACCCGGACTCGACGCTGCTGGACTACCTCAACTCGGCCTGCTGCACCGGCGGCGGCGCCATGATGACGACGATGGGCGGCGGCAACGGCGCCCACAGTACCTGCGGCGCCATGGGCGGGCACGACGGCGACTACGGGCCGTCGTCGTGGCGGACGGACGAGCTCTGCCAGGCGGCGGCGAGGAAGCTCGGCGATCATCATCAGTGGGGAGGAGGAATCTAGAAGCAGGCAGTCGAGAGGCAGCTAGCTAGCTAGCTCGCTAGAGCCAAGCTAGCTAGAGGCCGCATGATGGGTGCAGGTTGCTTCTTGCGACGCGCCTCTCCTAAAGCTAGCTAGCGATGATCGGGATGTCACACTAGTTAACTAGTGGAGTTAAAGCTAGCAGCTAGTAGTCGAGATACCAATTACCAAAGCTTATTAGACGTCTCGGACGATTCAGCTAGCTGTTCATCATTTGATCATCGTTCATCATGGTTTGTGTAGAAGCTGTAGTCGTTGTTGATTTGTCACTTTTCAATGGCGCGTGACTTCCATTTGGAGCTAGCTTCCACTGGTTTCATGTGATCGATCGATCTGCTTCGTTCTTGAAAGCTCTCGTGTACGTTGGTGTTCATCAGGGAGAGACCACCGAGAGGTCGTTGTCTTCAAGTGATCGATGGAGAGATGGATCGATGTGGTCTCGTGTGTTGGTGGGGTTGTGTACGTGGTGGGTGGTGAAGAAATAACACATCGTCAGATGATCGATACGTACATGAGCGATGGAGATGGTCTCGATCGTACCTGCGTGCTCGCCAGGGAAAGTCGGCAATGACATGTCGCTTCGAGATCGATTCTCTCCATCGCCGTGTGCAGTGGTGGCGAAGCTACAGCTGGTGGCAACTGCTTTTTGGAGGGATCGATCAATGCAACCTCACTTGGCTTTAGACTGCACCTGTCCGTGGATTTGGAGTGTAATAATGCATGGTTTTTGAACTCCTCCACACCAAACTGGGAGCGCCACCTTTCTTCTCAGCTAGGGTTATTTTTTCACACCTCTAGCTAAGCTTACTTCGCTCCCATTTTTTCTCGAAGTTAGATGACATTTTTCACGGCCGTAGCTAAGGTCACTTAGCTTTAGCTCCCATTGAAAATGAGAGTTTGGACGTTCTATTACAAACACGTAATAAGATATAAGATACTTCAACATTCAAGGATGGTGCATCATCATTGTCTTTGGACCTACCATCAGCCATTTCTCTGTGAAAATATTGATGCAATATTTTTTCATAAACGAGCTCTGTCTGGCATGTATTAATAGAGAAGGAGGGCTTGTTATAACGATGTTGTAATATTCTCACAGCCACTTTTTTGGTGTTAATCAAATTCAAGTGATAATTGGTGCCCAAATGCTCTAACAAAGTTCCACATTTGAAACAAGTAGAGAAGGTTAGTGTAAATTTTAAGATTCATATTTTGGATATAAAACCATTAACCATAACCAGAATTATTTTATATTATTAGCTAACAATAAAGTATATCAAAATTATTTTTTCGTATTTTTACTTACATTCTCATAGGGAACAGGTTAGCCTTTCAGTCATGGTATTGTCCTTGCATTGTTAAGAAAATGCCAATCGTGTACCATGATGAAGGAAATGATGTAACATATTATCACACCAAATCTAATGTGAGACCGAATAACTTTGCAATAATGGCTACAATTTTTCATTTTCAATATTTTTTATTGATGGGAAAGGCAGAAAGGAAAATTATATTCTACCTATAGCTGATTCCAACTTGAAAAAATGGCTTGATAAGACTCATGGAGCTTTCAAGCACACTGTGCTAGTAGACTTCCTCTTAAAGGATGTGGGACATGGTATGTGAAAGAGGATGAAAGGAAATAAAAGTGTTGTGATCAGATGGGAAAGGGTAGGCCTTGATTGGAGAGAATGATAACTTAAGATGGATTCCTTTCCCCCTTTATTTTTTGTATGATTGAAAACCAGTGGGAGAGTGCCCCCCACAGTGCACGCCATTTTTATAAATTAAAGGAGTGTACTCCCTCGTTCTGAAACGTAAAGCATTTTGTTTTGTCCTAAGTTAAAGTTATCTAAGTTTGACCAACTTTATAAAAAAATAATAATATTTTGAAAGTCAAATGAGAATAAGTAGATACATTATAAAATATATTTTATAATTTACTTATTTGATGTGCTAGATGTTAATATTTTTCTCTATAAATTTGATCAAAGTTAGACTAATTTGACTTAAGACAAAGCAAAATGCTTTGCATTTCAAGACGGAGGGAGTATGTGCAAGAGGAAACCGAGAAAAGAGCAAGAAAAAGAAACTATGCACATAATTATCTTGCCATGATTGTATTCTAGAAGGTAGAAGCTAAATCACTTTCTAGCTCTCTGGACAACCAGTGCAGGTTCCTTTCCCGAAGATGAAATAATGGGAAAGAACCTTAGCTTCAGGAACAACAAAGACATGAATACAAATTTGACAAACAAGATTTCAGGATACAGTGAATAACCAAAACAACACTTATTAACTGAAAGAAATGATAAATGTCATGACGCACAAAAATTTGAATATAAATCACTATACCATTTTATTTCTTTGTGAAAAGGCTTGGGACGCTGTAGCTAGTGTAACAATGAACTTTTGTGGAACTATATATCTAGTTTCAAGATGGCAGCATTTGTATGCTCATTTATGTTTCCGTGTTTTTTGTTCAACATATTTGATTTTTTATACTATATTCAATCAACATTTGGACGCTATATATACTAAGTGGTTGGTGTATTCTTAATATAGCCAATATACTATATTTCTTTACAAAATTTCACCACACAACAACATACTTAGGACGGTGATATCAAATACTAGTAATAGAAAAAATAAACAACATATGTATTGGCAATAGAATTCCATGCAACAACCCGTTTACCAAGTTTTTTAGATAAAAAGAAGGGTTTACCAAATACCAAGTTGGGGAACGGATGACAGATCTATTTTCGTATGCTGCATTCCAATGCATCTGCAAACCATGCACGGACTCAGTGGCCCCCGCTGCGTTTGGAGTCCGTCGATCGACTAGCTCGCTGCGAGTGGGATCAAGAAATATAATTAATCCACTATTCTACGGTGCGTCTTCGAAGAAGCTGTACGTGTTAATTCCAGAACCGACAGCAAGTACAGAGACAGACAAACGTCGCGAGAAAGAGGGACTGTACTGTCATCCGATCGAGCTAGATGCATGGACCGATCTGACAAACACAGAAATATTCCGCGCGCGCACATCAATTCTCCCTGTTCGCAGAATGGACGGAAGAGGCTACAGCTACACGCACGGCATGCCATGGTGCAAGCGGCAAGCCCCTGCCCCCTGCCAGGCCATGCATGCCAAGTCTCCCTGCCTTGTTCATCTTGACCGCCAGGGACAAACACACAGGTCCAAATTTTGCAGGGCACTGCTGAGACAATTCCATGTAGCTATAGTGGATTTATGCGGGTGTGTGTGTGTGTTCCAAATTAGTACTCCACAAATTCTTCCGTGGACCAAAATTCAGCACGTACAAATTTTGAATACAGTGATTGGTTGTTCAAAAAATAGTGATTGGTTAGATTATACTCTGTTACGCTATAGTAGACTTCAAGCCTATATTGCAGGATATATTGACATCTACGACGCCCAAATCAGAAGTAGAAAAGGAAAATAACTCATTTTTGACAAATAAGCAGGTTTCAGTTTCTTGTTATCTGGTCTCTATGAGTGGAGGAGAATTATTTCCGAGTCCCTTTCATATCAAATTCATCTGCCTCAATAAAGTCAACATTTCCACTTAGCACATGCCTGCAAGCAAAGGGCAAGTAGGAGGTAGCTTAGTACCTAGTGCTCTCTATATATAATATATGCTGTCTTGGAGACTTACTAAATATAGAAATGATCAAAAAATTGTATTGCGCTCTTATGGAAACAGCGATGTTAACATTCGCCTGACTGCAATTATTGTGCATATTCATATATATTCTCGTTACTTTTGCCTATTTTTTATTTTATTTACAAACTGATTTCCTAGCCATTCAATTGGCTTTAGATTGATCTTTGAGAGATCGGTTCATTTTTGATGATGTGAAGGTCCATACATGTCGTTACATGTACTAAAAAGATTTTTCATTTTACAAAATAGACAAACATCAATTAGTCCAATGAAACAAATAAAATAGACGGCCATTATCATCATCTTCAATTCATATGAAAAATGCCAAGTTGGATAGGCAGCTTGTTCCGATCCAGTCAGTTAAAAGCCTCCAAACAAAAATAAAGAGTTTACCATTGACTTCGAGTAGTACTATGCATTTTTACAATGGGTCAGTTACGTGCAGCATACATTTCACAACGTGTCGGAAATGAGTATGGATGTACACTTTCCTGCCTGTTTTTTAGAGTGTAATGGATCACTACTGATAAGGGTTTAATTTTATGCGGTACAAATGAGCTAGCCATGCACATAGGATGTGTCATGCACACGTCACAATCCTACCACAACAAGGGTTCTTTTGGTTTAGTAACTCTCATTTTCCAAGCAAACAATTGGTGGTCCGAGAAATTTGACCACTGATGACCATTTGGTTTAAAGAAAAAATATGGTCACATTTCAGAAAATTGTCATTGCTTATATCATAGCTTGTGTATAGTCAATTAAGATAAGGGAACACTATCTGACCACAAAACAAGCTCTACAATGTATGCAATCCTTTGCATATAGTATGTAATCACCTCTTGATAGAATGGTGGGGTCGTGAGGGTTATATGACTCCGTTCACCAGAGTTCAAATTTCTATACCCCCATAATTTGTATATACCTGAGTGCTTCCAACGACTTATTGATATGTGAAAGCTATCAAAATATCTATTTACAGAAAGAATGATATCAACGCAAGCTCAGTTTACTTTGGCACCGAAATTGACTGTAGTGATTTTGACCGTCTGTTCTGTCACTCAAAAGTTTATAAATATTTGAATTTTATCATTATTAGATTTATCATTAAATATACTTCATAAGTATTGTAAACTTGTACATATATATTTATAATATTCTTTCAACAAAAAAAACACACGCGGTCCAAATTGCTAAGGTAAAAGGGAGTGACGAAAAGTATTAAACTGAAACGGAGATAAAGTACCAAAACTAACAAAACAAAGAACTTAATTTTATTGGTTTTAAACGAATTTCGTGATGCTTGAATGTGCACTATATTATTTTTCTCTCTGTATGTGGGCGGCCCCACCCGCGCGTACGTGACAAACCGGCGTTATTCCGAACGAATATCTCCATCATGCACGCATCGCATCAACAGGGAAACCATCCCATCCAATCAAGTCGGGATCATATCCGAAATCGACCGTTCATTGTCACCTTGTTGTGACCCACACACACTTGCTGGCTGCTGCTGCATTCTGCATTCATTTGAAACGACTGAACTCAACTCTTCCAAACATGAGAGGCGCCCATCGGTGGGGGCCACACGACCCAGCAGGGCCTCCTTATCAGCTCTTGGCTTTTGCTAACGACTTGTATATTAGTACTAAAGACAACAATCAAAGGTGTAGGTAGCTTCGCATAATACCTATTTTGCCCCCCTCCTTGCCCCACAATAAAACAAAATAAAATAGTAGCATGTACAGAAGCTAGCTCTGCCCATAGTAATCAATTGTGCTTGTTGCTACCATACCAACTTGGTGATCGGAGTCTTTTAAGATAAGCGTGTCAACTTTTAAGTAGCCTTTACATTCTTCAGGATAAGAGTCAATGCAAGAAAAAACAGAAGTCGTTCTTGTCATGTCTTAGTCAAATTGTCGTGCAGAGCATGTTCACTGAACCTGTGGAAACAAACCATTGCCCTGCTGGTGCTAGCACAGCGGTTACATGAGAACATGCTACTTGTACTAGGTGTACATGATGTTAGCTTCCAACTTGAATTTCTGCACGTTTGCCTGACCCTTCAAAGTGAATCTTGACTGCTTGCCTAACTTTGAACGTGCATAATCATCTCATATAGGCATTGCACCAGACTTTTAAGGGTACATACCTTTCTTCAGCATAGCGTCAGTTAGCTCGGAGCATGCTTGTAGGCCAAGCTATGGAGAACTGTCTTCCATTCCATGCATGAGAAGGATAGCTAAAAAACCTTGAATAATTTCGACATCACTGGCTGCTCGATCTGGTATGTACACTGATCGATCTGCCTGAGAATAGTCCATGTCGGGTAGTGCGTCGTGACCCAATGGAATGATCTCCAACCTCCACCATCCATGGAGAGATCAGATCATCCTCCCAGAAGGTATTTGCTTTCCACACATGCTGGAAACCAATAGGCTGGTTCAGTTCACCTGATCGAGCATTCGAGCTTTCCCATCACTAGGCATCAACGCAAAAGGAACAAGACACACGAACCTGCAGAAGAAAACACAGCATGAGTCCAGCACTCCAGCCTGACGTGACCACACAGCTAGCAGATCGAAATTCCAAGCTTCCTCCTCCCTGATGTGCTAGGTAACTGATATCCTTTATCTCGAAGCATTGCACAAAAATTAGAATTTAAAATGAAGACTATGCTCATACTTTCCCTGGCCGGCCTTCACCATCACCAACCATCATCTGTTCAAGTCCCAGCGGTAGTTCAGGAGTGAAGTGCAGTGGACTGGAAGAAAAAAGGATGTGAAAGGTAGCTAGGTTAGCTCGCTAGCTTAATTATGTTGCTTGAGCCCGCGAAACACTCTCTCTCTCTCTCTCCAGTCTTGACCACGGCTCTGACGGCCGGAATTATTCCCCACGTTTTGCTTTAACAACGATCACGAATTGGAGCCGACGACGTACGCTAGCTTTTGGAGAAGATATCTCTCGTAAAAGCTTGTCATTAGCCGCGACGGCAGGGCATTCGGACACCGTAAACTACGCGCACGTCCACACCGGCGTTGATGGCGATCGAGGCAGCGAGTGGTTCGCCGGGAGAGTCTGTTCGTCGTCGTCTCTGCTGTCCTTTGACGAGACCGGGCGTGCATCAGCACGCGGCCGGGCAGCTCGATCCTCTCCTTCTCCCTTCTCTGCAAGACAGCAACGGGATTACGCAACGGTGACTCAACCGGTCAGAGCAGTGAAGTACAGGACACGGGGGCGGGGGGGATGAGTGACTGGGGGGCTAAGATTTGACGACACGGCCTGTGACGACAAAGAGACCTTTCGGCTCCCATGCGGGTCCGGGACGGCCACGTACGTACGCCGACGGAGGTAAATAGCCTCGTGCCAAACTGCGCACTGTTCAACGCCGCGATGTGGAAAGGCTGGCGTTTTCGTTAGCCAGAAGAAGATCGGGCCGTCAGAGGCCAGTCAGAACGAGGAGAGGATGGGAAGAACGGAAAAAACAAATATGAACTCTCCTCTCCTCCGGTGGTGTCCAAATCCCAGCCGGGATGTCGTCGCTTCCCGGAAACAAAGCCCACTGGGCCGCGCACTACCTCGGAGCCAAGTGGCCCTTTGCCGCCGTTGACAGTAACGCACTAGCGAGCAAAAGAGATAACACCTAGCAGCAGGACAATTGGAGGTTGACATGCACTAGACAGATAGATCAGTGGGAAGGTTTTGGTGTGCGTGGCGGGCTAACTATGTTACATAGCCGGAAATGGCAAAGACTTGTTTAGAAGTTTAGGATGGAATGGGATTACTTGAGGCATCCGTACTTTATATGAAGACAGATTTGGCACAATGAATATGAGCTAATGAGCGCATGTATAACACATGCCAAAACATATGTATTCTTAATTTTCTCCGTAGGGAGGCCCCCCAGGCCGCCACTCAAATTCCAGAGTCATATGGTGTATCACTACTAGGGGTCTCCAGTCTCCACTCAGCCCAACAAGGCCAAACGGATGGCAAGGCACGAGCCCGTTAAGGCATGGCCCGTTTAAGCTGGACCAGGCATGGCAGGGATAAGTTAGTGGGCCGCCAGGTCATGCTAGCCCGGCCGCCTGCATTCCACGGCTTGGGCTTCCACATGCCTCTACATCCCATTTCTTCTCGAAAGGGAAAAAAATACTTCCCGTTTCTGACCCGGCCGCCTCCTTTCCCCGGAGAACCAGACAACGCCGAACTCTAACCCATAACGTCGCCATGTTTTCGCCGTCGCCCGCCTGCCCTGAAGGCTGCCGAGATTTCAGGCCGGCGCCCGGGCAATAGGAGTGGAAGTTTACGTCAGAGTTGCTTGGGGGCATCTACCTTGCTACATATTTTAAACTTAGTTTGGATCCATTGATCCTAGTATCAGAATTCAGAAGACTCCTATACTTACATTAGTCTGTCACGTGATACTCCAATCCGATGCTGCTGCAAGACTTCTATTCTGGCCCGTTGTAACGTATGCCACTTCAATTCCACGCAACACCAGATCCTTCGACTGGCGATCGAGAATAATTTTTTGAACGAGCACATCGAAAATTAATTTTTGAACTCTCTATTTTAACATAGCCTGTTGCGTGGTGCCTCTGCCAGTGCGCTCGACGACGCGAGGAGCGATGGAGGGCGGTGGGAAGGTGGCGTACAGCTACGGCGGCGGCGGCCACCACCACGACACCAAGCTGCTCAAGAGCTTCAGCAGCGTGGAGAAGTTCGGGCTCGGCCTCTTCGCCGGCCTCCTCATCGTCGCCTGCGCCTACTTCTCCACCGCCAAATTCGACGCCGTCCACATCGCCATGAGCAAGCAATCCAGTAACCCGCAAGCATGCAACAATCTGTTCGACAGAGCGCCATCAGTCACTCTCCTGCATTTGCCTCTTGCTCGCTTGGCTAACTGTTCGAATCTCTCTCATTTCTGTGTTTGCGCACGCAGTAAGCTCCTCGGCCAAGAATGCTGTCGGGTTTAGCTCGCCGGTCAACGCTGGGGATAGTTCGAAGCAGCCACTAGGTGAGGCACCTTCAAGCTTGTCGAGAGTTGCTAAGTAGCTAGCCGGTGACATCGACTTCAGTAACGATTCAGCGACCTGTTTGTTCTTCCTCGCTTAGGTTCAGATTTGGGCGAGCAAGAGCAAGGTGCATTGTCGAAGGAGGGGAGCAAGGATGCCGGCGCCGGCATTTCCAATTCTGGCGTTGCTGTTGCCTCTGCGGCGCCACCGGATCCCGGCGCGGAGGGCGGCAATGATGAGGCACCTGAGAAGGATGATGACCCGAGCGCCGTTGCTGTTCTTCCTCCCCTGTCATCGGATTCCGCGGACACCACGCAAGAATCAGGTCAGCAAGCAGCCATCTGATTCTTAACTAACTACCCTAAAGCAGGATTTTGTAGGATGATTGCGAGTTTGTTCTTGCTTTTCTGTCCAGGTGTTCTTGAAGATCAGGAGCTCCAGGTGCAGAACGCTGTAGCGGAAGCTGCTAATCCACCCGAGAACAGCGATGGTGCCAGCAGCAGCACTAATGGCAGCTCCTCCTCCGTGATTCCATTCCCATCTGATCCTGCTGAAATCCCTGCTCCTGCCCCCGCTCCGGCAATCGAGGCACCTGCTGACCAGATTCCAGAAATTGAGGCCCTTCCTCCTTCCACTCCAGAAATTGAGGCCTCTCCAGTCCAACTGATTCCACCTACTCCAGAGGTCAAGCAAGATTGGGAGGCGCCAGCGCGGGAATGGAAGCCGCTGTGCGACGTCACGTCGAACCACCGCATCGACTGGTGCGAGCTCGACGGCGACGTCCGCGTGCTCGGCGCCAACGCCAGCGTCACCCTGGTGGCGCCGCCCGGCGCGGACGGCCGCACCTTCCGCGAGGAGTCGTGGCGCGTCAAGCCGTACCCGCGCAAGGCCGACCCGAACGCCATGCGCAACGTCCGCGTGGTGACGGTGCGATCGGTGCCCGCCGCCGGCGCGCCAGCCTGCACGGACCGGCACGACGTGCCGGCGCTGGTGTTCTCGGACCGCGGGTACACGGGCAACTACTTCCACGCGTACACGGACGTGGTCCTGCCGCTGTTCCTGACGGCGCGGCAGTACGGCGGCGAGGTGCTGCTGCTGGCGACCGACCTCCAGGCGTGGTGGGTGGGCAAGTACGCGCCCGTGTTCCGGAGCCTCTCCAACTACGAGCCGGTGGACCTGGGCCGCGACCCGCGGGTGCACTGCTTCCGCCGCGTCCAGGTGGGGCTCACCAGCCACGACGACTTCAGCATCGACCCGCGCCGCGCGCCCAACGGCTACTCCATGCTCGACTTCACCGCGTTCCTGCGCGACGCCGTCCCCGTCGCGCCGCGGCCGGGGCAGGGGCAGGGGCGGCGGCCGCGGCTCCTGGTGATCGCGCGCGCGCGCAACCGGCGGTTCCTGAACGTGGAGGAGATCGCGCGCGGCGCGCGGAGGGTGGGGTTCGAGGTGGTGGTGTCGGAGGGCGGGCACGAGGTTTGTCCATGACACGTGGACCCCACATATAGTTAGCATTCTACAATGTTAAACTAAAACATAATCATGTATCTATACAGGTCTTGTCAAAGTCAAAGGGATGTTACGGTTTACCTTTAACCAACCCACCAAGTATTACATCTGGCCAAACGATGACTGCCACATTGCCTAGAAAATCCACAGCAGAGTGAACTCTCCCTCTTCAGTGCCGGCCTGGCGGGTTGAACTCATTTCCTCGCCCATATAGCACCTAGCCAAATATTCAAAATACTCATGGCCTGGCACGACAAATCTTCTTGCCATGACCAAAGAATTCTAGCGATGCTAGCTACAGTTTCCTTTTGGAAATAACAAACAAAGCCCACTGGGCCTCATACAGAGTACCAAAGTAATACCATCCGAACCCTCTTGTTATAAGCTCCTACCAAGTGCCTGGTAAGTGGTAACTAAGAGGAACTGTTTAAAAGTTCAGGTTCAGTAGTAGAATGGACTTGCTTGGCACATCCATGCCTCTGCATCTGAACATTTGTTTACAATGATCCACAAGTTCCAGAACTGGAAAATTGGACAGCTCACACAATTGAACTCTGAACAAGAAGGCAGCCAAATGGTTGATACTAATCATCATTTTTATTACTTTCTAGTGCATCAATGTGGAGTGCACTGTAAGACATTTTTACACTAAGTTATCAATCAAGATATGAAAGGGACCAGTTTATTCTTTCATCGGCCTGTAGCCCTATACATTAGTATATGAAACCTTTTGCTAACTAATCATTTCATTTCACGTATATTTCGTAGCTGGGAACTCTTCCCTACAATTACAGTGTGGTCCACTTACGACACCCCTAAACTCTCCTTCCCTAGGCGACCAAAGATCGACGCACCAGTTAGTTGAAGGATCTGCTGTTTACCCCAGCCCTGTACAGCTTCATGGACTCAAGGCCACAGGTAGAGAGCTTAACCTCAGTGTATGCAGGGACGAAGAAAACATCACCTTCCTTTGCCTTTTCCCCATCAGATAGAGAATCAGCCTGGAGCTCACCAACCCCGGTCATGACGAGAAAGATAGATGGGCTTGGCACCGGGGATATGATAACCAGTTCACCTGGAGGTACCAAGCAGGAATCGACCTCAAACTCATCAAATGGAGGGGTGTAGCGCCTTACGTGTGGCTGCACAGGAACACCTCGCAAGATTTCCGGGAAGCCCTGCATGAAGGAGGCTCAGTGATGACACCCACAGATTATAAAATTAAAGAAGCAAATCACAAAATCATGAAAGTAGCTTGGAAGAGCTGATTATCAGCTAGTTTTTCTTCTGACTTGACACACTAGCATAGTCGCTAGATTTATTTACTTGATTCAAAACAACAAGATACTTGACATTTCACTGTTTCCATGAATGTGTCTAGTTAAAAACTATGATTCTCTAAAAAATTATATATTTTTAACACTAAAAGAGAATGTGAACCGGGTGAACTTAGGTACTAACTTAAATGTTCAACATCATAAGAAAAGTGACCCGTGGATAACACTTTACCAGTGGATATGGATACTACTTTGACCCATTTGCTCAGCGAAGGTCACTGGCAGTATGGTAAACATGGCAGATATGCTTGCCAGATAAAGAATTCCTAAACCTTAAGAGTGGAACAAGTAAAATATAAAGGAAGCATTATATACATGACACAATAAATAACAGTGACACTCACCTGTTTGTAAGTTAGCATTGAGCAGAGAGTTTGCACATCTCTGTATTTAGGAGTCAAACCAGCACGGACAACATTGTCTGAAGTGGCCATACATTCAATGCATTCCCCAGAGAGGTATGCATGCGGTTCATTTGCGCCAATGTAAAGTGCTTCACCAGGACTAAGTTTGACATAGTTAAAGAAAAGTGCTGCTAGAACACCAACATCCTCTTGATATTGTCTCTCCAGGGACAAAACCAGCTGTTCTTTATCTGTTAAGGTCCTAATCTGAATAGAGAAAGAAACCATGAATCAAGACCGAATCAAAGGTTTCTCCATTGCTGCAAATGGTGCATTGGTGAATACTGAATACTGATGCGACATATGTGTACTTTGGAGAAAAAAGGAGCCTGTCTGTCTAGTTGCTTATCAGTTATTACCATTTGGATCTTTTCCAACTAGACCAAATTGTGTTGGGCATAGTATATTTGAATTGTTGCAAATACCAACCCATACTTATGAAAAACGACAGCTTACCCACTATACATTCAATTAGTGCATGTTTGTTGAGATTTAACACCTACTTCCAAAATTTTGGGTTCCAACTATAATTAGTGCACCAAAGAAAAGTTAGGTGGTCATATAAATTTCAAAAGCATATGTGGTCACACGAAAAAATAGGGAACACTGGTGCAAGTTTTTCTTATTGTATAACAGAGAAACAAGTTGAAATAAGTATCATCCAAATCATGTAATAACAACAAAAGGGAACGGCATGATGTAAATAAAAATGGAACCTGGGGTGGTTTTTAGCATGACCAAATTTCTAGCTTCCATATGTTAGTAGTAAATGCTTGCAGTTTCCAATGGTTCCATGTCCCAAATGCAATATGTCCAACATTTTAATAGTAAATGTTTGCAGTTTCCAATGGTTCCTTGTCCCAAATGCAATATATTGTATACCCAACATTAGAGGCTTTGTGATCAACGATGACAACTTGTCAGTTATGCTAAGCATGTGTTTTTTCCGTTAGATCCAATGCCATGGTTACATGTTAACATTTCTTTTTTTTTTCAAGGAAACATAATGTTAACACCTGTCATAAATATTGCAATGTGTCTAAAACAACGTGATATTTAGCTTTGCAGGCTACACGTGGCCTTGTAATCTCTGTTCAACCTTAACATTATCTCATCTTTACATTAAACCTATACTACATACGTTTGGCACTTGCAGAATCTGTAAGCTGAAAGTTCACACCTACAGTGTAGAGCTCAAGTTGAGGAGAGGGAAAAAAGATCAGTTCATTTTCATTGGCTGATGGGAAATCTGTAACTCTGAACTCATTTGAGACAATAGCACTTCCACTCCTGACAGTATTGCTGCAACAATCCATAGGCAACATTTCCTTTTCACGCCAAAAAGGAAGTCATCATTTTCCAAGGAAAAGAATTTCACTTTACCAGTTTGTTCTCAAGTAAATATCAACATTTCAACAACTAACGACCAAAAAATATTTCTAGTTAATATTCTTCTAACTTTGCACATAGGAGCACTGGGTTCATGAAGGGTGTGCATCTAGCCTATCTCAAACCGCGGAGCATATATAGTAAAATACCATAGATTTTGAAAACCGTGCCAATTCGTAAAAAAGCATACCTCGAAATTATGAGGAAAAAACTCCATGCTACGATATACATCCACACACAAGTCGAAGTTCAAACTCATTTTAGTTTAATTCATATGAAAATGGCAAATTTCAGGTGCATATGTAATAGATGGCATGTTTTGTCATGTAGAACATATCAACAAGAAATTTGTGCATATGCACTAAATGACAAAAAATTTCATCTACATAAGCACAAATTTTGTCATGTAGTGCGTATGCACATGAAATTTGTCGTTGTCATATGAATTAAAATAGATGAGTCTGAACTTCACTTTTGCGTAGATGTATATCACAATCTCAGGTATAGATGCAAGTTTTTCTCAAATGATAGGTTATCAAGTTTCAGCTTTTTTTAAGCTTTTAGGTATGCTTTTTGATGAATTTCCACCAGTTTCAAAGTCCATGGTGTTTTCACCAGATATGCTCCCCTCAAAGGCTCAAACCCTGTTCCAATGCCTAGTGTGGAACCACCTCAGCTGCCCAATTAACATGTAGAATGGTTACCATCTGCTTGATCACAAGTCACAGCTAGCCACCAAATGTAGTTCCTTTCCACGGATTAGATATATCATGGTACAGCATCTATGGGAGCATTTGAAAAATGGGAAAGCATTGGAGCAACCAAACACACAAATAATTTAAGGGCTCGTATATTTTGTTTTTGTTTTTACTATTTCGCCATCTGTATGGTTTGATAGCTCTAGAGCGGCATAGAAATGAAGGCGCTGGACCGGTAGACTCAAAATCTCCTGAACAACTTTTTGATCATTTAAAAAAAAGAGTACCTGAAGACCTTTTCATGGCACATGAATCAAGAAATAGTAAATGCATCATAAATGAAGAACCAGAGCAGGACAAATATGCTAGCAACCTCCAGGATATGATAAAATATATGGAAGTTACTATAACTGATGTCACAGAAAACTGTAGAAGCTCACAGCAATTTAGGTCAAGAAAAATTTTCACCTTGCTCTCAATATTCAGGCGACTGATCAGTTTCGAAATTGCTTCAGAAACCATGTCTTTACTTGCTGTCATTAGCTTAGCAAAAGCTGATTGCAAACTGGATCTTACTTCACTGCCCCCATCATACTCCTTCATACTCATCAGCTTGCCAGCATCTTCATGCCCAACTAGCCCTTCAACTTCAGGTACAGTCCTCAGGATATCCTTGAGCTCCTTCATTGTATAAAGAGTGTGTTCATTTATATGCAAGGATTTGTGCTTTCCAGACTAAAATATTAAACAAAATAGAAAAAGTTTCCTTTTAAAATACATCAGATAAAATTGAAAGGACGGAGGATAAAATGATTTCTCTGTGGCGAATTGGCTGTGCTCCAGCAGCTGACTCTTTTCCAGCTATCATCAAGTGAATACCATTCAGTATTTATCCAAATAAATCCATTCAAACTGGACTAGGAAACCAGATGTCCACAACCTGACGACAAGATAAATTTCCTTTTGCAAACAAGAAAAAAACACAGGACTCCAATAAAACCAAAGATTATGCTGACGACACGATTCTAATCTCTTAAAGAACCCTACCTTACTATACAATTTAAAATTTATGCAAATGGTCTACAGCCCTACACTGAAATATTAAAGATAGTTTGCCCTAGGGCTGGTTGCTTTCAACAAAGCATACATGTTTTCTCTAAGTGATGAGAGAGAGTGAATGAATATATGCACAAACGACCAGTTGACCAAATCAAGGGATGACAATGGTCAGCATTGGCAAAAATATGACAAAAAAAAAAACTCGGCCTGCGAGGGGCAAGCTGCCCCCCGAGCATTAAAGTAAGAAGATGGTCTTCTCACGCAGACCAAGAAAATCCCTGAACCCCTGCCCCACCCTTACACAGGGGACCGTATAGCCCGAACCGATTCCCCGTGTGAGAGCGGGTCGATACCGGGCCGATCCACTTCCATGTGTTTTGGCGTGTAGGCAGGCGAGGGGATTTTTTTAACCCCAGCCTGAAATTTGCTCCCACCAGGAGTCGAACCCAGGACCTGAGGAGTGCTACTGAGGCCACCTAACCAACCCGGCTAGCCAACCGTTCGCGCAAAAATATGACATTGAATTTAAAAGGTGGTATAGTTAATCTCGGTTTTGGTTATATCCAAGCAGGCAAACACTACCATAGGTGATGTGTACAAGTGCATTTATGATTTATCACTTGAAAGAACATTCAATATTTTTTCCATATACAAAGTTGCTCTTTCCTTTCCAATATTTTTTCCCTTTAGCTATGACATGCCCAAGTATAACATAAAATGTGATTCTGAAAGCATGTAAGAGAGTTGTCCTGCAAAATATGTCATGAGGGTTATGTGGGACAATCCTAGGAAGTTAGCTCCTCTTTGATCTACTTTCTCAACTTGAGAAACCAGTGGACATTCTTTTTGTTCCCTAAAAAGGTCAACCCACAGAATTATTATTACAAACACTGTCTGTTTTCTTTTCTAAGTAGGAAACCCCACAAAATTTCTTATGCCCACTACTCCCAGCTTAGGGTATCAAAGTATTTGTTACACCTGTACATCAAGAACAGTGCTTCACATTATTTGCTATGACCATTGATTATACGTAACCACAACAACATCCAGCTAATTTATCCGAGACCTTCCAATGATAGGACTTTCTTCATCTTAGGTGGTTAGGCCTTAGCTGCCACCCAAACATCAAACAGACAGAAGGAAAGCATCTTTGATTGCAACAGATCAAAACTAAGTCTAAGTGAGTTGTATGCTTTTAGAATAGTAATTTGGTGCCACATTTGAAGAAGCAAACGTGCACTTCCCATTGGGTATTGACATGTGCATTTGAACTTACTAGTCGATAGTTCAAACTTCACAAACGGTTGGCTGACAAGACGAATAAAAAAAACTCGGCAAGGGAAAGCAGGAAAAATAGTAAACAGCGGTTGAGAGTAAACAATTCAAGTTCTAGAGACGTACCTCAATGCTCGCAAAGCCGCAAAGCGCCCGGAACTCGGTGATGGCGATGGCCATCTCCGGCTTGTGGTTGTCGTCCTTGTAGGTGGAAGGCCGCAGCGCGTGCAGCACCTCGGCGAGATTCTTGTCCGGGTGCGCCTGGATCGAGAGCGCCTTGGCCACCGACAGCACCTGCGACCACAAACGCGTCGCCGGGTCAACCAGCGTTCCAGGCAGCAGAAGCACGGAACGTGAAACAAGCGAGAGCACGGAAGCATCGGTTGACCGGTACTACCTTGAAGAGGAATGGGAGGTCGCCTCCCCACCGCGCGGCGACGGCGGGGCCGAGCGCGTCGGGGTTCCGCGCGAGCCAGTCCCCGAGGAGCTCGCCGTCGTCGAGGAGCGTGGAGGGACCCGAGGGGTGCGTGCCCATCCAGAGCTCGGCGTAGGGGCGGGCCGGGTCGGGGTCCTGGGCGGCGAGGCGCGCGACGAGGGAGGCGTCCCCGCGCCGGCCCCACTCGTAGTGCTGCACCGCGCTGCGCAGCCGCAGCAGCCTCCGCCGCGGCTGCGGCGGGGGAGGAGACGGCTCCACGTCGCGCCGCTGGGAGGCGGCCGCCGCCGCTGGCTCGGGCTCGGGCTCCGGCGGAGGAGGCGGAGGCGGGTCCTCCATTGGGACGGAGATTCAGGAGCTGGGCGGGTTGGGGACGGTTGGAGGGAGGGGGCGGGGGCGTTTGGATTTTAAAGGGGAGGGAAGAGGAGGGAGGCCGCTGCTGGGCGGCGGCCGAAGGGAGAAGACGACTCGACTCGCCCGATGCGGCGTGGCAACTGAATTGACCGCGTCGGTTTTCCTCCAACCCGGGGCGAGTGCTGCGTTGGCCGTGCATGATGGGCCGGGGGTGGGGACGGCTTGCCTTCTTTTCTTTATCGCTTTTTTCCGGTCTGCCTTTTTTTCTATTTAAAATGCTTGTAACTGTAAATATGGGAATTTGTTTTTCTCTCGGTGGTCTGCCAACGTAACGACAAGTATGGGAATGTTTAAATTTTCGCCATTCTTATTGTGAATGTCACCTCTTTTACAAGAAATCATATTTATGAAAGTTCCAAACATATTTACTGCTGGGGAGGAATAAATTTGTTGCTTCTACAATCGCAATGAAACGATCCAACGTCTATTTCATATTGTCATTTTACAAAGGTTTTATATTCGGTTTTTTGTTGAGTCAGCTGGGGATGTGGGGTCTAATATTTGATTTGCAGATGATGATGGGGGCTTATGCATATGATGGAATTAATGGGCCTAATATATTAAAAAAAAGATGGCTTATGGTGGTTTTCTTTCCCTTCTTTATCAAGAGTGCATGCGAAATCCAAATAGGACAGGGGTGCTACGTGAAGATTGGCACGAGAGAAGGGGGAGGGCCCACCGATAACTACAAGAAGGAAACCGCTGCCGCCACCGTCCGAGGATCAACGCCATCAACGGGAGGGCACAACGGAGCGGAGCGGAGCCGAAACCGGCCGGCCTGCCTCCCGCCGTACGACGCCCCCGTCACACCGGAGACAGCGAGAGCGAGACGAAACGGACTGTCACGTCCTCGTATCAGCTCTGCCGACGCCACATACATACCAACGGCCGATACGCGCCAACCACCAGCAGCGCTAGCCGCCAGCACAGCACCGGAACCACCGCCGGCCCCGGCACCCGGCACGTGGTTCGCGTTCCCGCGGCCGTGGCGCCGGCGCGCCGGCGCTTCCTCCCTCCCGAGCGCCCACCGACACGGCCGGAGCCGGAGGGCCGGCCTCGCTTCGCCGGGCAAGGCAAGCAGAAGCAGCTGAGCACCCTGAGCTGGGCCCGGCTTTTTCCGATCGGGAGCTGCAGCCCATGAACAGTGTCCTGTCGAGCAAATGGTATCATGTGGCGACGATGCAGTCGTTAAACAAGGACCCACTGGCACGCGAGATCAATCGCTTTCAGTGCTCGCTAGCGGGCAGGCAGCAGGTAGCATGGGCGACTGTACAAGTACAAGCAGTGCTACTACGGTGCTCTCGTAAATTTAGCAGTAGAGCTAGCTGCTTCGACGATTTTTGTGCAAATTTCAAATCCTGCGTCCGAGAGTTCAAGCTCTGCCAAGTTGAAGCATTCCCACAGGCTTTTTAGTGTCAGCCGCGTACTCCTCCTGTGATCCCAGATTTGGGGCTTTGAACAGCTGGCGACCCGTGCGAGCGTAGAACGGTACAAGCCGTTGACGTTCTGGACTGCTGAAATCTCTACGCAACGCGGGAGGACGAGCGTTTCTTCAGAGTTGGTTAAAGGGGACAGGGACCCCTAGCAGCTTTCTCGGTTGCACTCTGCCTGTTTCGGACTCGGACGATCCAAACTGTCATGTTAGCGCACGGACTACGCTTGCTTACTGAAACTACTAATACAGACCGCCACAGACAGTATTATCTGATCCGGAAACAATGGGAATACATGTTCAGATAGTTCAGACGAACGCGTTGGCTCCGGTTGTTGCGATATGGTGTGGTCAGTTTCCATCTCTGTTTCTTAGAATTGCTTAAGATCCAAGCCACCATATACTACTGGAAATGATCGGAAAAAGGATGTTCAAATTCAGGTGGATGCCGTCTGTGTTGGCATGTGCCGCCACATCCTTTCACCATCATCATCGCCAAAAAAATGGATCACCTGCCGTGGTACTTCAGAGATCTATCATCATCTGCCACGACCGGCGAGATGATCGCCACCTGAATGAATACTCAAAGTACAAGATTGCCATGGTTTGCTGTTTCCCTTTTTCCTTCTCAGGCCAGCAAAATCGCTATTTGACTGATCTCGTCTCGTATTTCACATGAACTGTATGACTGCAACAGTTTGGGATTTACTGTAATGCACAACAGAACGCATGCTGCTGTCCGTGTTCTACTACGGACAGAGATGTCCACTGCTCTTAAAAAGAAAAAGAAAAAAAAACTAGTGATGTCCACTGCTTATGTCCATGTTTGGGCTTCACCTTTCAGACTCCCACCCATGCCTGATGCCTGTGACCACTTGAGCTTTTATTTGTTCTGGCAGCGGATGCCATGCGAGCCCCGGCCTTACCGCACATGTCACCTTTCGTTTTCGACCCTTTGATATTTTCCGTCGCAGCCGAGAGAGGAAAGTGGGTCAGGAAATGCTCCTGTAGATATGCACCACCGACGTCGGTAGACTCCTTGTAGTCCTGTCCGTGAGCCTTCTTCGCGGTGAACCTTCAGAGCTCACTCAGACGAAGAGATAGAAATCCTCTCACTTTTTATTTCAAAAAGAAAAAAAGAAACCCTCTCACTTTCGGAACTGCATTCGACACAGGGATTCGTTCATATCGCGTAGCATTCCCCCCCCCCCCCCCCCCCCCCCCCCCCCACTTTGATTCGTTCGTATCACCTGCTGTGAAGATACAAGATGCTGTGTGCTGTTGTTAACGAACAGTGGCGCGATCAACCGCTTTCAGAAAACGAAGCCTGAAGCCAGAGTGCCGTTGATCCGCGTGCAAGGTCAGAAAAGCCAACTGCTGCTAGCTGACAGGTTGACAGTGATCGTGCTGATGGATTGCAAGCTAGTACTACGCACAGTACAGACGAGACTTGGATCACAAGGCAATCCCGGGCGTAAGACCTTGTGTACCTGTACGACGAGGGGGAGAACAGGTCGCACGAAACGCTGCGAGATCTCTGAAATACCCGCACGCAAAGGCACGGTGGCTGCTCACCCAAGTGATTGTGACCGAACAAAAGCAAGCAGAAGACCGTTTCAGGCCCTATTCGGTTTTCTTCAAAACCGGGTGGAATGAGGGGATTCAATCCTAAAACCTTGTTCTTGTTCGGTTATACATGAATTTATTCCAGGCCAAGAATGGTGGTAGAATAAAAAAATAAGAGATCAGGATTGATTTCACACCTCTCGACGTATACTTATGGATTGATTTTAAATCTCTTGTTGTACCTATTATGAATCTATTTTATTACAATTAGTTCCTAATCCGAAATAAATCCCGATCTCTTATTGTATCTTTCATTCTCGTTCTGGAATACATCCATGGGTAACCGAACAAAGCCTAAACAAGATTCAATCCCCCTCATTCCACCCCATTCTATCCGGTTTTAAAGAAAACCGAACAGGCCCTTATATGGATCCAAGATCAATTGGAAACACTCTCCGTTTCTGTGGCCTAGGGTGGACGATGGTTCAGTAATTCATTCAAAGTTCATGCTGTTCGAAGCAATCAGTCGACTGATCGTGCCTTCTTTTCATTGACTGGACGCAAATCTTTTACGACGGGAGCATTCAGGTTTGCTTTGACTTTTTTTCAAAACATAGTATAAACACAGATGGTTGTACGCATAATATGATGCAAAACGATACATCTTATTTAATAAGAAAAAAATACAAATGTGGACGTTCATATATAAGCTCGTATGCTCACATCAATGAGTAACACATGCCCTACTTATATAAACGCCATTGAGAGAATGTCCTGGTAGATATTGAGATTGGTAATAATCACCGCAAATAACTCACTGTCAAGGGCATGTTTGCATAACAGTAATTGAAAAATTAGCTTGCACAATACGGCTGTTTGTAGTTATGAACATTTGGCACGGTTGCGGCTCCTTAAAAAACAGCTCCAATTCCGATATCTCTGATCGATGGAGTGCCTTCTTTGGTAGAGCTGAAGCTAATTTGAAAAACGTTTAACAAAACGGCTCTTCGATTCCGGCTTTGCCTCCATCGAGGTGGAAGCAGTTCATGAAACCGGTGGAGCCACGATCTGTAGCTTCAACTCCACAATGGAAGCCATTTCCAGCTTTATGAGCAGCTTCATACATGGAGGCGTTGTAAAATCATCTTTTTGAAGGACTTCAGGCGAAGCTGGTTTTGAAGCTGTTTTGAAGGTCTGCCAAAGAGGCCCTAAACCTAACCCACTAAGAGTAACTGATTACGTCCCTAGGGACACCCACTAAGAGTAACTGATTACGTCCCTAGGGACCGGCTGACGGTTTTCTGTCATCTGCAAGAAAATTTTTAGGGAATTTAATCGTTGTAACTCGTGGGCCTGCCCTCAATAACTTTTGCAGCCCAGGTAGAGAAAGTAGTACTGGGCCAAAAATTTTCTTGAGGCCATTGGTTGGGCCCATTTCGTAGTCAAGAGCCGAATTAGCAATGGGCCATGGTTACGAGAACTTCGTAGAAAAACTCTGGCTCCAGGAAAAGAAAAGAGAGAAGAAGAATGCTGTTGCAGCTGGCAAATTATAGGTGCCTCCTTAACTGGTAAATCAGCTAATTACCATTCTCTGAATATGAATCAAATTCTACAAATCAACCTAGCTACCAATAAAGCGACTCTTCACAAAACTACTATTGTTCACATCTCACCATATTAATCCCGCCGCTCATCGTTTTTACCGGCCTTCCGTGGTGAAGGATATGGAAATGGAGTTCCTGGAGTCGTCCTCGGCGATATTGGCCAGCACAGAGGCCCTCGTCGTGTTCGTGTCGGTGCCGAACGTGCTGGTGGTGTTGGTGTTGGAGGCCGACGACGCCGACGCCGACCCTGAAGCCGTCGTCGTCATCCACCGCCCGGTCCGGCCGTGGATCGCCGGCTTCCCCGGCTTGGGCAGCGTGAGCGAGTCGCTCGACAGGATGAGGTGCACGCTGTGCATGTCAGGCCGGTCCGACACCACGGCCTGGCAGCACAGCAGGCCGAGCTGGATGCACAGCAGCGTCTGCTCCCTGTCGGGGTCGGACAGATTCGGGTCCACGATCTCCAGGGACCGTCCTTCTTCGAACAGCTTCCATGTCTGAACAAAAGATTCAGTAAACTCAGCACATCAGATTTCCTGTCAATTTTTATCACGCAGGTTATTATGCAGAGATGCTTCTCTTTCTGACAAGATGATCCGAGCACTTACATAGTTCAAGAGGTCGATCCTCTCGTCGTCCACATGCCGGACGATGTTCTTGCGTCCGCTCACTATCTCCAGCACCAGGATCCCGAAGCTGAAGACGTCAGTCTTCGTTGACAAGTAGCCGTTCATCGCGTACTCTGGAGCCATGTAACCACTGCGATCCATCACACTCGGTGTTTGCGCAAAGCACAGCCTGTGAACGGAAACGAAACGACGGGAACAGAACGGTGTGAACTCACTATGTGCCGGAGATCTTGAATGTGTTCACGTGCGTCGCGTCCTCCAGGAAGAGCCTCGCCATGCCGAAATCTGAAATCTTCGGGTTCAGCTGGTCGTCCAGGAGCACGTTGCTCGCCTTGATGTCCCTGTGGATGATCTTCACCGGGGACTCCTCGTGGAGGTAGAGGAGGCCTCTGGCTAACCCAATTATTATCTGGTATCGTTTTGGCCAATCGAGCTGCACACTCTTTTGCCTGTCTGAATGTATCCGAGGAACACAATGCGTGTTAGACAAAAGAGCTCTCCTCCTGTATCTTACTATCAAGTTGTACTACTATGTATAATGCATGCAGTTAGTTATGCCCAAGCTGAACACTTCAAACAACTCCAACTGTATTTCGCATTTGATTACAGATTTTCACTGTGTTTTCCTGACGTTTCTATCCTAAATATTGATGTATATTTTAGCAGAACAAAAGATTTCCACTTCTCTATTTTGTTTGTGTTCAGAAACCCATATTCTCTGTTCGAATACTTTCAGAGGACAGGAAATCTTCTTTGAAGAAAGCGTCAATGCAAGGACCACGTACGTCATGACTCGTAACTGATCTGATGTGATATGTTGAGCCTTCTCGATTAAGAAGTCAAGCAACTACTTTTTGACGCAGTTGAGGTCCGGTGCACTAGTACTTGGAAACAGCTGCTGTATGGATATATCAAAGGATACTTCAAGACCTGACATCACCTGAATGACTTATTACAGTCACAGATTCGATGTTATGATGAATTTTAGATAAATACCCTTTGAATATTACGTTGACATATAGCCACCTCATGTCGTTTGATTCGTCATGGGTCATGACATACTCGACCTCTCACCTACCTGCTTTAGAATAGAGCAATCCAAAAGGGTTCCTGTATCTCTATAGGATAGTTGTCTTGCATAGTTCTATTGTCCGGAACTTTGAACAAAAAGATACCTAGAGTCAGTGAATCAGTCCAGTACACACTGCAACTTGCTGATGTACCCTAACTAGTAATTATGATGTGCATATGGTACCAGAAAAAAATACTCTGGCAACAGCAATATATAACATTATGACAGCCAATTTTGAGCAAGCAATACATAACAAAATGCAAAGGAGTATATATCTTTTATTTTGATCGGGAAGTCAGAGAAGCTCTTACTGAAGAGGATATGGTCGAGGCTGCCATTGGGGAAGTAGGGGTAGACGAGCATCTTCTGACCGGAGGAAGCGCAGCAGCCAAGCAGGGACACCAGGTTCCGGTGCTGCACCTTGAGCAGGAGCCGGACCTCGTTCAGGAACTCGCGCACGCCTTGCCGTGATCCCAGCGACAGCTTCTTCACGGCGATCTGCTGCCCGTCCTGCAGAACCCCCTGCAGCGAGATCAGAGACGCAGTTTCAGACCACTGTAGATGCTACCAATCTCTTACTACAGCAATCACCGGACATTTTTGCTTTCAAGTGCTGTAGTCCCAGCTTCTGCTCAGAACAGTGGCGATTCTGAACAGACTAGAGGGGATGTTGTTTGAACAAAACAACGCGTCAGAACTGAATGTGAGTTCGTGAGGCTGCAGCAGCAGCACGGAGTGCTGAACCGCTGATGCGTGCACGTCAGTGGAGTAATGACTGCACATCCAACTGAAAATTAGCAGCACAGTTGACACTGACGCGGTGCTTAAAATCATCTAGGACACGTTCACCCAGTTGTTGCTACTCAGAACTCTGAAAAAATGCATTCAGCTGTCTGCTTAAGCAGGTGAACCCTGAGGTGCGAGCAGAGTATGTTTGATTGCTGGAGGATAAAAAACATGAGAGCAAACGATGGAGGAACTCAGGAACCCAGGCTGCCAACCACAAACCAATATCGCCGCGTGCCAACTCGATCGGCGTAATTAAAACAGGAAATCAACCAAGGAAACCTCTACTGTTTCGAAGCAAAATTAAGCGAGTGCTAAATCGTGTAACTGAACTGTAAGCACATAGGCAGAGAGAAAGTGAAGTGAGGATTGCCTTGTAGACGGGGCCGAATCCGCCGCGGCCGAGGAGGTTGCCGTCGGAGAAGCCATCCGTGGCGGCCTCGAGCACGGGCAGGTCCATGAAGAGGCTCCACTCGTCGCCCTCCTCCGCCCGCCCCGACGCGCCGGCGCCCGTCTCGCCCGCGCCCGCGCCGCCCTTCCTCCTCCTCCCCACGCAGCACCCGCACGCCCACGTCCACGACCGCGGCGCGGCCGCCATGACCGACCGGCCCACAGCAGACAGCAAGCCGAGTGACCAACGGAACCGCCACGGCAGACAGGCTAGCGGAACCGCCGAAGCCGGGGAAGGGGGCCTCCGGCCTCGGCGCGTGAACAGGCGAACATATAGAGCCGGCCAGCCGAACACCCCCGCGCGGGCGGGTCAGCGGAGCGGCCTGATCCGGCGGCGGCTGGGTGCTGCCGAGACCGACGGACCACCCGCGCCGCACACTTGCCCGTGCGGCGCAGCTAGTTCCTGGTGCTCCTGGCTTGTATGTACGTGGAATGGTGAGTCGCGGAGGCAGGTCGGGGGCGGGGCTGGAATTCCTCGCCCACGTCCAACGGCGACCGCGATGGGTGGACGTGCGTGTAGGTGTCGTAGGTCGTCGGGACTCGGCGCGGGTCGTCGCTGACTAGTAGCTTGCACCCGCTCCTGCCCTGCCTGCAGCGGTAGCTTGCTGCAAATGGAGGACGAGAGACCCGTTCCGTGCCTCTGTTCTGTTCAAGAAAAAGACCTTCAAGACCGAGGCGTCGTCCAGTTCATCATCTGCGTACGGCGTACCATGTCACGGCCGGCCGGCCGCTCGCGGCGCAGCCCATGTTATTCCGTGCGCGGAGGCGGTGTTGGTTTCCAGCGGGATCGTAGAGTAGAGCAGAGCCGGGTCGTCGTTTCCGCTTCGCTTGGCTTGCACGTTGCAGCTTGCTCGTCGTTGCGGTTCCACTCGTCTCACCTGGTTCACCGAACGGATGACGCAAAGGAAAAATCTGGTGCGGTCAGCGCCCGCAGCCACCTCCTCCGGAACTGCACAGGAACTCGGTGCCACTGACCTGCGGGTCCTACTGCGCTGGGGCTACATGTAAGTGGAACGAGTCCCCTGCAGTACTGCAGAGGAGGCTCGTCCGCAGCCACCTGTTTGTTTCTTCAGGGTTGACGCGACCTGACCGTGCCGTCGGGATCATCCTTCGTGTCGATAAGTCCTCTGCTAATCTGCCCTGGTCACCTCAGGTTGTTAGTGGTTAGTGCAAAGCAGGCGAGGGCGAGCGGGAGGAAGGAAGCTTCCTTTTATTTTGAGAGAGAGAGAGAGGAGGAAGGAAGCTTCCTGTCAAGAAAGGGACGACGCTGCCGTTTCTGTTGGGCCGCAAAGGCGTGTTTCGTTGATGGATGTAATGGGCCTGTTTTCGATGCTCCGGGCTCCCACCCAATTGCATGCACGGTCGAATTAACGTCCACTTTCGTCTCTTATTGTTGGGTCGCGAGGGGAATATCACCTGATGAGAGGAGGACATGATGTATCGCTATAGCAATAGTTAGCAATATATACGAGCCCTAATGCAGAGTCGAAGATTTGAGCTCGGGTGTAGTTCAGGGTGAAAAAATTCCGCCACAAGGAACCTCGATGATCTTCAACATTTTAATATTTTTTATGTTTTTTGTGCAAAGTGATTTTGTTTCTTTGTTTATCTATGAAATTTTGTGTCTGACAGATTTGCTTATAGATGCATTGAGTTTTCTCTAGATGTATAGGGTCTTGCTGGCATGAGCATAGCAAACATTGTTAAAACATAAAACTGAAGTAGTAATAATCAGAACATGGATATAGATATATAGTCCCATCATGCTCATTTCATTCATGTTCTCCTGACAGAAAACGGGAAAAAGCATAACAGTAGTAAGAAAAATCCGACCTGTTACACTTACACAGACCTACTCGATCCAGTGTTACCGGCGAGACTGCGAGCATACCTCGCCATCGATCAAGCGATCAGACTCTACCAGACCGTTTATTGTTATTATCACAGGTCGGCAACTGCAACACTACTAGCACATCGACCACGAGGCATCGATGCGCACGCACACGCGTGCAGACACGCTACGCTGCTAGCAGCTCTAGCTTGCTAGCTCTTGCTGGCCTCTACTAGTGAGCTTGAGGCAGCAGCCATTGCCGTGGATGACGTCTCAAGCACCTCATCTTCTACACGATCATCGTCACGCATGGGTGCAGCTTGGCCCGGGGTCGCTGCCTTTGTATCCGTCGAGGCAGTAGTAGCGGTGGCTGCCCTCCAGCTTCGCGCACTCCTTGCAGGTGCAGTGCTCCACCTTGTCCATGCAGTACCACACCACCTTACCATGCGTGGTCGGCCCCGGGACGGCCCGGTCGCAGCATTTCCATGGCCTCTCCTGGCCGTTCCCCTTCTTGGCTCCCCTCACAACTGCCATCTCTTGGGGACCTGAAATGCAAGCAGCATTCATGCACGTCACGGTAAATTATTTTTCTAGGGAAGTCACGGTAAATTAATCAAGCAAATTATAACCGTACCATTTTTTTAATGAAAGTAACCGAACTACCATTAAACACAGACAAATTAAATCGAGCAGCTTTCAGATACAGTAAATAAAAAACTTCAATTAAGGTTGGTATTAGTAGTTACCGCGGTGGAGGGCTTGGTTCCTTTCGTCCTGGTGGCACCTGGGCGCGGGGTCCCCGACGTAGATGTCCTTGCAGATGTAGCGCGGAGGGTCGGAATCCCTCACCCTGGCGCACTCCTTGCAGGCGTCGTGGCACTGCTCGAGCGTGTCGTGGCACGAGCAGAACGGCGGCGCCGACTTGGTGCACGGCTGCCGGTCGCAGCATGTCCACGGCCTCTCTGCACGGACGCATCGTTTAAATTTGGACGACGATGTTAGCTAACTGCGCACCATTATAGCTACTAGTACGGAGTAGCAAGTTAAATATATGCACCAGCGCCCTCACCTGAGGCGGCGGCGTCGCTAGGAAGACGGATGACGGCCGTGTCGCCGGAGCCGGCCGCCGCCGCGGCGGAGAGCCCGACGACGAGAAGAATAACCACGACGAGAAGCAGAGCCCTTTTCTCCATGGCTGCACCCTCAGTAGTGTGTCTTTGGTTTCTTGGCGACAAGGTGAGATGCAGGCCCGCCGTATAAATAGCACACCGAGACCACTACGAAACCGCGGGGACGCTGCGTGGGTAAGCAAGAAGAGAACACGCGGGGGCGAGCGGGCATGGACACGCGAGGCGATAGATCACACACGCAGTGGCAGACTTGGAGATCGAGGATCCCAGTTAACCACAGCTGCAGACTTGCAGTATAATAATCCGTTCGCGTGGAGCTCGTTGATCTCCGGATCTTGCATGCAGGCCTTGCAACCGAGGAGCTAGCTAGTAGCAGTAGTAGACGCCTCACATGCACTCCTGCAAGGATCATCGAAGTGTTGCCGTGGTGGTGTCGCGTTATCCCAGCTCTTGGTTGCCGTACATTAATTTGCGCGCATGGAGCTCGTTGATTTGTCGGATCTTAAACTTAGCTCGGGCATGTTTAGATTCCCAAAATTTTAAAATCTTAAACTTACTAATCATATTACGTGATGATTATTACGTGAGCTTTAAATCACAGTTATTTAAATTAAATAAAAAATTATATAATTTATTTAAATACAAAATTATATATAAAATATATATACACAAAAAGATCATAACAAATTTACTTTATATTCAAATATAAAAAATTGCATAATTTTTTTGAAGGAAAATAAAACCCATGTCAAAATTTGTAAAAATCAGAAAAATAAAAAAGAATAAATTTTAAAGGAAATATTAGAAAAAGTATTCGGACGTGAAATTTTGGAGAAAATTTCAAAGATATAAGATTTAAAAATAAATTTTAGGACCACATGTAAGCTTCATTATAAGTACTTCCTCTTTATAGCTTAAAAATAGTAATTTAAATTTTAGATAACATAATTAGTAAGGTTGTGGAGCTGAACGTGCAGTTTAGAAATTTGATGATCTAGATGATACTGAAGTCGAGTTTGAGGACGGCTCATTTCCAAATTAATCGCTAGCTGCAGGACTCGCTATCAGCTAGCGAGCGGAGGCCACGCATGCGTGCATGGACTATAGAAGACCATCGAGATGATTCTTTCATTAATTAGCGTGCAGTGCCGGTTTATTTATTCAGCAATGCATGCGCGGCAAGCCCAACGCTGCATGCACGGATCGTGGCGACACCCATCGTCATACACGTCATTGATCTGCGTGGAGTGTACTGCCTACCACCAGCGAGACCGCGAGATCTAGAGAGGAGCGGCGGAGTGGACGAGGACGAAGGAATGGATGGAATTGAATGCGCATGGACGACGATTTTATACCTTAAGTTAGTATTTTCTATAAGAAAAGGCGATTATTTTTCATCATTAAATATTATAAAAATATGACATCCCTCGTATTTTAGGCATGTTTGGATCCACCCAACTAAAATTTAGCTAGCTAAAATTTTAAATAAAATTTTAGCCGGTTAAAAGTTCTTCCAACTAAGATTTAGTTGGGATGTTTGGATCCTCCAGCTAATTGACCCAGCTAAAATTTAGCACACTTTGATGCAAATCAACTCTTTAAATAACTAAACCGGTATATTTATCATTCCACATTAGTTTAATAATAGTTCAAAGTTGATACTTCTCTATATGAAGTTGGACAAATTAATCTAATTTGACTTGGAGTTGGGATAAAATTAGAGATGCTTAGACTTTGAGATAGATTGGCAGCTATCAACTAATTTCATTCATGAGCCTGCAGCTATAGATTCTTTGCTCTTCATATAAGCAATGATGCAATTAATCGAGGGATAGATCTTTGGACTATGGGAGCAGGCCCTTGTCCTGGAAGCTCTTGATGCAGTCGTCGAACATCTGCTGCACGGACAGGAAGGGCGGGAACCCCAGCGCCCGGACCTTGCTGGTGTCCATCCTGTGCGGCCGGTCGTCCCCCTTCTGGGTGCTGCACTCCGTGGGGATGGGGTACTGCGGGTACCTCTCCCTGAGCGAGCCCAGGATCTCCGACCAGTGCGCGACGTCGCAGGAGCAGATGAGCCGCCCGGACGCCCTGGCGTCCTCCATGGCCAGCACGTGGCACAGCACCACGTCGTCCACGTGCACGAACCCGATCGTCGTGTTCGGGTACTTGCCCAGCTCCCCTGCAGTTTGCATATATAGCACAGGCGCATCGTGGGATCATCAGTCAGCTGGTGATCATCCATAGATAGATGGAGCATTGGAGAGGGTCTTCTCTGCTGCCCTGCAGATGAGCAGATCATCATAGCTAGAGAGATCGAGACCTTTGAGCATGGCGAGGACGATGAGTATGGTGCTGGTGGGCCTCGGCCCCAGCGCCGGGCCGATCACGAACGACGGGTTCACCACCACCAGGTCGATGCCGTGCTCCTTCGCCAGCCGCCACGCCTCCTTCTCCGCCACCGTCTTCGCGTACGCGTACCACAGCTGGGCACACCATCCAATAATTCCACATGTCAGATCGAGCAAGCGAGCGCCCAAAATCATCAGCACGCGAACACGATCGAGCTGACGACGAACCGAGCGATCGGCTGGTCCGTTCACACGTACGTTGTAGGACTTGCAGTAGTCGGCGTCGGACCAGTGCGACTCGTTGAGCGTGGCGGCGTGGCAGTAGCGGACGCAGGAGCAGGAGGAGGTGAACACGACGCGGCGCGCGCGGTCCGGCGCCCGGGCGCACGACCGCAGCACGTTCGCCGCGCCCTTCACGATCGGGTCCACCAGCTCCCCCTGGACGTCCTTGCCGCCGCCGGCGACCACCACGGGGGACGCCGTGTGGAAGACGCCGTCCACGCCGCTCACGGCCTCGTCGAAGCTCCCCTCCACCATCAGGTCCGCGCGCAGCAGCGTCAGCCGCTCGGCGGCGCCCTCCAGCTCCCACAGGAACCCGACCTTCCCTTCATCCTCTGCGTCGTCCATGCACGCGTCAGAACCCAAGAACTGATCGATGATGGAAAACACTCTAGCTACCTGGAGCTTCTTGATGGGAGACGCAGACGCTGCGTACCTGGATCTCTGACCGTGGCGCGAACCGTGTGGCCGGCGGCGAGCAGCGCCTGGATGAGGTGCGCGGCGATGAAACCCGTGCCCCCGGTCACGCAGTACTCCGGCATCTCTCTCGCTCCACTCTTTGCTTGCTAGCGAGCTCCCTGACTCGTTCTAGCTCCAATTGTTTCTGTTCGTTGACGGCTTGACGGTGTGAGCTAGAACATGGGGTGTGTGTGTGTGTGTGTGTATCCTTTGCCTGCATCTGAATCGGTGCATGCCGTCACCTACGCGACTGTCTTACTTTCCCCTCTTGGAGATGAAAGACGATCCGTTGGCCGGCTGGATGCGAAATAGTTTTTACAAGTTTGGGTTGGATTAGGTTGGTCATGGGAAGAAGACTCCTGCTCCAAATTGCAGAACGGTGGAGATGTGACATGACATGCACGGCTGGAAGCTCTCCACCACCATCCCCGCCTCGCCGCCGCCTCGACCGATCCCACCGCCGTTCCGACAGCCCCAGGCGATGCTCTCTCTCTCTCTATATATATAGGTCTGGTATCACCCTTGGACCCCGACAACACCGGCCCATCCCTAACCCCGGCAGCCCCTAAACTTTAATCCGGTGGCGCGACGGGAGGCGGCGACGACGGAAGCTTCTCTGGACGGGCGATGGGCCGCGGGTGGCCTTCTGCAACAAATCTACTCCCTAACATTCCGGCGATTGGGTGCCCAGCAGCGGGTGCCCGATACGTTAACCCAGCAGGTACAACACCAAGCGGAACCAAAATTTAGCGGCCCAACCACTTATTGGGTATATAGTTATTTACTCTACACCGGGCCACTGGGCACTGGGCTCTGCATCCCTGATCACAGGTCACTCGCGCTTGTTCGTTAAAGCATACACAAATTAATAGTACTGAGAACGAAGTCACGAACAGTATACTGATTAACAGGCTAGTCCGCCTGGCTTAATTTTATTCTCCATCTCGACTGGGACGATCGAGACACATGCGTAGACATGGCAAACAACAACGGATTATTGATGTCGTCTTTGCAACGTGGACGGAGCATGCGTCGCTCGGCGATGTACGCTCACGCTCGATCTGATGATCAGTTGGCCTGGCAGGGGCAGCCTTCGGGGAGGAAGTCGCGGCACCTGTAGCGGGTGCCCTTGTCCGTGGGCACGGCGGCGCAGTTCTTGCAGGTGGCGGCGCACTTGGTGAGCAGGTCGTCGCAGGTGTAGACGCCCGACCAGCTGTTGCAGAAGGAGCAGCACGCCTTCTTCGCGCTCGCGCCCACGCCTGCACAGCACGTATTCGTGTTCGCGTTCAGGTCAGTCGTCAGTTGGTTCGCGAGCAAACTTGGAATGACCTAGTTCAAATTTACAGGATCGAGTGCCTACCGTTGGAGTCCGCCATGGTCGCAGAGACCAGGACGGCCTGGAGAACCAGGAGCGCCAGCAGAGCGCGCGTGCTGCTCTTCATCTTCTCTCTTCCGCTGCTTGCTGCTCGACACTAAAGCTTAGCTTCCTGGAGTAAGAAGCTAGGCTCGGCTCACCACCAGAGCAGCTCTGTTTATATAGGCCGCGTCCAGATCGATCCAGGAACATGGCGTGCGCACATGATTGCCATGAGAGGCCATCCCAGACCGGACGATTTCCTCTTACTTTTTTCTTTTTGCAAAGACACGTGGTACGCGTGTTTGACTGGACGCGGCGGCTAAGCTGTGGGTGTGGAAGTGGCACCCCACATCCCAATCTATACAACGTCCTGTGTACGATCGTCCTAGCTTGCCGGCAATCCAGCACGCTGGTCCAAAATGGAGTGCGCCCGTCATAGATGTAGCAGCCTGGTAGGGGTAGTTGGCTAGCAAACAACAGGCTTTTTTTTTTGAAACGAAGCAGCTCGAGTAATACTGTTAATAAGGTGCCGCGCTGGATCGCAGCCGGCCGGGACAGTGGATCTGCCCGGCCGTCGCCATCGCCGTAGTACGACGTGTTTCTCCTCCTCCGTCCTGCCCCGCTGCCCCGGCGCGCTGCAGCTGCATAGCTCCTTGTGACCGGAGAGGCCAGCAATCCACCACCACCAGCAGCGTCTGCGCAGGCGAGTCTGGCTGGAGGCTCGGCGTTGTCGTCCTACTCCTATCTGTACATGGCTCTCATCATCAGCGAGTGTATCTTGTTTCAGAATAGTACAATTTCACTATGCGTGCTGCTCCAAATAACGGACAGCGGCGACTTTTTCGCTATGATCCTGTAGTCGGCGCAGCTGTAATGAAGTAGTACGAAGTCAGTCGTACATCATATGCGGCGTTTTTGAGATAAGTTGGCACGCCTACAATGCTGACTAGAAATTGCTGTATCGATGGGTGCTGATGCTCTAATAAGTTTGTTGAAGCCGCTACCTAGTCTTGAGTGTTAGGTTTAACTCCACTAATAAGCTTGGTCTGATCTTTCAAAAAAAAAAATTCAACTGAGCTTGTCCATACATGCACGCATGGGTTATCTAGTTTTTATGCCAACATGAGGCGGACCAGGATTGAAAAAGTTTATTTTTCCAAATACTACCTCTACGAGCATCTCAGAATACGAGCATCTTAGAGAGAGACTAAGTAGCAGATTCTCGAGATTGATGAAGTCACCGTATGCGTCTCGTTCAGAAAACTATGAGTACACGTGTCGAGTCGGGACTAAACCCGGATGGATAGGTTCCACCACAACAAACTTTACCAGCTGAGGTACGCTCAGTTCAACGGACTGAAAAAGTCTTTAGAGATATACATATACTTTGACCATCACTTTTCTCTTCTGATACATCGCCAATTGCTATAAAATCAATGCCGTGTCAGAGATTCTATTCGTGTAGCATTTGTACACTAAGCCCACTCTGGCGTCCTCGCCTCCTCGGTGAAAACTCATTGATCGTGCTTTGACAAGTACCAAATAGACGTATTTGCATGGCACGGGCTGTATGTAGATCGGCCCACTCAGACGGGTCGTGGATGATGTATGCCTGTGTAATTTCTAAATGGGCCAGACCTTCCTAACCAACATTCCGGTCTACTAGGCTGTCGAAATTTCCGAGCAAAGGCCCACGACTCGCAGCTCATCACTTCGCAGGCCCATTCGGCAGTCGTCGCCGGCCCAGCTCTGCGCGCCTGGCCCTTCTTATCCTTCTGGTTCCCCTCTGGTTTTTTCAACCTGGTGTTTCATCAGCTTGATTAAAAGTTACTCCCCTTTACCCTGCCCTCCACGGACGCGTGTCGTTCAGGCAGGAATTGGATATTTTGCAAAAATACCCTCCGGTTTTCTAGAACTCACAACTAAACCTAGCTCATCCGGCCTATACAGTAACCACGTTCGCATATTTTCCACGTAAGACCTCATACTAATGTTTATTCGATGCAAAGAAGGAAAATTAGATAATGCTATCGTGTTTACAACCCCCCAGCACTTATACATCAACCCCCTCCCGCAGCCCCAGACCCTAACCCCCTCACTCTCCTTCCCGCCGCCGCCGCCCCTCTCTGCTCTTTGCCTCCCCGCCGCCGCCTACCCTCCCCTTCTTCCTCTCCGCCTGCCTCCATCGCCCCGCCCCGCCGTCGCTCCTCCTGCTCTCCGCCGCCGCCGCCCGCTCCCGCGGGATCCACGCGGCCCCTCTCCCCAACCCCGCCGCCTCCTTCCTCTCTCTGTACCCCGGCGGCGCCTCCTCTCATCTCTCTCTCGGCATCTTCTTCCCAGCAGCGCCCCTCTACGCCCCTCACCCCTCCGCTGCTCGCGGGGTGGCCGACAGCGAGGCACCGCGCACGCGAGGAGGAGGAGGAGCAGCATCGTGGGTCCCGTGTGGGCGCAGGAGCAGATAGGCCCCACGGGCGCAGGAGCAGAGGCGGTGCAGCAGCGGTCGACCTGCATTGAAAGCGGGGCCATTCGTTGAAGATAAGAGTATATCGAACCCATATGTCGTCTTACCATGAGCAGATTGTATCCATTGGGCAAATATAGGTTCGATCAAGATTTGCTTTTCTGGAGTACCAAAAGCAAGCATGACGTCGTTATGAACATAAAGGCCTAAGGTATGGAATCCTAGGAAGAGGCTAGCCCAACTTAAATGAGATATGATAGCTTCTTTATGGTCTAACATTCTTGCCAATACATTATCTTCATTCTGGCTAGGAGGCGGGCGCGGCGCGGGTGTGCAGGAGGAGGACCAGCGGCACGGTCGGCGAGGCTTGTGCGTTGGCAACACCAGCTGCGGCGCGACGTGGATCGGGCAGCGGAGGAGCATGGCGTCGAGGTCCATCTCCGGCACGACGCCTCGGCCCTTCACGTGAGAGGGCCCACATTGGTTCCCAATCCTTATCGGCTCTCGCGGATCCAGCAAGCGAAGCACGAAGCGATGGCACGGTCTAGCGAAGGAAGGCAGTGGTGGCGACGGCCTTGCCGACGGGGGAATGTATGGCGGCACGGTCCATGTAGAGGTGCTCTCTTCTTTCTCCTCCCTTCCTCCTAAGTTCTCATCTATCCTATGTCTCATCCCCTCTCTCCTATCTCCTGCTCTTAGGTCCTGATGGCGTGGAGCTTGGCGAAGGTGGCGGCGGCGCGACCTCGACTTCGAGGGATCCCCAATGCCTTGCCCGCTCCGTCCGCTCGGCGCCTCCATGGCTCCACTTCCAACGCGAGCAAGCCAAGTTATTTGGTTGTCTGTGTCCGCGGCGCCGGCTAAACACCATGCAACAAGCACATTCAGGGCCCTTTAGCGGCGCTCCAACCCAGCTCCACTCCACTCCGCTTCTTGCTTCCCGCTGCTCTTGCTTCTTGCCACTCTAGCTTGCCAAAAATGCTGTTTGGTGGCGCTTCTTGTGCTCCAGCTCCAGACGACGACGGCCGGATTGGGGTCATTGACCAAGAAATTGCTATGTGCTTGCATCATCGGAAACACCACGGTAAGGGTTTCAGGAAGTCAAAATAATTTGCCATTCAATTTAGAAAACAATGCATAGACACATACATGTGATGTGTATTTTTCATCAGTGCCTTCTAAGAAGTTAATATTGATATCCTGATTATTTTTTCTGCCTGGTATACTTTCTGTAGCAGAAAATGATTGAAACAAATATGTCATGCGAGTTGGTCCTCCACTTGCTGGCATGCTATGGTTGTCCCGTCAATCTATATTGCAACAAAATAAGAGCAATCTGATGTTAGCACGACACCTAGAAGACTGAAATGTTATTTGCGTAGGTTGCTTAGCAGTACCATTTGCTAATCTATTGGCTTCTTTGCAAGCTGAAGAGCAGTGTTGTATATAATATCCTCAGGCTCACCAACCGCCAAGATGGCATTGGTTATACATCAGATTTAGCTTGTCGTGCTCTGAAGTGCAGCTTAATATATCTCTCTGAAAATTAGCATCAGATATTTTTCTTTTTCTATGAGAGGCATGTTTGTAAAAAAAAATTGGTTTGAGTCTACTTTCTTCTTTATTATATGATTTTTGTCTGCCATTTTAGTTTAGTATTCTTGATCCGTGATAAGCATGTGGTGGTGGGGGGGGGGGGGGGGGGGGGTATTTTCTTCCTTTTTTTTCAAATTTCCAAGAAAACTTATATTTTTTTCAATTACCCTTCATGGGCATTCATCAATATTTATTCATCAAATTTCCAAGAAAACTTATATTTTTTTCAAGAAAACAGTAGTAGTATTGATACATAGCTCCAGTTGATTTTTTACCTAAATTTTGGAAGAAAAGTGAAAGAGTGTGCAGATGTCCAAAAAGTGTGTATCCGAAACATAATAATGTACTGAAAGAAGATTACTACATAAAACAGTTCACCTCAGTACTCATAAGTCATATAGTTATGCCAAACAGATACAATAGAAATGTAATGTCTCTGATGCTGTTAAAGAAGTAGCTTACGTTGAGAAAAATATTTGATAATCCTATAATGGCTTGTTCGATGTGATTAGTTCTTTGTTGTATCTTTAGTTAATATCAGCTAACTACAGCTTATTTCTAGCTTTCTTGCTTCTTGCTTCTTGCCTAAGTCATTGTGGTGAAGAACTTTTCACTGCAAAGGTAAATTGAGTTTCCCTGCTTTGTAGAACATCTTCATTTTACTTGTTTGGCATACTTGCTTTATATGCTTACAGAGAACATGTAGCATTGCATCTAAAATAGTGTCGTTAGACATGTATAGAGATTATGGTCATGGCTTGTTGTCAAATTTTCTAGAAAATTGGTGTCTCGCTCTCAATTCTCTGTTTAAGATGTGTGGTTACTAATTTTCAGGTCACTTCCAAGTGCAAGGATAAGTATCCGTGGTTGCTGCCATCTACTGGCTTAGGCTTGAAGTTGTTACTGTCTTATCTTGTAGGTGTCATGTCATGCAACACAGTGCAAAGGTTTGATGTCAATGATTGAGGATTAGTTATCACCAACTTCTATAGTTATATAATTTAAGGTCATATAAGGTCACTGCGTTTACTGATATCAATACTGTTAGAACATGTCAATACTGATCAGTCTGCTCTGCAAAATGGAACTAACTGTATAATCTACCATGAATTTGTTCTTGTGATGAATTTTTCATGCTTTTATTCACATTTGTTGTTTCTTCCAAATTGCCATAGAATATCTACATGATTTGCTCTTCTCACATTTATATATAGTTTGTTGTTTTTTAGCCTTATGGTTACTTGCATTTGATTGTTCAAATGGTAGGGCGTGCATCGCGCACCGAATGTTCTAGTCTTCTATATGCTATCTTGACCAGGCGCTATTCAGGGTAACACACGTGACCAGAACTCATCCGGTCGCAGAAAGGTTTCCGTCAGCTCTAGCTAGTGTTTCTTTAGCGAGCACACGGGAAGCTTCTTTAGCGAGCACACGGGAAGCGGAGCTATCGAGAACTAGCCCTACATGTTAATTTAGATCCATTATTCTATTCTTATCCCGGCTAGAGACAAGCTGCGCAACTAGAAATTATAAACAAAGAATGTTCATTCCTATTCCAGGCTGGTTGTGCACGTCCATTTATTTTTACAAACTTGAAATTATAAACAAAATTTAAAAGAATGAACATTCATGACCACAGAAAAAAAGAAACTAAGAAACTTAAAAATGTTCAATCATTTGAATTTTTTTTGAGTACGTGAACCATATACATAAGAATTTCAACAAACATGAAAAAAATCTGGTACAAAAAGTTTAGGATGGAAGGCAAATATTTAAAGACCAAAACTTTGACTAGCTTCTTGTAATTTGTTGAAAATGATCTTGTAATTGTAATCCATTGAACTAGTAGGCACCAATGTTCTGTTCAAAAAGATAGAATTGGTATTTCACCTACCCACTTGAAAAATGAAAAATAGATAATAGGAAACATAGTTTAAAAAGATGTGCATGCTCACATATTTCAGCAAAAAATTGAAACTACTTCAGGTCTAGCCTTGTTGCAAATTATTCCAAGAAACTAGGATTTCGAAAATTGACCCTTCTTGCAAATTGCAATTGACAATATATTGTTTCTTCTTGCAAATAATTCTGATCTAAGTTTAAATAGCAACAGAATTCACTCAACGACCAACTAATCTAAGTTTAAAAAGCTACAGAATTAACACAACGGCCAACTATCAAAAATTTATGTAGTTCTCTTTCAGTTTTAAACAAAGAGAAAGCTCATACGGCTGTTCAATGAGGAGGTTTTCACTTCATGTAGCAGCTTCTCTTGTCTACTCAAAACTTAGTCTTTGTTAACTTGACTAGTTAGCACATACCAATATATATGTACTGATGGAACAAATGTAGAAATCAGCTAGAACAAAAATTTGTATGAAATGGAACAAAGTATTTAATCACTTGGAACAAATGTTCCCAACTATTGCAAAGAGTTATATCATGGGAAATAAAAAGTTATATCATGGGAAACAAAGAGTTGTATTATGAGAAATAAAATATTTAGTCACTTGGAATAAATGTTTTCTACGTTCGGAACAAATATAGAAATCTCATGGAGCAAAAACTTGTATAGCTTGGAACAGAAGATTTAGTAACTTGGAACAAATGTTACCAACTGATAGAAAAATTGTAGACATCATAGAGAACAAAAAGATATATCACAAGGAACAAATGATTTTGTCTTATTGGAAGAGATGTTTCCTACTGACGGAACAAATATAGGAATCATGTGGAACAAAAAGTCATATTGCATGGAATAAAAAATTTGATCACTTGGAAAAAATGTTTTTCACGGATGGAATTGCAATATGCACTAGAAGAGTAAACCAAATTTTGCATAAAAATAAATAATCTACATAAGAATAATACAATTAAGAGTACTACGCAAATTTAGAAAAAAACGATTAAACTTGATATTTATTGATGAACAATATATCTATATGCAAAATGTAAAAAGCATGAACTACACTTTCAGCAACTCAAAATGAAAAAATTTGCATATAGACAGAGCAAATTAAAATACATCCTAAAACCCAAGGAGGAATAAAAGCTTCAAACACCACCATAAGGATTTAGGTAATTTCAAAAAAGTATCCTATTAAGATATAGAAGCACCACCTTATCACCTTTTTTATCTGTAGGATCATGAATGTCCTCACAGGGGTAAAAAAAACTAAAGATAATAGCACCCATATGTCTAGTTACATATACTGTTTGCAATCATAAAAATTTGAGTTATTAAGTGGTCGTGAACTAGACCATAAAATTTAAGCTAACACATGCACTTGAGAATACGCAAAATAGTTACCGAGAGCATTTTGCTGGTCATAACCTCCAAATGGTCAGTAAAACATATGTATATTTGGCAACATACCTTATGCACCAATAGAACAGGTCAGTAACTATAAATAGGTGACTGGTTTAGTTATATCCATGCACACTCCCTACAAAATGAATTGCCATGAAGTTATCAGATATTTCTAATACAAATAGAAAAAAAGATCTAAATAATATGATGCTAGTGTTGGAGTTTGTACTGCATGATCAAAAAAACAATATTTGGAGAACCACTCATGATTGGGGGATCAAGAAGTATGAAAATGAATAATTAAAAAAAATAGATACATATAAAAGTATTGATATCTAAAGTCGGAGACCCGGAGATAGACTTACTTCACTTAATTGGGAAGGAACAAACTAAATAACCAGGAGGATCAAAACATGTTTAAAACAAAATGGCAAAAACATTATCAGTGGGACAGTCAAAGGTATCAACTATAACTAACTTCAACGTGGACCATGAACTCTATCTAAACAAACTTCAACATGGACCATGAATTCTATCCAACATTTAATTTTTTAAAAAAGGTTGCTCAATACTGAAAGAGACGTACGAGTTCACAATATTTGGAAAAACTAATGCGTACAGCAAGCACTCTAGGGCAAAAGGAATCAACCTTCCATGTAACAATGCAATCAATGATGAATTATTGTATACTGTAAGAGATTCAACACATTATAAATATATTGTGCCGACGAATTAACCAAGCAAAAGAAACTATACTTGCACCCTATTATGATTCCGTACAACCATTAGATAAACAGATCTATCAGGCAACCACGAAACGAACGAAAATGAAACAAACTGTCATACCTATCACTTGCATCTACTTGACATTTTAAAAAATACATCACACAACTGTGAAACGAATGAGAAAATAGAGAGAAAATGAATGACCAAGATATGCATCCGGGGAGTGAACGAGAAATAGATTGGGAACGAGTCATATCATTGATTTGATAAACTAATTTACAAAGAATCCATCCACGAATTGCCGAATTGTCTCCCAAGTCACCTCCGCATCACCACCAGAGCGGAACCCTAACCAGCGATGGAAGCCGTCGATTCTGGAAGGAGAAAGCGAAACGATGTGTGTGCAAGGCTATACGGGCCATCCACTTGAAATGGGCCCCCAGAACCGAAAATAATAGAAACAGCCTTGGTGCAATGTTTCTTTGACGTCTCAAATCGGAGACGCGCGCGCGACTCCGAACATTGACGGTCTTGACCCCTCTCTTCTTGATCTGGCACTGTGCTTCTGCCCTTCTCTGTCAGATGCACCTCATATACAGGTCCCATTGACAATATCTGATACGTGATCGAAACGAACTCTTCTTGGAGAAGAAGTTGTTTTTATATAGTATTTTTTGTTCCCTTTTTATATTTGGATCTGTGAATTTCATATATGCCCGGCTATATAATTTTTCATGGGGTTTCTTTAAGCAACGGCCCGTATTCACAACCAGGGTTTTCTTTTTTTTTTTATGTTTGGGCCTTTTTTCTTTTTTTTTATTGTATGGGCCTGATTCCTTTTTTCTAGAATATGTTTTTTTAAGATGGTAATCAAACGGTCTGACATTTGGGTGTTCAAAGACGCCAAAACACTCGATTTATATAGATTTAAAAAATCGAGTGTTTCCGACACATTTGACACCCGAGTGTTGGTGCCTAAAAAACACTCGATTCATACGGATTAGAGAAAATCAAGTGTTTTTTGACGCATCTGGCACCCGAGTGTCGAGGCATCTTAAAACACTCGAGTTTACAGTAGACAGCCCCACAAGTAAACAAATCTCTTTTGCATAGGTCACATTGCAATTAAATTGGATGTGTATCCGACAACAATTTCTGTAAAGATGTACGTACTACGGAACTGCTGCTCCGTGGAAGTGGAACAGATCGATACAGTTTTATTCATCTAGCCTTCGTAATACACGCACACATAATCAGGGGCAGCGATCAACTCCCCCTTTTTATTCAACTTATTACTGCCTGCCGATCGATCACAAAGTTTGCAAGCTTATTTCTCATAATGCAGCATCGTACTATTCCGACAGATCGACAAAAGCTAGCTTGTGCCCTTAAGCTAGCAGAGTGGCAGCCATGACGGTCGCAGCTTCTCCGCGGATCCGCACCCGCTGCGCATCTTCGTCGAGCTCCAGGCGCAACGTCCCGCCCCTTGAAAGAAGCCTAGGTTCCATGGTGACATGCACGGCGAAAGCAAGTGTCAGAGTATGGACGTTCTCCTGCGGTTAGATCAGACATCGATAGATTGGATTGATCTGTACAAGATGGAGACTCCAGATTCTAGAAGATGTGTACCATCTGCGCCGTGAACCTAGTCTTCCCCAGCTTCTTTGCCCAGTACGGCGCCAAGGCACAGTGCACGCTTCCGCACACTTGATCCTGCAGCAACTAGCTAGGTTACTTGATGAGTCAGAACGTTTGATGAAAGGGTGGCCTTTTCAGCATGCCATCGATCGTACCTCGTCGACGCCACTGGAGGAGCGCGCAGCGGCCTCCAGGTGATGGGGAAGAAGCGATCTATTTCTTTATTCGGAACCGATCTAAATTGGTACGGAGGGAAATGTACTAAACCTCCCTTGTTTACACTAAAACAACCCTTTTAAATCAACGGTTCAGAATTTTTGGGCAGAGAGGAACCGATGGTTCCTCCCAAGCACCATAACAAAGCTCAATTTTACTAGCCAAAGGGGTGCAGACAACGGTTTATAAAACTCTAAAAGGATTACAGTTTGGACAATAACATGTGGTTTTAAAAACTTGAGGGTTTGTTGCATGCAAACATCCAGCTTCTTTCGAGAATCAAATTATTTTTTCCAAAATCATAATATATCCAATACCATAAGATATTTTGCATCCAAATAGAAATAGTGCCTTACTTCTTACTTGTGCAAAGGCGAACAATGAAAACATATTGGTCTCTAGAAAAATTATTTTTGAAAAAAAACTAGAAAGTTTCTCCTACGATGTTGTCTTTATCCTGTGAAGTTATCATGCAGAAGCTGTTTGAAGAGAACATAACAGTTGTGCGAAAAGCTATACTAATAAACTTCTCATGAATTATAGTTACTCTAGGAAATTGTTTAAAGAAGTTGTATTAACAACTATATTAAATAGAAAATGCAGGGCATGTCTACATTGTACCCCGAGTGTTTTGGATTCTCTCCACACTCGAATTTTGCAGCTGTCCGATCAAGATTCTGTGGCTGACCATCATCTTCAACCTCCAGCCAACACAACCATCTCCACTGAGCTCCTCAGTTTCCGCCGTCCCGTGTGCCCCCGCCCTGCCGCGGCGGGCTAGGGTCTCGCTGGATCTCCGCGGCGGCGACACGCCGCCGCGGAGATCCAGCGAGACCCTAGCCCGCCTGCGGCAGGTGCCTTCCTACCCCGCCGCTGCCCACCGTTATCGTCATCGCCCCTGCCTCTACCTAATCCAACCGCCCTTTCCCACTGACCGGACCGGCGGCATCCGCCGCCGACCTCACCGCCCCCACGCCCGCCACCTCCGCTAGGCTAGCCTGCCGCCCCTGGCCTTCCCTCTAAGATCGGGAATGGAGAGAAGCCCCACCCCAGACCTAATCCCGAACCTTAACCCTCCAAACCCGAGCTCTTATCTCGCCGGAGGCCTCGCTGGAGACCTTGCCGGAGCTGAAGAAGATGGTCACCCGGTGTTGGATTAGACGGAGGAGTGTAGAAGAAAAAAAGTCGGATGTGGGTGGTGCAAATAATACCTGAAAATGTAAGTGCCTTTTTGCCGGTGAGCAATAAGTTATTCCGCAAACGATATCAGTAGTTTATAATTTTTTGAAATTAAAATATTATGAAAAACTTTGTAAAAAGAAAAAAAACTCGGAGAGAGAGAAAGAATCGCGGCCGTCATGACGCGCTCTGCCCCCCCCCCCCCCCTCCCCCCCCCACCCCACCCCACACACACACACACACAAAAATGAACATATAGACATCCAAGTACAGTAGAGTCTAAAATTAGGAACGTTGCCCACAGACTCATCACCAACCGTCACCTCCTTTCCGAACGCACCCTGCAGCTAGCTAGCACAACTCCTTTGACAAAAACCTCCCGAATCCATCACTAGTTTTTCCACAAATACATGCATCTATCGACATCCATGCGTCGGCCGGCAAACGCTGCTGACACGAGCGGATTCAACGGGTTTCATTCCTAGCACTGTCACCGGTACATGCCATGCCATGCCTGACGGACAGCAAGCTGTGTGAATCACCCATCATCAGTGTGTTCGCCGCGCCCAATGATTCGGTGCGATCGATTCCTCCTCCCCAGTATTGGCGAATCGAGATCGGAATCGCAGTGGAATGTCAACCGAAACTTGGCCGCCATTGGCCCGTCGTCGCCACTGACGGAGAAACTAGCTGATCTGGTACACAGAGGGCACGCCGGCGACGCCGCTTGCATTTGTCGTTTTTTGCATGCTTCGAGAGCAGTGGGTACCTTGTTTGGATTGATTTATTGCTATCTTGAATAAGGCCGCCAATTCGTGTCCATAAGAGTCACCACGGACCTAAGTTCAATTAATTGAGATAGTTTTCCAAAATATGGTATATTCCTTTTTTAGAAAAAAATAGTTCAGTTAATCTAAATTAAACAAGATTTATCGTGATCCTTAGGCCAGACTCAGTGAATAAACCTGAAAACTTGATAACTATGCTGGCTGGGTTTTATGAGGATGAAACTCCTCACTCATCAAATAAAATCTCATTCATCTTTCCTCATATTCAAGCCGCCTATTTTTTAGATTTGTTGGTTTTTTTAATCTGTCTGCAATAATGGTGGGTGTAAACATACGTCGTGAAACAGAGAGTACCTGTTTCCTCGAGCCTCTCGCACATCTGGGTGCATTTGAAGTGCATGGCGTCCTTTTCAAATCCTATGAAATTTGATTTGCTTCATAAAAAAAATTCTCGGTTCCAAACAAAGATTAAGCATAGCCTGATGAATGCTGCCATCTCTTGAGATGAACTCCTATAATTACCAATTCTTCCAGTTTACCTGGGCACCGCCAACTTTAAAGTCCACATCAGGACAGGTGGTAATAGTATTAGTCCACATCATCAGGCGTGGGAGAACCACCTCCCCGACCGCCACATCCTGCCGTGGGACCCCACCGTGCCCACCGCCATCCCCAGGAACGGCGGCGTCCCTACCGTCGTCCACCTCCACGGCAGCGCCCACCCGCCGCAGGCCGACGGCAGCGCCTTCGCCTGGTTCACCGCGGGGTTCCGCGAGACGGGGCCCGCGTGGACGCAGGCCACGTACCGGTACCCCAACGTGCAGCCGCCCGGCAACCTCTGGTACCACGACCACGCGCTCGGCCTCACCCGCGCCAACCTCCTCGCCGGCCTCCTCGGCGCCTACGTCATCGAGAAGCCGGAGGTCGACGTGCCCATGGACCTGCCCTGCGACGACGACGACCTCCACCTCGTCATCGCGGACCGCAGCTTCAACGTCGACGGCTCGCTGGACATGAACTCCACGGGCTCCGCGCCGTCCGTCCACCCGCAGTGGCAGCCCGAGTACTTCGGCGAGGCCCTCACCGTGAACGGCAAGGCGTGGCCGTTCCTCGCCGTGCACCGCCGCCGCTACCGGTTCCGCATCCTCAACGCCAGCAACGCGCGCTACTTCAACGTCTCGCTCTCCAACGGCATGCCCTTCCACGTCGTCGGCTCCGACGCGTCGTACCTCGCCGCGCCGGTCACCGTGTCCAGCCTCCTCATCTCCCCGGCCGAGATCTTCGACGTCGTCGTCGACTTCTCCATGTCGCCGACGGCCGAGGTCGAGATGCTCAACTCGGCGCCGTACCCGTTCCCGACCGGCACGGCGCCGGGGCCGCTCAACGGCAAGGTGATGAAGTTCGTGGTCGCCCCGAACGAGCCCCGCGACCCGCCGGACAACTCGACGGTGCCGGACCGCGAGGTGCCGTACGCGAACGTGGCGTCGCCGGGGCCGACGTCGGAGACGAGGTACATCGCGATGTACGAGTACCTGACGCCGTCCGGGCAGTCGACGCACCTCTACATCAACGGGCTGCGGCTGGAGGACCCCGTGACGGAGATGCCGCGGTCGGGGACGACGGAGCTGTGGCACGTGATCAACCTCACCGGCGACAACCACCCGCTGCACATCCACCTGGGCATGTTCCAGGCCGTCAAGATGCAGCAGCTCCTCGACCTGCAGGCGTTCACCGACTGCATGACCCAGGTCAACGACGCCGTCAGGTGCGGCGTGGACCGGCACGCGGTGGGGCCCGTGGTGCCGGTGCCGGACCACGAGAAGACGTGGAAGAACGTGGTGAAGGTGCCGCCGGGGTTCGTGACCACGGTGGTGGTGGCGTTCAAGCTGGTGGACACCAACCAGCCCTACCCCTTCGACGCCACGGCGGAGCCTGAATACGTCTACCATTGCCACGTAAGCGCCACAGGTTTCGTTCATGTATCGCCAATCAACAAGTATTCTGACGTGGTACTGTGTGATGCTGTCCAGATCCTGGATCACGAAGACAACGCCATGATCCGGCCACTGAAGCTGCTTCCGTGAAGAGACATGCAAGACCCAATGAGCCGGTGATGATTGATGAAGAGGAGTTGTTGCCTGCGGAGGAAGGGATCAGAAATATTCATTTATTGCGTTTACGATTGCATGATTATTTGTTTAATATGTAAATTTTCATTTTATAAATTCCTTTGTAAGCATTTCCATCATACTGTTTCTATCATGCCAATGATTGGCAAGTATACGAAAAAAATAGCCACGTATTGTATTCGGTCATATCAAGTGAATAATGTATAAGCATTCTTTGTAACCTGGCAGTATGTAGATTGCCTCTGTTTCCTATTCTTTTATGCAGTCAATACTGTCTAGTTATGTTCAGCAGTAATTCTGCTAGTAGTAATGTAGAATGAAGAGCAGTATAAATCAGCGATCAGCAAGAATGCACAAAACACACAAAAAAAGTATATAGCAAGGTCAGTGCAAGCACTCGGAAATTTTAAACTTTAATAGCATGCAGTGCAGCAGCAAAGTTAATTAACTCCTGATATAAACTTCTGCCGTTCAAGAGTGCTGCAGGGACATGCCTGCCAAGCACTGCCCACGACATCTAAGATGCATGAACAGCAAGCTCTTACATGCCTCTGCGTCGGCAGTTGGACAGCGGATCCATGATGTTGTTCACGTTCTTAAAATATAGCAGCATTCATGTCAATGCTACATTAGGGAAGTCCAGACGGAAACCCAGTAACTTAACGCTAATCATCATTAGGAGTTTGATTTCAACTGACGAACTAAGGCTAAATTTAAATGACTCCATGCCTAGTTCAGGTGCCCCAGCTCAGGCGAGCGTAGGCAGATGAACCCAAATGGATCAACGCTTTCTCTTGTGAGTCCTCCACTGCTTCATGACATGCCGGACGGCTTCCTTCAGGGTTGCTTTCCTGTCCTCCTTGTAGTTCCACAGCTCTGGTACGGGGTAGCGGCCACTGGGATTGTACTCGTTGATCTCAACCAATGCCTTTGTGACCAGCGCATATATTTCTTCGCCATGCTCTTCTTTCAGCTTCCAAAGGTTCTCATCCTCCTCTGAAAGAACTTCCTGCACCAGACAATGCCCATCAGATGCTACAATGTAGCATTGAACTACTAGCAGACATTTAGGGAAGCAGGAAAGCAATTGTAACTGATCAAGGGGCGTACCATTTCTTTTCCATCAACCACTTTAACCTTGAAAGGTTGCCAGTTTGGGTTTCTAATTTCCTCTTCCCATTTTGAACAAAGCATAGCATATTTGACTTCTGCATCCTCTTTCGATGACCTTTTCCTGCAAGCAATTCCGAATGCTTTCAGATCAAGTTCACCCATTCTCTTGATACCTATAATTGATCGGCCAACAGAAAGCTCCTGAAAGCCCTGCAGCATGCACCAACCAGAAGGGAAATGGCATGAGATGTGAGCAAAAGCAAAGCATAAATAGGTGTCAATTGATTTGAAAAGGCACACAAAATATAATATTGGACACTTGGTTAATCAATGAGGTAGCTTACAGCTATCAGCTCCTTCCGAGCATTTTGCAACTCATCGTTGCTCTTTCTTTCCTTGATAAGCAGAGTCTGGTTCAGTGACTCCATATCCTCCATTTCATTGTACTTATCCTGTAGCTCCTCAGTGAGTTCTTTTATCTTCTTCTTTGATTCGGAATCTTCCTCACCAGGCATATGCTTCATAACTTCCAATTTTCCCTGGAGCTGTTGTATTTCTAGCTCAAGCTTCTGTTTGGCATCCAGTTGTTGTTGTAACTTGAGGATTTTTTGTAGAGCAACCTGTTTCTCCCTCTGCATTTTACACACAGTAACACACTCATATATATTAAGTTTCTCAAGAAATAACATAAAAACGATATTGTATATTTGACCAAGATGCAAACCTTGTGTTCTTCCACAAGCTTATGCACGTTCTCATCGGTCTTCTGCTGCTCCATTGTTGCCATCTTATGCTTAGTTTTCATTTCGTTCTACAGTCAACCACAAAAGCTTGAAATAAGTTGCATGTATATCATACTAAAGAAAACTTTAACAGCACCCTGCATTTCATCACTAGCATCATTGAATGCCTTCCAACAAAGTAGAATTTTATTATCGCTCTACTGCCCAAGATTAAGGATGGTAAGGTCATACGGAAATTTGACCCCATTCGCTAGTTGAACAGTCAATATAAAATTACTCCCCCAAGTACTAACCAGTAGGTTGCTAAGGGTGGCCAATAAGGCACAAGGCAGTGGTAACAAATCATCCGGTTTATCCCAGGAAGATACATAATGGAAGCGGTATCAATATTGTATGCACGCTTATCGATGAGTTGATACGAGAACGGTTCAACAGCTTTCTTATGGTTCATATGGATTTTATTGGTGTAGGCATTGGTTTGAGGAAAAGAACTGGTGCCTGATGTTATATTTTATTCTGCTTGTTTTTGGTTTAACAGATGGGAATTGTTTCAATGCAAGGAAATTTTTGAGACTGAACATTGATATGAGGAAGATATTTAACAATTGAAGGATGCTGATTTCTTGTTGCCGTTTTACTGAAGATGGTGAACTTCATCATTTTATTGAGTCAGTCTAATAAAAAGGTCTATGTTTGCCATATGCTGCTGGATGAAACTTGCAAAGGCAGTGAACCTGCTCCGTGGCTTTGGTTGTTTTTCAGGAGTAACTAATATAAACAGACGTGGATTGTTTTATCAGCTTCCTTATATGAAATTAGGGGGGGAATCCTTCCGATCCTATTTCTCGAAGAAGACACAAAGTAAACTTGTACAGCTTCCCTGCATTGTACCCTGATTCCCCTATAATCTGAAAACAAATGTAAGACAAGTACAACAACAACACCGGCATAGCTTTTTTTGTCCCAAGCAAGTTGGGGTAGGCTAGAGATGAAACCCATAAAAAAAAATAAAGATCACGGATCTTCAGGTACGTGGATGGCGAGTCTCCAAGCGCTCCTATCCAAAGCTACCTCTTTGGAGATATTCCACTCCCTAAGGTTTCTCTTAACCAACTCGTCCCAAGTCAGTTTAGGTCTACCTCTACCTCTCTTTACATTTTTGGCCTGCTTTAGAACCCCACTACGCACCAGCGCCTCAGGGGACCTCTGTTGGACATATCCAAACCATCTCAATCGATGTTGGGTAAGTTTCTCCTCAATTGGTGCCACCCCGACTTTATCCCGAATAACTTCATTCCGGACTCTATCCCTTCGTGTGTGCCCGCAAAACTACCGCAACGTCCGCATCTCTACTACACTCAGTTGTTGGACATGTCGTCTTTTTGTAGGCCAACATTCAGCACCGTATAACATCGCCGGACGAATCGTTGTCCTATAGAACTTACCTTTTAACTTTTGTGGCATCCTTCTGTCACATAGGACGCTAAAAGCTTGACGCCACTTCAACCAGACAGCTGAGATTCTATATCTAACATCTTCATCAATGTCGCCATCCTTTTGAAGCATCGATCCTAAATACCAAAAAGTATCCTTCTGGGCCACCACTTGCCCATCGAGACTAACATCTCCATCTTCATGCCTAGTCGCGCTGAAATCGCACATCATGTACTTGGTCTTGGTCCTACTGAGTCTGAACCCTTTCGACTCTAACGTGCGTCTCCACAGCTCTAACTTCCTATTAACCCCTTCCCTACTCTCGTCAACCAGCACCACATCATCAACGAAGAGCATACACCAAGGGATATCGTCTTGTATGTCCCTTGTGACCTCATCCATCACCAAGGCAAATAAATAATGACTCAATGCTGACCCCTTATGTAGGCCTATGTTAATAGGAAAGTCAGTGGTATCACCATCACATGTCTGGACAAACATCATCGCATCCTTATACATATCCTTGATGAGGGTAATGTACTTAGTTGGGACTTTGTGTTTCTCCAAGGCCCACCACATGACATTTCTCGGTATTTTATCATACGCCTTCTTAAAGTCAATAAAGACCATATGCAAGTCCTTCTTCTGCTCTCTATATCTCTCCATCAATTGTCGGATTAAGCAAATCGCCTCCATAGTCGACCTTTCAGGCATGAACCCAAACTGGTTTTGGGTCACACTTGTCACTCTTCTTAGACGGTGCTCGATAACCCTCTCCCAAAGCTTCATCGTATGGCTCATCAGTTTAATCCCACGGTAATTAGTACAACTTTGAACATCTCCTTTGTTCTTGAAGATTGGTACTGATATACTTCTCCATTCTTCAGGCATCTTGCTGGACTGAAAAATAAGGTTAAAAAGCTTAGTTAATCATACTATCGCTTTGGCACCTAGGCATCTCCACACCTCAATGGGGATACCATCAGGGCCTATCGCTTTACCCCCTTCATCCTCTTCAACGCCTCCCCGATCTCAGCTTCCTGAATTCTCCTCACAAATGTAAGAGAAGTAAAACAATAAAACATAATGCTATGCACAACAAAAGGAATGCTGTTTTGCAAAAGTGCAGAAATAATCAACATTATCCCTGCAACCAAAAAAGAAAAATATAAAAAAGAAGTGAAAGCAAAACTTTAAGGTAGCGTTTGGATGTAGATATTCAGGCTTGGAATTCAGAATTGGCATTGGCAGCTCCGAATGCCAGCTGTTTGGATGTACTGGAATTTGGAATTAGAAATCAACACCGATACCAACCGGTATTCATCTCACCCTCTCCCCCTCATCCTCAATGCCGAGCCGGACCCCTCCGTATTCGCTGGTATTGGTTCCCTGTCCCTTGTGTCTCTCTCGCGTCCCTTCCTTCCCGTGAGTTGTGCCGTCACCCTCCAATCTCCTTCCGTCGGCGAGGCCACGCCATTCTCCCCTCCCTCCGCCGGTGAGCCACACCGCCCTCTCCTCCCTCCGCCGGTGAGGCCGCGCCGCCCTCTCCTCCCTCCGCCGGTGAGGCCGTGCCGCCCTCGCCTCCCTCCGCCGGTGAGGCCCCCGCCCTCGCCTCCCTCCGCCGGGGAGGCCGCGCCGCCCTCGCCTCCCTCCGCCGGTGAGGCGCGCCGCCCTCCCCTCCCTCCGGCGGTGAGGCGGCCCTCCCCCTGACTCCCTACGCCAGCGGGCCATGCCGCCCTCCCCCTCACTCCCTACGCCGGCGGGCCGCGCTGCCCTCCCCCTCCCTCCTTCCGCCGGCGGGCCACGCTCTCCCTCTGCTCCATGGATGGCGGATCTGGATGGCTTGGAGGAGCTACGGGGTGGAGAGCTCGAGCACGGCAGCGGCAAGGAGAAGCAGGGGCCGTGCTGCTTCCCTCCGCCACCAGACTGGCGCCCCTCCCTCCAAAAGTCGCGCCGCCTCTTTCCATGGGCCGCGGCAGGAGCTCAAGGATGAGTGGCACGTCGAGCTTGGCTTGACTGAGCAGAGGGTCGGATGGTGGAGGAGGATAGATGAGAAAATTCCAATATCTTCCTTTTGCACATCCAAACATGAATTGAATTCGACTGCTTGTAACGATTCCAAAAGAGAATGCAATAGCCATCCAAACAATAGAATTCGAATTATGGTCATTTCAATACCATGGCTGAAATGGTATTGAACCCAATTCAATACCAAGCCCTCCAATATCGACATCCAAACGCACCCTAAAATTTCTTGATAGGAGAAAGCTGCAGACTAGCAATAAACCATCACACACCTTTTCCTTCTCTTGCTGAAGGTTCCTTCTGTCGTAATCGCTTTGCGAAGCTAGCTCATCAAGCTCCTTGGATCTTGAGTCAAGTTCCTGCATCTTGGACTCCAACTCGGAACGGAGCTTTTGATTGTCATCAATGATCTTCAGTGAATGCCTACGGGCAAGTTGCTGCATCTTGCGAATTTCTGATAAGAAAACAAGTTTAAAAGATTGTTAATGGAAGTTCCAGTTATAATTAGAGGATAGAATTGCATATATGTTGACAACTAAACCATGACAAAACATATATTAATAGTAAAAGATCAACACAAACCTTCATTGTAATTCTGGAGGAGCTGCTCTCTTTGATCCATCATCCTGTCAAGCGATGCGGTTGTCTCATTACACTTAGATTCAAGTTCTTGCACATGCCTGTTCTTTACTTCAATCTGGCTTGCTAAATTAGCGACAAGCTTATCAGTTTTACGGGTCCCTTCACTTTCAAGATTGCCTACAGTTTTCAGATCACCATTTTTTCGCAAATGATCTCCTATAGGCCCTTGACATCTATGATCATCAGCCCTTGCAACCCATCCAAACATTTCTGACCCTCGGTACTTCTTCAGCTTCCAGTCCCTTTTGCCATAACCCTCTGCCTCGAAATGATTTTCAAAGGCGAGTGCATTTTTGAAGCCACTCCAGTCTTTGGCAAATTCAACAATAGCATTGCCTGTGTGACCTCTATAATTCCACAAAGGAATAACCTTTTGTGGGCAGAAGCGTGAAAGTTGCTCCTTCAGCCGATTTCCACTCTGGCCAACTTGGCGTCCATTCTTCCACTCAGTAGGAACATTAACTAGAACACCCATCCAGGGCCAGACAAACTGATCATCTCTGTTTCCAAGATTTTGAGGCTCTATAAGCATTGTCGGTTGCGACTGTGGCTCAGATGACCTGGCAGATTCATCCTTCAAATATTTGGCAAGGGCACGGTGGGTTGCCTTGTCTTTTGCTTGTCGATTAGCTGCTGAACCTACTCCTGTGGCATGTTGAAGTAGGTTATTCATGCTGTAATCTTTTCTCCTTTTCTCCCTGCAGAATGGACAACTGTAGGTCCCACGATCCTTCACTTTTATATCTCCTGATTTCAAACGTTCATAAACCTCGGCTTCACGCTCATCAATCTCAGAATCACTGATTTCGTAATCATCTTCGGAACTAGAGCCCATTTTCAGAGAGGAGGGACACGAGCAATGACCTAGAGGACAAATACGAGAACACAATTTCAGCATTTTGATTAACTTGGTCAACATAATGCAACACTAATTGAACATTGTATGAAAGTTAGGAATTTCTCAAACCATCGCGGAAGCAAAATGATAAAGCACGGGTTAAGAAACTCTCTCTAAATTAACTGGATATAAAGAACACTATTTAATCATGTGGAAAAATAAACAAGCTAACTAGACAAAGCATGCAAAAGCTTCTGAACCACAAGTTACTTCCACTGTGCTGTTGGTCTGCTCCTAGAACTCAAATCTGAAAGATACTCAAGCACACAAGCTGTTGGTACAGATCAGCCATGCATGATTAAAACAATGAGCTAAATATATCCTATCACGCTGCTGCAATGTACCATATGAAAGGATAAATACAATAGTAGCTTAGGTTAGAGTTAAGATAAACTATAATTGTAAGCTACTCCTCCGTTCCAAATTCTAGGTCATTTTGGCAAATCTAGATACATAGTTTTTGCTATGTATCTAGACATATTTATGTCTAGATAATATTTATGTCTAGATACATAGCAAAAACTATGTATCTAGATTTGCTAAAATGACCTACAATTTTGGAACGGAGGGAGTAACGTACAAGCAATCAAAGATTACTAATTTAAAGGTAGCTAGTTACTGTCAACACTAGCATGAAGTGATTAAACAATGGAACCCAACAGATGCATCACTGTAACATGAAAGTTACTGGCGCTAATGTGCTGTCAGGCTGCAGATGTAAAACAAAGGCTTCACCGAGCTGCACACAGATCAATTCAAGCTGGAGCTGCAAACGGTGATCTGCTGGGACTTGTTGGATGAGCTCGCCGAATTTAGTGCACGCACAATAAATCAGGCGCAACAAGAGAAGCCTGCAGCTGCGACAGAACAAAGACACGGAGAAACGCTTGTGCCCGGGAGAGCCTCCAGCTACTGTCGAACAGAACAGGAAACAGAGCAACGGCAGCAGGCCGAGCCTCACAAAACTCGACCAAATCAAAACCGATCCACACGAGATTTGGACCACAGCCTCATTACATCATGGGCACACTATTCCAACTGAAAACACCCAAAACGACTCAGTATTTAACACTAATCTCACAATTTCCGGAAAACCCTAGAGAGAGGAAATTTGGAGAAACTCCACAAGCATGCCAAAATTCACAAGCAAAACCCCCCACGCCGTGCTCCCAATCGCCACACGGAACGACGAGAGAACCCACATTCCCCCGCGATCCCCTCCTACGGGGTCGCCTGGACGACTTGGAGTTGGGCACGTATGGGGTTTTTCATCCTTAGCAGTTAACACGTAGGGAAATGAAGCACCACAGAGACCACTACACGGACGCAGGTGAGGGAAGGGAAGGGAAGGGAGGAAGGGGCGAGGGATACCTCCGGCGATCGGCGGCGGCCGGTGGAGGTGGGGCGTGCGAGGAGGAGGGTTTTGCGCCGCCTCCCCACGCGTCTGCCCGTCTGCTCCAGTCGGATGCGTGCGTTGTGTGGGTAGAGCCGCAGAAGACGGACAGGTGGAGGTGTCAAAAGTGGCGTGAACTCCAGCCGTCGTCTGCTCTTTTTCTATTTTCCTTTTTTTAAAAGAAAAACACTTTCTGTTTTCCTTTCATTTCAGAGAATAGAGCAGCTGAAAAGAGGATCTCAAGGATCTCGGGCGCTGAATTGCACTAGGATTGGTGTGAGGCCTTATTCCGATAGTTTGCTCCATGAGGAAATCCAATTTCACAATCTAGCACGATTTTTTATGAATTGTCCAGCCGTGGCACCTCCATGTAAGTTCCGTGCGATGTCCAGCTGTAAAAAGAATTTCGACCGATGAACTGTGCCACGATTGGTGTGAGTCATCGCTCCCGCTGTATGCAAATTTTAAGAAATCCAACATCACAATTGAGCGCGTGGTGTTTTCTATCCGCTGCTCACCTGGGCATCTTCTTAAGGCCTCGTTCGGTTCTTCAAGTTTGAATCCAGACCAACCTCCAATCCTAGCCAGGATCAAGTGGATCCTGGTCACACACTCGATCCTGGTCAGCATCCATTTCAGCCCAGGATTTGAAACAGGGTTGCAAAACTAGTGCTCGACAGACCAGGAACGAAAACACGGAGAATGACCAATGTCACAGTACTTAATATCACCCAACAGAGAACAACCAAACGACCAAACAAGAGGAATAACAAATGTTACAGTAATTAATCCCAACTCATTCATTTCATCCGGCACATACAAACTGAAGGTTCAAGAACTCTGAAAACTGAAGGTGCAGCATTGCATATCCAACACATACAAACAAAATTTAAGTTCTTGAGCAATAAATTACCATACAAACACACTCCATCAGACGCAACAATGAAATCACTTTTTTGCCTGGACGAGATGCAAGAACTTGTTACACTCCAAGGCTATGAAGATGGTGGCACCCCTGACTCATCTTCCTTGACACCATTTTCCTTCAAAACAGTTAAACCACAGAGAGATATGAGTTAGTCAACATACTTGTTGCATTCCGCTTTATTTAATCACGAGCTTGATTAGCAGCTTATTGAATAGTTAGATAACAACATATGTTCAAGAAATCATGTCATGGCCTAATTTACTTAGCTGCAGCAAAGTGAATGACAGAAGCACAGTTTAACAAAATGAATGACTCTGTTCAGTGTTCAACAAAGTGAATGACAGGAACTCAATATAGAAGATATGCAAAAAGATTGAATAGAGATCAACCATTGCTGTTCCCTAAAGCTAGTTCCTTGAACATCAGCACCAGTAATAATCAGACAGCAAAAAAGAATTGTAACTTTGTGCAGTGCAGAATGTACACATAGTAAAATGCCAAGAAACCATGATTTAACGGCTCAAGGGCACCAGTAATACTCACAAGTGACTTCACATCGGAAGCAGATAGCCATGCTAGCATGCACAAAGCCAAGCTATTACAATTTCGAGTATGAAGCAGCAAGCCTATAGTGCCCCTTGGTCATACATTTGCAAGTTAAAACAGACACATGACACAATAATATATAAAGAATTGCTAGAAACTGATATATTGAGTTTAGTCAAAGCAATAGGTTCCTTTTCCAAAGCAAGAAACAGACAACAACTGTTTTCTTTGAAAACTGTCAGAAGTAATCTAACGTAAGAGCAAATGTTTTATTGTTGTAAAGAAAATCTGAATCCCATCAAATCCAGACAGCAACTTTTATGGTGTGGAAAAACTTTTGTTCCTAAAGTCAAACAGTAGAAATCTACTAGATCACTCGAAAGTTATAAATCCAACTGCCTGTGAAACTTGGACTTGATGCAAAATTTCGCAGGTATATCCTGACGGTTTTCTTTGGTTGAGCGGAAACAATGAGCTAGAAAAAGAGCCGGTGACCTTGTGCTCTTTTGCTACACACCAGTAGCTCAATCTTGTACAGAAAAGAGCCCGTAAACTTTTCTAGTTTGATTCACGGTATACCACCAAATTTGGCTCACAATGTAAGCCAACAAATTTGGCAGTATGTATCGACATATTGGGAACTTGACCCAAATGAAAATGACTCCCTGTTGATAATTTGCATCATGAAAGGTAATTGTTTACACAAATATCTCTTTAAATTATTATTCTGTGAGGGAAAATAACAGGCACCCCAAGAAGCACATTGCACCCTATATCCTCACTGCCAACTATACACGTGGATTCATGCTGGGCTATTTGAAATATTAAATATTGTAGGAATGCTAACAGCTGAGCTATTTGAAATGGTACAGAGTGACCTGGATGAGTTTGTCTTATGTGTATTTTTATTTTTCTGTTCCAATCACTCTGTGCCTCTATGATGGTTTTCTTCAGTGACATGGGAAGCTTAATGCAGTGTCTAAGCTGGATAAGTTAGTGTCTAACCAATGGGCTGCAATATCATACATACCTGCTAAGCCATCTCACTTCTGAGCCAAATCAAGGCCGATTCTTGATCTACTTCACAAGCACATATGAAAGCCTCTCTATTTTCATTGCTCTTGATGAAGATTGCATATGCTTTTGCCTTTTCTTCTTTCGTCACTTCCATTGTGTTCAGAACTGAGATGCACCTTCTGATCGAGAAATCAGAAGCTTGAGCAGCATCCTTTTCTCTTGCCTCCCTTTCTCTTGTCTCCCTTTCTCTTTCCTCCATTTCTTTTGCACGATCTGCAGCTTCAGCTTCAGCTTGCTTGGTCCTCATTTCTAGGTATGCCCCCATCATGCCTACTATGTTTTCATTCTTCCTAGGTCTCTTTAGTTCCTTTTCTTGTTTGTTTCTTGATGCAGCAGGTCTTTGTTATCCACTTCTTTCAATAGCTGGAGCATCATTTTCTTCATCTCGTGACAGAGTATCAGCCATTCCTTGAAGACCCTCTTCATTCCTTTCAGTGCCATCACCACCTTCATCATTTACCTCATGAACCACATTGTCATCAAAGCCTTGTGGCTCATCTTCAGCATCCTGAAGTTGCTCGGGGGGTTATTCCTCTTGCGGTGTCTCAAGAGAAGTGACATTGTAAATCCCTTCAGCCAAGTGCCCTACACAATAACAACGAAATATGAGGTCATCACAGCAAGCAGATCACAAGGCATCTATTATGGCAGCAAAACTTACCATCATAAAGCTCTCCAAAAGCATCAAAGAGTGGAAATGTTGCCTTGTTGTTGTTAAACTTCTTGATTTTAGGGAATGTCTGCACAATTAAAGAAAATATTGATCAAATACGAGGTCATCACTATAAGGTTATCCACATTGATAAAAGAATTCAACTTCAAGAAATCAACTCACCACCATGAGATTTGTCCACATAGCTGGTGGTCCTTCAACCATATTCCTTTTCTCGTTCCAGCTCGACCCACTCTGTTGCTTTGCCGCTTTGAGCATCTTGTAGTCTCTCTTCGACTGACCTTCTTTCTCTTGAATCTGAGCCTTTGTGTAGGAAACATACTTGTTCCTCAGATGGAACTCCTTGACCATCTTATTCCACCCTTCAGAGTTCCATCCATTGTCACGTCTATAGCCACTATCTTTATACTCATGTAGAATGTCAACAAGGGACCTCTCTAGGGCTGGATTCCAATCCGCTCTTTGTTTCACTACATAAAACAATGGTCAGGCATCAATAATAGAAATTTCATAGCATCAATAATAGAGTGGAGGTTCTCCTCCACTCTTTTTTGCCCCACTGCATTTAGGAGAAGGCTTCTTTTTACTAGCACTTGTTGTAGGCATGTACCTACACAGCTTTGGTGAACTGCTCATGTTGAACCTTGGGGAGCCTTTTCCAACCATAGCTTTGTAAAGGCAAAGCTTATTCAACAACTTATTCATGATACAAGCTTATTAAATTATTACAACCATGAAAAGACTAATTTACATGATACAAGACTATTAACTTATTACAACTTATTCAAAGACTAATTTAAATGTTGCTGGTACTGAGCCCACATTTCTTGGGCGATGGTATCTCTTAAAGCATTGCCTTGTGCAGTTCTTGGGTCACTGATTTGATCACCATTTGGTAGAGCAACAAAGTTTGATGGATCGATATTATCCGGCTGATGATCTAACCATTCCTCATCTCCATGAAGTAATCGGATTAGATTGTGGAAGATGGCAGCAGCTATAGGTATCTTTACTTGATTTTCCAACATGTGGAATGTGGCAACTTTGAGAATGGGGAAGCGCTTCTTAAGCACCCCCAAAGCCCTCTCCACATGGTTCCTAAGTAGTGCGGGGCGGTGGTTGAAAAGCTCCTTTGGGTTCTGTGGTCTTCGATGTCCAGCCCCAAATTCTTTCAAATGGTACCGAACTCCTCGGTATGGAGCAAGGAAAGATGTAGTATTTGCATACCCTCCATCAACCAGATAAATTTTTTCTGGAGGTACCTGGAAGCCCTTGCTCATAGCTGACCTTAGCACTCTAGAATCTGTAGCCGATCCCTCCCATCCACTAGAAACAAAAGTGATGTTGAGATCAAAATCGCATGCCACCATCACATTTATGCTTAGTGTTCCCTTCCGATTTCTAAAAGGAGAATGTTTCTCAGGAGATATGGAAATAGGAATGTGAGTTCCATCAACGGCACCGAGACAATTCTTGAAGAAAGAATAGAATCTAGGATTGTCTTGGATTTTCGATTGCACTTGATGAGGATCAGGAGGCTGAAGGAAACGGCGAGCGAGTGTGGGAACGACCACCTTAAAGAAGTGGTTGATGTGATGGTGGAAGGTGTCGTTGTTGTGCCCAAAGAATACTTGGAGATCCTCATACGAGGCGCTATGACTTAGCATGTATAGGAAGAAACCCAACTTCTCCTCCACCTTGATCCTCGTATCAAGCTTTCTCCTTCTAAGCTAAGTCGCCACCTCTCTGAAGATGTGGGGTTCCATCCTAAATGTAACTTGGCAGTTCTTGACATGTCCCTCGAGGAGTCGACGAACCTTAACCTCGCCTGTTTCTTCTGATGTATGACGTTTCTTTTTTTCTTCCCCACCTCTAGTAGAACCCATGAGATATAAGGCAGGGAAAGAAACAGCATCATGTCATCATCTTCTTCCTCCCTCCTCTTTCTAATGCGATCTCGCAATGAGATACTCATTATAGAACTAAAGAATGTAAATTTATTATGTCACATACTCATTGTAGAACTAAAGCATATAAATTCATCGATGGGAGACTAAGCATAAACTCATTATTCAACATGGACAGATAGAAATTTGGCTGGTAAAAGAATTTTAAAACAGAACAGATCACTGACATTTACGAACTCATTTCAGCATGCTGGTAAAAGATGGAGTATATTTTGGAGTTTGTACCGGATCCCAAGAAGGGGAAGCTTCACCTTCTCCAACACGAACCGGTGCTGGAGGGATCTACAAGTAACAATAAAAAGTATTCTTCAAGCAAAAAGGACTAAACAGCTAGAATAAATTAGAGGGAGCTACACATAATGTACATAAACAGTTTACTTCTTCAATGACCCTTTGACTAGGAGATTCAGACCAAAAGCACTACACCATAATCTGACAGATTATGGTAAACAAATTAGAGGGAGCTTCCTATAGGATTAGCAAATAAGTACATTTAATAATCATAGGATTAGCTGTAGATGCGATCTGCTTATTACCATGAGATTCCACAAGTACATTTGAAAACCTCCGTGCATGTTTGATGAAATCAGTACTAGCATGTAGGAGATGGAATAAATTTAGCCTCAGGGTTGTAGATAGCTTTATTTGGTGGTGTGAACAGCTGACCTGTGCAACCATGTGCTTCCATTTTGTTTAGGTATATTAACAACCTCGATATCCAGGTGCAACCATGTGTTTCCAATACCAGGTCGCTCTGAGGACCTAGACCCTAGGCAACTAGTTAATCAGCAACCATGCCGGGAAGATCCAATCGTTGCGAGGAACCATGGGCCGCAAAATCAGGCCATCATCACGGGGCAGAATAAGTACCAGAACTGTTGCGCGGACATGGCGAGTTGTGCAATTCGGACCTCATCGTTGCCGGGACAAGCTCTAGTCTAGGGATCTCATCGTTGCCAGCCCGGACCTAGCGACGAATCTAGCAAGAAGGCAAGAACTCCAGCGCCGGCGAGAACCCTAGCACCAGGGAGGGAAGAGAGCAAGGAAGACGAGGGCGATGCGTTACCGGCGAGAAGGTGGCGGAGAGCGTGAACGATGGATGGGAGCGGTCGCCGTCGCCTCCCCTCGCGCCGCGCCGCGCCGTCGCCCCGCCCCCAGCCGTCGCACGCGAGAGCTCCAGGATGCGATCCGGAGGGTGAGAGAGGAGGCTCTGATCCGGGCTATGGCCGTTCAGGCCTCTTTTCCTTCCGGGCCGGCCCAAACTGAACAACAATTCCAGACCAGGACTGATTTCGAACCAGGCCGGACGGATCCAGCCGGAATGGCACCCGGAACGGGCGGGAAAACCGAACGCGCCCTAAAAGTTTTGTATCGCACCCAGCTGGTGCTGGAAAGAGGATATCCACCTCTGAACTGCGTCATGATTGGTGGGAGGCCCATCAGCATTGCATGCTTTCTTAGATAATCCAATTTTATAATTAAGCGCATAATTTTCTATCAGTATTCAGTTAGATACCTTCCTAAAAATTTCATGCAACACCTACAAGAATGTATTTACCGCGTGTGTGGGTCCCCATTGTCCAAATAATGCTCTGTGTCTCATTTCATTTTGACCCCTCTCTCTAGAGTCTAGTCTCTGTGTGCTTGTTTTTATGTTCTTGTGAATTGGGGAAAAAATGTGGAATAAATTTTTTTCAAAATAGTTATTTGATTAAATTTTTGGAAAATTTATTTAAATATCTTTTCTGAAAAGTAATTCGCTAAAAGTTATATATTTTTGAATGTAGCATTGCCCTTTCCTTGTCAAGGAAAGTGTAGCAAAGAGTAATCTTGCGCCAATCATATAAACAACATACTAGAAAATCAACCATTGTAGAATGTAAATTATGCTTCGACAAATGCTGTCTACCCTGGCACACTTCATTATTGTATTTGATTCAGGACATATCTTTGTGACTCCTACTGTGCAAACATCTCAATAAACTGGATCAGTTCATCTCAATCAACTATGGAAACCCGCTCGATTTAGATCGGGAAAATCGTACCAAAGCATAATTGAGATGAAGTGATCCTCCACTCAGTCTCGGAGGTTCAATCGTATGGCAGTTGTTCTCGCTAAATTCATGCGGTTTTGTGAAGAATCTCTTTTTTGCCGGACGAATCCTCAATGAAATTTTGCTGGGAATCGTTCAACGCACAATCTTCATCGGCCTCATCATCTCGTTGTCCTCGTGGTCCAAAATCTGCATATTTTTTTTCAAAGGGCAGAAGTCTTGTTCAGGACAGACTGCTGACAGAGTGGTGAACAGAAACCGATCAAATTAGCTCGGCAGATTGACGAGACGCGTAGCAAGATAGCTTACATGGCAGTGGTACACGTAGCCGGGACCGGTGGTGACGTCGAAGGGGAAGCGGCTATCCTCCGGCGACGCGGCGCCGGACGACAGCGGCTTGAACCGCACGAGGATCCTCGTCACCGCGCTGGGCCGCACCTTGAAGACGTTCTTCCACCCGCGCTCCTGCCGCGGCACGACGTGCCTCCGCCCGCCGGCGAGGTGCCGGTCGATCCCGCACGCGCGCGCGTTGTTCCGGCCCCGCATGCACTCCCTGAACTCGTCCACGCGCCGGAGCGACCGCTGCTCCAGCACGGCGAAGAGCGCCAGGTGCACGTGCAGCGGGTGGTTGTCGTCGGTCAGGTTGATCACGTCCCAGAGCTCCGACGTGCCCTCCCTCGGCGTCTCCGTCACCGGGTCCATGTACGACCGCGCGTTCAGGTACAGGTGCGTCGGCTCGTCCGTGCCGTTCTTTTGGTACTCGTACATGGTGATGCGCCGCGTCGTGGCCGCCTCGCGCGCGTCGGGCCTCGGGTAGTGCGGCATCAGCGCCGCCGGCACGGCCGAGGTGTCCGGCTCCGCGGCGTCCTCGATCAGGAACTTCATCACCGCGACGGTCTCCGCCTTGTCGCCGGGGTCGCCGGGGTACGGGGCCGGGGCGTCGTCGCTCAGGACCACGGCGTCGGCGGTCGACCCCGCGAAGTCGACCACGACGTCGGCGATCTCGGACGGCGCGACGAGGAACGTGTCGGTCGCCACCGGCCTGGCGAGGTACACCGAGTCGGACCCGACGTGCACGAAGCGGAGGCCGGCGGACAGGCGGAGCCGGAAGAAGCGCGCGTTGCTGGCGTTGAGGATGCGGAAGCGGTAGCGCCGCCGCCGCACGCGGAGGTACGGCCACGCCTTGCCGTTGACGACGACGGCGGCGCCGAAGTACTCCGGCTGCCACTGCGGGTGCACGTCGGGGTTGTTGCCGGTGCGGTTCATGAAGAGCGCCCCGTCGGCGCGGAAGTCGCGGTCGAACAGCACGAGGTTCCGGTCGAACGCCTCCCCCGACGGCAGGTTCAGCGGGGCCTCCTCGTCGGGGCTCGCCACGCGGTACGCGCCCATGAGCCCGGCCAGGATGTTGACGCGCGTGAGGCCCATGGCGTGGTCGTGGTACCAGAGATTCCCGGGCGGCTGCCGGTTCGGGTACGCGTAGGGCGGCGGCGAGAAGCGCGGGCCCGTGGCGGCGAGGCCGGCGGTGAACCAGGCCAGCGAGTGGCCGTCGGAGGTGGAGTGCTGCACGCCGCCGTGGAGGTGGACGACGGTGGGGACGCCGCGGGTGCCCGGCGCCGCGGCGGTGGTGAGCGTGGGGTCCCACGGGAGGAAGTGGCGCGGCGGGAGGTGGTTGACCCACATCACGTGCGTGGGGACGCCTCGCATGGCCTCGATGGTGGGGCCCGGCACCGTGGCCGTCTCCCTGCTGGCGCCGTAGGCGAAGACACGCGTCGCCGGAAGGTCGCGGTGGAATTTCTGACACAAGACACAAGTGACATGGAGAAAAATCAATAATTCTTCTTTTAAAAAATAAAAAATTCAGACAGTAGATCTTACTTTACAGTAGAAAATTGCTTGCAAAAAAAGACATGGCTTTCAAATTGCTCTCAAAAAAGGAAAATGGCTTTGAAATTTTCGTGCATTGCGAAGCTGACACTGAGGGCAAACCCACATGATATGCTGCAAAAGCACTGGCTATAAGACTGGAAGTTGAATGGGCTCCAAAAGTCTGAATTATTGTCTGCCATTGACGATAAGGTGGGGGCCGTGGCCCATGATCGAGCTACATGGATTGTGATGGGGCCGATTTGCCTTCCAGCAGCGTGAGCGATTGTCGTAGCCCGTGAATGTGATCCACGATGCGGGCTGGTGCCTCCACTCCACCATTCGTCAGAGACTTGGTGCTTCTTACAGTCCTACGCTTGAGAACGTGAGCACCTGTTCTGAATTTCTGATGAATTGTGTGTGCAGAGGAAGCTACTGAACTGGACTAACCGACACGACCTTGCTATTCCTTAGAAGAATGGGTTGAGCTCACTAGTTCAGTTAACAGCAGGTTCTCCCAGAACCTCCAGAGAGGAGGCCGGTCCCTTCCAAGGACGAGCTAACGACGACTGTAGTGCATGACAGCACAGTGTCATCTTACTTGTGATGCAAATATGCTCTCCTTTTCTACAGAAAGTTCGTAGAGATCACCTAACAGTCTTTGCTTTGATATGCTAACTAGCCGTAGCCGATGAGCTTAAGAACGAGTTTCCTGTAAAGGGCCGAGAAAAGAACACTGCTACTTTGTCAACATGCTGCACCTTTCAGACGACTGCGTATGAGTATGTGCACTCTTTTCGATTACTAATTCAGACATGCTTTTAAAGGCGATTGATTCAGTGCACAAGACTTGACAAACAGCAGAAGTATCCAGCTAATATGAGCTCTAGCTAATCCAAACACACCACCTAATAGATCAGGTTTCATAAACCCAGCTAACTATCGCAGGAGTTGTCAACCGTCATCACCTGATTATTCCTAGCTAGCTAATGGACTACAAAACGACCAAAATACCCATGGAATTAAAATAACCCACCACTGCTATTCAAGTTTGCTATGAGAGAGTAGAGTGGCCATAAATAAAGGGCATAATGGACAGTTATCTTCCAGAAGCAATAATCTAGCCCCTTCATGATCTCGAGATCCCCATGCTTTTCAGCCAGTTTTCAACTATCCAGTTTTTATTGTAGCTATTCGACCAAAAAATTTTTAGTTCTAATTAATTTTCCGTACGCATCATGAGTCATCAGCATTTGCACAGTGCTTGAAAACAGAAGTCCATAAGCAGTTGCACGCCAGGTCGGTCGTTGCCAATTGTCCAAAGTCCTTCCCTTATTCCTATCGTATTACTCTTTCGACGAACTAAGTTGGACGATCTTCTTGTTTCACAAAAAGGCCAAAGAACATGTCGAACAAACTTTTTGCAAGATAAACCACCCAAAAAATTGTGTAAATATCGACCGAGTTTCACGTACTCGGATTACGAGCACTGCTTACCCAGGTGGTGTCGTACATGCCGATGGTGAGGTTGCCGGCGACGAGCGCGCCGCCCTCCGCGACGCCGTACCCGCGCAGCCTCGGCATGTCCGGCAGCTCGTCCACGAACTTCTCCAGCCCCCGCGGGTCCAGAAGGGCGGCCCCGCCACCGCTCTGCTGCTCGCCCCCACCGAGCACCGCCGCCGCTTGCAGCGCCATCGCCACCGCGAGCAAGCAAGCGGACCTCCGCTCCCCCATTATTGCTGACACGCGGAGCAACCTCACCGACGGTGTGGAGGAAGAAGAGAAGTTCGCCGGGGATTGGAGGATCGGGGAGGTGGGGAGGTTCTCGGTGGAGAGCTCGGAGTTTGCTGCCGCCGCTTCTGCACACGGATGCACCGTCCGGCACAGTGCTGTTTGTCCCCTGGTTCTTGGTTTTGAGGTGACCGGTGACGAGAGCAGAGAAAAATCTAGGGATGGCCGCCGGGGGCAGGAATCGCTATCGCTTTAGACTTGGGAGTGTCATTGGTTTGTAGTGGTCGTGGAATTTCACTTTTGCTGGGGGGGAAGATGTGGCCTCCTGCTCTCCTCTCGGATCAATTATCGGCTCGTTCTCAAGCATAAAAATGGAATACTGGTAGCTGTCTGTCAGCCAATGTTTCTCTCTGTTCCCATGGGGAAGGGGGCCTCTTCCTGCCAAATTTCGTTATACAACTTTCCTTTTATCATGTTTTATTACTGATTTAATTAATCATTTTATTTTTTTCTGACGTCCAAATCGAGATAATTGCCTAGATTTTGACTTTGCCATGTAAAGATGAGGTGGCGTAGCTGCCACAGTGTAATACTGCCCTGAAAACTGGCTTCAAGGGCAGATGCAAGTAATCCGGATATTGGAAAATCAGTGGGTCATAGAAACCAAACCAAGTTCTTGAGCAAAGTAGACAACGTAGGGACCTTTTCACTAGAAATATCTCGGATTCATCTCTTAACAAGTACTACTGTACTACTGTAAGTTTCTCTCAGGGCTTTTTTTTTTACCATACCTCCTTTACTCCTTTACTTTTTTACCATGCTAAGAGACTGTTTGGATCTAGGACTAATTTTTAAGTCCCGATCACATCGGATATTTGGAGCCTAATTAGGGGGACTGAATATGAGCTAACTATAAAACTAATTACGTAGAGACTAATTCACGAGATGAATCTATTAAGCCTAACTAATCCATCATTAGTACATGTTTATTGTGGCATAATATTGCCAAATTATGAACTAATTAGGCTTAATGGATTTGTCTCACTAATTAATCTCCATTTATACAATTGATTTTTATAATTAGTCTATATTTAATGCTTTTAATTGGTGTCAAACATCCGATATGACGGGATCAAAAATTAGTCCGTGGGATCCAAACGCCCCCCTAAATCTATGGTTCTTCTCTTTCCCGTGCCGCATTCAACCGTTACGTTTTGTACAAACCCATGAACTCAACTAAAAAACACATATGCATGGTTTAGTATTTTCGGCATGCACACCTTATTCTATCCATAGTTAGGCATTTTGCACACCGCCTTTCCCTTTTTGGTTCAAGTGCATAGGCAAAAGCATGTGAATAAGCACACACGAAATATTCGATTTACCAACCAGTCTGCATGCGGGGTTGGTTTCTCCAGGGAGAACAAACTTCCAACTGAAAAGGCTAATTATCATCATATCTACCGTAAAGGCAGGAAGATTTTTTTTTTATAGCAAGATACTTTTGATCTCAGCCATACCACAAACTATTTGGTTAGTAGTTGACTACATGCCATATTTAAAAACGCGTTTGAAGGGAACCAATTATGATTAGAAGGTAATTAAAACCATATGATTGATTTTGAAAGAAATACCTTTGAATTAAGCACATGAGGAAAACTCTTATATTTGTAAAAGCGACGCCCTAGAAAATTGTAGCAACCTAGCAATATTTCTTGTGTACAATATCAGGGTTTATTCGTATGAATAGTTAGAGGTAGAATAAGATTCATAACACATTAAAATATCCAAATGGGATTGCTCATGTAACCACACTTTATTTTTATTTAGGCAAATATGAGTATACTTACTCCGTTCTAAAATGTAGGTCGTTTTAATTTTTTAAAATTAATAAATTCTATCATGCATCTAGATATACATTATATCTAGATACATAGTAAATACTATAAATTAAAAAATTCAAAATGATCTAAATTTTGGAACGGAGAAAGTACATTCTATTTCATCATTGGTGACTGAACCCATTTGCACTTGGTGGTTTAAGCCCTGTTTGGCTTACCACAATTTTTTTTTCTTAAACTGAGCTATTATTTCTTCTGAAATTCTGTGCCCCAACTAGTGGAGGAAACATCATTTGATCAGTTTCATAGGCCGAATCATGGCGTTGTCCTCATGGTCCAAAATCTGCAGATAAAAACCAAACAATCAAGCACTCGCAATCAGCACCTAAATAATCAAAACTAAGCAGGTATTGCAGAGTTGTAATAATAAAGAACTAAGGCTCGTACGTGGCAGTGGTAGACGTATCCTGGCTCGGCCGTGGCGTCGAACGGGTACGTCCTGCCGGTCTCGACCATCAGGAACTTCACCACCACCGTCGTCATGAACCCCGGCGCGATCTTCACCACGTTCTTCCACGTCCGCTCGTGCTCCGGCACAGCCGCCTCCTCCCCCACGGCGTGCCGCCCCACGTCGCACCTGGTCGCGTCGTTGAGCCTCTCCATGCAGCGCTTGAACTCCTCCAGCCCGACGAGCCCCCGCGCGCGCACGGCCTGGAACGTGGCCAGGTGGAGGTGCAGCGGGTGGTTGTCCTGCGTGAGGTTGATCACCTCCCACACCTCCGTCGTGCCGGCCCGCGGCGTCTCCGTCGCCGGGTCCTCCAGCCGCTTCCCGTTGATGTACAGGTGCGTCGGGCTGCCCGTCGCCTCGTCCTCGTACTCGTACATCACGATGTACCGCCTCTTCCTCGGCGATCTTGACGTACTCCAGCAGCCGCGCCGGCACCGTGTAGTGGTCGTCCCACACCTTCTCCGGCGCGACGACGAACTTCATCACCTTGCCGCTGAGGTGGTTCGGCGCGTCGCCGTCGGGGTACGGGTACGGCGCCGTGTTGACGAGCTCCGCCTCGGGGGTCGGGGACTCGGAGAAGTCGACGACGACGTCGAACGCCTCGGCCACGGCGACGAGGAGGTGCGTCACGGCGGCCGGCCGGGGCAGGTAGCTGGTGTCGGAACCGACGACGTGGAACGGGAGGCCGTTGGTCAGCGAGAGGTTGAAGAATCGCGCGTTGCTGGCATTGATGATGCGGAAGCGGTAGCGGCGGCGCGCGACGGGGAGGAACGGCCAAGCTTTGCCGTAGACCGTGACGGCCTCGCCGAAGTACTCGGGCTGCCACTGCGGGTGGATGCGGGGGTTGACGCCGGCGCAGTTCATGTAGATGGAGCCGTCGGCGTAGAAGCTGCGGTCGGCGAGCACGAGCACCCGGTCGAACGCGTCGCCGCAGGGGAGCCCGAGCGGCGCCTCCACGGCGGGGTTGCGGATGACGTAGGCGCCGAGGAGGCCCGCGAGGAGGTTGGCGCGGGTGAGGCCGAGCGCGTGGTCGTGGTACCAGAGCACGCCGGGGGACTGCGCGTTCGGGTACGCGTACGTGGGCGTCGTCCAGGTGGGCCCCCTCTCGCCGAACCCCGCTGTGAACCAGGCGTTGGCGTGGCCGTCGGACCGCGGCGGGTGGACGCCACGCCGCCGTGGAGGTGGACAGCGGTGGGCACGCCGCCGGCCCGGGGGATGGCGGTCGGCACGGTGGGGTCCCACGGAAGGATGTGGCGGTCGGGGAGGTGGTTATCCCACGTCACCCACAGCGGGACCCCCTGCAGGGCCTCGACGGTGGGGCCCGGGAAGGTGGTGCTCTCCGCCGACGTGCCGAACGCGAACACGGTGGTCGCCGGCAGGTCCCGGTGGAATTTCTGCGATCATGCGTACACAAACACAAAGATCAATTTTGAAGCATCACGTCGGAGATCGGGCAGACGAAGCATGCTGGATTGAGGAAATGAAGTGTACCCATTTCTTCTGGTACATCCCGATGGCGAGGTGCGCCGGCGCGGGGCGGCCGTACTTGAGCGAGTAGCCGAGGACCTTGGGCATCTGAGGGAGCACGTCGACGTACATTTCCAGCGAGGCGGCCACCTTCTCGAGGGTATCCTCCGACACCGGCGGCCCTGGCCTGAACCCCGCGGCAACGCTGGCAGCGGCGACGAGGAGAAGAGCGGCGGCGACCGCTGCTCTGACCGGGACCATTTCGGCCGGCCGGCTACTAGCTGGTGCTTGCTGCCTCGATCTGCATGCAGAGAGCCGAGACAGGGAGCACACTAATATAGCATCAGGAAGGATGCGTCCAAATGGAAGACGCACAACTGCACAAGGATGACTAGTGCGCGGAGCTCATCATTTGGGTAGTGCCATGCATCTCTGCGTGCGCCGATCGGTGGTCGGGGAAAAGGAAAACCTTTTGACATGAGCACTAGCGGCGATCTGGTACATGTTGGCGAGCATGCACGCGTGCGCCAATATTTTGCAGATCAAGATTGTGGTCTCCTACTCCAGATGTCTGATGATGTGGAGCTGCCACTACGCTTACTAATAAGTTAGTAGTTAGTGGTAGACTGGTAGTTGGGTGTTGCTTGTATGCAACAATTTGCTGTTCGTACCCACTCACAGGCAGAACACAACTAGGGTTATGGGCAGAAGAACTTGCTAATTAAGCCGTGCATGGACGAAGACATCTAATGGAGCAAGCATTTCTAGTTATGGGTGACCAGGCTTCCTCTGGAAAGCAAAAGAAACAAGGGCGAACAACTGACTCAAGCGCACTCTCGATCTGCACGTCAATTCAAGCAGAAATTGGGCAGCTTTTGAAGGGATGATAGTAGGACATGCACTGGATACAACTAACAGACGCTTGATCGGTCTCTTTGAGATCATGGCGTATTTCCATGGAAAGTGCTATCAATTTCCAGGGCAGAAAGTTTTTTTTTTCTGTTGCAAATGACGCACAAACAAGTACGCACACGCACACCACATTACCACAAGGTTTGGTGTCGATACACCAAAAACAACCTCAAGAATCTAAACTTTGGTGACAGGCTGACAGCACACTCCCTCGTCAAGTTAGGGAAACTATGTGAAAGCTCAGGAGACATCCACACCACACATCGCATCAAATCTTAAATTTTACCAGTGTGATCGATGAATAGACAGATGGCAGGTGGCTTACATGAACAAGAAGAAGTTTGATACTCCTTCTAGCTATTTGGGGAGAGAGAAAAAAAGGCTGGACCGACCTATATATCTTCGTGGCCAAGATACTAATCTTGCGTGATGCATGCAAATGTGTATCTAATGATATTTTCTGCGTCAGCTGAATAATTACGATGGTATTATCATTCTAGATAATTTTCCCTCCTAAACTACTATTGAGGAATGCCATTTCAGTCCATCTTATCAGATTTTTCTCTGACCCAACAACCCACAATAATTAAGACTTGCATATCTCTACTCATATCACAACACAATATCGTTGACTGTTTCGCAAGCCTAGGAGATTTGAGGAAACTTACTGGAGAAGAAAACGTCCTCGCACTCACGCCGTACCTATTCATCACACCATATTGACTGAAATTCTTAAGCGTTATCAGGCGCAACTGTTTAGGAGCTGTCTGAATATATATATAAACTATAGTACGATCACGTACGTGCACCAGAGTCAACGGATGATTAATTTCCTTGCTTGTTCGTCTGGCAACAGCGTACCGTCCCATTTCGTTGATCCTCGAATTGAACTCAGCGTACGGAGGATAGCACCTCCCTTAAGCCCTTAACTTAATCAGCTGGAGCTCGCACTAGCTAGCACCATGTATCGTATCGTATCGTATCTATGCGAGGAAACGAAGTTAAAACTGCAAATAAATTAAATGGCAACTAGCTAGATGAGTAGGAACAAACCGGTGATCAGATGATTGATGATGGGGTATGCTTGTTCGCAGAGCCGTAGAGGTAGAAGAAGCAGCCCGAGTAAGCTCGTTTGGCTGACCTCCAAGCGAGTGGGCCGGCCTCAGCAGCCATCGTGCGATCCCCGCAACGTATTTTCCTACATGGATCGCGTGGCTGGCTAAGCAACTCAAGGGGACTCTAGCACGGCAACCTCAGCTGCTGGTGTGTACTTGCATGCACGTCACCTCCGACGCGTAGACTCATCGCCTAGCAGCGGCTTTGCTTGAGACTGAGACTGGGGAAAAAGAAATGAAAAAAAAAAGATGATGATTCCAAGCAATCAGGATTCTCGTGCCATTAGCTAGTTGAACCGGTCACCTCTCGATCGCTCCTCCCTCAAGCAAAAAGATACGTACTACTGTTTGATTTAATCAGAAGATGCCTTGGTTATTGTTAACAAGCTGGTGATGAGCTATGTAATTAACTAACTAATGGAAGCAGTGTGTGTGTGTGTGTGTGTCGCGCGCGTAGCTGCTACGTCAAAGCGTGTGGCACGATGTTGCTTTGCTTGTGTCATTGTGTGAGAACTGTTCGTACGTGCAGCCGTCTGGAATGAATGGGAGCCAGGGGTGCCGATCGACTCTGATGATACTAGACTCTCAATGAACTCGTCCACTTAATGAAGTTCTGTAGTTCAACCTTCATAATAAAATGCTTATCCAGGCAAGTTCTTGAATTCTGCAGTTTAACCCAATCCTCCCCTCTTCAGCTGGTGCTATTATGACCCTAATAAGATAAGCAGCTCCGCCCATAAGTTTACTCGTGCTATTATGACAATTAATCGTACTTAATTAGAGGGCATATAAGTTATTTGGCTTTCATATTAATAATCTGTTTGAGAAATCTAAAAATTATATGGATTGGTGAGAGGAGTAAAATAGACTTTTTTCTATTTTTTGTCGGATGTAGGGACTAGGGGGGCTAATATTCCTTCTATGACCGTTTGTAATAAGTAACACATGTTAGAGATTTTCAATGCGATTCAAAAGTTAACTGATTAGACCGGTCACCCTGGCATTTGGGCTAAATTTGAAATAGTGTGCTTTACAAATTTTAACCGGACCGGACTGCCATGTTGGACTGCTCAGTGTCGGCGAGAAAGTGGGGCCACATTTCAGAGAGACAGGCACCCGGTTATACGGTGTTTTTTGTCGCTACCCACATTCGAATTAGAGGCTTCACGCAGCACAACATGGGAGGGAGAGAAGGCGGTAAACAATTATTGCCTTTTGTCTTGGGCTATTGGCGGATCAAACAAACAGATTAAAACATTTTGCATTCTCTCTCTTTCTCTCGTTCCTCTCCAACTTTTTATCGCCAGAAGCAAAAAGGCGAGCCACATCGAACCTCTCGCCATCTCGTGGCGCATCGCGAGTGCTCCGACCGATGGCTGACGATAGGGACGTGCCTCCATCGCCATCATCCCATCTCATCCCTTGCACCCGCAACTGATGCTTATATTTCCGGTTAGCTTTCTCTGCTAGCTGCCGTACGGATGCATGCGTTTCAGTTCCTTCGCCTACCTGCTCTTAGTTGAATAACTGAGTCCATCCAAGCAAGTGATCGGGGCCCTAGATTGATAAGAGTCCATGCTAGAACTATTTAGATCTATCTATGGATATAATGTGATGTGCGCGTACGTTGTTATTCTATTGCTGGAGTGCTGGATGTGACTGATTTTCTCTCGTTGATTGGACTCTGATCTATCGCAACATGGATTGATAGATTGTATTGTCAGCTACGAATAGCTAGCTAGATGTACCGATCGGTCCATACCATCATCTAGTATTCTAGGATATGTGTGCATCCATCTAGTCTGCTGAGATCACTCCATCCATCGGTTGCATTTTATGTAAATGCTCCTGATCCTAATATCACTTCTTCTGCGGACGCTATACACACACTACACTGAGAAGACCTTCACCTAGACATCAACACAGGAGACTAACTCTATAAGAGAACTCAACTCTTTATTTATTATAACTTAGTATAACATAAGTCTCTTGCATCTTTTATGTGGCTAGCCTACCATGACATAATGGCTACCATGCCACCTTCTACGTGAAACCTCTATTTATAGGTGTTCATGGGTGTTGTGGTGTTGCCATGTGGCAACTTCCACACTCTTCTTTACAAAATATCTAATTCTAGAATTTTTCTCATCCTTATCTAACTATGCAAAATATCTAATTCTAAAGAATTCTTATCTTGCCAAGAAGCATGACAACTCCTCTCTCTTATCATTTTCAATTTTTTATAGAATTTTTAAAAAATCACTAATGGTCGACTGATCAAGGTTCATGAGTGTGATCCTTTCTTAGAGTTAGCTTCCTTGTTGAACGGCCGGCCCTATTATTTGCTGATCTAGACCTTGAAGATCCAATTGTCATATTTGCACTGTTATTATAGGCCATCCGGATTATAGGCCATCCGCGGTCTGCTGGCGGATGCGGCACGCCGTCGTTCTGGAGTTCTTCCACGCCTGGGCTGGGCGGTCTGAACTCTCTGTTCCCGAATGCAATCACGTTGCAGGATTACAGCTTACTCTGATGCGTTGCTGCCAACATACCTTGCACACAGCATAGCTTACAGCCACGGCAGATCCAGCAAAAAAACGAAATCAGCGGTGTGGAGGAACGCATATATGACCATATATGACGTATTCCCTCCGTCCCTAAATATCTATCGTTTTCGCTTCTCGAGAAACAATTTTAACTAAATATATATATAAATATTAATATTATGATACATAATTAATATTATTAGATAGATATTTGAATCTAGTTTTTTAATAAATTTATTTAAAGATATAAATATTACACGTATTTTCTATAAAATCAAGTTAAAATTCCGGTATGAAAACCATCAAGGATAGTTAATTGGGAACTGGGGACGGAGGGAGTAGGCGGGGAGGAGCGGGCCAGCGGCGCGGGGTGGAGGCCGGCGGTCGGAGAGAAGGCTGGCGGGCGGGAAAGAAAATAGAAAAGGAAAAAAGAGGCGCGCGAACTAAAGAGGGGATCGGCCATCAACGGCCGTGGGCCGTGGGGGAGGATTTGGTATTTTGGGCCTTCATATTTCTAGGCGGCTCTCTAGCAGGAAAACTGTTCGGGCCGTGTTTAAGGGGCAGTATTGTGTCCGGGCTGTTCATCCAGCGCGTTATTATTATGGAGCACTACCGGGCTGCACACCGGATCATCTCTGGATTGTTCCCCACTGTGGTGTGCCACCGCACCGAGTCTAGCCTTACATTCATCTCACTGCGCATTTAGGCAGCAAGGGATAACAAATCCTACAGGTTACTTCCAAAAAAAAAACCAGCATTTGTATACTTTTCGCATCAAAGGTCACAAGGAATTGCCAGACAAATTTCCTGCACAGGTGTGAATTCGAGAAACCAAAACCAAAAACCTCTATCCAGGAGTGTCTACTCCTGGTTCCATCATAGGCTACCCTGATCTTTAAATGAACCCTGCAAGCTTAACAAAAACATCAACTGTACAGGGTAGCTCAGTTTCACCGTTCCGAATCACTCATTTGGAGCCACATTTTCCAAATGTCCAAATTGAAAGAACAAATGTTGAATGTACATTTATACGGAAACAGCCCCGGTGGGTGGTGGAGACACCATCTTTCTGAAACCAAAAAAAAAAAAGGATCCAAGTAGAAACCACTATGCGTGAGATCAGCTTTCTCGAACAGTTTCTGTTTTCCCAAGGTGCTCGTATTGGTCGCAGTCGGCTCCAGTTTCCTTCAGGGCTGTGATCAACCGTGGTAAAATCTTTGCTAATGTGAGCTTGAAGCCAACAGAGCTAGAGTGCTCCTTGCTTCTGTCGGTGGTGCAGGCATCGTCAGTGAGCGTGCCAACCACATTCCCTTGCAAATAGGCCTCGCAAGCTTTAAGGATGTAGTGGCCACGCTTCCGGAAATGGCTCTTCACAAAATCTTCAAAATGCTGCAGTGATCATGCATTAAACAATCAGAACATATATAAGTATCAAGTAGGTGTTGCTCCTTTAATTTTTTATGGTATAATGCGACGAGAAAATGACCAGTATATGCAACATGGCAATTTTCATGATTTGATTACATGCTTAAGACTTCGTGAGAGAATTACATAATACAAACTTAGTAATTGCTAGATAAGGAATGCACAGGCAAACTAGATTATAACTAAGTAATAGCACAGATGCAGTATAATTCTCAAGAGGGGAAGTTGCATCACCATTGGAGGTCGTCTCATGATATATAGCATGGATTTCAAGCTCAGCAGGTACGTGTTCTCATTATAGGGCACTGCATTCTTCTCCCCTTCAACAGTACCAACTTGTTTCTCATACCCAGCCTCATTAAAATAGGGCTTTTCATTGAGAACCAATCCCTGAAGTGAAACTAGTACTTGGAGAATACTTGATGTTGATGGATCCCATACTTCGTTCCCTCTGCCCGTCCAAGTATTTAAGAGGCTTAAGCAAACCTTCCCGTCCACGTACAGGTTTGGGTTTACACGCAAACCACCAGAATGATAGTATGCTGACTGCACAATTGACAACAGATGAAAAATGCAGCAATGTCAGCAAAATCAGATAAATGGGTTCATTTATAGCTTTTACATGTAAACCAAGACAAAGCATAACAGGATGACATAATTATTGCAATTACCGGAGGAACTTGAGGGTACTCAGGTGGAAGGTGGAAATCAAAGAAGAACAGGCCATCTTGGTAGGGTGTTCCACTTGCTCCAATAATCACGGCTCTTATGAGATCCATGCGATCTTCAAATACCCTGACATAAATATAGTCTGCAATTGCAGTGAAAGGAACATCAGCAAACCATAAAATTATTGTCCTTAGCCATTTTTAGCGTTTGTATTGAGTAACAACAGACCTGGTAGGTTCTTCTCAAGTATGCCCCATTCCTGCTGTACTTTTTTGACCCATTTTCTTCCACCCGTACCCTGTCAGAACATTGTTTAACTATATGTAAGCAATAAACCTCATACAGAAATATGTTTGAATATAGCAGTGAAATACCAATAAAAGCTGCCAAAAATTTGGCCACTATTCCTTGTTCTAATATGTTTAAAAGATATCGCAAAAGTACTGATCTTCAAGACAAGTCTACTTATCATTTTCAAATGTTAATTTCGATATACAAAGACATACCAACGGTCAAAATTTATTTACTTTGGCTGCATGCAACCAAAAAAGCCATCTATTTATGACCAAGGATTTAACAATGAAAAAAGATAGAATAATTGCCTTCACAATCAGAAAAACAAGTGTACATGTGTACACCAAGTATTATCAACGCACAGCAGTATAAAAGAATCCACCTGTGCTGTGCTTTCAAGGTAGTGATGGTCCGGAGGACATTGCAGAACATCAAAGTGTTGTTTGAAGCATTCCAAATCTGTAGGACTCTCTGCCATAATCACATCTACAGTCTTGTCAGCAGAAGAATCATTTGCTGTATCTATGGTATGCTCGGCCATTTCGACGTGATTCTCCTTATCAATGTCATCACCAGTTTCTAAAACCTCATTAGACTTATGAGACTCAACTTCATCCATAACATCTGAGTTTGATCCATCTAAATGCCTTCTACCTCGAGAAAAAAGATCACTCGCCAATCGGGTCATAAAGCCAAAAGCAACAGATAGGGGACCCGTTGCAACAGAACTACCATCCTGGGAACTGAATGAACCATTTTCCCTTTCGATACTATTCTCGGGTACATTTTGTGAATCGTCCTGAAAAAGGGTACATGAATCATTAAATAGAATAAAAGGAAACTAAAAGGTGCTTCCAAGATAACCAATCAGAATAATAAATAATAATGACACCCAGCAGTAGAAAATACCTTCGCAGAATCATCAAGTAAATCCATTTCATTGTCATCAACAGTCTCCCAGCTAGCACCGTCAGAGGCAGTTCCATCATCTAGTGAGCCACCATCATCATCACGACCAACAACATATATTTCATGAGGTCCGACCTGAAATAACAGGAGATCATCAAGGTTAGATAGTGCATGAATAGTTAGGTGAGGCTAAGGTGAGGTGGTATAAGGAAATGGTTGCAAGCCTCCAGCTCCAGATTGACCAAGCAAAAAGATGTTGACAAGCATCCAGCAGCAGTTGATCCAAGCAAGAAACTCCTAATGCTATAGTTCACATAAATGAGTGTTTCGTGCACTTGAGAGCTGTGAAATACCTTTGAAGTTGATCCATCACCCCAAATGACTTCAATCTCACCATCTTGAAAGCCAACTATATTTCCAGCCCATGAAAGGCTTGTAAATTGAGAACAGGGTTCCTTCTGTGAAACTTGTTCATCTGCACTAGCATCAGGGGGTGCCACATTTGAAGCAGCCAATCCTTCTGATGAATCTAACTTCTTATCCAGTTCCATTTTGTCCTCACTATTGGTTGATTCAATCAGAGGTGATACAGATGGCAAGCGGACAACAACATCTCCATAGCAATAATCATAATCTGGATGGATATCCAGTTCATATGCACTCACAATTTCATGAGACTCGATCTCCTTCGGCTCCTCTGGGTGTATCGTGGGCTTAAACCATGATACAGATGCAGTTCGATCCTTGGCATTAACACTTCTAACAAGACCCACACGCTTTGGTTCAGCCGAATCATCAACATCATGTGTGACCTTGTCGACGACATACTGCTCTGGGAAGAACTCATGGTCATTTGGACTGTGGATAGGAATCAGGGATGTTGAGGTTACTCCACATTCCTTTGTCCCATCCTGCCAGATTACATCGACTTTGGTATATGTATTTGCTATGAGTAGAGCTCGCTCGAAGCTCTCATCTCTTCTTTTTGTTCTTTTGTCTTTTTTTAAAAACACTTTCCTAAACTTTTTTCTATAGTCCTGTGAGCTCTCCTTTGGGATGGCTGATACGCTAGTTCCTGATTCAGATTCTTTGGCTACACAAGAATTATCCCCATCTGACATGCTCAATCCATCAGCAGAAGAATCAACATCTGTCTGCCTACAATTTGCATCTGTATCAGTCCTCTGATCTTGTTCAGTCTTACAATCAGCTTGAGATTCAGGAATATCAGACAGTAGAGCTGAGATTTCTGAGCACGTACGCTTGTTTCCTGTATGCTCATCCGAGTTTAACTCTTTTGTCTCTGAGTTTTCAGCTACAGCATCATCAGCACATGAAGTGTATCGGTAGGGAAGGCACCAGTCAGTTAATTGCCAGTTTGCATATGAGAAACAAGACAAAAGAGTCAGGTCCTTTGGGTTCTGCTCCTCCGGAGGAACAGATTGCTGTTCTGCAAAGTGTGCAGATGCAATCCAGTAGACTATAACAGCAACACTCTCCACTTTTGTAACAGTACCTTCAAGACGACTTGCTTTCCACAATCCATTAAGCCACCTTGATGTTTTGAAAACAGATGATGAAACTGCCTTCACACGCTGTCCTGGATAGAAGGGGCAAGCTGTATCCGGGTGAATTGGGCTTGACACTGGCTTTAGGCGCATAGGATCTGCCTTGTTCACCTTACAGACAGAGCCATCATCAAACAACACATTAACATTATCTAGCACTTCATCAACTCGACCAAGCCATGGACCAGAGACAACATAATCACCCACATTGAATTCCCTGATTCGTCTCAAATCCTTAGAGGATACACCCTTTATCAGATCTCCATTAGGAACTTGTAAATCAACCACAAGATTGACATCCACAACAAGCCCCATCTGACCAGTTGGGTCCGAAGCAGAAGCAACTAGATCTCCATGAAGGAAACTTCTGTCAACTACAACTACATCGTCAATATCTTCTGTCTTTTCACTACCATCTATCCATAACACGCGAACTTTGTTATCAGGCAAAGAACTCTGGCTGTCGATTTCAGCTCCATTACTGGCATTATCACCATCAGCACCACCGTTTTCAGCCCCACGAGCAGCCTTATGTTCATGCTCCTCAGTATCTGTATCATCATCATCAGTGATGCTACCTTCAGAATCATATTCCCCAGCGACCTCCAACACTAAACCACGGGCATCCTCCTTGGACTTCAAGCTGACAACATCTTCTCTGTAAACAAAAACATCTGGAACTCCTTCAGGCTCACTAGCATCCATGGACTTCTCGTTTTCCTGGTTATGCTCAGCAGTATTTGCTGAGCCATTTGGTAGGTTCTCCATGCTTGGAGCCAACTGTAAGAGTAGACTCCCAACAACCGAGCAGCCTATTCAACTGAAACACATAAAACATGATTCAGTTAAGAACAGGAGGCCAAGCATGAAACTTCAAAGAAAAAATAGATTAAAAGTCATAACATATGCAACCACATGCCCATCGATGATTGGCTGCCATTAAACTATATAAAAGCATGCGGATCACCACTACCTAGTTTCCTAAAAAAATGTACTTTTCCTCGGCACAAGGAACAGTATCACCAGTGGAATGGATGTAATATGCAAGGACCTGGCTCCCATAATACACGAATCCATTAAATCAATGTATATAGACAGACTGGAGTTAAGTGAATAATTCAGTGGCAAGTAGGATATGTTACTTTATTGGTTTTAAATTATCCTAATTCCTAATCATCAAAGAACTTTTGAACTTCAAACATGTGAATAACTTAATTCATGAAGATAAATAACATTTACAGCCAGGGAATTAGAAAGGGATAGGGTATTCTTGATTCAGAAACTGAAGCTCAAATTACAGTGTTACTCATGTAAATAGCCAGTGTTATAACTATGATTGGTGAACTGGATAATTGCTGATGCAGAGTTGTATAGAGAGGAAGGATGGCGTATTTCAGCAATAACCAGATAGAAGTAAGTTGAAGACTTTGGAACCATAAATATTGCTTATAATTCAACAATATGCATTAAAAGCACGAACTGCGACTAGCAACCTAACAAAAAGGAGGACCCCTACGAGCAAGGTGCCCATACTGGAAGAGCTCAGAGGTTCATATATTTCGTGCTTATTCTTTTTGACAATCCTAATCAAAAGAACGATCCATAAACGCGGCACGCCATTGGCCTTGCCGAATTATAATCCAAGTATTAGGGAACTTTGCACGCAACAAATATGCTGGAATCAAGAGGACAAACAAGCAACCGCCCATCTAGTTCCCGACGAAACCCCAATCCAGCCCACAGGGACCAGCCGCCCACCCGTGGTGACGCAACCAATCTGCGCCGGCGGCGACAGTCCCACTGGCCATCCATCCAGCTCCGGCGACCGCCGCACTCGCCGGAACCGAATCGGGACGCGGGTATAAACCTCATCGGCCGGCACATGTGCTCCGCGACGAGTATAGGATTGCCCACCCGCGAACCAGCATGCGAAGATCAGGGGCGGCGGGAGCGCCGGGAAACCCCGGCAAGTCGGAAGCGATCGATAAGGAGGGGGCGAGGGGGGAGGCAGCTGGGGAGGGGATTGGACTGACCTCGGGCGATCGGAGCGGCGGGGATCGACGGCGGCCGGATCGGCGGCGGCGGCTGCGGCTGCGGCGGCGGCGAGTCGGCGCGCGTGCCCTAGGTGAGAGGAGATGAGACGGGGCGGGCGAGAGAGGAGGTGGAAGCGGAGGCGAGGCGAGCTGCGCAGAAGACGAAAAGAAAAGAAACCGTATAACAATTGATAAAAAAAAAGGAAAGCACAGCTGCACAAAACACGAAACGGGAGGAGAGGAAAACGGGCGGAGGAAGGTCTGGAGACTGTAGTCCGGGCCGAGTACCAAGATCCACGAAACGGTTCGCTCGCCGGTCGGATTGGCTGGTTCCGGTTCGCACCATGACGGTTTATGTTTGGGAGCCCTTGTAATTATAAACGGTCCGGTACCAATCGACTGTGCTCAAATCGTAATTTGCTTCATACTCGTGTGCATCGAGTATATTTTACATCCAGATGCATCGTACACGATAATTCTAATGCGTTTGCTTGACCTTAAAAGGCATGAATTCACACTACAATATGGTGAAGAAAAATGAGCAAATAATATTTTAGCAGCTGGTGTATATCTATATCTATACCTATTTCTAAAGCACGTAAGGTTTTCATCTAAATTTTTGGTTGGTCTACCTTGTGTCGTTAACAAGTGGGCCTTGGTACATCCCGTATGCGAGTCGAACCAGCCCTCCGTCCACGACTCGATCACATAGATCCCTGCAAATTAATGTACGGATAACTATACGTACTTATACCAACTTTATCCGTAACAACGCACGGGCATATTTGCATAGTATAATGCAACTGGAACAATCACTCCACTCCTCCGCTAAATGCTCCCACTGCTCCGAAATGTAAATCATCTTAATCGTCTTAGTTTTATCATAAGTCAAACAACTTTAACTTTAACTAAATTTGTAAAAGATATTTTAACATCTACAATACCAAAGATATTTTAACATCTACAATGACAAATAGATATACTAACCTATACATATTTCATGATGGGTTTAATTACCCCGATTTGATCTTGTAGATGTCGGTGAACTTTTTTATAAATTTAATAAAGCTTACCTAGAACAAAACTAAACGGTCTACAATCTGCAACTACAAACAAGCTCAGATTAGTTCGTTGGATTGAAGAGTGGTGAGTTGTGACAATACAATGCCATGTCAACATAGGAGGTTCACATCTCTGCAACTAAGGTGAACTCAGATTATGCAATACACATCGACGACAGATTCTGGAAGGAAGGGCAAGTACTGGCGCAACATCGAAGGGCACGGATGGAAGGGTGTTGAGGGAAAGAAGCCGGCATAACTTCCAGTCCAACCAGCCTCTTGAAAGAACAGCTGATGTTCTTTCCTTTGCCCTTTCATTTACGAGAGTTTTATGTGCGGCAAACAGCGGCTTTCCTGTATTCTTACACAAAAGAAAGAAAGAACAAAAAAATAGAGTTTTACTCCACTCGCTAGGCTGAAAGTCATACACCACTTGTTGCCACAGCTAACGGCTTTCCTGTATTCTCACGCAAAAGGAAAATACGGATATTCCACTTGCTAGGCAGAAAGCCTTCTTGACAGTTCCATTTTAACGAGCAAATGGTTGAAAATAACAGTAGAAATATGGTCACCCAGAGGCAGCGTATAGGTACAATCTGTAGCGGAAAAGCACCATCCACACCATTCATGAAAGCTCGCAGCACCGCAAAAGTCAGTTATTAACATCTAGTCCGAGGACAGGGGGAAACGAAAGCAACAACAATAAGTATCCCTATATTCTCAGCTTCTAACAAAATCAGATGCAGGGATACACTTACAAAGAAGACCTTCCTGAAAAGCCAGGGGAAGAATACAACTCAAAACGAATTGTACAGCAAACTTAAAACTCTGAATGCAAAGAAGGCAGCATGATGCTATGGCCTGTGAGTAACAAGCATCATACCAACAAGGTAAACAAAAAAAATCATTTATTCCAATCAATAGGGAAGACATGCTCAATGCACACCAGATTGAAGAGCAACCTATTGCTGTACCACCTTCCAGACACGAATGCAAGCATCCTCACCGGCAGTCACCAGAGTATCATTGTCGACAAAGGTTAAACCATGAACTCCACCAAGATGTGCTCCCTTGATGGTGATGCGGCTGGCTGCTGGCTTGTCTATCTCATAGACAATCGCGCAGGTGTCTAGGGAGCCAGTGGCAACCAAACGGCTGTCAGGTGACCAGGCCACGGTGTTGATCCGAGCTGTGTGGTACAGCATGTTCTTCAGCTTGATCTGCTCAAGAAAAAAATATTTATAATATTAAACTTATCGCAATCCCAATAGACAACAACTGCTATGCAACTGAATGAAAAGACCCAAATGAAAATCGTACGAGGGGCACATAGCCTTCCACCTCTCCTTAGATAAAGAGCCTAACATATTTTCTATTTACTTTAGCAACTATTATATGGTTATGAAATCGTGATGAACAAAATTAATAATCAAGAGATAGCTATAATTCCAGTTCACGTGACACAACAAAGCACAGTAAGGTGTACCTAACCATGAGGAGTGTTTACCAAAAGAAATATCCGCACGGAGTCCAGCAAACTATAATGCGATGGAAAAAAACAACAAAAATGGCAGTGCAGGAGTATGAAGTTTTATGAATGAACTAAGTCACTAACAACAAACAAATAATGTGGACACTACGTAGTGCATTACTGGACATGTCCCAAACATAAACTCATAAGTAACAAGAAATTCGGGAGTCCAATATTCATTATTTAACAACTGAAAAAAGAACTAGTTGAAAACTGGCATTACCTCTCTACTTGCCCGATCCCACACAACAGCTTCCCTGTTGACATCAGCAGAAGCAAACATAGAAACATCTGGTGAATAATGTATGAAAGTAATAGCACCGCGGTGCTTCTCAAGCACAGCTTCTTCTGTAACTGTATCCCCATTGATGGAATATAATCGCAGTTTCCCATCTTGTGCACCCACAACAGCTTCAGTGCCATCAGGAGAAACAGAAGATGAAGTGATAGTATAATTGACTTTTGTTGTAGAAATAACTTTGGAGTTTTGCAGCAGTACGATCCCAGAATCTGTGGTAATCAGTGCAAATTCAGGTTTCTGAATTGCAAGGTTCAAAGCATTTGGCTGACCTCCTACATCAACTGACTCGGCATCTCCACACTGGTCTCCATTAAGAGGAATTCTGAACACCTGCTTTCGAGGGGAAACTGTAAATTGCCCATAGTAACTGATTCTAACCATGTTTCAACCATTAAAACAAAAAGGAAATATGACACTCGAAACTTAAACTCAATAGTTGATTTCATAAGTGTTAATAAGATAATACTTCAAAAACACACTTTCATTCTATTCTTCTCATGACAGGATTTAAAGTAAATTGCTAAACATCTAATTAGATACCTCTCATCGTGTCTTGACTAGAGATGCACTCATGTAAATATAGTCTTAAAGAATGATAGAGCTTGTAGCTATTTCAAGTTGCTACTATTTAGTGATAACTCACAGAAGGTTCATAGGTATTACTTGCACTTTCCGCCTAGCACTTTCCAAGTTTGATAATAATCAATTTTCAATAGTGAGATTTGTACATATTAGCCTCTTACAAAATTTCTCATATAAGCTAAAAAGCTAAGGCATGATACTAAATAAACCTAGCATATAAAAGCATACACACAAATTATCACCACCTTGGATTGAAACCTACAATACCATTACCATCAAGAGGAAGCAGTCGATCTTATTTGGATAGGTAAGGGTAAGCTAAAACCCTTCAAATTAGAAGGGTATTGGAAACAATTATAATGAAGGAACTAGTCTTATCACTGTTTATCCAAACAAGCCCCAGATAAAAAAAAATTGCGTTTATATCCTATTAAATATTCAGATAAACTCTAGGTATATGAACAGCCTGTTGATTTTTCTTACCTTATTATCATACCCTGAGGTAACAAGCTCTTCTTCTACTGCAGCAAAGCATTTGATCTGGGTATTGTTCTTGCGCATCAATCTTCCACCATATCCAACGCCCTGTATCCACCTCATGATGACACCATCATAACTTGTAGACAGTATAGTTCTTGGGCTACTTTGAGGAAACAAAACCAAAGAACTAATAGTCTTCAAATGTCCTGCAAACGTAACTGGTTCTTTGTCCAGATTACTTGCAGAGAACACATTAAGTGTCCCACCGAGAGAGACTGTCACGAGATGGTCATTCTGCCAGAGGCAGCCTACAAGCATGTCATCCACACCTCCCGTACCAGGACAAGCCAAAGTTCTATTCAATTTCCCACTTGCATCTTCCATGATATCCCATACTTTTGCAGTTTTATCAGCAGAAACAGTTAGAACCTAAATGCACCAATAAAAGAAGAGAAAACCATTAGAAGCGGATACACATCGCCAATCATATGAAGTTGCTTAGATAGACGTACAAGGGTTATCTGTGCCAAACATCCATTGCAAAGGGATGAAGGTGCTTAGATAGACATGCATGGGTTACGCGGACCAAATAACCCTTTTCACCAAATATCCATTGAAAAGGGACTAAAAGGCTTTAGTTCCATGCAATCTAGAAGTTGTGCAGACAATAATTCCATCTAGAGATGAGATGGTGCATATTCAAAGATTTTTTTGTAATATACAGGCTAGATAATTCTTATATCTCTGTTGAAAGAAAATACTATGATCCAATACCCTTATAGGTGGATCATGTTATACCATCAACAATGTTACATTTTGCCATTTTGGGAAGGGTGTTTTCTGAATTCATGTGTCATTCCTCAATCATGCCTAACAAAGAATTCTACATCGAACCCAAGACAATCTGGACACGCCATAAATAAGGACGTTAGTATTATGGTACAATAAAGAAAAACAGAGAACAAATGAAGAATTAATATAAAATTACTTGTTTACTGTCAAGACTCCAGCTAACAGCATATATGCTCCCTGTGTGACCGCCTTCAGCGGAAAGCTCTCCGATCTTTTCTCCAGTTTTGCCATCATATATCAAACCCTTCTTATCAGAACTCACAGTGATAAACTTACTTCCATCAGGAGAATACCGGATACAGTTAACAAAGTTCGAGTGATCCCTGAAATTCAGAGTGAACAGGGAAATGTGAAATATATCGCAAGAAGTGCTATAAGTAATTAATGTTACAAAATGATGCATGTACAACTAAAAGAAATGCTTGTGAAATAGCTAGTGAACATTATTCCTACAAAGCATGTCCAACAGGAATTACATTCTCCTTAAATGCATGGAGAGCAATTCTACGTACTCCAGTCATTCCACTGTATCAGCTTCAATTACCATACTGGAGCGTACAATCAGTTCACGACTACAGACATAAAGGTGTTGAAAACCTTAATGCTGCAAAAATCAAATTGCTACTCTACATAGCCCAAGAAGTAAAGATGAATGGAAAAAGACATTGCTATAGCATACAGGTGTTCAAAACAGATCCTGCAGTAATCAAAATCTGTGCTCAGGACATGTTGTCAGATTCCAATTGCTTTTTCTCTAATCGCTCAGCTTCATATATGCAAAGTCATAAAGATCACATAGTATTATCCAAAACAAGACAAAAAGAATTAAATAAAAAGGTAAAACTATATTGAGATAGGTTATATTGTAAGCAAATGCAGAACAGAAGTAATTCTGCCATTCTGGTAGATACCAGCCTCTGTCAAGACATGAATGCATGACTGATACAGAAGCAAATGAAGTTTTTGATTCACACAATTGATAACTAATGTAGTATGGTAAGACATATCATGTGAATATATCCAGTTCATTGCAAAACACAAGGAAGAACGAAGCAAACAAATATGCCAGAAGAGCAACAGCAGCACACTGTTAAGTAGGTCCACGAATCAGCAGTCATTACTGACCTTATGGAATGCTTGAATTTGAACGGTGGTCCTTCGTAAAAGTTAGCCAGAAAATCTTCACCACATGTAACGATGCGAAATGGCCGTGTTGGTTTAAAGTCGCAGCTCAGAACCCTCTTTGAGTGCCCGTCAAACTCACCAACCGTGCTGCCAGAATCCCACCTACATAATGCAGAGAACTTGAATAAGTATATAACAAGTCAAAACACACAAGACAAAATCGTTACGGCCCAAGCCTGTGCCTGTTCCTATGAGGAAGGATTTTTATACAATTAAGTATTATGTTGCACTAAATTCCAACCAAGTCATCATATTCAAACAAACAAAAATACATGCATAGTCTAACCTAAAACCAATTGACAATTATCCTTCTGGTCTGAGGAGGTTATACGAAATGAGACAAGGAACATATGGAAGTGTCAACTGTCAAGGACTAAAACTGATAGGCTCGGGAGTGGGGCTCAGCTCAGTTGGTCCACCCGCGTGGGTGCAAGGCTGGCGACCAGAGTTCGAATCCCGCGGGTTGCGTCTCTGGTAGAGTGCGGGACGGACCGGCCGGGATTTAAATCTCGATCCCCGTGCCACGTTCCTCGGGGTGGCAGGAGGCTAAGCCTCTGGTCTCTAAAACAGGAGGCTAAGCCTCTGGTCTCTAAAACTGATAGGCTCCAGTAGTCCGGTTTCACGTTCCAGTTTTGCTCAAAACAGTTTGATCGTGCAGAATCCATCAAAACAGCCAGATTTCATCAAATACCTCATCCAATTCACAAAAGCCCAAACAATTCATTTCCACCAGAAGAACTACTGGTGACGAAGGCTATTCCGTTATCCCTATTATAAAGCACTTAATAGAATCCACGCCCCAAACGACCTCATACTGCCAGATCACCAGGCAACGGCCAATCCCAATTCGAATCATTGAATGGTTGATATGTTCGCATCCGAATCCCGATCACAACCATCCCACAAAAAGGGAGGCGTCGTTGATTTTTCCCCCCTACCACTAAATCCTTCAAACGAGATCGAGGTGGAAGGGCAGGAAGAGCATCTACGGTTTCTACTCACACGAATGCGCGGACGAAGGACTTGCCCTTGCCGTCCCCGGAAACGACGATGCGGAGGCCATCGGGGGACCAGCGGAGGTCGTCGACGCGTCCCGATAGGGGGCGGAACTCGGCCTTGAGCGCGCGGTCGCCGTAGCGGCCCCAGACGCGGACGCAGCCGGAGGCGTCGGCGGAGGCGACCCACTCGCCGTTGGGGGAGAAGCGGGCGACGGTGGTGGGGTAGGCGTGGTCCTGGTAGGCCCAGGCGTCAAGGGGCGCGTCGAGGCGGCGGATGACGACGCTGCGGCCGGTGCAGTAGGCGATCGTGTCCGTCTTCGGGTCCCCGGCAAGGAGGATCCCACGGCCGCGCTCCGTCGCCGGCGAGCACGCGTACGTCTCCACCAGCTGCGCCATTTTTTTCCCTTCCCCTTTTTCTTCGCGTGATCTGAGGTCGCGACTCGCGAGACGGAACGGGAGCGGCGGAGTGGAGGCCGAGGTGGTTATACGGTTACCGGGGTGATCTGTGTGTACGAACGAATGTGTACCGTATAGCAATTCTATTGTTGTAAATGACAGGTGGGGCCGAGAGGAGTGGGCCCGCACGTCAGTGAGAGACAGGAAGTTCATGGAATGGGAATTGATTGGACTCGACACGATTTTGTCGAAAAATACAGATGCACTCAAAAGTGGCTAGCATGTGCCCCTCTTTTTTCAATAATTAAAATTATATGTTTCTGTACAAATCATTTAGCATGCAATGAAAGCTAAATGCAAGCATGATTGGTTGTGCTGATTGCTGAATGACTAGAATCATTCAATAATTTAATTTTGGGAAAGGAAATAGAGTCACATGAGAGTATAGTGGACTATATAAAAGGCACATGCATCAACTAGGTTGAGGCAAAAAAGGTTGATGACTTTGTTACATGGCTAAGATCTTTAATATAGCATGTCGCAATGAAGTTGCAACCGAAACGAGTGGCAACAATAAACATGTAATGGGCAACTCACGGGGCGTGAGGAAGCACTTTTTATAGCAACACTATAAATGGTGGTTTGAGCCCTTGGTTTGGTGCGTTTTATCCTAATAGTTTAACAAAGAGACAAATAATATGGAAGGATGTGACGTTTGTTTCATTCAGAAAAAAGATACTGTGATGTTTTTGCATTGCTGTGTTGTAGGTTATCTGGTCCTTGATGGAACTATCGAAGATGATAAATGCAGTAAGATTCTTGCTACTTTCCCAGCAATGAGTCTAGTATTTCTCTGCACTACAAACATGCTTGTTAGTTTGTTTCTATTTTTATGTTTGCGATATGGATACTTTTAGAAGTAGCTGAACGAAGCCTTGTATCAAAAGAAACACAGATCACATACTATCAAAAAAAAAGAAACACAAATCGTCTCTAGATTTTACTAAAGTGGAACCTTGGAACGGCCATTGCTTGATCTTTCCATTAAAGGATGGTGAGTTGGTAACATAAATTATGATTTTGTTTTCTATGTCGCTGGAATACGAGAATTGATTTCAGCATCTCACGTAATATTCAGCTATTTCTATCCTGCGTTCCACTTAGGGAAAAAGTGGTGAAAATGGGAGATTAAGAAGAAAAAAAAAGATAATTATCCATGGGCCAGGCCCGTATGCAAGTTCTCACCACCATCGACAAAAAACCATCACCATTAGCAAAAAAAAGGTAAAATCCGTCATCATCGGTCCAACGACTTCTTTCCCGTAATCCGAGGCCCTCCGCCGCTTTGGTTTGCGGCCTGCCACCTACGGGCTGCGGCGCGTCTTCGACTCTTCGTCTCTCTCTATCCCTTCCTTCTTCGTCAGACGTCGTGCTCGTTCCCCACCCGCCACCCTCTTCATCCGCCGGACACCAAGCCACCACGAACAGACCGGCACGGACTGATGTGACCACCACAGCGCCACCCGCCGCCAGAGAAACTCTCCAGCTGATTCCTGAAGCTACCAGGGAACCTAGGTAAGAATCGAGGGGGCTCTTATCTGGCTTCTACAAGCCAGATAGTGAAGATGGATTGGGCCCATCCAGCCCATCTTCGTCCCCCCATCATCTTTCTCAGCAAGCTGCATGATATGGACATCAATACTAACAATACATTCATGTCTACACAAGTACTTATTTCTGGTCCTATTACACGTGCTCGTACTCGTCAACTTAATCATTAGGTGAGTTCATTTTTGAATTTATGTCCATCATGTTTAGACCATGGAGACGCATGCACTCTTATTTTGATTAGGAAGCAAGGAGACGACCGAAAGGAAAACGGATTCGCGCAGGCTGAATTCAGACTGCGGAACAGCACCAATTTGTGACGGTCACCATGGTCGCATATGTACTCGGATTGGGGCTTTTCAAGTACTTCGTGGAAAGCTTATAAAGTATTCTTTCCAACAGATGCGGCATCAAGTCTATCTCTGCTTGGAGTCGGTCACAATCATCGATTTGTTGCCAACACCTTTTTTATGCTCACGGTGCTGTGTCGCCTTATTTTGGCCCAATGGGCCGTGTATCAAGTTGAGTCCATTACGGACGCGTCCTAGCGTTGGAGTACGACCCCAACACCCCTGTGGTCGTCCTCCCACGTCCTTATACCCCTTAGCCGCCACCAAGAACACTTGAGTTTTTGTTTAAATCAAGTTTAGCATTTGCTACTTGCTTGTGAGCGCGCGTGCTGGATCAGCCGCCCGTCTTCTTGTCTTCGGAACCCCACATCATTGCAGATTGAGTTTGAATCCTTCATCTACATCTGGTATATTCAGTACTTGTTTACTTGTTTTTGCTGGTTCTTCGATTGCTTGCAGGACGAGTGCCCTAGTGGCTGGGTGTCGCGCTCCACAAGATCGCGGCAGCCATTGAAGGTGGTGTATCGGTTGCTAAGATGAAGCGTCCTTGGAAGGCTGTAGTCGGGCCGTGAACGTTGCCTCCATCCTCAAATCGAGTTATCCCCCGTCTCTCGTCGAAAGATCGGGAATAAACCCTAGCAGGTTCACATCACTGCACCCCACCACTTCCGCTGTCGCGCCGACCGCCCACAAACCGCCGCCGCCCGCCTATCCCACCCTTCCTAACCTACCGGCCGTCTTCGCCCCGCCGCCGGCCACTGTGTTGCTTTGCCTCCATCACCGGATGCACCGCCACCACCGTCGGACCGCCGCCGCCGACCTCCTCCTCTATAGCCGTCGGCCATTGAAGCCCCGCCCCGGGAAACCTAGAAACCCTAACCCTAACCCCGCCGACCTCGACCACCATCCCGGCCGGTGCCGCCGGGCGCTCCCCCAACCTATCGCCCACTCCTCCGGATTCGACTCCTCAGCGGCGCCGGAGGCAGCGCACGACGGAGAGGAGGAAGAGGAGAGAAAGAAAAGAAGGTGATCAGACGGCCTCTATCTCGTGCACGAATCTTAAAGCATATGGAAGGCAAATAACTATCTAGCTACCGGAAGCCAGATAGAATTAGCGAAGGATTGACGCCCCCGCTCCCCCTCATTTTCATTTACGCCAATCCTCCATCCTAAAATAGCGGGCTCAAAGATAGTACAGAACTACCCTAAATTTTGGCAAAAAAATAGGTCCAACAAACTAATCCTAGCCCAACTTGGTCTCCTGACGCCTTACGCCTCCACCCCGCAGCCGCAGACCACACTCCTCGCCAGTCGCCTCCGCTCGACCCCGAGTCCCCTCACCGCCGCCGCCAGCCGCCCTCCCCTTCCTGGCTCCCCCGGCCCAAGCCCCCACTGGCGGCTCCACCAGCCGGCCACCGCCGGGCGCCGGCCGCACTCCCCTCCCCGGCTCCCCCTACTCCTGCGCCCTACTAGCGGCTCCACCTGCCGGCCGCCGGCCCAGTTGCACACCTGCGCCTTGCGCGGCCGCGCTGGCTGGAGGTCCAGGCTGCCGCGTGCCACCGCGGCTCCGCTCGTCGCCTCCCGCCGCGGCGTCGCCGTCCGCTGCCTCCTGCCCTGAGCAGTGGTCCCCGACGCGCAGCAGTACTGCAGCAGGCGCACGTACTACACGGCACGCGTCAGGGGCAGGGGCACGCCCAATAGCAATCAGCAAGACAACAGCGGCAAATCCACTTGTGTGTATTGTTCCTCTTTCTCTCTGCTCTATCTTAATTTCACTTCTGAATTCATACATTCAGTGATGAATTGGTGTGTCTTGCAACTCTTTATATTGTAATTTATTCGAGTTCCGAACCAATCTGTTGAATTGAACATATTATGCGACCCTTCTAACTATGTTATTGTAAATTTGGTTATTATATACTGTATTCTTATTGAATTGCTATTAGATTATACCGGATTGCGCTTTGAAATTTTTGACCAGGACTACCCTAGTTTCAAATCCTGGGTCCGCCATTCATGACACGATTTTCCTCCACTTTCAGTACCGATGTCAGGATCCCTCTTATCCATGGCTCGCCGCCTCGTCGCGCGCCACTTCCTCCCGCACCTGCGCCTGCAGGCGCCGCGGCCCCTGCCTATTCCATCGCCGGCTCTGGGCATGATTACGCGCTGTGTTGGCCCGTCGTCTTCTCCAGTTCTGGCGCCTCAAGGTGCTGGTTGTTCAAATTTGACCACTTCCACCTTCTTCCCTCTTTAACCTCGTGTGGTGATGAATCATGTGAGTTAGTGTGATGAGCACCAGTAGACGTATGCATCGTTGCCGCCACCTGCACCTGAAACTGCCTGCACATTACTTGGGTTTTCAATGGACTAATGTTGCTGATAATCATGTAGGGGAATAATTTTCACTAGAAATTCTAGCCTGCTGCCTTTCTTCATGGAAATCTATATTGCAGCGTTAGTCATGATCGTAGGGTTGTGAAATTCAATGAACAAGTGGTGCTCCAGATGCACTGAGTTGGAGAGGAAATTAGACCTCAGATTTTTCAATGGCTAGAAACAATTTTATAGTCTGATCTTTTTCTGTTTTCTTTTCTGCACATGCTTTTACTCTTTTTTACAAATTAAAAATCTGTAAAATGATGTTCTGCGTGTGAAATTGCCCCATAGTTTTTCTTCAAAAAGCAACTGTATTCTGTACAGAAAACCACCTAAACCCTAAACTCTAATCATGTAGTGGAAAATCAGTTTTGTTGAGTCTATTGATTGGGGCTTTATGCTTAGTTACTGTGTGCTCAGTGCATGCCGAAGTTATGTGGTTGGTTGCGTTGTGTTTACCTAATTTGGGAAAAGATGCTATACAACTGAAAGTCTGAAACTCTCACTCTAGACTGTACATTCCCTGTTGGGGAGAAAATGACTATGTATTTTTTTTAAGACAACAGAATGTTGGACTTATTTTCCAGGCAAGATGGAAAAAAGGTAACAGAACATATATATGCACATCACAAGTTTAAAATGGGGAATACGTCATTAATAAACCTCAGCACTTTCTTCCTTTCTGGCGAAATGGATTTACACTGCTTGTAGTATATCAATTACCTGCGCTTGTAAGTTATTCGGTAGTGCATTTTTCCCTGCTCTATTTCTTTTGAAGTACTGGGTGGTTGATGCATAGAGATAGCACATATGTGCGCAATGCGTTATAAAATTCAGGAGCTTATAATATTGCCATTCATTGGCCATTACATATGCTCCACAGCTCCAGAAGGTAAGGAATTTGTTTGAAATCTTCCAGTGCTTCAGTTAAAGAATGATAACTTGCCAAATGGTAAATTGATTTAATAAAAGGAGCATTAGATTATATTAAGGTGGCTGTAGAGGCAACTAATAGATATTTCATATTTGATCAGTCTAGAATAGTGTAGTTTTGGTGTCAATGGATGAATGAACCTTTGAGGAGTATAATTTATACTGAAGGGATCTTCTTTGTCCAGGAACACGATACTTTGCCGACAATCGCTCACACTACGATCTGTTTGGTAAAAGAAGACCGGGGGATGGAGAGTTCAGAAAAGCTTGGCAAGAGGATGTTGATGAGGAGGACTGCCTGTGGACAGGTAGTGAAGATGATGAGGAGGAAGAGAGTGATACAAAATTGGAGAGGGAAATTAAGAAAGTAAAGAGGCAAGCCAAGGAAAATGCAAATCTTATTGATGCTGATGACAGTGATGAGTTAAGAAGCATATGCCCTGAGAGTGATGAAGACGATATGACTCTCTGGAGTGGCAGTGAAGACGATGATGACGATGATATTCCCTCCGAGGCACATCCCAGTGAACGCAGCGATTCATATATTGATAAGGTGTTTGAATTTGATGAGTCACCAAAGTACCGCACAATTTCAGAGCTGTTGAAAGCGGAGAATGAACCACCAGAGCTGTCTCCAGGAAAGCAAGCAAGAAAACTTGCCGTAGAAAATGCTCTTAAGAAGTTGAAGAAAGGCCCTGATGGACGCTACATTAACGTATTTGATGTTGTCACTGATATAGATATCCTTATTGGAGCATTTGAGAATATTGTTTCAGGACCAGAATATGCAGAGCTGCGGGAGGGTGGACCAAAAAAGCTCAATATACAGTTCTTTAAGGATATACAAGCGCGCATGAGGGACCCAAATTTCAAGTTTTCTCCAGAGTTGAAGTTAAAACCAAAGAGTAAGTTAGTGTCTAGGAAAAAGTGGCAGAAAGCAAAAGCAAGGAAGAGGAAAAATGACAGACGTTGAGCTGACATCGTACATTGTAGTGTATTCATCTTTTTTTTCCTATCATCTGAATGCTTTCTTCAGATGGTAGATGTATTATCTGTAGTGTATGGCAGAAGCACTTACAAATACCATATATGTTCGTATCATTCCCATTTGATGTCTGTTCTGCTTGGCGATTTAGAGAAGTTCTGGATTGCGTAGTCTATCCAAGTTCAGTAAGAAGGAGGGAGTGATTGTCCATTCACACCAGTGATGCGAGTTTAGTCTGCAACTCATGTCAAACTTGAAGTTTCTCTATTCTCTTCACTCTTCAACACATGACTGTCTTGATGTTGTCAATCGTTTTTTTATGGATTGGAACATGGGAGGAAATGATACGCTCAAATTGTTGATTTTTTATAGCTTCTCTTGCATTTGACACGAATAACTAATGTCCTTCGAAAGCCTCACAAGGTATGTTAGTGGGATCAACTATAGTATTACAGTGACAGATTTATCAGTAACCTTTGTGGTAGTACTTGCTGACTTGGTGTTGGTTGACTGAGGAAGTGAGGATTATGGAGGTCAGGCTTTACATTGCAGACTTGTATAACCTACTAGCTATCTACATCTCTCCCTTCTGTTGCATTACAAACTATCTGTTTATCTTCCATAATAGTTCCATGGATGTAAATTTGTTTCTTCGTATTGTTTGAGTGCACTTGTGCAGATGCATGCAAATGAGCAGAATTATATTTACATCTCGTTGTTTACTTCTGTATTATGCAATGATATCTTTTTCTCAATATATTATGTTTGTTTGGTCTTTCATAAACATTAATATTAAGATTATGTCAAAACCAATTGAAACCATCCTTACAATGTTTACCATCCAGGTGTGACCTGTAACTGGCTAGACTTCAGTGACTTGTTTCCGGACTTGTTTCAAACTGACTGGTTACCACTGGGTTTTTGGCCTTTCTATTTGTCCCATGTAGTACGCTTATGCTCTAGGAAGATCATACAATAATTGTCGATCCTATGGCAAACAACATTTTTTTTGGATGTTTGGTCACTGAAATATGATCTATGGTTACCCATTTTATTTGTAATCCATATAATAGATTATTACTAATGTAATTGTCGTGTAAAGACTAATGCTGTCATTCCACTAACCTGTTTTTTGATAAATTGGAGATTCAGCCTGCATATTGAAAAGTTTAATTTGTTCTAGAGCAATCCATGGTCGCTAAACCCTGCATATCATGCTGGCTGGATCTGATTCTTGTGCCAACCACAACTGAGCACAAAACTAAGCTAGCCAAAGGTTACAGATTTGCATCAAAATATTGTGCCAACAAAGCCATCAAACTTTTGGTGTGGCATGGCATCCTTTATTTTGTACCACCTAGCACAAGGGTTTATTATGAGAAGTTGCGATGTTAGCATAAAGGTTTGAAAAACGATTGCTTGTTGTATATTTGATCTGGAGTGCTTGGGACTATGAAAGTGTGTCATGCAAATAATTTACCTTCTTTTGTTCACTTCTCCTTTTCAGGAAGATCAAAGGAAAGGAAGCTTCTTGCTGGATCATGCAGGTGAGCTTCTTGTTGCTGTACTTTAGTTAATCTTTACTTTATTACCCATCTCGCCTCAATTATAGCTCTGCTCATATTTAATTGCTGCCGAGCAGAATTATAAGATTCACTGTGCTAGTTTCTTATCTGGAAGCATGGGTGACGGATCAATATTAAAGTTCTTGAACCTGTTGCTACTGCTGAAACGCTATTAGTCGGTCTGAAAAGCATCCACTTCTGAAGTTAAAAGCATCCACTCCTGAAGTTTCCCTTTGAGTATTGTAGTTGGCTGGCTCCACAACCTAATGATCCATTGTAGGCTTTCAGACTTCTTTCATTGGGAACATAAAGTTTCATCTTCCACTTTTACTCACATAAAGCTAAACCAAAAGTATACAATAAGTCGGCGAACAAATAGTGTACAGCAAGGATTCATCTATGGTTTTTAATTGACAAAAAGGCAAGTTACTTTGAACCCAGGAGATCTGTTTATTCGCGCTTTCTTCAAAATAAGGTATGTACCCCTGAAACTGCAAATCATTCTTTTATGTTTATTTATAAAAGGATTTTGTATTGTTGAAGCTTTGTTCTGAGTTTTAACTGAGCTTCTTTAGAATTCCAGTTGTTCATTGGTAATATAGTAATATTTCGAGTCATGGTAATGACTTACCGGAAGTGAGTTATGGTAACTGATCTTCTTTAGAACAGTGCTATCGCTTAAAATTTTCAGAAATGACACGACCTCAGCAGCTGCTTTTACAGTTAAGGTCCCCATACTGCTTAAACTGCCCAAATTCCGAAGTTCCACTAATATACAACTGGAAACATCACCCAAATACCAAAGCTCTGAATCAAAAGGTTGGCATGTCTGTTGAGGTGAATGTTGCATTCCAGAGAGAATCTCATCACCTCTCCCAATGGTTCTCTGCTCGCTTGTTCATCTCGCAGGGGCCAAGTTTTCTTGGTAGTTGCAAGCACCATTTCACTGTGCTTCACTCCTGCAGGTCAAAAAATCATGGTGCCCCTGCTCAGGCCTTGCCGTCACAGACAGAGCTCCCTCTTTCTTGAACAAATTTGTTTTTTTCCTTTAAATGCTTCCCCCGTCATCATAATCCCTTGTACTAAAAGCAAGCATCAATTTTATTCTAGTTATATACCAAAGCTGCTTGATAAAGTCTAAAGATGATCGTTTGTGTTTATAGTTTGCTGTGCATGGCTTTCCATACCCTCAGCTGTGTTCCAGCTTTTGTCCACTGCTCCCTGTGTTCTGGTCCCTCAGTCCTCACTGCCAAGCTCGCTGAGAGGTCTGCTGTACATGCCTCAGCCTCACATGGCTGTTGGAGTACCTCTCTCTTACACACACAATGTGCATGTGTGTGCAAGGGAGAGATGTTGACTGAAATGGAGAAAAGCCTCATCTCAACTACACTAGCATGATGTACTGGCTGCTTTAGTGTCTCTCTCAGCCTTTTCTGTTGGGGAAAAACCACTTTTCCACAAAGCTAGTGTGTTGGGTATCAATACGGCAAGGGGCACGTAGCCCTAGTTACATTCCTGACGGAAAGAAAACTGGGTGGTGATCCAGATTTGGCTTGTTTGGTGGCCGCATATGTCTTTGTCCTTGGCCATTTCACTTCAACCATTCAGGACCATTAGTTTGGTGGAAAATCGATCTACTAATTTATGCATACTTGTTGGGTCAATGTGATTGTTACCGTGCATATTTATTTTTTCGCTGAAATAAGCTGCATACCTGCATCCTAATTCTTGTTCTGCGAGGGATAGATCTCATGTACTTTTGGACTCCTAATAGAATTCCTCTGTGATCCTATTTGGACTCTATCCTGTAATTCTAGTAGGACTCCTACCTTGTAACCAACTAGTAATCTGTCCCTGGGATATATAAAGGAGTGCAGGCAACTCAACTACCTAGATCAACATAGCAGCTAACAGGCAACTCAACATCCAAGCGCAGGACGCAATATACAATACCTCAAACAGGACATAGGGTATTACACTATTTTGACAGTCTGAACCTGTCTAAATTTGTGTCTTGTCTCCTCGCTTTTACCTTCAAGTTTCAGATACGACGATTTCTCACAAAATAATCTCCTATTGATATCTTATATCGAGGTTGGTGGTAAAAACACGGACTCCGTACTTCCATCCGTGCACTTCAACTCCAATAGTCCAGTTTATGTGTTTCCTTTTCCTGCAGGTTAATCTGCACCTTACAGGTTCAGCTGCTGTTGCATTGCACTATCCATCAAGATCTTGCATTGAGTTGACCATCATTGCTACTGCAGCCGTGCAGGCGGGGGTGCCGCACGCCCCCTGCAAGTGTTTGCAATATTATACACACATCAACCATTCCACCCATTTAGGGAAGAATAAACAAGCCATATGTCTGCCAACCTCCCCTTCCCGAGAATCCTATACATTCTTTATACATGTGAAGTGGGGAAACTGCCTACTGTATGCACCACAAAAGTATTGCCTTTTGCAGTTCGTGCAGTTAGCTAACTGTACTTGAAAACTGGATAAACTGTGCACTAAAAGTCCATGGAATTCTTAAGAATATATATACAGGGACAGGTAGGTTTGTGCATTCCACCTTTTGTGCCATGCTCACCTCAGTCACAAAGATTCCATTTGTAGTATAATACTGGGAAGTCGAACTTACCAGGACCTTTAGAATAACAATCTTAGTACCAGCGTTTCTATTTCTTTTATCTCAACAGTTATCAATTGTCTATATGTCTGGGTGCATTTTATGGTATCTGTACTGTAGTCTGCCAAAAGTGGTAAGAAGGACTGATGAGAAATCAGAATTTATTTTCGTTAGGGACCAATGAAGTGAGCCACAACCATTATGATGCGCATTCATTTTCAGCCACCTTTACCAGCATACACTTTCATCATGGAATTTGATCATGGTTGGCATCTTTGGGTTCCGCAGGCTCACAGCTTTATTTCTTTGCAAGGAAAACTGCATCCAGTGTTACATGTTTGCAACCTTCCCCTTTTGGTTCTTGAAATCCATTTGCAATATGTATGTCTATTCTCCTAATATTTTCAACCTTAAAACGCTACAATGGGAAATTGTGCTGCCTAAAGTATGGTGTCAGGCCTTAAAACTCACAAGTCATCTATGCTTAATTAGCCAGTTATTCTTTAATTTCTCCTCACATGGCACGCTCACCAGCTCCACTCCAATGCTATGACCATCTGTAGGGTGGTGCGGGACAAATTCTGCCTGTAATACATCACCCCCGATGTTTGACTGCTAACAGTTGTTCAACCTCTCCACTGTTAGTCTGATGCCATGATCACCGATCACATGCCACAGGATACAAGTCCACACCAGATATACAATATACAAATTATAGCAAGCCAGTCAGGGCAAAGCACTAGGCAGTAAAAGGTATTACATTACACTGTTTGATCACCCTCTCAAGTTGCCCCTACTTTCAACAGCACATCTAAGTCAACACCATGATTCATTCTTGATACAGGCGAAACCATAAGAGCAGAAAAATAATGAAAGGAAAAAAAAGAAAAGAAAAGGTAGCAGGACTGCATCACAATTAACCATCCTTCATCAACAACCTCTAGATTCTAGCAACATCCCTACATGACAACACATCCCTTGGTGTTCTCATCACTGAACATGGTCTCCACATCCCCATTGCTGGCCGGGTAACCAGCGCTGCCAGGATGGGGATGGTGGTAGTAGTTGTAAGGGTTGTAGTAGCCAGTGTAGGGGCTGATCTGGGGAGAGGAGTGGTACATCATCTGCGGCTGCTGCTGGGGCTGATGCATCATCATCATGTTGCTGTTCAGGCCCCTTAAATTGTTCATCATCGCCGCCGTCGCTGCTGGGTGATGATGGTACCCCTGCATGCTCGCCATGAGGTTGTTGCTCTGCTGCTGCTGGAGGTGGTGCTGTTGCTGAAGACCTCCATAGCCGCCAGCAGCATAGGACGGATGGTTGAAGCCTGTGTAGCCTTGGAAGCCAGGGGCGGCATTGCCCGCTCCCAGGCCATGGCTCAGGCCCAGCATGCCAGACATGGCACCAGTGTTCCTCTGGGCACCATTGGCCATCTTGGCGTTTGCCGCTGCCGCCATATTGATCACATTCGCATTCTTCTGGTTCTGGACGCCACCACCCATCTTGGCATTTGCCGCTGCCATGTTGATCACATTCGCATTCTTCTGGTTCGGGTGGTGATTGGCTCCGCCGCCTCCAGCGCCGTTACCTTTCTTGCCATTGTTATGGTTATTGTTGACAGCCACATTGTTGACGTTCTTGTTCTGGTTCTGGTGGTGGTTATTGCTGTGGAACCCGAGCTGGCTCATCTTGTCCCCGAGGAAGCGGAGCTCCTCCTCATAGTCATCATCGAACTCGTCATCCTCATCATCATAAAGGTCATCATCCTCGGAGCTGAGGTCAGGGAGCTGGTGCTTGTTGTTGTGCTGGCTCTTGAACGCCTTGAGGCCCTGCATGAGGCTTCCAACCCCTCCCCCCTGCTTGCCCTGGTCCTTCTGACCGCCACTGTTGTTCTTGTTGTTGTGGCCGTCCTTGCTCAGATTGGCACCTTGCTTCTGCTGCTGCTGGTGCTGGTGGTTCTGCTGGTGCTGGTGGTTCTGCTGGTGCTGGTGGTTCTGCTGCTGCTTCTGCTGGTTATTGCCCTTGTGGCCCTGGTTGCCGCCGCCCTTCTGCTGCGACCACAGCTCGGCGTGCTTGCCGCCTCTGGTGAGCTTCCGGATCAAGGTCTCCGCGTCCACGTCCCCCGTCACCAAGACCTTGTGGTTGTCCACATCGATGGCCACCGAGTACACGCCTGCATGAGATGCAACAGAGATGGTTCACAGGCGGCTCGTGAGCCACGGTAAATTACCAAGTACTGGTCACCTATTACGTTATAGGGATCACAAGATGTGTGGCTTGTGCGGTGAGCCACAAGTGGGGTTGCGATCCAGAGTCTTTTCATGTCACATATTTGAAAGATTGGCAGGAAATTTCACCTCAACCTGAGGTAAAACTCCAGGGCCTATTTACCACAGTTATCGGTAAAATGCACATCAGCTCAAGCTGGTGAAGTGGCAAGCAAGGTTTTAATCAGTTGTGTTCTTTGTTTTTCTCCAAACTACAATACTAGCAGGAAATGATTTTGGTCTGAACATTATGTGCGAGGTACATGAAAAGCCGGGATTTCTTGTCGTGTCAACGCATTGAGCAAGACACAGGGTGGTGCTTTCAGTTGCAAGTGGACAAAGTCTTCAGTTTTTAATGCAGGACAGAAAAACGAAAGAAAGAAAGATAATTTCCAGAAAAGTGCTTGTGTCAAGAAAAAGGGAGAACTGAAAAACAAGTACCTACAATTTCTTCAAAAAAAAAAACAAGTACCTACCACCAGCTTAGAGCGAGCGAGCGCTCTTCTGCAGGAGGCCGAGAAATGGGCACGGCGAAACAGCAAAGCTGAGGGTGTGCATGTGAGAGAGTGGAGGGGAGGAGTACCTTCAATCTTCTGAAGCAGCTTCTTGACCTTGTGCTTGCACCCGTCGCAGTGTATGTTCACCCTCAGTACATGGTTCTGCGAGAAGGAAGAAGCAAGGCAAAGACCCAAGAACAGTTCGGTCAGCTCTCACTCGAGAAGCCACATGTTGGCATGAGAAATAGAGGAATGGGAGAAGGGAGGGAGGGGGAAAGAGACCTGGATCTTGACCAGCTTGAACTCCTCATCTTTGGTCATTCTGTCCGCGCGGGGCACTGCTCGCGAGTCGCTGCACCGTCCACAGAGATTGCTCTGGCTGCCTGGAGGAGGAGGAGAGGAGGACGGAGGAGGAGGAGGCTGGAGGCCTGGGGCTGCAGCCGAGCTCGCAGCAGCAGCGGTGGCTCAGTGGAGGAGTGGGGGAGGAGTGATGGTGGTGGTGGTGGTTCTTGTTGTGCCGTTGCGGTGCAGGAGAAGCCACCCCTACTCACTTCCCTCCCGCATTTAAGAATGGGAGGCCGGCCGGGCTGGTTGGCTCCTCCCCTGCTCGGTCAGACGGCGACGGTCACTCCTCTACCGCTCGCTCTCGCTCTCCTGGGGGCCAGGGGTCGGTCCTGCCACTTCTATATATCTCACTGACCTTCACCCTCCCTCCCGCACCCCCACCCACATGGCCCGGCCTGGCCTTCTCCTCCCTCACCCTCACGCCCTCCCTGCCCTGGCCCCACCGCCGGGGGTAGAAAATATCGCAGGCCATTCCACTGTCTCTCCTTCTCTCCTCCCGCTGGAATAGAATAGCGCGGTAAAATATCGCAGGCCATTCCTTTGTAGCCCCTCCAGGACATTGTCTCGCGCGAGGGTCAGACTCCAGAGCGCGCGTGCGATTTGCAGGCTAATTCATCATTAGGGACCCCCCTGCATAATATAATATTATTATATACCCGCCTGGAAATTCCAAGTACACTACTACCTTTCAGGGGATGGGGAGGGGGGGTGCGAACTGCGAAGTGGCCATCGAGGAGGGAGGAAATTGCGAGCGTGCCACGTACCACCACCAGCGCACAGCTTCTCCCGCTGCTGCTCTCTGTTCGCGTCGCGAGCGCTCTTCCCTTCCCCTCCCTCGCGAGGCTCGATGCAGAGGGGGGGCATGGGCCGGTGGGCGCATGGCAAACCCTTCAGAGGAGAGCCCAGGGAGCGACGAGGGTGACGTGGTCCTCGGCTTGCCGCCGTGTCTCCGCGTGTGTGCGTGATGGGAGGGAGGCCTGCGCCTGCGCGTCGGAGTTTGGGCTCCCGCAGCAAAAACCAAAAGTATACCGCTGCCTGTATCCGAAAAGCGAGGCCAAGGAGGAGGGAGCGCGGAGCACCACGGCCCAGCGAACGAAAATATTATTTTATCGTTTGCTGTGGTTTTAACGTTTTTCCCCTTCAGCATTTTTTTTTGAAAGATACAGCATTTTTCAGCTGCAAGTGTTGCAAACAGTAGCAGTCTCTGGCGCTCTCTGACTAGCTTCCGGTGAAGAAGAACACGCTACAGCGGTTGCCATAGCTGCAGGCTTTATGCTCGCCGTGGATGAGAAGATGGTGCTAGTACAGCAGTACTACCATTTACATTTAGGTAGGGTGTTACTTCTGCTAAACGTATTGTACGGTATACCAAGATTTTCTAGCATGTGTTGTGATGTGAGCAGCCAGCCGCTGCCCAATCTTCTTCAGACTCGTGCCATCGTCCTCGAGGAAAACCGTACTCCAAATCGATGCCGCTGCATGTACAGAAAGCAAAAAAGACAAGCCAATAACCATGGCGCTCCTCTCGCGTTGCTGCATTTTCCATAAATTGCATGTTGCCGCGTACAGTACGCGATTTATTGGAGGTACGCGCTACGCAGCCATGCAATGCAAGGTCGTCCCGTCCGCACCGCACGACGGCAACAGTGGAGAACAGGGCGCACGTACGCCGGGGGATACTAACGTGGCCCCACGTGTCGGCCGCGGAACAGTCGCCGTGCCTCGCAGCTCACTGTTTGGGTGCAGTGAGCTTTGCATGGAGAGTACAGAGTGAGAAGAGGTGGAGGGAGAGCAGGTGGGCGATGGGGACGTTTAATACCGAGAGGGGATTTGGACAGCCGGTGCTCCAGCGAGGCGAGGAGGAGGGGGAAGAAGGGGGCGGAGGAATTGAAAGCTGGGAGGCAGAAGCCAGCGAACAGCGACGCGACGATGACCTCCGCTGTCCGCTCGCCCCAGTCCCCGGTGGCGCCCGCGGGCACGACGCCGCTGCTGCACGTAGATCTTTGCTTCACGCTACTGAAGATGCAGGCAGGGCCGCAGGGGGTTCAGGCCTCAGGAGTCATGACTGCCACTGCCTTGCCCAGCCCAGCAAGGATCTGCTCATCTGCATCGCATCGATCGTGCCTCGGAGATCGATCTCCCGATGCATCTGCGCCCGCCGGTGAACTCGCGGTAAATGCTCTGGGTCTGGGGAGTCGTAAAACGAAACCGAACGTGATCCGCGCCGCTGTACCGCGCTGAACCGTAGATTCTCGGCAGCAGCTGCTGGCCGCTGCTGCCTTGGTTTGCGAAAGATTTCTGTGCAGATAGATGCGCAGCAAGGAAGGAATTGCACACAGGCACTTGAGTTTCTGGTGAGAATTCGATGCGGATCCCCAGCGCAGCCCTCGATCCTCCACTTTTGCTGCGCAACTGTTTGCTCAAAAAAAAAAAACTGTTCCCTCCAGTTTTTCTGAAGCAGATAACTGTCTCCTCCAGTGAAGGTTGCCAGGTGTACAACCCTACACTCATCGCAGAACCATGCCACTTCGCTCCACTCCAATGCATGCGTGATGCGTGCATGCGCAAAGGCGACTAGGCGAGGCCGTGACGGCTGGGAGCCTAGGAGTGGATGAGGGCGGCATGGGCGCCGCGCCGGCCGCACTGCTCCGGCACTGGCGCCACAGCGGCGTGCCGGCGATCCAAACTCCTTGATCAGCCAGCCGCTCCTCCTGTTCCTGGCTGCAGCCTCGACCTGCATCGATCGGCAGTGCCCTGCTCCCTCCAACGGGTAAAAGGGCGCAGCGGCGGCAGCCGGCAGGAGCCCACCAGGAGCCCTGGGACCCCTCGCCGGCCGCGCTTCCAATGACGGCTAGCTGTCGTCCGTGTCCTCGCGCCGCGCAGCCACCGGCCGTCGCCGACGCGGCTGCCTGCCGCCCTTTGCGCGTGCACTGGCCTGCCCCTCCCGGGGCGGTGAAAGCCGACGGAGGGGAGGGTAAAAGCGAGCGGGGGAACGGCCCTGGATGGATGGGGAGCGAGCGAGAGGGACGTGCGGTGTGTGCAGCGTAGGGCCCGTGACAGCACCCAACAGCGAGCGAGCGAGTTCGTGCTGGATTTCAGGGCTCGCCCTTGGCGTCTCCCCGTTGGCCGCGCCATTTCTCGCGCCCGCACAAGCGCGTGCCGACACGGCCTGCCTCCGGGCCGGTTTCGCCGTGCAGGCGGGGTGAGGGCGAGCCAACAGTTGGGCAGAGGGCTGTTCCCCCGTGGTACGGCGCGGCGGGGCAACCGCAAACGGCTTCTCGTCATCCCCCTGTTCGCCCCCCCCCCCCCCCCCCCCCCCCACCCCCCCCCCCACACACACACAGAATGTCGTCCGTGACAACGCGTGCCATGGATGGTTGGTAACCCCTGGTGTTAATCAGTTAATGTTTTTGATCAGAGGAAAAGGCTCCTGTTTTCTGGGTTCAGTTGGCTAGTCGACTGCAGAGGTGATGTATGATTCAACCTGCAGGAAGCCAGCAATCACTTTCACCACCGGGCACGGGCAGCTAGCTGGTTCTCTGAACTTGGTTGCCGGATTGATTTCTTTTTTTGAAGAAACCCGGATTGATTTCTTGTCCGGTTGCCGGGGAGTTGAAGGTGATTTGAAAGGGTCGCAGTTGCAGAGTTGGAGTGTCGATCTGGGACGCCGGGAAGGCAGGTGAGCGTTGAGCGTGCGAGAGTGGGAGTGGTTAATGTGCCTGGGTCCTGTTGAAAAGACGCAACAGTGAGCATGCCTGCCTGCTGCGCGAAGCTGAGCGCGCTCGTTTCGTTTCCATTGGCGCGTACTATAACGGCAGTCCCGTCCGTGCTGTTGATGGGATGGATTGCTGAGGTTCTAGATGTCGTGCTTGGATCGATCCCCTCTGATCCGTGATCTCTCAGTGTCGATGTGACCGAGGGTCTCGGCTTAGCTGAGGATAAAACGATTCAGACGAAGCATCATACGTGCCCGTCGTGCACAATCGTCAGTCAATCAGAGAGACAGCAAGTACCGCGAGCTCGCCCCCAGTAGTAGCGTGTCCGCAGCCTGAAGTGAGCAGAGCAGATATACAGTGAGCTCAGCCCCGAAAAGTGGCACTGCCCTGCCCAGTGCCCACATGGAGATGAGAGGCAGATGCCGCACGCAACACGTGCAGCACCCTAGGCTCCAGCAACATTCATACGGACGTCACGTTCGCATCGGTAGGAGCGTGGGCGTCCCTGCGAGTCTGCGAGGGCGTGTGTAGGCTACGTTTTTTGGTGTTCTCCCGGACTCCTAGTAGACCCTGTTCTAACGAATTTTTTGGAGTTGGTTGGCCAAGTAGAGAGTCACTGCTAGAGGAGTAGTTACAAGATTGGAGTCCTGGCGATTGAGGGGAAAAAAACTTGCAATCCAGGCCACTGTCATTTTGGAAGGCAAGAACGTGCTTAGCATCACCATGGGCGGTAATCTGTTCCCCATTTTGGACCTTGAAAAACATATCTAGGTGGAATGTACACGGAAACCGTGAGAAATGTCACTCAATTCTTGGAGCAATGCCTTTCAAAAAAAAAACTTGGAGCAATGCAAAGCAAGTTTCGCTGGCCTAGGCCGTAGGCCGTAGCCATTCCCATCCGTGACAGCTGACGCCGCGTCTGCCTCTCTAGCGCCCTGTAGCAACTAGCAAGCAAACCAAAAGGACTTGAGAGATCTCGGCCATGCCCAGGTCTTTTCGACACAGTTACGACGTGCAGGTGCAGCGCCCCTCGCAGGGCCGCGGTACGAAGAAAGAAACCGACGCCCCTGCTGCCTGCCTGCGCCGCGCCGCGCCGCACGAACCTGGCTCGGCGTGGCGTGGCGCTGTCGACCGAGCGGTCACTCACTCATGGCCGCCCCCGTCGAACACACGTCGTGCTACTGTGTCTGTACTTGCCTCGTGTGTGATTGCAACAGCACGGCAGGATGCGACGACGCCGGCGACGACATGCGTATGCGTCCGTGGCCGGGTCGACGGGACGGCGGCGGCGACATGCGTACGCGTACGTGCGTGCGGCGCGCCCGTATCGACGGGACGGCGACGACGACGCGCGCCCCTGTTGTGCGCGTACAGGCCGGTGAGGTCACGGAGGAAGGCGGTGCGTGTGGGCGCCGGGCAGGTCTCTGTCCTTGTGCCGGGCGGGTGGTAGTAGCTAGTAGGAGCACGCCGGCCGTAGGAGTAGGAAGGTGGGTGGGGAGATGGAGGTGGCTTGGCTAGCAGTAGCATTGAGAGTTGAGACGCACTGTTCGGTGCTAGTATAGGAGTATACTAGATAGGCTTTGTGGCTTGTGCACGCAGGCGTGCCGGCCGGCGAGCGCGTCGGCGTCGCCGTTGCTTTCTTTCCTCTCCGGCTCTCCCTCGCGCCTTTCGCTTTCGGTGCGCGACGCGACGGCCGGCCGGCCGGGCGTTCGCGATTGGGTGGCGGGCGGCCCCCGCGACGTCATGATGCGGTCAAATCCAATCCAACCGGCAACCGTCAAGGAGCGCGCCCCGCCACCGCTAGCTTTTCCAATGGCGACTGGCGAGGCAGGCAGCCCGCAGGCACGGCTATGCTATTGCGGTAGCCGGCAGGGATGCGCCCGGGTGGCATGCGTGCTTTTGGCCGGCATCATGGCAGCAAGAGCGAGCGAGCGGCTGCAGGTTGCCGGCGTTAAAAGGCGGGCGCGTTCATGACCTGAGCCAGCGGCCGGCGAGGCGGTGACGCAAGCAATATTCGGTTGGGGGCCGCCGATCAGCCGGGCCGGGGGGAGGCGGCCACTTGGATCACACCTCGTCTGCTGGATCCGTTGGCACCAGGTCACATGTCAGGTGGCCTAATTCGAAGCTGGCCTTGGCATCCCGGTGAGCAAAGGAAACCGCACGGCCCATCAGGATGCTGGCCGGCGTTTTTGGGCTTCGAAGCGAGTGGGCGCCCTGGCAAGCTGGGCCAACCACGCGGCACACCCCCCACCTAATTTGACGAAGCCTAAAAAAACATCCACCAGGTGAGCACTGAACAGCGCACCAAGCACAGCAGGGAAAGGAACCGCGTAAAAGTCTGTGAGCACAACTTCAGTCCATTTTCAACACGATTCATCTTATTCGATCACTAAACTCTTTAATGACGATACTTTTGCAGCGGCTAAGCAAAAAAACAATTGTATTTGAAACAAAGCATAGTACTTAGTACGAGATAACTGGATCATACTGCTACCTGACACGAGAACATGTGAGGTGCCTAAACATATCCTGCTTGAAACCCACCCAATGACCAAAAAAAAAAATCCCAAACGCGACACCAAGACAGAGACCCCATAGTGAACGGCAACGGCTGGGCACTACACGTTCAGGTGGCAAAGGTCCACGGCTGGACGCTACACGTTCACGTGGCAAAGGTCCCATCAGTGACCAGCCAATCACGGGCTATCACCGTCGTCATCCTCGTCGCTCTGGGCGTAGCTACTGTCGTCCGGGTCATCTTCTTCATCAAAATCATCCACATCAAGGCTATGGATGTTGATCGTGAGCACGACGCCAGCGTGGTCAGGTGCTCCCGAGACCTTGGGGACAAGACAGATGTATCTCGGCGGCCAACCAAACTCCAACGGAGACCACGCGGTGCCGCGGTGGCGCGTGGAGCACGAGAAAGACACCGAGCAACAGGCCACCTTACGGTGCCGGACGCGGCAGATGGAGACGGCGCGCCCGGGCGGCCCCGCCGCCGACTGCACGCTCACAAGGAGGAGCTGCCCGTCCTTGCAATGGAGCACGTGCGTACCTGGCTCGGCGACGCGCAGGTCGAAGGGCACCCGGTACCAGAACGCCGTCGACGGCCACTTGTGGTGGCCGGTGAGGTGGTCCAGGAGCTCCACCGCCGTCCCGGCGAAGCCGCAGCTGGGCTCCGGGCATTCGCACGGCGCGTAGGGACACTTCGACCTGTGGCGCAGGCTGTCGTAGTAGACGGTCTTCTCGCTCTCGGTGCACCCGGGGCCGCAGTCGACGAGGATGGACTGGACGGCGCGCTCCATGCCGTGGCTGCGCGCGAGGGTGCCGGAACTTTCAGAGGTGAACCAACACTTCCCTTCAGGCAGCCTGTCGCGGCAGGACGAGCAGAAGAAGTGCCCGTCGGAACACTAAAAGGAAACACACAGCGCAAAGCCAGCTAGCGTTATAGAAGATATTTTGAAGAACAGCAAGGCATCAGCAGGTTCATCGATCGATCAAGCAAACGTCTTTTTTTTCCATTGTCAAATGAATCTATACACGCATAGCGCATATAGCAGAGGTTAGCGTTTTACCAGGAATATCGGTGGCCAGAGGGGCCGAGCGTACGCATCACAAGTGAAGGCGTCGGAATCTACGCTGCACTTGAGCCTCTTGGCGCTGCTCCCTCCCTCTTCCCGAGCATCTTCCGTTCTCTTGCCGGTGATGCCGTCTCCCTCCATGGATGGCCTTCTTCCGAATTAATCTTCTGTTGGGCTGCTGCTTGCATATGCAGTGTATGGAGCCTCGAGGAGTTGCAGATACAGTAGATAGAGTATACTGTATAAATTTTTTTGAGTGCTATTTGCTGGGCACCGTCCAAAACCAGTGCCGTTTCCTGAATTCCCCTCGAAACGGATAAGCATAGCCTCCGCAAGCTGTTACCGTGCAGCCCAAGGGATAGAACAGCCACAATGCATACAACAGTGGTGTTCCAAGGATCATAGATTCATAGCATACAACCCTGGCTACTACAATCAGGCATTTTTTATATATGTTTGATTTGGACAGCAAACACTGAAACACCTAGCTGAATCTACTAACATGCTGCTACAGAGTCAATGCAGGTGGCCCATATCATGTAATCCTCAAGCATTGCACCATATGTTTTGATGATGGGCAACGACCTCGATGCAGCAATGGCAAAGTTTGCCACTTCTTTTCTCAGCACGGCAAATTTTGCCTTCCGATCTCAATGCAGCACAACTGCACAAGGCAGGCAGGCCAGCAGGGTTCGTTTGACTGCCGTGCTTGAGTTGGGGCCTGGCTAAATGGGCCAATCAAGCTACGAAGGCTACTGCAAATACATGTCCAGGTGCATAGTCATCAGAAATGCAATTATTTTAGGATAGAAAGAGTAGTACGCCATATGTATAAAAAGGTTTTCTCATGATGAGGTATCAAATACATGTCCAGGTGCACAACAGCGAGGGATTGGAATGCTTCGGGCAAAAACTCTTGCTGCCATTCTTGCTCGTAGAGATGACGGCGGCGCTCTAGGGTGTCATTTTCTCCGTTGGAGCGTCATCTTAGAGCTAGAACCTTGTTGCACGGGACTCTCTGGATGAAAACTCTGTCCAGATCCTGGACGAGCGATGGTGACGTCTTTTGGTGTCGTGTTCTCCTTGGAGGCATCGTCTCTAGAGACCCATCTAGGCTTGAGGTATTTCGGCGTCGTGTCCTCCTTGGAGGCGTCATCTCTAGAGACCCATCTAGACTTGAGGTATTTCTGGTCCATTGGTCATAGGCGGCAACATACGGTGTTGGCCATTCCGCCGCGTGACAAGCCGAATGGGTGTTGCCAAGCTCTGGTGATGGCGTTCGCAGCTATGGTGGCGGCCGAAGGTTGTCGCATATCTGTCGGTTGTGGCTGCTTGCAGCGGACCGCGGCAGCTGACGTTGCTTGGCAACTGTCAGTGCGGCGTGGGACTACGTCGAAGGACGCCGCTTGCGGCATCGGCATCATGGGAGGACTTAGCTTGCAGCGGACCGTGGCAAGCGGCTCAGCTTGGCTGGGCTATCTGGTGCGGTACATCGTCGAAAGACAGCGCAAGCGACTTCTTCGGCTGGCTGGCACGACGGTAGATGTTATATGCGCGGGTGAAGCAAGTAGGTGAGGCCGGCCTGCGGCGGTGGCTCCGCATTGATGGAGATCTATGGACATTGGGCAACATTGCTCACCACCCTGACGACGTTAAAGGAAATGGAACCGTGGCGTGGAGTATTGTGGCGGGCGTGGAGAGGCCCCCGCGCGTGGTGATTCTTCGTGGCGACAAGAACGAGTCGTGGTGGCGACTGCGAGAGAGCCTACGAGAGGTCCGGTTTTGGTGGTATCACTCTGTCGAGTGGAGGGTGGTGTTCCACCCTGACGACGATAAAGGAAATGAAACCGTGGCGTGGAGTATTGTGGTGGGCGTGGAGAGACCCCCGCGCGTGGTGATTCTTCGTGGCGACAAGAGAGAGTCGTGGTGGCGACTGCGAGAGAGCCTACGAGAGGTCCGGTTTTGGTGGTATCACTCCGTCAAGTGGAGGGTGGTGTTTGCAACGGCACGACGGCAGAGGGTCCCGCATGGCGGTGGTCTTCCCGATACGGTGCAGTCTACATCTTTCAGTTCCTTGTCGACGAAGGGTCACGCCTGGAGGTTCTCGGCGACTACACGAGTGTGGATGTTTTGGTGGGTGCCGCGGGCTCCGGTTATGCTGTGTTTGTCGCGTGCGCGGGCTCCGGTTATGCTGTGTTTGTCGCGTGGAGTAATCTCTGTCTGGGCAGAGTTGCCTTTGAAGACGAGTTGTGCAGCTTATGTCCCAATCTGACCGACCTGAGTTGTTGAAAAGTGTTGAGTTCGGCACGTGTTAATGCTCCAATCCAACTCGCCGGTGTTGTAACTCGCCGGTGTTGTTTATGTGATTTTTTTGCCTGTTTATGACGTCCCAAGAACATAACTTTATATTTTTCTGATATCGATAGAAACACATTCGTCGAGTGTTGTTTGTTAAAAGAAACTTTAAAAAGAGGCCTTGACATTTTTACCCTATTTTGAGTGCCAACGGTGATTTTGACTTTTTTGTTTTGTGCGATTTTGCCCTCATTTTTTTAAAAATGAAACTTTAGTTTACCCCTATTCTGTTAGAAGGAGTTACCTGTGTTAAATATGTAGCAAAAAAGATAGATATGCCCTTCTTTTGACATCAAGCACTACTAAACCCTAACAGCCTCTGACCAGCGGGACCCACCGGTCAGAGGAGGCCTGGACGGCGAAGCCCGAGCCACGGCCAGCCTGGGGTGCCATGGCCGTCGTCTCGGCCAGCAGCGCGGCGCAGGGCCCCGACGAGCGCGCGGCGGCGGCGGGACGGGGAGGCGACGGCCTGCGCGCCACAGGAACGTGACGCGATCGATGGTGGCGAGGTGCGCTCACCGCCGACGCCGGCGGGTTCCGGCTCTGGCCGATCTTCTCGGCCGCCGCGCTGCGGAGGAAGGTGCTCGAGGTGCTCACGTGCGGCTGAGGCGGCGTCAGCGGGGATGGGGGCGGTTCCTGCCGCGGGCGGACGCCGTACCGGTCGCGGCAGCGGATGCCGAGGCCGCGCCCGCGCTCAGACAGGCTCGCGGAGCTGCTCAGGGCAGAGGAGCCCTCCGAGTGCGGCGGCGGCGATGACGAGGCCGACGCGGCGGTCAGGAAGGTGGAGGCGCTCGAGGAGCTGAAGGGCGTCGTGGGGGCGCTCCAGGCCGGTGGGGTCGAGGCGTGCATGTCCCGCGTTGAGGCGGCGGCGGCCGTGCGGAGGAAGGCCAAGGACGCCGCCGCCGCCGCCGCGAGGGAGATGCTCGCGATGCTCGGCGCCATCCCGCCGCTCGTTTCGATGCTGGACGAGGGCGGCGACGGCGGGGAGGAGGTCACGGCCGCCGCGCTGTACGCGCTGCTCAACTTGGGGATCGGCAATGACACGTGAGTCAGACCAGGGGAGCCGCGGCGTGCGGTGGCGGCGGGACGGGGCGGCGGCGGAACACAGACTGCGCGCCAGGGACGGTGAGGCTCCGCTTGAGGCCGTAGCGGAACACGAGAGGCCGCAGCCGCCATGGTCCGGTGCCGTGCTGTCTGTGTTCATCAAGCTGAAATTTGAACTCGCTCGTTAGATTGTACAGTACACATTTCTTTGCGTTCTATAGACTTTGAACTTGCAAATTGCAATTTGCAATCGTCGCCTGTAGGAGGAGGGGTTTAGCTATGGGCGTGGGTCCCGCGAGGCAGCGAGAACATCGGCAATCCCCCAAATCGCCTCAGATGGGCCGTCCGGATCACGCTAAAGCCCGGCCCATTAAGATCACGCCTTCCAGGCTCCAGCCAGCCATGGCGGTTCTCCCCATCCGTTTCCAAACTTCCAGCCGAGATATCATCGTTGATCTCACCCCAAGTACTCCTAGGTCACAGCGTCGAGCAGTAGAACACGCATCCCATTGAAGGAAGAACAGGCCGGACCGCACGGCGGCGGCGGCGGCACGCGCTGCCGATCTCAGGAGGCGAACCGGGGGATCGATCGTCCATCCACCCGTCGATGTGAGTCCTCTCGTCGCCGCCGCAACCCGATCAAGTTGTTTACGTGTTCCGATCCCCGTTGCCGCGGCCTTGCGCGGCCAATTACGACGCATGGGGACTGCGGGTCATGGAGGTTCCGGGGAATCCTCAGGCGGGGATCCATGAACTGCGGTTCGGAGAGGGAGGGAGCTGAGAGATCCAAGAGCCGCGCTTGTTTTCTCGTCTGCGCTTGTTTGTTTGGAGGGAAATATACTACCTGTCGAACTCGAACTGAAGTTCGCAAGCACGCGGCAGTCGCGTAGTAATCCTGAGATTTTGGTTGTTCTTTTGGAAGTAGAATAATGCAGATGGTGTCGTGTGAGTTATTCATGCGGATTCTTCAAAAAAAAAATTGAAAGGACTCTTCAAACATCGACGATGATTTTGGCTCGGGTGATCTGTTTTTGAAGCAAACAGGACATTCAGCAGACACGATTCACCCTAATTCAGACCTTCGACGTACGGTTGTGAAGAACAGGAGTATGCAATCCGATACGACATGCATACGCATGCGTCACATATGCTGCCTTCAGTATGATTGGCGGCCAGTACATCGCAGTTTCGATTAGGCTACTGAAACCTCTGATAGATGATAGATCATATGCTCCGCTGCTGTGTGCATTTTACAAACCGTAACGCTGATCGCTGCACAGATTACTGAATCCTGATACACGGCAGTGCGCAGATGGGTAACAAGAGGCCATGGCCGCAGGTGCTCAGACGGCTTCCCGGCGTGAAGAGGACCAGGGGGGAAGATGAGACTGAAACCGTGACGAGCCAACGCCGAGGGGAGAAGATCACTGTCGCCGTGGACGCCGACCTGCTGCAGTGCTGTGTTTGTTCCAGTCCATTGACCACGCCCCTTTTCCAGGTATATATATGCGGAATCAATCTCTCATGATCAATGTTTTCAGTACTCGCGAATCTTGATTTATTGTCATTTTGCATGCGGTCGTCTTGTTTGTTTCTTAAAGTTCACCTGTTGCAAATCATTCATGTCTTTTTATTATCTATAAAAGAGAAAAAGGCAATATGTTCATCCCTAACTTTTCAGTATCTTTGAGTCTCTTGCCTGAATTTTCTAGCAATGTAGAGTGTACAAAATAAATGGGTTCACCACGTTTGTTTGTCCTAGCTAATCCCATAGTGATTGTAATTTCGTTGATTTCTGGACTAATGAAATTTGGGCATAGTCCACAATGGGAGAAAAAAAAGAAGCTAATCTCATGGTGTTTCATGCCCTAAATTCTTTACATCCAATCTGATTAGACATTCTTATATAACAATCAGCCAATAAGAAGGATTTCTGGCACACTGTCATACCAGTATTAATTCACCTGGCATCTGCGGTGTCTACTCCTTGGTATGAATACTCTTTTTTGAATAAACTACAGATACTCTGAACACCTTTTTGACTACTTTGTACCACTGATTCTGATTATACAATTGGCATTTTCATGAAAGGTTAGGAACATTTTGTTGCAAAAAGAAATGGTTAAAAGGCATGCTTGGTATAAATGGCATCAGGAACATTTCATTGCATAAAGAAATGGTTACAAAACATGTTTGGCATCAGAATCTCAAGCAATCTAAATGAATTTGTCCCTGTAGAAAGTACAGATAAAATCCAGCACGACGTACTGGTAATCCTAACTCCCTACAATGCCAATGCCGTTTCAGTTTCAATGACACTTCGTTTGGTTTGCTTTCTGCTTAAATTTTTGGTTGGCATGCAGTGCACGAAAGGCCACATCTCATGTTCAGGGTGCTGCACGGACGGGGCTATGGCCGACGAGTGCGAGTGCCTGATGTGCCGTGAGCCGGAGACCGCCACCCGCTGCCGCGCCATGGAGCGCGTCCTCGCCGGCGTGTCCGTGCCGTGCCCGTTCCGGCAGCACGGGTGCGCCGAGATGATCCCCTACGAGAGCAAGGAAGCCCACGAGGGGTCGTGCCGCTACGCCCCTTGCCACTGTCCTCCCATCCCCAGCTGCGCTGGCTACGCCGGCAAGTCCCTGGTCGACCACGTCCAGGTTGACCACCCTGACGTGCACCGCACCGGCGTCAAGCCTGGCTGCCTCACGGCGCTGAGGATGCGCTCGTCCGAGCAGGCCCGCATGGTGTGGCTCGACAACTGCGCGGAGCTCCTGCTCGTCGCCGGCAGGGACGTGCCTGGGGGCCGTTCGCTGTCCATCGTGGGGCTCATGGACGAGCTGTTTGAGGTTGAGGATGAGCTCAAGTACAGGATCGAGGTGGTCGGCAAGGACGGCGTGCTCTCACTGTCCGGTCCGACCAAGGGCGTCGAGCGGTTCGACAGGCCGTACCAAGCCAGCGCTTTCCTGTTCGTCCCGAACGCCATCTGGGACTCCCATCCGGAGGACATCCCCGTGTTCATCCACCTGAAATGAAGTCCCCAGGGGTTTACCGTAGTTTTCGCAAGAAATTAGAATATTTTCCTTCGAAATCTGCATCCATTTTTTTGCATTCTGGACAGGCTTGAAATGGTGCAAGTTAAACTACTCCAAAAATTCGTATGCAACGTTTGCATTCCAGAAAGACTTGAAATGATGCTCCATAAGAGGTTAAACTGCCAGCCATGTGCTATTTCGATCTCTGCTTTTAATCTGTAAGCAGTGTCCTCAGTACTCGAAATCCATCGGTAGGTCCGTTTGCTACTTGTCAAATCTTTGACAAGCTTTTGCACAATCTATGTCAATCATGTATAGATTGCTGCATGAACATCTACTGGCAATGCATCCATTTTCATTCATGTATTTTAGCTTGTTTTGACTGGAAATAGTCTTAGACTACCACACTGCACTTGGATTCTGGTGAAGGTCACAATTCACCCCAAATAGGACAGATACTAAAAGGGGTAGGGATGCTATATTGCCATTGCTCACATCCAGTTCATTAGCTCACTACAGCCCTGCAAAAGGACTGGTGCTGCATCACTGCAAGAGACCAGAGTTATTAGTACTTATACACAGATGAGATGAAAGAACAGAACACCATAAGGAAGCGTGAGATAATGAGAATAACTGCATGTCAAGAAAAAAAAATCTGTAAGCATTGTATTAACCACACGTCCACAACAACAACCATGACCAACCAACAAGATTCCTCCATTCTTTGTTTCTCAATTTGTATGGAAGCCCCAAGAATTCCATCAGTTCTATAAACAAAGGCACAAGTCATTCAACTGATTGCTACTAATTACACTGCCTATTAGCTTCGTGTTCCCACTGTAAGCTCTCTTGGCTTCCCGCAATGCTTGTATTATGCACTAAGCCCTTGAAGCCATGACAGTAACCAAAAAATCTGGAAAGAATAAGCCCATCCCTCACCTTGGCCGTGTGCTCATACCCCAGGTGCAAAAATGCTTGCACCCGAAGCCATGAAGTTCTTGAGACATGGAGAGCCCCTCTATGCAAAATGAGACAAGCTCAACCTTCAACTGCGGGAACTGAAGCCTCATGCTTGGATGCTACTGCTATTGCTTGCAGGAGTTGTTGCTTGACTTTGATTCTTCTAAAATCTGGTTTATATATTTGCGGAACTTCTCAGCCTGAGGGCCAGGTCTTACAATGTTGACGTTGCTCCACTGGGAACAAGGATCACTAAACCACCTCTTTCTGCCTGTGCACCAGGCACCAGGAACAGGTCTGTGACGCCAACGTCGAAGTATTTTATCATCAATCTTGTCCAACAGGGGCTCATTCTCCTTAAACTTCCGGGCAAAAGGAACTCCACTCCCCACTAGCTCATCATAATGTGTAACATTTAGGAAATGGGGTTCCATCTGAGGAGGATCATCCCACACCATATACCGCAAGTCGTTGTTCACTGTGAAATTGCGGAAGTCCGAGTTGCATGCAACCGAGTGGAAATACCCCTCCAGAGGTAGCATCACATTTGTGAAGTACATGAGGAGTGTTCTAGGGAGATTCTCCCAACCAAAAACACAATACTCAATGAAGCGTCTGTTTAAAATGACCCATGGAGAACCTAAAAGAAAGGGAATGCATGTGTTAGAAAATCATTTCATCAAGCGAGTGAAAAATAAAGTGCAAGTAGAGAGAAATGCCTGTGAAAAATTTGAAACCATCTGGAGTATCCCGTTTCTCTGTGGCTTGGAAGAACTGATTCCTCCCTGCCAAATATATTCCGGCATCTACTATAATCGGCTGCACTCTCTGAGACCTGCAAAAGAGTTTATTGGTGAAACTAGCAGCAGTCAACTGTGCCATTCACTATTGCTATGTTCAGATAGGACATACTCTTTCCATCCAATGTCACTGGTGTGATCAATAAAGTTGAGGTGCCTTGGAACAGAGGAGAAAACATGAATCAAGTCTGCAGCAAGAGACAAAGAGAAAATCATGAGCAGAAAAGTCAAGAACCCCTAAGAGTTGTCAGTTGGAATACACAAGCAACAAACAAAATCTGAACATGCTGACAGATTAACAACATGTAGTGCTTACCAACACCAGGATAACAGAATTTATCAAAAACAAAAACAGACTTCAATAAGAAACAGTGCGAACTAGATATTAAATAGTGTAAGCAGCACATAATACAAAGATGGAACTAGATATTAAATAGTGGAAGCAGCACATAATACACAGATGAAACCGAAGGATTTACCATGTACAGGTAAAATAAGAGGAAATGAGGAATAAAATACCAAGTTAGAGTGTCAGATTGGGTGTGCAGAGTTGATAATTCAGTTATGTACTTGTTGGTTAAAGCTATCTTAATTGTTAATTACAAAATGAAGGGTTAATTGGTTGCTGTGATACCATCTAAAATGCTATGGTTAATGTGTTTAAATGTTATGCTTTTGTGCCCAAAGACCAGCAGGCCCCCAAACTCAGTCAAAGTGTACATTATGGCTGATAATAAATGTATGAAATTTGACATGCCAAGCTTAATGCCACACAAGGTCAAGGAACAAGTACATAACATGACTATATATAGAGCAACAAACGGCAAATGATCTCTGTAGATTTCTTCCATGTTTTCTTATGTATTTCAGTTTGTCTCCTACGATGGAGTGCATCAAGCAAATCCGTAGTATGGTTCACTTGGAATCTAGTGCAGCAACCACTGCTAGCTTTTCAATATCTATGAAACTCAAAAGAAAAGGATTTAGATTGCCCTTAAAAAGAGTAAAAAAAAGGTTTCCAAGAGGAGAATTAACTGCAAGTCTCCAATGGAACTTTAGCTAAACTACCACACAAATAAGATTAGGACTCCCTGATGCTAGTTAATCAGCATCCTTTGGCAGTGTATAGCATTAAAGTAGACACGTACACTCATAGTTTACATAAATTGAACAGACATATGTGTACAGACGCACACAGCAAGATGACAGAAACAAAGCCACAGCAAGAGTTGCATAGCTCATTGCTGACGAACCCTAATTGAGTAATTTCAGAATAAGAATGGGAGCAGAAACTAGTCGCAGAGTGGTTGAGCTGGTAGGAACATAGAAAATGAAGAAGGCAGCATGCCAATCTAGTAGCTGTACTACATTTCCACGTAAGGCAACTACCATACCACGGTCCAACAGGATTTGAAACGAGCAAGTTCTTCCAAAATCACCTAATCGAAGCAGCAACAGCATACGGCTTCCAAATCCTGGTGGGGTAGTGGTGCCTCGGTCCTTTGGGGCATAATTATGCATTGAATTATGCAACTTGACAGATAGCATTAAAAACCAATTTAAACGAAGTCAGCAACATGCTGCGAAGAACACAAGTCTGATTTTCCTAGCTACAGCGACCCCTCAACCGAACAGTGGCGGCTGATCCCCTTGCAGTTTCCTGATCTGTTCGTACAGCGTGCTCTGCCACCAATTCAAGAATAGGAAGGCTCCCCAAACTGAATTTTGAGGAAGCGGCTTTCCTTATATTGTATAAGGACGCAGTAAAGAGCTCAGATTTGTCTTAGATCCGGACAAGACCGTGCAGCAAAAACGCCCCTTGCTCAAACAGATCAAGCTAACTGATGGAAGCCGAGCATTTGAATCTTACCGTCCTGCGTGAGAAGGGGGTAGTCGGCGGCGTTGAGCGTGACGAACCAGTCCCACTCCGCATCCAGCCGGAGCATCGCGGCGGCGGCGCGGAGCGTGCCGGCGAGGCCGGAGGACCCCATGGGGGTGCCCGCGGTGGGCCTGCCGACGACGTCGACGTTCCCGAAGGCGCGCACGGCGGGGGCGGCGCGGGCGACGGCCGCGGCAAGCTCGGCGCGCTCGGAGGCCGGCGCGTCGGCGGAGAGGTGGAGCAGGTAGCGGTTCCTGGGGTGGTAGACCGCGAGGAGCAGCCGCAGGAGCTTCCTGCCGTCCCCGCGGCCGCCGGCCAGCAGGTAGGCGAAGGAGGGCGGCGCGGCGGCGCCCCGGCGCACGTAGGAGGGCGGCGGGAGGCGCGCGAAGAGCGAGGAGGAGGCAGAGAAGCCCGAGAGCGCGGAGAGGAAGAGCAGGAGCGAGACGAAGGAGACGGAGACGAGCGGGAGCAGCCACTTGTCGGCGGCGCCCATGGCGGCGGGCAGGATGGGGCCGGGCCGGCGGGCGCGCGCGCTCTGGAAGCGGTGGCGGGCGGCACTACCCCAGCGCGTCACCGCCGCCGCATTCGGGGCTAGGGCTCCGGCGCGGGCCGCGTGGCGGGGCGGGGGATTAGGGTTTGGCGAGATCGCATCGGGGGACGGGAGGGGGGGATGGCGAGATCGGGATGCCGCCGCGCGGCCGCTCTTGTATTTCTGCTCGCTCTCGGGTGCGTGCGTTTCTCTCTTGCTTGGCACGGGGAAGACAAGGCCCAAGGAGCCGAGCCGAGAGGAGGGGGAGGAGGGGAGGGACGCGAGCGTGAGGCGCCTGTCGCTTTGTACAACCGCAACGCGAGGAACCGCCGTGCGGCCCGGCGCTGCCGCCCGCGCGTCGCTGGCACCCGGGGTCCACGAGAGACTGGCCCACAGTCAGTGGGAGTCACGCGGGCGACGTAGGTGAGGCCCGCGTGGGTCGCGCGGGGAGGGCAGTGCGCGGGTCCCGCGGGTCAGAGCGGCAGTGTGCACGGAGTCAGCTGTCGGATGCGGCGCTCGCTTCGCCCTCACGGCCCTCGCCTCACCCGCACCTGCCCGCCCAGTCACGCGACGCTGACGCGTGGGCCAGGGGGCGCGGTAACAGTCGGCCGCGGGGGTAGCTGGGAGAGTGGGAAGAAGGAGCAGGGGGAGCTTTCCTCGCTCGCCGGCCGCTGACGTGAGTCCACCTGGTAGGGCCCAGCTGACAGAGGCCAGCCCCGCAGGCGAGCAGCGCCGCTGACGCTTCTAGAGAGCGGCGGCGTCACCGTCAGCTTGGGTTTTTTAGTTTCGCTAATCTCCCGCGCCTTGTCCTCTTTGCCACACGCTTAGCGAAGCGTAGTTATAGTGAAGAAGCTTCCGTTTGAGCACCTTGCTTGCTTGAGCTGCACACTACTAACTTTGCTTCCTCTTTTTGGCGGTTTAGAGAGCAGGAGAAGCTACCTGCAGAAGACTTCGTACGGTATCTAGTTAAAGCCAGGCGACCCGGAAGGAAGTCAGCTCATAATCCGGATCCACATTACAGGCTGCTAGTACTTAGAATCTTGCAGTCACAGGATGTGCTGGCTTCTGTAGACCAAAAGATGACGCATATTTACACAGAGTCCAAACTCAAGCGAGGTACACTTAAAATGGGAGCTTATCATCACTGTAAGTACACTGACATAGACGGCGAATCGGCGATTTAGTCATAATTGAAATTTCAAATTTAGCATCTTTTCTCGTAATTTAAGTGCACCTCGCAATCTTTTCACATGTTGCAAAACAAAAGGCAGCAGGCCTGAACCGTCGATGTGTGATATGTATCCCGACGTGGATCAGATGGCACGAATCACTATTATCCTCCCCAAATCACCTTAAATGTCCATCATTTCTTTACGTATTCTTAACGTATTCGCTCAGTCCAAGAAACGGAAGGAAAAAACATCGGGATGGTCCAAGAACGGAAAATAGTTTGCTATGAACTGAGCTGTGTGTTATGTGATAAGTCTATCACAGAAACGGTACTCGGGTCACGGTACTTAGGGCTGTTTGGTTTTCGAGAGCTAAACTTTAGTCCTGTCATGTTAAAAAAATCTTATTATTTATAAGTATTTATTATTAAATAAAATTTAATTACAAAATTAATTGTAGAACGTCGAAGCTAAAAATTCACGAAACGAATCTAATGAAGTATATTAATCCATAATTAGCGGATACAAATTATAAATTAATTAGGCTCATTAAATTTATCTCGCAAATTAGCACCACATGTGAAAAGATCTTTTAAACAAATTTTATTTAATACTTCCAAATATTAACATTCTTTTTGATGTGATGGGACTAACGTTAGCTCTTTGGAATGAAACGGAGCCTTAAACGTGAACTCTAGTCTATGTCGAAGGCCCACCTGGCCACCAACCTGAACCCAATCCTGGCCTACCTTGCCACCAACCTGAGAACCCCACCCTGGCCCACTACTGCCTCACAGCCAGCCCAACGAGCTAAAACGTACAGCCTTAGCCCACACCAGAAATGGCCCAGTTCAGCCACCCATCCGTCTCCTTCCACCATCCATCCATCTCGTGCTGATGCCGCAACAAACAAACCACCACCCCACGAACTGCTCCTCACCTCGCAGCTCGCACCCCACAGGCTGCAGAGGTTAAACCCCCTCTGACCCCCACCGCCACTTGCCACCGCTCTGCGTCGGCGCGTCGCTCTCCGCCGCCTCCCCGTGCGTTCCGGAACATTCCAGATTGTGGGGGGATCGTCCCCGGCGTCGGCGAGGGCGATGGAAGTCAGGGGTCTGGGGCAGCTCCTGGCGGCGCTGGCCGCGGCGCTCTTCGTCCGCGCCACCGCCGGGCCCGGGCCCGCCCTCCTCCCGCCGGCGGAGGACACGGAGGACGACGAGACCGACGCGGAGGCCGGCGGGGAAGGAGGCGGCGGAGTGCAGCCCGTGGCCATCAGCTGGGCCCGCATCACGTGCGCGCTGAAGAACAAGCGCGGGGAAGTGGTGAGTCGGTACCGCCGCCATGGCACCATCTCGTCCCCAATCTAGCCGGTCGTCGCAGCCGCGCCGCGCGCACGAAACCCTCGCATTGGCCTCAATCGTCCCCTCGTTTGGTTTGCAGTTTAGTGATAGTGCTGCTAGTGAAGAGCCACGTGTACGCTAATGGTTGGCTGCAATGGGGCCGTTGACTCGTTGACCGTCGCTCCTGCGGTAGAACAAATTGCATGATTCGTATAGTCCAAGTATCTGGAGTAGATAATTACATTCTACTTTACGATTATGACGTCATTGTATTTGTCAATTGCCAGGCAAGGTTCCTGCTGTCAAATGTGTCTGGGGAGGCCAAACCAGGGAGGCTGCTAGCGCTGGCCATCCGGGTCTGGCAAAACAACTCTGCTCAATGTGCTGGCAGGGCAGCTCACAGCATCGCCTTCCCTGCATCTTTCGGGGTATCTGTATGTCAATGGTCGGCCTACCTCGAAGAGCGGTTATAAGTTAGTTATGTTTCTTGCAGTTGGGGTCTTATTTCCGCTCTTGCTCATGGAAAAGAACTGATGCCTGTTCCTTTGTGAAGGATTGCTTTCGTGAGGCAAGAAGACCTGTTCTTCTCGCAGCTTACTGTGCGGGAGACGCTCTCACTTGCTGCTGAACTCCAGCTTCCTGACACGTGGGCTCCTGAGAGGAAGGAGCGCTATGTAAATGATCTTTTGTTTCGTCTGGGATTGGTGAGTGCGGCCGTTTTGGTTGATGGTTCAAGAAATTGAAGCAAGCAGTTTCGAGAACAGTAATAATGGTGATTGTTCCATAGGTCAATTGTGCTGATTCTATTGTTGGTGATGCGAAAGTTCGTGGTATAAGTGGGGGTGAGAAGAAGCGCCTCTCGCATGTGAACTGATTGCTAGCCCTTCAGTCATCTTTGCGGATGAACCAACAACAGGTATTTTACCTTATTTACCCTTTGCCCTCATTACTTGAATAAGGCTTCACTTCATCACTTAACTGATTGAATTTAGACCTGAAACTTTTTGCATGTAGCTATATGTTCTAATTTTTATCACGCTTACAAATCCAACAATTCCTCTAATACATGATCCCCAGATCAGATGAAAATAAATTGTCAGTATTATCATAAACATTTATGTTGAAGATGCTCGAAATATGTAAATGCGAATCGTAAAGAGCTTAACTTACTTTTTTAACCGAAATATTACTTCTTTGACTAGAGTTTTGCATCATATTTTTTTGTTATTATTTAGAGTTACTTTGTTCCTCTCTAGCCATCTTGAGACATGGCCACCCAATCCTATCGTAGTATCGTTGAATGCTGTACAGTCTTTCTGTCTGTATTTCCATGGGAGCTAGCATAAAATTTAGAAGTCCATTTTAAAAATTAGCCATCAAGATCTATTTGGCCATTTGACAAGATGGAAATGCCAAATATGAAGTTATAAATTTTTGCATGTTTGTGATTTGTCTTTTAGGCCTTGTTGCCTTCCAAGCAGAGAAGGTCATGGAGACTCTTAGACAGCTTGCTGAGGATAGGCACACCATTATCTGCTCTATACATCAGCCTAGAGGTTCAGTCTATGGCAAATTTGATGACATTGTACTACTGTCAGAGGGAGAAATTGTATACATGGGGCCTGCAAAAGAAGAACCTCTAACATACTTCGCATCATTAGGGTTGTTATGCTATACCCTTCCCATTCCTTCAGTCTTTTCTTGATGTATTCTTAAGTATGCATTATCATGATTTCTGCTTGAGTTGAATGTTTGCCCTGCATACTTTTGTGTGCTCACCTTTTTACTTGCCTGGTTGTGCATAATAAATAATTTCACCTTTTTCTATCCTGAACAGTGAACAAGCACTCCTACTCAAACCTATTTTATTTTGAATATAACAAAACAATATGTTAGGCATTATGTGTGCATTTGCTCCAATAAAACTAATACCCTCAGTCACTTATTGCATTCATCCTTGTTGTCATTGTAGCAATCAAGATTTAATATTAGCTATGCTAGAACTTTTAAAGGGCTGATTGCCTGTTTATGTCATGCAGCATGCTTCTGGCCTTTTTGTCTACTTAAGGCGACTGTTTTCATTTTTTGCTATGTATAAGGTCAATATGTCATAATGTTTATCTTAGATTTGTTATTATGGACCATTAATAACTTGAATTTTGATACTTTATCAGGTATCAGTGTCCAGATCATATGAACCCTGCTGAGTTCTTGGCTGATCTCATTTCCGTTGATTATGGTTCAGCTGACAGTGTGCAATCATCGCAAAAGAGGATTGAGAACCTCATTGAGACGTTTTCTAATAAAGCTCTGGTCACTGAAGGTAACGATTCAATTGCAAAACCACAGGAATCTGAATTTTCTTCCAAAGTTGTACGGAAGTCTAGCATAAAGCAAAGGGGTGGTTGGTGGAGGCAATTTCGCTTGCTTTTTAAGCGAGCATGGATGCAGGTTCATCTCAATAAATCTCTCTCTTTTCATTGCGTTTCCCAGCTTCACCCTTTTTTTATGTTGATTATTTCTTTTTCTATTGCTGCTTTGACACAAGTAGACACTTTCACCTTTTTGTGTGATGGTTTTTAGGTACTCTTTTGACATTTGCTTTTAGCCTAAGTAATTCAATTTTGTAGACTACCAATTCAGAATTTTCTGGTTTAGCATATGACTTGAGTTGACCGTGATTTCATATTCTGTACCTCAAATATCTGTAATATCCACCTATTACATAATTCTGATTTTTATGTGATATACAGTTTATTGTTCACATGAAATAAATGGGACAGAAAACCCATGATAATAATGAGATCGGAGAAGCATTAATGTTCAGAACCTGAAATCTGGTACTTGCACAGCTATAAGATATTTGGGGACAGTTGAGTACGCATGTTAGGGTGAAGCTTGACTATCTCTTGTCATTGGTTGCTTCTAATGATGTATAGGGCCTTTTGTGTTCAGGCTTTTCGTGATGGACCAACAAACAAAGTGAGAGCACGAATGTCTGTTGCTTCAGCAATTATATTTGGATCAGTGTTCTGGCGAATGGGAAAATCTCAAACGTCCATACAAGATAGGATGGGACTACTTCAGGTAGCATATTGTGAACCTTTGATGGCTCCTTGAGTTGAATTGCTAGTTCGTACATAATTTGCATTCAGGATATATGTGGTATACTCATTGTCTTCTAGGTTCTCGTATTATTGTTTCGATTGTATAACATCTCTTGAGTTTGATCTTTTTCCTTTTCAATATTTGAGTTAAGGTGGCTGCCATAAACACAGCAATGGCTGCACTGACAAAGACTGTGGGAGTTTTCCCAAAAGAACGGACTATAGTTGACAGAGAACGTGCAAAAGGTTCCTATGCGCTTGGACCATATCTTTCATCCAAGTTGTTGGCTGAGATTCCCATTGGAGCAGCATTTCCATTGATATTTGGATCAATTCTCTATCCAATGGCTAAACTCCATCCTACATTTTCTAGGTCAGCGTAACTCTGAATCTTATCTGGCAATGCTCAGAATCATGTTATGCATATTTATCACAGTTTTGCTTATGATTATCTAAAGAATATTTCAAACTCTATCAGATTCGCCAAATTCTGTGGTATTGTGACTGTAGAGTCATTTGCTGCATTAGCGATGGGTCTCACTGTTGGAGCAATGGCTCCTACAACTGAAGCTGCAATGGCTCTTGGGCCATCCCTTATGACAGTGTTTATTGTCTTTGGAGGATACTATGTTAACCCTGACAATACTCCAGTCATATTTCGGTGGACCCAAGAATATCGCTCATTAGATGGTATTCTTCATTTGTTCTTCTGATACCTAGTTCGGTCTAGCATAGTGAGCATACTAACAACTGGGTTCTGTTCTTTTGTCATTAATTTTCAGGGCCTTTCAAGGGCTTTGCATTAATGAGTTCAAGGGTCTGCAGTTTCAGCAACAACATTTCTATGACATTCAAACTGGTGAACAGGTATTGATTAGTCTCCAGAAACAAAATTGTTACCCTAACAAAAAAAAATAAGGAAATTGGTCAAATGCAAGGGAAAATTACTTAGCCTGAAAATTTGTTATGTATACTAAAAGAAATGGCTCATGTCGTTTGATGTCGATAGATAGAATTATTGTGGGTATTTTTGAACTCCATGATAACTCCAAGGGCGTGTTTGGTTCCGGAAGGCTAAACTTTAGCCCTGTCACATCAAAAAGAATCTTATCGTTTAGAAATATTAAATAAAGTCTAACTACAAAACTAATTGCAAAACCTCTAGGCTAATTCGTGAGACGAATCTAATGAGGTATATTAATCCATGATTAGCGGATGGTTATTGTAGCATCACTGTTGCAAATTATGGATTAATTAAGATCATTAAATTCGTCTCGCGAATTAGCACCCATTTGTGAAAAAAAATTTGTAAACAGATTTTATTTAATACTCCTAAATAGCAAGATTCTCTTTGATGTGACGGTGTTAAGGTTTAACCCTCCGGAACCAAACGGGGCCCAAATTATACTGCTTATTTACTTTTCATGGAAAATATACTGTAGATTGAATTGATGATGTTGGTCAACCTACCATCTATTCTTTTAGCTCAAAGCAACTGCCATAAAAAATTTATAATTTTGTTTGAAGAAAGTATTGTAGTTTTGATGCATTACTTTTACGTGGCAGGCCCTCGAGAGGTTTTCATTAGGAGGAATTCGAATTGCCGACACGCTAGTTGCACACGGTAGGATTCTGATGTTCTGGTACTGGTCAACCTAGCTTCTTCTGAAGAAAAACAGACCAAAGTATCAGCCAGTCCTGCCCCCACTGGAAGAAGATCACCATAAGCAGCAGGTGGAATAAGCGTCTCATCGGAGACTTGTCCAAACAATAAAATAAGGTAGGGCATCTTTGCATCAATCATTTCTTTTAATGGCCCTACTTCGATAAAAAAAAAGTCTCTGGGAATATGACGTAATTAGCAACGTAATCATAGTACAACAACGAGTCTTAGGATCCTGTACCTTTCCATTCTTAGTCATTTTCCTGTCTCTGCTGCCTTTACGTCGCCCCGGTAAGAGTTTCTTATCAGAGTTTGGTCACTCTCTATTGTTTGCTGTTGTTGTCAAGAAATGGCTTGAGGATAGTTGTCAACAACAATTTGATTAGCTCGATGGTCTATACGGCCGACTGAGATTAACCTTGTTAGCCACGTATGTGAAGTCATGCTTCTCTTACATTGCTACAGTTTAGTTGATCATTACACATTGTTGGCTACTTGTTTAGATCACATTGATAACTTGAGAACCCACCTTAGGCCCTTGTTGTTTCAAATCCAAATCCTGAAGCAATCGAAGCAAAAGTGTGATACATATGCATATCTCATAGGACTGCTGAACTGGTGAAGTATTGCTAGTGGATGCGTGCAACATATGCTAGTATCTCCTGAAACTCCTATGACCTCGTTCAAATATAAGAAACAGGATACTCTGTACCTTATATTTGCATTAAAACACATTGGTGGCATACAAAATACACCAAATCCTACTGAATGATAGTGTAGCGGGTATTGGTAGCTATATCGTGAAACATATGCTAATATCTCCTTGACCATGCCTTAACCCAATTTTCTGCGTGATCTGTTCCATTGATCAACAGCCATCAAAATTACCTGCGAAAAAAAATGCAGCCATCAAAATTACCCGGAAAAAGAATACATCCATCAAAATTACAAATCCTTTCCCAATTGAGGCCATATTTTACTATCTAATTCCCCTTCATATTTAACCCTTGTCTTCTTTACCAGACGGAAGCTGCACCGCCATGCTTCTTCGCAGCATCTGGCCATGAGAGGATCCCAGCATTATGGACGAAGCAATATACAATCCGCCGCCCAGATGGTTTTCTACATTAACAGTTGAAGTCAGCTCAATGATTCGAGGCGGCAGCAGAGGCGTTGTTTCTGTTCATGATTGCCTGGGCCATGCCGATGCGAATATACTATTTCCAGATCACCGTCCAAAGTACCAGCACTGGTAGTGGCACTAGTTTCCTATGGCCTGATCTGTCCACGCGTCGGCCTCCGATTGGCTGGAGCGAGAACTAATCGCGCGTTTGCGCTCTTAAACTAATGCTTCGTCTGCCTCAGACGCGTGAAGCCCCCCGGTGCCTATAAATGCTCGCCCATTTTGGGCTCAAAATTCTCATCAGTTTCGATTGATTCCTCTTTCCCCTATCCATCAGCTTTGATTGGCTCTTCTTGCCTTCGATCCCTTGCTGTGGTGCGATCGTGAACTGCGAAGTGCTCCGTTTCTTGCCTGAGGTGCAAAGATCAATCAGCTCTTGAGCCGATTCGACATGGCTGCTGCTTCTTCCCTCTCGCTCTCGCTCCCGCTCCCGGCGACGACGCCGGCCACGCTCCGGCGCGGGGCACTCCACGGCCCGGCGCTACCGTCGAGGAGGAAATCGCCGGCGTCGGCGGCGCGCTGCGCAGCCTTCCGGCGGAACACGAGCGGCGGCCGGGGCCAGTACGGCGGCGCGCTGGTGGACGAGGGCATGTCCGTGCTGCGGCGGCGGATCCGGGAGGCGCGGATGGCGGAGACCAACTACGAGGCGCCCGCGGGGTGGGCGGCCTGGGAGAAGCGGTACTACCCCGCCTACGTCTCCGACGTGTCCGGCATCGTCGGCGCGCTGCAGCTGGCCCTCATGGGCACCAGGCCCAGCGTCGCCATCGCCGTCGCCGCGCTCGTGCTCGGCAGCGTGCCGGTCTCCGCCGCCGCCGCGATGCACCACCTGGCGGCGGTGGCCGAGGCCGTCCTGCAGTCCGTGCACCACGTATCTTGATCGAGTCAGGCCCTGTTTTTCGTGGGTCATTTGGACAAATGTGTCCCGTACATAGCTTGTTGTGGATTTGTACGTAGTTCGTTTGCAGCCGGATTGATTGATATTTGAAGATTCTTTAGCCTTGACAGATCACAATCTCCATTGCAATTCTGACTGAAATCTGCTTCGAAAATTGGGGGAGGTCGACGATCTCGCCACCCAAGATCGGTTTTTGACTTTGAACGCCCACATTTTCCTTAGTTAATGCCCGAGTTGTACTCCAGTTTTGGACTAGCAGTGTAAAGCGTTGCATGATTACATCCTAAATTCGAGACATTCAAAACGAGCTTAGGTGTAGAACCAATAAAATGTAGCAGCACTACTGCTTTTGTATAGAAGCTGTACCGAGTTGAATGGAATTTGTGCAGAGCTGTAGTCTGTGGCAGCTACTGAACTGACAAACAGAGGAGCTCCAATGTCCGAGTATAATGATGCTAAAGGGCGAGACATCTTATTGACATCGCATAATAATTTTTTCGGAACCCATCTCTTCCCAATTGTTTTTACCTTGGCCGTTTTCAAAACTCATCTTTCATTTTCTTTCTTTTTTTTTGTTCCAGGTTGGGAGATCCAAATAACTGGCCGTTTCCTCTGCTCCCAGCGGATACAGTTATCGGATAGTATGGCCAGCTAATGCAGACATGCAGTCATCTTTTCTAGAAAAAATATATTGCGAATGCAGTCTTCGAATAGCATCAGAACTTCTGAAGTTGACACCGGCGAAAAGAAACGAGATGGAAAGTTCTGTAGGATTCAGATTTTCTTTTTAGTATTCAAATGTTTGACTCGAGATGATGCCAACTCCCATCCGAATCAATAGTCATTCACTAATTGTCTTACTCTCACTCATAAATCATAAACAAATGATGTGATAATGTTTGAATATATAAAGCCAGGGATAGGCTCAGAGCGCGTGATTTTGGCACACAAAAGACATAAAAAACACAATAAAATATGCATTTTCCCCCATCTCGTTCAGAGGAAACTTGGAGGAAATTCCATAGTGGTAATGCAACCGGAAGATTGTTCAGTTTGAAAGAACCAAAAGGAAACGATATCCCTTTCAATTCAGAGATGGCCTCTGGTTGCTCTTCTTTTTCATGAACCTGCCATCCACTTCACGCTGAGGGAAAACATGTGTCCAAGTTCGGCTTCAGTCTTCGGCACGCACGTCGGTGATCAATCCTTCAAACAAAAACCAGCGGATTTTCCCAGAAGAAACCCCCAGGTTATACGTCAGCAGACGTGTCGATTGCATTGCAGCTGGCCAGCTATTGTTCTGGTTTCAAAAAATGCGGCTAGGAATCGACGGATCCATCGAGTCGGCTGCATGTACAGCCGTTTTACCTGATGAACCAAAAACGGCACCCGATTCGAACGAAACCCTATGAAAAACCACACTCGGTTACGTAGCCATCAGCTGACCGCGTCGGGAAAGAGCATGGAAACGACGCGCCATGGATCGGGCAACACCGCGCCCTACTTCCGGCCGATGAACCCGGCAGTTTCAGATGTATCGGCCTTTATTGCTGGTAAAAAAAACTGTGTGCCATTAATCTCTTTTATATTCCTTTTACTTTTTCCAATAAGTTTGTTTTCTTCTTTATTTCCAGTGCAAACACACAAATACATACCAACACACTATCTACCAAGACAGTTATCGGCGAATCTCGAGATTAACGAAGTCACCGTGGACTAATAGATGTCGATTGCCAGCATTAACATCACCCAAGCAATACCAGGGCTAGCTTTCCTTTCTTTGAGGCGAAGAGGTCACCCTTTTTCAATTCGTATCCGTTTTCCTTAAGACGAAGCTTCTTCTTTGTCGCTGTCATCGCATTGATCCACCTGAAGAGATGAGCTACTCCACTAGTATATTTTTGCTAATCAATCGATCGAGAAAGAAGTGAAGAACAGAATCCCCTAGCCCTAGATAACTCTAACTTAGCTAGGAAGCACTCGATCGCCCGCGACGCGAGAGATCGGCCCAGCCCGGCCGGCCGGCCGCCGTCCGTTCACTTCGCGCCTTCGGCTCCATTACCCGCGCTAGTGCTCCCTACTGTGAGACGCGCTTGCGTGTGGTTTCGCGGTGCGATGGTAGGCCGCTGGGCTAGGCATACGCGCATGATTGACGTCGACCGGCCGGGCAGGCCGACGACGTCAACGAACCGGCCGGCCTGTTTCTCCCAGGACCGGACCGGATCGGGGCAACATGACGCACCGCACGGGCCGGAGCCAGCAGCTTGGACTCGCTCGTAGGCAGTGACGACGCGCAGAGAATTAAATGGTGGCGTTGATGGATTCCGCGTCGAAACTAACCGACTCCTAGTCGACAGCGGCGTACATGCATCAATGCATGCATGCCTGATCGATCTGTTCGTGGGACGTGGATTAAATTAATCACCGTTACCGCCACGATCCAGCTGGTGCCGTAGTACTCGCACACACGCCGCCGCCGCCCGGCCGGGTTTCCCGGCGGCACGCGCCGGCACCGTCGCCGCCGCACTTGCTGGCTAGCCGGCGGCCGTCGCTTGGCTTGGCCTGGCCCGGCGTGGGTCGACGTCACCATACACATCATGTAGGCGTGCCGTGCCGACCAGCTGACAGGTAGGTACCGGCAACGGCCATCGGGTCCCACTCCCACCCAGCGCTTGACCGGCGCGCGCCGCCCGGAGCCTCGCGCGCGCGCGCGAGCCAACAGCAACCCGCACGGCACGACCAGGCCACGCGCCGCCCCCGGCCCCCACGCGCCCGCGCGCGAGAGAGACAAGAACGTGCGCGCCATCTTCGTCCCGTCACCTGCCAGCACGACCCCGACGCCGGCCAGCGCCTATATAATGGTCGCTCACCCACCAACTGGCTCCCAGAGTTGCGTGCAGCGTGATCGATCCTTCGCTTCGCTTCCACTTCAGATCCAAGTCACACGCATCAAGCTCTCCTTTCCATTGCTCTTCCTCCTCCCCTTCCAAGTTCCAATCGATTACAGAGATCTCAACTCCTTTTCAGTTTCTTCCCTGACACGCACACTCGATCGTCGGTGATCTTGAACTAATCCGGCAAGCAAAAATGCAGCTCGCGAGCTGCGAACTCCCCGCCGCCGCCCGCCGTGCCGGCGCGGCAGCCGGCCGGTCCGGCCGCCGTCCTTCCTTGACGACGGCAGCGCCGGCATTGACGGCCATCAAGAAAACCGCCGCCGCATCGCCGCCCCCGCGGGCCGTGCGCTGCCGCTGCTCGTCCTCCCGCCGCGACGACGACGCGGAGTTCGGCTGCAGCGGCGGGGGCGGGCTGGTGGACGAGGGGATGGTCGTCCTCCGCCGGCGGATCCACGAGATGCGGGCCGCGGAGAGCAACTGGGAGCCCCCCGAGGAGTGGGCGGCGTGGGAGAAGGAGTGGTACGGCACCTACGACGCCGACGTCTGCGAGCTCGTCGGCGCGCTCCAGGCGTTCCTCGTGAGCTCCCGCCCCGGCGTCGGGGTGGGGCTCCTGGCCGTGCTTCTGCTCGCTGTGCCGGCCTCCGCCTTCGCCCTCGTCTCCCACCTCCTCGATGCTTCACGGGCGATCATCACCAGTTTGCACCACTGAGCAAATCTGACGACAAAATCCTATGCTTTGGTTGTTATATATATCTGACTACGACATGGTTCGTATATATATCACATCGCCCAAATGTAATTAACAATCCTGCGTGTATGCTTCACATTGCTAGAAATAAACAAGAATAACAAGGTGATTGATCTTGTTTCTTCTTCTTCTTTTTTTTAAAAAAACATAGTACAATCATACGCTCACATATACACTACGCCATATGCATATCTCATTGTCAACGTGCTTGTTGTATTTTTGAAAAAAAAAACTCCATTACTAAGACACACAAGGCGCCACAACACATGGTGTTTATTCACTGGTGAGTAATGAGGTAGAAACAACATATGCTAATTGTACAAAGTAGATTAGTTCTTTGATCGATCGTGTTTACTAGTTGACATTATGCCGACGAAGCTCTGTTGCATCTGCAGAGGCCAACGGATCGATCAGTTGGTGGCACTACTCGCGACATTGCACCTCCGACTGAACATCACTGCAAGTACACAAGTCCAAAGGCTTCAGTAACCTCTGTTCAGCGCTGCAGCACCTGCACCTCAAAGCACACCGGCCTGACGAACGCAGGGATGGCTTCTTGACTGAGCTGCAAACACAGATCTTGGAAGGCACATGTGCGAGGAGACGAGATGAGAACGAAACATCACGAGGTGACAGAAGTCTCACCAGCCACCATGTTTCAGTACGGACAAGGCCAAGTGCTGACACTTGGATCCATCTCGACAAAATAAAAATTGGCGATCCACATATGGTTATTAGGAACAGAAAATAACAAGAAAGATTTGCTGGTGTACATGATCTACTACTTGATTAGCCGGATTATATGCTCTGAACTTTATACATGATATGGAGAAATTAGGCAAATAAAGCATCAGAATATGGTTTGCAGCATAGATATAAGATAAGCACGTAAAAATAGCAAATGTAACAGGCAAGACAGGGAAGGAACCAAGGAAGCAATTAATGGGGCATTACAATTAGATCGATGCAAGTATGTATACACGCATGGCATCAGCAGGACGTAGAGCTCCCTTCAAACCAAAGAGCGGTCAGCAAGGGGACGATGCAGCTCCTCGGTCATGCAAACCACAAGCCTATCTCAAACCAATCATCTAATATATATATATATATATATATATATATATATATGTGTGTGTGTGTGTGTGTGTGTGTGTGTGTGTGTAAGCCGATGAGATAGGACAGTGGGAACCATGAACGAGCAGCTGTACCACCCTTCAAACGACCCTTCATTGGCTCGAAGGGAGCTCCACTTCAAACCCAACCATCTAATCCAACTGATCGAGCACAGATTAACAAAAAAAAAGGTTCATCAAGCTATGCAAAACTGAAGAACAGGAGAAGATAAGAACCGTGCGGGAGAAGGTTAACCCTTCCGTCTTCCACCTACGAATCGATCTTCTTCTTCTACAAACCTATCTACAAAAAAAAACAATTTATCTCTTGTTGTTGCCGGTACGATGATTTCTGGAGGGAGGGGGTCGTTTTATAGAGCGGGCGAGGGGAGCTTACTCGGAAGGTGTTTAATTCCTGCCGTCTGGGATTCATCCATTCCTTACCTTCTGCACCGTTGGGCTGGCAGCTGGTCAGTTTCCTTTTTCAATATTTTCTAAGATAAGTGATGAGTTTTTGGTATGGCATGGATCGGAGTAATTAAGAATTTAAGAACCCCCTCTTATATACTTTTCATATCAGATGCGGTGAAGAAAAATACAGGAGGAAACGGATGGCAACTGGCTTTATTTCAAATAATGTATGCTAAGCACAGTATCTGCATATAGCATGATGAAACAAGAGGGGAAGTTCAGTTCGTTCTATTTGAGAACTGCATTTTTTTTCTTATTTTTTATGGGAAAATCACACATTCACACGGGGTGTTCTGAGCCTCGGCAGCAGGGGTGGATATGGGCCTAAGGCCACTAGGGCTACAGCCCTAGGCGTGGCCCAAAAGACCTCTTATATCCCCTGTTTACTGCATGTGGCCCCACATGATGGTTCAGCACGACTAGAGAAGGAAGATGCATAGCATGCGTGGCTGATTCTTTTCCTGATGAATCGACTCACCACTGCTCCAGCATGTGTTTCTAGGTGGTGCCAGTGAGAGAGAGAAATGGATGCGATAAGTTGGAGCAAAACTTTTCATGGGTGCTCCCCAAGCACCTGAGGTCAAGTTGAGCATCCGGTGCAACGGGAGAAAAAGGATAGGATGTGATCATTTTGTCAAAGAAAATGTACCAGTGGTCTCAATCCAGGGGCAAAAAGCATGGGTGGGAGGAAAAAAGTAGTATTTTTACTTTCTAATACTCACCCATCCTAAAAAACAAGTCATCGTAAAAATTATAGGATAAATTAACAAAAGGGTAAAATAATCATATTTATCCCTATTTATTACCCATATTTAGTACTAATCGATTCTTGCATACACATGCACTTTCTAAATAGGGTAAAATAATTTATTTTTTGGATAAATTTTAAATCTAGAATGATTTATTTTTGGGATGGAGTGAGTAGGTCCCATCGTAGCACAAGATAAGAAGCTAAACGCTGGAGCGCTTTTCGCTGGACCCGCTATGTATGACTTGGATCCCTTTGCACCCTGGTAAAAGATTATATGCTAGAGTTGCTTTTAGCCGGTCCAAATTCACAGCCCATTGGCCCAGCATCTCATCCTGGCGGTCTGTCCTCCACGCGAGATGACGAGCACTCGCCCCCAGGCCCCAGCCCTCCACATCCCCATGCACTGCTCGCGACCTTGCGTCTGCTCTGCTCTGGCGGCGTCGATGACTTGGCCACTTGGATCCGGCATTCCGGTGACCGTGCGAAGCCGCGGAGGGAGAGCCGGCGCAGGCACGTGGCACCTCGCCAAGAGGCAGGCGCGGCGGCGCTTGGAACCCTGCTTGGAGGCCAGTGCGGCGACGCTGGAGCCGAACGCCACACAGAAGCCGCGGAGGGCAGATGAACAGGCTAACAGAAGCAGCCTCAAGCGGCAAGCAGTTCATTTTTTTTCCTCCAATCCTGCAACGCAATCCCCATCTAAATAAAATCTAACAAATTGCTTTTCTAATTTGTTTCAAATTTCTAACTCACTTGTGTAGGCTGAGGTTAACTTCCTAATGTTGATGAAGATACGCTAGATCGATTGGTGGGGATGAACCGACACGGCAAGCTTAGATATTTCTTTTAAGCTTTTCAAATTTTCATTAAATTTATTGTACAATTAGACTTGAAATTAGAAATATAATCAAATCATGCAATTTAAGTACTTTTAAGCTATCGCTATTGTACTATTGGTATGTGGACTAGTTTGAGTGCTTTAAGCAATTAGATAAGTGGCCCTAGGTGTGAAATGCTGCCAGTTCCGCCACTGCTTGGCCGTGACGTCTTTGGTCCTTTGACGGCTGTTTTAGAGGAGATATGCTTCTTTTTTTCAATACATTGTTTAAATTGTTTATGCGTGCATGTGAATGCTCCCAGATAGCGTCTGGTCTGTACGTACGTGGATTATGTCATTAAGCCACCGTTAACCACCACATGACAAGGTGGTAACAGGCAGAAAGCACAGAGCACAAAGAGATATCCAAGGGTGATGAAACATCGTGCTGACCTGGCCAGGCGTCGAGTCTGCGGTCGATATTGCAAGAGTAGGCTTGCTAAAGGCCTGAGTAAGTCAAGCTTCGAGAAGCTGTCATTCACAACCGTCCCTAATATCTGAGAATCATTAGACCATCACGATTTCTCTTTATTTATTTTTGACACGAACAGTGTCCTTGTGCTAATAATAATGTTGTACGTACACGTAGAGCCCCTCTGACTTACCAATGTCGCTGCTAAAGTGCTAATATACTACTAACAAGCTTTGACTCTAAAGGTACCTGCCCTCCACGTACACGATCAGCATCAAGGCGACGTGGCACCCATCCATGTCAAGTTAAACGTCACCCAATGCATAGGTGACGGTATTGTGGAGTGTGCTTTTGAGGGGCCCCGGACAAATGCAACCGGCGGCCCAGCCTACGCGGCGGCTTCCGCGTTCGTAGCTCGACCGGCCCAACAACGGGCAAGACAGCCCACAAGACAAGCACAACGGCTCATAAGGGACGAGGCTCTGAAATATGTAGCGAGGGTAGCCGAGCCCTAGCGAGCGTGGTCATGGCTGTTGATTACCGAGCAAAGATAGAGGAAAAGAGCCAACTTCAAAATGAACGTCTATATTCAGAAGATTTCAGTAAAATGGCAGTTCAAAATCGTGCCACCAATTACAATTTTTGGAGCATCGACATCCCTATAGGTCAGTAATGTTGTATCCGCAGAGGGCAACGGACAGTAGACTAAACTGAACATCACAGCAAGAATCGTAAAGCGTACAAACAATTTGCAGCCTACAGAAGCATGTCGCCAACTCGAATCATCTCAAAAGGCTTCGTCAGTAACATCTGTTCTTCAGCACTGCAGCACACCGGCCTGAGCGCAAGAATGCCTCCTTCAGCAATCAGCTGCAAACAGAAATCTGGGAAGGCACAAGCGAGAAGAAAACGAAACAACACGCGGTGGCAAAAGTCTCACCAGCCACCAGACCAACATGCTTCAGCACTGACAAGGCCAAGCTGCTGAATCTTGGATCCGGCCATCACAACAGAAAATAATACAAACCAAGCTCATCATGGGGTTAATAAAAAAACAGAGAATGGTTTGCTGGTATACCTGTTGAACTACTTTATTACTTAGCCGGCACTCATGGACAACAAACATGTAGAACTGGACAAAGCAAGCATGCATATGAAGATGCAGCGCAGAAATAAGCATGTAAAAAAAAGCAGACATGGCAGGGATGTAACGGAGCAATGGATGGGGGCATCCAGATCGATGCAAACACGCACAATACGGGAGGATCGAGATGCAGAGCTCCCTTCAATCCAAACAGCGGCCAGAGAGGGGACGATGCAGCTCCTCGGCCATGCAAACCACAAGCCTATCTCAAGCCAATCATCTCACCGGATCACACAATCTCTCTCTTCCTCACAAAGCCGATGAGATAGGATAGTGGGAACCATGAACGAGCAGCTGAACCACCCCTCAGAACGACCCTTCATTGGAAGGAAGGGAGCTCCGCTTCAAATCCAAGCAGCAGCTAATAATGAGCATCAAACTCGGGCCAAGAACACCCAAACCATGGCACCAGCATCACAGATGTTAGCTAACGCTAGAAAAAAAGAAGCTTCAAATCAAAACCAAACAGAGCTACGCAAAACAGAACAGATCGAATCGAAGAGGAGGAGATCAAGAAAAGCCGTGGTGGAGCTGAATCTACTGCCGGTGGGATGACGATTGCTGGGGGGAGGGAGGGTGGTTTTATAGAGCCGGCGAGGGTAGCTTGAGCGGAAGGTTTTCAATTCCTGCCCTCTGCGATTCATCCTTCCTTTTTTACCGTTGGGCTGGCAGGGCAGGTCGGTTTCCTTTTTCTATGTTTCCCAGAATAAATGACGAGTTTCTGGCAAGGCATGGATCGGTGGAACCGACGTGGACGTAAGATTCCCCTCTATATGTTTTTCAGATTCAGATCAGAGGCAGAGAAGAAATACAGGAGGGAACTGATGGCGACTACCTTATTATTTCAAGATGTATATATGCTGGGCACATTATATGCATACACAGCACAATGAAGCAAGAGGAAAAGTTCAAACCGTGCTATTTGAGATTTGAGAACGGCGTTGTTTCATCATTTGAAATCCCACGTGGGATTTGCTGAGCTTTGGGAGTCGATCTCATCTTTAGCAAAAGGGACCCGTCTTTAGCTGTGACGTGTCTTTGGTCCTTTTAACGGGTGTTCAAGAGATGCTATTAGCTATTACCTTTTCCATATGCTGCCTCAGTACTTAAGTCTCGCATGACGTCAACGGCAAGCATGATATGTTTCGGTTACAAATTTAGTTCGAAATCTCACTTTCAGTTTGCCCTTTTATCGTGACTTTGCTAATCTAAAATTTTTAATTTTATCCTCCCAGTTTCAACCTCCCTGCATACATGTATGCAGTCTTCATGGCGGCACGCGTCATTCACGTCAACTTTAAGCTACTTATATTTCCATATGCTGTTACTGGTACAAGTAGGCAAGAACTTCAGGATACGGACACACGGTACCCCTTGGTCGTCGGGCCAACAACAGCCGAGCAGCCACCACCACGACACACGGCGCGGCCGGAGCAGCAGCGAGGGCAGAGGTCTCACGAAGAAACTCGCCCGGCGACGGCCGCAGTTAGCACCAGCTAACAAGTAACATCCAAACAGAAAAACTCTTGTCTAGCATGGCAGGCTTCGCTTGTACGCTACGTTGTATAATACCGAAGCATTCCACATGCACGAACTGTAGAGAGTTGTGGCGGAGTAACGGGCACGCTTGCGATGCGCGTACGCATTCCATTTCCATGTGTACATCTCAAGTTCTCAACCATGCCTTGCATATTAACCTCGTTAAAATGAAAGGAGGATAATATTTCTTGTACTCATTGTGTTTTAAATTATAGACCATTTTAGTTTGATCATAAGTCAAACTTGACTAACTTTGATCATTTATAGAAAAATGTATTATAATCTACAATACTATAAGTGCACTATGAAAATATATACCATGTCCCATCCTTTGAACTAGTTTGATGTTGTATATATTTCAAAAAATGTCTGAAAGCTTGGTCAAAACTAGAGAAGTTAGATTTAGTAAAACTAAAACGATTTATAATTTAAAATAGATGGAATATTTTATTTTCCCAAACATAAAAAATCCTAAATGAACATTTAACATATGAAATGTGCAAATTGTGGGAAAAATTTAAATTTCATTAGACAAATATCAGAAAGTACTTCCTAAGGTTTCAATATTATGAGTGTTGTAATATAAGAGAATAAAAGATACTAAGGACAGAAGTATGAGCATAAAGTTGTTTTACTTTTATCTTCCATATTTGTTAATTATTGTTTCATTTTCATTTTACGGTTACCGTTCTCTTTTACGTTGCAGCCGAAAATATGGAGAACTTAAAAACGAGCCCGGGTTTTAAGGTCTTTCTGTTTTCACTTTCATAATTATTTATTTTATCATTTCATTCACTATTTTATCATTTCATTCACGTTGTGGATTGAAATACGGAAAAGTTTAAAACCGAGCCAGGTTTTAAGTTAAGAACTTTCTGCTTTCACATTTATAATTATTTACTTTTACATCTCTCGTTTACGTTCTGGCCTAAAATGCGGAAAAGCTTGCCATGTTTTTAAGAAGTTTATTTTCTATTTAATTTTAAATTGTTACAATCAGTTTAGGTTTTCACCTAAAATATGAAACAGCTCAAAACCGAGCTCGGATTATAATAACTTTTTACTTACAAGTTCAAATCGTTCATAGCAATAGACGATCAAACTAGTTAACAATTTCATTATGCACAATAGACGATAGGAGTTCTCTCCTTAACCATTACACCACAAATCTAATACATCTATTATTCATCTAAGCTTAAGTTGATAGAAAAAAAATCTTAAAATGCAACATACTGGCATTCAAGTGTTCAAAATTTATACTCCAATGTAAGGGGTTCTAAGATAAGTATTAAAGGAAATACACAACGAATATATTATGCCAAAGCCAAACCATACATTGAAAGACATAGCCAATGGTACAACAATCAAAACGGAGTTGCTACATAAATAAAACAGACTTAACAATTACAACGAATTGTTACAACCACATCATACAGAAACCATGTGTATTGCAGGCTTGCACCACCGACACTCGGTCACGGCTTCCAAATGCATACACAGGTTGCCACGCACGACCAGTCACTTGAGCGCCGATCTTAAAGAAGAAACATCGGGCGTCGTCTTCCCCGGCATGACGGCAGACTCCAGAACATCCCATGGCTTCGGCTCCAGCAGCAGCTACCTGTTCAGCTCCAAGAACACAACAGAGGATTAGCCTAGAGAGAGCTCCAAACCCCAGCGACATCTGCAAGGCAAGACAAAAACTAGGTGGTCGAGGGCACCACATGTTGGATCCACGATCTCACACCCGAGCACCCGATCTGCCAGGTGGAAAGAGAGAGCGCGAGAAAGAGGAAGGCCAACCAGCGGCTGGAAGTGGAATGGGGAGACGACGACGTCGCGGGAGAGATCCAAGAGCCCCACCACGGATGCACACGGGGAGGCCAAGGAGAATAACAATAAACAAGGGTGACATAACATCTCACCAGCAAAGGAATAAAGCAACGATAAAGTACCATGCTTACTTGCCAGCCTCCAGCAGCATGTACAGATAAGCCCGGACGAGCTGCTGAATCTTTGGTTCAGGTCAAGAGAAATACATATACATACAGAATAAACAAACGATGGTGATTTGGGCAAGCAAGTTCAGGTTAGCAAGAAAAAAAAACATAATAGAATTATCTTTGTATGGCCTATTAGTTCCAGATCTACAGGCGTGCTTGACCATATAGGGGAAGCAAATAAATCGAGCAGCAATAACAACACAGATTAAGCTTGTAATAATTGTAGCATCGTAGCAGCCAGTAGAGGGGGCACCCAGACGCAAGCAGGAGTCCTTGTGGGATCAAGACGCAGAGCTCCCTTCAATCCAAAGAGCGGCCAGCAAGGGGACGGTGCAGCTCCTCGGTCATGCAAGCCACAAAGCCTATCTCAAGCCAAACACCAGGCCACTCATCTCTCTGTGTCTCTCAGATAAACCCTCCAGGTGATGAGATAGGATAGTGGGAACCATGAACGAGCAGCTGTACCGACCCAGCGAAACGACCTTTCATTGGAATGATAGGAGCTCCGCTTCCAATCCAACCATCCGTCGGACCAAAGACCGAACACAAGAAAAGCACGAGATCTGCAAGAACACCATAAACTAATGGAGAAGAAAGATTAAAACAAAGAGCAGCAAAACTTGAAAAAGGGAGTTCGAAAGAGGACGGAGAGGAGAGCCATGAGAAGGGGAATCTGGAAGGGAAGGCCGGACTAGACTAGTCTTTCTTGCTGTTCATGGGTGGAAGGGACGGAGAGGAAGGCCTGGTTTTATAGAAGGGGCGAGGGGAGGGGGCCGGGCGCCTGTTGGGAAAGTGTTTATTGCCTGCCATTTACTTGCAATTCCTCCTCTCTTTCATTTTTTTACCGTTGGATTGGCAGGTCAGTTTCCTTTTACTGTCATTTTCACGAGTAAATAACGGGTTTCATGTGAAGGGGGTGGAATCGTCCAGAGGAAGGGACACCGATGGCCGTTAGATTCTGCTTTGGTGTCAGATTGGCTGTCCACCCGCGTCCATTGGATTGGCCCACACCAGCCATGAATTCGCGGCCTCTTTTCCAGTGTACATATTGCTGAGAAAAGGATCGCAGGTACGGTAGTTGAAATACGTATTTCCTCCGTCCATAATAAATGCATTTTTAGAATTAATTTTTAGAGTTCAAAATTTATTTCAAAATAAATGTACCTGTATGAATGGGACCACTTAATTTTAATTGTTCTTTTCTACTTTCTTTTCTCCTAAAGTGCAATAATTTGGAATGGACGAAGTACGTCACTACGTAGGTAGAGTACCATATTTTCATGATACGGTAAACGGGAGAAAATCCTCTACTGATACCCGTACAAAAATCATGCATAGGATCGACGTCGACGGACAAGTCCGGTTGCCGAGCGAAAGAAAGACCTATTAATTGCTATTATTTCTTTCCTACTTCCTCCATCTTAAATTATTATTATTTTAATTTTTCTAGATATATAAAATTTATTATGCACCTAGACATAGTATATATCTAAATGTATAGCAAAGCCGATGCATCTTAAAAAATTAAAACAACTAATAATTTAGGACGGACGGAGTAGTTATTACATATTGCTGCAATTTATTTTGTAAATACGGGATTTTTCTTAAACAACCGTGGTTGCTTCATCGCATGCACGCGATTTGACAGTCAATCTAATATCATCAGCAAAAACGCTGCTTCATCTTGATCGATGAATACATCCAATCACTGTTCTGTTGCTTTTGTAACGTTTCTCTTTTCCTTCTTTTTATAAAGATCACTGCGTTGTTATTACTGCCGTTCGAGAACAGTAGGGAACGTAGTTCATTTGCGTTAATCCATTGGTTGATGACGGCCGGTGAGATTGGATGAGGATTGATGCCGGTTTGGCACTGGCAGTGACCTCTTTGTGCCTCTGACGGGTGTCGACTCGTAGCCAACATTAGGTCCATTTGTGTGTTACTTTTAGCGGAGATGCTTGTGCTTTTGCGTACACTGCCTTAATAATTAAGCGAGCTAAGCTCGCAGAACGTCAACGGCAACGATGATTAGCCTTAGTAATAAAAAAAATAGTCGGCCAAAATAGTGCGACGACTCTTGGTGTTCTTCTAGCAGTGGTTGATCAGCTAGATTAACTTTCCTGCTATACTCCCTCAAGAGCAACCATTCCTTTAATTTTTCTGCTACTCTCTCAAGGGCCACCATCAACTAGTTGCGAATTTAAGCGGCATCATCTTTTCAAAATGGTGTAACAAGATTAGTTTCAAAATATTATGTTATACTTCTGGGATAAAATATTTATTTACAAGAGACTAAATCACGCAATATATACTCCTCTTTAGTTGTACCCGTGATAAATTATATTCATTTTTTACTGGCCCGGATAATGCAAAACTTACCTCCGCCTATGTTTTGGATGGGCTGAAACAGGGAGCAAAAAAAGTTAGTCCTTGATGTACTATTTAGTTAAACATGAACTAATCAAAGGTAATGCTAATAAGGTAAAAATGGTCGAATCAGAGCTAATTAGCTCTAACCACTAATTAACATTATTTGTAAAATTAGCCTATGTTTACTCCTTCTATTTCAATCCAAATAAGAAGGCTAAAATTTAGCCTCTGATCCAAACAAGGTTTTTCTAGGCAAAGATCAACGGCAACACGCTGCTCCTTCGTGGAAAATCTAACACGGTCATTACTACAGGGTAAACATGACCGGCTGGAAAAGCAAACCCGATGAAGCACAAAGAAACGACAAGGATAAAAAGCTCCTAGCTTCATCTGTCTCGTCAGGAGGATCGTGTGGATCCACTGATGCCAACAAGGGATGCTTTTTTCAAACACGAAAAAACGGCGGCACACACAGAATCTAACGCCTGTAAAGTAACCGTGAGGGAGCAGCAGCATCAATCGGCACTGCATCTTCACGTCCTTTCCGAAAAAGAAGAATGCAACCTCGTTTTCAGATATCTGCCAGTCTCCAGATCAATCGATCGCTCACGGGTATATATTCTCAGAATTTTGGTTGATTTTTGCACGGGTACTATTCTTTTTTGTTTCTTGTCGTAACATGGACATGCAGAATCTTCATCGAGCATATACAACTATGTTGAATTGCGCGCTTCGCCGTGCGCATGAAGGGTGCGGCATGATTAGTGGATGTCAATCTAAGAGCAATTTTAAATGATTTTTTATTCTTTTTGCATTGTTAGAATATAGATTTCGATTAAAAGTACCTCCAATAGCTTATCAAAGTGTTATCCAAATATAGCAAATCCTCCATCCACATTTCTCGCTAGTCAAAGATAGATAATAAAAATAGCTTTCTAGAGTGTACACAAGATATAAAGAAATTGTTGGAGGGTGAAAATATATAGAAAATAATTTTTATGCAGAAGGCTCCCTAAATGATATTTTAGAGAGTGAAATTTAGAAAAACTCTTGAAGATGCTCTAATATAAGATATTATTTAGTATCCGGCGGAAATGCATTTGAATTGGAATGGGTTTGGACGTTCTATTTTTGTGTCTGCGTGAAGTCCAACTTTAAAGCACAAGCTAAGGGCCGTTTGGATCCTCCAAACTAAATTTTAGTCCCGTTACTTTGGATGTTTGACAATAATTAGAAGTATTAAATATAGATTTGTTACAAAACTAATTGTATAAATGAAATCTAATTCGCGAGACGAATTTATTGAGTCTAATTAGTTTATGATTTGATAATATGATAATACAGTAATAATAAATTAATTAGATTTAATAGATTTATCTTGTATATTGATATCCTTTGATACAATTAATTTATAGTTAGTTTATATTTAGTTTCTCTAATTAAGTAGTCGCTAAGTCTATAAACTCGGTATATATACGCATAAATTCTTCACACGAAACAAAGTACATATGGCCATCTTTCATGAGCGGGCGTCGGGGCCGCCGTCTGTCGTCAAGGACAGCGCTAAAATAACGGGCGACGTGTCTCCGGAACTGTGTCCGCCGAGATAGGCGAGAAATAACGGGCGCACATAGACAACGCCGCTGCTGCCTTTTGTCCGTGAGTTAAAAAAAATTGACAGATGCCTTTGTTCTAACCGCGTGGAGTAGACGCAGTTTGGGACACGTACTTGCTACGGTTACTCGATGGCTCCCGTGGCCGGAATTTCTTCCGCGATAAGAGGTTACATATTACGTGCGATAGAAGGAAGCATACTGTTTCGCCAAAAAGAAATAGAAGAAGTATATTAATATTTAGACACTTAATGAATTAAATTTTGACAAAGGATAAAAATTTAATCCCTTATCAAAAAATTTCTGATCGCGGTCGTCTTAAAAAGGGGTAGAAGTTGTCCAGGTGAAGCGAACGGAAAATTTTGCCATCCTAGTCACTGGTGCAGTCAGTCGTGGATGGCTGCTCCCTTTCCGTAAAGAACATGAGCACCCGCATGGCAAAACTGGTTAGCAGAAGAGGGCTAAAGAGTTGTTGCTATCGGCAAGAGCATCTTGGAGTCGTTCCTTACCTAACAGCCTGCTTGCAAAAGTCAAGACATCCTTCAAACCGATTAATACATAAACATTTTTTTCTTCCTTTCTAAATTATCATTTGTTTTACTTTTATCTCATGTCAAACTCGATTAACTTTGATCAAACTTTTAGATTAATACATAAACATTTACATAACCAAATAAATACAAGACAAATTTTATAGTGGATTAACTAAACTAATTATAAAATATAGGTGTATTTTCTGTGATAAAATGTTGGTGTATTTATTTATCTTAAAATTTTGAAAATCTTTAAAGTGAAGTACCAATACAGTGGATCTCTTCTTCCTGTCATGAGCTGTTAAGATTGCATCCACGCGCTCGCTAGCCATACGGTTGGTGAATTCCAGTGTGGCTTTTGGAGTTTTGGTGTCCGCGAGGACACGCTCGCAGCCGCAGCAGCAGCTGCTGGACCAGCACGCGCGGCACCACTAGTTCACCCACCGCTGGTTTCTGGAGAAGATAAACGCATCGGTGCAAGCGAGATGCAGCGCTTGCCAACTGCCGAGACACACGCGCTGCTAGCGGCAGGGGTGCAGAGCAGCGCCGAGCACGAGGCGGGCTCTGCCGCTCTGGGCGGCCGTGGCGCCACCAGGCCGCGGTGACGCGTATCTCGAGGCGGAGGAGCAGGGCGCCAGACCTGAGACGTCGCTCTCTCCCGAGGGAGCAGGGGCCCCCGCCGGATTTGAGCCGGGACCCACCCGGGACCTTGACCGGTCAGGGCCGGGGCCCGCCCAGGCGAGTGCGATCTGATTGGGGGTATCTGCTGGCCCGCCGCGGCCCGCGTCGCCTCGGGCGCCGCGCGCCCACGGCGTTCAGCCGGGGCGACAGCGACGGGACTCGCCGCTCAGCGCCAGGCCGCTGTGTGTCCTCTCCTACTCCTACTACGCGCGGAGGAGGAGCCGGAGACCTTCAGAGTAGACCTGGGTCCGGGATAGCCCGGGACGCTGCGGCGCTGGGCCTGGGTCTCCTGCTGCTTCCCTACGGCGACGCGGCCCATTCCATGGCTGCCCTCGCGCCTGACGGCCCGGGAGCGTGCATGCGTGAGCGCCGCCGGTGAGGGCAGCGCTCGTGCCGGAGCGGCGCACAGGAGCGGCGCGTGATTCGCCGCGGCGCGTGCTGACGTTCGTCGCGGCGGCGGCAGCGCAGCGCTCGCGGTTGGCCGTGCACGTACTCGCACCGGCACTGCGCACGGTGCTCCCCCGCCTACCTTTGCTCGACGGCTGCAACGAATGCATGCGCGTTCCAACTTCACAAGTTTGCACCGCATTGCCCTCATCCAATGTTCTTTGAAAGAAAAAGAACTGAAGCTTCAAATACGTGTCCGAAAAAGAACTGAAGCTTCAAATACCGCATTGCACGAACGGTGCAACACGACGGTCCAAAAACAGGGACACGGAGAATATTGCGGTATTACGAGTGCGTGCGCACCGCAGCAACTCTACATTTCCATAAAACTTTCGTTGTAAAACACAACCTCAAGTAGATACAAGGCCACATACACTTCCCGCTCTGCCTTTGCCCCCAGGTGCAAGGCGACACATGATGCGATCCAATTCCATTTGCACTAACCGGGGGAATACTTTTTTTTTGCGTGGAATATAACAAAATGCAAAACGAATACATCATGCAAAACCATACAGTAAACGGCGCAGCCAATGATCAGTACGGAGTGGTTCCGTAACGGACCAACTGTTACACCGAATCGTTGCACCCACATCATGCCGAAACCATGTAGTCCGGCACATCCAAGCGATCCGATTTAAAATGAATACAGAAATGGCACGTGGGGTTCACATGAGCGCCGATCTTGAAGCGGAAATATTGGGCATTTGGGCGTCGCCTGCGCCGGCGTCGCAGAAATGGCTTCGACCTCCAGCAACAGCTACCTGCTCACCGCAAGCAACCCAGCAGAGGATTAGCCTAGATTGAGCTGCAAACCCCGGCGACATCGACAAGGCAAAAGTAGAAAACGAGAGGTTGTCTTGGGCACCACATGGACGCTCGCTGAGCTCAGATCCGATCGAGCACCTGATGCGAATCTGTCAGAAGGGAATGAAGAGAGATCGCGAGAAAGAAAAAAAGGCCAACCCCAACCAGCAGCCTAGAAGTGGGACGGGGAGACAAAGATGTGGCGAGCAAGATCCATGAGCCCTACCACAAATACACACCAGTAAACAAGGGATGACGTAACATCTCACCAGCGAAGGACTAGAGCGACGTCAAAGTACCTGCTTACCTGCTAGTAGCCTCCAGCAGCACGGATAAGCCCAGGCGAGCTGTTTGATTCAGGAGAAGAGATAATATGCAGAATAAACAAATTAAGGTGAGTTGGCCGAGCAAGCTTAGTAGACGATAAAAAAAAAGATTGTAAGAATGGAACAGGTTTGCATGGCTACTAATTCCAGATCTACGCATAGAGTACACGGATTAACAAATAAATCGAGCAGAAGGAGCGCTGGTTAAGCATGCAATCCTATGTAGCGGTCATCATTAGTACGGCGCACAAACCGAAGCGGGGGGGGGGGGGGGGGGGGGGGGGGGGGGGGGGAGGCTGATGGGATCAAGACGCAGAGCTCCCTTCAATCCAAAGAGCGGCCAGCGAGGGGACGTTGCAGCTCCTCGGTCATGCAAGCCACAAAGCCTATCTCAAGCCAAACACCAGGCCGCTCATCTCACTCTCCGTCTCGGATAAACCTCAGGTGATGAGATAGGATAGTGGTAACCATGAACGAGCAGCTGTACCGACCCAGCGAAAGGACCCTTCATTGGAAAGGTAGGAGCTCCGCTTCCAATGCAACCATCCGACCCCGGACCAAAGATCAAAGACACAGAAAACATGCACGAGATCTGCAAGAACTAGAACACCGTAATAATCTACTGGAGAAGCTTCATAAAAAAAGGGGAGAAAAACTTCGAAAAGGGAACTCGAGGGACGACCGGTAGGAGAGCCCGAAGAAGGGGAATCTGTGAGGAGAGGCCGGACTAGGCTACTCTCTCCTGCTGTTCATGGATAGAAGGGACGGAGACGAAGAGATGCTTTCATAGAAAGGGTGAAGGGCAGGAGAGGCGTTTGGTTGGGGCGTTTGTTTGGGAGGTGTTTGTTGCCTGCCATCATTTCCTACCAGTTTTACCGTCGGGTTGAAATTGAAACGTTTCCTTTTGTAATTTGTACTGCCATTTTCATTTTTTAAGAGTAAATAACGCCTTCAGCACCTGCACCATGCCGCGTGACGCGTATCTCGAGGCGCGGGGGTGGGCCAGCCGGCCCGACCTGAGACGTCGCGCTCTCCCGAGGCCGCCGCACGGCGATGAATGCGCGCACGAGCCGAGCCCCCCGCCCGGATCTTGACCGGTCAATGCGGGCCCGCCCTCGGCGAGTGCGATCTGATTGGGTGTCTGCCGGCCCACCCGCGGCCCGCCTAGGGGTTCTCGACAGCGACGTGACCCGCCACTCGTCTGTCTGTCCTCCACCTCTTCGGTTAACACCGCGCCAGGGAGGCCATGCTGAGTCTGCTGCCCAGAGCTAGCGCATGCGGTTGCGCTGTGCCGCGCGGTGGGCGAGCGCCGGGCAGCATGCATATGCCGTCGGTCAGTGAGGAGAGGACGGCGATCGATCGATCGCAGGGCCCAGCGTGCACAGTCGCGGCGCATGATTCCGCGGCCCGCGAGACAGACACGAGACACCGTCACGTTCCTCGCGGCAGCAGTGCGGCGCGCCGCTTGTGGTTGGAGGCTTGGAGCTGGAAGCCTGCAACGGCGAGCACAGTGCGGGGAGCTGTGCACGTACTTGCACCGGCAGTCCGGCACTGCCCGTCCTTCTCGCCTACCTTGCTCGGCATCGGCAGCTCCAGGAGCCGAGGCTCACTGTCCACACGGTCACACCCACCCACCGAGAGCCGCTGCCGCTACTGTACAAGTGCAGAGAGAGCGCGCAAGAGCTGCTGCATGGTCCTGCTGCTAAATGCTCATTGGGCAGCAGGGTGTGAAAACCTCACTGGCCATTGGTCACTCGCTGGAGCTTATCCATGGTCTCCCAAGATTACTAGATTAGCAGTCGCCTATCAGTCCTTGTACCACTCCGGATAAATGGATATAGATACTGTGATGTGATGCTCCGGCGTGCCGTGCCCATAATGCGTGCCCATCAAGACTTATCCGCTCACTACTTAAATTTCTTTTGTCGATGCCGGTAAAAATTTAATTTTAGGGCGGGTGTGCTACTCGTCCATACTTCTCACATCTAAAAATACGATTTTTTGAGCGAGTACCACACCAACCTCTAAAAATAATTTCTAGGGGCGGCTTACGGCATGACCCGCCCTACAAATCGATTTCTAAAAAATTAAAATATAAAAAGAATTGCAAACAGCAAAAAAAAGAAAAAAAATATTGCAGCTCTTTTAGCGAAATATACACACTTACATCACCCGGGATTCGAACTGCATACCTCAAGCCTCACGCATACTTTTCTTTCCACCACACTAGTGATTGTGACTATATGGGGTATGTTATTCTTTTATATTAACTCTGAAAGTGATTTGTAGGTGCAGGTGATGGTGGTGACGCCATCACCCGCGCCATCATCCACCCCTATAAATTATTTATAGGGGCGGGTGATGCCACCGCCCGCCCTAAAAATATTTTTTAATATTATTCCAAAAATTCATTTAAATCTTTACATATAGCAAAATAAATTAAAAAAGGTAAAATTTTGCACTATGGTTATTGTAAACTATAAATAAAAAAATATGCTAAATATATTTTAGTGTATATAAAAGTTAAGATTGTTGAAACCTCAGAGTATGACTTAAGTTGTATGAGATACTATATACTATATAGCTATATTTAGATTCATAATAATTTTTTGACAAATAATGATATTAAATAAAAAAATTAACTACAAAACTTTTAGATCTAATCACTCTATAATTTTCATATAAATAATTTTCATATAAAGTTTGACTTCATCTGAGATCATATGAAAAAGTTATAAATTCTTTTACGTGGAACTATTTTTAAGAACGGGTGACGCCAGCACCCGTCCCTGTAAATGCCACCATTTTAGGGGCGGATGATGTTATGGTCCGTCCTTGAAAATGATGGCCATTTGCAGGGGCGGGTGATGACGCAACCTGCCCATAAAAGCATTTTTCTAGGTGTGGATCGAATGCTACAACACCCCCGCTCTATTTGTAGGAGCGGTTACCTTTTATTCCGATCTTAGAAAAAATTAAATTGTTGCTATAAATTATTTTTTAAGTAGTGGCTGCGGTGTCCGGCGGGGCTCCAGAATACGCTGGTGCAGGTCGCTCTCCAGGTACGCCTGCGGGCTCGCTGCGGCCGTGCCTACTGGTCCTTACCGACCTATCTGCTCGGCTTGCGGCACCGACGGGAACCCGCCACTCCGTGCTGGGGTGTCTCGGCGCTTTGTGGTGAGTTCTGTCTGGTGTGGACCATGGAGCCCGGACAACGGCTGCTGGTTTTTTCCTGCGTGATAGCCGTCCACTAGACACCAGAGCTCTCCTGATTGGCTTGGCGAGCTGACAATTGATGCGTGTGACAATAAATTAGTGTTTGGCTTAGAAAATTTTATTATAAATCCCACCAATAAATTTCTAATAAATTTTCTTTTATTCAAACATGAAGGCTCATAGGTAAGGTTTATACCCATAAACTTCATAAGCCCATAAGCCCCTCCAAAGAATACTTATGGGACTTATTTTCCGCGAGCCCTATCAAAACATCCCCTCTTTTCTCCCACTATAATTATTTCCCTCACCTCCAGAAGTATTGATGAGGGTAGAAAGTTATTACCAACTGCTGAAACGTTTTATAAACCGCTACAATTAAATACCACTTTAAACTTGTAATAAACTCCTCCATATAAGATTATAAATTTATAATAAATCTCTTCGAACCAAACGTACTAGCAGGGAGCAGCAGTCGCCGAGCAAATCGTTAACGGAGCATTTTGTAGCGCCACTTCGTGACCGCTGTCTACTTTTTTTAGCAATCAATCGAGCGGGGCAGGACGTGGATCGCTGATGACGGACAGTACAGGCTACAGAGGGCCGAAAACCCCGTCAGAAGAATTCGTGGCCCAATACATCACATAACTGGGCCTGAAATTCTGGGCCCGTTTCGTTAACTGTAGTTGGCCCTGCAATAGCGGATTGGAGAAATATAGGGCCCATTGTCGTATATGGTCGTCTACGCCGCCAGGCCTATTATTACACCGAGCGGGGGCTGTCATTGCGTGGCCCATGCAAAACTAACGTTTAGTAAAGCCCTTGAGCCGAAAGTATTTAGTAGTTCCTCTCTCTCTCTCTGTCTCTAATTATGGGCTGTGTCCATAAAACATATCTTAAAACAAAATCATCTAAAAAATCCGAAATCATCATCATCATTCTACCCCGTGCCGTGGCAGCCCAGAAATCATCATCATCACCATGCTCTGCTCGATTCCATTGCCCCCACAGGCTTGGCACCGGACAGGTGGCAACACCCGGAGCAAGCTCGACGCACCCGACAGGATCGCACCATTTATAGCGCGCAACTATCACCACAGGATGAGATAATGGCGCACGGTAATGACGCGAAGAACAAAACAAACGGGCACCGCCGTGGACCGACGGCGCTCACACGGCCGCGTCGGCGTCGTCGGTCGCTGCAGGAGCAGGTCTCCGTACGGGTCATGCCAAGTCTTATTTACCGGTTGAAATTTCGATTTTGCCACGCGGTTTTTTTTTAGGATCATACGACCTGGATCACAACTTCGACTATGCTCATCTTGGCATGGTTCTATATACTGTTATATTAGTGATTTTCCATGCTGATGGGCTCTCTTTTGGAGCATGGTGCATGCATGCTCAGCAAGCCAGCAGCAGCTAGTGAGCTAGTGGTTGCTTACGCAGCAAGCGGATCTCTCCATCTTTTCGTCAAAAGGAGCTTGCACCCTGAGCTGATGGCGTGTTTTGAGGGAGATTTTTAGGGTTAACGGCCACCCTTCCATGTTTGGTGCCAAGTGCTAAGGAAATGTCCATGTGAGTGGCCACCTTTCTTGACTTAGCACACGGAAAGGAAGGAAACGCAAGGTGATCTGAAAGAAAAGTAACGCGAGGGAAAGGAAGCACTGCTGCACCGCACTAATGACCGTCCCACTACGGGGACACGCATCGTAACTGGAAATCAAGACACGTGCAGGTGGGCCCGCCTCCCGCGAGACAGAGACGCCCGTTCCACGTTGCCGGACGGACCCCAACTCCCAAAATTGCCTGAACTGCCCCTGCGCTCTAGGAATCCATCAAGTGGCAGCAACAGTGGCACACCTCGTAATTACATGTAAATCCGAGCCCAGTGTAGCCTCGTGAGCACCAGCCCCCACCCCACCACCGCGGCGCAAGAGATCCGGCTGGGTCCCACGGTCCATCACCTCCTGGCTCCTGCGTCCTCTCCTGCCCCTTTCGCGCCCTCTGCCTCCAACGCTAAGCGCACCGGTCCACACGACACACCGGGCTCTGCTCCAACCACTGGCACGCGGGACCCAGCCCCCACGTGTTCCGCGTGTGGGACCCACTGAGGTACAACGAGCACCGCGTCGCACGCGGCTCGGAAAGGTAGAACACGTCATCCGCCATCGTCCCCCGCTAGGGCCACACGGCGGAGCGCACACGCGGTCTCGCTCCCCTCGAGGCAGTAGCACTGTAGCAGTACTTACAAGACCCTGACCCGGCTAGTGGCGCGGCGCGCAGTGTCACTAGCGGCGGTCTCCCTGCCTCGTCTCCCACTCGCCCCAGCGCGCGCGCGCACGCGCTGACTCCCCGCCGTCTCGCGAGGGCCGCGACCCCACGCCGCGCCGCGCCGCCGGCTCCCGCCGGGAACCCTAGATGCGCGGTGGGGGCGGCGCCGCGCGCCGTGAGCCGTGAGCGGTGCCCGCAGCGATGGCGGGAGCCCGCCGCGCCGCCGCTGCGGTGGCCGTGTTTGCGGCGGCGGCAGCGCTGCTGCTGGTGGCGGCCGGCGCCGACGCCTCGGGGGACTCGCTCGCCGACCTCGGCGGCGCGGCGAGGGAGATCGAGAGCACGCCAGGTAACCGCCCAGTCCGCCGCCGGCGATCTCCGTCTGGTTCCGATGTTAGTTTGTCGTTTGTGGGCGATCGAGTGACAAGGGGGGATCGGGTTGATCGGGCGAGCTCGATCGTCGGCTCCAATCCGTTCCGAGTGGCGCGGAGGACGTTGCGATATTGGTGATGGTGTTACTGTTATTCATTAGGAGCGGGTTTTCGGAGCGCTTTGGCGTGTACTGTTTTGATTGGTTACTTTTGGTAGGTTGTCTTCTGTAGAAACTCTCTCAGGCGATCTCAGCTCACTCGAGATAGGCGTCTCTACGATTGGAGTCTCGTATGATTCGGCTCTGTTTCTTCTTCCGCTCGATTTCGCAGCGCGAGTACACTGTTCTGTTCTGGAGGATTCTGTTTTTTTGTACGGCGTACACTTGTTTTAGTTTTATACGTATATATAGCTGCCGATCCTGTCTGCAGATCTTCTCTGACTGACTGCGGCGCACTTTCTAAACCCTTATATGCCTCGGCTATGCTAATTTTAGTGCCTCGGTAGGAACAAGTCAAGTACTGGCTGTTTCGATTGCTGTAGTTAATAGTCATGTCGGTGCTCTGATCCACCTGCCCCTTGTGGCCTCCTCTCTCCCGTCGCATTCACACGTTGATGCACATGCGCCTGGACCAGGCTCACACGACGCATTTCTTCGTTGGGACTGAAACTATCTTTTTTTATTTCCTCTGTAAAATCCTAGTACGTTCCACTCGTTCGGTCGTTCCCATTGACATTAGATCTTCGTAATTTATTCATGCGCAGTATCGTGCACTTTCTGCCTTCCGTGTCGTGTAAGCAAGTGGGAACTTTAATTCTCAGTTCTTGGCAAATATATCAGCCATGCTGGTTGTAAAAGGTTGTGCTTCATGAAAATATCTGTCTTATTTTAGAGGTGAAGAACTTGGGGCCATGGGCAAAGGGGCTGCTGAAAGGGATGCCGGCCGCAGCGGCGGGGCCGGCAGCTATGGCCCCTAGCGCGAAGTATCCGCTGGTTCTGGCAGAGGACAGGACGCGGCGGCCAGACGTTCTCCGCCATCTCCGAGTGTATGAAGGAGGGTGGAATGTCACCAACAAGCACTACTGGGCAGTATGTGCCCTTGTTTAAACTTTAAAAAGTCTCATGCGCATAAAGGTTCAATTTCGTTAGAGATACTACTGTAGCATGACGGTAGTATTTATGTGGTTGTTGGAAGCAGGTTAGGTAGGATTAGTACAGGCTTTATATAAACCAGAGATTCAGTTAGCTGCTGATACTTTGAGTAATCTAGAAGGTCGAGGAGCTGGACTATCTTGATTCTTTCCTTCATGTAAGAGGAAACACTGCATGGGCCAAGAGTCAAGACTATACAATATCTTTGTTGTTGGCTAATTTAGTAATTTGTAATGTTTACACTTGATGGTACAGTGTGCTGATGACACGTCAGTTCAGTTACATGCTTAGCTGTCTAGAGTTCAGAAATAACTGAAGAAGTTCGGTTTTCAGATATATGCAGTTGATATTGTAGGACTGTCTTATATTTTTCAACTTTCTCTTGTTAATAGAATACTAGTGCAAATTTTCAAATGAAAATGCCTTCATGGGATGACACAGCATACTTTTAAGTTAAACTAGGCCAAAGCCTGAACTTCTATATTTACCAAGCGCAATAAAACTTGTTAGTGTTGAGTTTTTTCTACTTAGGATGTGACTGCTATGTTTCAATCCATCCATCCTTTTTCCATTTTGTAGAATACTCACACTCATTGCCACGTTAGCTGAATCAAGTCTGTTTCAGTCTGTTTCATTCACAGGAGTTTCTGGATTTCTTCTTGCTGCTTTGTGGTTCATCTTTTTTTGGATGGCCGTGGTTGGACGATGCTATTTTGGATCAAGAATGGCTAAAAGAAAGATTTCTCGTGCAGATATAGTACAACCTGTGTTACTCGTGGTCTTTGCGCTTACTTTAATGTAATGCACTCACCCTCTTCAGTAATTGTTTCTTCTTTTGTTTTGTAATTTTCAGGTGATTATTGTCATAAGCATATGATTATTCTACCTTATTTTTATGTCTGTTATTCTGTCCAGATAAAACTTCTTCGTTCACAGTTAAGTTTTGTATCATAACTGGTTCTGATTTCTTCTAATTATTCATTCTGTACCAGAGCTGGGTGCATTGTCCTTCTGTATGGGCAGAGTAAATTCCATGAAGAAGCTACACGAACTGTGGATTTTGTTGTAAATCAATCTGATTTCACCATTCAATCCCTAAGGAATGTTACAGAATACTTGTCATTTGCAAAGACAATCACTGTGGCAGCACTGTATCTTCCATCAGACATTCAAGGTCAAATTGACAATTTAAAGGGGGACTTAAATAAAGCAGCTGATACCATATCTCAGAAGACAGCAGAAAACTACAAAAGGATAAGAAAAGTTCTTCATATCATGTACGTTTGAGAACTGCCCTTTCACTAGATTCCGTCTTGTTTCCTTGACCCTTAGAATAAGCATTTTACAGCTACTATTATCAGTAGGCCACCTTTCTTAGAACATGACACCACTATATTGACAAGAAACATAATCACATGCCAAATGGGTTAATGATGCTGTTGCTTTAGCAATATTAGTAATGTTTTGCCTGCAATTGCAATTTGAAAATTTAAATCATATTTCCTTGCAGGTCTGTTGTATTGATTTGCATAGCCGTGCTGTTACCAGTTCTTGCATTCCTTGGATATGGTATGCAGTCTTATTAGTCAACATCCAAATTTATTCCTTTTTCCTTCGTAATATTATGTGTGTTACCACTATCTTCTAATTTCTGAACACTCATGTCCCTTCCTTCTGCAGTTTTAGAGCTATATGGACCAAGATATACAGTTTACATGTAAGCTTTTTGCCCATCTGCCAAGTAGAGTGCTGTACTGTTGAAATTTTAAAATCTTTCCATCTGACCTTTACAGATTTGTTACCTTATGCTGCAAAATGGTGGCGGCTCTGTTCATTCTTCTAGGAATTTTCCTGATACTAAACAGGTATATTGTTTACTTGACCTGTCTTTGATGTGAATGTGTTTATGAGTGGTGGGACTATAGTCTTGGTGTACCCTTCTTACTGAACCTCTTTTCAGCTTTGTCAGTCTTTCACTCTTTTGTTATGCAACCATCAAAGGAAATGAAAACATATTGCAGGACCAGTATGTTAGTAAATTTACATGTCAGTTGATAGATGCTGTGTGCTCATAAGTTAGCAACTCGCATCAATAGTTTTCCCTGCCAAACACCTAGGTAACTGCAGCGGGGGCTTCCCCCACTGTATAGCTTTCAAAAAAAAAACACCTAGGTAACTATATGTTGTTGTAAGGACTATTTTTGGTATTAACAGTATTGCAATCTTCTCACAACAGTGCTGCAAAGGATACCTGTGAAGCAATGGACCAATGGGCACAACACCCTCAAGCAGAGACAGCTCTCAGCAACATCCTTCCATGTGTGGATGAAAGTACAACAAATCGTACCTTGTACCAGAGCAAAGAAGTCGTGGTGATGCTTGTGAGGATAGTTAATAGGGCTATATCTGCTCTTTCAAACCGAAGACCACATCATAAGCATCCTGGGCAATTGATGCCTTACTTATGTTCTCCATATGATTCAAACTTCAATGATCGTCCCTGCAAGTCCAGGGAGGTCACGTTTGAAAATGCAACAACAGTAAGTATTGATTCCTTCCTGACAATTTTCATGTTGTCAATGCTTCTCCATGGAAGGTTTCTATCATAATCTGGATCGTTTGAACTTCCATTCGGAATCCTGAAATAGTCTATTGGGGTCATGTATATAGTCTTTTTTCATAGCATTTTTCTTAAATTTTACAGGCCTGGCAGAATTACACATGCTTGACCCAAGACACCGACCTGTGCTCAGGCAACAAAACCCTGACTCCTGAAATCTACGGACAACTTGTCTTGGCTGCAAATGTAAGCTATGCGCTCTACTACTACGCTCCGGTCCTGCTCAGTTTCCAGGACTGCAAGTTTGTCCGCGCTACCTTCAGCGCCATCGCCTCGCAGTACTGCCCTCCTGTGGAGCGCGACCTCGGGTTAGTCTCCGCAGGCCTGGCGCTCATCGCCTCAGGCCTCATTCTCTACCTCGTCTGGATGCTCTTTGCGGACCGCCCCCAAAGGGAGGAGGTGTCTGACCTGGCTTCAGTGTCGAGGATCACACCAGTAGACAGCTCTCCATTACCGTAAGTGGGTGAGCACGCTTACGATGCCCATGGTAAACCAAGATTTAGTACAGTTCCATGGCTATGTAAAATAGTATCGGTATAGTGGGTTCTGGAGATAGGAGAAGTAAGGAGACGGAAGCACTGCGGGGCAAAGCCCCATTTTGCAGTGGAGAGTTTAGGTCGAATGCGGGCTTCCTTCTGTTGTACGTTGAATTGCTGATGCCATGGCTTATGATATATCAGTGTAAGAAGTAAGCACGATGGGATAAGCGATCAGGGGGAGAGCAAGTCCCCTATCACGCGGCTAATGAGAAGAGTTCACTTTAAGTTATTCTGGATGTTCAGCTGGACAACATGTTCTGTGTAGCGTATAATCCGTGTATGCCTATTTTGTGTAGAACGCTTTGTTGGTGTTCCCGTGGTTGGAGAAACAAGTGCTTGCTAATCAGTGATGGCTCTGCTTGGAGTTGGATTGGACCTGATCAGGTAGACGCGAAGCATTTTACGGAGTAATTCAGTTCATGAGCACAAGGGTCCAGGTTGTACAGAAGGAGAGCGTCTATTTCACTGTGCTACCACACAAATTTTTCCTTTAAATTATCAGGGTCTCTATCTCTGTGTGTGGATTGGGCCCTATAACCGGCTCAGAACCATCGGCAAAAAACGAGAATATCAAGTGCTCAGTGCGACTCTGCGGGAGCACTACTCTTGCTTCACACACAATCATTCATGTCAGTTGCCACCCGAACTGGCAATCTTTTCTCGAGGACAGAAATGGCAAATGGAAAAAGTTGATCTCCAGAGAGCATGCATTTCCAGAAAAACAAAAGTGGAGCAACACCAAAAGAATATATATCAAAAAGGGAAAGATATATGTAGGAGCATCTTTTTGTTTACGTAAATTTCAAGTAAAACGCCTTTACCATTTTTACCACACAGCCCGCACTTGTAGCGGTCCGGAGAAATTTACTTCCGTGAGTTGCAAGATTGCATATCTTAGTGCCCCAAGTGCGCATGTCTTTCCTCTTCCTCTCTCTTTCGGTTTGAAGTGATTGCGCTGCATCATGGAACCGGAACTTAGCTCTGGATAGAATGTGGTAAAAGCGTGTCAGTGTAACCAGAGTCCCACTGTAGAGTTGTAGTCTTGTTGCTTTGGTGGCAACTGATTTTCATCCTTGGACGGTGTCTGCTCACTAGCAGCGAAATCATGATGTCCTATTTAATTTATGCTACTCTGATTTCTGATCCTGAGTACAAAGGAAATGGAATTGTGCTTGCATGGATCATTCTCAAGGTAATGATAAACCTGAATGTAATAGGTAGGAGATGAAGAGCTTCGTTGTCTGATTTCTCAGGAGGTCGTTGGACGTTGACTTTTGCCAAGGTATAACACAAAAAGGACTGAACAACCGACTGGCCTAATGCACTGTTTGACCTTCCCGGCTGCCCCCATCGTGGGGCCTTTGCCTTTCTCTGGGGAAATGATGATGGAGCTGGAAGTCTTGATCCGCTGGGAGCAGAACATGACGAAAGGAGCAGCGCTATTCATTTTTCAGCTTTATAAGCTGGGAACGTTGCATCTTCATTTGGGTTTTAGGGTTTCTATTTATGCTTGCAAGAACGCCAGCCACCGGTTTGACAATCTCATGCTGCCACCAGTTGTCGCCGCTGTACTACCCGGCGTTTCAGAGATCTGCAGCTCCTTTCACGGCTTCCCAGCCCCTTGCTGAATCTCAGCCTTGGTCTCCTGGCGCGATCAGAGAACAGATTACAACTACAGAAGAATTGGTTCCAATTTCAAATTTTCAATTCGTGAACTGGAGCAACATATGGCGCATCTGGTTCCGTTCGCAGATCACGAAATGTTCCACCGACCTGAATTATCACTGGATGTCAACGAATGATTCAGTTTCTTTTCTGGACCATGATTCGATCTGACGATACCCATGTATTTGCGGCATTTTGGCGTTAGCTTCTACGTACCGTATGTCTCCCATTACCTAGAGAAGGTCGATACTGCAATACTCGAGCACTCCATCTGCAATCTAACCTGCACCCAGCAGCCTGCTGGAGAATGCGTACACATCGATCACTACCACGATCTATTATGCTCCATTTCATACTGCCACATACCACACCGTATGTTTCCTTCTCACCGATTGAGAACCTCTCGAAACATAGTGATTCCTTTTTCTTTTTCCATATGCAGCATACAGATTACTGATTCCTTTTACTTTTTCTTTTTTTCAAAGGCAGCGATGATTACTGATTACTGGGAAGCAACCTGAAGCATAAACAAAAGGAAATAAATGATATAAACAGTTGAATGGTATTTTTCTACTGAAAGAATGTGCACAGTTTCGATTCTTTCCTCAGTGCTTGTCCACCAAAACATCAGGGTTCCAAGGGAGTGCACGAGACTCCACAATGATTAGCTAGCATCATAAAAGAAAGAACCTAACCTCTGCATCCTCAGAGGAACCTGCAGCGGCCTAACAACGGGTACTTTGCTGCAAATACAGGACCAGGCAAATAAATAAGACGCTGAAGAAAGTTAAGGTTGTGAGGCGATGTGGTTCAGATGGAATTGACAAGTGTACTAGCACATCGCATGAGTATAATTAGCGTGCATGTTTGTGTTCCGGAAACAATATAGCAGACACTTAAGTCGTTACGGATCCATGGGTGTGAGATATCCTAGTATAGATAATGGTACCATTTGGAAACAGGAGGGCGTGGAGATTTGGCCAATCTTAAAAACTCTAGCACTGCCTGTATGTGTTTTATGTAGATGAGTTGATGAGCAACAATCTTTATGTGTATCTTTTGCTCCTGATGAGAAACCAAGTGGATAACCATGCAAACAAACACTATCTTCTTACCCTACCATACATTTAGGGTTCTGAAAGATGTCGAGTTTTCCAAAAAAAAAAAGAGTTTACCCAAGAGAATATTAGTTCATGGCCAAAATATAGCTCTGCTCTTTTTGCTTCAACATAAAGGAAAATCGTTTTTCACTGATAAAATATAAGTGATGCTCTTCTGCTCCATCTGTATTTTAACCATTTTTATAAGGATCCAGTCAACCTGAATACAGAGTGAAGGAAACAGGTGCAACAAATTCTGTCTACTACCATTCAAACTTTCAAAGAAAATCATCGCACGCTCTTCCATTTCAATTGAGGAAACACAGTCCTTGTGTTCGGGGTAGATATGCAGAGGCCATCAATTAGTACAGAAGATGTGTTTGTCTTAAACAAGATCATGGAGACAGAGTATAGGCCAACCAAACCAGATCGCCCACACCTAAACAACTAGGTTTTTCTCTGCACGACTCCATATGGCGGCCGCATGTTGCGAGAGGAGACAGGCTTGGTTGTGGGGTTCACCAACCCAACTCCAACCAAAGTACTACCAGCCTGACCTAGTTGCAACAGCGGTTTAGAAATCCAGCTCCCTTTTTGGCCAGCGATTGGGTCACCTCAGTTGACCGGCAAAGCTCAGAGATGGCTTTGGTTTGGCACGTTTCGGATGAGTTCCCGGGAGAGTTGGTGGTGGAATGGACAAGACGAGCGGCCACATTTTCTTGTCTGAAGAACTTGGAGTTATTCGACTGAATACGTATAGCCACAGCTACTTGAAATTCTTAGGCTAGCTATAGTGCTATACTACACATTAGCACTGGACAGCATCATTTCACCATGAGAAGAATAGTGCCAAATTGCAAGCCTGCACTGCATTGCCAATAGCCATGCCAAATCAACCAGCCTTGTAGCTTTTGCTAGGGTAGGGCATACCTGAATGGATGAATTGTCACTTCAGATACATCAAATTGGATTTGTCAAGTTGCTACTTGTCGAGCTGCCATCCATTCTCTCAGGTACAGTCGTGCAGAGAGGCAGTTGAGTTTTTCTTTATGAGGGAAAAAGGTGGAAATACGGTATGAGAAAGAAATAACAAGACGATGTATTTAATGGAAATAATACAGTTGTTATACGAAGTGGATGCTCATAGAAGGAAGGGATCCCTAGAAAGAATGTCGCTTGAGTTTGTGAGTAAAATGGGCTAAAAAGATGGTTACGGGTTTTTTAAGTGCTTTAGTAAATGGTAATATTGTCTTTCCTTAAACACGCTTTAAGCACCTTTTATTTTCACATGTGGTTTCTTTTTTTTCCTCTGTCGACTCTGCAATGTTTTGCTCAGTGAATTAAGTTCTCTAATCTTTTTTTTAAAGAAAAAGATTTTAGGTTCTTCGATGAAAGAAAAATAAGTTTTGAGTACGTGAAACTTTTGCTCGATTTACAACAGCTTGCGGTTACGGTCGAACATTGCACATTTGCTGATTTGCACACGAGATAGAGGATTCCCGTGTCAGGAAATGGGGAGAGAACGAAAGGGAATTCCGGGAGAGCGGAGTGGGCATCGTGGTTTGGCGGCAACGGAGGAGTAGTGGGCGTAGCAGTCGCGGCAAACGTGTGCAAAGCGGGTAGCCTACTGCTTCCTACTGCCTAGGGCAGTGGAGCTACCGAGTCTCCACAGGGGCACTCCTGTAACTTCCTTCGCCCGTCTGCCGTTGCAGGCTTGCAGCAGTGGTGGGCCACCTACAACTACAAGGAATCCGTATTTCCCTCGAGCTTTGCGTTGCCTTCTTCCAAGTACAGGGAGAATCTTCATGCTAACTTCTTTCCAGGAGAAAAAAAGGTCTTCATGCTAATGATACAGCTGTTTACTATGATGGATGACCTCACATCTCAGCCGTCTATTAGTTCCTAATCATAATCATGTGGCTTAGCTTTAGCAGCTCAGCTCTCATCTCATGCAAAAAAAAAAAGGATTTTGAACTGAAATCACAGACCGTGTAGGTTAGCTCATCCGTCTGAATAAAATGCTTGTATTCTGAATTTCTGATGACAAGTTTGTGCAAGAAAAGGTGTGGCGAAATACCTCTCGACAACTCCTGTACCAGGGACAGGCATAACTGTACCATTACCGCCAGGACATGCCATAACATGAGGTCAGTACAGAGCTAGGTGAAAACTGAAGAATTCCAATTGGTGTCTTGAGAAGATACATTGTGAATCCTGAGCTCCAGTGAAAAGGGAAGCCTGCATTCAGAAGAAACGAGCCAAAGAAAAGTTGAGCCTTTTCACCCCCTCCAAACCTCCAGAAAATAGAATAGAAAGCTTTTGGAAAGTGACAAGGAATCGGAGGCCATTCCAGGGAAGCCTACAAAAGATCAGCAGTATCAGTGAAGCTGTTGCCGGGTGGTACCAGTGCTTATTCCCAACCCCTTTACCTTGCCTCTCTTCTAATTTAAATCTGCCCCAAGGGAGAGCGGTGGTGAGAGGCAGAGAGGGTTTGTTTTGCCTTTGCCTTGGCTTGGCCTCCCCTCCATCGCTGCATTACATCCGACGGCACTCCATCTCTTGCGTCCCTTAACCCCTCCCCCAATCCAACCCAATCCCCTCCGTGCCTTAACCCCGCCCCGAATCCAGCCTTCGAAACTTCCTCTTCCTCCCGGGGCTCTGTTCTTGGTACTTAGGACAAGGTAAAGATTTGTTTTTTTTGCCCCATCATCTAGTTGTTCTTCTCGTTGGTGCTGTTGTGTTATTCAGTTTGATTTAACCTTTCAGAGCACTGAGATTGAGATTTGAGAGTGCTCTGGACATCTTCACCAGCTGCATAGCCACCCTCTTTCCCGGCCGTCCCCCTATTATCTTCTTCCTGGGTGAGTTCGGTTTCTTGGTGGCCAATCTTGTTTGTCTTGCTTTTGTTGTTTTCATGGTGTTTCTTCGATCTAACACTAATAAATGCGCTTTCCTCATGCTGCTGTATGCTAGCAACCACCCTATTCTGCCGGCTCTCATCAATAAATTCGTCCATTCATGACTTGTTCGGAAATGCTACCTGTTCTTGGTACACTTGCCGATTAGCCTATCCACCGCAAATAATCTTTGGCCTCTCTCGTTGCGCCTGCTATAATAATTCACTAATCCAACCTCCATTTCTTGCGGTTATCAATTTAGTATTTTTTTGCGAAAAAAAATATTATTATCTTCAAGCAGTTGGTTTCTGTCAGTCAGTCAGTTCCTAACACAGAGGAACAGTTGCATGCGTGCATTGGATCCCCTCCAGTCTTCCAGCAACCGCATGCTCCTCATCGGATTCTTGATTCTTGGTGTGCACCTCGGCACCCTTACCAATGCTTCAAACAAAATTTGGCAGTTGCGATTGCGTTTTATTTTTCTTCCGAGTGTGCAATGTTTTTGTAGTTGGCGCCATTGGGTTCCGTTTCACTGAGCCATGGATTGCGCGCGCGCAGGTCTGATGGGTGACCATCTCGCGTTGCTCGTGGACCGGCTGCTGACGGAGTCGACGCTGGAGGCAGCGATCGGCGGTGGGAAGCAGATGGTCGATCTGCATCCGGAGGCGGTGGCCGTCGAGTACTGCCATCGCGGTGTAGGCGGCGGCGGCGGCTCGGCGAGTAAGGTGGTGGAGTGCAGGATTTGCCAGGAGGAGGACTGGGACTCCAGCATGGAGGCTCCCTGCGCCTGCTGTGGCAGCCTCAAGGTAATCCTGCTCTCTTATCCTGAACCAAAATAGTTGCTCTTGATTATGCGGCTGATCTATGGGCTATGGCCTTACTATTTGATGATTACGGAATTGTTTCTCAGAGTTCATTTTTTCAGTTCCTGTTTTCAAATGAAAAGTTGCCTACTTATTTCAGTAGAAGATGGGAAAGTGACTAGTAGTCCCAGAAATGTATTTTGGGGGTCTGCTTATATTTCTAATTCTACACTAGTTAATGTATCGTTGACTTGGCATGAAAACTGTTGACGTTTATGGTTAGGGTTAGATGTAGTAGGTTGTACAATTAGGACCTGGGAGCTCCATGTTAACTTGAGAGTCATTGTGGACACGAGCTATGAACCGAATCAACCGTGTTTGTCACAATGTGGCTTGGAAGGCACTACCTTATATGTATTGGGCCATCCTATTGGACAGTGACATAATAGTGTGCTGAATGATATAGGGAAGGGGAAGGTGTTGTTTTCCCGGGAAATGGATGGAGCTATCTTTGTGAGTGTGACCTTCACACAAATACACAATGTGTGGGGCAACTACCCACATTACGCTATAAGCAAGGCAAAAATGTTAGTTGGAACTTCAAGGAAACAAAAACACCCCGGCGCTGATCTTATTACATATTCTTGTTTCTGAAAATGGTCATATACTATGATGTGAGGAATGTATTATTTCAGTTGGCTATACAGCGATCGAAACAAAATTAAATTAGTAGCTCCTGTCTTGCAGTATGCACACCGGAAATGCATTCAGCGTTGGTGCAATGAGAAAGGCGACACCATCTGCGAAATATGTCTGCAGGTAAAACTGCTTAGGTGGATTATGCAGATCTGTTGTAGGTTAAAAGAATAGCTTGTGATACAGCTTTAACAAATGTGTAACTATGGAAACATGCCTATGGAGTATGGACTTAAGTTTGCTATATTTCTTCAGCAATTCAGGCCAGGTTATACTGCCCCGCAGCAGCTCTTCCACTATGGAAGTATACCGATGAATTTCAGGTACTCATCCTTTTAAGCATTCTTAAGCAAATTTGTTTGTCTTGTTGCTTATTTTACTCTATAATGCTTTACCATCTCCGAACAGAGGGAACTGGGAGATTGCCCGTCAAGATCTCAATGATGCCCAGATAATAACAATGGTGCCGACAGAGCGTGATTTCATGGACAGTTATGAGGACTACCTTCCTATTAGGACAAGAAGCAGCACTCTGTGTTGCCGGACAGTCGCCGTAATTGTGAGTTTCTGACATCAAATCCGACCCTGGTTGATGTGGTTTACTCTTATCTTCTTTCTGATGAAGATCCATCGTTGCGATTGAATCATTGAACAGTTCATGTCACTCCTAGTCCTTCGCCACACTCTTCCTCTCATGGTCGGTGGAAATGGGGAGTACTCATTGGCCTTGTTCTCAGTAAGACGGATGATCATCACTCACCAGAATCTTTTATGACTTACGTTATTGTTCTTGACCTGATGCCTCTTATTGTGCATTCTTATTTGGAAATAAAGCTTCTGGTGCTGAGGACCGCAGGAATCCTATTCCCAATCTTGGTGATGGTCAGAGCCTTGGCAAGCTTCCATCGTCGACGGCGGCAGCAGGTAATTTCATCACTCAATCTCTGCTTACAATCCCACTGTGCCAACTGCAATCGTGATCCTGTTCCTGCTAAGTTTAGCAGCAGCAGACATTGCATAATAGCACGTCACACTTGTTAAGATTTCTCCATTTGTAGTAGTAGCAACCTAGGTTTTTTCTCAGGCATAACTCTCGGATTTAGATCACTTAACACTGCAGGAAAGACGGGAAACATATATATCATCATCAGAAAGCGAGGAGGAAGAGGAAGAGGAAGAAGAAGATGACACAGTTACCAATTCTGCACGATCAAATTACTCGCAACCACGCCTCATACCAGTCTACTGACATGACCAAGAAACATGCCTTCCAACCTCCAATCTGACAGGAAATTCCAGCGCATCTGTGGAGCTGACAGAAGCAAGAATGCTCACAAGAAAAAGACCAAAGAAATCCAAAAAAAATGAGTATATGATGACATAGTAAGATAGCCTGAAGCCACTCGCTTCTATGCGCATAGAGAAGAACGTAGTGGCCCTGTTACTCCTGTACATATGAGAAAGTAGCAGACTAACTTGTCACTTGCGAGCTTCTACTGCAGCAAGTTCGGCATACCCATGTGTACTCATCAAGATATTATGTTGCCAAAAGTACTTGCAAATGGAAGGAACTATGTTTCAGTTTACGAATTCATCTATTGGCGACTTATCCTTTTCTTTTATGATCGTGCATTTCGCATCACTTATCGCAGTAAAAGTATGCATTTTTGTTTTTGCTTTGATACATGGCCAGAAGACTTTAATAGCTGATGAATACACGTGCAGTTCATTGTGTTTTTGTTGGGGTGAGATACCCAATTTTCACCCAATTTTCACGCACTGAAACATTTGCACTCCCTCTGTTCCAAATTATAGATCATTTTAGCAAATTTAGATACATCGATTTTGCTATGCATCTAGATAGATAGGAGTACGTTGGATTGCATATGGACACGCTTTCAGGGAGAACAATACCAAAGTGATTTAGAGGCATCCAGCAATACCAAAACAGCACACAACGTCTATACTCCATAGAACCAATCCAACAGTAAAATACTAAAATGCCATCCAGATACATCAGTGATTTGGGTACAAAGTTAATATAGTAACAGGTACGATAACTTTCTGGGGGCAATAAACCAGACAAGCAGGCATACATGTATGTTTCACTTATGCAGGAAAGCAACGGTCGTGATGCAAGAACTATCCACACTAGGGTAACTCTGAACGTGGTCAAGGTAGCTGAACACCGCAGCGTCAATGGCTGGCAATCCTTCTGAGCCCATAGCACCTAGCTTTCTTTGGTTGAAGTTCTCCACCTCCTGCACCAACTCATCCTTGGTTCTGCTGCACGATGTGATGACCTAAAAAATACATCGAAGAAACATCAGAGGATGATGTTATCTTTTAAATAGCCGTATTTCTCTTACAGGGATATGCTATAGACTATTCTGTCATATAAATTACCAACAGATAGTTAATAGAAAGGGAATAAGCATCTAGCAAAAGGAGGACTATAGCAGTAGGGCAGCGTGTGATATGCAAATAGCAATTTCAAGTAGATAACATAGGGATATACAAAGTGTCACCATCAACATAAAATTGAGTATATAATTCTGCCACAAATGTCCTAGCAATAAAGAAAAGGAAAATTCCAGTTTCAATTTGGATGGAAGAACTGACCAATATACCACCAGGGGAAACCAAGCTAGCAACTGATTGCCAATACATCATTCTGGAATGCAAAAGAAAACAGATTAGAGGTTTAGACATGTGTGCAAACAAGTGATCTCATTCTTTCCTCGTTAAAAAAGTTTAAGCAATTAGAAACATGTAAGCATTGGTGTGAAAACCTAAGGTTTATGATAAGACTATGGACATATCAACATCTACACAGCAAACCTGCATTTACCTCTTCACAGGTCCATCAGGATGGAGCCCAATTGCATCAAGAGTCCCTTCATCCATGACAAGTTCAAATCTTCTCTCCAACTTTGACTCTAATACATCATCAACCTGCAAAAGGACCATTCATATAAGCTGAAATGGTTCTTTTCTGCTCTTTCAATATGGAGGCTGGTATTGTACCTAACATACAACCAGATAGTCACAGAGAATATTATAATATAAACTGAAAGCACCAGAAGGGCATGCATGCTGATGCGAATTTACATTATATGCTTGACTGACTGACTCACCAAGAAATTAATGGGCTCAAACCCATCACGAATTGCAAGATTTCGTGCAAGCTCAATCGCGCCTTCACTATAGTCAATCCCAGTCAGATCAGAAAACCTGTATATTACATATTAACACATCAGTACTGGTACTAACAATGAAAAATCACAGTATCACATTTCCTTAGCATACCCTTGCTTTGCAAGCTGCTGCAAGAGCCTACCACTTCCGGTCCCAATGTCAAGTACGCTGCAGCTGGGCAAATCCTTGCTTGAGCACAAATTTTTGGTCCAGCCTACACGGATATCCATGACCTCAGTGCCAAACCTGCAAACTCACACAAGCTTTTGTCAACAACAATATAAGCATTGAAATAATACAAAATAGAACAAATACACAATTTATATTTGCATCTCTTCTTGAATGGGAAAATGGCTACTCAGAAGATTTTGATCCCTTATTCCACCAATGGGTGGTAAACATAGCTTATAACAGCAAAACCTCCAATAAAAGATAATAATAATCACCATATATTCGGATAAACTTGAAAGTAAAGATGGTAAAGTTTAAACATGGATAAAAGAAGATTTATTTTTCCCATCCTGAAGTGAATTGCCTTGGAAAGACAGGTCTAAGGGACAATTTGTGGCTGCCATATTGTGGTGTGCTGCACCGCGGCTGCGGAATCTAGTTTGTTACAGGAATATTTGCTATTTCCAGTAAGTTTTTTGCTGTTATGGATCCTACAAAGATGCTTCTAACTAAGTGTGACATTAGGATCTAGAAAAAAGGTGTTTTTGAAAAGCCACCATAATACCAAAACTAAACGCTAGTGGCATGCAAATGCAGAGAGTTTGTACACCCTATCTTACATTCCTAAAATAATGCCCCTGATTCCTCATAAAATGTTCCGAGCAAAGCTCAAACCAAATTTTATTACAAATACACGTGGCACAGAACACTCGTCATCTGGGCAACTGAGCCTGCCACTCTAAATTCTAGTGCATACGACAAACAAGTTTACATGAAAATAGCTTGAAGAATGTTACCAGTCATCAGCGTGGCTGCGTTCATGGAAATTAGCAAGATCCTCAGCATAAGCACCATCCTGGAAATTCTGCATAACCAGCAACGGAGGCTCCACGTCGCTGGAGTCAGGGACATCCTTGTCGAAGCTGTTCAAGATTCACAGCAAAGACAATTTTGAATGCGCTGGCCCCAGACTAATAAGATGATTTGGATCAAATTGCAATAACCGAGAGATCATTGGACCAGATTAAGCTCAAGGGGCAGATAATTGATCCCTTTTACTTTCCCCAACACGAGGAACCAGATCACAGAAGCTCGCCCATTTCGCAGCGCAGGAACAAGAAAAATGGAGTGAAATCAGTTCACCTGAAGTCGGAGGAGGGGTTGGCGGCGACCGACGCGGACGGCGCGGCCGCGGCGGAGGCGGAGGACGAGGCGAGGAGGACTTCGGCGGTGTCGGCGTAGCGCTGCTCGTCGTCGAGGGTGCTGCCGTAGTCGCTCTTGATCGACCACGAGTCCGCGGCCACCGACCGGTCGTCGTCCGACGCCATCTCGCCCGGGGGGCCGACGGGTACCCAAACGCCGCTGCCGACCATCCGGGACGGGAATATCTCCGGGTCCTCCGGCGGCCACCGAATCCCCGCCATGGCGCTCGCCGTCGCCTCGCCGGAACCCTAGCCTTCTCGTGACGCTAGCGTGCTGGCCTGGTTGTGCCGGGAGGACGGGGACGAAGCACGCGAGGCGGCTCGAAGATGACAGGTGGGTCCGCGGAGAGATTGGCCTACGTGTCGGTGTCCCGGTTCGTTGGGCTGGCGCGGCTACTTGGAGAGGGACGGCGGGTGGTTCGAGATTTCTCGACTGAAATGTGGAGCCAAGCAACTGTGGGACCAAAAGTCAGTGACGTGCGTAGATTCTCTGGTGCGAGTGAGATTGGGTTGAAGCCTTGAAGGCCGTTAGTCGCTGGGACAGACCTGGACCGACTTTTTCTTTTCTTTTTTTGAGGAAATGGCTTGGGCGACTTTTCATTCTTAGGTGGACTGGGCCGAATTTAGAATAGCTGGACTTTGGTTTCCTGCATAAATAATTGGCCTGGTATAGTCGTATAGTACTTCGGAGCAAGTATGCTTTTATGAAACCAACATCACATTAGTTTACAAAGAGGTCCTTTGATAAATTTCCAGCCTCATGTATGCCATTGTCTTCTCAAATAAATATTGCTGAGACTATCATACCAAATTGGACAGTGTGCAATTAAATTGCCAGCCTTTTTAACCGGTAAAATTGCCTGTTTAGTGGGCGCTGATTATGTAATCTGACCCCTTTGGCTTGCTTATGTATAAGTTTATCTCGCAAGTTGCATCCATTGGGAACCGGTGTGTTGAGTTGTAGCACATCATAACAGGCAGATGATACGCTGGCATATCCTATGATATCTCCTTGTTTGCTTCATGGCGACATGCCTAAAATAAGGACCATCTTGAGATATAATCCAGCCTGTTGTTCCATGGCAAGTTGCATGTACAGCTGAGGTCCAATGGACATTCGGCAAACATGTGTATCTTGCTGAGGTTCCATACAGCTCTTGACTCCCTAGTATATTTCCTCTACAACCTGTGTGCCGTCTGGCTAGTGTCCCGGACAGTTGCAAATATACTACACCAACCAACTGTAGCATACGCATCCTATTCCAGAAGTGAAAGGCCAGGGAGCCAGGGAGCATATCCATTGCTATGGAAATGGAACCGTTAAGTTTGACAATCCGGATATAAATCAGTCATCATCCCATAGCAGATTATAGTGGGACGAAATCCAAAACTGAAAGTAAAGAACCTGTTCATTCGCATAGCTGTTTCATTAGTAAACTGAATATTCCACTCAAAATCAACGCCATCATTTTCCATATAACAGAATGCTATGTAGCGCTCTAGACAATAATAGCGCTTTATGTAAAAGCAAGGGCAAGGGCTTTTGTTTTGACGTTAGAATACGAAAGCAAGAAGAGTAATTCAATATTTTTTTTGTAAAAGTTTGAAATGGGCTCATATATATTTCGAAAAAGGTAACATGGCAAGTAGAGTGTAAGAATAATTTCATGACAAATTAGAAATCAAACTATAGTCATGGAACTTGTACCGGCTCTTTTGACTACAATAGATCTTACCCCGTAAAAAACAATCAATTCTCCTTTGGTTCAAAATACATATCATTTAACGATTCCTTCTGGTCAAACTTTTTTACATTTTACAGTAAATATATAAAAAGGTGCATATATCGACGATGTAAGATATATGTTACTAGATTCACAATGAAATGTACTTTGGAAATGCTTGACTACCTTATCTTCAAAGTGTCATATTTTCATAAAAGTTATGGTCAAAACTTCATCACATAGACAGTGTCAGTATCCTCAGTTATACGTATTTTGGATCGAAACAGACCCTACCCATTGGCTAATAATGAAATTTCATTTTATCGATAAAATGATATTTTGGTTTATTCCAATTAATGCATCACAATTTAGAATGAAAGTACTGATACACACATTTATCCTTCAGAAAAATACGGATCCATACGGCCAAAACAATGGACGAACCAGGTCATTAATTTGGGCCTAAATGACAATGAAACCACCAAATTCAGAATCCAAAGCAAAATTAACAGTACAGCAAAATTAAACACATTAATTTTCTGTTATATGAAACCAGATTCGAGATATTAATCACTTCAATCAATTAATAATTGATCAGATTTTCTACTATAAGTTACCGGGCGAGAAGCCCAAAAATGCGTGTGTCGAATAGGTGTTAATCAGTATATATTCAGTTCAAAGAATTGCTAGGTGATAAATTTTCGCAAAAATGTAAATCATAAATGACGGCACATCATATCATGCACGTGACCTCTCAATTTTCTTATTTTGTTTCCCGGGTACAAAACTTGACAATCAATTTGCCAGTGGTGCGTGTGTGTAGACAAAAAAATGGCTTTACAAAAATGGAAAAGGCAAAGAGAAGAAGAATAGCTGGAAGCTAGCTACTGTACACTCGGGCGCCAGCTCAAGCTAGCTGCCGCCCGCCTAACACCAGCGAAACCAAAACTGCTCACTCCTGCGGCGCCCGGCCGGCCGGTCAACCCGCCGCCCGCCGCGTCACTGGACCTCCTCAATGGTGTCCAGCACCGGCTGCCACGACCGGTGCCGCCTCAGCCCGGCGGCGCCGCCGCCGGCCGACTTGCTGGCTCCGGCGCCGGCGCGTGATTCCGGTTTATTATTATCCGCGCCGAGATCGCCGGACTCGAGCAGGCCGAGCATCGGGTAGACCCTGGCGCCATCGCTGCCGCATCCGTCCTTCGCCGTGCCCGCGGCCGCGCTCCGCCGGTCGCGGGGGCCCCGGTGGGCGGTGGCGGTGAAGGTGATCCTCTTCCAGGCCGAGGCGGCGGCCGTGGCGGCGTGGCACTCGGAGAGTGCGGCCATCTCCTCGTCGGTGAGCACGGAGTAGAGCATGTCCATGGGCAGGAGGAAGTAGGCGTGGCGCGGCCGGAGGATCTCGTCGGCGCCCACGCCGGGGACGCGGCAGCCGACGGCGAGGCGGCCGGAGTCGCAGACGAACTGGCCCGGGTGGTCGAGCATGAGCTCCGACGCGCGCACCGGGCGCGCCAGCCGCGTCACCGTGCCGTCCGCGTGGATCACCTTGGTCGCCGCAGCCGACGACGACGCGCGGCCACCGCCGCCGCCCGCGGGCGCCAGCGGTATGCACGACGGCGCGTTCCCCATGCCCGCGCGCCAACCAACCCACTCCGTCGGAGATCAGGGAGAGGTGGGCCGGGGATCAGGAGACCACAGGAGGAGACAAACAGGAGGAGGGGACGAGACGCTGCCGATGCCGACGCCCCGGAGGCCAGTGAGACCAGCGGGAGGAGGCGAGGCGGGCGATATGTATACGATACGACGCCGCGGCCAGGGTGGAGCGCCAGGGTTGGTGCGGCGCATGCATGGAAGAGGACAAGCAAATGATCACCCTGATGCCGACGAGAGGTTAGGACCAGGGGCTTAATTAATCATCTAATCCCTCCCCGGGATTAACCAACGCCCGCGGCGTCGCGTACGTGGCAGCGGGAGGGCGCGAGACAGCTATCGCCTTGGACGGACGAGCTCGGGCGTGCATGCACTTGGACCCGCGCCCCCGCCGGGGTGGGAGGGATGTCACTGTATCGGCCGCTAGAGCATGGCATCCGCTAATCACTTTGTTTAGATTTCCAATCCTTCGCCGGGTGTCACAGGATCAGAGGCAGGGTCGGGTCAGCAGCTGGGCAGACCTGAGTGCGGGCTAGCTAGCTTGCTTGCTAATTGTAATCAAGCTGGACGCTTTGCTGCTTGCCTTCTCCGGACCTAACTTGCTGCAGCCTGCAGCTTAGAATATGGGACGCAGAGCTTGACAAAGTCCGGGACCAACGGCCGCTTTGGCAGTGCAGTGCTAGCTAGCCATTGTTGAGTTGGAGGCCACAAACTCAGCGGTTAACATTTAGCAAAGCTGTTTAGTCTGGTATTAGGCTGGAGTTCTAAGCTCTTTTGTTTGCTCAGGAAAAAAAAAAGAAAGGAAGGGAACAGGCAGAGGTTAACGCGCCATTTGTCGATCCAGCAACGCTCGCTTAGGGATCCAAGAGACGGTGGCAGCTGAAAATTTGCAGAGCATAGCTGCACAAGTGAAACTTCAGACTGCACCTCGAGCTATTAGCACTGCTCAAGAAATTATTTTATTTTTTATTTCTATTTTGTCGTGATGAAGCAAATCAAAAATTGATTTTTTTTAGAGTGACCAGATGACAAATTAATCAGGAATGCACACAAAGACTTCGTATAGGGCGCTCCGACGTTGGCAGTGGACCATGGAATTTCTGCGTATATAGTATGATCAACGCGACGACGGTCGTTGGAGCGAACTAATTCCAGTTCGACGGAGAATAAATAAACATTGCCCTAATTAACACATTGCTTTTCTTAATTGTTATCTTGCTCCGGTTAGATCATTAAATAAAGTGGGGTTGTGTTGAGGGGGCTCCGGCGTGGCAATTTTCAGGGGCGCGAAACGCGACAGATCCAGCTTGCACTGCACGCGATCGACCTACTGAAAATCAGAGGATTCTGGCGTGTGGCCCCATATATTCCCCAATCCCTGCCTGCCTGTGATCAGTCTAGTGCTGGCTACGCCAATCAAGGAGCTGGAATCTTAGCAGGGCAATTCTCTCTCTCTTTTTTTTTCCCTTCTCATTTTCAACACTTGCAATTGCAAATAAGGTAGGAACTCACATCTGTCCCGGTGGATCTGCTGAGCTCAAGTAGGGAGGAATGCATGTGTGTGCCGCTCAAAAATGAACTTTTTTTTTTGCAGGAAAGAAGTGTGATTTGGATACTTGAGAAATGCTCGCCATATTGTCACATTTTTGGGGCACAAGGATCATGCTCGAAAAAGCCCAGCACGGCGTCCTTGTGAAGACCAATGTAGACTTTCTGATCCGAGATATAAGTCGATTAGGAGGTTAACATCTCTCGATCCTAGCAGGAGCAAGCGCTTTAGGACTTTAGGTAGCCTACGGAGCGCAGAGTTAGGGCGGGTTGTAGGACACTAGATTTATTTCGATGATGCGCATGCAAAAGAAAAACTAATCTCAACCGTGGTTTTGGCATGTAATCGGACAGTGTTTCTATCTATTAATACAATAAGTATTAATACAATAACATACAATTATTTTGCATACTTGAGAAAAAAATATTTAAATATTAAACCTAGTAACCTCAACTTTATATTGTCAAACTATATGCTTTTTGGTTATTAAAGGCCAAAGGTACAAAAGGTGTTATGCGTATGCTCCAAAGAGGGTGATGAATGTTGTTTTGATCCGATCCACCTCCTTAGCTCGGGGGCTCGATGTGACAAGATACTCAGCGTGCTTCCAGGGACAGCTCTCATGCTTTAATGTCGGACACTGTAAAATTACTCGAAAATATCCGATTCAAGAGGCTTTTTAAGATTTATCTTGGGTAGATGATTGCTGACCATTATTTCAGGAATTTTATTCTGAAATAAGGGGTTTTTCGGATTATTGCCCAGAGGTCTTATTTAGTCATTGATTCAAGGAACCAGTCTCAGGCGTTTGTTGGAGTAGTTATTTGTTTAACCATTTTTTCAGGGAATTTATCCCGAAACAAGAGGTTTTCAAAAGTACTGTTTTCCCATATTAACAATTAAATCTTTACTGTCGTATATTGCATGCCACGATTCTTTAGATCCCTTATTCCAAACCTTGGGGATTTGGATTCAAGGCTCGGGGGCCGCGGGACACGTGTCATCAGCGACTTATTTTTCAAATCTGTTGGAAGATAAGGATAGAAGACTCAAGATTAAATTGATTCTCAGCCTAATTCTACGAGTCAACCTAAGGCTCGGGGGCTACTCCATATGGAGTGCGAGTTTAACCGCACCCCATATAAAAGAAGACTCAACAACTACTTCGGGCATGAGCACCTCACATCCTCAATATAGCTAAGGAAGTACTCGGAAGCCACCTTCAATATAAACTTCGGGAGAACTCGAAGATGCCTTCAGAAGTACTTGGACGCCTGCGGTACTCGACTACGAAAAGCTCGGGGGCTTGTCAGACCCAGGCACACGGGACTGTGCACGTGGCGTACTTTTCCTAGGATACGGGATGGGACATGACCCACGCCCTATATCTGTTGTAACTATTTGTAGTGTAGTAGGACTACCCGTACAACAGTGAAAGTAGTCGGACATGGTAGGAAACTATCTGAGAAGTACTCAGGTAGGACTTCTGGGCTTGTACCCGACTAGGACTTTTACGTAAATCTGTCCCCCCAAACTATACAACGGCGAACAGGGATCCCCTCCAAACGGAGGAGATCACCCGGTCACCACCTAAGGAAATACAAACCACACAGGACGTAGGATATTACGCTCTTGCCTGCCCGAACCTGTCTAAACCTTGTGTTCCTTGCACCTTCGAGTTCCTGATCTCGGCGACACCCTACCTACAAACTCACCACCTTGAGGGTATCCCTCGGTGGGTGTGGCGGTAAAACACCGACAAGGGCAAACCTAAATTTCTTTATGAGGTTAGATGTAAACCAACGAAGAAAAGCAACGAGGCAAGGAAAAAAAACCGGCAATGGAGGGGAACCAAATCTAGAGCGGCTTCCAATCGAGTTTTGTAGTTTCCTTTTTTGTCCCCCGTTAACCTTTACAACTCTTCCACATGTAGGCTAGAAGAGTAGTTTTCCACATGCAAAATTACGATGGTACTTTGTATTTGGTATTTCCCCAATCCAACTCTTCAGCAAACGCCGTCTACTCATGCGCAACATGTTGGAAATGGGCACCACATTGTCACCTTTTGTCGGCACAAGGATCATGCCGGAAATACTCACCACTCCACACAGTTTGAGAGAGATGAGTGGCATGTGAAAGCCACTCAGTAGGCTCCTACAATTATGAAGCCAACGAAGAAAAAAACACACACTTTTTTTTCTGTCTTTGAAAGGAGGTGGTAAAGATGGCGATACAAATGGAAATCACATCCAGAGTAGCTTCCAGTTAAGGATATGTGGTTTACTCTTTTTTTTTTCTTAACCTTGACATCTTTTTTTACTACTCCTATAATCTTCGTGCAACCGACTTTTACACATTTTTACTGCATTATGCACATAATGGCTTACATTTATCACAAGGAGATTAAAACATCACATTGATTTTTTGTAATCAGAACACTAAATGAATCATTCTGGTTTCGAGAAATTTGGTAACATACATTGGCCAAGCACGTTATTGCTTCTGGATAATGTTAATGTTACACATCGTATCTGAATTGTAAACAGGTTTAGTATTTGCTAAAAATCTCCCTTGTAACGACAGAGAGGAGCCCAGAGTCGCTGTTTTTTCCCGGTAAAACAATCGGTGCTAACATGAACAACAAGAAAGCAAAACATTCTGTTTCGGAAATGTTTGGTTAGGCTGGCCATCTTTCGTGGGCCTCTAGAAGGCCCACTTCAATTTGGGCCTCACTTTCCACTACCCAGTTCTTGTTCCCCGACCGCAAAAACGTGGCCGCTACGGCTTGATCCCAACCGCCCGTCCGGAGATCAGACGCCCAGCAGAGTGCCATCACCCGGAAATCGACGCCCAAAGATCCATCCACGTCGTGCCAGACAGGAACTCCTACACCGCCGCCTCGCCTCGCATCTTATTCTCTCTCTCACCACCCTCGCGCACCCACGCAACCCTAATAAACCCCTCCCTCCCTCGCGCCGCCGCCGTCTCCATCCCCCACTTCCAGATCCCCGCCTCCGACCCCGACGGCCCCACGTCGCTTCCCCCCGCGCACGTCGCCGGCGATCTACAGGTAACCCCGGCACCCATCGCTCAGTCCAATCGGGATAGTGGTTTCCGGGTTTTTTTTTCGGGGGTGTTGCTCTGTGGATTTACACGACGAATCGATCTGTTGAGTAGGAAACCTTTTTGCTCGATGGATTTCTCGTCGCTGTTTTCGTGAATTCGTGACCTAATCCTAATTTCGCCGTTTGGTTTTGTTGGTGCGGTGCAGGAGTAGATCGCCGCCACAGAACCCTCGCTGCGACCATGGCGACCTTCGCGAAACCCGAGAACGCCCTGAAGAGAGCTGAAGGTGAGTCGATGTGACTTGCTCGATTTCATCATCTGCAGCGATGCTGATTCTTGTTGTTGCGGTAGTGTTGCAGTGATGCCTACCGCGTGTAGGATTTGTTAGGCAATTACGAATTAGGTGATACTATGACGTGTTTCATGTATTGCTATCTTTCTCTGATTCGTGATGAAATATTTGTTGCTGATGAAGCCAGTAGTTTGGAACATTGACTACATTGGGGTTGTTCCATCAGATAGGTCAGACTCAAGTACTGCATACAAACAAATGTTAGTCGGACTCAACTACTGTCTCATTTAGGTGGTGGTAACTGGGCCTCATTGGTTATTTAAGTATTGATGATGCACTGTAGGTCGTGTAGTACACTAAACCGAGCCATGTTAGGTTCAAGACTTTCAGTGGATGTTGAGGTTACCAATGACTGTTATGCTTTTCTTCTTATCCATGTTTGAATTAGTAGCCTTCTCGTTGTGGACCAATAAGTTTACAAAAGGAAAATAGAAACACCAAGATTTGTTGACCTCAGTTTCATTATATCTAAGCTGTTTTAGATATCTTCAGTTCCTTGGTACTCTGTATGGTTCTTGACAGTTGAAAATTTCTAGACATGACAATCCACTCATTTTGGTGTAGAAGATGTGCTTGTATACTAATAGCTACCTCTGCTTTATTTCAGAGTTGATTCATGTTGGGCAAAAGCAGGCGGCGCTACAGGCTTTACATGATCTCATTACCTCGAAAAGGTACAGGTCATGGCAAAAGCCTCTCGAAAAGATTATGATGAAGTATGTAGAGCTATGTGTTGACCTGAGGAAAGGCAGATTTGCGAAAGATGGCCTTATTCAGTATAGAATTGTCTGCCAGCAAGTAAATGTGTCTTCCTTGGAAGATGTCATCAAGCATTTTATGCAGCTTTCCAATGAGAAAGCTGAACAAGCTAAGAGCCAGGCAGAAGCCCTGGAAGATGCTTTGGATGTTGAAGATCTGGAAGCAGATAAGCGTCCTGAGGACCTGATGCTCAGTTTTGTTAGTGGGGAGAAAGGAAAGGACAGATCGGACAAAGAAGTTGTTACTCCATGGTTCAAGTTCCTCTGGGAGACATACCGGACGGTGCTTGAGATACTAAGGAACAATTCAAAGCTTGAAGCGTTGTATGCTGTAAGCTGTTCTCTTATGAGTATTTCATTATTTGTTTGTCCTTCTGTTGTGATACATGATTTTCCCTTGATAATGGTCTAACATGTTTACCATGTACGAAGATTATAGTTCCTGTAGTTTCTTTGATGATGAATTCTCTACACGTCTTTTTCTCTCCCTTCATGTCTACTACCACCCTATTCAGATGTATCCAGCCATGGCACCAGTTTTTATCTGAGTTCGTCCTTTTTCCTGTCAAATGTTACATAGAAACCGTTATCTTCTAGAGTCAATAGTTAATCTATTATCTGATATATTCTGGTTTTAGTTTAGAACTGCTAACTGGATCATGTACCTACCGTTCACTCGTATTGATATTGACTTTCTTCCCTGTACAATTTGTTCCCCGCTAAATACTTTTGTGACTGATTATCTTCCTTGTATGCAGATGACTGCTCATAGGGCTTTTCAATTTTGTAAGCAATATAAGAGAACAACTGAATTCCGTAGGTTGTGTGAGATTATCAGAAACCATCTTGCCAATCTCAACAAGTATCGTGATCAAAGAGATCGTCCTGATCTGACTGCACCTGAAAGCTTGCAACTGTATCTTGATACCCGGGTCGAACAACTTAAAGTTGCAACAGAGCTTTCCCTATGGCAGGTTTGTTCCAGAATTTACCTACTTTTCTTCCTTACACCAATATAAATGTTACTTTAACTGAATTGTCACTGCACCTACGTCTTACAGGAAGCCTTCCGATCGGTGGAGGATATCCATGGTTTGATGAGTATGGTGAAGAAAATGCCAAAACCTTCTGTTTTGGTTGTATATTATGCCAAGTTAACTGAAATTTTCTGGATATCTGATAGCCACCTTTATCATGCATATGCATGGCTCAAGCTTTTCAACTTGCAGAAGAGCTACAATAAGAACTTGTCTCAGAAAGATCTACAATTAATAGCATCTTCTGTCTTGCTCGCTGCGCTATCTGTGGCACCTTATGACCAGAAGTATGGTGCATCTCATCTTGAGACAGAAAATGAGAAGGAACGTAACTTGAGGATGGCCAACCTTGTCAACTTTTCACTTGATTCCAAGCGTGAAAATCGAGAAATGGTTTGTCCTCCGAACTGCTTGTGAATTAAAGAATATGTTTAGTAATTTTTTCTACCCTTACGCTTCTCCGTTTCCTTTTGCAGCCTTCAAGAGCATCTCTTCTATCAGAGTTGGTATGTGCTATCATTTTTTGGGAAATGTTATTATTACCAAAGTTGTGCTCTTATTTTTTTATGTGCTCTTTGTCATCATATGCATTCCTTTTTATGCTATTGAGTTGTTTGAATTCAGTATCTTCTAAGTATCTCTCGTATGGGCCTATAATATTGTGTTTTATCACTCTAGGCTGTCTTGCTCAGGATTTTTTTTTTCATGCTTTTAAAATATTGTAATAACTTTAGCGGCTCAGCTAGGCAACAACTCTTTAAAAGATCTATCTTGTGCGGCAACTGTGCTGTTAATGTTATTTCTATGTGATAATTGAACGCCTCATTTGTGGCGCTTCGCATGATTCCACCTTTCACCATGTCAGTTGCTTAGCTGAGATATGAAAGCATTACTATATTTTTACCCTGGGCCATCAGTATAATCACTTTCCTCCCTCTTGATGTTATAAATAGCTATCAATATCTCTATTTTGACTTCTTGTAGGTGTCGAAAGGAGTGCTTTCATGTGCTTCCCAAGAAGTGCGAGATCTGTACAACCTTTTGGAACATGAGTTTCTACCTCTGGACCTTGCATCGAAGGTGCAGCCACTTCTTTCAAAGATTTCAAAGATTGGAGGAAAGCTTTCATCAGCTTCTTCTGTTCCAGAGGTTAAGTTATCTCAGTACATTTCTGCATTGGAGAAGCTGACGACACTGAGAGTGCTGCAACAGGTCCTAATTGATGTTCTGCTATATATATATATATTTGTATATGTACCTTGATAATAATTGCTATATGCTGCAATGATGTTCTTACCATTCCACTTTTACCTTTCCAGGCATCTCAGATTTTCCAGTCCATGAAAATCGATATGCTCTCAAGGATGATCCCGTTCTTTGACTTCGCTGTTGTGGAGAAGATTTCTGTTGATGCTGTGAAACGCAATTTTGTTGCAATAAAAGTTAATCATTTATCAGGAGCTGTTCATTTTGGTACTGTGGTAAGCTATCCTGATTCTGCACAACGGCAGTTCTGGTGTGTTTTCCACTGATTATCTGTTCAGTGTTGTCTTGTGATTGTATGCATTATGTGGATGGCCTTAATACTTTTTGTATGTGACATAAGATGTGCCAGATATAGTCTTCCATTCTTTCGATACTCTTTGGTGTTTATCTGCTAGGAATACATGGTTCTTGGTGAATGTCTGGTTTGTTTATCGGTAGCTACAAGTATGCAGTACCACGTGTTTCAAGGGTTAGCACGGTGGGTTCACATTGTCACACACACCTGTTATTTCTATAATTCAATCATTTAATTCTGATTATACAGATGCTAATCACCCACAATATGCATTATGAGATGTGCTCCACTGCGGTATCCTTCTCTTTTGTAATGGGAATTACATCTAATAAAATTCCTCAAATTGTTTCCGAAGATAGCGGCGACATCTGGAAGATCATGCTGTTTTACACATGTGCTTGATTGAGTTTACTTGGATTGTGTGTTGTTGACTGCAGAGCTTCATGTCAAGATTGAACAATCTCTTTCTTTTGCACTAATTTTTGTTTGTATTTGTAGGACATTGAATCTGATGGATTAAGTGAACACCTCAGTGTTCTTGCTGATTCTTTAAATAAGGCGAGGAATCAAATTTGTCCACCAGTTAAAAAGCCATCTAAGCTTGGTGAAAGTCTCAATAGTTTAGCTGGGATAGTGGAGAATGAACACAGGAGGCTTCTTGCAAGAAAATCCATCATTGAGAAGCGTAAAGAAGACCTTGAACGCCAAATTTTGGAGAAGGTAAATTATTTGATTACTCTAAGTGCTTGTTAGTTGTTGCCTGTTATATTTAATTTTTTGTTTACGGTTGCTCTCCTTTTCCAGGAAAAAGAAGAGGAATCAAAGAGAGTCAGTATTCAGATTAAAAATGCAAATGACGAAAGGATTAGACTCCTCAATGAACAAAGGCAGAGGGAGCAGGAGAGGATTCGTAGAGAAATAGAGGAAAAAAATAAAGCAGAAGCAAAAAAGTTGCTAGAAGACTTGACAAAGAAAGCAGGGAAAAAGCATGTTGTTGTTGAAGGGGTAAGAAACAATTATTGCTATCTGAGTTTTTGAAAACAACAGTCCCTCGTTGCTTATTGAAAGGCTAGATCATGTTTCGATATCGATTTTAGTGGAGGATAAGATGGCCTTGTCATCATTTATTTTCATTTATATTGGATATTCTTGTGTATTTGCCCAAATGTGCTATCAATCACCTTGTATTGATACTGAGGCAATATTGTCATCACTACTATAATCTCTCGCGACTAGTGTTGCTTAGAACTTGAATTATTGTACTATCTTTGAACTTTAACCAACTTAATATTCTTATGTAGGAGCTTACCAAGGAGGCCATCATGGAGTTGGCATTGAGTGAACAGTTGAAAGAGCGTCAGGAAATGGAGAAAAAACTACAGAAGCTTGCAAAAACAATGGATTATCTGGAAAGAGCGAAAAGGCAGGAAGAGGCACCATTGATCGAGCAAGCTTTCCAAAAACGCCTTGAGGAAGAGAAGATCCTTCACGAGCAAGAGCAGCTGGTCAGTTCTCTTCTATTCACTTGTTTATATGCAGTGCAGATAACATTCAGTACTCACTTTTGTCTTCTATTTCTCCTTGCAGCGGGAGATTGAACTCAGCAAGCAACACCATGCGGGTGACTTGCAAGAGAAAAATAGACTTTCTCGAATGTTGGAGCACAAGGTTTGTATATTCCTCTTTGTTAGCCTTATAGCTTACAATGCTTCTATTTTGTATATAAATATTTAACTTGTAATACTGTTTTGATTCAAAACCATCTGCTCTAATTCAAATGGTTATTTTAATATACTCTGCAAATGATTTGTTGCCATATTGCAGCGTGAATGTCTGTTTGCTTGTTATTTGTTATTGATAGAATGTCTTAAGCCTGTCATAAGATTAGATGGCTTAGGGTCAAATGCTGTTGTGTGTGTAACTTATATAATTTACATTTACAGAACTTGATCTTCAAATTTAAGATGTTTTTGCGTCTGTTACCTAACGAGCTGTTGATATTCTAGTACTTTATCCCTTCACTGTTTCTTCCTGTTTTTTTTTATTGTTGCAGAATGCTTTCCAGGAAAGAATCGTGCAGCGCCGTGAAGCTGAGTTTGGTCGTCTGAAGAAAGAGAGAGACGAACGGATCAGCCAGGTGATATCATCAAGAAAACGTGAAAGAGAGACAGTTAGGAAATTGATGTATTATCTGAACCTGGAGGAACAGAGGATTGAAAGGTGTCGTGAGGAGGAGGAAGCTAGGAAACGTGAAGGTAAGTTTGATTCTGTACTGATTACATTTAGCATTCTACATTGTACTTGTTGGGGTGCAACACTACTTACTCCTCTTCAGTACCTTTTGGAAGCGAAAGTTTGACCGCTCAGTTGTTTCTATTATCCTGTACTGTTGTAGTTAAAATGACTGCAATGCACTATTGTGTAGGAGTGAGCAAAATGATGCCAAATTGACACAATTTTTCTTGTTCAGTTTGAACAGAACTGTTGAAGCTAAATCATCATATCATAGTTCTTTCACCTAAAGTTTACCTGTAGGAATTAACATTCATTATTGGTTTAGTTTTGCTTTTGCATGCTTTGTTTTAACTGAGCAATTGTTTGAATAAAAATTCTCATAATTTTCTTGAATACTTATCTTGTTAATAGCTAACTGAGTTAGAGATTCGTGTTCAAACTGAAATAATTGGTTTCTGATACCTATGGAAGACATAGCGTAACTCCAATTGTCTACATACATTGTGTAAACTGAATGTGATTCAATTGTTGCTATAATGTATTCCATATTTTTGGCCAATTGGAACTGGATTTGAGTCCTATTTGATCCGCACTGATTATATTTTCTTACTCTAATACAGAGGAAGAGAAGAGGAAGAGAGAAGAGGCTGAGAGGAAAGCTAAGCTTGATGCTATTGCAGCCAAACAGCGACAGAGAGAGATGGAGTTAGAAGAAAAGGAAAAGGCGCGGAAGGAACAGCTCTTAAGAGGATCTGAGGCTACGCGTGCTACTGATTCTGCCGCTGTTGCACAGCCACCTCGCGAGCCAGCAGCCCCTGCTGTAGCAGTAGCTGCCACCATCGCTCCAGCTGCTGGCAAATATGTTCCCAAGTTTAAACGCGGCGATAGCAGCAGCAGCAGTGCTGGTGGCAGCCAGAGACCAGCTGATGTGCTTACACGCGATGAGGACCGTTGGGGTTCACGTGAAGAGCGCTCTCGCCCTGATGCGCGTCCGCTTCGCCAAGATGGACCTCCTGCACGACAGGATGCACCCCCAGCTCGCCCAGATGGCCCTCCTCCAGCTACTGACCGTTGGCGTGGATCAAGATTTTCCTCCAGCTCTTCAACCTCTTCATCGACCTGGGGGAGGCCGCGGAACTGATGCTCACCGCCTGAGATTTTTTGCTGTCGGGCACTTCAGTGCAAAATGTCTGCCAGAGATCTCAAGGAACATGGTTACTTGAATTTGTTTTTTTATTGCGCTGACTGCACCTAAAATTTTGGAGCTAGTCTGTTAGGGCTATGGCACCTTTGCAGTCCAGTTTGACGTTCCAAGTTGCAGCACTATATGCATATTCTGTCGTTATTCGTTAGTAATACTTGAACCTTGTGTTTTTGTTGGTGCGTCCGCCCTAGCTAAATGCAATCACTGTTTTCGTGCTGTCTTGGGGAATGCCCTTGTTCTCTTTTGTGTCTGTATATATATAGTGTTTCGCTGTGATCGGTCGTAGGGATTCTGAGCAAAGCTATACTGGTACCGACATATTTGACAGGCTCCGGAGATGATAAAATGCTGTTTGTCCATAAAAATTGTCCAGTTGAATGTTTGGACCTAGCACTTGTTTTAGGTCTATGGACCTATGGTGCCTTGTCATGGCTCATACGCTTGGCAATTCCATGTTGCAGTACTCCTGCCGGAGTCTACTTCCCGATTCGGCGGTGATCGTATGGTTTCGTCTCTCTGTATCAAGTTCTCTTGCATACTAAGTCTCACAGAAGAGTTTAGTGCTGAGCAAGGCAATACTAGCACGAATATGTTAACGGCCTCCTCCATAGAATGAAAAGAGACCAGGTTTTGTAAAGCTTTGGGCTGTATGGCCTCTGTTGACACAAAAGCCCATGGTGTCTGACCCAAATTAATGGGCCTTAACACAAAGTCCGACTATTGCCGGGAACACGGAAGTGACCCTCGGTTCTCAAACTGGCAGCTTCAATCAGTACCTTTGTTTTTTTTAAAAAAAAAAGATCAGTCAGTACCTTTGTTTTGGCTCTGGTGGAGTGAGCGAAATAAAATACAGTAACAGGCGTGCTAGCATTATACGGAGTTATAGAGCAGGCAGATGTATGCTGACGAAATGAAGTCAGTCCTTGCAAAAGAACCCTCGAGGAAGGTACAGCGCCAAGTACAACGGCAAAATCCTAATGTGATACGGGATAGTTTCCTAGATGTGATTTGTGCAGGCAGGGGAAGATTGGGATCATCCAATTGACCCTTTGCATTGACCCTTTGCAAAGAGAGTCTGTTTCTACGGTGGCAGGGCAGCAACCGATCTCGGAATGGGAAATACAATGGTGGAAACGGATGCCTTGACCGGCAATATCTACTTGTCTGTAAATTGAAGAATCTGCTCGTTTCATGTCTGATGCTTTGCGGGATGGTTTCCCAATTCCCATGGGCACGTGTCCATCTTTTGAGCAAACAATAAAAAAAAATGTGCAAGCTCCAAATAGTCAGCTGAAATCAATATAAGGCACTGATTTTTGCTTTATCATTCAAACTATTCTGCATGAATGTCACATAGCTCCTGGCATGCAGGACAAGAAAACAGATTAGACATTTACAGTTACATGTTACAAAAAAGGTCATTAAGCAATCCACTGCTTGAATGGTTACTATCAGAAACAACAGATGGGATCCCCAACAGGGACAGAACCGTGTCAATCCCTCGACTGATTCAGCACCAATATAATATCAGAAACACCAAAAGGAATGCCGGGGACAGAACTACAAAGATACGATTTCCCAATCCACTAAATCTCTACACTTCATCAACAGCAACTGTTTCATGACAGACTTCCTGCCAGTGGCACAGACACGCCCAAGGCGCAGACACAGCTTTAGGTTGCAAAGGTCTCAGATTAACTCCAATTGACAGCCTCCTACCGGCACGCAGCGGACAATATCCACACACCAGCTGAAGATACGAATCACTCGGTCCTTAACCTTCTTATCATCAGCACAGAACCTATATATACTGAAATCACATATATCATCATAATTGCAATTCATTTAATACATTTTACTAGTGCAATATATAAGCTTACCTTCCAGCAATACTGTTAGTGCCGCTACAGCATCCAGCCTCCTCTAGCATGACTCTGAGATCAACACTTGAACTGTCAACATCAATAGATCTATCCACAACAGCATTTGCATGAAAAAGCAAGCTTGCGGGTTGTTCATCCCATTCAGTGAAAACCTTGCAGACAGCCTGAAGTTCAATTTAAAACCACTGTTTAATTGAATTGCCATAGATCATTGTTCATAAAGACAAAACACCATAGTTAGCGTCATATCAAAATCAAATAACATTTGAGCACGAATAAAAAATTCAGAAATAATAGGGATTTACGGGACATCTACACTCTTGTATTATAAATGCTAGGGCCTACTATGTACAATGAAGTCCCTACTGTGTGGTCATACTGATTCTATCCTGGCCTATGAGACCTAATTTAACAATAAGGAATGGAAACTATTCAGGTGAATGTAAGGCTGATTACCTTGGTTGCAGCTGTGCTTCTGGTAATAATAGAAAAGCTGGAATCTCTTCTTGAATTCTCCCCTATATCCGAATGGTGGTATCAGACAAATAAGAAAGCATCATCAGAGTACTAAAAAAAATAAAAACATCTTTATGCATATAATCAGAGTACCTGCGTAGAAATGAGGGATTAAGATTTTTTCATCCATATTCAATCCAAAAGAACCCAACTCCTAAATTATTGCATTTAATTCATCAGAAAAGAGAACAGGCAAGAGGTGTTGGACTGGAACCAAATGCTTATGGAGGAACACAAGTACGAAATACCGTGGGAAGCTTTCTTAGGCAATTATTCGGGCTTTCATTCTTGTCAGAGATCTTAACCTGATATAATCATGAGCATAGCATTTAGTAATTGGACACAATAATTGACAAGAAAATCCCAGTGGGAAAAATGAAAACATGAGATTCAATAAGATCTGAAAACATGAGATTCAATAAGATCATGACTGAACATCCACCTTATCATTATTGAACACAGCATTGTATTTCACCACGAATTCAACATTTACTTGTTCCCAAGGAACTTGATTTTGTTCCCTAGAATTCAAAAACTGTGTATTTCAGCAGAACATTCATATCAAGAAACCTAGCAACCACACAGAAGAAGTCATTCCATACCTGAAAACAGTGACTTCCATCTGTTCTAACAGAATATTAACATTAATTTTCTTACCCTCATTCACACCAGTGTCTTTCTTACAATACTTTTTCTCAAAGATCAGTGTCTGATGATCCTTCTTTGCAATGCTTATGTTTGTGCTTTTCCACGCATTGACCTGAAAATAAAAATGGTACAAATCAACTCACGAAACAAAAACTAACAGAACAGAAATACAGTACAGTGCTGGTATTTACCATATCATCAAGAGTCATTGTAGGGTCATTGATAGCAACAACTTGTACATCAATGCTCTGCAGTCCCATTTGGACAAGAATCCTACCAACTTTGGAAAATCCTAGTCATCATGTAACAGATTGAATCAGTAGAGTTTTAGCCTCTATAGTTATTTTTAGAGAGATTTTAGATGCAGCATACCATTTACTCCAACTCTGATCCTTGTATATCCACCCTTCTTTCGACCAGAATCCCCCATCTCTGTTTGGCTAGAAACTCCAAGCAGACTACCCACAGGATTAACCGTAACAAGAACATTGCTGACCGATTTCAACGAAATCTTGCCATCTGCGAGTTGGTTTCAGACATCAAGAAACCATAATTTAAGAAAAAAGAACTCCAAGAACCAGAAAAGAAGAAAGAGACGGGAAGAAAGAAGAGCCATGGAGATGGAACGAGACTCAAATCACGGAATCACATCTGTATGCAAGAACACGAACAAGAACACGAACAAGAACAAGAACGAGAATTAGAAGAGAAGTGACCTTTTGCAGATGGTACACGAATCTGTAGATACGTCCAAAGGTGAGCTTCGTCATCCTCAATGGCGGCGACGTCGCCTGACCAGGAACCGCGGTTCTTGCTCTTCAGCTTGGCCTGGTCGCCGATGCGGAAGGCGCGAGTCGAGTACGGGTTCGCTGTCTTGAACTGGACCGTGCTCCAAAACGGCTCTGCCTGCTCCACGAGCTCGACGCTCCCTTGATAAGATATTCCGCGGACGACGACGTTCATGACCTCTTCCTTCATGCTGGACGGGAACCAGCCGGCGAAGAGCGCAGAGGCGGAGGACGAGGAGGAGCTCGCCGAGGAGGAAGAAGCGCGCTCCATTGTTCTGTCTTTCTGTTCGTATAGCTGGAATGAAAATTCAGGTAACTGCCGTTAGAAGTCGGCGGCTTATATAGACGGCGGACGACTATCCAAGCTGTGATCGGACGGACAAGGGGCGCTACCTGCCGTTACCCTCCAACGGCCGAGATGCACTGGGCCGGGACGCACCCGGGCGCGGCCATGGACGCCGCGGGCGTCGAGGCGAAGGGGCTTGGCGACGTTGGCGTGCTCTCCGCCGCCGCCGCCTGCTCCAGAGGCTCCCGGGCGACGGATCGCCCAATGCGGCGGGTCCGCGCGCTCCAGGTTGCCGTCCGCGCGGCACCAGCACGCCGCCAGCCCGCCGGGCTCGTTCGCCAGGCGCCCTCCCACAGGGGCACATCGATCTCAGCGCGGGCGGGCGAGGGGATGGACGACGCCGTGGAACCATTGCCGACCGCTCGAACTAAGCAGCCGGATACGGGAGGGAACCAGGGAGTGGGACAAGCACCTTCAGCGGGGAGGCGGGGAGCCTTGAGACTGCAGTGAGGACTCAGGAGGACTCAGGAGGGGAGCAAAAAGTGAAGGGGCTTTTGGGGCTCGGCGTGGATTCCCTAACTTGCTGAAGCAAAGTCATACTGTACGTGACTTTCCCCTTCTCAGATGTCACCCGTTCTCCATCCTATGACTGCTAAATTCCTCAGGTTTTTTATGCACAACATTTAGTACAGATGATGATTTAGCCTAAATAAGAGCCCAGCTTGGGAGGGAAACGTAACTCAATAGGGGAGATGATAAACAGGAAGGAATGAGTTGAAAAACATTTACACTCTATTTTAGTGTAGAATTAAACAATCATTTCACTTTGGAAATAAGAAGAAATTGCAATTTTCATTACACATAAAAAGGGTTTGAAAAGTTAATTTTCTTTTCAATATCATTCTTTTTTCAAAATCCTATTTTTGTTCTTCCATCCATGCAATAGGGAGCAAATGAAAAAAGAGGGGTTATTTTTCCTAAAATGATAGGCTTTGAAATAGGAATCATGGAATAATGCTGGATTCAAATATTTATTTGGGGCAAGAACTGAAGCTGGACTGGTTAGTTTTGCATTGAGGAAGCTAAAATCCGTAGCAGCCGTTGGATGGAGAATTAGCGGCATCTGAGAAGGGGAAAGTCACTTGTGACTTTGCTTCGGCAAGTCAGAGATTGCACGTAGAAGATTAGAAGAACAACCCTAGGCAGAAGATGTACAATAGCGGATGTGTGTTCTGGACGGTTACATTCGTATAGATAATTTTGTTTTTCGGCTGCCTTGCACCACCGTTAACATAGTAAAAACATATTTAAAAAATAAAAACATAATATGTATATATTTTCATGCAAAGGTCAACCCTTGAAGCACATTCGAGATATATATAGACAAAATTCGTATAAACGCATTGCTAATAGACAAACAATCACTAAAAGAATAGTGTGTGAGTTCCACTAATTCGATCTAAAACTATATATTCCACGTAAGAAACTAATCAACCAAACTATATATACTCAATCAACTAATACGTAGATTCATATCGCTCCACTAAATCGAGGCGCCCGGTGGCCTTAGGTACTATTACCGCGTGGGACCCGTGATGTGGGTCGGCCTTCACCACTCATTAGTCATAGAATGGCTGCGTCAGGTCCGCGCAACAAGGAACGGGAATGGAGGCCACATCCACCCTACTCGAAATGGCGTCAGAAAAGATCTGTGTGTCGTCCTTCACCGCACACCAAATCGATTCCGCCCGGTTACACATCGCAGTCCTCACCTCCAACGCCGCCGCTCGGCCGCAGCCAGTGGCGAATCCGGAGTGAAGAGGGAGCTCATCTCCCTTCTCTTCTTCCTTCCCTTCTCTTCTTCTTTCTCTTCCTTTCTTCTTCATTTTTTTTAAAAAAATGAAGGAAGACTTAAAGGGATATTCATCGATCTTTGGAAGGTAGGCCCTCGTGTAGATCCGCCCCTGGCCTCAGTTGGTCTTATTCATGCCTCTCGGACTCATCCCGTGCCCATCCTTCTACTCCGCCGGCCAACCCCACCACAGCAGCCCTACCGGGTCATCACTTCCTTGGCCCCTTCACGGCTTCACCGAACTTCACGGCTTCACGTTGTTCTTACTATTAGCGCCTCCTCCTCCATCTCCAAACCAGATGCAGTGACTTCTGCTCCAATAGCACGCGCCATTGCCGGTGGTGGAGACAGACATGAAGAAGACACAGCGGCGTCTCGAGCAAAAGGTGGGGGGCGATGACGAACCTGCCGCAGCTGCGGGCTGCGGTCCTCCTCCGCTCCAACCCATCTCGAGCAGGCAAACCATCCGCGCTAATGTTACCGATTCCCGTCGGCGTCGTCTCCTCAGCCAGAGGCGGATTCGCTGGCCATGACGGCTGCGACGGCGTCAATTTTGACCGCGTTGTCGTTGTCTCCCATCCCTTCCCATCCAGCAAACATATGTGGATGCGAACCTCCAGGCGCATTTGTCTCAGCCTATCGTCATCAGAGGTCCCTCGCGTGAGCAAGCTCCTACGGCAGCTACATCTCCACCCACTCGACGAAGGTTGTTGGTCTCAATTCAACTAATCATGCCTGAGCCGAACAACCACATTTTCTCCTCGTGGGTCCGATGCCAGTTTGGAGTAGTAGTGGATTGAAATCCTTCCTGTACCCTCTTTTCTTTCCCCAAATTGAACTGCAATTTCTAATCATAGCATTTTGTGTGCTCATGATTTTGCTACAGGTCTGTCAAGCAGGTGTGCCCGAGCAAGCAGTAATCCCCAATGAGGCACCTCAGCGGTGAGAATTGAGCTGCAGAAATGTAGTTATGTTATAGTCAATTATTGTTATGCCTACCTATGCATCACAAACAAACTAAATACATTTGCTACAAAATTATAGGTCTTTCAGTCCTCTAAAGATGCTGTTCTTCTCACAAAATAAAATACATTGAATCGCAAAAGAAAAGGGGATAACCTACATCTACTTAATCATTTTTTGCTAATGTTGTAAATCTTATTCTCATCATGGCACAAATGTGCTCATCTTCATAATTCTAAGGTTTCGATCAGATTCTCTTTTTTTAGTAACTAAGGGTACCTGACAAGTTTTGTTACTCTGAAACTAACCATAAATATAGCACCTCAACTCTTATACTTTTCATATCCCCTCACAAATCATCCTTGCACTTTGCTTTCGATATTGGGAAATCATCTGAACAGTTTTGGCTACATCTGAATGGTAAATAAGATATAGTTAGCTATGGAAATTATTTGGTTGTCTGTTATTAGTTTTGTAAATTTTGTTTCCCATCATGTTGATTTGATCCCTGTTGTTTCATTTATCTCTGTTCGGCCAAGTGGACCAGGGATAACCAATATTTACGTAGGAGAAAGTTGCACATACCAAATTTTTGTGTAGTTGGGTACACAATGCTCTGACTTAAGCTTATTAGAAATTCCATCAATTCTTTTCTTTATTAAAATAAAAAATATTTCAAAAATATTTGGACGTATCTTGCAGCTCTTTGTGATACTCAATGTTTTGAAGTGGCCAGGATAGCAAAAATATTACATCTCTACCTCAGTTTGTGATACTCAATGTTCTGAAGTGCCCTATCTCAAATTAGTATATAGTATGATTTTAGCATACTAAAATTTCATAAGATACGAAGGTAAAATCAGTTTACTTTAAGGATTATTCAATTATTTTTTTCATTAGAATTCTCATTTCAAACATGATAAGTTTGGTTCTTTTCTCACTTCCTCTCCTATTTTTTGTAGTTTTCTGTTCTCCAGCAGTACCAGATTATTTGTTTAAAACATTGGATATGGAATGTTGCTTGAGGAACCCTACAGCGCAGCAACCATTTGTAGCTGTGCACCTTTATTCTTATTCATTATTAAATTAAGAGATTATGGATTTTTTACATATCTTTTTTTGCAGACTTTTACCCCATGAATTGCAATTCCAAAGAGCCAGAACAATGAACATGTTCTTTTTTTTAGGAATTTTAGGTGCAGCCATGAAATTGGTATGTGGTATTAGTTTCACCTTTAATTCTAAACGTTTGGCCCTTTGGATCAAATGTTCATTTTCTTTTCTTTTCTCTTCTCATTGCTAGCTGCTCATGCAAGTTCTTTGGTTTTAAGAAGTGAGGTGGTAATGTTGGTTTTTTTTCAATATTCTGAATGATTACATATCTGATACAATGACATAATTTTTTATCTCCTGTTATTTCCTTACCAAAAGTATCAATATCATCTCATGCCATAATATGTTGTCTCTTCAACAAATCGAGTACTAATTCATTTTCAAGTATCAGTCCGACCAACTATGACTGGCATCCTACAGACCCCCCTACTTATGCCGTTATTTACGCTTTAATTATTTACATTTGTAATTGACCTATCTTTGTTTCGTCTTTACGATGAATGATTGCAATGCTTGGCAAGATCTTTGAGTTCTATGGCGGTTGCCACTTGATATCTATGTGTACTATGCATTGGTTTGGTCGGCCATTAAAAAAAAACTCTTGCTTTTCATTATTTGAACTATCTGACTTGCGCAGCGGACGAACCGCCACATTCCGCGCCGCGCCAATATTCCTAGTTATCGATATACTCCCACCATTTTAAATTGTTAGTCATTTTGTCAAATCTATAAATGTAGATTTTACTGTACATCTAGATAATCTAAATTTTAAAACGAAGGAAGTAATATTTTTATATATATAGATCCATATAATTAAGGAATATACATGCATCGTCGTCGCATGGAAGGCATTATCCAAACGCATTTAGGGTAGTCCTCACCCCAGTGTCTCTCCACCTTATAATTCCTGCGCTCCCCCGTTGCAGAGTCGACCTTAATCTGCAAGGGCCGCCTAATGTCGCCGGTGGCCAAGTGCAACACCCACGCACGGCCATAGCTGCACTCCCGTGATTCTGCAAGGAGAGAGCAGAGAGGGATGTTGGTGAAGTACACGCAATCAGGCCTCAGCCATGCTCCGTCGTCGCCGTCCGCGTGCACGGATAGCGTCTGGTTTAGGTCGCCGATGAGGAAGGCTTGGCCGTGCAGGCATGTCACTTGCGCCCACGTTGACGACGATGACCCTTGTTCTGCAGTGCAGCTCGGGGCGTAACGTAGCGCGAGCATATTCCCGTCGGACGAGTGGTGCTCCCGGATCGAGCTGCACACGATGTGGAGCGCGCCGTCGCCGGTGAAGGCGAGGTGGTGGCGGCGATCGATGAGGCCGGGCATCGTGGGCTCGAACGTGGCGAACGGCGCGGGCGAGGGGGACGGCGCGGCCATGTCGACCACCCACACCTGGCCGGACATGGTCATGTAGTAGAACTTGCCGTCGTGGTACGCGACGTCCAGCTGGGCCCTGATGTAGTCGCCGCCGCGTTCGAAGGGGCCGAGGTCGGCCACCCACACCTCGTTGCAGCCAGCCCTGGCGAACGCCATGGCTTTGCCGGAGCGGTTTCGGGTCACCACGGCGACGGCGAAGTCGTGTTCGGTGGGGCTCGGCGAGAAGGCCACCTTCTGGAAAGCGTTGCACAGCGAGATCTCCTCCGTCGCGCTCCTGCTGCTGCTGGACAAGTGGTAGACCCGACCGAAGGGGGCCGGCACGTCGACGCGCGCGTCTGTGAGCGGGTTCAGCAGCGAGAGCCGGATCTTGAGGTCGGCGTCGATGTACGCCCCGGCGATCCACCCGCCGCTGGAGCCGACGCAGCGGAGCCCCGCGCCGCCCGGCGGCGACCAGCGGAACGCCTGCATGGTCGGGACGGAGAGCAGGGTGAAGGCGGCGCTGCAGCCCGCGGTGCCGAGCGGGAGGACCACCCACGGAGGCGGCATCCTCGGCACCGGGCGGGGGCCGTCGGCTGCCCGCCACGAGCGGCACACGGCGCGGAAGCATACGCGGCCGGGGACGGCGGTGAGGAGCTCGCGCACGCACGCCAGGAGATCGCCGGGCAGGCCGGCCCAGTCGGCGACGCGCGCCCGCGGAGGATCGGCTGTCGTCATCGGCGGCGAGCGCGAACTTGCTTCTCCGCGATCAACCCGACTAATCAAATCTACTGATTATGCAGAACAGGATTCTGAATCCGCACGTTGTATTCTTCAACCTATAAGGTTACGACACGGATGGTACCTAGAGTTCTTATGAACAAATTTGGCCGCGTACGGGTCCGGACTCAATTTGATGCACGGGGAAATACACGCCCAAGGTCAATTGGACCAAATGGTAAATGAATTTGTTAAATTGTTTTCGTTGATATAAATTGTTTTTTTATAAGCAATGATATGCTACAACGTGTTGGCATTAAACCACAAGGGTTATTAATAACTAGCCTAATGAAACATGAGTTCGCTGACGGCCGAGAATTCGCTCCCAGCCCAACAACTAACGAAGGAACGGCCCACCCGGCCCGCGGCCCATCCGCGCTCGGCACTTTGGCGGCTAGCGCAGGCTGCAGGCGCGGTTACGCTCAGCGGCAGGCACCACCGCTCCCCCGTCTCCTCCCCGTCCCCCACCTCGTCGGCGGCTCTGCCAGAAAACCCAAACCCACCTCACCACCATATCTCGCCGCTGTCCCTATCGATCCGGACCCCACCCCGTCCACATCACCTCACCGCCGGAGCCCCGCCGCAGCCTGTCGCCTGGCCTTCCCGCGCGCCGTGCCGGCTTGCTCCGCAGGTTAGAGAACCGGCAGGCTACGCTAACCCTAGCATCCTCGGCTCGGCTGTAGAAGAGCACTGGGGGCGTGAGAGAGGGAGTCACCAGCCCTCGTGACCTCCTCCCGCTTCTACCTCGCCCCCGACGCTTGCGAAAATGGGGATTTAGGGATACCCCAGCTCACTCCTTCCGTAAGCACCCCGATCCCACTCCAGCATCCATTCCCTACTACTCCCGTGCTATTTCCGAAGTCCATCTATGAATCCTTCTGTAGAGTGGCAGAGTATCGTGAATTGTTGTGCAAGTTTATTATAAAAAAGGATATGCTCCTCGGTCTAGTTCTCTTTGCACTTGTTTCTGTGGTAGAGCTGGATTCCGAGTTAATTTAGTCTTCCTTCTCTGGTGCAAACATTTAGTTGAAGGAAATTATGCTTGCTTGTACATGTGGATTGTGTTGCTGGTTTTGGCTATCCTAGTTGAGTTTCTAACTGGGACTGCTCGATTGCAAGCTTAGCATTCCTGTGAACGGGCATAAGTTGATGATTGTTGGGTTTGTCTATCGGGGTCAATACACTGGGTTGTCGAAGATTGCATGTCGTTTAGAGTTTCATATATCGAGAGTTGTTTGTACGGTGATGGGTCTCTTAAGGCTTGGATGTTAGCGGTACTGAAACTTTGCTTTGAAAATGAACTTTTGCTCATGGGGGTGTATATGTTCACTTAAACATGCTATCAATAGAAAATACAAAATAGAAACCCCCCTCCCGATATTTTTTTAGGCCCTGAGAGGAGAAGAAAGGCTGGAATGCCATCGCTCTATTCTCCAATTCACCTGATCTGGTAATTTAGAATTTCCTGCACTGCGTTATTTCTGTCTGCTTTACTTTGTATCATGCGTTCCACTCACTGAGTGGCTTGCACACGTTCTAGTATCACCAGTGCATGCCAAATTTGATTACCTGGATGATTGTTGTTATGAATCTACGGAAAAAGGCTTTCTTGGGCCGCAAGTAGTCGCATTAGATATTATTTCACACAGCATTGGTCAAACTGAAAATGGTACGTAGTTTGTTCAGAACTTTATTTTCTATATCGCATACCTGAGGAAGGTTTACCCTCCTGTCACAAGCAACAACATATCAATAGTACTAAAATGCATTTATATTTATATTTTCCTATTTTGTAGAGGTGGTATTTCCTTCAGAATTTGTGTGATTTGTTCGTGCAGAGATGAATATTCTATGGTATTCATCATATCAATCAATGATTAAACATTTAAACCAGAAAAAGTCCATATTTGTTTCTTTCTAGTGCTGAGCGTCTTGTACTTTGTCGTTTCTGCATGCTACTTCTATCCATTCCAATTCCGCTCACATGTTCCACTTAGTGACGTGTTCTACTTAGTGAGTCGACAATAGTTGCTGTACTATCATTAGTGCGGATTTGATCATTGGATGGCTGGTGTTGACTGCTTGTCGTCTTATGTTGAACACCTGGAGAATGTATTATTGCTCCAGTAGTAGTTATTGGGCTGCACAGCATATAATTTTAAACTTTAATTATTGTTGCTTAAAATATTACAGAAGAAAGTACGCGCCAAGATAGTGGTATTGATACTTGTAATTGTGGAAAATATTTCTTGGTTTGCAAGTAATCTTAATGTGATTTTTATGCAAGAAATTACTCAAATCTACATGCCATCCCTCATTTGATCTTTTGCCTTGGCTTAATATGGTACGCAGCGATTGAATCGTCATTTTTTTCTATGTTGGGTAAAATTTATTTACGTCAGCACTTAGTGCATTTAACAACTGTGCTGTACTTTTGAATACCAGAAAAACGGGTCAAATATGATACTCATTGCTGCATATATTGAGAAATAAATCCTATAAGACTTCCTAACCTCTTGGGCCCTTGATTAGAACTCCTTTAAATTATGATACATGGCAAATGGATGAAATGGTTGATTTATTCTATCACATGTCATTGGATTCAAAGGGTCCAAACTCAACATGAGTTCGTCCCACAGGATTCTTCTTCCCTTGCTTTCAGTCGTCGGGATAACCATTTTTTAGCCATCACTCCTAGAAATTCAGGTCTATCCTATAAAGTAAATTTGATATCCATTTTCTCAGGGGCAGAGGCAGTGTTGGGGCCTCTTGGGAAACTGCCTCACCTCACTATAGCCATGTTGGATTTATTGAGTAATCGGGATACTATGAGTTTTTTTGCAAGCCTTATTGATTTGCAGACTGCAAGCAGTGCCTAGACACCGAAGTCAGCCTTGCAGTTTTGCACCTTGCGGTTGCAGGATGTAATTTCGCAAGCATCAATTGAGAGGCAGGTTAGACTGGTACGCTGTGGGGACAGCAGCGTTAGTAAACAGCACCAAACTTTCATGTTTCTGGCAAGTGAGAAGTCTAAATCAGTCTCCTTCACTTTTGCTAAACATAATGCTTTCTTGTCATTAAGAATTGTATTTTGACATCTTTAATACTTCTATTAATTTGTGTTGTGATTTTTAAATTCTAGAGGTTGGCAAACGGCAATGCATACATATCTTACAGCACTATCAGAGAGTGATAACCCAAACCGCATTCACCTGCCAATTGTTTTTTTGACAGGCTTCAACACCTAATTGTGGAGCTGATATGTCTGCTACAGATCCTTTCTTAGGAGAAAAGGATCATAGACACACTATGGATGTTCATTATTTAGGAACCAACTTAACTAGACCTTTTATTTTACACTATTGATGCATGCTTTATTCAATTGATGTCCGTTGTGCAGTTATGAGTGTTAGCAATACTGTTCTGCTAATGTTCCATTATTAATTCACCAACTTGTTGTAGATCCTTACTCTGTCACAAACTTTCTGTCACGAATTCTTGAACTGTGTTTTCTATTTGAGTGACATTCATTCATTATCTTATACAGGGCCATTTTCTACGATTGAGATGTCAATATGAAGGGACGACTATAATTGTATACATATTAGAGTTAGTTTTCTTTTTCTATATTTGTTCAGAATTAGAAACAAGCTTTCTCATGGCATCACCACAAGAATCCAATTCTGTATGCTTGAAGCGAAAGCTTGTTGATGACTGCCTGTCAAAAGACTGCAAATCTCGCCGTGTCAAATCTGAGAATGGACCCTCATTTGATTCATCTGCTAAACGTTGCAACTGTTGTTGCACGCGACCTAACCTTGCCAATGATTGTGTCAATTTCCTAAAGAGTGGAGCGCCTAGCCGTATCATGTACTACAAACAAGGGTCTTGGCACAATTTTCCTGAGCAAATAATGAAGTCCCTCATTGAAGAATTCAGAGGCAATAAATCGAGTGTTGTGTCTGTGATGGACGATGAGCCCATTCTTGTTGATTTCTTGTCAATGACCCTTGTCAACCTAAAAACCAGAAAGCAGAGGTCTGTTGCGTGGTTTGATGACACTGGCAAGCGTTTTTTTCCTTCCCTATTCTTTGATGAGGAAAGTGATGAATTGGCCAAAGGGGATTCTGGTAATGCTGACAGCACTGCACAGGGAATAATGGTAGACAAGGTTGTGATTTCTCCACCTGAAGTGGTCAAACAAGTTGTTCTTGAATCTAGCCCTCCAGCTCCTGAAAAACCTTCAACTGTAGACATATTGCGCAAGAAGATCACATCTGTGGAAAGAGGCAGTGAAAGCTTTCTATTTGTCCAGGATCTTTTTCTCTCTGGTATGGGTCCATTTGCAACACCAAGTAACATTCTTCATATCCACCGCTACTCTCCGAACGATATCACTGCTCAGTGTAGATTTGAAGCTTTTGAAAGACAGATGAAGGCAACTAAAGAAGCACGTGGTGATGCAAATGTAAGGTATGGATGGCTAGGATCAAGGAAGAATGACATAGTTAGGATTCTCATTAATGGTTTGGGTACCACTGCAAATCCTGTTGAGAAAGCAGGTTTGAGTGCTGGTGTATATCTTTCACCAGAAAACCGAGCCTTTACCAGGTGTTTTCTTAACTCTGTTTTTGTGATTACCATTTCGTAGCGTTTAATATATTGCTATATTAACATCACTTTTTAATGTGTTTCAGTGTTGGTCTTTGTGATGTTGACGAAAAAGGTGTGCAGTATATGTTGCTGTGCCGTATGATACTGGGCAACATGGAAGCTGTTGAACCTGGATCACAAGAATCTTTTCCAAGCAGTGAGATATATGATTCTGGTGTTGATGATTGTTCGAACCCAAAGTGTTTTGTGATGTGGCCATCACATCTAAGCACTCACATCCGTTTAGAATATCTTGTTAGTTTCAAGCTTGTCTCAAAAGTTCGACGTAAGATGATTACTAAGAGTTAACACCTATATAACGTGATATTACTAAGTGGAGTGAATATTGTTTTTGGTGTATTTATTTTCAGATTATTTGCTTGACTTGAAGGGTTTATGGTTTCACCCATCACCGAAGGAAGTTGCAATGGATATTTCTACCCTTCAACCTGTGAGGCAACCTGATTCATGTTACTTGTTTACCATTGGCACACTGGTTTTCCTGTTAAATGCATATTTGCTGATCACAGTGGGACCGACAGAAGCTTGTTCTTGTAGACGTCCAGCTCTGATGCCCATGGATTCCCCCTCTCTGCATCTTGCAATGTCAACTAATTTTAGCTTTGGTGTACAGTAGTATTCCACTTATCCAGCGAAACAATCTGTCCGCAGGTAACGTGTGAAACAGGTGAAGGACCAACTTCCCCATGGATATCATTCAGAGTTTTGTTTGGAGTGATTCAGGACAATATATCATCTGTAGCAAAGGAGCTTCTCTTCCATCATTATGAGGAGCTGAAGGTACTATTGGCTCGAATAGTTCTGTTATATCTCTTGGTATTGATTTTGGTTTGTATGGTGGAAGCTGAACCATGTCAACTTTTCACTTGACAGGAGAGCATAATTTCTCGCGAAGAAATGGTGAAGAAAATGATAATAATAGTTGGAGAAAAAATACTTTTGGAGGCCTTGAAGAAACTTCATTACTGTGTAAGTTTAGTATGCATTTTCATCTTTCATATCTAAACTGAGGAATCTTTCAAGGCTCGTGCTGGTTCTTCCCCTTGTAGTTTCAAGATTGTATAGGAAGGATTTAGTGACATGTTATGCTTGCAATGCATCAAATAACCTTTTTGAGGTTGTTACACTCATGTGCATTGTGTATATAACATAAAATCAACTCTGATGATACGGCATGCAAGGGCATGAATCTGGCTGCATGAAAGAAGGCTTCTCTTCAGTTTCCAAACACAAAATCATTTTATTCACGCTTCATGAATATTATGGATACGCAACTGTTACTTGGCAAATTAGGCATGATAAGGTTGTTCTGTGCTTAGTATCTACTTTCAACATTTCTGATAGTTGTATTGTTTGATGATGCATGCTAAGGAATTTTAATAGTAAATATTTCTGCAGCTTCATGCCTCTTGAGCATTAGTGGTAATGTGCGCAAGGAAACATTGTAATATTTTCGTTGCTCCTCAGTCATGTGACTAAGCTTTCTAAATAAGTAATGTGTAACACCTTTCTTGCTGACATGTTTTAGCATCACTTTGTTATTGGCTTTTATTGCAGCCATCGTTATGGTACAAGCCTTCTGTTGAAGCGGTGTCTAGTCATCCCGTAATGGCAGCACAAGAACAACTATCATTGGATAAGGCAGGTGGGAATTGTTCATTAACTCTTAATGTTAACCATGGTGATTCACATGCACCAAATGCTGTGGCTGAACACGCCACAGTTAGCAACAAAGGATGTGATGCCCTTGCAACAGATATGGTGCCCAAAGGCCATGAATGTCTGGCAGCAAGTGGTGTGCCAGAAACAGCTAATTCTGCCAGTGTCATATGCGGGAGTTCTACAAGTGTGGAACCCAAAGGCAGAGATTCTCATATGCAAATCATGCCACCTGGGACCTCGGCAACCCTGTGTGCCAAAAACCATGGTTCTTCCGTGGGAAGAATGGCACCTATAGTTCACGATGGCCTTTTGAGGACGATTTCTGGAAACTCTGCATCACCTGGTCAAGAAGTTTGCAAATCTGCTACACCAATCGCAGGGCATTCTGGTTATGCTTCTCTAGCACAAACTAATGCTTCCAAACCCCATGGAGTTTCTGCTCCAGGTCTCACTTCTAAGGGCTATGAATCTGTTGTACCAAGCTTGGCACTTGGAAATTCTAAAAGTACAGGCGTGAAACGTCTGAATTCTGCACCAAGAATGACACCTGAAGGCCAGGAATTCCTTTCACTGGGTATTGCATCACGACCACCTCATTTAGTAAAACTCCAGGCCGGTTTAACATCGGTTACCATACCTCCAGTTCACATGCCAGGTAAGCCACTCTTCAAGATGGATGTTGCCTACCAACTATGGATATTAAGGTTGCCATTTCTGTGCAGGCCGTGGAAAATCATCATCAATGAGCACCGAGGGCCGTGATTCTCTGACATTGAGTATCACACCAAAATGCAATGGTGGCCCAGCATTAAGTCAAGCGCCAAAGCGCCATGAATCTCCAACAGCTGATACGAGCACAAAGGGCCATGATTCTCTAGCACTGGGTATCACACCAAAAGGAAATGGTGTTCCAGCATCAAGTAAAGTGCCAAAGTGCCATGAATCTGCCATAGCTGATACGGGCACCAAGGGGCATGATTCTCTAGCACTGAGTATCACGCCAAAAGGCCATGATGGTACAGCATCAAGTAAAACGCCAAAGCAGCTAGCTGATACGCTGCCAGAAAGCAGTCACTCTCAAGGCCAGGATGTGGCCACTAAGGTCTATAGAGCTCCCAAACCAAGTACGATGCCTGAAAACTCACTCTGGAATAAACAGTGATTAGCACTTAGCCTTTTGTTTTGTGCCTTCACTAAAGCTAATGCTTGGGTGGTGGCTGCAGTAACAGGGGAGCCGAAGAAAGAGCAGGCTGCAGTACCCGCCGCAGAGAATAAACCATCTGTGTCGAGCCTTGATGCTAGCAGCCATGTTACTGGGGCAGCCAATGCCCTTGTCGCCCTGTCAACTCTGCGAGAGAAGGGTGGGCATTAAGATTTGCAGCAGCAGCAGCAGTGGCAGTGTCAAAATCGCGTCGGATCAGATCCTTGTTCTGTACATGTGATGTAACTCTGGTGCAGACTGGTGGGAATGTATGGAGTAGTTTTATCTCCTAGGACAGGAATCACCCCGTCGACTCTGAACATAAAACCCTGTTTGATCCGTGGTAGTAAACTGTTAATCTGGTTCTTGTTGGCCGTTGTGGTAAATTGGTGGTGGCCTGGTTCAAGGACTCTGCTTAACTAATAATGTGTGCACCAGATCATCATGCAAGTCTCTTCTATGAAGTTTAATGGGACTTGGATCATTTCAGCCCACCATAGGCCAAGTAGTCTATGAGCGGGTTATTCAGTGAACCTCCCATAAAAAAAAGAAAAGAAAAACATAAGTATCCATCCATCCATCCATCTTGATCTTTCGAACCTCCTGGATCTGCCCGCCATAGCAAGTCACAGCGGAGACTTTCGCATGTGTACAGTTAGCTTTGGCTACACGACACTCTACGGGTGTGGTTGGTTTACTTCCCACGTCGCTGCAGCAGCCCCGTTGGCCAGGCTTGACAGGTGCAACAGCCCCTTAATCCCGTATCCATACAGCCAGGCTCACCGTAGAAATTAGGGGTGCAAACAACCCTCCCCTCTTTAGCTTTTAGGATTGGAGGTGTATCTAAAAGTCACTAATTTACACCTCAAAGTAGAAATCGTTTGGTTGCCTGCACAGCTAGCGCCCAACAGCCTTTTCTCCTCTGCACGCTCGCCCAAGCGGCTCGTTCAAGCACCGCGCGAGCTAGATCCGGTAGAAACGTCCGAATCCTACGTTTTCCGCGAGCCTGGCTCGAGCGGGCTCACGCGTCCGCGCAGGCAAGCAAACACCGCGCAGCTGCATGCACTCAGCCTGGCCAAGGGGGCAAACAGGCATCCAAACACGCACGCTGCGACATCCGCGCCGACCTCAACTCGGGTCTTGTTTGGATTCCTCCTACTAAAGTTTAGTTCCTCCATTTTAGTTTCTTTTTAATTCCTAAGGAGCCAAACACAGGAATTAAGAGTGGAACTAAAGGTTTTAGTCCATTAGTTCCCAAAGGGTAGCTAAAAGGGACTAACATTTACTAATATTTTAGTAAATTTTTTATAAATTTGATCAAACTTAAAATTATTTAATTTCTCAGGAAACGAGAGTTATGTTCTTTTTGGGACGGAGGGAGTAAGACTTTGTTTGGTTATATGTATTTGTTCAGTAGAAGTTGTTTGGTTGCCCGTATGAGAATATGGTACATGAGATAAATATTATAAACAAGTGTCATTATAATATTTATTTTATTTAAGTATGTTTTAATAGTTCTTAGTTTACATCAATAAATCTTAATCACTTTTGTAAAATACTAATACCAGTTAATATAAACTAATGTTTTTCTTTATACAATCATTAGTTGATAGCCCCCCACGTCCAGCGAGCCTAGCTCGCCGGAAGTAGACTTCATTTGCGTTTCCGCTGAGCCGGGCTCGCTGGTGCTTTTTGCATGCGCCGGGCCAAGCTCTGGATGGTCTGCAAGCAACCAAACAGCCGCAGCCTGCATGCCACAGCCCTGGCTCAATTCAGGTACAACCAACCAATCACCTCGAAAGGGATCCAAACAAGGCCTTCATATGGAAGCTTCTGAGAACCTCACGGTGCCGGGCGCCAAAGGAAAGCCCTCAGGACCCACTCGTCAGATCCATCCCTGCGGAAGAAACCGTTGAGAAGAGGGGTGAGGGCGTTTTGCTTACTTAGATTTATATTTATGCCCGTGCGTTGCAATGGGCAAAAAATAAATATTGAATTTCGAAACATCATACGATCGTAACATATCAAGTGTAAGGCAAATTATATGTGATCCATGCATTTCAAATAGGAGACCCCCAAAGTGTAACACCAACCATAATAGTTTTACATAAAGAAACTAACAAATATATATATAGTGTGTGTTTATCAGCCATGCTCCAGTATTGAACAGCTTGGAATGTGTCAATTAAGAGAAACTGCAATCCGTAGAGTTGATGCAACTACACCATGAGTTATACACGGTCTCCTCTGCAATAGTAAGCATACGGTAAAAAAAAGACAGGTCCTGCCAATATGTCCTTTACTTCTCTGACCGATTTACTTTTATATCAACAGTTAAATCAGTACAAACAAAGTTGAAAATTAACCTGACAACAGTTGGTCATCATTGGCTATATTATGTGGTGCAAAATTCGACGGCATGTTAGTTGATTGATTGCTCAGGTTACCTGAACAAGTTAATCTCTTTGACAGTATTGCAGATTCTGAAAATTGCAAATCAGGTTCCCAACATATTACGGACACATACTGGTGCCAAGTTAATCATGTGACAAAGAAGTTCGAATTTAGAAATTTATTATGTTTAATGATGTAAGGCTGCAATGTTGATCCTTAAAAGATACGTTGGATACACCGCATTAAAACATGGCATTTTTACTCACTATGTTCAATATTAAGCTGGCAAATGATGAAATTTGGTGCTGATTTGCCATACCATTCTCACGCAGATGAAATTCACCAAATCTGCCAAACTGGCTACTCCATGACATGATCACAGACAATGTGCCCTCATCAAACGTCAATGCACGACTGAATACGCCCTTCCTGGCAAAATCTGTGGGGAGTAATTTTTTTACCCGGACACTGTAAATAGAGTGGTGGTTGAATTTCCATCAGAGCAACCAGCAGCTATAGTTCAGATATTGCATCATGCATCTTATCCTGGATATCCTCATTTTAGATATTCTTGTCCATCTGTTTCATTGATCCTGTTGTGTGTTCTTCAACCGATCAATCATTGTCTGAAACAGAAAAAAAGTCCAAGCATAGGAAAATAAGGGAAATCTATTCTTGACACGCAGCCAGAAGCTATTGAATGGACATGCGGACTCGCAAAGTAATATAATCCGATCCACCCCATTGGACTCTAAACTCATGTTTTGGTGTGTTTCGAACAGTTTCGTTACTGCACGAAAGTCGGTGCAAAACGGGGCCGAAGTTGTGCAATCAGCAAAAAAGTTCGTGCAACACCGTTGCGTTAGTCTAGCTATGTTTCTTGTGGTTTAACTCATTGGCGAAGCGGAATAATTTTGTGTTTCCATTGTCTAAATTTATGTACTAAACTAATGTATCCATTCAAAAGAAGCACTCTGTTCTGAACTAATCCATATCAGCAAATTGAGTTATGTGTTTCAATTGCAGGGGCGGCACCAAAATTGCCGGCATATTTTAGTCTAATATATAAAGACTTTTACCTTCCCTCGGTCAGTAGCCTGCAGCTCAATCCAGGCACCAATCTCTCTACTCTCACTTCAGTTCCTTCCACCGAGATGCAACAAGTTAAACGAGCACCTCCGATCCAATCACCAGTAGCAATTTGCAGTCTGCTTCTCTCGGTCAGTCAGTAGTCTGCTTCTCTCGCCGCTAACCTCTCCTCTCTTTCTCTGCACATCCACCACCGAGCAGTCTCCCCCAATCCCTCCCTCACTCTCCTAGTCTCCTTTGCTCCTCTCGGCCAAGCAACAGTGCTGCTCGATTTCTTCCTCTTCAAATCCAAGCGCCATCGGCCTCTTTCCGCACCAATGCCGCGCATGAGAGCCCAGCCCCTAGGCAGGAGCGCACGCGCACCGCATGTGCCGGCCAGATCGAGCAGACGCCGGGAGGTCAGGTGGGGCGAGCTCGGGCCTGAGGTGCTCGCGACGGCAGCGGGCTCCGGCATGGGGACGCGTCAAGCTCGAGCACAGCCGAATCCAGGGGTGGGAAGGGCGGATCCGGATGTGGACCGGGATGCCTGCTCCCAGCGCCACCACCCTCACGGGCACGACCATCCCCGCCCGTTGGTCGCCGGCTCGCCATCGCCCTCGGCGAGGAGGGACGACAGCCCGAAGCCCCACGGCACAGTGTGCGCGCGGCGGCAACGCCTTGAGCACCGGAGGGACGGCCCACCCGTCTTGGCCGCCGCCTGCCGGACACGCCCAGTCACACTCGTTAAGCTCGAACGGTGGTGCGTCAGGATCCAACTCCAACTGCTTCAGGAGGCTAAGAAACCGGAGCGACCCCGCGCGGCGAGGAGGTCGAGGGCGTCGAGGAGCGCCCCTGTGGAAGGTGAGACGGTCGAGAGGGGACGATGGACACGGGAGGTGTGGTGGCAGCGGCTGCGGTGCGAGCGGCCCGAGCGGAGTTCCAAGCGGCGGAATGGGGCGAACGGCCGGCGAGGGCGGGGCAGCGAGCGGCCAGCGAGGGCGAGGCGGCGGCGCGTGGGCGGGGTAGCTTTTTTTTTTTTTTTCTTCCGGTGGTAGGGAGGGAGTGGACTGCGGGTTTAGTTCGGCAAGTTTTGAGGGCCTTTTTATAAAATCGACGTTGTTCGACGATCACAGCCGTTTCCTCTCGATCCGACGCTCGAGAAACGGGGGTGGCGGAATGACGTACGAAGAAGCATCCCGAATGTTTAAAGTAGGATAGGAGAGATAAAATAACGGGTGGGCTCGGTCCACGGCAGGTTTCCCCTCCTCCCCTTGCACCTCGACTCGAGGCGGCGGCCTGCACTGCACGCGCGGGCGATAGCAGTAGCCTCGCCGCAGACCGCAGCCTGCGCTTCCCCTTTCCGGTGAGTTTTGTCCGCCTTTCCCCAACCCCGGGCTCGTTCGTTTGCCTACTCTCTCCTTTTTTTCTTTTGAATTGTCTTCTGTATTTTCGAAGACCGTGGTGTGTGATGGCTGGGCGATTAGGCTGAGACCTCTTGTTGCGGCGGCCAAATCGGGTTGCCCTGAGCCGGATCTAGAAGTTCCAGGGGTTGAATTTTGTAGGGCGAAGCTAGGGTTTGGTCGCGGGGCGGTGGTTATCGCCTGGTCTAGGGTTTCGTGGCGGTTCATATCCGTCTCGTTTTCGAGAGTTCTTGTGGGTACCGGTGCGAAGTTTTGCGACCTCACGTTGTGAGATGCACTAGCGCTAGAAACTGGAATTGGATACGGCTGGAGTTGGGGTACTATTCGTTGCCTTTCTGTGGGGATGCATTCCTGTCTTAGTCGAGAATATCACTTGAAAGCTTCATTTTATCGGATTTGTATTTACCAATTTTTTTTTGTCGTGGCAGGTGAATTGTGGTTTAACAAGCAAAAGAAAAAGGGGGTCTTTTCTGGGCTTCGAATTTTTGGACGAGAAGGTAAGAAAGTGTATAATCATGCGCACTGTGGTCTTACTGTGAACTGCAATTATCCTTCGCTTCTTCTAGTGTTAACCTTCATGCTTGTGCCATTGTGCGGTGTGGTTTTAAACTTCTAACTAGCACTTGGTTCCAAGCTTGCATATGTACTCATTCCGAAATAAGATTTTGGGAGCTAAAACTAATTAGTAGTCTGGGCCAAGATTCACTCCTTGTTCAGTTAAACATAGTTCTATAAGCTCTGAAAGCTTAGAAGCCCCATAATGTTGAACATAATTGATTGGTTGCTGCCCGTAGAAGGTTGACTTGAACACAAAGTGAACTGCATGAGTCTAATTTGAGAATATGTTGGTTATGTCTGATGCTTAATTAACTGGAAGGGCCTTCAATTAATTTATGTTTTGTTGTTAGGGACATTCATTATGTTGTGTTATGCCTGTAGATGTAAGTTTGTTCTAGTTGGTTTTGACATATCCAAAGTTTTCATTCTATTTCTAGTTAGATTTACTTCTCTGCTAGTTCCTATATAATTTCATACGTTCAAAAAACTAACAGTGTTTTTGTCTCTCTTCTATGAGATGCACTTCCTTGCATCATTTCACGTCCCTACAGGTTTAGTGTTATCTGATTTTTCGGGATGGATGCAAAGAAGTTCCTGCAGCTGGTTGAAGAGAAGAAAAAGAGGATCCTGGAGAAGAAAGAAGCCCCGCTGAAATGGGAGCAGAAGCTCGAAGCAGCAGCTAAGGCAAAGGCTGATGCAGAAGCCAAGGCGAAGAAGCTTAAGTCAAGAAAGCACAGGAAGAGAGGAGATTCTTCCTCAGACACTGATAGTGACTCTGACAGTGATGTTGATCGGAAACACAGGAAGAGGAAGGACCGCAGAAGGAACAAGAAACATGGTCACTCTGACTCTGATGATGCAAGAAGACGCAAGCGGAGGTCCAAAAGGAGGAGCTCGGACTCGAGCGATGAGAGCGACAGTGACTACGAGAGTGGGTCTGAAGATGAACGTAGAAGGAAGCACTCACGCAGAAGAAGGCGCCATAGACATTCGTCAAGGTCAGATTCTGAAGACTATAGCAGTGATGAGGAAGAGCGGAGGTCGACCAAGAAGGACCACTCTAGGAGCCGCAGACACCGTCATCAATCATCAGATGACGACTCTGATTCTGAGGGCAAGGTAAGGTTGAGACACAGGAAGCGTATGAGATCTAGTGATGAAGACGCACCATCAGATTCCAACCATAAGCGTCACAGGAGCAGCTCCTTGGATGAGTCACCTGATGAAACAGAGAAGATGGGAAATGGCAAACGGTCTCACAAGAATGGCCACCGCCATCACCGTCACCCCCGGCACCACCATCATGAACGCCACATTAGTTCTTCAGAACCAGACAAGAGGCTAGTACTGAAAGACGACCAGAAAACCCTTGAAGGTGACAGCACAGATTGAAGAACCTCCAGAGGATGGGAAGATTGATTTTTCATTCGTGGTGTTGCCACTTCGGTTAACTATGTGGAACCTGAACTTTGTTGTACTGATAACATTTGTTTGATCTGGCAATTAAACCTTAGAAGATACTTTCATCATTTCTTTTTATGAGCTATGTTGCCCTGATAATTTTGTGATACTAGAAGTTAATAATGAATGCATTATTATCAACGTTTCATACGCATCTGGCTAGCTGCCCGACCGCCAACTCCCAAGTCCCAAATCGAGAATGGGACCCCTCAGAAAAGAGTCTGAACGGGGACATGCATCGCACTATTATTTTCTTGCAACATTGTTCCTAAATGGTGCAATGTATTCTCGGTAGTAGTCTTCCAATCGAGACGCCACAAAGGAATAGGGCTGAGACAGCAGTGCAACAGGTTCCTTGAACACGCACCAGAACACCTCTCAATTAAACAACATGCATCACCATTCATTCAAAATTTTTGGACAATATACACAAAAATCTCAGTGCTGCAAAAGGAATGTGCAGCGCACGTATTTTACGGTATAATAACTGAAAATAATTCTACTATGTCCCCTTTTATTCATTTTTTCCAAAAGGGGGCTTTCTGTTGAAGAGGAACTAGTCTCAGATGCTACAAAACATTTTCTCAACTAGAGCCTTTGGTCCAGATGCCCAGTGGCTGTTGAGATTTACATCAGGCACTCAGCAATCAGAGCATTATTTGTAAGCACTTGCTGTAAGAATAACTGCTCGATTGTAGTACAAAAATGGTACAACATCCAAAATGGCTGGAACTGCATCCTACTGGTGGTCAGAAGTTAGTAAGGATTCTATCTTTTGACAAACCGTCGGCAACAAGAACTCTTGTAATTTCCTGCATCATGCAAATATAAGATCAGCAAGGAAATACAGAGTAACCAATATTTATAAGAAAGAAATTGCACGAAAGAATGTACTAGGCGTATAAACTTTTAGAAGGTGTATGTGCTGCAAAACTTGCACTTCTAATCAGTGTAGTCTGCCTCAAAATATGCACTATGAACTATAGATCAAGCATGAACAACATACAAATGACAATGTTATGCAACTTCATGATTTTCATACGAAGTAGATGCGATTCCTAATGAACAGCATAAGAACTTGAAGTAGAGAATAGTTCTAAGCTTTCAATAATAAGCCAGTATTCCATGTCAAGGCTGATCTTGATCTGTATTGTTAGAACATTTCTAATGTTTGCATGTTCAAAGAAGAGAAACATGTTGAAGTAGAGAAAACATAGTGACACATTGCTAAAAAAAAATAAGTGTTAGATGTAGAAGGTGCTGGCAAATTGTGCCCAATAAAGCTTCAATGCTCTAAGATAAAGGAAAAACAAGTGAGATGACAGTACCTCAGTCATTTGTTTATGTCCACACAAAATTGCTCCCACTGATGAAGGGTTTACAATATTCTTCATCCTTGAGAAAACATTCTACAAGATGCAAATAAACTTCTATAAGCACAAGAAAACATGACGAACTAGGAATAACCCAGGAGTCAAAAGATAACAGCACCTGGACATAACCTCGCTCGCCTGTCCATTGACAGTCAGGTCTTGAGAGGACAGGTACAATTTTAACTCCTTTGGCTTCCCAATCATTGAACCTCTCCTGTCAGAAGCATAGTCACCAGCCATTATATACGAAATATAACAATACAAATTGTACAACTAAGCTGAGATAAACCTACCTGATATGCCATCCTTTGAAGATTTCTAACCCCATAAAAGAGGCTTACGCCAGTTTTATTGTTTTCAACAAAACCGGACTCAATAAGTGACCGAATAGGACTGCAGCGAACAAATGTGAAGGAGAGACTATGAGAAGAATTATACATTCCAATTTAAGTACATATGGGTGTCTTCTACCAATGCACTTTGTGTGAAGGTGTACAATAGATGCATCTTCTAAGAACATGGGTGTATCTGTGCTTTCACAAAATAAACACAGCTTATCTAGAAAGACGGCTTCTTAGGTGCAATGATGTTGCAACTGAACAAACAAATCAGGAAATGATACGGAATTATTCATGGGAATGATATTGCACATTCACTGATGTGTATAAAGCAATACAATCGAGAATTGGATATTGTGGGTAAATTACTTGGCATGGCATGCGGCAGCACTAAACAGACATTTTGCAAGAATTGAATAACTTATCTGAAGAAGGAAAAACCTAAGTAAATGTCATACAGTTTATGCCATTTCATGTTTCTCTTCCGGTGGGAGTGCACAAGTATTTAGAAACTTATGGCTCAAGACTCTAGTCTGAAGTAATTCCAGAAATAGCTCAAACAATCAGCAACGGATGTACCACAGTGCATATGGCACCCCACATGATTAGCACATTGACAAAATTGTTATTGTTTCCGCCACAATGACAATTGCATTGGGCTTCGGACTATTGAGACGTAGAATTGACCAATTGTGTACCACGCAGTGCAATTGATGCGTGGTTGACCCATTCCTTTGAGGAGCAGAAGCAAACAAATGAATGCTAGTCTAGAAGCACAGAGTTAGGCACCTGATCCCGGATCCGGTGGCGAAGACGAGAACGTCACGGGCGTCGGCTATCCTGGCAACCTCAAACCCGCGGCCGACAACGCTGGCGCCGACGCGGACGAGGTCGCCGGGGCGGAGGTCGCAGAGCCGCGCGGAGGGGGTGCCCGGGAGGCGCTTGACGAGGAAGTCGAAGGCGGCGGAGGAGGACCCGGGCGACGGAGGCGGGGACGCGATGGCGAGGAAGATGGGGTAGGGCGCGGCGGGGAAGCGGAAGGGGAGGAACTGGCCGGCTGCGGCGTGGGAGGCGAGGAGGTCCCCGTGTGCGGAGAGGTCGAGGGAGACGTGGTAGAGAGAGGCGTCGGCGGTAGCCGGCCGGACGGCGGCGAGGGGCGCCTCGGCCCACTCGGTGGGGGCCTGGGGCGGGACCGGGGCCGGTGCGGCGGAGGCGAGCGCAGCGGCGGAGAGGAGGCGGAGGTGGTGCGGGCGGAGGAGGTGGAGGCGGCGCGGCGCGGAGCGTAGAAGCATGGAGGGCGCTCGTGCGGTGGTCGGCAATCTGGTGCGGACGGGCAGCCGGCGTGGCCAGGACAGGACGGAAGAGGCGGCGAGGAGCGAGGGAAGGGGAAGGTGCCGGCGGCAGGGCACGGTCCACGGATCTCGCTGGGCTCCCGTGAAGTTGGAAAATTGTAGAGGGCTATGACCAAATGAGGTGTGCGCCTTTGATTTCCCCTTTTCGTCGTCAAAACAGCAAGGTGAACACACGGCAAAAATAGAAGAGAAACAACCGGGAAGACGGACGTCTCTTTTGTGAATAGCTTACCTCATGCTTCTATATCCGTGCACATATGAAATAGAGCAAATGAACCAGCGTAAACAGCTGAGAAAAAAAGAATCGAATTGTTTGGGGACAATTATTCAGTACAATTTGTTTACCGTAAGGATTTCGTCATAATCTACTTCTTTAAAGAAATGCAAAAATGCGAGCTCAAGATGATGATATTGTCTCCACCTTTAATTATTCACTCGCACGGTTCGTTTCTCTTCCAATATGAATACCATCGCTCCTAAGATGCAGACTCCTTGGCGATCTTCTCAGCCTTGGCGATAACTTCCTCAATTCCTCCAACCATGTAGAAAGATTGCTCAGGTAGGTCATCGTACTTGCCATCCAAAACTCCCTGCCATCACAAGAAGGCAACTTAGTCGATGCAAAGATACTGGCAACAAACGTGCATGAGAGTTTTCATGCTTCGGCTTTTATTCCAAAGTTGTGTTGCACAATGCGGAATCCATGTTTTCGTGCACTAACTTTTTAGGATAAATATGGAGCAAGAAACACTTGAGCCCCGTTTGGAACCTTAGAATTGAATTCCATTCTCATAATCATAATTTAGACACAAATCTATTAAGATGATATGATTATATACAGAATATATTTGTATACTATTGTTGGACATACGAGGGAGATAGAAGAGTGAGCCAAAGAGCGTTAGGGAATAGAAGCTTGGTGGTGCATAGAATCAATTTCCATCTCCCATCCTATGAATTTAGAATAGACTTATATCTAAACTTTGGAAAGTTGTTAGAAAGTTGTGGGATGTCAAATTCTTAGCCAAATAGCCTAGTTTATTAAATAGCCTAGTTTATTAAGTAGATTTCAATTCCTCCAAAATGAGAGAATCCAAACGCCAAACGACCCCCCTTGGAGATATGTCACACTGACAACTGCATTAGTCCGACTAGCCAGTCTGACAATATACCACTATGACTTTCTTCGTTTGTGCAAATGACACGATGTGCAAGTCTCTAAGAAGCATCGCAATTATGAGGTTGAAAGAGTAAGGATAATTAGACCATTTTTAACAAGCATAGCATGTATCGATAACATTATATATAAGCAAAGCAGAAAGCATTAGATAACCACAGCTCTATACTGATACTGCTGTAATATTCACATGAACTTGTTCTGAGGATCTACCATTTCCTTTTCCTTTGTGTAAATAACAACACAAGAGCCTCTGGATGCAAGTGAGGGAAAATAGGCAAATGCAGTAATATATGCTCCACAAGAAATAGAGCATCATTGATTCATTGTTCACAACTAATCTCACCTGGAAGCTTTTGACACTTTCCTTCAGCTCCACGTACTTGCCAGGTGCACCCGTGAAAACTTCAGCAACATGGAAAGGCTGGCTCAGAAACCGCTGAATCTTGCGGGCACGTGCGACAGTGAGCTTGTCGTCTTCACTGAGCTCATCCATACCTAAAATGGCAATAATATCCTGCAAGTTCTTGTAGTTCTGCAGAACCTTCTGAACACCACGAGCAGTGTTGTAGTGGTCTTCTCCCAAAACATGGGGTGAAAGCATTCTAGATGTAGAGTCAAGGGGATCCACAGCAGGGTAGATTCCAAGTTCAGAAATCTAGACAAGACATGCACCATAATACATTATAAAACTAGCATGAACACAGCGTTGGGGGGGTTGTTTTTCTGTAAGCACCCAAAGATGTAAACAAACCTGGCGGGACAGCACTGTTGTGGCATCAAGATGGGCAAATGTAGTTGCAGGAGCAGGATCAGTCAGATCATCAGCAGGCACGTAAATAGCCTGTACAGATGTAATAGACCCCTTCTTGGTGGTAGTGATACGCTCTTGCAGACCTCCAAGATCAGTAGCGAGAGTAGGTTGATAACCCACAGCAGATGGGATACGACCAAGCAACGCAGACACCTCAGAATTAGCCTGCAATATGATTTGTGTGCATGATGAAGGACAAGCCCATAACACCTAAAACATTCCAAATGCCAGAATGCAGGGGACTGAAGATAACCTGAGTGAAACGGAAGATGTTATCAATGAACAGGAGCACATCCTGCCCTTCAGCATCTCAGAAATGCTCGGCAACTGTCAAACCAGTGAGCCCAACACGGGCACGAGCACCAGGAGGTTCGTTCATTTGTCCGTACACAAGAGCACACTTGCTCTCACTCTGCCAAGGGAATTGTCAAAACTTTAGATGGCAGAACAGAAACTAAGCACACACCATACATTTTGATGCAAACATTTCCTAATCATGTACCAAGGATGTCTCTAATATAACTGACCTGCTTATCCCCGAGCTTAATAACACCACTCTCAATCATTTCCCTGTACAAGTCATTGCCTTCACGGGTCCTTTCACCGACACCAGCAAACACAGAAAATCCACCTGATACATAGGAAGTTCAGAAAACAGTGGTAAAATAATGAGAAGTGAAAGGAACAGCAGGTAAATATCCTGAACGACAAACCATGGGCTTTGGCTACATTGTTGATCAGCTCCATGATGAGAACAGTTTTGCCAACACCAGCACCACCAAACAACCCAATCTTTCCACCTCTTTGGTACGGTGCTAAGAGATCGACGACCTATACAGCATTTTAATCAGGATTGCACGTAACACTGACAATTGAAACAAAATTCTTGTATCAAACAAATTGGTGTACCTTAATTCCAGTGACAAGAATCTGTTGTTCTGTAGCCTGCTCAACGAAAGCAGGTGCTTCACGATGGATTGGGAGGAAATGGTTTGTTTCTGTTGCAGGAATGTGACAAAGAGATTAGTGCCCAAACTCATCAATACATCTCAAACAAATCATAGCATAAGTGCAGTACTTACTTATGTCACCCTTCTCATCAATGGGTTCCCCAATGACATTCATGATACGCCCAAGTGTAGCCCTGCCAACAGGAACCTGTAAACATATATATAAGTAGTTCGTTCATTGCATGTGTACAGAGCGATGGACCAATGCAATTACAACATAAAGCACGGGGTAGCTAAAATGCTTGTGTAGTTATACTTATACATTCTGCATTGCATTTACAATGATTTCGTACATTGCAGAATTGTAAGAATGCAATATCATTCTTATCTATACTCACCAGATGCCAATATGGTTTGCATTTAATTCCGAAATGTGGAATAATCGTGACTCATCATTTCCTATAGTAGCTAAATGATTTATGCAAACTAAAATCTGTTCAACAGAACCCACTAAAACTCCATCTGAACTGACATGGCACATAACACTCATCAGATTGGCATTGCTCTCCATTACAACTGCGGTTTATCCCCCGCATCGATTGGTGGAAATGGAGTGAAGATGTCACATGGTATGTACAGTGATTGGCGATCCAGTGTTGTGAACGCGCTGGCCGCGGACGAGGCCCTCCGTGCCGTCCATGGCGATGGTACGGACCATGTTCTCGCCGAGGTGCTGCGCGACCTCGAGCACGAGGCGTATGTTGTTGTCGAGCACCTCGAGCGCCGTGAGGATCGGCGGGAGGCCCTCGTCGAAGCGCACGTCGACGACGGCGCCGATCACCTGGCACACCTGCCCCACCGCGCCGGCCCCCGTGAACTCATCCGTGATCTTCCCGCCCTTTCCCTTCCCCGCCGCGGACGCCGGGGACGAGGAAGGCGCAGCGGACGGCGGGGCCGGCTGCACGGCGGAGGTGGCCGCGAATCGCGCGATTAGTAGGCCGGCCGGGGACGCGCGGCGGGGGGCGGCCGGTGAAGGCGCGCCGGCGCGGCGGAGGGCGGCGGAGGAGGAGCGGAGGAGAGAGGAGAGGAGGCGGCGGGACGCCATGGTGCCCGCCTAGGGTTTAGAATCTGTGGATGGTTCTAGAAGGAGAGGCGAAGCATTTGGCCGAGGTGAGGCGACGAGGGTGGTGGGCTGATGGCACCGTGCAGTGGGCGGCACTGTGCTGACTGCTGAGAGACGTTGAGAAGGGCTGAGGCTGTTTACTCCTTGCAATTTGCAAATGATTTTGACAGAGAATGGAAATCCAACATGATCTAAATTTTTATTGTGTTTTAAGTGAATAAACGAAAATTATGAACATCGTAGGGTGTTTGTAACAAAACGAAATATATTTTGGTAGGTTATAGTTTTTCGTGCCATTATTACTCGTGCTACTCAAATACAACATTTCTAGATTTTCTTTGGAACAATGTTTTTTTGAAGGATGTCCGTAGATCATGTTTTAAAAAGACCATTTGAAATATATTTATTTGGGTCTTCTTTGTTGATTTTTTTTTTGGCCTTTATTGATCTATTTTTCCTAGTAGTTAGATTTTACCGCAAAAAAAATTCAGAATGACAGTGGCCAAGTGGCAGGTGGTGCCGTGGTGACCACTGGCCAAGAGCTAAGCTTTTGCCCACGTCAGTCCCGGTGGCATGGTGAGTTGGTGACCAAGAGTTACGCGCTCCGCTCGCGTCCTCGTTCCTCAACCGCCACACACTCCGCACTACACCTTGCGACTCCGCTCTCTCGATCCGAATCCAAGAGCGAAGAAGAAGACGATGATGGCGTCGTCTGCTGCCTTGCTCCAAGCTTCCACGGCCTTCGCTCCAGTCTTCTCCCCGCTCCCTTCCCGACTCCTGCCCGCGCCACGGCTCCCTCTCCGCGGCTCCCCCAACCGTCGCCGCCGCGGCGTCGCACTCGCCGCTTCCTCCGCCGCATCGCCGGAAGTCGAGAAAGAGCCGTCGACCTCGTCCTCACCGCAGGAGTCTGAGTCGGTGAGTACTCACGGGGGTTGTAGCAGAGATGCTGGCACTTATAGCTGGGTGATGCGCGATGTAGCCCATAACCATAAGTCATGGCCTGCGCATAAATTCTAGCCTATTTCCTATATGGCTATATCTGTGTTGATGAAGTGATTCGATACAGTTGCAGTGACAAAATTGTAAACTTTCAGGCTTTCAGCATCCCTTGGGTTCTTGGCACTTGTCAATCACATTTTGTTTTAACATGAGTGTTACTTTCAAAATTATGCTCTCCATAAGAAAGAAAAATTCCAACTTGCTTAAGATAATGAAATTTCCCATGTACTTATTGAATTCACATGAAAAATGTACATGGTGAATTTGTTGAAAAATAGCATTTGGAAGTTGGCATGCCACTGACACATAATTTCTTGGAAGTATCACTCTAGTTTCATGATTCTTTACAACGTGCCATTTTATACTCCTGTGTGCCCTGTTATGCAACCAGTAAAAACTGTTTTCTTGATATGGGTTTAGCGTAGGCTGTTGCGGACAGTGTGAAGGTGCTCAAGGAGGCGGCCAAGACAAGGAAGGTGCCTGCACCAGAGGTGCTTTCAGCATTGTCCAAGATCAAGAAGGCAAAGCTTGACACATCGACATTCTTCGAGACACTCGGCGGGACAGAGTCTCCAGGCAGGACATGGATGCTCATCTTCACTGCTAAGGTGAGAATGGAGTGACTGATATGTTTGATAGCGTATGGATTAATTGTTTCCATTTGATGGTTGATCAGTTGAGTGCAATGTCTGTTAGGGTCGGCTGGAGAAAGGGCAGTATTTCCCAGTGACTGCAGTCCAGCGTTTCGATGCTGCGGTGAGCTTCTCATGGCATCTCCTCATGTAGATTTTGTGATATGACAGTTCTGATGACCAGTGGTGCTTGAATAGTTTCTTGAGTTGCAATGGCTGCTCAAAGTTCAAACAGTATCTTGTCTGACACTGTAAAATTTCTTTCTAAATTTTTGCTGAGCAATGCAAGAAATACATGTATGCGTCCTATTTGATAGTTACTGGGTATTTGCCTCTTCATTGTTTCTTACAGGTATGCATCATATGTTCACATTTCTCTTAGAAATAAGGAATGTTCAACAACTTGGCCATTGTTGTGCAATGCTAAGTTGAGCGAAAGCAGTACTGATATCCTGTGGCATGAAAGAACATGATTTTAACTGCCAAAAGCATTTTGCCTAAATCCCCATAGCTGTAAGCCTGTAAGTGCCTTAATATCATGTGAATTTGCAAATTTGTACACTGTTGGCCCACTATAGGTTTTCTTGGTTGCAGCTTTTCAAACATGAAACATAATCAGAACTCTGATATATGGGTACTGTAATTCTTTTCTTCAGGGTAAAAGGATCGAGAATGGTATATATTTGGGACCCATTGGGTGCTTAACCTTTGAAGGGAGGCTATCGTGGAAAAAGAAAATACTTGCATTCATCTTTGAGCGTGTTCGCATAAAGGTTGGACCATTTGGTCCCCTGGAGATTGGCCTCGGAAGCGGCGGTGATGGCAGGGAACCCAGCACAAAGGACCCGTTCTTTGTTTGGTTCTATGTTGATGAGGAAATCTCTGTTGCGCAAGGCAGAGGCGGGGGAGTAGCTTACTGGTGCAGATGCCAGCGTGTTCCCTGGAGATCCAGTTAATCATCATTATATAAGATCAAGGAATCTTCCTCTGTAGTATGTATAGCTAATATTCACATTTTATATATGTGCTTTGTTCGAAAAAAAGAAAAGGGAAAAGAGGTGTACGTGAAGAAATTTGAGATGACAATTAGCCTTTGCAATGAGGATGTTTGTAACTGATTAGAGTTTTCTCTGATAATTTCCCTATCGTCTCAGTGTACAATCCCAGACGGGTTGAATTCAGATGGAGGAGTTCATTTGAACACTCCAAAGTGATCACTGAACTTCCGCATTTCCTTCACATGTTCCTGTTCAGTAGAACCATCAACCATGCCCTTGAGTCTTGAGGAACCAGCAAAAATCATGCCTTTGCGCTGTTGTTTTTTCTTGTTTTCTTGACAGATCATGTTTGCTCTTTGGCCTGGTGCATGTCATCTTCATCCTTCCTTGTAGACAGTCTAAACCTGACAGGTGCAGGTTTGGAAAGCTGCAGGATGTATTGTTGTGTAGTGGAGGGAGAGCTCTTGGTCGAAGGTTACTGGAAGCTGTTAGCTCCTGGGAAGTCTACAGTTCGTCGAAGTACGGGACATCTCCAGAATAATCCAGCAAGTGAGAGAGACACATGGTAATAGCATTTTGAAGAGGCATTGCTTTGATCATTCCCAGTTTATTGGGCAATGGGCAGTCCAAACCAACCTGCTCCAGTAACGTTCTACTCAACTGTCTTTTTATCTTCAGGAAACTTTACAGATCAACAGAAAGCTGGCAAATAACGAAGGCACATCGAAATCAAGACTGGCCATCTGATAGGTTTGACTGCACCATCAGCATTTTTAACTAGCCGCGTAATTGAATCGACTTCCTTGTACTTTCTCCCGTCGTCTGCTATAAATTGGCGGGTAGGCTTCGTTCGGTTCGTCAGAATCTTCAGTCTTTAGGGTGTTGCGCGTCTGATTTGAACAACCACTTGGCGCGGCGTGACGTGTTAAACGCCCCACCCCAACTTCCTTGCCGCCGGCGGGGATCACTCCCGGTCTCCCTACACCGCTTCCACCGAAAGATGGCGACGGAGGCTGCGACGGCGAGGCCTGTGGGCCCCACCAGGCTTGTCTACTTTGATGACATGTGGGCTCTCCGCTCGGCCGCCACCGTCCTCGCCGTCCATCAGGTCTCTCCTCCCCCTCTCTTCTCCTCCGCAGTGCAGGAGGAATATGAAATAGCCGCCATCGATTCGAAGTCGAAACCCTAGGCTGGGCCCCTGCTAAGCTATGCTCCGGGTGTCCGCAGGAGGGCGGCCGGGTAGCGGTGGTGCTGGACGCCACGGTCTTCTACCCGCAGGGCGGCGGCCAGCCAGCGGACACGGGCGCCATCTCCGGCGCCGGCGCCAAGTTCCTCGTCGAGGATGTACGGGCGAAGGACGGAGTGGTGAGGATACAGGGCCCGAGCGTTTCTTTTTCTGGAAGAAGAGCTGCACACTTGTTCAGGAGATTTTGTAGCAGGAGTTCTGAATTTTACATGCCATGACTCTTTCATCTTGTAATTGCCATCCAGGTTTTCCACTATGGAAGATTTGAGGGTGCTGGAGAAGGATGCGGGCATGGATTTAAAGAGGGGGAAAGCGTTAGCTTGGAAGTTGATGCAGAAAGGCGCAGTTTGAACTCAAGGTGATGCAATCGAATGATTCTATTGTGCCACAAATCTTGTTGGAGCATTAACTGAAGGAAAAGCATTGCTTTATATAGTCTAGGCTTTTCCATTTACTCATATGGCTATGGTGAACTCCCACATCTATGAATTTTTTTAGAAGAGTTTCAAGTCTTTAATAACACCCATTGATTCGGACGCATTTGCAATCAAATCAACCAGTTAAGCTTCTTGAAGCTAACATTAACTCATAGCTGACATCCTGGCCAGATGATCCATACTTGTAGACTCTAGTGACTTTGTATTCCACAAGGAATACCATATAGAAGTAAAAAGTGTTGTTGTACACAGAAGGTCAATGTAATAAGCTCAGTTCATGTCTGCTCCTTATTATTTCTAAATGTAAAGCTTTACCTCTCATTGTGCTATCCCTGTAATGCCGCAGGCTTCATTCTGCTGGCCATTTGTTGGACATCTGTGTGAGCAATGTAGGCCTCTCTTATCTGGAGCCTGGGAAAGGCTACCATTTTCCTGATGGGTACGGTTTACTTTTTTTTTCAATGCTTTTCTTATTTTGTTTTCTTCATTGTATCACTAGCATTTGGGTCCAGTTCACCAGCTGTTACTAACTGCTGGCATGCCACTTCAGCTCATTTTAGCATTTTTACTATTTTACTTGGATTCCATTTGCTGATCAGAAAACACTTTTGTGTCTCTCTTCTTTGTAGACCGTTTGTTGAGTATAAAGGAGTAATTCCACCAGACCAAATACAGGATAAGCAAAATGAACTGGAAAGAGAAGCCAAAAGGCTAATTTCGGAAGGAGCCAAGGTTGAAAAAGAATCTAAATATGTTGAAGTGCATATCATCCATCGTGTCATCTTGACTTTAAATGTTCACCATTGATGCAGGTCTTAGCCTCTGTTTTTCCTTATGAGGAGGCAGCCAAACTATGTGGAGGTTCTCTGCCTAGCTACATTTCAAAGGTTAGTCCTGTACATTTGTTTAGATGCATTGTCTTTGCTACCAAATGTACACTCTGCCAGCATCATTGATAATATTATACATCTGTGTGATTCTTTAGTCATCAATATTCTGGTTTACTTCCTTCTCAAGAGTTGCAGAAACATTTCGTATCTCTTGATTTATTGACATGACCATTGTGTGATACTCCCTCGGATGTTTTTCACGAAGATTAAGAAAGTGGATCAAATAACCTTGCTACCTTCATTTATGCCAAATTGTAAAGACACACTCATTTATCTGTGAGAGTGATAGCATTTGTTTAGCAAGAGCAAGAAACGAAGAAAAGAGCAAAAAGCCAAAAAGTGCCTAGAAGTTCTAGGATGACATGTATTTTGAAAGAAGTCGAGAAGGCTAAGACAACAAGTATTTTGAATCATGTGGGGGAAAAAATGCAAAATCATGTGTGACATGTAACAAATGTAGAAGCTTGCAATTCTATGTGTGAGTGAGTCTTGAATTATCATCGAAATGAAGCATCAATAGTTAGATTTTAATCAGAAATATTTTAGTAGTATTGTTTATTGTTCCAAGTTTTATGCTTTGTTATTACATCAATCACAGTTTAATGTTAGTGTCAATGAATCATGATGCCTTACGTTTTGTGTTTCTAATTGATGTTGTTCACGACCTTATGCTTTTGCAGGATAGCACTCCTCGCATTGTAAAATTTGGTGAATATCCTGGCGGTGCTTGTGGTGGTACGCATGTTGTAGACATTTCAATCATCAATAGCCTAAAGGTAATTATCATTTTTGGATTTCCCGGTGGCCTACCAAAATTTTCTACAGAATCAACCACAAGTTATAGAAACTGGGGTGTGGGTGGAAGTATATTGGCTTTTGTGAATCCTAACGATGATATTCTATGCAGATGATAGTTTCAATTGGTGCGCCTGTAGTTGGACATTTTAGTGTATTTTGTTAGTCAATATACATGGTGTCTTGCTCCTGCGTCCATGATCAGCTCAGGCGCTCAGTGATCATGCCTGTTTATCTGTCCTGACCATTTCTGTGTATGCCAAATTAAGTAGCATGAGTACCATTAGGGGGGTGTTTGGTTCCGGAGGGCTAAACTTTAGCCCTGTCACGTCAAAAAGAATCTTATCATTTAGGAGTATTAGATAAAGTCTAATTACAAAACTAATTGCAGTACCCCCGGGCTAATTCACGAGACGAATCTAATAAGGTATGTTAATCCATAATTAGCGGATGGTTACTGTAGCATCAATGTTGCAAACCATGGATTAATTAGGCTCATTAAATTCGTCTCATGAATTAGCACCCATCTGTGCAAAAAAAATTGTAAACAGATTTTATTTAATACTCCTAAATGAGAAGATTCTCTTGATGTGACGGGGCTAAAGTTTAGCCCTCCGGAACCAAACGGGGCCTAATGTACTGTAAGGGCTCCAATTGCTTATGCAAAGACAGATTCTCAAGATGGCACTAGGTTTTTGTGGGGATATTTGCATTCAGGGGCCAAAGTATGAGGAAATTACACTAGAGACGCATTTTTTCTTAGCCATGGGCGTGGGACTTCCCTTGGGCATTTCTTAATTTTTGGAGGAGTAACAAACTCTAGTTAACAGGAAATCACTAAGCGTGGGTGTCTGCAATTGGAGATACTTCAGAAGCTCATTTACTATGATGCTGTTTTTTGCCAGATATCTTTTTGGATTGCTTTGCATCACTTTTATACTTGTATCTTAGGAGTCTGATTTCATTTCCTATGCTTCATCAGGTAACAAATATAAGAGTCAAGAAAGGCCTCACAAAAGTCTCATACAGCATCAGTCCATGATCATTTTCTGCCGGAGTCACACCATTTATAGAAGAAATGGAAGAAATATTCAGGAATCAGAAGGCTGAATTTACTTTAATATCAATACTCTCTGTGTAGGGGACAAATAACTCATTTCTCTGTAGTATTTTGATAAGTGCTAGTTCCTCTTGTACCTCAGTAGAGGATCTTGTATCTGTGCGACTACGAGTCGGAGCAGCTATTATGCTCTTTCTCAGTTTCTCTGATGTACCTGTAATCTGCACGACGTACATGTGAAATTACAATAGATTCATCACATTTATATATTCTCCCCGATTTTTGGTTTGTTCTTCTAACACATTAACAATGCAGTAGCTGGCACCAAAATACAGCAAGTGGAAAGAGTTCTTGCATTTCCAATGCTAAACCCTATTTATTTCTTAAAATTTGTTTCGTGCCCCTCCCTTTCATTTTTATTCCTAGTTTTATCCTGGACCAGCTGCAAATTCTAAAACCTTATCCCAAACCTCGCCTCGTATATTTGGCCACCACACTCCGCTCCCGCTCCAACCTCCAACCCGATGATGGCCTTGGCGCTGCAATGGCAGCTCCATCTCCCACTCCCGCTCCCACTCCAGGCCCGGCCTCCCGCTCTCGCCGCGGCCCGCCGGCGGCAGCGTGGCCTCCTCGCCCCCGCCCGCCGCGTCCCGCCGCTCCGAGCTCGCTGCTGCGCCGGCGACGCCGCTGCCGCCGAGGCGGGGAAGGCGCAGGCGGCGGCGAGGAGGGCGTACCCGTACGACGAGATCGAACCGAGGTGGCAGCGGCACTGGGAGGAGCACCGCACGTTCCGCACCCCGGACATCGGCGAGGGGCTCGACACATCCAAGCCCAAGTGCTACATCCTCGACATGTTCCCCTACCCCAGGTAAGGTGCCCTATCCATCTATTCTGCAAACAAGCTTTAGGGTGGTTCAGTTGTTTGAGTCGTGACGGCTTTCTGCATTATCATGGAGTAGAAGCGTGCACCTGTGCTATGCTTACTCTGAATTCATGTCGTATTAGGATGAAATCGTCAATTTGGTTTATATAGTGGTCATAAAAAACTCATTTCTCGATCAAATTGCTTGTTATTTACATGGTTTTTCGAAATGTTATGCAGTGGGGCTGGGTTGCATGTTGGGCACCCCCTTGGATACACGGCAACGGACATCCTGTCAAGATTCAAGCGCATGAAAGGCTTCAATGTTTTGCATCCTATGGGATGGGATGCGTTTGGTCTTCCTGCTGAGCAATACGCTATTGAGGTTGTTTAGAGCTTCACTGTATTCCCTCATATAGCTTTCATCTCTAAGAGTCATGATGTGTTATAGTTATCTGACTTATGTACTCTGAGCACAGACAGGAACCCACCCTAAGATTACCACTGAGAGGAACATTGAGCGCTTCCGAACACAGGTAATATACTGCACATATATTTATATCTGCTTCTAGAGTTTAGTATATATTACTGTAGCAAGTAGATACCACTCTCATGCTTCTTTAAGCATTCCCAATTAGATATAACTTGCACTTGTCAGTCGCTGCATTTCCAGTAGGTTGCCAACAAAAAAAGGTAGGGCACTTGTCATTTGCCAGTCGCCACGTTAGTCTATGCCAAAAGGGTGCCCTGATGCTTGATCGACATTAGGAGTATGGCAAACTGAAGGTGATGATAAGAACAGCCTAACATGTATGCAACTGTTAATACGTAAAAAAAAAAGTAACCAGTATAACTCTTATGTTTTTTCTTTTATTTCTAATGCTTTTAGGGTGCTTTCTTTGTATAATCTCCGTCTTGCATATTGCATGCATTAGGGCTTACAGATTATTAATGCACTACTGCATAATATCTGATTTGATCATGAGCTTCTCCTATGTTTGCTTGCCCCAGACACTTAGTCCACTGTTGGGTGTTCTGGCAATGTAAACCTTGTTGTGTGGTGAGTAGTTGATTTATCAGTGTGAATGGGGGTGTGTTTTGGAGGGGGATACCCCCCCCCCCCCCCCCCCCCCCCATTCCCTATTCTCTCCTCTTAATGAAATGAAAGTGCAGATCTCCTGCATTTTTTAGATTTTTTTTACTTGATCAGTTCACAAATAATGTACCACTTTGTTTTGGAGAAGACACAAGAAGTTTCCATGACATTTCATTGAGAAGAAAAAGTGTTAATCTACCATTCCATTAGTAGTTACCAGAACCATCGATACCATGTTGATATTTTAAATGTCACTATACCTGCTGAAATATAAGGTAATTCTTTCTTTCTGTGTTGTACTTTGACTACCGATGTTTCTCATTTTGCAGCTTAAATCGTTAGGTTTTTCATATGACTGGGATCGCGAAATCTCCACAACAGAGCCAGCTTACTATAAATGGACGCAATGGATTTTCCTTCAACTATTGAAGAGGGGACTTGCTTATCAGGTCAGAAATACTATTTTTGACTGCTCTTGTCTAGGTTAAAATGTACCTATCATTAGCTATAGTTCCTGTTGCACACTTCTTTATTTCAAATGATCAACTTCTTGGTACTGTTCATTTTTAGGATTCTGTTTTTATGTTCTTAGTGTTGCATTTGTGGTTTTCAATGATTTTTAGGCTGGCATTGATATCTTACAATCAGGCCGAGGTACCGGTTAACTGGTGCCCTGCTCTTGGAACTGTCCTGGCGAATGAAGAAGTAGTAGATGGTGTGAGTGAACGTGGTGGTTATCCTGTTATACGGAAGGTATGTTGTAGACTCTACGGAGCTCTTTTCTGCTGTGAGTATGGCTTTTCCTTTTGATCTATGATCAGACTTGTCAATGCATGGTTGCTAAGTACCTGTCTGCAGAAAAGGAATATTACAGCTATCCATTCTCTCCTCTGTTGTATAGCCAATGCGCCAGTGGATGCTGAGGATAACATCTTATGCTGATCGACTTCTTGAAGATTTGAATGATCTTAATTGGCCTGAGAGTATCAAAGAAATGCAAAGAAACTGGATAGGGAGGTCAAAAGGTGCTGAGCTTGTATTTTCTGCAGTTGACAAGGAAGGACATGACCTAGGTGCCACTTTGTTCGTTTACACAACAAGGCCTGACACAATTTTTGGTGCAACGTGTGTACTCTGGCTTATCTTTCTTTAACTTTGTGCATATTACTAACAGTTTATTGACTCAGATGGATAATATAGAGCTTATCTTTTTTGCTGCAGATATCTTGTTGTGGCACCTGAGCATGTTTTACTGTCATCTCTAACATCTGAGGAACAACGAGCACATGTATGTTCTTTTGTCCTTATCAACGAACACATCATCAATATTTGAGATATATTGTGTACTAACTGGAAAAGACAGGTAGAGGAATACAGAGAACTTGCAGCAAGAAAGAGTGAACTAGAAAGGACTGATCTTCAGAAGGAAAAAACTGGGGTTTTCAGTGGTTCTTATGCTAAGAATCCAGCAACCGGGGAGATCATACCAATATGGGTAGCGGATTATGTTCTAGGAAGGTTTGTCGTCATATGTTTGTTGTGTATTCCGACGTTATCTTTTGCAATATCATTGTTATGTTCATATTCTTTTAAAGAAAATAATCAAATGCTAAAAATTCAAGACTAGTTTGGTAGCGAACCTATATTTTTCATCTGAATAGTAAACACTTCACTCTTCTTATTGCAACATTGAAGGCAAAACCCAAGGGTCTTACTAGAGTTTTCTTAATTCAGTGATCCATGAATATTCTTTTCAATATTGGTTGTATTTGTATTACTTTTTTTCCATGAACTAAGTTTTATTATTCAGAAATAGACCTGGTCACCTGGCAGAATATTATTGCTACTCATAGAATCGATCAATAAATTATTGGACATTACCTCTTTAAGAAATTACGAGGAAGATTTTAAAAAACTTACACTTGTGTTAGTGTTTATTTGTTTTTTTTAACTGTTTGCGCTCTCTAAACTTTAACTGCCTCATTGCAGCTATGGCACTGGGGCTATCATGGCAGTGCCTGCGCATGATTCCCGTGACCATGAATTTGCCGTGAAATATGAACTTCCAATCATTAAGGTTGTAAGTCCACCAAATGGCAGTTGTGATCCAGCGGAGGCATATGCAGATGATGGCATCATGATTAACTCATCCAGTACTTCATCTGGATTGGATATTAATGGAATGCTGTCCCAAGATGCTGCTAAGGAAGTTATTGCGTGGGTAGAGAGTAATGGCTTTGGAAAGAAAAAGGTGCTTTCATCCTACTTCCTCATAGAGTAATGTTGTGCATACTACTTTCATGAGGGTTTAATTGAGCCAAACCGAACACCAGGTGAACTACAAGCTTCGAGATTGGCTTTTCGCGAGACAGCGCTACTGGGGTGAGCCTTTCCCTGTCAGCTATCTTGATGATACAAATGAAATGGTGCCTCTTTCGGAAGATGAGTTGCCCTTAACTCTTCCTGAATTGGATGACTTCACCCCCACTGGGACTGGGGAACCACCTTTGACCAAAGCAACGAATTGGGTATGAGTGTAAGCTTTTTGACCCTGAGCAATTATTGTGCCATGCTAATATGTCGGTAAAAATATAAAATAATCATAACAAAAGAAGAGGCGGTATTGAATCAGAAAGTCAAGCAGGGAATGGAAGTATAGAGGCTGTTTGAGATGTAGAAGGGCATAAGAAAGTGGCAACGACTGCTTTTGAGTTAGAGAGGAAAAAGGAAATTTGCAAAGACAAAAAAATATTGTCATTATATTATGTTAATACCAAAGTCACATTAGAAAATTTATAAATTGCAAACAGCAGACATGTACAAGATTCAAGGTTCCAAAAGGTTTTTGTTGCTCAAACACAAGTTCCCAAAAGTTGCATTTCATCTCTGTTATTTGGACTGCCATGCATTCTTCATCACTATATCTTTTTGTTAGCATTGCTAGAAAGAAAACTGGTTGATGTTGACATTGATTGTTTGAAACTGCAAGAAACATCTGCCTAACAGTGTCATGAAATTTAGTTAAACTGCCGCTTGATAGTAGAAGTTCGCCCCTTTCTCTGTTGGCAAAATTTGCAGTTGTGTTTCTTTTACTTCTGCGCATACTGTGCACACCTATTTATCCGTTCTTACTGCCTTTTTAGGTTAGTACCATTGATCCTTTATCCGGGAAGCCTGCAAGAAGGGAAACAAGCACCATGCCACAATGGGCTGGATCTTGCTGGTAACTTTTGTCATAATCTAATTGTTCTAACAACGATGAGGTAGTGAGAAGTTGGGCGAGTTTTATTTTAATATATAATAGGAGCTTTTGCATACTGGCCCATGGAAGAGTGCATTAATTGCTAACATCTCTTCTCATTTGAAAAACTGTCCTCATGTTGTTGAAAGATACATGCTTGCTGGTTTTGTGACACATACATCTTTAATGTGTTATTTTCAGGTACTATTTGAGATTCATGGATCCAAAAAATTCCGGTATATTGGTTGACAAGGCTAAAGAAAGGTGCATCCTTATTTCCCATGCCATCTCAAAGAAGGGGCGTGCATGGTGAAACTAACTATTTATGTTTTTTATATCACTCAGATATTGGGGTCCAGTTGACATCTATGTTGGCGGTGCTGAACATTCTGTCTTGCACTTGCTTTATGCGAGATTTTGGCACAAGGTTCTTTTTTTTGGTCAAATATAAACTTTAATCCTTGTATGGTTCCATTGAAGTTGATGCAATTTGTTATTTATCTTTTGCAAATCTATACAAACCTTGTAGCTAAATTTGTTGATGTCTTGTTGCGAGCACTTGCTATCTCTGCAATGCTATCTGACTTTGCTGATTAAAGATAAGTAGATTTCCGCCCACAAAGTCCTGAACACAGTCATGGAAACCCGAATTGGCTATTTTCGAAGTTCAACAATGTAGAGCAGAAATTTAGCTCATGTTAGACAAATTCCTCTGCTCTTAGGAAATATGGGGACCAGTGGTTAATATCTGGGTTTTATTGCTTTATCTCCCTTATTCTACCACACACTGCCGTTTGGCCTTCCTTTATTCTAACTAAGTGGTGTTTCTTAGGTTCTGTATGACATGGGTGTTGTCTCCACTAAAGAGCCCTTCAAGTGCCTGATAAATCAAGGATTAATACTTGGAGAAGTAGGTGACACCACTTTCTGCCAGAACTTCCATATGTTCATCAATGATGTTTATTGCTCCTAATAAATACTGTAACAGGTTGAGTATACTGCATATAGAGATAGTGAAGGCAGATGGGTTTCTGCAGATTCAGACTCAAGTTTAAATGATTGCTACCAAGAAAAAGTACCTGCAGATAAGGTCTGGTCTGGTACATGCATTCACTATTCTTTTGGTGTGATAAAAGGTCAGAGTTTGATTGTTGTCTGCTTCAACTTTTGTAAGGTTACAAAAGTTGGAGATCATTATGTGCTGAGGGATGATCCAAATGTTCGTCTAAATGCTCGTGCCTACAAAATGAGTAAAAGTCGAGGGAATGTCATCAACCCTGATGATGTGGTTTCAGAATATGGCGCTGATTCTCTTCGCTTGTATGAAATGTTCATGGGGCCATTGAGGTGTGTATAATCTATTATTGATGAAGCTGTAACTAATAAAAAGCTGACAAGATATTTGGTACTTACAGAGATTCAAAAACATGGAGCACTGGGGGAATTGAAGGAGTGCACCGGTTTCTTGGAAGAACTTGGAGACTCATAGTTGGTCCACCATTGCCTGATGGGTCATATAATGATGGAACAATGACTACTGAAGATGAACCAACCTTAGATCAGCTTCGAGTTCTTCACAAATGTATTGCAAAGGTAGGTCACAATTGTCACTATTATCAATTACTCTTTTTTTACTGATGCACTCTGAAACATAAACCATGCAAAAAACGTTTAGCATATTAACTTTTTGTAACTTCTACAACAACAACTATGACAACGAGGCCTTTTAGTCCCAAACAAATCAATATAATATTTAACAAAGGAAGAAGCAAGGAAGTAAACTTGATGATGAAGAAACCATCCTCCACACAGCACTACCATGGCTTGTGTTCACGTGAATACTGCGTATGTGCACTAACTCCTGGCCATAGCACCGTTGTCCTCCAACTTTCAAGTGCACAATATGAGAGAAAATCAGACCCATCTTATAACATTCGAGTTGGCTAGGAATAAGGATATCACACAACTCATGCAGTATACCATTTTAGTATGTTTGTAGTTATTTGGATCCAAATAAGGTGGTTAGTTTTATACTTTATCAGTTGCCATGTGAAAAGCTATGCCCATGCACAGGTGGCATTGGCACAAATAGATTTTCTGTCATTATAGATAGTTCTGTACTCCTGTTTAATGTTCAGTGTAGTAATGATTTGTTCAGTGGTCATTTTCAGTTTGTGCTGTTGTGATTGACTAATTGTGACTGATGACCGACTATCATGTATTATTTTGGTTCGCAGGTCACAGAGGAAATTGACGAAACAAGATTCAACACTGCGATATCTGCAATGATGGAGTTTGTGAATGCTGCATACAAGGTGAATGCAAACTTCTCAAAACAAAAAAAGAAAAGAAAAAAAATCAACCAAACGCAAAATAAATAAATAAATAAAAATAAAAATAAAAATTAAAAAAATCAAAGTTTGGCTACCAATATGAGAAGATATATTTGGATCAACCAAATACAAGTAGAAGTAATATGCCCTTCATCAAGTACTTCCATTATGATCTATTTATTTTGTTTATTTATACCAGTGCTGGAAACTACTAGTCAAAATTGGCTCTATTGGATCATGCCATGTCCAAAGCAACATGCATTTATGTAGAATGAGGCAGGGAGCATAAGGCTGTATATTCCATGATTTACAGAAGAATGTAATGTGACTCTTATGTTCTCTTACAGTGGGAAACCCAACCGAAGTCTGTTACTGAATCCTTTGTTCTGCTGCTTTCACCCTTCGCACCACACTTGGCTGAGGAGCTTTGGTTCCGCCTTGGACATCCACAATCATTGGCGTATGAACAGTTTCCAGAGGTAACAATAAAATCTATGCTTCTTCAGCGCATCATCCCTTGTTGCTGAGTGACATATTGCTGATTCTTTTGAAGATGAAGATTTAGTCAGAAAGTGTGAACGTGCACGGTTGCTAGCTACTAAAACAGCCTAAGCATAAAAACCAGTGCAGACTGCTGTATTTTTTTAGCTCTGTATATTGAAGTGATAATTATATGGGTGAATCTCCTCTTCATGTTCGAGACAAAAATGGCTGAATACTATAATACCTACAAGACATTGTAAAGGATTAGCTATCAGTTACTACCGAGAGAGGAGATGCCTAACTTCAAGAGTGCTTTTCACAGTGATGCATCTAATTGTTTTACAAGTCTCATATGTTCTCTTAAGTGTATCTGGTGATTTCTAAATTTCACTTGTGGGTGTGAAATCTTTGTTTTGTGGCATATCAGAAAAGTTTACTGAGCAGTTTCTTTCTTGCCCAGGCAAAAAGTGAGTACTTGGAGGAGTCAAAGCTTGTACTCCCTGTACAAATCAATGGAAAGACCAGGGGTACAATTCTTGTTGACAAATCGTGCTCTGAGGATGATGTGTTCCAAATAGCAGCCTCAGATGAGAAACTCTCCAAATATCTTGCTGGAAAGGGCATAAGGAAGAGAATATACGTGCCTGGAAGGATCTTGAATGTTATCCTAGATCAACAAAAGGCAAAGACTTGATAATTGCTCTTGCTTTTCGTTTGATCTTGCCAAGAGTCCTTAAGTAGTAGTTGATAGAGATTATTGAGACTGAGAAGTGACAAATCTGTAAATTTTGATTCTTTGTAACACTTGCAGTACTGCTAAGCACCTTTTGTGTAACTGCAGTTTATTTAGAAATTACGAGGAACCTTTTCCCCTTATTGGAATACAATTTGCACCGAAGATCAGAAGCTCTTAATACAGCAAAAATCAAGGTAGCTATTGTTGGGAATGCTAAACTCAAAAGTACAGTTGCACCTAACAGTCTTATACAATATTTTTTCCATTTCCATAACACAGTTTCTGAGATTTAGTTGTTCAGTTTCATATGTTGCTTCTGATGTTGGCAAGGGGGATTTGACTATGAGTAGAATCCTCCATGTAGTCCTTCACTAACAAAGGGTTGGACTACCTAACTGGAACAGTACTCTCTTAGTGTAACACCTAACGACCACTGATGGTGACCTTTTTATCATATTCTGGTTCTTGTGTCCATCACTCTGCGGCAACAAATTCTGAACAGGTACTTATTCATATTTTGTTGTTACTTTGTACTGATTTGTTTGTGCATCATGCTCTGTTTCCTGTACTTTATTTTATTTAACCATGCAGTAGTCTTGTAAGTTCTAAAAAGACATTCTCCAAGATTTCAGCAGTCCAATTTGAAATTTTATCTTTGGATACACTTTGATAGGTAAGAAGGCTGCAGATCATTTCTACTTCGTTTACCTTTTGCTTTCTACTGTAACGAACATGGAGACTTTCAACAGCAATGCACAATAACCACATTCCTACCAAACCAAAAGGTGAATGAGACACATGGTTTGCTTCTTTTGTTTCTTTTTCCCATCGAGTTTGCTCATCTAACTTTGCACGACATCCCCATTCAGGACCTGTGCTGCTTGTTTTGTTGGTGGCTCCTCGAGAATCTGTTCAACAAACACTACTTGTTTTAATCCAGATGTTTGAACTAACATAGGAACAGTAGAAGGTTCTTTAGGTCAGATAGAGAAGAATATAAGCATAGCGACAACAAAGAGAATCTCCTTACTATTTTGTGCCTCAGTTTGTAGTCTGTAGCTGAAGATTTAGGCACAAGATGGCCTGTGAGAAGAAGAGTGTAAGCAATTTCACCGTCAAGGTTGGATTGGTACTGCTTGCGGGATGCATTCTTGCGCCGATTTCACTTGCGACAATGTTCCGGCATTATGCGGTTCCTCTGCAAACATGTAAGTTACTGCACTGACACTGACCAATTAATCTTGTTTCCCCCAGTGCGCTGTGATTTACTTTCTTTGTCTTAACGTTGTGTTTGCAGTGAGCTTATTGTTTTCAGTAGGTTCTGCTTCTTCAGTAATGTGGGGAGGGGAAAGGATTGGGTCTCATCGTTCAGGTATGTCGAGCATAGTCAGACTCAGACCCAAACATTCAGAGAAATTCGATGCTTGTTAGCTTCTTCAGTAGAAGCTTGAACAATGTCGGTCAGAAGACGCTGTTATCTATCATTGTGCAGGCAGAAACGAAAGGCCCGTGCTGTGCGACTTTTCGAGCTCGAGGTCAGACGTGTGCGAGCTGAAAGGCGACGTCCGCGTCCTCCCCAACGCCACCATCGTGCTCCACCATCCCTTGGCGAGCCGTCAATCATGGAGGATGAAGCCGCACGCCAGGAAGAACGACCGCCACTCGCTCGCCCGCCACTGAGGTGACGGTCACGTCGTCGCACGCCACCAACCGCGCTGCTCCCCGGTGCACGGCCAACCACACCGCCCCGGCCGTCGTCTTTTCCGTCGGCGGCTACGCGGGGAACATGTTCCACGACCTGACCGACGTCCTCGTCCCGCTGTTCATCACCACGCGCCGGTTCGGCGGCGACGCCCAGCCGTGGTGGCTCGACAAGTTCCGGCCGCTGCTCCGCGGGCTCTCCCGTCACGACGTCGTCGACATGGACAGAGGAGGCAGGGGCGTGCTCGGCTACCCCCACGTGGTCGTCGGCCTGGAGTTCCACAAGGAAATGAGCGTCGACGCCGCGAGGACCGCCGGCGAGTACTCCATGGCCGACTTCGCCCTCCTCGCCCGGCGATCCTACGGCCTCACTCGGGACACGGCCATCCGCCTCCACGGCCGCAGCGACGGCGACCGCTCCTCCGGCCGCCCCCGGCTGCTCCTCATCTCCCGGAGGTCGACCAGGGCGTTCGCCAACGTCGGCGCCATCGCCCTGGGGTACGAGGTGGTGGTGGGCGAGCCTGCGCGGCACGCGGAGCTGCCGTCGTTCGCGCGGGTGGTGAACTCGTGCGACGTGCTGGTGGGCGTGCACGGCGCCGGGTTGGCGAACCTGGTGTTCCTCCCGGCGGGCGCCGTGGTGGTGCAGGTGGTGCCGCTGGGCGGGCTGGACGCCATGGCCGCCGAGGACTTCGGCGCGCCCGCGCGCGACGCGGGGCTCCGGTACGTGCACTACCGCATCGCCGTGGCGGAGAGCACGCTGGCGAGGCGGTACCCTCGCGACCACCGCGTGCTGAGGGACCCCGCGGCGGTGAGGCGGGAGGGGTGGATGGCGCTGCGGGCTGCGTACCTCGTCGGCCAGAACGTGACCCTCGACGTCCGCCGGTTCGGGGACGCCCTGCGACGCGCAATGGAGCTTCTCCGCTAGACGGACGTCGTAGGCAGAACAGACCGCACGCTGCGCCGGCACGAGGCCAAGAACGAAGACACCGTCGAGATCTTCAACGGCACCATGACCGGCAGCGGCCGATGAGATGATCAGGTCGTGGGGTTTATGGTTTGTTCGACCTGCAATCCCGCATTGAGAGGTTTCAGGAGTTGTTCTCTGTCGTTCTGTTTCGTTTCGGCTACTCTTCGGTGAATGGTTGACACTGATGGAACGATGGTATAGTAGTATGTTGTCTCAGAGAAGAATGTAAAGCAGTACAGAAGCATGCCATCGGATGAAACGAATGCTGAAGTTTCGCAATCCACTTAGCTAACAGAAGTCAAAGTGTGCGCATAAGGGAGTTCAGACTCTGTCATCATCTTTCGCACCATCTTCAGGACAGGAATGCATCCTTGGAGCCTTCGTCATGGTTCAGACATGTTTGCCAGCTCCAATGGCTTCCGGGTCAATCCCTAAGAAATGAAGCACTGCTTCGATTTCTATCGATATGAAAACCTTGTAAACTTTTGGCATATTACTGAGTGTCATTATATTATGCACTGCGCCTTCTTGATTTTGATGCAGCCTCTACTAATTGCAGACAATGTCGTGTCCACAAATTGCAAAGTACTCCTACAGAAACTGGAGCACGTTTAGCCTTTTGGGCAGCATGTCTTACTATACAGATTCAGAATCTTGCCCTAAAATATTAAATCTAGTGGTTGGCTTCAGATCTATGTACTTGTCCAACAAACAAGAATTCTCTTCTCAAATAATCTGAGTTGCTAACATCCATACGGCTAGTCGAGTACAGCCATACGGCTTAGAGCTCGCCGGATCGTCAAGTCTATATAGCTACCCTTCGCAATGCGGATGACGACGAGCCAGATCCTGAGTACGACGCCAAACTACTTGCGGATGTATCTGCCGACGAACGTACGGCGGATGCCCCTCAGGACGAGAACAATGAGTACAGAAGGATCCGGCGATTGAAAAACGCCAAGCGTACCAAGCGCAGACGGAATGCGGAAAACCGCGCACGCAACCCACTGTTACCTGAGGAACCTCAACCACACTTTCACAGCAGTTGAAGATCGGGAGTATGGCACCCCGATCGGCGCCATTGCAGAAGCAACGCTCTTAGCTCAACAACCACCACATAGGATGTAGGTTATTACGCTCTCGGCGGCCCGAACCTGTCTAAACTTTGTGTTCCTTGCACCTTCGGGTTTCTGATCTCAGCGATACTTCACCTACAACTTACCACCTCGGGGGTATCTCTCGGTGGTCTTGGCGGTAAAACACCGACAGCTGGCGCGCTAGGTAGGGGGTAAAGAAGAATCTCCAAGACGTAAGGGAAACGAGAGGACTCGTAGCCTAGTGATGTGCATTGCGGTTGCGCAGGCCACCCGCCCGAGTTCGATGCCCAGCATCAGCACCCCGGTGTCTCACCGGTGCTTGTCCCCCAAATAATTTGCAGGCCTCACGCGCGTGGAGCCACAAGGGTAGAGCAACGTGCCCGTCGTCTACGGAGTCCATGGATCTTCGGTGATCTCTTCAAGGACGCGTAGTAGAGCGACATGCCCGTCGTCTGAAATGGAGGGGGACCTGACGTGAGTGACCACCTCCTGCGACCTTGTGACTGAAATGAGGCCGTCTCGATCCGTTTCCTCGTGATCCACGCGACAAGAAATGGGGCGCCCCCACCTCTCGTCCGAGGGAGCCGTATTGGGAGCCGGAGTATTGTAGAGAAGCTGCGACTATGGACTGCGGGTGGGCCGGCCGCGCTCCCCTACCTCCGCCACCACCCTCTGCCCTGCCACCGCCAACGCTAACCGGCTCTTGTTCTCGACTCAGGCCTTCTTCTTGCCTCCGCTGGCGGCCACCGCCTACCGGGGATCCAGCCCCGGCCGGCCGGCCAGCGGTGCTCTCGCACCGCCTCGCCTCCGCCACTGGTTGAACCGCCACCGCCGCCGCCCCCGACCTCCCCCTCTATAGCCGTCGGCTATGGAAGCCACCACCCCCAAAAATCCGAAACCCTAACCTTAACCGCAAACTCGATCACCACCCTGCATGGCGGCGACCTCGCCGCTGACTGTTCCCTCCACCTCCCACCCCTTGCCGGCGGCATCTCCCCCCGGAACCCTAACCCCGACAGCCTGGGCGGCAGGACATCCACGATGGGCCTATATGGGCCTTGTGATCCCTAGTATTTGCGCGTCCGAGGCGTCACGCCGTTGTTTTCCACTCGAATACCGAACGGAAACCATGAGCCATACAGGAAGTAGTCTTGTGGTCCGCGACGATTAACCCCGTGCCGCGAAAGGGCTTTAGCCCGGTTGGTGGATGGCCGGTTGTGGTCTCACCAGGTTGGGAGTTCGACTCCCGTTTCGCGCAAAAAAATCCCCTCACCTGTTCCTATTCCAAAGCACATTTGGGATCCGGCCTTCTCGCGGAGCGACGGGCCACTGTGTACGTGTGGGGTAGGGGTTCGGAATTTTTTCTTGACCTTGCGCGAGAAGATTTTTTTCTTAATACAATGTTGTGGGGGCGGTTTTTCCCTGACAGGTAAGTTTTTTTTATTAACCCCATGTCGGGCCAGGCCTGGACCGGGCCAAAACCTCGTGACATGGACTGGCCCACGAGCAGCGGGCAAATGTAACGTATACTCCTAAAGATGAGGTTGCTTCTCTCCTCATCGATATATATAACCATAGAATACTAGTGAGCCGTCAAATAATACTATACCTCTATATCACGATTCATACGTGCTTTATTCAGGAATATTCGCACGTACATAATGTAACGGCAGAAATTAGAATACGGGTGAGCCGTCTATGGGCACCCGCGATGGGGTAAAAAAGAAGGTAATAGGCAATAAATACAGCTCTATAACCAAATAGTAAGCATTGTGAAAGCAGGTAGTAACAACTACAGGATCGTAAGTGAAAGATATCTAGACCTTTTAGTGGGTTTTGGTGTTAGATGACAAATCACATGTATATTTAATTGTGTTATCAAGCATGTGTGCAGGTGCTAAGGGTGAATAATCAAAGCATATTGTGAGCATGGCCCCTTAAAAAGGAAATGAAAAACGGTGTTTCAAATTTACTTGAAGATTAGATTTTATTTTGAAATTGAGTATAGAAACGTTGTACTATCAAGAGAGACTTTGATCTACAGGTGTTGACGTGGTAGTTGTGCTCAAGAGAACCTACAAAAACCATAAGAATCAAACCTACCACTATAAACAACCTTCTTGTGAAATTCCTTGCTAAACCCGGAGTGTCCGGGTTCTAGTCCGGAATATCCGGACAGAGACGTCCGGAGTATCCGGACATATAACCGGAGTCTCCGGGTAACCGTTCCCCGTCCGTAAAATTCTCTGAGTCCGGAGTCTCCGGACCCCAGTGTCCGGATTATCCGGACATATACCCGGAGTATCCGGGTACCCTTTAGCCAACCAACGGCTAGTTTTCTGTGAGAGGGGGTATAAATACCCTCCATACCCCTTCACTCTCTCTCTCTTGCTCATTTTCGACCAGAAACGCCCACAAGCGAAAGAAGAGCTCTCTCACTCCCCCTTTCTTCATTCTTGAGTGATTTCCTTTGGGGTTCAAGTGAGATTGTTGCAAGAGCAAAGATTTATGCTACTGAGCCTCCATTCCATCTCTTGAGCACATCATCCTTGTCTAGCCGGTGGATTCAAGTTTATTACTCTTGGAGCTTCAAGCTCCTAAACGGCTAGGCGTCGCTCGTGAGTGCTCAAGCAAGTTACAAGCACAACGAGAAGTTTGTAATCGTCATTCCTCTCGGAAGAACACATAGTAAGTGACCTTGGATTTGAGCATTGGTCTCACTCTTGGGAGAGGAGCATAGGGATTCTTGAGCACCGTCTCTTGAATCCTTCCTCAACAGAGATGTAGCTCCTTTGGGAGTGAACTTCGAAAAATAAATTATGTCTCTCTCTTGTGCTCCTTAATTGCTTTATTGGTTATTTGCTTGTGAGACCAACTTTTTAGGGTTTGAGGTCGATCTACTAGTATACAAGTCTCTAGAGCAGGACAACTGGTAAGAAATACTCTAAAGGTACCACTAGCTCCTAAATTTACTCAATCTAAATTACAGCGTCGGTATCTTTGTTTTTGTGTGTATTGTTTTATACCCGGACTCTCCGGACAGTATCTCCGGACACTCCGGGCACAAAGCCCGGAGTATCCGAATATATCTGGAGTATCCAGACATCTGTGTTACTGACAGTGTTCAAAGTGTTTTAAGTTTCAGATTAACCTATTCAACCTCCTCTAGGCATCTTGGGGTCCTTTCAGTAAGCTTGTGGCCTGTTAGTAAGAATAGAAAATGATTAAATCTTTCCCGCTCCTCTGTTTTTGTTTCTCCAACGCAAGGCCAATTGCTGCTGGCGCGTTCAACATGCACATGTTAAAGGAAAGAAAATATTTTTCTACTTCCTCCGTCCACAAAAGAATGCAACTTTAGAGTTTGAAAATTGTCCACAAAGAAATGCAACTCTAGCATATATCAGCTAGCGTGGGATCCACTTTTATAATAACTCAGTAAAAAGATCGTTGACGGGGTACAGATACGTGAGCACAGAAACATTGCCTATTGTTTAGATCTGCTCCTTGTTATTTTTTTAGTTCAAATATTTGTACTATTTTTTAAAATAGTATCTTATTTTGAAGAAATATTTTGAAGAAATAATATAAATATTTGAATTAAAAAGAGTCGAAGATGCATGTAAGGTTCAGTAATTTACATCCCTACGCTGGTAGAGGAATACACTGTGCATTCACGTTCGAACAGATCGGGAACAAAAGATATGGCTGGGCGAGTCATTATGCGGCCGTTTGAAAAAGAAAACGGTCGGACAATGTGAGAAAATGCTGCGTAGAGTCGTGGCTGGGATGCCTGCTTTGTTCGTTTCCTTCTCCCTTCCTACAGGCAGCAAGCTAGTCAGCAAGCAGGCCGGCAGGCTGCAGACATCTCGGACCGGGATGGGCATCTATCTCGACGCCAATCGCGATCCCTCTGACACCCGATCCCAATCAGAGCTAGACCCACTACCTCCTCTACAGCTCTACTACAGTCTACAGGTCTACAGCCTGCACCGACAGCGAGCACCCGCGTCGTCGTCAGGTAGAGCAATACTAAAAGACGCGCTGATCCATCTCGTTCATTCGAGTTCTCGTGTTTCCTGTCTTGCAGAAACAATGGAGTTGCTTCCCTGCGAAAATCGTGCGAGGTAAAGAGTACCGTGTTCCAGATGGGTTTGGATCGGCAGGCAGAGGGGTAAAGAACGTACGGCTCAAACATCTGTATGTACACGCTGCTTTTGGCGCTAATCCACTATCACCGGAGTGTAAAAGTTTACTACCGCTTTGAATCAATCGCTCTCTCCTTCCGCGTCCCCGGGCTGATTCGGTCCCATCTCTTTTGTCTGAACTGCATGCCGCCAACCTAACACAACAGTCAACACTTGCAGACTTGTGCCCGCCAGGCCAGGAGAAACCAGCCAGGGCATTCCCTTCCTCGGTGTCCTGGCCCTGATTGACGCTGCGATTTGGCACGCCTGAAACGCGTGCTCCCGCCACCACGATAGCACGATCGCCACCACGATAGCACGATCACGGAACAGATCCATGCCACGCTGCGATTTCCTGAGATAGCAGAGTAAAGTTATAGTATATAAACTTACACATAGATATATATCCCATGCATATCCAACACCGTACTCATACATCTATACCTTGAAGAGATGGTCTCCGGTACCACCAGTTTCCAACACGTGTATACATCTATACCGAGATGGTCTCCGATACCATCAGTTGTTTGCAGCACGTGTTAAGGCTGCAACGTCTTCCCAAAATAAGCTTTCGAAAGGGTTCGAATCTAAAACCTCGTACCGAGGCTCGGTGCTACCGAGGCTTCGACCAACTGGTCCCAGGCCCGTTCGCCTCTCTCTCTCTGCACAAACAGCTCGATCGTCTTCGACGCGAGATGACTCGTCGGAGCACGAAAGGGGGAGCAAAGATTCCGCGCCAGCGCGGATGTGCAAGTGCGACCGGACGCCCGTGTACGTACACGCTGCTCGCTTTCGTGAATCGACGTGGCAACCACCGCGTCTCCACATGGAGCCACGCCACGGCACCGGCGTCTACTGTCTACTGCCTCGTGAATCAGTGGCCGATTGCGGCACTGGGCTAGTAGCCAGTAGGTGTACCTGGTTCCCAAGAATGGGAGCAGTAGCCAGTAGGGAGGGGTAGTGCTGGTGTTGGCAGGATGCCGCTACAGCGCACGGGTTCTGCTGCTGCTGAAAGGACCCAGCATTTATCGTGCCCGCCGGCTCGCCACGCGCCGACACGGGAAAAACTCACCTCCCCTGCAGGAGGATGGATGGATCTTCAATCGGTACCGCGAAAGGTTCATTTCGGAGGAGCCGATTTCATGTTTGCAGGATTAGCTTCGATCCTTTCAGCAGACCTCCTGGTTCCGGACTAAACTTTAATATCGTAATATCGAATGTTTAGGCACCAATCAGAAGTATTAAATATAAGGTAATTATAAAATACATTGCATAAATAGAGGTTAATTCGCGAGACGAATCCATTAAGTCTAATTAGTTCATGATTTAACATGTTATGCTATATTAAACATGCGCTAATGATGGATAAATTAGACTTAATAGATTCATCTTATAAATTAGTTTTCATTTGTGCAATTAGTTTTATAGTTAGTTAATGTTTAGTTTCTCTAATTGATATCTAAATATCCGATGTGTCCGGACTAAAAATTAACCCGTGGAATTGCTATAGGCCTGCTGTCGGTTGAGCAGTTTCAGAATTAGACCGGCAGGGTCGCAGCGAGCCACGGAACAGGAGCGCCGACCCCTCTCCTGAAATTGAACAGCTGGTGAAACACTGAGGATGGAGAAAATGATGGTGAGATAGCAACCGATAACCGTGAGAACAACAGCATTAATACGAAAGAGCAGAAACTGCCTCGCGAGTCGCGAGTGACCACACAATGGGCACCAGACTGAACTACTGAATCCGCCGTACCATACCACCGCAGGATCGCGTCGCGTGGTAGTTTTCTCCAGCAGCTCTGTTACCGACTTACTGTCAAGTTCGGAGTCATCACACGACGCACTTCCACTGATCGCCCCAGTAATTCGGTTTTATTACTGCGCGAATTATGAAGTACTACGTCTACCTACAGTCGATCTGCTGAATTGACGCGGTAAAGAGGGAGGTTTTACTGACGTTTTCGAGCTGTGCGGGACAAAGGCAGCGCTGCTTTTGTCGCGCTGTTCTTCCGCGTCCGCAGCTCGCGGACGACGGCCGGAGCACATCGGCCATCACCCATGTGAAGTGGAACGGAAGTAGACGCAGAAAGCACGGAAGGAAGCCACGGCTTTTCAGCGCCCGCTTTCGGCTTTTCGCTTCGCCGGTTGCCGCCGCCCTCAAAGTCCTCCGCCCAATCCGTTATCCGTGGAACAATCGACCAAACCTCCTTGCACGTTGCAGCATCGCTGCACGCATGGACTGGACAGACAGATCAACACAGTTTCTTTTTTCCCCTTTTTCAATGACCTTTCCCCGGGCCGGTGTGTCACGGTCACGCGATCAACGCAAATTTCTGTTCAGACCTTCAGAGACGAATTTTTCTGCATGGAGGAGTGTACCGACGCAACAAGGAGACCGTCTCAGATCCTCGATTCCTCGCTGCAGGCCTGCAGTGCATCTACTGACTACTGCTTGTAGATTCAGATGGCCGTGCAAGCAAGCACGTTCCGATGCTACCCCTGGCAATCATGCGTCCAGACCAGTGAAACCATGGGAATGGCCGAGTGGGATGGATCGCCAGATTGGGATCACCATCAACTCCAGTCCATCAGTCCATGAGCAGCAGCAGCAGCCGGCAGAGAGAGAGAGAGAGAGATTCGCGCCGTCGGTGGTGCTCCGGATCTTGACCCTCCGTCCGTCGCCGTGGATCCCGCGGCTGCCGCTCGCACCATCATCAATCATGCACGCACCGCGACAGTCCGCAGCGCGGGCCCCGTGTCCGGCCCAGCCCGAAGCGCGAGGCCCTTGTTTTCCACACGTTACACTTGCTGCCGGTGGGGGCGGCAGAGGTCAGCCATCCCCCATTTTTTTTCCTATTTTATTTTCTAGGGAACTCCACCTCCGTTTTTTTATCGGAGGAGAGGGAAATGTTCCGGAAAACATAAATATAAAATAATGGCGGCGTAGGACAGCGTAGCCCTGTTCGGGCTTCGGGCAGGGGGCCGCGAGTTATGGAGAGGAATAAATGGAGGTGGCGAGGGAGGAGGGAGTGGACGCCACCCCCGCTGCCGGGCTCCTCCCTCCTCTCCTCCGTCTTCTCTTCCCCCGCTTCCTTCCTTCCGTATTCACTCGCTCATCCGCGCATCCCCACACCCCCCATAGCTCACGAGCGTGGCGTTATTGCGCGCCGCCTCGCCGCGTTAGCTTCCGACGCTTTGGCGTGGGGCTACCACCTGTGTAACGGTGCCGGTGCCGTGCCGCTTCACGAGGGAGGCACTTGAGGCTCCAGAGAGCTCTTCTGCGTGCTCTGGAGAGCTCTTCTTGAAGAGAGCTGCCGCCTCTCTTCAAGAAGAAGAGAGGCGACAGGTGAGGTGAGCCATGGGGATGGACGGCGGCGGCGGGAAGCTGCCGTACAGCTATGCCGGCGTCGGCCACCAGGACGGCAAGCTCGTCAAGAGCTTCAGCCGCGTGGAGCCGCGCAAGTTCGGGATGGGGCTCGTCGCCGGCTTCCTCCTCGTCACCTGCGCCTACTTCTCCACCGCCAAGTTCGACGCCATCCACATCGCCATGAGTAAGCTCCAATCCGCTCGGTGGATTAAGCGCAGCTCCGTCTAGTCCATCCGCATTTCCCTCTCTCGCCCTTCCCGTGGCGAGCTCTCCTGAATCTCTCTGAATGTCTTGTCTGCTCCAGCAGTCAACCCCATTTCCACGGACGCGGCTGGGATTGGCTCGCTGGCGACCGCCGCCGCCGACACCTCCAAGCAGCAATTAGGTGAGCCGTCAGCTAATCCCTGGGATCTCCAAGTACAGAGAGAACTACCGACCTTATTACCATAGGCTTACTGCACTAATAACCGACGACGAACCTGACGACCTACCCGTTCTTCCTCCCCATCCGTTCAGATTTGGGCGTGCAGGACCGGAACGCGCTGTCCAAGGCGGGGAGCAGGGCCGAGGTGCTCGAGAAAGACGACGGCAATGCTTCCTCTTCGGGGCCTGGTAAACACCGCCGCTGCCGGCAAGGTGGCACCAATCACCTCGAGATTGGTTGGTCTGTGCTCGCCCATCCATGGGGGTCGGGTCGATCTGGGCTCGTGTGCCCCGTACTTCCACCGTCCTGCACGCAAAGCCCAATCAGATAAAGATTTGTATTTTTCCTTCTCCTTTTCTAAATGGCTTTAACTTCTTTTCCCCCTCAGATTCCGGCCGCAATGCGCCGCTGGAGGACGCGAGGAGAGACGGGACCTTCGTGGGGGACAGCGGTGACGTGGGCGGCGTTGATGCGTCCTCCGCGGCGGCCGCGAATCCTGCCGGCGAGGGTGAGGTTCCTGCCAAGGACGATGACGCCACGGCCGCCGTTCTTCCTCCCGCGTCGTCAGAGGAAGCCGCGAACAGCACGCAAGAATCAGGTGGGAAAGCAATCGCTCCAACTAACCACTTCTAAGCAAGATAGATGCCTGCTTTTCGTTTTTTTTGTTTGTTTCCCCGTCTGGGAAAGGGGAAATGCAGGATTTACTAACAAGCAGTGTGTTCTTGGTCGTCAGGTGTTCTTGAGGACCAGGAGCTGCAATTTCAGGAAGCTGTTGCTGAGCCTCCTTCCAAGAAGAGCGATGACTCCGCCGCCGCTGCCGCCGCAAGCGGCAATGGCAGCTCCCCCTCTGTGGTTCACTCTGATCCTGCTATTCTCCCTGCTCCAGTTCAGCAGATTCCTCCTACTGCTCAAGAGGTCAAGGCTCTTGCTGATCAGCAGATTCCAGCTGTTCTAGAGGTTAAGCAAGCAGGTATCCCCTTGATTCCTTCTTATCTTTTGGGGTAATTTTCTTCTTTCCCTCTTCAAATTACAGTAAGCAGTTAAGTCAGATTGAAGTTGAAACTTGAAACCCAAGTGTGGGAAGAAAAGACCCCTCCTTGCAATTCTTCAGGACGCGAGGCATGTAGATGCAAAATGCAGATTGGTCAGACTACCAGTAGTGTATTTTTTTTACGCGCATTTTTGCAGCCTTCTATCTCAAGTCTCAACGCAGGACCCGATGTTCCTGCCGCTCTTGGTCTTGGACCACTGCTTTTGTTTCACTCTCTATCCTCTGTGTCCGTGTCCCTGTGTCTCATCTTCTTCCCCTTTCTTGAGATGAGAGCAACGTAGGCAGCACCATCCCATTCCCATAGCTGATAGATTGCTCCTTTTCTAGACCTATCATACTTCCGTAGGGTGGTCTACCATGAACTCTGTTCTCCGTCATCAAGCTCTATTTTTGGTTATTAAAAAAACAACTCTTTTGGTGTTTCTTGACCAGCCGGTCATTCCATGATTTGATGACAAGCAAACGTGCTTATCTAATTTTTAATGGTTGCAAGATTCGGAGACGCCGGCGCGAGAGTGGAAGCCGCTGTGCGACCTCACGTCGAACCGCCGCATCGACTGGTGCGAGCTCGACGGCGACGTCCGCGTGCTCGGCGCCAACGCCAGCATCACCCTGGTGGCGCCGCCCGGCGCCGACGACCGCACCTTCCGGGAGGAGTCGTGGCGCATCAAGCCGTACCCGCGCAAGGCGGACCCGAACGCGATGCGCTTCATCCGCGAGGTGACGGTGCAGTCGGTATCCGGCGAGGCGCCGGCGTGCACGGACCGGCACGACGTGCCGGCGCTGGTGTTCTCGGACCGCGGGTACGCGGGCAACTACTTCCACGCGTACACGGACGTGATCTTGCCGCTGTTCCTGACGGCGCGGCAGTACGCCGGCGAGGTGCTGCTGCTGGTGACGGACCTCCAGATGTGGTGGGTGGGCAAGTTCCTGCCGGTGTTCAAGAGCATCTCCAACTACGACCCGATCGACCTGGACCACGACCCGCGCGTGCACTGCTTCCGGCACGTCCAGGTCGGGCTCACCAACCACGACGACTTCAGCATCGACCCGAGCCGCGCGCCCAACGGCTACTCCATGCTCGACTTCACCAATTTCCTGCGCACCACCTACGGTCTCCCGCGCGACGTCGCCTGGCCCGCCGCCGCCGCCAACGCGACGGCCGGCAGGAGCCGCCCCCGGCTGCTGCTGATCGCGCGCGCGCGGACGCGGCGTTTCGTGAACACGGACGAGATCGTGCGCGGCGCGGAGAAGGTCGGGTTCGAGGTGGTGGTGTCGGAGGGGGAGCACGAGGTGGCGCCGTTCGCGGAGCTGGCCAACAGCTGCGACGCCATCATGGGCGTGCACGGCGCGGGGCTGACCAACATGGTGTTCGTGCCGACGGGCGGGGTGGTGATCCAGGTGGTGCCGCTGGGCGGGCTGGAGTTCGTGGCCGGCTACTTCCGGGGGCCCTCCAGGGACATGGGGCTGCGCTACCTCGAGTACCGGATCACGCCGGAGGAGAGCACGCTGATCGACCAGTACCCGCGCGACCACGTCATCTTCACCGACCCGGAGGGCGTCAAGAACAAGGGGTGGGAGTCCCTCAAGGGCGCCTACCTCGACAAGCAGGACGTGCGGCTGGACATGAAGAGGTTCCGGCCGACGCTGAAGAAGGCCATCGCCCACCTCAGGAAGGCCAGCGCCAACGCCAACTAAGCTGCCATCGCAGTGCATGTGTTCATCCATCCTCTTTTGTTTTCTTTTCTTCTTTTTGGGTTATGTCGGTGTACGTAGCTAGCAGGAATCGACCGACCAAGATGTATGATATGGCAGGAGAAAAAGAAATTTAGAGCAGCTTATATGTTCTCTTTCACGTTTCGATCGGATTGGATGGCTGATTTAAGTGATCAGGCGAGGGTTTAAGGGTGGAGAGCATGATCATGAGACATGGCAGCCAAAGTGTACAAGGTTTAGATGATTGTTGGTTTTAGATCGATGATGCAACAAATGTTGGTGTGTTTCTAGGAGGGGCTTTGGACGATCAATAGTTAGTATACATGATGTACACTTGGATACATGCGACTATATATGCAGCACAAAGATAAGTAACATTTTCCTCTTTGAAAGGATTTTTCCCCTCTTCTGGTGTTTGAGATGGCGCATTGACCTAGGGGAAATCTACTTTGGGCTTTGGCATTTCTTGCCCTCTGTCACAATATTTTCCCCTTGGACACATCCCACACTCTTCATCTTGTGATAAATTTGTTCTAATGACTTTCACATAAAAGTTTTTCTTTTCTTGTCACAATGTGCTCCATCCTTGATGTGTAGTGTAAACGAGTCACTAGAACAAATTAGTGCAATGGGCGCCAATATTTAGTTATGTTTGTGCAGTTCTACGCCTGTGCTATAATTACAATTCAGTCCTCAGAAGAGGTTTAGTTTAAAAAATGGTTCCTCTAGAGGTTTGTTGGTAAATTCCTTCGAAAAAAAGATAATCCATTACCTGGCATCCAATGCAGTAAAAGTTTTCAGGAACCTGATATGCCAAAACACCTAGAGAAAACAGAAAAGGTTCGCTCGTACTTCACTTTATATCAGGACAAAGCATTTTTGCCATCTCCTCTCTTTAATCATCGCAAAGTCACACCAATCATCCCGTACAATGTACTACTAGTAGTAGTCTAGTACTTTACTAATTACTACAGTAACACCGTGCTCCTACTTTGTCATCTTCCTATTACGGGCACATGAGGCACGCGGCGCCCTGAGTTGCGAGCGCGTGGGGCAACGTGAGCTCTGGGCCAGGCGCACGGTGGCGCGCGGATGACCAGCAGGCGAGGGCCGAGGAGGAGCGGAGCATCTCGCGCTCCCAAGGCAAGGCACGCCGTTTGCCCAAAAAAAAAAAAAAGAAGGCAAGGCACGCCGCGCGTAAACTAGTCGGGGAGGGCGTGGTTTGATTTGATTACTGGCCCCTGACCTCTGAGACCTGCGCAAACAAAACAAATAATGCAGCGATAGCGAGAGAATCTCCGTGCCGCGGAGATTGCATCGTGCGCGCGTGTGTGCATTCTTGACGCGCCCGGTTCACCTTCCGCTCTGGATGCATATAAGAACAAGCAAGGTGCCTAGATTCCACTGCGTGTACACGGTGTCTGTTTCCGGAAACACACGATTTGAACACGGTTAACTATTCTAATATTTTTATTAAAAGTTCCTTTTTTTGTGTTAACTTCAAATGGTAGAAGATGACGATGCAAATAAATTTGTCCCGAAACATAAGTACATTGCATTTTTTTTCTATAGTATTTTATAACAACATGCACTAGTCAAAGTTGTTCTCTAAAGACAGTGTCCACACACATCCAAAACATCACTTATTTATAAATTATAACAGGAGATCGAGAGCCGCACTAATCCTGTTGCTAGTACCACTCCAACTCCATCGATCCATGGAGGCATGGACGCGTGCAGATGGTTGGCCGCCCGGTTATATATGCTTAGATGGCATGAGCAGCACGCAATGCCTGAATGCCCCCCGGTACTGTACAAGCGTGCTGGGGGCAACCGGTTGGTGGGGAATAATACCATACGTACGTACCAATGCAAGGCGAGGAATGATTTGGAGTTTGGGGTATGAAATTCTGAGGACCATCCACGGGGCGACGGACCGTTCTGAATAACGCCGGCACCCAGCACCCACCAAACTGTGAAATTCGCCGCGTGACAGTACGTGCGCCGGGCCCATCATTGCGTAATCATTCCTTCAAAAAAAAAATTCCGCACGTAATCGTGGCGGATTAACCAGAGGCACGAGGCATCTGCAGCTGGGATCTCCTCTCGTGGACTACTAGACGACGTCGCTGTCCTTTGGGGGCAGAAATGGTTACATTAACGGATCTTCAGTTTGACCAATGGGACCGCGGCTCGGTTTCATCCGGCCGCTGAATGATTGACTGGGGAATGGGGAATCACCACCCCCACCGACGCTTTGTTTCCACATTTCCTTGGATACCTAGCTGGCTTGGCAAGGGAGAGGGAGGTGATGCCCTTGTTCAGAGAGCCCCAATCATCAAGGGCCAAGGAAATGCAGTTCAGTTGTATGCTAAGACCGTATGCAAACTATCTTCTCCATCTTAAAATATAGCTACTTTTAAGTTCCTAAGTAGATTTTTTTTATGTGAGGTCTAAAATGCCCCCTCTTAAAATATAGCTACTTTTAAGTTCCTAAGTAGGTTTTTTTTTATGCGAGGTCTAAAATGCCCCCTCCTTGAATGTAAATTAATCATGGCATGCAAGCTAAATAGGAAATTTATAATTATTCTTGTATGGGCCGTTGCATTGATTAACATAACGCTTCTCATGCGAACCATGTAAGGAGCTAATTAAAAGTAGCTTGCGCGCATATATGCAGTTGGCAAGGGATCGACAGAACAAAGCGTAGGCATGTCCGTGTACGATGGACACTCCTCCCCTAGCTCCTTCCGAATGTCAATGTTCACCAATCACCAGGCCAATGATTTCCGGTGCCCAAAAGTCAACCGAGTCGTGACCGCCACTTCCATGCTCGGAGCCGCAGCCACGTCGAGGTAGCCCGTTAATTTTATTATTTTCCCCCCCCGTCTTCTTCCTCCAAGAAGGATCTATGTTTCGTTCGTGACTTTCTCAGGCACGCGTTTGTGTCGTGGACACGTTTCTGCACCCCATGCTAGTTCCGCACCGCACTACCAATGCGTCGAGTTCCTCAGGGAAATTAGCTGGAAGCCGTGATCAGCAGCTAGCTCGCCGGGTCCTCCGTTTCAGTGCGCCACGTTTTCACGTGCGCGCGCGCAGCGCGCATGCATCGGCACGGAGGAAAAGGTTAGGAGGAGCATGGGGGCCGGGCCTCCTTGGCCCCTTCACTGGCGCGCGTGGCCGGAGAGGCCGAGGGGGACCTGCTCATCTGGAGCCAAGCGGCAGGCCACAAGCTCAGCGTAGCGGAATAATGGTGGCCTGGAAAGTCGATCCGTGGTCTCTCTCCGCTGTCCGCTGCCGCACAGTGGCCGCTAGCATGGCTCCAACGCCTTTCCAGCCATTCTACTTGGCTTGTTGCCGCCCCCTGTTGCGTGCAGTGCAGTGTCGGTGAGGGCACCGAGAGCGGCTCTGGAGACACCAGAGCCCGCAGGGCAAGTGAGGACAGCGTGAGAGACAAGTGTGAACCGCGTGTGCTACCTCTGACCGTGCTGTACCAGTGTGCACACAGTGTTTTGTTAAAAACAAAAACAAAACAGCGTGCAGACGGTGGAGCACCACCCCTTGTGGGCTCCTCTTCAAGTTTTGGCCATGGGTGCACGGGAGGAAGAAGGAGAAATGAAATAGGAAAAGGAGGAAGAAGAGCCACCTGATTTCTCCGCGTCCGCCAATGTAGCTAGCGTGCAGCCACGAACTCGATCCAAAAAGCACCCGGCACCATCGACCGGTCTCTCCCACGTACTCCCAGGACCATGCCGGGCGCGAGACCACGCGCGGGCACGTACGTACGCTGCGGCGGCGTGCGACGCCGTCGCGGCCTGCCGAAAGGCTCCCTCGTCGTACGCGCCGTCCCCGTCCCCCACGCCCGGGTCCGTCGCGTTCCGGTCCGGCCTCCGTCCGTCGGGCGCGAGGACGAGGACGAGGGGGGCTGTCCTCACGGCCGAGCTCCCCATTGCTGTCAGCGACCAGATTTCTGGCCGCCTGCCTGAATTCATTGACAAAAGTTACGACGACGACGTCGCTGCTCGCGGCCCGCCACGGTCTGGTCTCGAGCCTAGCTGGTGACGTGCGCCCGGCCGCGCGTCCTGCGGTTGGCAGGCGTCCGGTCGCGCGTCGTCGGTAGCTCGGGCTCGGGGTGCCCGCCGGACGAGCCACGCGTTGCCAACGCCGGATGCGACGACAGGCGGTGTCAACGCGTCGGTGGAATTTTCAGTCACACTAGAGTTGATATGTTTTTCCGGATGGATCTGTCGGTTGCCGGAGTCCCGTTGACCGCGCGGGAGGGACGGGGCGAGCTTTTGTCAACGGACATGGTTGGCAGAGTCGGGCAGGGGAACGAAAGGAACGACCTCCTGTGGAAACATGATGGACGCAGAAAGGTCAGAAAATGTTAGGCTGTCTGATCGTTGGTCCCGGCACCCCGGCTTCGCCGCCGCCTCCCTCGCAAACGTGCGCGTCATCACAGGGCGGGCGGAGCGCTCATCTCACTCACTGGTCGACCCGCTGGCTGGAAAAGGAGATCAAAAGGGAAACGCCGCGGGAGCAAAAAGAGGAACTGAAAAGATTTCTTTTAGAGGTCGCAAAGTTGGAACATGTCTCGCACCACCAGGGTGAGCGGCAGACACACCGGGCAGGGGGGAAGGGGAGCACGAGCGCGCGCGGAGGAAATCGCGGCGCTAATCCGGCCGGGTCAACCTCGAGGGAAGAGAACGCGCGCGGCGGCGGGTCCTGGTGGGACTCCTGCCGCCGGCTGGGCAGGGGCAACAGAAAGGCGGCGGATTCCGGGGCGGGGCGGCAGCGGAGGCTGGGCCGAATATTCTCGGTCGCACCACGCATGCTCGTGGAGTCCGTGGGCTCGCATGCTTGTGCAGAACCGCGTCCATCTCGTCGGCGGCCGGCCCACGCGCTATAACGGCATGATGGATGATGGGTCGTCCCTCCCACCACGAGCACCAATTCCAGCCCAAGATGGGTGGTGAAAGCGGGGCAGGCCAGTCACCACGCCGTCATGAAAAAAAATATTCTTTCATAGCACCGTTGCCCATGACGGCCCAATAGAGGGAGGACCTGAGACCTATCTAGTCCTCTACTCAGCACGCCACGGCCCATGGCGGCGTCTTTCTCCTCGCAGCATTCCCATGGCGGCCTGTTGAACACTCCCAGAGTCCCAATACCTCCCTGATCCGGCGGTTCTAGCTTGCCAAGTGTCAAGTGCTCAACTCAACTAGAAGGACACACATGCAGGCTCCCGTACCGTGTGGTCAGTCACCGTCATTGTTACCCCAGTTCCCCTTTTTTCGCAAAAAAAAAAAAAAGTTCCCCTTCCCTTCTGTCTGCTGGGAGTTGGCACAACCTATGATCCGCACGCATGCCGTGGCTCTTCAGGCGGGACGGGTACGATTCCCAGTTCCCCACCATGCATCTCGTCTGCACCTGAATCGCGTTTACTCCTCTCAAAAGAAATGGCAAGCATGTTCATCCCGCTCGCACGGTTCTTTTCTTCCTTCCCTACGCACGCGCTCTCCAGTCTAAACGCAGGTGGAGGTGCAGCGCGGCTCGTAGCTAAACACACACCGGCAACCATCGGGATCTCGAGATCGATTTCCGCTGTTGCTGGGCCTCCGTGATTTCAGCCTCTTTGACCCCACATGCTGTACGATTAGCAAGCTTCTCGATCATGTGAAAGCACGGACCAGGGCCCCACTCGATTCCCGATCGCTAGCTCACCATCGTCCATCGATCCGCAGACACGATCCCACGCTTCTAGCCGACCTGCATTCTTAAACTCGCCGCGGCCCCAAGGTCACAAGGAAATCAAGGCCGAAAAAACAGCTGGGTCGATCGAAGAGCTCGCAGAATCCGTACACAATATACAAAGCGGAAGTGGAAACGGGAATTCAACGCCGGTGATATTCCGGCGATTCTTAATTCCGATCGTTGAGCACGCACGGTTTACTTTTACCGCTTCGAAGAAGCCCAGGTGGCCAGGTGCATGCCGTGGGTACTCACAAGACCAGCCGTCGGCGCAGTGGGCATGGTGCTCCGTGATCGCACGGGGAGACTTCCACGGAGCTCGTCGCGCAAGATGGTTTAGGCCGGCACTGTCGTCGTCTCAACGCTCTCACAATGGATAATCGAGGCGTTGGCATGCAAGGAAGGAATGCACTGCAGTTTGCTGCTGATCCAAGGGGTTCCATCAGCATCTGGTTTTAGAAACTGATTGTCAGGTGTTGATTAGTTTATGGGCAATCCTGGAGGGCCAACGTTCCCAAGTATCTCCAATTCTCAACGATATGAAGGCGCTTAGCAGGAGGTTTACTGGGTGTACTTTCCTTTTTGCTAGTCGATCTTGTATGCTGCACATGAATGTGGGAAGCAGGACTCTTGCTCTTGTAATATGAAGCACCCTCGTCAGGACATCGATTACAGTACTGCTGCTTTTAATCAATGGAAGCTCCTTGATTCTCAAAAAAAAAAAAGACTTGCCGTCGGTACTTTCACAACAGTACTTGATGGTGGCAGCGTTCAGTAGATGGCAAAAGGAAGCCTGTTACTGTCGCATGAACAAATTATGCATTATTTTATTTTTGCGAAGGCAAAACTATGTAATAGTAGAAACAGCTGGAGATTTCTTTTTTATTAATTTGGCCTGTGATGCATCTCTGGACCACGGATGAGCCATCAGTGAACTGGTCGACACGGTTTTCAAATGAAGCTAGTCTTGGCAAGCATGCCAAGAACGTTGGTCAGGGGTAAGCCCAAGGATTTGCTACCCGTTCGTGCTTAACATCCAGTGTCAGTGACCATACTATAGGAGAGTGGAGGACAGAGGACTCACTTGCAGAGATTCCTTTCAGGTAAGAGAGGGCATCAATGAAGCTTCTAAGCAGGATTGGATCGGAGTTGACCCTAGGACACAGAACTCAGAGTACTAATAAACAAATTATTAATAATCAATTATTGGAGTTGACTCGGATCTCGAGATCGCTCAGTATTTGCTTACTACTCTGGGGTTTAACTAAATACTGATGACCGAGAGGGAGAGACTGAGAGCAGCAGCAGCCGCAGCAGCAGAAGGAAGCTGCTAGCTAGGTGAAGGCCCGCCGGCCGGGAAGAGCATGAAGAGCTGGGTGCAGAGCCACCTCAACGTCGGCCTCATCGTCGGCGTCCTCTTCGTGGTCCTCACCTATCTCCTCGTCTCGCAGCAGGCTGCCACCACCGGCGGCACCAGAGGTAATGAACCACTCGCCTCACCTCACCACCACCACCGCTGTAGGTGCTCATCTGCTGGTCACTGACGGCTTAGCGTGCTTACTGCTTAATCTGCAGTTGTCACAACGGTAGCACAATGGCTCGTGGATAAACAGCTGAATGAAGGAGAAGGGCCCAGTGAAAAAGGTGAGCACTTGTGGGTAGGGTGTGTGCCAACAACTGTGCATTTCCCCAACTTGTAGTCCATGAACTGATAATTCTTGCCTGTTGCTGATTATTCTGCAGTTGTTACTAAGGGAGCACAACAGATAGTGGATAAACAGCTGATTCAAGCTCCCGGTGAAACAGGTGAGAACGCCTTTATAATTCGGAAAAAAGCCATATGACACTGTTTTAGGAAGCTTCCACACTCAGAGTTTTCTTGGCGTCAAATGTGTGATGATGTGCTTTAACTCTCGTCTAGACTGGGGTTAGGGCTCTGGGTTCTGGGTTCAGGATTTGAGATTGAGATGTGCGGGACGGGCTTAGAGGAGAGGGCGGTGAACCGGTGACTGGATCGGTGGGGCAGCGAGGCGAAGACAAAGCTGCTGGAGCCTGGAGCCATGGATGGTAGGAGGGTGGAGGGGAGTTTTAGAAGTGTATGATACTATGATGAACTGATATTTGAAGTCAAATTTGCCTACAATGTCAGAACTTTTGAGAATCTTTTGAACACTGGGCCGTCATGTGGGGGTGTTCAGTTGATAAGAACTAAAGTTATCCAGAAAAACGTCAAGCTCAGTTAGTCAGCATTCGTTCACAAAAATGTTTTTTTTAGTGAACGTTCACAAAAATGTTGAATTAATCTCGGTGGATCTTCCTTTTTCCTGGCGTGCAACAGAGGTGGTCACCAAGGTTATGTGCAGCACGGAGGAGCGCTTGTCTGACTACTGCGAGCTTGATGGCGACATCCGCATCCGCGGCAGAGCCTGGTCGGTGGACATCGTCCCCTCGAGCTGGTCGTCGGAGCGCCGCGCGTGGAAGATCCGACCGTACTCTCGCCGGAGCGCGACCCACGTCGACATGCTCAACGTGACGCAGCTGCAGGGCCCCGGCGTTGCCCCGGCGTGCACGGTGACCTACGACAAGCCGGCCATCATCTTCGCGCTCGGCGGGTACTCGGGCAACGTCTTCCACGACCACGCGGACGTGCTCCTGCCGCTGTTCTACCTGTCCCGGCAGTACGGCCGCGAGGTCCAGCTGCTGGTCATCAACCGGGTCCAGCCGTGGTGGCTGGGCAAGTACAGGCTGGCCCTGCGCGCGATGTCCAGGTACGACGTCGTGAACCTCGACGGCGATACGCACGTCCGGTGCTTCCGGCGCGTCACCGTGGGGCTCCGCCTGCACAAGGACTTCGGCATCGTCCCGGAGCGGGTTCCCGGGGTGCGCCTCGCCATGCCCGACTTCACCCGGTTCCTGCGCGAGGCCTACGCGCTCCCGCGCAGCGCGGCGGCGAACCCGGCCCGGGAGCCGCACCGAAGGCCGCGGCTGATGCTGATCCAGCGGCAGCCGCACCGGCGGTTCCTGAACGAGAGGGAGATCGTGCGGGCGGCGGAGGAGGCCGGGTTCGAGGTGGCGGTGACGGAGCTGCACATCGACGCGGCCGTGGACGAGCAGGCGCGGCTGGTGAACTCGTTCGACGCCATCCTGGGGCTCCACGGCGCGGGGATGACGAACGAGGTGTTCCTGCCGCCGGGCGGGGTGCTCATCCAGGTGGTGCCGCTGGGGAAGCTGGACCTGATGGCGAGGGTGGAGTACGGCGAGCCGGCGACGGAGATGGGGCTCAAGTACCTCTGCTACAACATCACCGTGGGGGAGAGCTCGCTGCTGGAGACGCTGGGGCCGGACGACCCGGCGATCACGGACCCGGACTCCGTGCACCGCAGGGGGTGGGCCGCGCTCTACGACATCTACCTCACCAAGCAGGACGTCCGCCTCGACATCGGCCGGTTCGCACTCACGCTCGCGGAGGCGATGGACCACCTCCGGCGGCAGTAGGGGCACCGGAACGCATCGATCCGGAGACAGGCAGCCATGCGTTTCAATACATCAAGTAGTAGTTCGTTATTTGGTGAAGCGTTTGCGTGGCAAGAATACTCAGCTCGCTATATGTAAGTGATCCCTAATATACGAAATGTACCTCGTATTTTTTATCGAGCGACGTGTTCTTTTTTTTTTTGGTCCAACGATGGTGGAGGGATGGAGGCTGTGAGGATGTGTCAAATGGCACTCGGTTTAATTGAACCACTGGTACTATATATATATATATATATATATATATATATATATATATATATATATGGCGGTCGTGTTTCCGCTGCTGTGCTACATATAAAAGTGGTAATGGATCATGCTTCTAATATTCCTTTACAATTCAATTTAGCACTTAATTATCCTTAATTTAAATTATATGAAAGATGAGCCGGCCAAAGAAATGAGGCTCAAGTACCTTCACTACGTGGTGAGAGCGGAGGAGAGCATGCTGCTGGAGATGCTGGGGTCGGAGCACCCGGCGACCAAGGATCCGGAATCTCTGCACCATAGCGGTTGGGACAAGATGACCAAGTTTTACCTCAATAAGCAGAGCCACTGAATCTATTTTAGTTTTTTTTTCAAAAAATTACCAGCCTTTGATATTATGAAAATAGTTTAGAGTAAACTCCTAAATTTATTTTTAAATTATCTATCTATGCCATTATAAAAAATAACCTAAGTAATCTCTGTTCTTCGTCTAAATCATCCACACATGCCATTATAAAAAATAATCTAAAGTAATCATCTAAATTTATATCGAAATTACTCATATCTACATTATTAAAATAACCCCCTAAATCTGCAAATAAATTACTTGCCTATGCCGTTATAAAAATATCTTTAACTAACATATAATTCTAAATTACATATTTATTCAATTATTAATATAGAAAATACTAACTTAAGATAAATGGATGATGTGTGTCACCATGTAAACATGTATAGAGGATGCAATGTGAATATTGATTTTATATTAAACACATGACTCAAAGTAAAGATTCAATTAAAATTCAACTAAACACATGTCGAACAAATATGAGGATGCGACGTGAAGTGAAAAAACTATAAATGTTGATAAAAAATGTATAGACTAATTGCTAGCTAATGTTTATCACAACCAAATAAAGACAAATACTGGAGTTGAGTCTTAAACACTGGAGTTGAGTCTTAGGCCGAATCCCGATGTAGGTGATACTCCTATATGTATATTTTTTCATCTGAGGCAAACTCCCATGTGCCACCTTTTATCAAGAAGGATCTCGAGATCGCTCGACAGTGGCTTCGTGGTCCTAGGTTTTTTAAACTCTGGCCTCTAGATTTTAACCAAAATACTCATAGCATCATGTGCAAGCATTTACTCGATCTCCTATCAAAGAAAGAGATCCCAGTCCTGCTTGTTGAAGTCAATGTTACGCCACCTAAACATGCATTTAGCTATTCCAACTAATGGCTCTGTTCCCATTCGCCCGCGGATTAAAGCCCAATCCGAACCTCACACTGCGTCCTTACTAGTAGCAGGCAGAAGGGGCACCGATGAGCTGCTGCGAGGAGAAGCCGGGGAAGAGCATGAAGAAGGCGTTGATCCACCTCAACATTGGCTTCGTTGTGGGCGTCCTCTTCGTGCTCCTCACCTATCTCGTCGTCTCTCAGCAGACTGCGATCAGCGGCTTCAATGGTAACGAATCATTCGTTTCACCTCACCACAGTTCCATTCATCACATGCTGTAAATTATGATTATAGATGTTATTTTTCACCTGTCTGCTAGTCAATGTCTTGTTATCCCTTCCTTCACCATACACCAGAGGTTTACTAGAACTCATACTAGTGCCATTAGTTCAGAGATGGTGTGATCCAGATGTAGCTTCCACAAAGTCACCAAACAAAGCAGAAGTGCCAACCAGTTTTAAAGAATCAACGGGTGGACTATGGTTTGGGATATGCTCTTCTAATAATTGTACCTGGATTGTAAAATAAATTTGTCACCCTAAAGGCCTAAAGGGTAGATCATGAGAAGGGGAGCTTCCTTACTTTTAAAGTTTTAAGTTCGGGGTTCTTATCCTTCCACAACCAAGGTGGTAATGTTTCAGCTGTTATGTTTATTTTCTACATTTTTCTAGTGGTATTTTCTACCTTTAGTACATGAGCTGATGACAACGGTTCTTGCACATGTTGCTTGGTATATGCAGTTGCCACAACGGTAGCTCAACTGATCGCGGATAAACAACTGATAAAAGATCCTGGTGAAACTAGTGAGCAGTTGTACCATCAGTGTGACTTTGTGCCAACAACTATGCTTATTTCCTGTCTGTAGTCCATAAACTGAAGATCAATTCTTGTTTGTTCCTATTAATCTACAGTTAGCACTACAGAGGTGCAGCAGCCGACCGCAGAGAAACAACTGAATCAAGGTTCAGGCGTATCAGGTGAGCATTATTCATGCCACTTCGATCAGATTTGCATGCTCATGTGTTTCAGACTCTGTATCCAAGGAAATCTTAAAATGGCGAAACAAAATAAGTGCCAAACGTCCACCCCTGTGTTGTCAGCCGTTAGATGTAACTTGAATTGCTGAGATCCAGCAGAGATTATACCTAGCTAATTATCACGGGATTGACCTAAACGTAAAAATATAATAACTCTAACTAAGAAATCATGATTTGACCGCCAATTATAAGCTGGACGTTAGGTCTGCCAGAACTATCTTTCAAATCGTATTTTGACTGATGAATATTCACCTCATTAAAAGTCAAACAAGAGCGAGCATTTGCGGTATGATAGTAAAAACTACTCTTAAGAAAGCATGATGGGATCAAAGTAGGCATGCAACCGTATCGTCGATGTCTTGGATACTAAATTTAACTTCATCTGATCCATCTTTGAGATCAATTTGCTGATAATTCACAGCATGAATGAAGTTTCTGAATTACGAGAATCTTAAGAACACTGACCGTCATGTGGGTCCCCACATATCTTCAGTTAAAAAGCCATTACTATTAAACAGACACCTCTTACGTCACGTAATTCCTTGATTAGTTAATAAATCGTCATACCCTTGTACTAATTAAGCTCTGTATTACAAGAATAATGATGAATTAAGCTAACTAACCACGGTTGAGTCTTGTCTTTTTTCTTGGCCTGAGCAGCAGAGAAGGGCAAGGTGGTGTACAACACCAAGGGCTACTACTCCGAAACCTGCGAAGTCGATGGCGACGTCCGCATCAACAGCACAACTCTGACGGTGAGCCTTGTCCCGGCCATCTCGTCGGAGCACCGCGAGTGGAGGATCCGGCCGTACTCCCGGAAGACCATGCCTGACGTCAAGATGGTCACCGTGACGCAGCTGCCGGACAAGGCTGCCGCGCCGGCGTGCACGGCGACCTACAGCATGCCGGCCGTCATTTTCGCGCTCGGCGGGCTCACGGGCAACTTCTGGCACGACTTCACCGACGTGCTGGTACCGCTGTTCATCGCGTCGCGGCGGTACGCCGGCGAGGTCCAGTTCCTCATCACCAACATGCGGCCGTGGTATCCGGTGGCGTACAAGACCATCCTGCAGGGCCTGTCCAAGTACGACGTCGTGGACCTAGACGACGACGCGCACGTGCGGTGCTTCCCGCACGTCACCGTGGGGATCCACCAGCACAGGGACCTGAGCATCATCCCCGAATGGTCACCGGGCGGGCGCCTCGCCATGCCCGACTTCACCCGGTTCCTGCGCGAGGTCTACGCGCTCCCGCGCGCCGCGCCGGCGAGCCTGGTCCGGGACGAGCCGGGCAGGAGGCCGCGGCTGCTGCTGATCCACCGGGGCCACAGCCGCCGGTTCATGAACGAGCAGGAGATACTGCGGGCGGCGGAGGCGGCGGGGTTCGAGGCGGTGGCGACTGATCTCCGGCGCGACGTGACCGTGGACGAGCAGGCGCGGGCGGTGAACTCGTTCGACGCGCTGCTGGGCGTGCACGGCGCGGGGCTGACGAACGCGGTGTTCCTGCCGCCGGGCGCGGTGCTGATCCAGGTGGTGCCGTACGGGAAGATGGACGTGATCGCGACGCTGGAGTTCGGCGAGCCGGCGAAGGAAATGGGGCTCAGGTACCTCAACTACAGCGTGACCGCCGAGGAGAGCACGCTGCTGGAGACGCTGGGGCCGGAGCACCCGGCGATCAAGGACCCGGACGCCGTCCACCGCAGCGGGTGGAACAGGATGACCGAGTTCTACCTCGACAAGCAGAGCGTGCGCATCGACGTCGCTCGCTTCGCGCCCACTCTCGCGCAGGCGTTCGACCACCTACGCCAGCAGTAGACAAACAGTAACCCATATCGAACATTTCTGTCATCTATAATTAGAGGTTCATTTCGAAGACTCCACATGAAACCACCTAAAATTCCAGGTGGGCACTCTAAAAAATTAGATAAATTTTAAAAATTCTTGTAAAATTAGAAACATCTTACCATCAATCCGACAACTCTAATCATAGTAGCCATTAGATCTATTTTTTCTTTTCTAATAAACTATCCACCTCTACCATTATGAAAATAGGGTAAAGTAACCTCTAAATACGTATCTAAATTACCCACATCTGCTATTATAAAAAATAATCTAAAGTAACCCTCCTAATCTACATATAAATTACCCACCTATGCCATTATAAAAATAATGTTAAATAATCTCCTAAATTTGTATATAAATTTAAAAACCCTAAAAAGTTAAAGTAAAATTAAATCTATATCTAAATTGTATAATTATAACAAAATCTTTAAGTGCACCAATATAAAATTCTAAATTACTATTTCTATCATTATTAATATATTATTTATATTAATATATATATATATATATATAAATATTGCTTATGATTTGTGTCATCACGTATTCATGTATGAGTGAAGAGATAAGAATACCGATTTTCATATTGTTTACATAGCTTAAACAAAGGGTTCAATTAAATACATATCAAACACATGTAGAGGAGTGATGCAAAGTGAAAAAAAAGTTACTAACTAAATCTATTACAACTAGATAATAATAAATATGTATCTTTAGAGTATTGCGTTCGAGTATTTAATAGATGAAAGAGAGCGTAAGATAGATAATTATAACTATTAGCTATGAATCTGATTTTTATATTAATTTTAATTAGCCCGTGCGGGAGCACGGGTTGATAGGGTTTAGGCTAGTGGTAAGAAATAAGAATGATCCCTGCAAAGCGACCACTTGTGTATATCTCTCATGTCAGCAATCCTTTTGTTCCCAAGAGTTGGTGGAGGTGCAGTAACGTTGGCCTATTGATTTGCCAGAGTGACAGCGGAGTTGTAAGTAGTTTATTTGATCTGTATTTTCCAAAATGTTGGTATTGATCCTAGGATTCTCAAACGAAGCCACCTCAATTTACATGAGTCCGAACTTGAGTCCGGAAAGAAATTGAATATCAACTCTAGCCTTCACATATAAGTCCTTGAATATGCTCCGGGAACCTAACACTTTCAGAGAACCTATTAGGAGATAATCCGCGGGCATTATCTTTAAATTTCCTTCAAAAAATGTTTTTTATTCATGCTCCCTTGATTTTATTTGCTATACACTAGCCTATCAACCCATGCTCCCGCAGGGGCTAATTAGAATTAATATAAAAATAAAACTTACAACTAATAATTATAATTATCTATCCCATACTCTCTTTCATCTATTAAATATTTCTAACGTACAAAACTCTAAACATACATACTCATCATTATCTAGTTGTAATATGTTTAGTTAGTAATAATATTTTTCACTTTGTATCGTACCTCCATATGTATTTAATATGTATTTAATTGAACCATCTGTGTAAGCTATGTGAACAACATAAAAATTGGTATTCTTATATCTTCCCCGGATACATGACACGCACCGTAGGTAATATTTTTATATAAACAATAACATAAATGATATCTTAATAATGATAGATATAGTAATTTAGAATTTTATATTGGTGCACTTTAAGATTTTGTTATAATTATATAACCTAGATTCAGATTTATAAGTCACTTTAACTTTTAATAATGACACAATTAGATAATTTATATACAAACTTAGGGTTTATTTGACATTATTTTTATAATGGTATATGTGAGTAATTTGCATGAATATTAGGGGGTTACTTTAGATTATTTTTTATAATGGTAGAGGTGGGTAATTTAGATACATGCTTAAGCGTTACTTTAGCCTATTTTCATAATGATAGAGGTGGATAATTTATTAGAAAAATAACTGATCCAATGACTATTATGATTAGAGTTGTCGGATTGATTGCCGGATGTTTCTATTTTTTATGAGAATTTCTAGGATTTCTCTAGTGTCTATCTAGGATCCTAAGTGGCTTCACGTACAAGTTTTAAAAGGAGCCTAGACAAAACTTCTTCCAAAATTCAATCAATTATTTTCACTTCATCTTAACTTATATCCCATTTTCTATTTAAAGTGCACATATACGTTTCGCTTTTCTTAAAATAAAAATCCATAAAAAATTTCAATAACAAAAATACCAAAAAAAATTGCTTACTTTGTGCAGGCATTCATATGATCTAAAAATACAGTTAAATGCTGTTTCGAGAAACGAGCAGTTAAATATAGAACTAGCCACGCGATTCGTGCAAACCACCGTGCTAGTTATTGTATACACGACACGGTTGCAGGCCAGATATGACGAGTGCTGACGCGAGTGAGCGAATAATTGAAGGCACCAATCGGAACGAAGAAACAGACAGGCACCACCACCACAGCCACCCACCATGGCGACTGGCGAGGCCGTTGCCAAGAAAAGAGAGCTAGCTAGAGCCGTGAGCGAGTGACAGGCGTGTGCCTGAATACTTTCCATGGAAGGTAGGGCGTAAGCAAGCAAGCAAGGAATACTACTCAGTTTGTGAGAGACCGATCGATTAGGATTTAGGAGTGTGGTCAAAAGAAACAGGCAGCCAATCATCTTATTTTAAAATTTAATCATACGCCACGCCACAACACTACTTGTCTATATATCTATTGTCTGCTAACTTCTTGGCTTCTACTCCAGTCCAGTTTGCTACAAAGTTCAGCGTGTGCTGTGCTGGGCTTCTAGATCAGACAGGGACAGGCCACTCCAGCGATGGCCACCGACGAGTTCCGGTCGCCGCTCCTCCCGCCCGCTCCTCCCGCCGCAGCGCCACGGCGCGTCATCCGCGCCGCCGCGGCCTGGGCCGCCGCGCTCTCCGTCGCGGCGACGCTCGCGCTCCTCCTGGTTGCCGGCCTCGGCCCTCTCCCCAGCGCCTGCTGCGGCACGAGCAGGAGCAGGCACCGCCCCCGCTCCTCGCCGCCGGACCCTGTGGAGCTCACCCTCCTGGCCGCCGCTCGCGACAAGGGCGCCGGTACGCCGTCTCTATCTCCCGATCGACCGTTGCCATGGATGCCATGCTGCTGGGGCGTTGCTAGCTGCGCACTAAGACGACGCCGCAAAGCGTGGCTGCAGTGTGCCTGGACGGGAGCCCGCCGGGGTACCACCTGCAGACGAGCTCCGGCGCCGGGTCGCACAGATGGCTCATCCATCTCGAGGGCGGAGGCTGGTGCGACACCGTGCGCAGCTGCTCCAGCCGCAGGATGACCAACCTCGGCTCATTCAAGTTCATGCAGAGGTACATCAACTTCACGGGCATTCTTAGCAAAGATCCGGCACTGAACCCTGGTACACCCGTGCACACACATGTTTGCTGGTCTTTTTTTATATACGTTAAAAATAAGCAATGCATACTTGAGAAGTTTCTAAAAGAATTTAGAAACAATAATAAGAGTGATGAGTTATCATGCTTCATGGTAAGAGTAGAATTCTCTATAATTAAATATTTTGCATAGTTAGATAAGGATGAGGAAAATTTTAGAGATAGATATTTTGTAAGGAAGAGTGTGGAAGTTGCCATATGGTAAGACCACAACATTTATGAGCACATATAAATAGAGGTGTCCTCTTCCCTCTTGCTATACCATGGTATAAGGGGTCTCAAGTAGGAGTGTGGCATGATAGCCATATAGTGTAGTTGTCTCATGGTAGGGTAGCCACATAAAGAGTATAGGAGTCTTGTGTTGTATCAAGTTATAGTAGTGAATAAAGAGTTGAGTTCTCTTGTAGAGAGTTGGTCTCCCGTACTGGTGTCAAGGTGAAGGTCTTCTTAGTGTGTGGGTATAGGGTCCACAGAAGAAGTGGTATCATACTATTTTGGTACCGCTTCTCGGAAGTTGGTGTTAAGGTTAGGAGCATCGATTTCTCAACAATTGGTATCAGAGCAGGTCGGTCAGTGACCGTCATTAGGAGGAGTTTATGGTGAATGCAGGACACTCATAGAGTTGGTCTCCCGTACTGGTGTCAAGGTGAAGGTCTTCTTGGTGTGTGGGTATAGGGTCCACAGACGAAGTGGTATCATACTACTTTGGTACCGCTTCTCGGAAGTTGGTGTTAAGATTAGGGGCATCGATTTTTAACAATTGGTATCAGAGCAGGTCGGTCAGGGACCGTCGTTAGAAGGAGTTTGTGGTGAATGCAGGACACTCATAGAAGTCGGTGGATTGGTTGGTAGGCGCAGGGCGCTTACATTGCTCAGTGTGGCACCGAGATGCGCTAAGGGAAGACTCTGATCACAGTTCGTGACTGTGAAGGAACGCTGGTCTGGGACCAAGCGTAGGTGACGCTGGGCGTCAGTTGACATGGCAGATCTCTTGAGCGCAGGTGGCATGAGGAGGCTCAATAGCCACAACTATGGCTATTGGAAAATCTGCATGAAATCATACTTGATGGGTCAGGACCTATGGGAAATCGTGGCAGGCACCGAGACTACTCCTCCGTTGAAGGAGAACGCGGAAGCCTTGCGGAAGTGGCGAATCAAGGCAGGCAAGGCTATATTCGTGTTGAAGACAACAATCGAGGAAGATTTGGTGGAGCACATCAGAGATGCAGTGACACCGAATGAGGCCTGGGAGATATTCGCGAAGCTGTTCTCGAAGAAGAATGAGACGCGACTCCAACTCCTAGATAAAGAGCTTGCAGGTATCTCACAAGCCACACTAAGCATCAATCAATACTTTACTAAGGTAAATAATATTTGCCGAGAGATATCCCGGCTTGACCCGGAGGAGAAGGTCAGCGAAGCTCGGATGAGAAGGATCATCATCAATGGCCTAAGACCCGAGTATAGTGGGTTTATGGCTGCGGTGAGCGGATGGGCAATACAACCGTCCTTGGTGGAGTTGGAGAATCTATTGGCTAATCAGGAGGCATTAGCAAAGAGGATAGGCAACATCACCTTGGAGAAGAAGGATGAGGAGGAGGCACTCTTCATCAAGAAGAAGGGTCCACCGAAAGACCGAGAAAAGGCGAAGGAGTGGATAAGAGGTGATAGGTATTGCCTAAATAAGAACAACTATTCAAGGGGAGCTCAAAAAGATAACGATGATGAAAATGACCAGGAGTTGGTCAAGAATAAGAGGAGAAGAAGAGGCGAGTGCTTCAACTGTGGTAAGAAGGGATATTTTGCCAGGAATTGTCCAAGTCCAATGAAGCACACGGAAGGAAATGTAGCTACTATGAAAGAAGTTGTCCATAGTGGGTGGCTTAGTGAAGAAGAGTGGGATGCAGAGGCATGCATCATAACTGAAGACGATGAAGTTTACTTTGTGGAAAACTTTACAGAGAGTGAAGCTCTATCAATCAGAGTTGCTGAACAACAACAACAACAACAACAACAACAATAACAACAACAAGAAGAAGAAGAAGACGACGACGAAGAAGAAGCAGAAGCTGGTCTCTCGATAGAGGTAAGAGATCCCGATATTTCTACTAGATTTATAGTATTTGAATGTGATGATGATGAAGATTGGAAGGCTATAAGCGATGTGGAGGAGGAAGATAATAGAGATGAGAAGAATGAGCCTAGTCTTCGTAAAAATGAGGAGTTACAAGAGTATGGGGAAGAAAAAGATGGAGCATCGGTGGTCCATGAAGATCTGGAAGAGCGTGATAAGATGAAGAAAATTCTGGAAGGATGCAATTTTAAAAATCTCAAGTATGATAATGCTTCACTTGTTGTTATTTTGCCTTCGTATAAAGAAACAACTAGAGGAAAGACAACTAGAAGAGTGAAGAAGAAAGAAAAGATGCATGGATGCATCAAGTTTGCGGAGAACCTCTGACGAAAGATAGAGGCATATGAGTTGAAGGAGGAGAAAATCATGTCACGAGGGCAAGTGAAGAAGAAGATTCGTAATGACAGAGCGGAAAAGATCCAAGGGCAGCGACACGGAATAGTCTGGCCACTAGATACAAGTATGCATTGAGGGGTAGTGTGAAAATAAGCAATGCATACTTGAGAAGGTTGTAGAAGAATTTAGAAATAATAAGAGTGAGGAGTTACCATGCTTCATGGTAAAAGTAGAATTCTCTAGAATTAGATATTTTACATAGTTAGATAAGGATGAGGAAAATTTTAGAGATAGATATTTTGTAAGAAAGAGTGTGGAAGTTGTCACATGACAACACCACAACATTCATGAGCACCTATAAATTGAGGTGTCTTCTTCCCTCTTGCTATACCATGGCATAAGGGGTCTCAAGTAGGAGTGTGATATGATAGCCATATAGTGCAGTTGTGTCATGGTAGGGTAGCCACATAAAGAATATTGGAGTCTTGTGTTGTATCAAGTTATAATAGTGAATAAAGAGTTGAGTTCTTTTGTAGAGAGTTGGTCTCCCGTATTGGTATATAAAATTAGGGGTATCGATTTGTCAACGATATATGATTTCTTATGCCTGCATATATATACATATATATATATATATATATATATATATATAAATAAATATGTATGATTCGTTTTGCCTCTCATCGTGTACCTTTCACTGATCCCGTTCATTACCATCACCAGATTTCTACAGCTGGAACAGAGTGTTTGTTCGGTACTGCGATGGGGCTTCGTTTGCTGGGGACTCGCAACACGTTGATCAGGATGGAAACGCCACGCTCTTCTTCAGAGGCCGGCGCATTTGGGAGGCGGTCCTTGACGAGCTCATGCAGAAAGGGCTCGCCCACTCCGAACAGGCCAGTCCTACTCCTACGTCAGTAGCAGCACTAGTCTTCGTCCTTGATGAACTCAACTCGACTCAACAAGTGATCCGTCGCCTTCCAGGCCTTGCTTACGGGTTGCTCTGCTGGTGGTCTGGCCACGCTGCTGCACTGCAATGATTTCCGCGCACGGTTTCCTCCGGAGGTTCCGGTGAAGTGCCTTCCTGACGCCGGATTCTTTCTGAACGTGTAAGACCATCCATCCACTCTGTTACTGAATTTATTGATTTTACTCCTACTCATCTCTTGCACTGCGTGCGTGCAGAGAGGATATCTCGGGGCAAAGGTCAATGGGGTCTGTGTACAGTGGAGTCGTTCACCTTCAGGTTAGCGTCCGTCGCTGATATCAGTGACACATACATGACATGGTTACTGAAGAAAGGAAAGGCTCTGTCAATGTGGGGGGTATGTGCTGAGTCTGTCAATGCGGGGGTTTCTTCTAACTAAATGATCTTCCGGTTATCTTTTCCCCCTTCTTCCTTCTCCAGAATGTTACTGAAGTTTTGCCCAAGGGCTGCCTCCTGGCAAAGAAGCATCCGACAGAGGTATATTACCATGTTACTCTGCAAATCGGTCTGGTTGTTTTGTAAGTTCATTCAGTAGTGGCGTTGCTCCCATGGCATGCAGTGTTTCTTCCTGGGGAGGTTATCAAGAGCATCAGGACGCCCACGTTTATCCTGAACTCTGCCTACGACTCTTGGCAGGTGCAGGACGAGAGCTTAGCTAGATAAAGGATCTTGACTGCAATCCATGCTTGCATCGGTTTGATCCGTGTGCAGGTACAGAATGTTGTTGCGCCGGATAGATCCTCTCCTGATGAGCCATGGCGCCGCTGCAGAGCTGACATTCGCAGCTGCAACTCCTCGCAGATACAAGTCCTCAATGGTTGGCTTGCAATCTATCTGTTCTCTTTTGTGTTTTTTCCCACTCCAACGCATCTATCAGTTCCTCAATATAGTTCGATCTGTCCGTTTGTTCGTAGGATTTAGGAAGGCGATGGTGGATGGCCTCAAGGCTGTAGGGAACAACAAGAACTGCAGCTGGTTCATCGATTCAAGCTTCAGCCACTGTCAGTCATGGTTCGATAACTCGCCATGGAACACACCAGTCGCCCCAAGGCTAGGAAACAAGGTGAGGATGAGTAACTGAAAGTGAAGTGAATTTCAGTGTAAATGTGATGCTCTTTGCCTTGTTGCTAGTGTGTTAGTTAGGTTGACACGTGTCTTGATTTTCTTGGAGCAGACACTAGTGGAGGCTGCTGGGGATTGGTACTTTGGTAGGAGCCAACGCCAGGTAGTGAGAGAGATTGGCTGCGAGTATCCATGCAACCCCACATGCAACAGCCACCAGTTGCCAGCTTAATTTACGACGGAGTTGTACTACGGGAAAGCAAAGCATGATCGTCTAGTAATGTAGCACTAACACCCCAAGTTATACAATCATATTCTTGTATTGGAATGGAAATTAAATGGAATGAACGAACAATCCTTGGATTCATTAAGGGGCTGTTTGGATGAAGGGACTAAACTTTAATCCCGTCACATCGGATATTTGGATACCAATTAGGAATATTGAATAGTTAATGATAGATTAATTAGGGTTAATAAATTTGTTCCGTCAATTAGCCTCCATTTATGCAATTAGTTTTGTAATTAGTCTTTATTTAATACTTCTAATTGATATCAAACATCCAATGTGATGGGACTAAACTTCAGTCCAGCGGATCCAAACAGCTCCTAATACATAGCACAGCATGCCTCATTTTTTCGCGATAATATTCCTCGACCTCGTAATCATGATGTGTCATGCTAGTACACAAAAATTCGATTTGCACGGAAGCACACATTCGAGGATACCATGGGTTGTAGCTGTACTCGTATTGATGTATTGGAATTCATTTCTTGTATGAGAATTCAAATTCGTATTTGATACAAATGTTGATATGGATAGATATCAGACATTACCCGTGTTCGTAAAGAATAAATAAAGTACATCTTCAGATTATCCTTTGGCTTCTAGACCTAACATTGAGTGTGGGCATAAGTAGTATGCCCACTACTTATACATTCTTTATGCTATAAATAAATTATTTTTAAGCTATTTATAAACAACACGTGTTGAACTTTTAAAAGCTAAACTTTTAGAGTTGTCTCTATGATTAATGAAACTAAGCTTAATATGACTGATCATATATAAATATTAACTTTAGTATGACTAATGGTATTATAATTTTAATTATTATCTATAATAATATATTAATTAGCCCAAATTCAAAATTTGAAGGGTGTATAATTAGGCACATTATATGAAAACTATTTCAAAGTTTTCTCTATGACTAAATATAACTATTTAATTGTTTAAACTATTTATTTAAAATTATAATTAATATTTCTAATGATTTATGACTGATGATGTATAATTTATAAATAATATGATTAATGATGAATATTTTCATACACAAACATCTGAATGTGGAACTGCATTTGAACTATCTAATTCATATTCATATTCATCTATTCGAGAATATCCAAAAAATCAAATTAAAATATGGAAATAGTGATATCTCAATTTCTACGCATCCACATCCAATTCGCTTCCACCCCCTAACACCAATTTTATATTTTTCATTTTTGGGTTATTTTATATTTAGTGGAGTATATTACATGAAAAAAATTAAATTTAGTAAATGTATAAATAATTCAAAAAAAGATAAGAAACTCTATATCACTTATCATGTTGGGCTAAAATCTTTCTTGGGACTAAACCAAATTGGGCATCCATGGCAGAACTATCCAAATCTAATATCCGAACAAACTATTCCGATATTATTAGACAAAATTAAATGTTGCTCTATTCAAGTGATTGTATCTCAGACTCTTAGTATCTATATATATTTGAAACATGAAAAACATTCGAATATCCGTGTTTTGCTATCGGACTCGTACCTGAATGCATTCAGATGGATGGGCAGTTGGGCAATATCTGTTCCATTTTCAACCCTAATAAGAGCAAGCTCCTTCCTATTTCTGTAATTGCATCATGCATTTACTATTTCTAAAAATTTCAAAAATACTCATCTTTTAAATAAAATCATGTAGACATCTCTTCAATATAAAGGGTTTTCTTTTAATTGCAAAAGATATGTACGACTGTTACAATCACATAAACAAAACCGATGATTTATCACATTTGAAGATTGTTAATACATGGAACGAAAGCACTTAATGCATCAAAGAAAGGCCAAACAGTAATTCAAAAATCATTTTTTAGACACAGTCAATATGGATTGCTAGGGGTTGTTGAGAAAACCGCCCCTATATAAATGTTGGTGAAAATGAGCCATTCACACAACTCGCCAACAAACCACCCTAAAAGTATATTTCTAAGGATGGTCACTTAAGCCTGCCTACCACTTCTGGAAATGGATTTTTAGAGGCGGTCGCTTAAGAGTGCAACCCCTAAAAATAAAATTTTACCTGACAAAACAAAATCAAAAAAATATCTAGTATTTTTGTAGGTAACTATATCTACACACAGGCATGCATCCCAAGTCACAAATCATGTGCATGTGCAGTTTCTAGGATTCACCTTATCTTCTCACATACACATCCACTTTTGTACTACATAAGTATTCCGTTCTTTTTTATTCACCTCTACAAACTTCGTATTACACATTTAATGCTTTAAACGATCTTAAATGAAAAGGTTCTGAGAATATTTGAAGCACTAAAACCTTAGTATAGAGCATGTCTCCATCCGTGGTGCTTGTAAAGCACTAAAACGTTAGTATAGAGCATGTCTCCATCTGTGGTCGTTTCAAATATTCAAATATTTGAATTTAAGAATATGAGAATCTATAATAGATATTTGGGTCTCTAAATGACCTCAATGAAAAGATTGAGAACTACAAAGTTTAGATCTCGCTGAGCTCTGCTATTTTGGTATAAAGTTTATCTTCATCCGACTTTATGTATATAAAAATATATAATTTATTTATATGCCAACTATTTGTAGGAGAGATCATATTAAGAAACCACACCCTGGAAATCAATTTCTAAGGCGAGCTGACGAAAGAAACCGCCTCTAGAAGTGCCCCTATTTACGGGGGTGGTTGGTCTACATCATCGTAGCTTCACAATTTCTAACACACTGCCCCCCCCCCCCCCCCCCCCCCCCCCCCAAAAAAAAAAAGTCCATTCTTCAACATCACATGTATTGGAATTGCGTAGTGACTTTCGGCCCGAACTGCAGCGGAACGTTCATGATTAAATTCGTAGCTCTACTAGCACACAAGTCAGATTTGAAGAATAGTGTCTACTTCTGCACCGCAAGTTTATTTCTCTCTTCTCTATGACCAGGTCAGATGCAGCCTAGTGGGACTCGGATCTCTAGATCGCTCAACAGTTGCTTACTAGCTAGTAGCATATGAGTTTAACCTTATGAAGCATTTACTCGATACCCGATTAAACAAAGTAACTAACCAAGACCTTGCTGAAGTCAATGCATGTTTGGCCATTTAGCAACGTGCATTTGGACAAACTCAATTGGTGGTGTGCATTTTTTTTTTCCAGGTTAAAACCCTCTGAACCCTCACGCCGCGTCCTTACCTTACTGCTGCTACGATTGGCAGCAGCGGCAGGAAGAAGAAGGAAGAGGCGATGAGCTGCTGCGAGGAGAGACCCCGGAATAACATGAAGAGCTGGGCGCCGACGATCCACCTCAACATCGGCTTTGTCGTCGGCGTCCTCTTCATGCTCCTTGTCTATCTCGTCATCTCGCAGCAAGCTGCGATCAGCGGACTCAGCGGTAATAATTATTAATTCATCTCACCTCATCACAATGCAAGTTTCAGGTATCTGTTGTGTAAATTATGATTGTAGATGATGCTTGCAACTGTTTGTTAAATTGGGGATCTATCTCCATTTACTCAATTGTGGTGAAGGTGGTGATATGATTGTAAAATGGACATCCCAAAAGATAGATCATAAGCTAAGGGGCTTCCTTACCTTCAGTTTCAAGTTAGGATCCTTGTCCTTCCACAACCAATGAGCTGACGGCAACGGTTCTTGCTTGTTGCTTAACATGCAGTTGCAGCTACGGTAGCACAATGGATCGCGGATAAACAACTGATTCAACGTCCTGGTGAAAAATGTAAGTGAGCCTTCCTAAAAAATACATTCGGTTCTCTGGGAACCATTCCCTGGAAAGATTTCCAGCCGGAATGGTTAGCTAATTTGTACTGTACAAATTAAGCCGGAACGGTTCTTAGATTCATTCCAGGCTAACCGAACGAGGCCTTAAGTGAGCATGCAACTATGTTTATTTCCTATCTGTAGCCCGCAAACTGACGGTCAGTTCTTGCTTACTTGTTGCTTAATCTACAGTGGTCACTTCGGACTTGCAGCGGATATCGAACAAACAATTGGTTCAAGGTTCGGGTGAATCAGGTGGGCACTCCTGTCAATTTGATCAAATTTGCGTGCTGTCAGGAGGGAAAAATTAAAAAAGTTGAGTGGAAAATCATTGTGGAGCGAAGGGCCAACAGGCCAAATTTCCCACTCGTTTGTCAGCCGGGAGATGTAACAACGTGGACTGCAGAAATTTGGAAGGAAGAAATGACAGCTAGCTATCAATAATCTGAAAGATCCGATTACTAAGCTCTGGTTCACAAGAAATCAAGCAAATTATTAACCACAGTGAATGTTTGCCTTTTCTTGGCCTGTGCAGCAGAGAATGGCAAGGTGGTGCACAACACGAAGGGGTACTACTCCGAAACCTGTGAAGTCCATGGCGACGTCCGCGTCAACGGCACAGCCCTGTCAGTGTCCCTCGTCCCGAGCAGCTGGTCGGAGCGCCGCGAGTGGAGGATCCAGCCGTACTCGCGCAAGACCCTGCCGGGCATCAAGGCGGTCACCGTGGCGCAGCTGCCGGACAAGGCCGCCGCCCCGGCGTGCACGGCGCGCTACAGCGTGCCGGCCGTACTGTTCGCAGTCGGCGGGCTCACGGGCAACTTCTGGCACGACTTCACCGACGTGCTGGTGCCGCTGTTCATCGCGTCGCGGCGGTACGACGGCGAGGTCCAGCTCCTGATTACTAACGCGCAGCCGTGGTGGCCGGCGGCGTACAGGCCCATCTTGCGGCGGCTGTCCAGGTACGACGTCGTGGACCTCGACGGCGACGAGCACGTGCGGTGCTTCCCACACGTCACCGTGGGGATCCACATGCACAAGGACCTGAGCATCATCCCCGAATGGGTGCCGGGGCGGCGGCGCCTCTCCATGCCCGACTTCACCCGGTTCCTGCGCGAGATCTACGCGCTCCCGCGCGGCGCGCCGGTGAGCCTGGTCCGGGAGCCGGGCAGGAGGCCGCGGCTGCTGCTGATCCACCGGGGGCACAGCCGCCGGTTCATGAACGAGCAGGAGATCCTGCGGGGGGCGGAGGCGGCGGGGTTCGAGGCAGCGGCGATCGACCTGCGGCGCGACGTGGGCGTGGAGGCTCAGGCGCGGGCGGTGAACTCGCACGACGTGCTGCTGGGCGTGCACGGCGCGGGGCTGACGAACATGCTGTTCCTGCCGCCGGGCGGGGTGCTGATCCAGGTGGTGCCGTACGGGAAGCTGGAGCACATCGCGAGGATGGAGTACGGCGAGCCGGCGAAGGACATGGGGCTCAGGTACCTGGAGTACAGCGTGGCGGCGGCGGAGAGCACGCTGATGGAGACGCTGGGGCCGGAGCACCCGGCGATCAAGGACCCGGACGCCGTCCACCGCAGCGGGTGGAACAACATGACCGAGTTCTACCTCAACAAGCAGAGCGTGCGCGTCGACGTCGCCCGCTTCGCGCCCACTCTCGCGCGGGCGTTCGACCACCTACGCCAGCAGTAAGAGGCAGGGGTGCTCGAAACGGCTTGGGATGATCAAGGCTACACTTCTCCTTTAGCCAGTCTTTTTTTTCCGAAATGGCAAATGCTCACTCCTTCCTAAATCATAGATCGTTTTGATTTTTCAAATATAGAGTTTTTTATGCACCTAGATATACACTTCCAGAGCCAAGCAGCCATTGGCATTTGCGAAATGGTAAGGTGCTCAACCACTTCTACTAGTTCACACTGTGTCGAGTGACCTGCTCTGATTGTTCTACAGTGTTGCTGCGTTGATCTTTTCATTGCTGATGTTAATCATGGTTAAATGGCATTACCAGGATATAAATTTCAAAAATAAATTACGCCAAATGATAGATTAGCATGCTATTATCAAACGTACTCCCTTCACCCAGGCCTAGGGCGGTGATCTCTTTCTCTATCCACACTAGCTAATAGAGTGAAGCACGTAACTTTACAAATATTCGTTTACCTCCCATCTGTTAGGTGGTGGATTGGTGGAAGTAGGACTAAAGGGTATTGCACCGTCCTTCTGTTATATATGGAGCGCATGCGGGTACAACAACCTCGTCGAACACTCGCACCGATTTGACAACTCAAACTCAGGTGGACAAACTCAGATGGACAGATGGACAGGTTCTACCGCAAAAAATCTTGAGAAAATTTCTTTCTTGACACTACCAAAGTTGTTTATTCCTTCCTTGGTTGTTAAAATTTTAATCTTTTCTATTTGACAGTAGATTCAAATTTGATTTCCAATTTGGCTCTACAGTCTATTTTTACGGTTCACGGTATTAAGTCAGAATGTGAAAAGATTATTTTATCCTTTTAAAGTGTGCATGCTGTTATTAAGCATGGTCAACAGAAAAATCATGCTGAAATTATTATATGATCAACAAAATAAGAGCCCAAAAAATGCAGTAATATGTACAAATACATAAACCAACCTGCTGATTTTTTTAAAAATTTATTGGATGCAAAACCGTACTAGGCACATCAAGGGCAAAATGATCTTTTCGCACTTGACTTAACACACGGTAGTGTCAAATTGGGAATCAATTTCAGATTTGGTGTCAAATTAGGCAGATTTAACTTTCGAAGACCAAGTAAGGAATAAGTAACTTTAGCAGTATTAAATAAGGAATTTTCTTAAAAACCTTACCAGCTGACGCTTATTTCATCACTGAATCATGGATATATTCTTCTAAACATTGAACCTCATGGATTGAACAAAGTTTTCTGAGAAAAAATAAACAGGAACTCTCTCGTGCTGGATTTTAACCTCCTCTCATTTCCCGTTCCAACTACACAGAGAAAATTTCCATTAAAACAATTGAACATGAACATCTTGTATTCTTGTTACGGTATATACATCTGAAAGCTCAAAAGAAGATGCGCATGTGTGTACTGTAAAAGGATAAATCAGTCCACAGTACGTTAATCCGACGTAACAACGTGCATGTGAGCAAATTCGATTGGCATCAGTTTCAAGGGATCGGTGGATCGCCATGAATGAATGACAGTGTTTCTGATCGCTTGACTAGGTTGGATTTTTTTTCCAGACTAATACCCAATAAGAAGTACTCATCATACAAGTAGTGTAGCTAGGTAGGAGTAGTCAACAACCATTTGCACACTAAATTACCCCCCACGAGATTAGCCTCGAGAGCAGCATAGATTAATACTACAAGATAGTAATGCGTAACAAAAGCCAGCTTCAGAAGCATGCAAGCAAAGCCAGCAGCTGCACAGAGCTGAGCGCGGCGGCGGCAGAAGGAAGTTGCCATGCGCGGCGGCGAGGTGATGAAGCCCGGGAAGAGCCAGAAGGGCTCGGCGCAGAGGCACCTCAACGCCGGCTTCGTCGCCGGCGGTCTGCTCATGCTCCTCGTCTACCTCGTCGCCCAGCATTTCGCGGTCAGCGCCCCCCATGGTAACGAATCCTTCGACGATCCACCTTCACCATGGCTATGGTTCCTTGCATGTATATATATGCTCCTAGTAGTATGGTTGTAACTGGTATTCTCACCAGAAAGCTGGTTCGTGAGGTCTTCCACCAATCTGTGCTGATCAATCTAGCTTTTCATGTTAGTGATGAACACTGGTTGTTCATTAATTACTTCTTATAGTTTTGACTATCACACCAGAGATGATAAAGTTTTGTGCATCTCTATGACCAATGTGGTTGAACGATTATGCTCGTTTCCAGCATGTAGCCTATGACCTGACGATCATATCTTGCTTAATGAGCTTCTTGCTTAATTTGCAGTTGTCATTACGGAGGCACTAGAGGCCATGGATAATATCAAAGCTCAAGGTGAAATAGGTGAGCAAAATCCTGTTGTTTTGATCACAGTATTTTCTCGGTTATTTGTTTCAGATTGAGAATCCAATGTCATCTTAAAAAAGGTAAAACGAAAATGAGCATGATAGATTGACAGGATCGAAGTCAACATGTGGGGAAGAGTGAACCCTGTCTCCGATGCCTCCCGATATTATAACTGATTACTGATTCATCTGAGATCTTGATCATGGCTAAATAATTAACCAGCAAAATTTGAGATCTGGGGATCAAATATTTGAGAAAAAATTGCTTATACACAATGCTAGTGGCTGGAATGGTGAAGGAGAGCTAATTCACCATGGTGAATCTTTTCGTTTTCCTCGGCGTGCAGCAGGGAATGGCAAGGTGGAGTGCAAGATGGAGGGCCGCTCCGACACCTGCGAGGTCGACGGCGACGTCCGCACCAACGGCACCGCCCTGTCGGTGACCCTCGTCCCGGCGGCCTGGTCGGAGCGCCGCGAGTGGATGATCCGGCCCTACTCGCGCCGGTTCGCCAGCCTCCGGAAGGTCGCCGTGACGCGGCTGCAGGACCCGGCCGCCGCCCCGCCGTGCACGGTGACCCACGGCACGCCGGCCGTCCTGTTCGCGGTCGGCGGGTACGCGGGCAACTACTGGCACGACTACGCCGACATCCTGGTTCCGCTCTTCGTGGCGTCGCGGCGGTTCGGCGGCGAGGTCACGTTCCTGATCAGCAACATCCAGTTCAAGCCGCAGTGGCTGGTCAAGTACAGGGCCTTCCTGCGGGGGCTGTCCAGGTACGAGCACGTGGACATGGACGCCGACGAGCAGGTGCGGTGCTTCCCGCACGTCACGGTGGGGCTCCGCCTCGACAAGGAGTTCAGCATCGTCCCCGAGCTGGTGCCCGGGGCCCCCCTCTCCATGGCCGACTTCACCCGGTTCCTGCGCGAGACCTACGCCCTCCCACGCGGCGCGGCGGCCAGCCCGGCGCGGGAGCCCGGCAGGAAGCCACGGCTGATGCTGATCCACCGGGGCCACTACCGCCGGATCCTGAACGAGCCGGAGGTGGCGCGGGCGGCGGAGGCGGCGGGGTTCGAGGTGGCGGTGGCGGAGCTGCGCGGCGACGCGGGCGAGGCGGCGCAGGCGCGGGCGGTGAACTCGTTCGACGCGGTGTTGGGCCTGCACGGCGCGGGGCTGACGAACACGGTGTTCCTGCCGCCCGGCGGCGTGCTGATCCAGGTGGTGCCGTACGGGAAGATGGAGCACATCGCGCGGGCGGAGTTCGCGGAGCCCGCGGCGGACATGGGGCTCCGGTACCTCGACTACAGCGTGAGCGCGGAGGAGAGCTCGCTGATGGAGACGCTGGGGCCGGAGCACCCGGCGGTGAGGGACCCCGACTCCGTCCACCGCGGCGGATGGGGCCAGGTCTTCGAGCTGTACCTCGCGAAGCAGAACGTCCGCATCAACGTCACGCGCTTCGCGCCCACGCTCCAGGAGGCGCTCGACCACCTGCGCCGGCAGTAGGGGCAGCCATGGATTTGCACACGTTTGTACAATTGTCTCGGAGGAGCGTAAAGATGCATTTTTGGCGTATTGATTTGCTAGAGTGGCAGCGGCGTTAAGTGGCTTGGTTTCGTGCTTCCATGTTCCGGCTCGTATTGGCTCCATTAAATTAATCTGTGAACAGAAAGATCACAAGTTGACAACTTGGAATTTCATCGTCCTTGGTACGAGTTTCCTCGCTGCCCAATGTCGAAGAAGGAACAAGGCCCAGGCCCAATCACAACCATATAAAGGAGCTGGGCTGCTACATCTCTGTCGGTTCCAGAACTCGGCCCAGGCCCAATCGCCGTCTGAGGTATTGCACCGCCACGTGCCCGTGCCCCGCCACACTCCGACCGCGCACCGCAGGCGCCGCTAGCCCGTGCGCCTCGTCGGCCGTGCACCGCGCACCGCGGGCGCGGGGCATGATGACCGGGGCGAGAGACGCCGAGAGTCCTGCGCGCTCGTACGCAAATTAGTCCCACATCGCCCGCGCGAATCGGATCACCGTCAGATATAGGGCGCAAATCGGAGAGGGCTACCGTACCACCGTGCGGCAAGCACGGTCTTAGCAATCCTCATATACATATCTAAACGGCTAGGGCGCCTTCCTGTGAACAGGGTCGGTGGTGTTAAATTAAGCCTCTGTGTTTGCCTTGAACTGTGCTACACTGTGAAGTTGTGGTGTATTTACTTTTGTGTGCGATTCTAACCGATGAAAAGTTCTCTTTGCAGGGAGGCGCCTTTTTGTTTTTTTGGTGTTGTTCCATGCATGTTCCCATTCTGGTTACTTGGTTTCACCGCTGCTCACCATCTTGGGGGCCTAAACATGTCGTTCAAAAATGTGCAGGCTTGAGCATACACGATTCTCGCTGATTTGCTTGTAAGAATTTCACTGTTAAAAAAAAATCGAATACGTTCAGATGACCTCTTGCCCTCCACGGATCTGTCAAAATGAGGTCACATGGCATTAAAATTTACTCCCTCCATCCTGTGATATAGGGCATCCTAGCATTTTTATAACGAATTAAGGAGATGAGGTATATACCCTATTTAGTTTCTTGTTTGGTTATTATTTTGCTAATTTCATGGCGGGTTGAAAATAATTAGTTTAAAAATATGTAAAATTTTGAACCTTTTAATACCTTATATTTCAGAACGGAGGGAAGTACAACGCAAGTATCTAAAAACAGCAACAAGACTCAGGCCCAAACATCCAAGCTAATGGAACTCCAACTCTCCAATAAATTTGGAATTCCATCGTCCTTGGAGTTGAAAACAGCAACAAGGCCCATGCCTAAGCCCCAGTGGACCAACATTCGATTTACGAAAGAAGTTGGGCCATTCGAGTCCCGGATAGTGTTTTTTCCGCGAAGATGCTGTCAGCCTGTCAGTTCCAGCCTGCACTGCAAATCTGGAACAAGCCAACAACTGATTACACGCAGCCATGCAGGCATATGGCCGTTGGCCTACCTCCGAGTTAGGGCATATTTTAATCACCACGGCTAAACCTGCATGACATATCGGATGTTTTGATACTAACTAAGAGTATTAAATATAAATTAATTATAAAATTAACTGCATAGATGGAGGGTAATTCGCGAGATAAATCATTAAGCCTAATTAATCTATAATTTAACCATATTATGCTACAGTAAAAATACGCTAATGATGGGTTAATTAGGCTTAATAGATTCATCTTGTGAATTAGCCTACATTTACACAATTCATTTTGTAATTAACCTATATTTAATACTTCTAATTGGTATCAAATATCCGATATGACGATCGTGAAACTTAATCATCCCGATCCAAACAACGAGCCCTTGCTACCACGGCCGGCCACCCGTGCGCATGCCGTCTCATCCGCGTCGCGTCGCCGTTGCGGCAGTGACGTTCACGTGAAGCCTCGCCTGGCCTACCAAGGGCCGTGACATCGTCAAACCGTCATGGTCGCCGGCCGGCGCTGCTCGCATCACCCGTTCATCGAGCTGGGTGACGGGTACCGACCCAACCGAATGAGCCGGCCGCATCGAATTGTACTTCCGTCCGCCGAAAGCAACCAATTAATACAGGAGATAGATTATTTTTTTCCGGACAATAAAACGGGGGCTAGATGGCGATGGATGAATGCCCAACCAGCACATGTGTCTAGTCTCTAGTCTCTCCCGTTCAAACAGACTGTCACTACTTGCTCCATTGCATCGTCTGTAGCGGCTCGTTTCAAGATTAGGCTGCCTAATGTGACCGGCCAAACGACTCTCTCATACACCTCGAGTAAGTAGTAGACCATCACCATGTTGTTTTCCTTGCACTTAATCAAAAGACCCGTTCCCTCCGGTAGAATTTAAGCAGTTAGAAATTAACCCGGGATGACTTTGTCGTACGCGTGCATCACTACCGGTCATCAGGCATCAGGCGTTTCCAGGAATCGATCGTTGGTGACCGGCCTTTAGATGTCGCCACCACGTACGCGCGTCTTCCTTTCATTTCGTGACGCCACGTGTCCTAGCCTTTCCGGTGATAATGGAACAAAGAGAATTAGCCGATGTAACTGTAGGCTGGGGTTGACTGTTAGGTTGCCATACAAGAATTATTTGAACTACGTAATCTGGATGCTGCTGTGGCCTGATGTAGCCTCTCTTTTTTTAAGGCAGATGTACTCATGGTAAGGGGAGAAGAAATTGAGGTCGGTGGACGTTGCAAGGATGCACATACGTGCTGGCCACTCAGTGTCAGTGATCGATCACCTGCCGGGATCAAGAAAAGAGCCTGACCAATCTCCCCAGAGCCCAGATGCACTGGCCTGTACTTTTTCGACGAACTGGCCAAGCAGTCGAGCACCCCACCCCAGATACACACACCTTCCGACGAGCAACCTACAAATTCCGAATCATTCCATGTGATAAGTTAGATTAATTTACGTCGCCCTTGCTTAACTACAGCAGTCAGATCCAAACGAGAGGTAGTAGCAAACCATAGGGCCGATCTGCAGACAGCTAGTGTTAATCTATTGGTAGGGTCACGACAGATTTGGATGCGTGCGCACGATCATGCGGGTACAAGACTACAAGTGCTACTGCACCACCCTTTCGATCGGAGTTTGGTAGGATGCCAGGTGTTGCGACATGCCTGCATAAGCTGAAGACACTCGCGCGTGCATGATTCATGGGCATCAACAAACATCAAATGCTCCAAAATTTCAAAATTGCCATGGAAAATAAATCCGGTTTTGATTTTTGGTTTTTCTTCTTTGTTCTTTCTACTAAAAAATCAGTCCGCTCGAGTTCAGATGCGTACATCAGCTAGAATAAAAGCTGCTAGCCTTTGCTCGCACGCCCGCGTTCCGCGCCGAAAAGCGGATGCGTGGCATGCAGCCGTGGCTCCGGATGTTTTGCAAAAATATCCTTCGGTTTTATAGGAATCACAACCCAGTCAAACACGCCCAACCCGTGGAGTAACCACGTGCACATATTTTACAAATAGACCCTCATACTAAAATTTATTTTGACATGACGAAGAGCAAAATCGATGGCGCAGAAACCACCCCGAGATGGTTTTCCAAACACCCTCTCCCACCACCCAACCGGCCAACGGCGCGGTCCAACCGGGGTAAGGGGCGGCCGAACCCGGCACGGCGGGCGGGCTAAGCCTGCAGGAGCACGTCGTGCCGGACGTCCCGGCTGGTGGCTAGGGGGCGGTGCGACGAGACGCACCTGCCCGACCACGGAGCAACGGCTAGCGCAGGGAGCAGCTCCTGACAACGGCGAGGGGGTTGCGGCACGAAGGGCACGTGGAGCTGCGCAAGCTCGGAGGCACGAAGAGCACAGGGAGCTGTGCGAGATCCAGCGGCGCGTGGATGGGCCTAAGCTCGCCGGCCTCCGCGGCACACATGAGACGCGCTGCGATGGCGCAGCCCTGTGAAGTGCTCCACTCCCTCAACCCCGGCGCCGGGAGATGCCGATGAGGATGGACGGTTCCTCATCCGCTGTACCACGACCACCGTTGCTGGTAAGTAAGCAATGGATCCTTGCTTGCTTCCTCGGATGGATGCATTCCGTTCTTGTTCGTGACATGGCTATAAAGTACATGTGCACACATGGTGCTATCAATTTACTTATTTTCTCTATGTCCAGTGTAAATTCTAATGCTTGCTGCATTTTGAGCAGTCAAATCATGGGCAAATGCTCATGTTGTATACCAGTTTCATAGTTTTTTGCACATGAAATCTTTTAGTCAGCTTTATTATTATTGCCATAAATTTAACTACTTTTAAGGAAATACTTAGACCGGCAGGTATTACTAAACTTTGGTATAAAACAGTTTTTAAAATATTCCGTAAATTATTTGAACTATATATCCATAACAAAATGATGCACATGCATTTCTTACATTCATGTTCATTCAGAGCTAGGTAATACATGTGCTGAGCTGCTGATGGAATACATTTGTTTTCAAATACTCCTTTCATCCCAAATTACTATTCGTTTTGGCTCTTTTAGATTTATAACTTTTGCTATACATCTCATGTCCTCTTTTACTATTATACAACATGCAGCTGTGATGAAAGGATATATTTGGAGGAGCTTCGAAGAAAGGTTGTTAATATTTCAGTGACCAGGAACATATCTTTAACAATGTTTAGCACGTTCATACTCATATAATGATGTGATTTGCAGGTTTTATCAGAAGAAGACCATGTAGTTACTTACTTGGACTCCGAGGAGGAATTAGTACTTTAGAAGAAGGTTAACTTAATTGGAGACAGGCAGCCACAAATCGGCTCTAGATCAGATCATCGGATTTGAATCCGACCATGCTGCACGTGCTAGCTGGTAACACAAGATTGTTGCTTGATGTGGGCCCTTCATTGGTAATGACTCTTCATTCCTCGCTCTTTTCACTTAATTAAGGTAGTGCTCCCCTTCCCCTTCCTCAAGTATAGCTTCCTGATCTGGTTTTTTTGCCTGGAATTTCGTCTTTATCTGTGATTGTGAGCATATAAATCGTAGCTAGCTCAGCTGATAGCTTGTGTATATATGAGGATGATGACATCGTTATTAGCTTAATTGCGAATAAGCTCTTTGTTACAACTGACGGTTACTTATTAACTGTTGAGGATTTCAGCATGGTTGTGGATGAGCATAATGTAAGTTTCATAGTTAATAGTTAACAGTTTAGAAACTTTGATATAGTTAATTTTCGTGGGTGTTAGTACTACATGGAAATCTATACTTTGACCAGCAACAAAAAGGTCTGGTTGTTGGTGCTCTAATATTTGGTTATTTCTTCAATCTGAAGTAGCTTACTGAGTGGTGTTGATTATGTTTTTATGTCCTCTTTATTTATGCAGTGACTTGTGCTTCCATGGGCAAAAATTTGTTGAACCAAAAGGTTATTGTACAGGCCAATATCTTTAGAAGGTAAATTTTGTACTCCTTTGTTCCTTATTGCATTACTTTCTAAACCTTGGCCATCTGTAGTGACCTTGGAGCTTGCAGTACACCATCAATTGAATGGCCAGCTAAAGTTATCTTTAAGTGGCAAATAGATCAGTGTTTGCGGATTCTTTCAATTGAGCCCGTTTGTAATTTAGACGTTCTATAGAAGAATGGTGAAAGCATACAAACCGCAGCATCATATCTTATTCGCATCATGGTCCTATGCTTGTAAAAGTAACCATCACTATTATTATTATTCCTTTGCTCAATTGTTTTACATATTGCAGCAAATCTGTGTGCTCCTCAGGTGTTGTTTGTATATGTTCAATTGGTGAATTTTTAATTTTGCCATTCGTCAGTGAGCAAGAAAAATTAGTACACAGGAAAGAGGTTGGCCACACTGACATGATAATTTTAATGTTAATTTATCAAATAGATAGTACACTAAACAATTTTTACTCTACTAGATGAGCACTGTTAATGTATAAACTCTTGAGTTTTATGCAGTTTAAAAATAAATAGTTTTTTGTACCTCTTTATATTGATGATAAATTTACTTTCATCAATTTATTGGTATGCAGTAGAAGAAGGTGATCATACTGTGTCCATTTGGTTTTGGTCTTCTGGAAGCTCATTACATATGCCTACAGTGGTGGAGATGCTACTTGAATCGATGGGAGACGGAGGAGTTGGCGTGCTGCTGCTTGTGATTCGTGTGCTCGAGAGGAGCTGCTGCTTGCTTGCAGTGGAGAAAAGAAGCAATCCTTAGACGAGGTATGTATGTGTACATTTCTGACTAAATTGCAATTTGTATGTACTACTTACGAAGGAAGAATTCTAAATATTGATTGCATAGGGTGACCACTATAATTGTTCTATATCAGGTTCTGATTGGTGTCTTGATAAGACACACTATAAGCATGAAGTCCCTTTCATGCCATTCTTCATATCTTGATAAGTGCAGTACTGTGCAGTCTTGATGACTGAATAATTCACTTCTGTGTCAACAAATCTGATTTTCGCTTGACTCTCCCAATAGCTGGAGGTGAGATAGCTGACTTCTTCATTGTTTCGAGCAATACTGATGCCATCGGGATATTAAGTGGAAAGGCACATCTATCCGCGCCCGTGTTAGTGCTTCTTCTGGCTGTGTCGGACGAGTAGCTGAGGCTGACTTCCGTGCTGGTGATGGCTATGCTAGAAAAGAAGTGAGATCAGAGATAGACAATGAATTTAGAGATACATATTCAGATTTAATTTGATGAATAGCAAAATTATATTTGTAAAGATTAATATTTAGAGTGTTGACTGATGCCCAATCCTAGAGGCATATAGTTTGTCATCTTTCGTTTCTTTATATTTTCTATTTACTTACATTTGATTGCTCAAAGGTGCGCATCGCGCGCCGAATGTTCTAGTACGATGAAAGACAACATTTCTATTAACTGCAGCTGCATTTGTCAATGATGCCTTAGAGCTTTATTTCTTTAAAAAATGGGAGGGGGTAGGAAAGAAAACACTACCTAAAGCTTGGATTGCATCTATCCATAACCACTTGCGATTATCGTTAATCACTTCGTCCCAGGTAGGAGGCTAGGCTAGGAGCACTAACTAGAAAGTGGTGTGTTTAAATAAACGGTTAGGATTTGGTTGCATGCGATGAGCGGAGTTGTTGCATGCCACCATGTTGGCCGCTTTCTAATCCGTGGGGAATTGAAGAAGCGCCGTGAGCTGTTCAGATCTGATCGACGTGTTTGCGTTGATGAGGAGGACAGCCTGACACGCGATCGACTTAACAGCGATAGCGTGCCTCGCTAAAAATAATACGATCCGGGAGGTGTTTTTTTCTTTTTCTTTTTTTTTTGTTGCTCCAAGTCGTTTCAGCACCGGCACCCATGGGCGAGCTTAATATAGAGTATCTTTTTTTACGAAATCATAAGCCATAGGAGGGGGTTCCTATACATGTATGCATTGACAATAGAAACTTTCTAGTTTCTACGTGTGTGTCCCCTACCTGATATCAAAAAAAACTTTGTAATTGTTTATCTTGCAAAAACCAAATACTTGACATCTACTATAATCGTTTGGAATGGTCAAATTGATATGGTGTCATTGTATTTATCATGAAAAATATTTTATAACATAGCAGTTTTATATTTTTTGACACCATTTTCATAAAAAGCAGCAATTGGAGACCGTGTCAATATCCAAAATGACATAGATTTCTGAGCGGAGAAAATATACGGCAACATAAAACTAGAAAAGTTGGTTCTCCAGTACGCAGAGAATGGGAAAGCACGTTTCCTTTGTACACGGCCAAAGCCGAAACTATGAAAAATGGCGGCAATGACTTGATAAGCCGATGTTACGCGAACCTAACGACGCGCGTATGCGTGCTGGCAAATTTCGACTGGCTCATTTGTGGAAAACAAAAGGAAGGTTGCCACAGATGCATGCCCACAGCTGTTGCTTCCTATCATATCAGCTAAACGATGTGCGTCTTGCCAGGTTATGAAGACCTGATCAACACCCTACCAACGCGGCACTCGCAGCAGTCAACCACTTTTTTTTTCCTTTTCTTTTTTTGCAAACCTGATTATCCCACCAGATTAGCCTGATCCCGGCCAGCACCTGGCACGAGAAAATTCCAGCTGATTGTTCAGAGAGGGAGGTTAGGGTGTAGATTAGCGCGGAAAGCGGACGCGTGCAGTACTAGATAATTAATTAATCGATTAATTAAATATAATACAGAAAAAGAAAGTGCAAGGTGATTGATGCCACGCACAGCCTAGCTAGCTACAAAAGCCACGAAAGCTAGCGGCTTTGACGACGAGGCCAACTAGCACACCGCAACGCCTCGCTTTCCCTCCCTCTTCCTCGCGCGCTCTCGCCTCCCATGTAAGCAACGAATCGGGGAGGAAAGGAAAAGCCCGTGCGGCTCTCTCCCGAGCTCGGCAGAGGAGCTTCGGACAGCGCCCACCCGCCGTCAGTGGTTGCAGAGGAATAATTCGGGGGGCAGACCACTGAGCAGCGAGAGGCGGGTCGGAGGAGCGGCAGGCGATGGGCGGCGAGGCGAAGCCCGGGACCGGGAGGGGGATCAAGAGCTGGGCGCAGCGGCACCTCAACGCCGGCTTCGCCGCCGGCTTCCTCCTCGTGCTCCTCACCTACCTCGTCGTCTCGCAGCAGTTCGCCGTCACCGCGCCCAACGGTAAGGACTGAATTCTCCGCTCCCGGAAGCTTCTTCTTCCTGCACGGCCATCAGCCACTGTTTCATTTCATCCCTGAATTCCCTGGTTCCATGAGCCGATTCTCATCAGCTCTTGTCTCCTCCTCGTTTGATCTGCAGCTGTCGCTACGAAGGGGTCGCGGATTGCGGATAAGAAGCAGGTGATCGGAGGTGCCGGCGACGCAGGTGAGCGCTTCTTCTGCCATCTTTGATCGATCCCCATCCTTGCGTGCTCTGTTTTTCGGGGTTGGGTTTCTGAAACTCGTCGTGGAAAAGAGAAGGAACTGCTGAACTGGGCATGGTTGGAATCGAATAAGGTCAGAGTGGTCCGTGTCTCCGGATTCCGATGTCCGGTGACACTGAATTTGAGCGAAATTCCATGCCCAGGGGGCAACGTATTTTATAAAACACAAGAATTCGTGTTAGATTCTGCATTTGGGATTGGCTCCAGACTTCCTTTTTCCTGAGTGGAACGGATGGATGAAAGAGGGTGTCTTCTTTTGCCGGACGCAGAGGTCGAGAAGAAAAGGGAGCAGGAATGGCAGCCCGAAACGGCGGAGGAGGAGGAGCCCGACAAGAAGGATGCGTCGGGTGCCGTACCAACCGAGGAGTCTCCGAAAAGAGACGACGCAGACGCCAAACCGCTCGGTACGTCCAAACACAGTATTTACTTCCCAAAACAAACCGACCCTTTTCCTACTGCTACTTGTTGCTTTCTGCATCACACGGTGATTTGAGTGTTTTTTTTAAAAAAAAAATCTCGATATTATGGAGCAAGCTATTCACAATTCAAAAAAATGTAATTTTTTGAATTTTGAGAAACTTTTTAAGTAACGCTCTGTGGAATGTGAGGCCGGCACAAACTCATTTTCCTTCCGGTGTGCAACAGAGACGGACAAGGTGGTGTGCAACACGGACGGCCCCGTCTCCGAGACCTGCGACCTCGACGGCGACGTCCGCGTCAACGGCAGCGCCCTGTCCGTGACCTTCGTCCCGTCGAGCCCGTCGGAGCGCCGGGAGTGGAGGATCCGGCCGTACTCGCGGCGGACCATGACGGGCGTCGACAGGGTCACCGTGACGCGGCTGGGGTCCCCGCAGGACCCCGCGGCGGCGGCGGCGGCGGCGGCGGCGTGCGCGGTGACCCACGACGCGCCGGCCGTGCTGTTCGCGCTCGGCGGGCTCACGGGCAACTACTGGCACGACTTCAGCGACGTGCTGGTGCCGTTGTTCGCGGCGTCCCGGCGGTACGGCGGGGAGGTCCTGTTCCTGGTCAGCAACATCCAGCCGTGGTGGCTGGGCAAGTATGAGGCCGTCGTGCGCCGGCTGTCGAGGTACGACGCCGTGGACCTGGACCGGGACTCGCAGGTGCGGTGCTTCAGGCACCTCACCGTGGGGCTGCGCCTGCACAAGGAGCTCAGCATCGTGCCGGAGCTGGCGCCGGGGGGCCACCGCCTGACCATGGCCGACTTCACCGCGTTCCTGCGCGAGACGTACGCGCTCCCGCGCGCCGCGCCGCTCAGCCTGAGGCAGTTCCCGGACCGGAAGCCGCGGCTTCTGCTGATCCACCGCGCGCACTACCGCCGGTTCGAGAACGTGCCGGAGATCAGGAAGGCGGCTGAGGCGGCGGGGTTCGAGGTGACCGTGGCGAGCCCGCGCGCCGACGCGCCCCTGGAGGAGACGGCGCGGGCGGTGAACTCGCACGACGTGCTGCTGGGCGTGCACGGCGCCGGGCTGACGAACGCGGTGTTCCTGCCGCCCGGCGCGGTAGTGATCCAGGTGGTGCCGTACGGCAACCTGGAGCGCATGGCGCGGACGGACTTCGGCGAGCCCGTCGCCGACATGGGCCTGCGGTACCTGGAGTACAGCGTGGCGGCGGAGGAGAGCACGCTGCTGGGGATGCTGGGGCCGGACCACCCGGTGATCAAGGACCCCGAGGCCGTCCACCGCAGCGGCTGGGACAAGGTCGCCGAGTACTACCTTGGCAAGCAGGACGTGCGCATCGACGTGAACCGGTTCGCGCCCACGCTCGCGCAGGCGATCGACCACCTCCGGCAGCGGTAGAGGCCGCCGCCCGGGGGACGACGGTACGTTCGTGTCCGGCGACGGCGTGTCGCCGTTGGGCCAAGGAAAGCGCAGGGATCCGCAAAGACAAGGAACACATACTGTATGCACTTGCATTTGTGCATTTGCAGATAGGATAGCTTCGAATTTAAAGCGATTTGGTACAGAATTCGATCGGCGCATTCTTTCAATTTGTTGTCTAGAGCATGTAGATGTATTGTTGTTGGCTTATCGATCTGGTAGAGCAGCCGTCGAATGAAGTTGTTTGATTTGGTCTTTGTTGGTAGACTGTACTAGTATCGTGTACGCGGCCTCTGATTTTGACATCCTGATCTTGGTTCGTGAGGAGAAGATGAACCGTGTACCAAACAGCATTGTTCAGCTCCAAGTTCGGCTACAGAATGGACAGGGTGGCGACTGAAGGCGGCTTTGTATACGTGGAGCCTCTATTGGGTTCTGCGGCCGAGCGATGCATCACGGCGGCCCATGCGTAACATGTGCTGTTATTCCTTGATTTTAGGGCCATGGATTACAGAGAATATTAGGAGTCATATGTGTGACTAGCATTAAAGGTGTCACAGTCATATTTTTCAAAATGTATATCCAAATCAAAATCTGATTGCACCATTCTGTTCCTTACGATGAAATCTTCAAAACAAGATCACACTTGGATGATTTTTCGGAAATTTTTTTTTTGAATGCGGAATATTTTTTTTGAAGCTGTTGTTCCAGAAATATAAAAAAAAATATTCTGCTTTGTGTGATGGTTTGACTGTCAGTCACACGTGTGACTCTAGTATTTCGTGGATTACTTCGTAGATCTAATGGGCTTTGTAGTCTGAACTACTACTCAGATCTCAGTAATGTTGTCAGGCAAATTTTGGTACTTAAATAATTTTTAATTTAATTGAACATTTTATCTTTCTCTATTATTATTTTTATCTGAACATTTTTCTCAAAATATTCTTTTTGTCAGAACACTCATTTCTCTTTTTCAAAATATTTTTACTTTAGCCATTTAATGCTTAGAACAATTTTTGCTTTTAACAAAACAATTTTTCCATGCTTAAAACATTTTTTATTGCTTACATATTTTTTATTGGAACATATTTTTTCGTGGCCAGAACACTTTCCTCATGTAGTTGGAAATTTTTTAAAAGTTACTCCCTCCGTCATCTCTCGACAGGCATGCATAAGCCAAATTAATCAGTTTGCCCCCTGTCCAACTGCACCTCCACCTTCAACTCTACGGTGGAACTCTTATATGTAAAAATAATTTATGGTGAAATTAGAGCTATCCCCAGCCACACGGCCGTATCGACCACTCCGTATATGAAATTAGAGGCATATAGCAATTCCTATCTTACTTTTGCAGCTGTAGTTGATATTGATTGACGGGGGGTGGAAGAATGGTAGTTATCCGGTAAAGCGTTGCAATTTTTGTCTTATAATTTCTATTTTCGCAACAGCGCGAACTCTTGGATAATCTAGGCTGTTTAAGTTGTTCCTGGTAAATGGTCCTCGAATCGCTATTGGACTAAAACTAACCGGCCCAGCATGAGGCAAATCGGCCTTTTAGGGCTGGTTGAGTCCATTATTTGGGCCTAGTTAGTTGCCGATGCTTAACGGGCCTAGCCTTGGAACTTTTTTTTTCACATAGTTCCTTGGCCCCAAAAAAGTTATTCTCAGTTTCTTGGTCTGTTTTTAATTGAACTTGCTTACTTAGTCTCAGAACCAATTTTATTTGGGTTCTTGGCCCTTCCGTCCATTCCGTCTGCAGCTGCCATGAGCCAGCACATAGGGAGCGCACAAAAAGATCAAAATACCCCTCACGTTTCTCTTTCCCTGTACCCAAGCGCGTTTTCAATCCCGTGGGGATTTGGGCGCCACCTACTGCACAGGCCCACCACGGGCGACGGCGATGGCCGGCTCCGACGAGGCCTCGCCGGCGAATCCACTTGTGCTGGTGCCGGATCCACCGTATCCGCGGCAGAGCTGGGCGGTCCGGTTGTGTCAGTGAAGGCCGCTGGCCGCGCCATCCAGGGCGCCGCGGGCGTGGCGCCAAGGCTGGCGCCCCGACCGACCGCGCCCGGGATCTCCCACCCTTGCCTAAATCTCCCCTGTCCGATGCACGCACGCCACGCGGCTGTCGATTCCCAACGGTCGGACCGCGACACGCCGACGAAGCCGCGCCCCTGCCACGGCCGTGTCCGCGCCGTTGCTCGGCCTGCCCATACTGCCCGGCCACCCCAGCACATCCTCCCCTCCCTCGCGCACCTATAAAAGGCTGAGATCGGCCCCTACTCGCGCCCGAACGGCTGCTGCTCGCCATTACCGAGCTCGCCGCCGGAGCTCGCGCCGAGCCCCCTCCTCCGGCCTCCCTCCGCCCCAACCAACCCCTTAGCTAACTTGCCCTGCACCTCCTGAAGCCCACCGGCTTCACCCTACCGCCACTCCCCCGCCGGAACCCCACCACCACCGCACGCCGTCACCGCCGAGCTTCGGCTCACACCAGCGAGCCCCTTCCGGCCGCCCCTGACCCCAACCAAGCCCCTTCCCCGGTAGCTCGTGTCCCCCTCATACTCTCCCACCTCCTTCCCCTTGCAGCCGGCGAGCCCTCTCGCCAGATTCCGGCAAGAAACCACCCAGCTCCGGCCAAGAGCCACATTGCGAGCACTAAAATATTTTTAGGGTCCTTTATGCAAAACTCAAGAGCCTGTCTATAAGGCTTAGTTTCAAATCCTGAAATCAAAACAGGTAACTTAGACATCTTTTGTACATGTGCACCTTTTTCATGTATGACCTGAACCTATCTCATGTTTCATCATTTGATTTAAAATCATTGTGTACAAGAAAGGCGCACGGCTTTTCGACGCAAAGCGCCCGTATTTCGCGTCGTCAGATTATAGTTGATATAGACTTTAGTTCATGCATATAGTAATAATTATTGTATATGTAGGTGTTATGGTTTGCAGGCTGTTATTGTACTTGGTATATATTTTGAACTCTCTATTGTTGTGACGCTACTATCGAAGTAGGATATTATTTTCGGTATGGAAAGGGAACTATCTTTTTTGGTTATATTTTGTGTTTTTGGTTATAGTATTTTTTTGTTATCATTTATTTTAAAAGTTTTTTGTGTAGCAAAGCTTAAGGTTTTGAAATTTTGAGCAATTTTTGTATTCAAAAATTTTTGACGTAAAGACGTTTCGGTGTCCAAATCGCAGGTAGAATGGATCCTACGTAGACATTTATGCGGATGGATTGTAAAAGTGCTTTGAATTTGAAATTATACTATATAATAAATCCGTATATTTTCAAATTCTGAGCAACTTTTGTATTGAACACTTTTTAATTTGAAGATGTTATGGTGTCTATATTGTAGGTACGACGGACACATGCAAACATTTGTGCAAATGAATTTTAAAAGCGTTTTGAATTTTAAAAATTTGCTCTATAATGAAGTTGTAGTTTTTGAATTTTTAATCAAATTCTATATTGTACAACTTTTGATTTCAACGTGTTTTGGTGTTCAAATTGTACGTATAATGTTGCTCGTGTAGAAGTAACGAATGGAACGAGTTGTGGTTTGATTTAATTAAAATCCAAGATTTTTTCTAAAAACATTCCTGAGAGAGGACCAGGATGGCGGGTTGATTTTATGAAAACTTAAGGTTTTATTTGCAAATTGCTCTGAACCAAGAAGGTTGGACTGCAGGTTGATTTTGAGAAAAGTTGTGGGCTTTTTCGCAAAATTACCTGAGAGAGGAGATCAGAATGCAGGTTGATTTATCTAAAATCCGAGGGCTTTTTTGCAAAATAACCGGAAGATCTGGGCTGTCCGCCCAGCCGATCCGACAGCCGGGAATAGCCCGTGACATGGCCACGCTGGCTGCCCCTCTTTTGGTGCATGAATCGTTTATAGAGATATGTGCACTTTGATTGCAATTGTGGATTTATATGCAATTCAAATGATCATGTGATGTCATGTGCAAATATATATGAAAATAATAATTTTATGCTTTAAAATAAAATTATAACTTATTTTGGTAGATTAATGATGATACGCAGCCTAAAATGATTGTAGGTCTTTACTGTACGCTGCTGTTGCATTCCATTTAGTGCCACGAGTAAAAGCGTCATTTTATGTTGATATTAACATCGTTAGCCCTTCAAACTAACGGAAGGGCCAAGAATCCAAACGAATTTTGTTTTGAGACCAAGGAACCAAGTTCAATCGAAAAAGGGCTAAGGGTCAAGAAACTAAGAGCAACTTATTTACTCGTTGATGAGAGCAAAGAGCATGCATGCCTTTCAAGCTTAGGTTCGAACTGATCTTGGTTTGGTGCTATCGGACTGTTTGAATCATCACTAGGACATAGACATTGCCATGTTACCCATGCAACTGACAACAGGGACGGCATGCAGCTGACAACCGGCTGGATGGCAAGAAATTCACGGCATGGACGACGACGGTATCACACCGCAACAGGATATCCAATTGAAACACGCAGCTGCATCCTCATATATGATAATTATTCATAGACTTTATTTATTGGCTCAATGTTGCATGTTACAAGCAGGATGGATTATTGGCTTACTTGCGCTACTACTTGATGGTTGTGCATAATTATTCTCGCTAACTGAATTAGGTGCCCATGAGTAAACGAGTGGCATGCATGTGCACGGACTGGACGTGCACCTCGCTTATTGGCGCCTTCAGTCTAGGCTCACAGGCGCCATCCGGGTTCCCAACTGCGCCTTCAGGCTCCAACTGCCAACTGCACCCATCTGGAACCGTGCACATGACTGGACGTGACTGTTAGCATGTGATTCACATGCATGTGATTCCCATCACCATTAATCTCTTTAAGATGAATCTGGTTGATCTTATCTTTCGAAATTAATTACTAGCGTTAGAAAAAGGAATTTAATTACTGGCATATGCAAATATGCGATACAACAGTATGCAAAGAACTCGCGTCCCAACCCCACCCCACCTCCAACACACGACAGGCCCCGAGCAAAAAAGAAAAGAAAGAGTAGTAAAGGATGTGTGTCGAGTGTAGACGTGTCGTGTCGGCGCATATTAAACGTGTTTAACACACACGTCCAGTTCGATACAAACCGGAACAGTAGTATATATACCGGGCCTGGATAGCTAGAGCAAAACATATGCACGTAAAAAATTACCTTTTATGTACTCCATCCGTCCTAAAATATAAGGTATTGAATGGTTTAAAATTTGTACCTAAATATAAAATATTTTAGAGTATTTGAAAACTAATTATTCCCAGTCAGTCATGAAATCAGCAAAATAACACCCAAATAAGACATTAAATAGAGGTACATGCGCTATTTTATTATCTTCTTAATTTGTTATGAAAATACTATAATACCTTACAGGACGGAGAGAGTAGCTGACTGTTGCATTGCACCATAACTTGCAAATCGATCCGCCGGGGGAATAGACTAGACGAGCACAGAACAGAAAGGATGTGTCCTCTCTCTCTAAAAAAAAGGGGTGTGGAGCAAGTACGCCATCACTTTCCGGTTTACGTCTCCCGGCCGACCGCCTAGGTAGCTGCCATATAGCCAGAAGATTCCTATTCCGCCGACGGCGTCGGCCCTCGGCCGGTGCCGAACCACCGAATAGCCTGTGTGAGTGCGTACGCATGTGTCAGTCCAACGCCGCAACCGCCGCGCACGCGACGGCCTCGGATCACGCGCGCAACCACTACTGGCCGTCCGATGCCGATGCTGCGGCACCAAACATTTCCTGGCGCCCTTGACAGAGAAATTTCCTGGCAGTTCAGAGTTCAGACTCAAGCAAACACTGTACCACCACTGCTCACTGCATCCAGTGCGAGTCCAGAATCCCACATCAGTCAATGATGAGTGCACCTTCCGCTGATCGTCTTCGACCGATCGCCGCACCAAACACCACGCCCGTGATCTTAGGTTTATTTCATTCAGAGCAGGCGGTTACGCTTGCTGATCGGTTGGAGGGTGCCTGTACAAGCTGCAGTACCAGTTTCTCAGTTCACCGGCAGAGCCGTACGTACGCCGACAGTGGCTCGCTGAATGGTCGAGTGTTATGCTTGCCGAATGATGATCAGTACTTGCCGGAACCCCTGAACAAATCAGCATGTATATCCTTAAAAAATCAGCATGAAGAGCCACTGCGATTACTACTATTTTTTAAATTAAGGAGACATTATCGAGACATGGTTTCGTTGGGGGTAGACCGGTAGCTGAGCTAACTGCTAACTGAAGAGGAGGACCATAGAGAGTGCCGTACTCCCAGAATTGATCGCGATCCGGAGATGCCACCAACGAGAGGAATCTCGAGCCGGTACAGGTACTAGAAACAAGGAGGGGACTAGCTAATCAGGAAACAACTTCATACATTAATCCAGAACCTAGAAAGAGAAATTTAGTACATAATATTCGCAAAAGAAAAGAGACAGAGAAATTTATTAAGCATGGATGCATGCATGAAACTGTCATTCTTGAAGAGCATTGGCTGTTGCAGTATTTGGAGGGGTTAGTTGGTGGCAAAAATACGATTCAGAATCAAGCTGTACTACATTCATCGCAAAAAAAAGACGAAGAGGTACATGGCTGAACTGGCAAAACCCAAATACTCATGCAAGTATTATAAGCCCTAGCGAGGCCTACCATCCATCCATACGGACACAAAAGCTGACCTCAGCCAAACATGAATGGACGAACCTATGGATGAAGCCAAAGAAATAATCAAAGATGGAACAATGGCACATCCTGTAGGCTCTGAATTATAAATTACAAGAAAAAAGGTTCTGAATTAGGCAGGGGTGATGGCTCCCTTGGTGACATGCCGTGACAGCTCATGGCTTCCCCGCAACTGAAACATCTAAATCCCAATCAAATATTCCACGCGTTTGACCTCCCAGCATCTACCACCACACACCCATGATCGATCAATCAATCAAGCCTCACTCACACGACCTAATTTTTGGAATTTTTTCTGCCCTACACCATGCCGCCACCCAATCATACGCACAACTCACACGAAATTTAAAAAAACCTTGCGCCAAACCGCTCCAAAACTAGTCAAAACATGGCATATTCCAAATCCCCAATACAATAAGCCCAATCAGGAAGCTTTAACTAACCACTGATTTGTTACAGTTTTAAACTTGTAAATAGACGTCTAATTATAAATTTTTAGACGTAGCCATCACGAGGGAGATCGAGTTGGCGTTTGGCCAGGTCCTCCCCCTCAGGGTCAGGGCAGCAGCCACAGCCCATAAAGCACACCATGGCGTCGCCCAAGAACTGGTCCATTGAAGAGTTCTCGGAAGGTTCTCCTCCCATGTCAGCGTAGTTGGTGTGTCTCGGAGACACCTGCAGGCGCGGCGGGGCGCGTATTTATCACAGGGGATCGGAAGCCGGCGGCGAGCCGAGAGGGGAGGAGGAAGAGGGGGCTTGGCGCGCCGGAGACGCGGGAGAGATGGGGGGCGATCCGGGGAAGCTCATCAAGAGCGTGAAGGGCGCGGCGCAGAAGCACCTCGGCGTCGGGTTCCTGCTGGGGTTCTTCCTCGTGCTGCTCACCTACTTCACCGTCTCCGAGCAGTTCGCCATCTCCGCGCCCAACGGTGAGTGAGTTCTTTGCTCGCCGAGCTGCTGTGGCATGGGTTTCCGACAAGCACGAGAAAGTTTAGGGATTTTCTTGGTTTCTGAATTCTTGTGCGAAGTTTACTTCTTCGGTTGGTTCTTGTTGACCGTGTCCGTTCATGAACTTTGCGGTTATGACATGGTTCACTGGATCCTTTTACTCACAATCGTTCATAATTCTGAACTTCTGATTAAAGAGTAAACCAAAACATGCAAAAAAATTTCTTTTTGGAGGAAAAAAATTCAGAATTCTGAGCATCTTGCAAATACCTGGCGCATGCATGGATACATAACTCGCACGTTAATTCACCATCATCAAGCTAAATTCATCAACTTCCTAGTTTCCAAAATTCTTTCAAATTTCAACTGACGGGAATTGAGCTCGTGTTCGCAGCTATTCGGAGGTCATCGCCGGGGCACGCGCATCCCTCGCCGTCGCCGATCACCCCGTTCGTGGAGGAGAAGAGGCAGCAGGCCCCGGTCATAGGTAAATCAACTTGTGCCCCTAACCCTTTTCCTTCCTCGCACCGAGTCCTCTGAAATAATTTATGAATTTAATTCAGCAAAAAATCAATCTTTTTTCTCATCTCTATTTCTCTTGCCATGGGCAGAGGAGAAGCCACGCAAGGCAGAGCTTGCAGCAGAGGAGAAGCCGCCCAAGGCAGAGCATGCAGCAGAGGAGAAGCCCCCAGCCGTTGACGTTGAAGAGGCCCACGCAGAAACAGAGGACCAGAAGCCTGTCGCTGGTACTTGCCGAGGCATCTCTATTCTTTATCTTCTTCTCATAAAGCTGAAAGAAAAGTGACACACACAATATTGTTCGGATTGCTTTGCTTTCCGATCAGTCTGAAACTTCTTGCTGTCACTGCGACTTTTTCGAACGGAACGTGGTCGTTCAGAGACGTGTTGGATGCAGATTCTTCGTCATCGTAAAGCTTCCGAACCTAACTGAAAAGTTGTGCCACTAGCGATTCACATTCATGCATCCATGCAGATGATGGTGGGAGGAGCGGTATCGGCGGCGATGGCATCCCGACGGAGAGCGCTCCGGCGAAGAAGCCGGCGTGCGACATCCAGGGCCCGTGGGCGTCGGACGTCTGCGACGTGGACGGCGACGTGCGCATCCGCGGCTCGGCGGGCACCATCCTGATCGCGCCGTCCATCGAGAGCGGCGGCAACCCGAACCCGCAGGAGTGGCAGATCCGGCCCTACTCCCGGAAGCACCAGGCCGGGATCAAGGAGGTGACGGTGCGGGAGCTGGCCGCGGCCGCCGACGCGCCAGCGTGCGACGTCCGGTCGCCCGTGCCAGCGCTGGTGTTCGCCATGGGCGGGCTCACCGGCAACTACTGGCACGACTTCAGCGACATCATGATCCCGCTGTACCTGCAGGCGGTGCGGTTCAAGGGCGAGGTCCAGCTCGTCGTCGAGAACTTCCAGCCCTGGTACGCCGGCAAGTACCGGACCATCCTGAAGCGGCTGTCCCGGTACGAGATCGTGGACATGGACAAGGACGATCGCGTGCGGTGCTTCCCGGGCGCCGTGGTGGGGATCCGCATGCACAAGGAGTTCAGCATCGACCCGGCGCGGGAGCCGCTCGGCCACTCCATGCCGGAGTTCACCCGGTTCCTCCGCGAGACCTTCTCCCTCCCGCGCGACGCGCCGACGAGGCTCGCCGGCGCCGACGGCGAGGACAACGAGAAGGTGAGGCCCCGCATGATGATCATCTCGCGGCGGCACCCGCGAAGGCTGGTGAACGTGGACGCGGTGGTGGCCCTGGCGGAGCGTGTGGGGTTCGAGGTGGTGATCGGGGACCCGCCGTTCAACGTGGACGTGGGCGAGTTCGCCCGGGAGGTGAACGCCGCGGACGCGCTGGTGGGAGTGCACGGCGCGGGGCTGACCAACTCGGTGTTCCTCCCCACGGGCGCCGTGTTCGTCCAGGTGGTGCCCTACGGCAAGATGGAGCACATCGGGGAGGTGGACTTCGGCGTACCCGCCGTGGACATGGGGCTCCGGTACATCGCCTACTCCGCCGGCGTGGAGGAGAGCACGCTGGTGGACACGCTGGGGCGCGACCACCCCGCCGTGAGGGACCCCGAGTCCATCCACCGGAGCGGGTGGGGGAAGGTCGCCGAGTACTACCTCGGCCGGCAGGACATCCGGCTGGACCTGGCGCGGTTCGAGCCCGTGCTCCGCAAGGCCATGGAGCTGCTCAGGGAGCGGCGGTAGGCAGACAGAAGAGACCACCGGATGCCGCGCGTACAGTTTGTTTTCATTTCACACGACCTTTTTTTAGCAAGTAGGCTTCGATCAACCGGTTTCTCGATTCTTTTCCATTTTTTGGTGTCCTTTTAAAGGAAAAAAAGTTATAAATCGAAGGTTTACATGACATTTGCATCTGCATTTTGTGTGAACATATGTGAACAAGCATTCTTGGGTTGAAGGGGCACTTGTTTTGTAGAGAGCGCCTTGCCAAGGGGAAACATGAGGGGAATAAGGCAAGTGCTAGGCCGGAGGCCCACTACAGGGAGCAAAATGAGCCCATGAGCGGAGATGGGCCACGAGGTTGGGCCGGTAGCAGAGGGGTAGCTGTCAGTCGCCAGGGTTGACCAAAGCTGTCGCCAGATTAGGTTAGGTAGGTGATCTGCACAGAACGGCAGCGCGATTGCATGAGCGGGTAGGCGGCGGCAGAGACGTGCAAGCAAGCTACGGGCGTGTGCTAGCAGCCTAGCACGGGCACATGACAACGATGCTGCGAGGAGGCAGTGGAGGGCATGTTGGCTAGCTTCTCCGACGGACAGAATAATTGGCGACGGAGTCCAGACCAGGTGAAGAGAGCGCACGTTCTACCTGTAAAGTGGAATGCTCCATGCTGTACGTATGTTCTGTACATGCGGTGTTTGTTTGGGCACTGAATTCGGACTGTTGTTTAGTACCACTACATATACGAACACATATCTTTTGAATTTGTTTAGTAAGAACTGGCACACCAAAATCACGGGCGCCGGTGCTCTCACTAGGAAAGAAACCTACGTCCATCCTCTCCGTTTGTCTCGATAGAATTTAGATCCTGGAACTAATGTTTTCATTAATCCCAGATTTAAATTTTACTCCTGGTTAGTAACAAATTCCGGGGTGTTGCTTAGTGCTGCTACATGTACAAATAAATTTTATCCGAACTTGCTTAGCAACCACTGGCGACCAAAGCTCATGGGCGCTGCTACCCCTGTTGCGTGGCCACCTTAGAGAAAGTTCCCCATTTTAAGAATCTACGGATCTGGATGATACCATGGGACCAGCTCGATGTATCGTGTAATAAAAGAAAAAAATGGTAAAAGAAAACTCTATGACAGTTTTTGTATCAAATTAAGTTATTGGCAACTACAAGAAGAGGAGGTGAATAATTGTATTGTTGACATGGATGCCTACCTGTGCGCCTGTGCCTAATACTGTACCGGCTGGCTTAGCAGCCCATACATATGTTTCTGATTCTGAATGCACATATGTTTCTGACTCTGAATGCAGGAGATGAATTTATTTTTTTTTTTCTTTTTCCTTTGTCGTTTCAGTCTTCAGGGAGAAAAGAATAGGCACATGCCTTCGGACTTTCCTTCTCAATCGCGACACTGACATAGCATCTCTCTCACATGAGCCTAGAACTCATGCCACCTTCCAAATTTCTGAGCCCCAAGACCCAAGTGATCCATCATCCATGCATGCGTCGATAGATGTTTGTGTGCAGCGGAGAGATGAGGACAGAGCAGGCAAGCAGCCGCAACAGCAAAGCAGGCAAGCAGCTCGTGGCAAGCTTTGCTTCACATGGGCGGCCGCTGCACAGGCAACCGCGTAGGTGGCAGCCTTACCTGACCGCTACAGACCAGCACGCGAGACGAGACGAGGAGTCGACGACAGGCGAGCCGTGCCTTGCTGGCTGCCTTTACATTGGCGTTGCATTTGTGGCGTACAGCGCATACTGTCATACGGATGCACCATTTCAGAACGGCTTGCAGAATGTTATTACGATGCCCCTCTAATTAGTCACAGCTGATTCAGGTTTGCCAAGGGAATCCTACGTTTTGTGAGTAATGATCTACCAAACATATAAGGTTATTAATGCTAATGCCCATTCATGGCGCTAATCTTCGGCACTGTCTTGACTATTTAAGTTTCTGAACCCACCTCAGCTGACCAAATGCAGACACACAGTAAATCAGCTGACGCAAAGCGAGCTCAAATAATGGCCGCTTTCCACCCTGCCTCCGATCTCCACTGTGCACGAACCCACCCACGCACGTGGCAGTCTCACTCTCACAGCGCCACTCCTCCCCACGACCTTCCCCCTCTCACAGCCTCACTGCTCCCTCTTTTACTCCGCTGCCCAGCTGCCCCCTCCCCAAAACCCGCGGCTGATGATTAGCTGAGAGCCATGGCGTCCCTGGTGCAGCACGGCAAGAGCAGAGCCGCCGCCGCCGCAGCAGCAGCGAGGGAGAGGAAGCCGAGGCACGGAGCGAGGGCCGCGGCCAGGAGCCCCGGCAAGCCGGAGCTCGGGCGCAGGCAGCTTGCCGGCAGGCTGCTGCTCGCGGCGTGCCTCCTCGCCCCGGTGCTCTGCATCTGCGCGGCCAGGCTCCTCTCGCCGCTGTCGTCACAGGTCTCGTGTAAGTCAGAGATCACATGCCAAACCAGCCTACAATTATGCACCTCAGATAGGCTCTGCCTCTTCTTCTTGAGCTCTAGGATTGAATTTTTCTTGAAATGCTTGTACTTGTAGCTGGCGATGGAGTTTATCTGGCCGAGGGAAACCATGTTAGCTCTGATGATGCTGGAGGTGGGGCACCTCAAGAATTCTTGATGTTCTTCGTTTTCTCAAATTGTTCTCTTCAATTTTGCATCCCTTTTATCTAACAAGGCTGCATGTACATGTACCAGCAGGGGCTGGAGCTCCGAGCTCCTTGCAGCGGGGCACTGTGGACGGACATGGACCTCCAGGGCCTATTGCTCCGATTCCTGCAAGATTTGGTGCTGATCCTGTCAGAAGTTTGCCGGAATTAGGTGAGGATTGAGCTCGAGAAACCCTTCTTCTCCTTTCCCTTTTGCCTCTGTCCAGCCAGATCATTGCTTGCATGGCTATGAGTGAGTGACACTAAAATGTGCTGGACTGGACCACATTGGTTGCATCATGATCAGGGACAGTGCAATCAAAGTACTGTATGATGCATGCCTAGGTTTGGGATCTTCTGTTCTTCTCACTGGGGCCAACCTTGCAGTTGTATAATTGGTATGGCCCTCAATCATGCATTAGCTGATAGATTCTAGTGTGGTACAGTGTCGTTAAGGATTCGGCATTAGGTGCTTCTAGCAGGGGCAGGGCAGTGTTTTGGGATGTGCTTGAAACTTGCAAGGACCTTGTGTTTGTCACTGCCAGGTGCCAGCTAGTGCCTTTCCTAATGCTCGTTTAAAATGGAGGATAGTAAAACAGTATATGTTCCTTCTAAAAAAACTAAGCCTGAAATTGAAGAGATTAATTTGAAAAGAAGCCAAGTTATATGTATAACTCTTAGTATGTGGATCTTCAATGATAATTCTTTGAAATATTGTACCCTAGCTTTATTTTGTGATAATCTTGTACACATTCAATTGTTTGACTACAATACATTATAGAACACAGGACGCATACATTCTAGGGAATGATTTTTTTTAAAAAAAAAATCAGAAGTATTCTGTCATTCTGCTTCCAGTCACTGTTTCTAATTCAAATCTATCCTCTGTAGATAAAGAAGTTAAAAGCAGCAATCCCGAGAATCGAACGGATTTGGATAATAAATCAGGTATTGAGGGGGAGACTGTATCCTCAGCAAAGTCTGGTTTCCCTCCTGAAAACTCTCTCATGAATTTTCGACAATCAGGTGAGATGACGAAACACAATACTAATTGCTTTTGCCATACAATCGGGCCATATAGCAACACACTGCAATTTCAACATCTATAAAGTTACATGTTATCTTGTAAAGCACATACTAAGCAAAGGATTTCTAACTTTGATTTCTTTCTTTCCACCAGCCGCATATATTGAAGTCCCAAAGCCTAAGAGTAAGGTATATTGTGATGACAAGAGTAAAGATGAGGGCTTCCCTTATGCAAGGCCAACCATCTGCCAAATGTCTGGTGATGTGCGAGTTTCTCCAGGAAGTTCATCAATTGCTCTTACTATGCCAATGCAACAAAGCGTTGAAGGCCTACGTGTTATGCCATATGCTCGCCGTGACGATTCCTTGCTACCTCTTGTAACAGAAGTGGGCATCAGAGCAGCTGCAAGTGAAAATGATGCTCCCAAATGCAGCATTAGCCACGATGTCCCTGCAGTTATCTTCTCCATTGGTGGCTATACTGGAAACTTCTTCCATGACATGTCAGATGTGTTGATCCCACTATATCTTACTTCCTTTCGGTTCAAAGGGCGGGTAAAATTCTTCATTACCAATTACAAGCAGTGGTGGATTCAGAAGTACAAACCGATGCTACGGAGGTTATCGCATTACGACATAATTGATTTTGACTCAAACAAGGATGTCCACTGCTTTCAGGAAGTAATTCTTGGTCTTGTGAGAGATAGGGATCTCATCCTTCGACCGCATCCAACGAGAAACCCAAAGGGGTACTCAATGCTTGACTTCACAAGATTCTTGCGCCACTCTTATGGCCTCAAAAGATCCAGATCATTAGTCCTTGGTGAAGAGCCTGGCAAGAAACCAAGGATGCTGATCATATCAAGGCGAGGCACAAGGAAGCTCCTGAACCTTCGTCAAGTGGCAGCCATATCAAGGGCGCTAGGCTTTGACGTGACCATCTCTGAAGCCAGGGGAAACTTGAAGAGGTTTGCAACAATGGTGAACTCGTGTGACGTGCTCCTAGCTGTCCATGGCGCCGGCCTCACCAACCAGATCTTCCTCCCAGCACAGGCGGTGGTGATTCAGATAGTTCCATGGGGGAAGATGGATTGGATGGCCACCAACTTCTATGGGGAGCCAGCTCGCGGCATGAACCTGAGGTACTTGGAGTACCACATCTCTGAACAAGAGAGCAGCCTTGCTCAGAGGTACACCAGAGACCACATGGTGTTTAAGGACCCCATGGCAATCCATGGTCAAGGATGGAATGCATTGGCAGACATTTTCATGACACAGGATGTGAAGCTCAATCTCAGGAGATTCAGACCTACACTTTTACAGGCCCTGGATCTTCTTCAGTTGTAGTGTGACAGAAAGGTGACAGTTCTGTATTCTTTCTTGTACCATATGTAGTCATTCTTTGTCAGTTAATTCTTTTTTGTCCTAACACAAAGTTCATATAATTGTAACTTATGTTGTGCTAATGAATGATGGTACAGCACGGCAAATCAGTAAAACAGTCAGGTTGGTACAATAGGAAATGTGGGAGTAAAACATAGTTGAAGTTGTACCTTATGTTAGTTATTGATTGGTTACTGAACTCATGAGATTGTTCAGCGAAGCAAGAGGCGGGTAGGTACCATAAAAGTTTGATCGTACTTGTTAGTAGAGTCCTATACACATCTCACCGTGCATATATTTATTGGCCTCCTGGTTGGTTATTCAGTATTTAAAGGCATGCACTGATGCACATAATGTCATGCCAAATAAGCCATATAAACTAGTTCAGATTATTTTTCTAATCAAATAAATCACAAAAGGATGAATGCTATACCTTATAAATCACTGGACAAAAAAAATGATGTTTTTCCTTTTGGCGATCACAATTCACAAATGATGTTTTTCTTCACGGTGAAAAAAGACCCAGTTAGGTAAAAGTGGTCACTTTACGCTTTGTTTTAATAAGAGCTGGAGTGCTGATTACGATCAGTCTTTTTTCTAGTACTGATGCGCCATCTACGCAGAACATGAAACAGAGTTTTCCCGGGACAGGACCATCTCTGCAAAGCGAAAAAGAGCAAATAGACACTAGTACTCTGCTTGTAACTGAAGACGCTCGGCTTCTGTTGTCATCAGGCGACAACTCATCTGAGCAGCAGGGAACCCCTCCATCTGCACTTGGGTTAAAATGCTTCAGTTTCAGCATCCCTTGCTCTCGGAACTTGAATCTGGGCACCATCACGCATCACATAGCATCCATCAGTAGATCACTTGATGTCTAAACGGGAATCTAGGTACCATCTGACAGTAGCATATTACTCGCTCTCACTCCGTTATGAAATGTAAGACATTTTATTTTGTCCTAAGTCAAAGTAGTCTAACTTTGATCAAATTTATAGAGAAAAAGATTAACATCTAACACATCAAATAAGTAAATTATGAAAATATATTTCATAATATATCTACTTATTCTCATTTAACTTTCAAAATATTATTACTATTTTCTATAAAATTGGTCAAATTTAAACTATTTTGACTTAAGACAAACCAAAATACTTTATATTTCTGGACGGAGGGAGTATTAATAACAACACTTTGTCCACAACGGATCGTTCCGTTCTGTCCCCGTGAGAATGTGTGCTTGGACTGATCTGACTCTGAGATGGGCACACGTTCCTGTTTCCTGCCCTTGTGGATCATGAACTCGTCATCCCTTCCACGGTCTGAATTGAAGGAAATGAGTGGAACATAACTGCAAATTGCAATTGCCATAGTATAGCGCCCCAATTTTGCGCTTGGATTGGAGCAGCCACAGAAAGATTACCATGAACAGCCAGCGGCTTGGTCATGACGATGACGAACGGTGCGGCGAGCATCCAGCTTCCGTGCCTGCCCCACAGAGGGAGCACCAGTGCCATGGACTTGCCCTATTGTGCTGCAACGACAAATAGTGCTAGCCTTAGATCCTGCCGGTAACGTGCAGTAGCTTCGAGGATGGCGCTGGATGCCGTCCGCGACCGGCGTGGAGACTCGGCGCCACGGGGACGAGGATGTCGGCTGGGCGTGGCAGTGGCGGAGGAGAGAACCAAGGAGGAAGGGACGCGGCAGGAGATCCGGCGGGCGATGGGGACAAGCGGAGATCCGGAGGAGGAGCGCAAGCGCGTTACCTACGTCCAATCGAGGCCGCCGTCGCCGTCGCCGGACGGGAAAGGCAGCCATTGGGAGCAACGACAAACGAGGGGCTATTTTGCAAATTCATTTTATACATACCCCCTAGATAGGATCGCGATTAGTAATCGCGATCCGATTCAGGGGGGTATTTGAAAATAAAAGGGGGTTTTATAAAATAATTGGATCGCAATTATCCAAGTTAGGGGTTTCTCTGCAAACTATTACATCGCTATCCCTATCGATATGGCCGGCTCCGACCTCCTCGAACCCGCCTCGTCCTCCGGCCGCCGGCAGGAGTATCGCTTCTCCGTGCATGAAATCCTTTCACAGAACTCAAACTAGGCGAACGGACTAACGGAGCACGGAGGAGACGACCTGTTGCCACTTCTGATCCACCGCTGTCGGCGTCTCCATTTTCGTACTCCGGCAAATCCTCTGGCCCCAATCCTCCGCCACCGCGGGTCTTGTCTCTCCTGTTCCGGCAAATGACAAGAACACATTTTTGCAATTAAAGCAGCTATGGAAGGATTACCAACGGCCGGCGGCCTGGCTATGACGATGACGGACGGTGCGGCGAAGCTTGCTGTCCCCCGCATCAGCCACCAGCGCCCTCTCGCTCGCTTCTGCAAAAGAGGGAGCTCCACCGCCATGGAATTGCCTTCTTGTGCGGCAACGGAAACTGCTCGCCGCAGTTCTGTCCGTGCATCTGCAGCAGCTCCGGGGACGACGATGGATGCCGTCCGGCATAGAGACTCGGCGCTGCGACGACGAGGATGGCGTCTCGGCGTGGCTGTGGCGGACGATAGAACCAAGGACTCAAGGAGAAACATACACTGCAGGGGCACCCGGGCGGCGAGGAGAACGAGCGGAGATCCGGCGAGGAGCGTGGTGGCTCGTCAAGCACGACGCGCTCCTGCGCGGGCTGTCGCTGCGGCGCCACGCGCCGCTCGACCTCGCTAAAGCCGCCGCCGCCAGCGGCCGGGGAGGTGCGCTGCTTCCGCTACGCCGTGGTCGGCCTGCGCGCGCACCGGGAGCTCATGATCGAGCGGGAGCGCAGCCTGGACGGCCTCGGGATGCCGGACTTCACACTGTTCCTCCGGCGCGCTCTCGCCGCCCCGGAACGCGCCCGCGCGCCCCGGCGGTGGCACGGGAAGGAAGCCCGTCGGAGGAAGTCGGCTTCGAGGCCGTCGTGAACGAGCTGGACGTGGCCAACGACATTGCGCAGGTGGGGCGGCTGATCGACTTGTTCGACGCGCTGGTGGGCGTGCACGGCGCGGCCTTGACCAACATGATGTTCCTACCGCCGGACGCGATGGGGCTCAGGAACATCCAGTACGAGATCTCTGTCCATAAGAGCACTCCTAAGCACAAGTACCCAAGAGATCACGAGATCTTCACCAACCCGACGGCGCTCCACAAGAAGGGCTTCAAGTTCATGAGGCACATGCTCTTGAACGGACAAGACATCACCATCGACCTCAACTGCTTCAGGTGGTGTTGCTCTGGGCGCTCGAGACCTCACGCATCAGAGTAGGTGTTGCTGATTGTAGTTTAGGTGGTTATAGATTTCTTACGGTGGAACATGTGCATTCAAGTTTAAACATCAGCATTTGTGGTTAATTATTTTTTGGTAATGACTTTGTTAGGTTTGTCATGTTGCACGGCAGTCTAAATTTACTGTCTACCCCCGCGCATTCGCACATGCAAGCAATTTTAAAATTTTAAAAAATTATAATTCTTAAATTATTCATCAAATTCAAATTCCGATTGCATAATTATATCTCTTTCGAAGAGACCTTCAAAACAAGACCTACTACTTGTATATGTTTTGACAATATTTTTTAAAAACACACAAATTGCTTTATGTATGCTGAAAAAATACCAAAATAAATTAGTTAAAATGCTCAACTGATTTACTAAAGTTGCCTATTATTAATCATGCAATATACATTCACCTGCAACAAAGTTGTTTACCCTCATCCATTAATAACACCAAACAATCTAACTTCACAACATGAACACCAATATCCACTTAACTGAACTTGTGCATGTGAAGCAACATTCTGTAAAGCCATAAACAAATTTTGCAAACATCATAAGCAAATTAGAATACACTAAAAGGTATTTTATCTCAAAAAATATATCATTTAAATATAGTGGTGTGAGATCTTATTTTGAAGCTTTTATTGAAACAAACACAACTATGTAATCAGATTTTGATTTCGATGTTCAATTTTGAAACTACCATCTTTTTATTTTGAAATTATGTGCATGCATACGCTTACATCATTCGTCTTTTTTCTTTCTCTCCTTGTCCCTTACCTGCATGCACACACCCACTGCATGCACATATCTTAGTAAAATAGGGGGGCCATGCGATCAGTCTAATTTACAACCGATTGTAAATCAGTCGTGTCCTTATTAAAAAAATTAATAGTAAACAACATTACACGTTAACATCGTGATGTATGTATGACTTCATCGGTCTCAAGATCTACCGGCCCGGCCCGGCCCGGCCCGGTATCTTGATCAAATAATAGGATGCACGTATATATTGAGGTGAACATGCGTGCATATACCGTGTTTCGAAGAAGTTACATATATTAAGGTGATCAAATAATAGGGCCATATACTGTACACAAGGGCCATATACTGTACACACTGAGTGACATTCATCAAAGTCATCTTCAACTTGTTGTTGTCATGTGCGAGCCATCATCTTAGTTTCAATGTTCAGGGTTAGGTTTAAGTATTGAATGGTTGCTATCCTAGAGGGATTCCCTTGGACAACAAGCCAGCTTGGGAATAAAGTGGTGGTGGACAAGACTATCAAGCGATAGGTAGTCAGGTGCCATCGACGACTGCGATGGATGTGACGGTCCATGGTAAGCTCATCAGGTAGTGAGGATATCAAATCAATAATAGCTAAGAAATAGGTGATTTTGGAAAGTGATGATGAGAGAGGTAGTCATTAATTCGGTGAGAAAGTATATCAATCATCATATGCATATTCATTAGTCTTCTCCTGCTCCTACTTCTAAGCTTTTTTCCTCCTCCCGACAATTTTCACAACGCTATTGATTTGAGGCGAGCTCATCTTGATCCATGTGACTTCACTGCCCATGTCCTACTTCATGTCTTTAGCAGCAAATGCCGTTGTATCCACCACTGCAGCCCGCCGCCACGCTAACCCCGTAAACTGTGATGACCCCAACCCCGGTTATCCTCCATTGCTCGAGCCAATATCATCCCGCGGTATTGCCTTGTTACCTCTCGTGCTGGCCACCATTGTCTGGTACCAATCTGCTATCCATTTGCGTACGTGTATTTATAGAGATGAATTTGAAAAAAAAATTAATATAATATATTGGAGCGGGTGGTGGGGAAGCAGTTGCACGTAAAGCTTTTTCTAAACTCATGACAATTGACATCTTACACGCCGGCTTATCAAACCCAGACCCTGTGCCCGTGGGTACAAAACAACCCACACCCGTTTGGGGTTTTATCCATGGTATAATTTGTGCATTGCTACCAAGTAGTATGTAGCCATGACGATTCAGGCTCCTGTTACCATTCTTACGGTCATCTTTTTGTGTCCTGTGTGACCATACAGATATCCATCTACAATGTATCGACACATATCCTTGTGTACAAACTACACATGCGTGCGCGGCACACACAACAGCTACCTACTGCGCGAGGTTCTCGAGCGCCTGGAGCAGCACCGCCCTGAAGCGGTCGATGTCGACGATGATGTCCTGGCCGTTCAGGAACGTGTGCCTCATGAACGTGAAGCCCTTCCTGTGCAGCGCCGTCGGGTTGGTGAAGACCTCGTGGTCCCTCGGGTACTTGTCCTTGAGCGTGCTCTCGTGGACGGCGACCTCGTACTGGGTGTACCGGAGCCCCATCGCCTCCGCCGGCTCGCCGAAGTCCAGCCGCGCGATCCACCGCAGCCCGCCCCACGGCACGATCTGCACCATCGCCGCGCCCGGCGGCAGGAACACCATGTTGGTGAGGTCCGCGCCGTGCACGCCCACCAGCGCGTCGAACGAGTTGACCAGCCGCCCCGCCCGGGCGATGTCGTCGCCGCTGCCCGCGCTCAGCTCGTGGACGACGGCCTCGAAGCCGACCTCCTCCGCCGCGCGGACCACGGCGTCGGTGTTCAGGAGCAGCCGGGTGCCGCGGCGGGAGACGATGAGCAGGCGGGGCTTCCGGCCGGGGACCAAGCCGCCGGGGCGCGTGGGCGCGTGGCGTGGCAACGAGAGCGCTCGCCGGAGGAACATTGTGAAGTCCGGCATCCCGACCCCGTCCAAGCCGCGCTCCCGCTCGATCATGAGCTCCCGGTGCGCGCGCAGGCCGACCACGGCGCGGCGGAAGCAGTGCACCTCCCCGGCGGCGGCGGCCTTGGCGAGGTCGAGCGGCGCGTGCCGCGACAGCCCGCGCAGGAGCGCGCCGTACTTGGCGAGCCACCGCGGGGCCGCGTCGGCCACGACGAGGCGCACGTCGCCGCGGTAGCGCTGCGCGGTGCTGTACAGTGGGACGATGACGTCGGTGAAGTCGTGGAAGAGGTTGCCCGCGTACCCGCCGATGGAGAACACGACCGCCGGCTCGGCGTGCGTCGCCGTGCACCGAGGCGCGGCCCCCGCGCCGGCGCCGGCCGTCGCCCGCACGGCGATCTCGGTGACGCGGCCCATGCTCGTGGCGTCGCCCTTCCGCGGGTACGGCCGGACCTTGTACGTCTGCACACCCGCGCCGCGCGCCGCGTCGTCGACGACGACGACGAAAGCCGACGCGTTGGCATCCAAGCGGACGTCGCCGGCGAGGTCGCAGACGTCGGCGCGGAAGCCGGAGGTGTCGCACAGCGGCCGCCGCTGCCGGTCCGCGGCATCCGCACGCGTCGTGGTGTCCCCTGGAGAAGAGTACAAATCCCCCACATGATAAATGCCGTTAATGTGCATCGGGATTGGAAGAACATTATAAATTTTTTCTCGGAATTTCCGGTGCGTGTCTCGATGGTTAACAATAACACACCTGGAAGTCCGTGCGGAGGAGGCTTCGTTTGCACGGCGGCCGCGGTCCGCAAGGATTTGTCTCGGTCCGCGTCCTCGGCGGCTGTAATGGCCTTGCAGGTCAAAATTTTGCGTCCGTCCGTGCACTTTTGGACTAGCGTCCACGCACTTCGCGCGAGGAGGAAGACGTACCCGGTGGTTCCGCTCCCTCGTCGGAGTTGGGAGTAGCGGCGGCGGCGGCGTTGCTCTCACGTTCTGCGTCCTCCGGCGCCGCGTCTCTCTCGACGTCGTCGCTCCTCTCCGCTCCGATCACCGTGCCGCCGGCCCCTGAAGAAAAGGCTGGCGAAGAGGGAGCCTCACAACCAAGGCGATCGCGCGAAGAAGACAAGAATTTGAGCGAAGAAGGCTACGATTAGCTAGCCTAACGTACGTTCCGTGGCTGCCATGCCGCTGCTCTGCTCGGCGCTCCGCTGCAGTTCGCCGTGGCTCCCCACCCGCTGCCGCGGCCGGACGTCGCCTCGACCTGAAAGCACAAGTTCACCCGACGACGAGTCTGAGCTCAACGACACCGCCTCTTCACTAGTTCACGGTGCTAATCCACGGCGATTCAGAGACGATGCACGAAGATGGCAGCACTTACGGGCGCCGAGGACGACGGTGGCGTCGGGGCGGGCGGAGAGGAGGAAGACGAGGAAGAAGAGGAAGCAGCCGACGGCGACGAACAGCACCCTGCTCCCCACCTGCTTGCCGCCGCCGCCGCCGCCTTTGGTGCCCGCCGCCGCCCCGCGGCTCAGCGCAGCCATCTAGCTAGCTAGCTGCTAGCTTCTTGTCATAAGCTAGCGAGCGTTGTCCAGAGCTAAAAAGCTACTACAAAAATGGCATCGCCATCAGAGAGCTACAGCGTTTCTGCCCTCCTTGCCTGTCCCGGAAACAAACGGAGGTTGGGAGGAGGAGAGCAGATCTGGCCCGTCCATCCATCCCGGCTTATTATACGCTCCCCCCCCCCCCCCCCCCCCCCCCCCACCCCCCCACCCCTCTGGTGCTCCGCGCCACTAGCATGTGCCTCGTTCCCATGCGCGCATCATGAGCAGTGCGGGGTGGAGAAAGCGGGCAGGCCAAGTTTCCTCATTTCACCCGTGCCCTTTTGCCGTCGCCAGCCTAACACTGCCAACCTAGCCGAAGCTTTCCAGTGCTTCCTTGCATTATATACTGGTCAAACAAGTAGCTAGCCAGATAGGCATGCATGACCGAGCAGGAGGGGCCGCACTAGAGTCCCCCCAAAAGGGACGGCCACGACGTGTCGTCAAAATAGACGTCGGAATTAGGCTGCTCCAAGTCCAACACGTACGTCCAGGTTGGGGAGTACAGCCAGCCGTAGGACCGCGTCTCGCATCACGGCAGTCCACACCAACCGTAGAGCGTCTCCATACAAGAGACGACTCGGTGCTCGCCTGCTCGGTCGGTGTCAGGTGGCCATGGCTACGCATGCGGCAAGCCATGGACCGGGGCCGCAGCCTCCTGTCGCACTGGTGGCATCCACCACCCTTGCGACGGAGCGCCGATAGGGCGGCTATCGGTGGGGTATCGTTGGGCTATCGCCTGTTACAAACCGCAGCCGGCGACGAGGGCGAGATGGTCACACCGCGCCATGTGCACGTAGCCGTGGGGCCGTGGCACACGGGTGCACGCGAGCAGTCGATAAAAGGCAAAAAAAAAAAAACTTCCTACTTTTTCGACAAAAACAACTATTTCCTCAAGCTGTGTGTGCTTTACACATGCAAGCAATTTTAGAAGATGAATGATTAGAAAGGTCCTGGACATGGAAAAGTAGATAACGTTTCTAGAGCTGCACTCGGTAGGATTCGAAAAAAAAAATCATGAATATTGCCTCCCCCAATATCAGGGTAGTACAGGCAGAATATTTTGGATGCTATTTTTTTTTAAAAAAAATAAAGAGAATAATCACGGTATTAAAAAACAATATGCGCACAAGTCATGGTTTCAATGCGAAAAGGAGGTCATGAGTGGAGTTTATAGAGCTCTAAAGTACTATGCAAAACTGCAATATATATTTCTCTAACATGCAAAAGGAAACTTTGTATCTAAACATGGCCTAAGTATTTTGTTAGCAACTCGCAAAAATATCAGGTTGTGTAATTTTGTTCTTCAGCTCCTTTATATAGCATTTTTTTTCCGAAAAGATCTCCTTTATATGGCATCCACTCGCACTACTGGTGGAAGGAGGCGAAGTGGGAGCCCTTCAGGCCTTTATAGCTGCAAATTGGGCCTCTTTGAAGCCTTACATTACCGCATACCAAACAGAGTTAAGAGTGGAGAACATAAAATCTGTAGTCTGCGAATGCAGTAGATTAAAATTCCAAGATAATATAACAGCTAAGCTACGTAATTTTGTCAACTTCACTCAGATCGAAATTGATAAAAGAGAGAAAAAGGAAATAGAAAAAAAAGGCGAAAAGTGCAAGGTGAAGCTAGAATATAGCGCGAACATTAGAATGCCTTGGCCCGGTAGGGCCCAGGAGCATCTGGATTGGGCCGTTTCTTTTATGATTTCAGCATACGGCCAATGACTACATATTGGCTCTTGCAGACGGAACGGTATTTATCTGCATATATTTGTATGATGCAAAGCTCTCATAACTGCAGACTAAGTTTGTTATAAAAAAAACTGCATACGACTCTAAGTTTCAGTGTTTTACGGCCCACTTCCAATCGATTTTCCGTTTCGAGCCAGCAGTGACTGGTGAGTGACTTAGGAGAGATGGTCATGGTCATTGGTCAGTGGTGAATCCCTGAAGACATGAATGTGGATACATAGTGTGTGTGTGTGTGTGTGTCTAGGTGAGGTCAACGCCGGCTTTTTTTTGCAATCATACGGCAGTTAGCAATAATGCAGGCATTACTGTGCCATGCACGCACGTTAATTGCCACGCAAACAGCTAAACAAAATAAGCACGGTGGAACGTGCCACACCACTGCTAGCAAACGATCGACGAGTTGCCCCGCCGGCCGCCAGGAAAGTTCCAAGTTCCGGTACACCATATTTGGATCATCTGCCGCCGTGATCGGTCGAGTTGCTAGTTATTAATCGTTCAGAGAAGCTGTTAAGCCCCAGCTGATGAAGCCATGGCACCAAACGATCGATGACAGGGACGTACGCTCGAGCTGGTTCATGTACCCATGCCGCTGCACCTTCAATTCGGACCGGCATGTGTGCGCGCGGCATGGCTGCACACACGCTATAACTAGGCACGTCTCTGGATACAGTAGCTAGGCAGCCTTTATTTCGTATGCGCTGGAAGAAGAATAAAGAGGCTGAAGTGAGCCAACTCGTCCTTGCACAAAGAGAAGAAAATAGCCGAATCAGTTGTCCTTGATAGCCTTGATAGCACGTAGTAAGAAACGAATAAAAAGATGGTAGTACTGTACTGCTCTGCACAACTAGAGATACACTTTCAGCGCTATTTGTTTGGGATGTACCCCGTCCGTTCATTCATATATTGTCAACTGGTATTGAAATAGTACTTAAAAGCACTTTCAGTGCAAATCTATTGATACAAGTTTTATTCACTAAACACGCATATAATTTAACTAATTATTGATCAAAACTTTTTTTAAAGAAAAATCAAGATACGCCTTACATTTTTCTTGGGGCAAGTCGAAATACATCTTGTGTCGATGAACGGATGGAGTATGAACTTCACGTGAATCAGATTAGTTTTAGGGGAAACTTCCACGGACAATAATATATAGTCATGCTACGTACATGTCTAACCGCAAAAAACTTCTAAAAATGAGGGGCTTGAGGGCTTCTGTTTTGAGGCCAAAAGAATGAGCAACAATTTGATGTCGCATGTGAAGATTTAGGTACCACATAGAGCCTTCGTAGCTTCTGTTCAGAGAGAGAGAGAGAGAGAGAGAGAGAGTGCACAATACAAATACCGGAGGTTAGTGGTGCATCACTATCTGATCTTCCCTCAACTGTACAGGGAAAGAATATAGCTGTCCACGGGCGAGGACCGCATTCATGCATGATTCATGGCAAAGGCGATGCGTGTGTCCAGGCATCCTGAGGCACGGAATATGTCCCCTTGTTGCATTGGTCCAATAAAACGCGGAAATTAATCCGCTAGTTTTGTATTTTTTTTTCTTCCAAAAAAAAGTAGCAATGGCATAGAGCTTAGGCACTTAGCAGCAGGCACTGTAGCACTGCAACGATACAGAATTACCATCGGCTGATAAAACTTCTAATTTCATCGATGGGTCCTAATTAAGTCGCTGAGGCACTCGTTTGCCGAACAATAAGCTGCTGCCGGTTTTGTGCTGTGGTGTACATTGTAATGCGAGCTCTCTGCCCCTTCTCTCCGGCCTGTGTCTCGGACTCCCGGTCAACTATCATGTCGGGGGAGCAATGCAATCGGACGTTGTCAGTCCGGAATTTGCATGTCCGGGGCGCCACTTGGAATTTTATGTTAAGCTAGGTTATCATTTCGACGCTTTGTAATCTTGGACGTGTTTGGAAGCTCATTGGGATTCCTTTTAGTAGCCGCCTCGTGTTAAGTTCGCTTTCGTTGTGCATCTTTAATTTCTCCCAAGTAGATAGTGTGTTAAATTCGGATGCTGCCTTTCTTTCAGTGAAGCTATCAACCACGCACCGTGTGCTCGTCGTGGTACAAGAGTACGAGACCACGCCACGACATATAATACAGCGGGCATTAGTTTTTTTTTTCTTTGACAAGAAATATAGTACGACGGCGTTAATAGCTCGGATCAGTTACCATTTGCCAACCAATCGTAAGAGTAATAATGGTCTTTTCTGGAAAAAAAATGAATTGAAGAAGCATCGTCTTCTCGTTCCGTTGTCAGATTAAATTCGACGGCGCCAGGAGCTTTATGAATATGTTTACCCCATTTGACACCATCGTTACGTTCACTCACTGAGGGTTGGTGTGAAGGATGCCACTTGACATGCAAGTACAATGCCTGAGACAGATGGTGCAGTTACTAACAATACTGGGCTGTCAGAGCGATTTGCGTGTAATTGGCTCGCTACTTCAGTTGATCCCGTGGTGGCGATCAACCGTCCCATGCGGTGCACATTGAATTCTGCATCTATATTTGTCTGTCTCCGGCACGTTTGACTTGCCCATGAAACGAGGAGAATGGGGGCGAGATCTAGGTGAGGAAAGACTTGGTCCTGTGTGCTAAAGTCTTAACGAAACTAGAGCCCAAAGGGAAAAAAAAAAGGTAGGCATAGTAAACTCAACCATTTTGCATCCCTTTCTATACTCCAATTTTGGTTCCCTTGACCTAGATCAATAACGGGAATTCGTTTTCCTCTAGCTAATTCTCTTCTTCCTGCATACCTTTCCTTATTACCTCTCAGAATAAACCATTGGAGTCAATCAACCCTATCATGCACCCTCAATGCTTCAACCCTCTCTCCCAACCCCAATCCAATGCAGAAGGATACATATAAACCGCCTCCGCCACTAAGCCAATCTTCACTCATACCGCCTCCACCACTAAACCAGTCTTCCCTCTATGACCAAAAACTAAGAGGGAGTCTTGCTGCAAGCTACAACCTACCAACCCCCCCCCCCCCCCCCCCCCCCCGACCCCCCCAAAAAAAAATACGCAGCACGCACGCACGCATAGGCGCACACATCGTAACTCCCAGCCAGTGCGAATGGAAAGAAAAATAATTAGGCACGAATAGGATGAGAAATGCCCAATTGTAAAATCATAAATAAGCAATCCCGATTCCTGAATGGTAGAGTGAAATCTCATCTCAACAACCTTAGCTTTTATTTTTTTTCCATCATGGGCATTTGCCCGAATTTCATCATCACTTCAGAAGCAGCGATTACAGAGTTTTAACAGTCACACGTCATTGGGTACGTGCTTTTATAACCGTACTTTTTAAAGCCATTGGATGAACATATACTAAAAGATGGTTATGTGCAGAACTCGTACAGACTACAGATACATGGATAGAGCTATCCCTTTATCTAAAAGAACTTGTGATGATTAGCAGTACCAAAATAAAAAAAAAGGTCAAGAAAGAAATCAACGCAAACATGCCATCACCACGGGCGCACGCAAAGTGCAAGAGAATCACATGGAAAATTCCAAGACCCGAAGGGAAAGAAAAAAAACAAACAAATGCCCCTGCACGAACGCTCGAGTAGTACCCGGCCCGGCACGACGTGTTGGCTGAGCTGGGGAGACGAAGAACATGGCCGGGTCATGCTCCCGAATCAATGATGCACGATCAACCTCGCATCGCACGCGCCCACTCCGAGTCCCAGGCAGGCAGAGGCAGGCGGGCGTCGCGGCCCGCGCCGGGTCCATGCCCGCCGGTCCAATCACCGCGCGATCCGCGGCAGAACGAAACGTCCGGTTCGGGTGGCGGCACCCCGAGCCGGACGCTCCGTCACCAACCGGCGGCGCCGCCTCGTGAACGCACAGGCGCGGCGCAGGGCACGACGAGAGGATATATAGGCAGAGCCGCCCTGCGCAGCCTCGCCTTCCGTTTTTATTCTCAGCTTGCCGCTCGCCTCGCTCAGGCCCGCGATCGAGCGACGCCATTGGCCAGCCAGCCAGCGAGTGGGCTGCGGGCCTAGCCTACGAGGACCTGCACGAGAAGAAAAGGGAGAGAAAACCAGAGCGAGTTCTCGGATCGGGCGACGCCATTGGCTGGGGCTAGTCGCTCCGGGCTTTTGCATCATCACGTTAGCTACCGGAGGAAGACGCATAAGCACCGAGCTTCTTGAGAGAGGAGAAACCAGCTAGACGGCAGCGGGCCGGGCATGAAGGGCGGCGGCGGCGACAAGGCCGGGAGGGGCGGCAGGCTGCTGCCGCAGCAGCAGCCGCTGCGCCTCGAATCGCAGCGGTTCAGGCTGCTGTCCCTCGTCGGCGGCTGCTTCGTCTTCTGCCTCGTCTTCCTCCTCTCCTCCCGCCCCGACGCCACCGCCTTCGACACCGGTCAGTGTTTCATTTCTCTTCGACCGCGCACTTCACCTTCCCCTGGCTCGCGGCTTGCTGTTCGCGCTCGCTCCGTCGTCGACGGCGTGCAGAGTGCTGACACGTTCGCGCTGGTTGCTTGCAGTGAGCCCCAGGGCGTCGCTGGAGGGCGCGCGCCGGCCGGCCGCCGTCAAGACGCTGCGAACCTCCTCCTCCGGCTTCGGTAGGTTTTCTCCATCAACTTGGAGCTGAATCGCCGATTACCACGGTTAAATGAACACATAAACTTTTTTTAAAAAAGGAGAAAAACTATTAGTTGCACGCTGAAGTGATGAAGCAGTGATCTTCTCCTTTGCTTGGACCCCTCGCGTCAACGTGCGTGCTTTTTTCATCAGGTGGGGATTTCCATGTGGACATCCTGCCGCAGCAGCAGGGGCAGAGCCTGCAGCAGAGCGTCGAGCAGAGCGCCGGCGACAAGACGGCCACAGAATGTACGTCGCCAACGGTGCCAAGCGTAAATCATGCTCTTCGTCTGCGTCGTGGTTCAATTCGTGAAAATTCAGCATTTTTTTTGGTCCCGATCAGGGGTCAGAGACACGGTGATCGTGGAGGAGAGGAGCGACGCCGAGGCCAGCGAAGCTGCGGCAGAACCGGAGGAGGCCGGGCGCGACGGCGACGGCAATGCCGCTGCCGCCGCGTCCAACCCCGACGACCAGCCAGCACCAGGTACGTGCGCACGCGAGAACGAGCCAGGCCGCTCCACGAGCGCGAAGACGAGAACTTGACTAGCTAAAGCTAACCTCTGCAACCCGGCAGGTGCCGAGGAGGAGGCCCGAGAAGACGCCGTGGTGACCACGGCCGCCGCCGCCGCCGCGACGACGACCACCGCGCAACCCGCCGCGGAGACCACGGCGACCGCGCCCGACCGGCCAGGTCCGTGCTCCCCGACTAGGCTGCCTAACCGACAAAATCCACCATGCCGTGCACGGCGGATACCCGTGCCAATTACTAGCTGGGACAGTAACAGACTAACAGCATGTGTATGATGTGATGTCACGTTCTCATTTCGATTTGGTGTCTGGTGCAGAGGGGAAGGCGCGAGCTGCCGGCGGCGGTCAGAGCAAGCTCCAGGAGCAGCCAGCTCGGCAGCGGCAAGAGGAGCGCCACGAGCCAGCACGTAGGTGCAACGGGACGGCGAAAGCAACGCCGGACCAAACCTTGTCAACTGGTCAACTTGGTGTTTTTTTTAAAAAAAGAATTCATTTCGAGAAAGAATCATAGACTTGTCAGGGAGTGCATCATCGTGGAGCCTAACGAATTAACCAACGTGACGTCACGACGCGTGCAGGATCTGGCGGCGGGGACCACCACCAGCAGCAGCGGCCGCCGCTGTGCGACTTCTCCGACTTCCGCAGCGACATCTGCGACATGGCCGGCGACATCCGCTTGGACGCCAACGCGTCGGCGTTCGTCGTCGTCGACCCGGCGACCGGGGCCGGCAGCGGCCAGTGGCACCGGGTCCGGCCGTACCCGCGGAAGGGCGACGATACGTGCATGGGCCGGATCACGGAGGTCACGGTGCGGTCGACGGGCGACGAGCCCGGCGCACCGCGGTGCACGCGGTCGCACGCCGCGCCGGCGGTGGTGTTCTCCATCGGCGGGTACACGGGCAACATCTTCCACGACTTCTCCGACGTGCTGGTGCCGCTGTACAACACGGCGCAGCGGTACCGCGGCGACGTGCAGCTGGTGATGGCGAACGTGGCCTCGTGGTGGCTGGTCAAGTACGACAAGCTCCTCCGCGAGCTGTCGCGCCACGCGCCGCTGGACCTCGCCAAGGCCGGCGCCGCCGGGGAGGTCCACTGCTTCCCGCGCGCCGTGGTGAGCCTGCGCGCGCACAAGGAGCTCATCATCGAGCGGGAGCGCAGCGCGGACGGTCTCGCGACGCCGGACTTCACGCGGTTCGTCCGGCGCGCGCTGTCGCTGCCCCGGGACGCGCCGACGCGGCTGGGCGACGGCACGGGCCGGAAGCCCCGGCTCCTGATCATCTCCCGGCACCGCACCCGGCTGCTCCTGAACCTGGACGCCGTGGTCCGCGCGGCGGAGGAGGTCGGGTTCGAGGCCGTGGTGAACGAATCCGACGTGGGCAACGACATCGCGCAGGTCGGGGCGCTCATCAACTCGTGCGACGCGCTGGTGGGCGTGCACGGCGCCGGGCTGACCAACATGATGTTCCTGCCGCCGGGGGCGACGCTGGTGCAGATCGTGCCGTGGGGCGGGCTGCAGTGGATGGCGCGGGCGGACTACGGCGACCCGGCGGAGGCGATGGGGCTCCGGTACATCCAGTACGAGGTGGGCGTCGGCGAGAGCACGCTCAAGGACAAGTTCCCCAGCGGGCACAAGATCTTCACCGACCCGACGTCGCTGCACAAGAAGGGGTTCATGTTCATCAGGCAGACGCTCATGGACGGCCAGGACATCGCCGTCGACGTCGGCCGCTTCAGGGAGGTGCTGCTCCAGGTGCTCAACAACCTCTCGCAGTAGACGCCTGCCTGCGTGCCCGATCGAGTACAGAGCTGCATAGTAGTATATACAGTACACCGGTGCCATGTATACGTGTATTCATTTAGTTGGAGCTTTGTATCATTATACGGATGTACACTTTGGCGTAATCTTTTTTACCTGAAAGCAAGATTACCATGAGACCTCTGTGGTCGCCACATCACACACAATTTACATGGAGGCTTATTACAGTTGAGGAGGGAGGGAGGCAATGCTTCGGTGGATACCATTTTAGCACTGGATTTGTCCCTATTTTTAGACTAAGGAATGCATTTATTATATATGGCCTCATATGAATCAGACACTCAATTGTTTTTTATTAGAAAGTTCTAGCCATAGGGTAGTACTATTGTCCCCACTAGTGCTTGACTTCAAATGTATATGGGGGGGACCAGATACTATCATGAGTCCATGATCATCACCTGTACTGAATACTGACGTGCCTAAGAAATCGACAGATCTTCAAGGTCGAACTACCATCCCATCCTCCATGATCCCATCCACTCTAGTTCCCTACAAATTCCAGGATATTTTGGATGGTGTAAAATTAACATAGTGCATGCCCCTAAAAGCGGCTATAGTTTGGACAAAAACATGACACTTTCGTTTCTTTTCAGAAAATTTTCTTTTTTGTTATGTAAATTCATATGGGGTTCCAACTTATTTGTAAAAGGACTTACCTACTAATTAATAAACATTTTTAGATTCTTAATGCCTGATTTTTTTTCCAGCTTTCCAAATCACAGATATGGGAACTTTTTATTTACACAAACACTACTTGAAAATTAAAATTTTGGTTGTAAATTACAATAACTCTAGCATAAATTAATTGTTATTAATGATATAAAAAATTCAAATGTTGGAACTGTAAAAACACACAAGTTTTTACTTTTTACACATGCACAAAAAAACAAGTATTGAGAGGCTTAGGAATACTCGCGTGTTCTTAGCTAAAAAGGACTTGTGAAAAATAGAAATTTGTTCAAAAGAAAAGGAAAGAAAAGGAAAGGAATATGGTATTTAATAAAATGCAAAAGGATAGTTGGCTAAGGTTTCCAGCTTTAGTGTTTACTACCTCCGTCCTATGAGAAGTGCAATTCTAGTTACTTTTAGACAGATTAATGGTGACGTGAAAAGATTCTCATGCCCCTATTTGTTTGCCACATGTGGTTAGTTTTAGCATGCAAATAAAATCTAACCACTGAATTAAGCAGGCAGTTGAGATCCAATTTCTAGAATTGCATTCTTTGTGGGATTTTTTGAATTTTCAAACGCAGAATTGTACGGAAGGAGTACACATTAGTACACAACCGAAGTAAAATAACCCTAGCAAAGCTAATCCTACTCCATCAGTCCATCCGTACTTCCTCTTAACACTCCCTCCATGAAAAAGAACAGCAAAAGAATACGATATGTAGCTTTATTTCACCACTTCCTATCATGAAAGAGGAGGGGGGATTAAAATTTAAGCACGGAAGTCATATGATGATAAATCCGTCCCCGGAGGTAGCTCAATCATGTGTGACAAGATGGTCTGCTAATCTGATGTGAACCTTGCTGTACGAAGGGCAGCCAGCTAGGTCGCACGGCTATGTTGCATGCGCCCAAAGGAAAACGAGCTCTGTTCAGAGCCGCCAAGAAACCAATTTGTGCAATATGCATGGCAGCCAGCTGATCCATATGTCCTGCTATATACCCCGAGTTCAATCTGCTGCTGGCTCACAAGTAGCAGTAAGACCTGGCAGCAGTACTTGAGTGCATGCATCGCCTGTCAGGGGGCCACACAGCGACTGGAGCTGAAAGGCCATCAGCATGCTGTGTAACCTATCTGTATCTCGCAGCTTTGCAGGTAGCTTGGCGGTTAAGATCACAGGGTTAGATGGCGAGTCGCCGTCGGCTGCATTCTCCGCAGATGGTGGGCACATCACAACATGGCGGCATCGGCCGCCGGGTCATCAGAATACTTAATGGCATCTCGTGCTTCGGCGTGCGCCTGCTTAAACTTGTTCCGACGACGCATGATTTGCTTGTGTGATGAGGCCAATCATTTGCGTCAACACATTGCAAAAGCATGTGAGTGGAATTCTAGTTTCATCCGTAGTTAAATATTTGATTTTTTTTGGCGAGGATTTAAACGAGCTGTTCCGACGAATTACCTGAGCTTTGTTCGTTCGTTCGTCACCGCTGATGAAACCGTCAAGGGAATTTGAAACCGTCAACGAAATCATCAGTCACCAACACAAGTTGAGAGTGAGAGCTAGCTGACAAATCCTCAGAAACGTGCTGTGGACGCTCAAGCTTCGTTTTCTGTCTGAAAACGAATGAAAACCGGAGCTCCGCTCGCTCGTTTGAACAAGCTAATTAATTTCTGGCACGGGAGAATCATTGGAGGCTTTCGGCATCGATCGAATTAAGAGGCACACTCCAAGGGGAATCTTGTCAACCCTTGCTGGGTGCCTCGTACTCGCAGGCTGCAAGCAGCATACCTACCCAATGCAAGGCTGATAAAGACGGCGCAACAGTAGCAGCAGCAGCCGCCGCCGCCGCCGCCGCCGCCGCCATGGCCGGCCGACGCGGTGGTTCGCAGGGGCAGGGCCGTGTCTCGAAAAGGACCGCACGTTTGAGCTCGTCGGCGTTGCCCTTGTCCTAGTTTATAGCTCCGGCTCGTCCAAATCCATCACGGACGCCCGGAAGATCGATCAGACGTGTGCATTATTCAACCGAACAAGAACAAACACACACCGGGGATATATATAGTAATATATATACAAACATGTAACCACTACAGTTTCCAAATGAAAAGGGAGGCCGATGTATGGAACTGGCGACGAAGTGCAGGACGAGCAATTAAGCTTGATGACGACCGATACGATCAGATGCCATCCAAGCAGCAATCAGTGCGAGCAAGCAGCGAATGGGATGGTGAGATCCCAAGAGGAGGAAGGAGGGGAGAGGTCGTAGCGTATCGATCCCTGAGAGAGAGTTCGGGATATAGTATAGTTAGATCGGCCATCGTTCTCGCATCACAGTTCAGAGGCTTTTCTTTTCTTTTCTTTTCGCAGAGGCATCGCATACGAGTCCGGTTAACCGGGGCCACGCACAAAAGGCACGATCGAGATGCGCGTAATCGCTGGTGGTTAGCAGCTTTCGTTTTATGGGTTGATTTATCAATCATTGCGAGCCCGTCAGGTTACAGATTTGCTGCTGGTTGGCATTTGTCTGCATGGCTAAGGGCTAAACAAACTGCAGCAATCGGATGGTTGCATGCGGCGTGCAGATGGAAAGCGAATCGGGCCTTCGTTTTGAATGTGCGTGGAGGGGCCGAAAATTTATTTGGCCCGATAGCGTTCGATCCGCCGGGATTTATTATGCTCAAGTTGCGGCCCATGAATATGGATTAGCAGATATGTCGGCCCATATAAACAGGCCACCACTTGGGCGGCACCCGTTACATGCTGCTTGCTGGTAGGCAGATTGGCCGAATGCTCAGCTGGGCTGCTGTCAAATTGGAGGGAGGCCCAGTCCTCTCGAAAGGACAAGAAGAAAAAACTTGGGAGGGCCGGCTTGGGCCCTCTACGCTAGTTTCGTTTTCTTCTGGAACACAACAAGCCCGCCCTTCTTTGCCGCTCATCGTCATTCTTGTGCTGAAGGTCTGACAACGAACAAGTGAACCAACAGTGGAGCAAACAATAAGAATCTTTGCATAGGCCTGCTGGAACCTCACGGAGGACCAACCTAGAGTGGACGCGAGCACATTCAATCACCAGCACAGGCCTACCCCCTACCTTCACACATCACAATGAGACACCTGAGTTTTTTTTTTTGAAAAGCAACGAGACACCTGAATCTCCGGCCATTTACGGATCAGGGACAGCAATGGGCTCACATTCATACAGGTACAGCGCACGCGGTACTGCCACACTGTAACACTGGAAGGAAATCAAGTAATTCCCATGCCCAAGGCCGTGCTGCGACCGGCAGTCCTCTGAAAACATACCCCCTCCATATGGAGACAGGTGTCAGCGGACAGCGATCTTCAGAAAAGAGGGGTACAGTAACAACTGAAAGTATTGCAGAAACTTTTTTTTCGAGAGTGTTGGATCCATTATTTTCAAAAGAAAAAAGAGTGTTGGATTCAGAGCTCAAATGATTGCATCAAGGTAACTCGACATTCTTCAACAACTTTGGGCTGAAAAGATTTGAATCCTCATTCATAATTTCATAGGTTGCATCAAGGTAACTCCACATCTCAGAGCCGATGGACAAAGTACGCCATTACAAACGAATTAAAGGGGAACTGCTATCCTACTTTGCTGTTGCAAAATCGAACAAGGCATAAAAGTTTCTCATGGATAATCATCCTCTTCAGACCACCAAGGTCGGCTACCACTACATGTACACAATTTGAATAATTTTTTTATGTACACGACAACACTGAATTGGGCAAAGAATGGGGGCAAATAAATAATTTTGGTCACAATTCATAACCTTTTCCTTATCATTGTTCGGTAAATTTTGAAAGTCCAGACAAGAAGGAAGAGCACGAGAAGCAAGGCGACCCCCGTCCAGAATGTAATCAGCCACGACGGCATGGACTTCGGGAAGAGACCTGTTCAGGATCCAGTGCAGTCAGCACGCTTTACGGAGGTAAAGATTACTACTTGCAAGTTACATGCACAGAGGAACTGGAGCGGTACTCACCATGTCCAAACTTGATGCAGATTAGGAGCTCTACAATGCATATAGCCAGGGAAAGCCAACAGAAAGATCCTACCTTTTTAAAGGGTTTCCTGAAAACAATTATTAGATAATTATTTCACTAAAAAATCACATAATAACTAATGGGGCTTGGTTCCTATTTGTATAAATTAACTTGTTGATTCCAAAATGTTATCTTTTTTTTGTTTGAAAGACCGATTCCAAAATGTTATCATATGCACAGTTCACATGCAACCCATGTCTAGTAGACAGCAGCCATTTATAGCCAACATACAAGCACATGTCCACTGTCAGGTCTAGCATGTGAGCACGGCAATGAGTTCATAGTCAGCACTCAGCAGACTGAGCATCCAAATTTCCTGCTATTGGAACAGCAGTAATGTTGGGATGAAACATGCCATCGCAATTGCATACTGATTACTGCAGAGCAGCTTTGTAAAATCTGAACCAAGTGACTTCAAAATTATACCTGTCTTGCAAGTAGGTATTATACTCGCGGATGGTTGGTATCGCAATCAACCACCAAAGAACCAGCCGATAGACGATCAAGGGGTTCTGAGGAGGAATCCACAGGCAGAACTTGAGAAAGAATGTGTTCAGCTCGACAGCCATGAAAACAATGCAAAGGCTCAGAACCTGGATGAATCTCCAAGGACCCAACAGGGGGTACCACTCATCCTTGTCCCACTGTGCTGGTGTGAACTGGCCTAGCGTCCTTTTGACCTAAGCAGAAGAAAATGCTAAAATAAATAAATGCTGCGAAAGGCCAACTCTAGATGTTACATCAAGATTCCAAGGGTGATGATAGTTTCTGAAACAAATAGCCATGCATAGTTTGAAAGAAAATTACTGGTTGTGAAACACGAAATAACTTTGCATTTTATTAGTTTTATTTTATGTTAGGGCCTATGTGTTGCAGTTAATCTATCAAACAAATATGAGAGTGTGAGCTGTTGCACTGAAACACTTGAGAGGTTGTATCAAATAACAAGTCCAGGCCAGCTAAGGGACATTTTAATAGACAGAACAAAGAGGGTCCTTGTCTTGGTTTCCCAGCACATCCCACATGCTCACGACTTATCACCTTATCATGGAACTAAAGCAGGACAAACATCATGTACAGTTTGGGAGCCAATATGTTCCCTCAAAGAGGAACATCCACCAAAACTGGGAAAAAGATCCAGCGCCACTGCATGCTTTGCAGAACAACTCATTTGCCTAACATCCAGCGAACATACCTTACTGATAATGTTGGGTTGGCGGCTCAAGCCAACCCATACATATGTCTTCCCATCAAAGTACCGCACAGTTTTCATTCCAGCCCAAATACCTGAACCAAAGACAAAATGGCCTTGGTCAAGAAGTGTTAGTCTAAATCTTGTGAAAATGAGTATAAAGATGACATGCAAGAGCCAACAAATTGAGAGAAATGACAAACGAGGGTAACCACTGAGTTTACAAAGATATGAATGGAAACATTCTCTAAACCCAGCAACTAATAATCCAGTTCATGACGTACAATTCCTGCGAACCTCCATTTCTCTGTTCCTCATCCAAACCTAAGAAAAAACTTAATTGAAGACTGATCTTTCTTGTTTGCAATCATCGACTCATCATACTGACATGTTTAATGTTGCCAGGGCATATAAAATCACTAAGGTATTGTAATGTAATTAAAGTGTCGAAGGTGTCAGAGGATACCACTTAACTAGTTTTATACTACAATACCCGTGTCGCCAGTGAGTCAATAAAGCCATAAATCAAAGGTTGATTTCAATATGTGTTAAATGCAGGTATTCAGGGGCAAAACAAACAATCCTATGCAGAAAAAATACTGAAAGCCACATAAAAATCTCACCAAACCAATTGCAGATCAATATGTCGAGGACAATGCTATCCCACCAGCATTCGTTGAAATTTGGCAACATATGACGAAAAGTGAGCTGCAGTGCATATACATTACATTAGGAATCTAGGTTTGGAAGGTACAAGTCAAAAGTAATATGGCATACCTCCATCAACTCAAAGCCAATTGATAATACCCACAAAAGTGGTTGGTTTCGTATCATTATAGCTTTACCCCACCATCCAAGGATATGAGCGATAACAAACTCATCAAAAATGATCTCCTAGAAAACCTATATTCAAATCAGTAACTTGAAGCATAATGAATAGTCAAGGCTGCTTAGCAAGAAGTATTTGAGAAATAGGTCTGTGAATGAAGTCATCATACATTAACATTGTTAAACCTGCTTTTTGGATGGTCAGGTACATATATGCGGCAATCAGTTCCATAAGATCTTTCAGGCAATTCTGCTCAAATTAGATATATCAAATCAGAATTTATTCAAGCACTTAAATCTAAATTACTGAACCGTGTTAAAAAATTGAACACATTACCAACACCAAGATCAGGATGAAGGTACTTCATGAATTGCCTAGCATCATCACGAGTCTGCAAAATGAATTAAATGAAAAATGAAATGCCATGTGTACTAGGTTTTTCTGCTTTTCTCTTTGATATCATTGCCACTGAACTCTGACTTGCTGAAACACTGGTTTTATCTTATGAAGATGAGCCCTCGAGTAAGTTTTTTTAAGAAAAAGAACACAGCATCATAGCAAAGATATGGAGGGAAATCTGGGACTGCGATTGGCTTCGCATGGTGGAAGCACAGGAGTGCCCAGCTCCTGACCTGGTTTCAATCCTCGGCAGGAGGCTTTGAAGAAAGATATAGAAAATATGTATTACAGTAGTTACACGATTGCTTAACTGCACAAACAATGTGATGCAGAATGAATTAAATTTGAGCTGAAATCAACTTCTGAAGAAACAGTCAGCTGATTTTATTTATTTGTCTGCAAATATCATACGATATTTGACAAAGTGCCGTTGGAATTTTGACCACCTATATGAATATCCTCTACCATCTGAAACACAGGAGTATAATATGCCACCTATAAATGTTCCTACAGCATAAACAAGCTAAGGCCTACAAGCAAACATTATAATTCACTTTAGTCACCCTAGTTTCAAACTAAACTATTCGCAAAAAAGAAGTTTCAAACTAAGCAATACTAATTCCAGGTTACACCAAATTGGTCATTACATTTATTGTTGATACTTTTATATCATGTTGCTGATATGATTGCTAGATACCTCTTTTGTTATTAAAAAAACAATGGTTATCTTGAAGAATGAGGTCAGGTACTTATAAAACTAAGGTAAAATTAAGGACCTATGCTAAGCAGGAAAACAAGGACAGAGACATCTGGACGTCTATGCGTCTCATTACGATGTGTGAGACAGTAGGTGATGATACAGACTTACAGATTTTCTCAACAGATATATAAGAAAAATAGAATTTAATTCTTTTGACATGTGCAGTTAATGAATCTTAAAAGAATTATTGAACAAGGTTACTGAAAAACTGAACATACCTGGAAAAGCAAAAAAGTGAGGGCCACAAGGTAGACAACTGCCATCCCGTGGACCAGCCTCCAAATGGCAGGATGCGGTCTAATGAGTACACTAAATCACAGTGGAAGTAAATGTCAGTGGCAGCTTGCTTAAACTTAACATGCTTTACTAAAAAAAATCTATAGAGAAGACTTCGAGGAAGTCATGCTTTTCTTCAGAGAAAATGAAACAAACCCCTTGCTCAATTATTTTAAATGGCAAATAATCCCATGTCATCAGGAAGATTAACAAATTTATTATCAGAAGATGTGATTCCACTCATAAAATTGTACCGCGACAGAGAAAATGAAGCAATCTACAGAGGAAGGTTGTTTGCTGAATCATATTAACAAGACGCTAAATTTAAACATCAGAGTACGCAGGAATGCACCACTTTTGTGCCAGCAAGTGTCTATTATCCTTATTATATCTATCTATTTGATGAAACGATGCCTCACTGAGTAAACTGCTTTCAGAGATATATACGATTGTGTCCTGGGCAGGGGCAGCAGGCATTCCATGCCTTTCTCGACTTTAATTGCAATGCCTTGGGGATGTCTCTCTCCACCCCCACAAGTTGAGTTCTTTTTTATATGGTGATAGAGCATAATAATAATTAAGTAAGTAAAGAGCTCTGTAACTCACGTTGAAGGTGCCTGAAGAAAGGAGTAGGCCAAAAAAACAGCAATCATCGCGAATACACCCCTGTTGACAAGAGATAGTACAAATTATGAAGAAAAAGTGGTGATCAGAAAAGATCAAGTGCAGAACCAGAAGAGCTTCTTAACAAATATCAATGCCAAAAAAAAAAAAGAAGAGGATCCTTGCACAAACCTTTTAACCAACGAAACACGATCAGCAGATAAGCTCCTTTCTGGATCCAGAACACCACTTTCCCAACTGACAAAGATCATGAAACAATCTGCTAAGTAATATTTTGAGTAATACTAATAATGGTGGTTCAAAGCGAAGAAAAAGGTTTACCAAAAATGCAAAAAAAGACCATAATCAACAATACATCATTATTATTATTATTTCTAAAACGCATAAGTTCCAGTGTATAAAGTTTCCACAGATAAAAAGACTACAAACTCACATTAAAAAGCCTGTTCCCATCAGCAAGAGTGAGATCGTTCGAGGTTTGTAAAACCATTCTGTCAATGGATCGACATCACCAAAATTATTGGGTGATCCTACAGTACCATTGCAGCCGGTGCCATTATATTCTCCGCGAGGTTTGTGACCATTGACCTCCATCGTAAGAGCCTTGGCAGTTTACTATCTGCAAAATATCCAGAGTAGCATATGAGAACATATAATCTTATTGACCGTCAGGAAGGCAAAAAAATTCACCAATCCACTAGAAAAAGAGCAGCATTTTGCTATAGATGTACAGTATCAAGTCTTCCAGCGAAATAAATAACTAGCATCTGGATAATGTACCACTAAGGCCAAGGAAATAAGGGTTACCAGTAGGTACAAGTGGATAATATGTCATGAATGGTTCAGCATATCTGGGAATAATCACTTGCATAGAACCAAAAAACAAATTTGCCGTTTGAAAAAGAAATTGTTTGGAAAAAAAGGAACAAAACATCAAGCTGTACCCTTGAAACATAAAACTTACAGTACTTTTCTAAGGACAAGTTCTGTACTGCTTGTTCTATCATTTGCCAGAGATCACTCAATGAGTCCTACCCATCTCCAAAATGATTTCAGAGGCATTCCGGCTAGGAGGTGCCACATTCCGAATAGTTTCGGATATTCCCAAATAGCAGAAGGGGTGTGGGTCACTGGGTGTGCTGCAATCAGAGGCTGCACGAGAGCAGAGCAACGGACCAAACCTGAAACGGCAAGGAGCAAGCGCGAGAAGAACACACCTGCACGAAAAAGAAAAGGATCGAGCAATTCAAAAAAGAAGAGAGAGAGAGCATATAAAAAGGCCCCCGGTTCAACAACTGTGGAAATAATTCGGGCGAACAGTGATCCGTACGCCTCCTCCAAATTAAGAACGCAGAAAAGCTAGAACACAGCAGCTTTTGCAACGCAGCGAAAAAGGAAAAGCCGAGAGAATTTGAAGATGCGCACATCAAATCCGGTCGAATCCTCCGGCGAGGCTCTCCCACGAACGAGAGCGCGCGTAAAGGCCGACGAGCAGTCAAACGCAGAGTGATGCAGGCAACGAAAAAACGAGGAAAAAGACGAGCTTTCGCAAGGCATTGGGCATTAACAGCACGAGACACCGGAAAGCTGGCGTCTTGTCGCGCGCCCGCACGCTTGCGCCGGCCGCACGCAGGGCCGCGAGAGGTCGCCTCGGGCTGTTCGCCGGCGAACGGCCAGGGAGCGCATTAATCCACGCCGCGCAACAGTCCAGTCAAAGCGCAACCGAAACAGTAACCGCCGCCGCCAGCAACAGAACAAACCCCCGGGGGGCAGGGTTCCAACGCCGCTAAGCAGGACTAGGGCGGCTAATCTCCCTCCAATCAGGAGAGCTAATCCGGGACTCCTGCGGCGATGGCGACGGGAGAGCTAGGGGAGCATGGGGAAGGTGGGAGAGGTGGAAGAGCACGTACGCGGTGGTGGAAAGCGACAGCCGCCGCGTGCCCGCCGTACGATCCCGCGTGCGGGGGAATCCAGGCCGTCGAAAGCGACCCAGGGGTTTGCTGTCCCTCTCCTCGCGCTCGCTTTCCCAGCAGCTGCAGCGAACTGTCTGGAGAGAGAGAGGGGGGGGAGGGATAAATGACAATGGTGTTGTGTTGTAGCCCTGACCCTGAGCGGCGATGCGCCAATCTTTTTATATGATATGAGAGAGAGTCGGTCAAAGGGAAGGGCAGGGAGAGAAAGGGAGGAGAGAGAGGGGAGATAGGTTGTGCCGATTCATTGCGATAGACAGAGAGGAGAAATCGGAGTCGCACAAGGGATCATTGGGGCATTGATGACCCCACTCGGTGCTCTGTTTCTCTCTCCTCTAGCGTAAGGTGGGACCCGCGGCCCGGAGACGGAGGTGCCACCACCACCTTCCTCTCTCTCCCTCTTTCTCTCTCTTGATTGATTTAAACATAAGACGCCAAAACCAACTTAAATCCATGTCTCCCCGGCCAGTGCCACTGTGCCGGTTAAGCACCGCTAATGCGACACATGGGGGCGTTTTTTTAAATTTCAAATTGTGAATCTAGCTGGTGCTAGATTACTTGTTTAATTCAATAGTTTGGCAACAGGTTAGCGGTGATGGTATTATTTACCTTGTCCAATTTCTTTGGATTAGGTGTTTTCAGCTGAATTTGCATCCGGACAAATTTTTTCCTGCAATTTCATTTTTTTACAATCCTTTATTTTCCCGTTGCCAGTGAGTAAAAAAAAAAAATTGCCTATCAACAACACGACTTTTTTCTTCTTAGCAGTGTGTTTGAGAAGAATTGGGATTCTTCCTCCCATGTAAGGGGAAGTAAAGAAAAAGGCTGAGGTAAAAATAGGAACATGTAAAAGTCTACTTTCTTGTGCAAGGACCCCGGAGGATCGACAAGATTTCCATGCCGCTGATGCAAATAGTACTTGCCACAAGACAGCCATCAATCAATCTCCTTTAAAATTATATATGTGGACAGGGTTTTGACCATGTGGGCAAGGAAATGATGGTCACCACATATCAGAAATCAGAAGGAAAAAACATAACGCATCCAAGTACAATTGCAAAAGGAAAAAAAATCCCTGATGTGGTGGGGGTGAGTGCCAAACCATAAATGGCTGGAATGAACCCCATCTGGTCCATTCCAGCAACAGTTATTGGGTGACCTGCCGTGACCTAGAGCTGACCATGCACCCAACCACAGATTGGTCATTAATCTTGAGCTTTCCCGTTTTGGGAGCCTAACTCGGGCACCACACGTGCTTGCTTTGATGCCTTTAATTGTGGCATGACATGACATGGCAAACCACGTTAGGGGGATTGGATTATCATGGGCGAATTTGCATGTAACATGCAAGCCTACTCCATCATGAGATGTTCTAGATAAGGGACGAGTGCTCCGGTGGGGGAGCTTAGGACATCTCACCCAATCATTGCACTTACAAAGACGTGTTATTCACATGCTCCCTCCGTCGTGAAATGTAAAAATATTTTGGTTTGTTTCGAGTTAAACTGTCGTAAGTTTGACTAAATTTATAGAAAAGAGTAATAATATTTTAAATATCAAATGAGAATAATTAGATTTATTGTGAAATATATTTTTATAATTTATTTATTTGATGTGTTAGATGTTAATATTCTTCTCTATAAATTTGGTTAAATTTAGACTATTTTGACTTAGGACAAAGCAAAATGTGTTATATTTCAGGATGGAGGAGGTACAAGCTAGATAAGGAGTGGTAAAACTTAAAATGACGACGAACATAAAGTAATCTTTATAGATGCTCATATTTTACTAGATTATTTAAAAAAGATCACATTTTTACAGCTGTGAGGTGATTGTAGGTGATTTCATCAATGTTAATATGTGATCCCTATCTGTCTCGTCTCTCAAAGGTATCATCAAGATAGAATGTGCGTGAGTACGTCCATTAGATGATACGTGTTCTATAAAAAAAATCCTACGAGAACAAATGAACTTGAGCGAGAACCACTTCCGCAAAAATCCCATTGCTGCTGATAAGAGCTCAACGCGCGTCCGGCAGAATTCACAGTCGAGCTCTGCTGCGGCGCGGTGTTTCGCTTCACCCCCTGCGCCTGTCCGTGCAGATTTTATGGCGCGCCGGCCAAATGATTGGGCTGCACCACCACCACTACTACTCTGGAGTCAGGATTTAAATCGGGAGGGTGAAGCGAAGGACGGCAAGGAAATGAAAGGCACGAGCACGCATGGCAGCGGCAGCCACCAGCCGTGCACAGGAGTGGGGGGCCGGCCGGGCCTCCAATGCAAGAGCTTGTAAATGTAGCCGTGCATGTGTACGGGCATCTCCGGCCCGGCCGGCCGGCAGTACGCCAGGCGTTGTAAGTACACGGGCGAATTCGCCGCCGCCGCGTTGGCCGGCGGCCGTGCCTGACTGATCCCCCGTCGTCAGTCGCCGCCGTCGCCGTCGCCGTCACCTCGCCGATTCATGGATACTCATACTGCATCGCCGCCGGTAGACTATACCATGTACGGCGTGTATACCCTAGCTAGCTAGCTACTGGCGACAGGAATACACGCTGATGTGCTGTGGTGTTGCGACCTTCCTTCCCATACGGAAATATGCTCGTCCAGCGCCTCCAGAATATTCCCACCGATAATCGCCATTTTCCAGCTCGGTTTTCAGGCAAGATCAGAATTTTGAGTTAGTAGCAATCAATTATCGTGGTCACTTGAGTAGTAACAATATTCTATTTTCCTTTTCTTTAGAAAAAGAAAATATCTCCGGCCTCTGCAACCGCACACAATCAAGTTTTACAAAATTCTTAGCACACAAACTGAAAAGAATAGAGAAAAAAGTACGCAAACGATTTAAGAAATCAAAAGTCTATTATTACTTCTCCATTTATTTTTAGCAAAGATATCCAAAACGACAACCCCCAACGTCTTGTTTGCCAAACAGACAGTTTTCCTTGTGTCCTCATGCTGTAGCATGGACCAAACATACAGTCTATTTTCTTTGTGCATGAATTAAGGTCTCGTTTGTAGATTATAACGCAGGAATTTTACAACCAGCAGTTCATAAAAGTAATTTGATTGGAGATACTTTAATTTCCCCGTGCTCCAAAAGGAGACAAATAAATAGGTTTTAAGAGCAACATGGCTGGAGATACGGTGTGTCAAACAAAAGCTATACGTAACGGTGGTGAGTCGTCACGTCGAAGCGCGTGAGGCGGACTGTTAGTACGTACCAATAGTCAACTAGTGTGCGTAAAAGAAGATTATAGTGCTGCCCTCCTTTTCGCTATCGTTTCATCAAAGGGTCTAGAGGCTAGTCAAACAAAGAAAGGCAAATGCAGATGCAGTACAGGGTGAGGTGAAAGCGAGGTGTCCCAAGCAGGATGGGACTGATCTTATGATTTTGTTTCAGGGCATCTACCTTTCCAGCATCGATTGTTAGGTAACTCAGAATAAGAGTAAAATGCACAATGCCTCATGTTTTATGTTCGACTCGAAATGCACATTTAGAACATCTCCACGAGTCCAACACTAAACTGTAAACCTTCTTCAATAATGTGTTATAAGAATATCTCAGTATTGTTTTCATGGGTTATCGGATGAGATGCTTTTAAATTTATTCGATAATTTCATTCCAATACAACTATTTTATCAAGAAAGCGGAAACTCATCTATTTGAGGAGGTGGGGTGAAATAAATAGAGAGATATTGGAGTACTACTAAAACTCAATTTTTTCAATAATGATAGCTGAGAGATTACTAGAGATGCTCTTAGATTCTTGTACATAATTATAATACGCACTCAGAACTCGTAACACCTCATGTCTATATCTCTTTACTCAGCTAGTGGGGTCCATGTGGCAGCGGTTTCTTTCTCTTTGTTAAGATGTGCCGCATGGTGCAAACATATCTATCATATAAATATAAAAGATCACGGCATGAATCAGTTAACTTTTATCCTTTCACTCTCTTTGACCTACGTTTTCCTCTCGTCTCTGTTGCACTTAAGGATGTTTTTAGTTGGCCTGGCGAGTCTAGAGCCAACTCGAAGTATGCTTGTCTCCAACAGGACCCCTTTTGAACGAGTGTTAATCTTTTTATAGGTGGCTGCTGCGGAAAATCAGAATTTTCGGTTTTCTCCGAAACTTCTAGGTTTTTTGAACTTCTGATTTTTGTTAGAACTTTGGGACTTTGTGCTGCTGCAACACATCTGTTACGTGCTGTGCATGAGGTGCTATGTGCGTTTGGCACGTTCTTGTGTCAAATTTAGGAGTTCATGGATACTGATGACGGCGTGAGAAAAACTAAAACACAATGATTATATTTTCTTAAAAAGTTTTCTTAACAAAATACTATATACGTCCGGGTATATACCTCCGGGTGGGTATGACGATCCCAGCCGTTTTTCATTAAAAGGAAGCAACCGGCTTTCCGGTCAAGAAAATCTCCGAACCCTGGCCGCGCCAGCTACTAGAGTCATCTAACCAAGTTAGATGGAGACCCGTTTGCAAATTAATCTAAATTACAGAGAGGAATTCTGGCATTATGTTATTTTAAAAGTTTTAAACAAGCTGGAAAGCTAGATTTTACGGTCTCGATCGGTGATGCAAGCAGGGCCTTAACAGTCTTCGTTTTCAAAATTCTGAGCATAACACGACAGTGCTCAGTCAATCATCAGGTCCGTCAGTACGGCTGTGGCCCCAGCAACCGGCCCCACGATTGCCAGGAAAAGGTAAAAAAGAGGGAGAGAACCATAAAGTTATTGTGTTTGCAAATTGTGTCCACGAATTGAGCATTCAAGCAAGAGACGACGACGAAACTGAGAATATTTCTTTTGAGGCTCCAAAGTTTTTTACAGTAATAGAGAAAGAGCATTTCCTGATGCCGGCCCTCAAATAGGGCCCAGGGTATTCTCTTGCATCTGCTCCCTTCATTTTTTACCCTCACTGGTAATTGGTTCTGGCTGGAGAAATCACAGAGCAGCATTGGATAAAGCTAGCATCCAAATATATAGTCTTTTTGACAAATAAAAACATTTCCTGGTGCACCATTTTATCCAGTGTCAAACACCATTCCATGTAAAAAGAGAACCCCTTAATACAAAGTCGGGGGCAACGAGCTATTACTATTTCTGCACTACACAAATGAGATTTTCTTAGCAAAGAAGTAAGCAATCATCATGCATGGGATCTGAATTGGACAGTGGTGGTTGCTTCATAAATAATTTCCAGTCCAGGGCAGCAGCAGCAGTACATTTAACTCGCACTGCCCCATATATGTGAAGTTTCTGACCAAGGCTTGCACGGCAACTCGAGTCCAAACGGCAAGGGAACAAAATCCATCTAAGGCCTTTCAGAGCTTCAGCTCACCATCACTCCGCTGCCAGCTCAAATAATCACTCAAGGACGGCACAAAGCAGGAGAGAGCTAGCTCCATGATGCTGGAGCTGGAGCTGCATCATCACTCTCAGTCTCAGTTACTCGTGCAGCAGTGGTACGAAAAAGAATGTCCCAGACTCCCAGTAAATGTCCCCCCAACAATCTGACCCCCGCCTGACCCTCTTCTCCTGCATATTCATCAGTGCTTTTCTTCATCCTTGTGTACAAAAATCTCACGGCTTTGTGTACTGCTATTTTCACTATCTGAAAAAGTATCCTTTAGGCCAGGTGCTGCTATTTTGTTTCTTGTGATTATTTGAGTAAAAAAGGTTTTTTGCAATAATATTTAAGGAGAGATCTGGATTGTTATGGCACCGCTCATCTCATGAAATTAATATTATCTCGTGTTCTTGATCGGATCAGATAAGATCTCGGAAACAACTGTGCATGGAACAGGGATCAGCTCCAGCTCAAAACAAGTTCTCTTCTTCTAAAAGGAGATGATCACATCAATCAAATCCTCTACCATATTGATTAAAAAAATGCAGCAATAAGAAAAAGGACCAGAGGAAAATGACTCTACGAGCGACACACCCTTGTGCTACGCAACATGCCATGTCTTGGTGTTCTCGAGTTTGAGGCCTCCTTTGCCTTTCTCCATGAGTCATCTTGGGTAGCTCTCCACAAGTATTATTGTTAGCATTCCAAGTTTATTTATGCTGTACTGATTAATAAACTAGTACACCACAAATCAAGTTGCCATCTGCTGCTGGCATTGGAAGAAGGGAAGTTTCTATGGCGTAGCAGAAGATGCCCTCGACGTGAGGAGATAGATACTGTAAAGTACAATGCATCAACGTAATCCTGTAGTGCCTGTGCTATGTAGTTCACGTTAACTCCATCTGATGCTGTCCCCTTCTACTTTAAGTAACAAACAAGTACATGGCGGGCGTCAAGAGACGTGCATCAGCAACTTGTGGAATGTAAACTAAGTGCAGACGGCTTCCGATGCATTTTAAAGTTCAGCATCGTCCCTCCACCCCCCCCCCCCCCCCCCGGCAAAAACACAAAATTACTAGTTTCAACTTTCAAGGCCGCCTTAATATGCGATAAATCATGATTGTTCCTCGTGCGCTGTTAAATAAATCCTGGAAATAAAAAAGAAAAGAACCAGCAAAATATTACAAAATAGAAAGAAAATGATTTTTTATCATATTAAGGCCATGGGAATTATTTAATTTGCTAGAGAGAAAAAATAATAGTGTCTAATTGTTACTATGTGTATCAATGGTTACAAGAATAAAAAAGGTAAAACTTTTTCATTTGCTCTTCACTGTTGGTCCTATTATTATGAAGGGATCTGATCACCGACGTTGCCACCACCATTTGCCTATCGCTCTAGCCGGTGCCCAGTCAACAGCACCCTACTACCGTAGGACGGCAAAAATGTCTGGAAAGTGAAGTAGAACAGCAGGAAAATTCCATGTTGTAACTTCAACTCTCGTAGCCTTACTGGGACTGTTTCAGATGCACGAAAGGTTCGCAGGGCAAATTGAAAGGACACTTCTGAGTTGTGAGAAATGTCAAGATGCTGCGTATATGCCCTGATGTATGATGTATCACGTTCAGGAGAATAATGTACAGCGATGCAAAATGTGTTGTTAGAGTTTTGTGCAGACTTAGAGGCAGGCTAAGGCTACAGGATGCAATGGAACGCGTCTCTACGCCAAGTGCCATAGCCACAGGGGGCTCTGTGCTCACCTCAAAGATCATGTGGATACTTCACAAGGACCAAAAGGCGTTCCCGAGAAATAAAATGCAAAGACAGAGACCCGTCTCATGTCACCCGAAGGCTAGCTATCTCTCCGATCCTCACTAGATATGCGTATACAATTGCAAAGATTTACTAGATGGCTAACAGAATCTATGCTGGCTGCCTTTTGCAAGTGTGATCGATGAGCTGGTTCTGAATCATGTGCACTGTTGCAGTGTTATTGCATATGCGGCCGGCACACATAGGTGGTTTCCGGACACATTCCTGGTGATAACCAGTGCTCTAGCACCAGTCAGGTTACTGTCGTCGTTGGCGATCCTATTGCCTGCAGGCAACTTGCAATAATGAGCACATAGTAGCTAGGCCAATGTTGGAGCTAGCCTGACAAGAACATAGTAGCAAGTAGTCATCCACTGTCGAATTGGAATGGAAAAAAAAAAGATAAAAAGGAACTTGTCACTGCTGGTGGTAGATCGAACTCACCACCTGTCTGAATCTTTGTGGTAAAACAGGAGTAGCCGGCCAGTGGCTCTCTCCACAGGAGAAGACATGTCCTGTCCTGGACATTCCTGTTGGAAACAGTAGGAGCCGCTGTTTCCTTCTCTAAAAGAAAACTAATACAGGGAACAGCAGATTTATATTAGCACTGCAGAATCAGTCGATGTATCTTTGTAACTGTTTACTAAAATCAAATATGCATGCACGCATATGCCTTTGTCCAAGGGTTTGATGCCTCTGAAAGTCTGAATGAAAGGCCTCTTATCTTCTAGTGGTCAGCAGAGGCGGCAAGTGGGATACATGCGTACATGCATGTGCAGGGATTGCTGGAGCAGATCGGAAGGGCAGATCCAAGCTAAGGTTGTCTAACCGGGAGATCGATTAGCTAGGAAGATGGGCTTAACTGGCCAGGGCGCTGCAACCACCAACAGGATAGCTTGGAAGCCGCTGTCCGGGGAACATTACAGACGGCGGAAGAATTAGGCAATTAGCTAGCTAGGGCACGGCGCGTCACGGGGGCTGGCATCTGATGAGCGAGGCCGATGCTAGGTGGGTTCAGGACGGGCGGATGGGATGACCGGATGAGCTAGCACTAGCAGCTGTTGGCGGCGAGCCGGCGAAGCAGGATCAGCTGGCGATGCAGCCAGAAGCCACGGAGGATGGAAGCGGCGGCCGCAGTGGTCGGTCGACAGGCACAGGCTGAACGGAGCACGAGCTGCCGCGCTACGCAACGACACATCCAGTCAAGCCAACTGCTGCTGGGCTACAGGCTTTGCTGTCGCGGTTCACACGTCGTAGTGGCACCGATGGCTTTGCTCTCATCAGCTGCTGCTGTGTCACAATTCCCTGTAATGCTGTCAGTGAGGATGTACGCCGGCCGGCCATGCATTCTGAATCTGAGCTAGGTTGCAAATTTTGCGTGAGATCTTATACTAGCAGAGAAAAAGCCTTTTTGATGGACGGTTTACATGTGCCCTCATCGTCTAGTTTACTTTTTTTTCCCCTTGAGATGATCGTTTATTTTACTTTTGGTCGTATGGATGGGGTGCACGGACGACGACTGCCCCCCGCCGGGAACGGACGACCAGCAGAGGGACGCGTGTGACGCGCGCACGCACGCATGTGATCCATGTGTGAAGATGCACGCAAAGTGCATACGTGTTTGACAACCAACCAGCTGTCCTCCAGGCACGCTGCGCGCGTACTTGCATGCATGTTGCTGTACTTGTTTGCCTCCACAGTCCGCTCCATTATCAGGCGAATAATATTACTTCACACGATCATAAATCTGTCAGTGTTAGGTTATAGTCTAATCAACTTTATTTTTTATCTCTAACTGGTACTCCATTCTAGACTACCGTTCGTTTTAGTTTTATCCTAAGTTAAATTTATCTATTTCTTAGCAAATTTAATTTATAGAAAAGTATATTCACATCTACAGTAGTATGTACTGTCGATACATGTTTCATGGTGTACCAATATAATATGGAACTAGTTTGCTGTTGTAGATATTTAATTTATACATGTATAGCTAAATTTGAGTAAGCTAAATAAAAATAAGTATAGCTCAATAAAAAAACAAATCAACTAACAATTATTCCGAGCGGAGTAGCTAGAATTTAATATACACTGATAATGTGTAACCGTGGTGCATAAGACCAGTCTCATGGAAAGTTTCATAGTATTAAATTTTATGCCACATCGTCAATTCTACTGACATGACGATGAGAGAGAAGGAGGGAGTTTTATAGAATGAGAGAGGAGTTTCATCCCCATGAAACTTAGTCGGTACAGTTAGCTAGTTCTCAGTCTTGGTAATTGTGCTATGAAACTCTGCACTGGGACTGGTCTAAGTATATATAGCGTATTTATAATTTATACTACATATATAACACTTTGTACGTAAGACGATATGTTAATAGTCCAAGTGGTTTGGTGTTCCACTGCACTTGACTCTAGCGACCTAAATTTCTCATCAAAGGGGAGGAATTCATATGGGCTTGCGCATTGCTCCTGTGGACGACGGGTGCTCACGTGCACCGCAGGGACGGCTCCGGAAGAGTCAAGAAGCAGAGTAATTAATCAGCCATCCTATGGGACTAGCTTACCTTCCTACCGGAATTCAGGCTGTGTGATGTCTGTATAGATGGCTATCTGGACCGCCCGGCACGACCCGGCCCTAGCCCGGCTCGGCGCAGGCACGATATGGACCGGCCCTAAATGGCACGATAAGTTAGTCGGGCCGTGCCGGGCCGCCCGACGTGCCAAATCAACGGTCTAGACACGTACCCTAAGTCCTATTAGGCGGGCCGGGCCGGGCCGGGCCGCTCGACACGCCGGGCCCTACGTGCCCGTGCCAGCCCAGACACGATGCCATAAATCACCACTCATTCAACTCAAACTATTTTGTACCAAGTTGAAAATAAGCATCAATCTAGCAAGTTCACATTACCACTTCATTTATTTCAAAAATATTACCACTTCACCAGATCAAGAAACCAAAGTTCAGAAAAAAAGGAACAAAGATAGGCATAAATACTTAATATTATTGAGCTTTAGTGCAGTGGCTGCCTCATTAAAAATCTATCTAGGTAAAAACTCACACCTCGTGAGAAAACCCTAGATAGGAAAAGATCATCGTTGATAGAGTGCCCTTCGTCGTCGTCGGCCATCGCCGCTGCTCTGGTCCCTCAACGGCCTGCAGAAGAACAAGAACATAAGAACAACAACAGGAGAACAAAAACAGAAGAACAAGAGCAAGGTCGGGTTTACCTGCTGCGAGACCGGAGCACCAGAGCAATCGACGAGGTCAACAAACAACGACCCTCCGGTTCCTCACAACTTCACAGATCGGCATCCGATCTGCGCAGCCGGAGCACCATAGCGGCCGAGAGGACGAGCACAGGTCCAGGGCACCAGGATCTACGAGACCAAGAGAGGAAGCGCCAGAGCAAGAACAAAAGAATAAGAACAAGGTCGGGTTTACCAGCTGCGAAACCGGAGCACCAGAGCAATCGATGAGGTCAACGAACAACGGCCATTTGGTTCCTCACGGGCTCACGGCGGAGCACCATGGAGACCGCCGAGTCGACAAGAGGACGAGGGAGCTCCAGACCTAGAGCACGAGCGGTGCAGAGGAGAGGCCGCCGCCCACCGGTGGCCGCTGCAGGCCGCCGGAGTGATGGAAGACGAGTGGCTAGGGTTTCGGGAGCAGAGATACGGAAGAGCGAGGTGAGGAGCTGGGGGACGCGGTGGAGGCGAGGAGTCGGGCTAGGGTTTCGGGGGGCGCTGGGGGCCGACTGGCGGGGTATATATATGCGCCCCCCAACGGCTAGTTGGGCTGGGCCAGGCCGGCAGGTTAACGGCTAGCAGGCCGGGCGGGCAACGGCTACCGGGCCGGGGGTTTAGTCGGGCCATGTCCGGACCGGCACTACGGGTTGGGGTGGCGGCCCAGGCACTATTCCCATTGTGCCGGGCAGGTTTCGGGTCGGGCTTTTTCGGGTCGGGTTTCGGGCCGCCAGCTTAACCCGGCCCAGATGGTCAACTATGGATGTCTGCAACCACGGCTAATGATCGTGCGGTTTAAATTTCTTTTAGTAGTGTGCTCCATCAGCTTGCAAAATGGTGGTAAATATTGTCGATTTGGCATGGCCGGCATGCATGACAGCTTGGCAGGGGCTGCAGCCGCCGCACGTGCTGCCGGTAATTAAGGCGCCGCGCCGGCCATCCCGGGTTAATTAGCTTCAACAAATGAAATGGAAGCAGTTCACTGTATCAGATTAGTAGCTACGTACGAGTGCTGCTCGGTCGGTCAGCGAGTCGGCAAATGAAAGCTGCATCGTGTGCTTGTCAGCCCGTCGATCGCTCTCCTCCAGGCTCCGGCAGCCAGTAGATACCACCCCGGCGAGCGAGAGCTAGCGCGCATGGCTCCGCACGCTGCGCGTCGATCGAGCACTGGCCGCCGGGCGGCTGCTGCAGGCGTGCCTGCCTGCCAATGATGATGGCGCTCAGCCTCGCGGTCAGCGCTGCTGTCCCTGCACAGTGGCGCTTAATTTGCCGCCAAATCCGACGGCCCCGCCTTGCGCGAGGGTGTTCAAACTGATGACGGGTGGCGCAATGTTCAAGTTGCCGTTCAGGGTTCAGCGAATGGTGGTGGCACCACCGTAGCAAACGGGGGCTCATCAAGTCAGACAGGCAAAGTAAACTGAACCCAGCCCTCTACGTTAATCTGTTCAGTAGAGTCAACTCTCAGACTACTCTTTTTTTTATCAAAAAAAATCAACAACTTCCATACTACTCCTTGAGTCTGAGGGCGGGAGCCAACGTGTCGCGGATCACGCACGAGATTCGTGCCTATGCATACGATGGACCGCGCCAAGGGAGGTGGAGACACGAGGCGGGATCAAGGGAGGCATCTGCCACGGTCCGCCCACCAGTTAAAAACTATACGCCTGTCGACCCGGGTGGCCGGCCGTCGCTCACTCCCTCCCTCGGCTGGTTCTCGAGCTCCAACCAGCGTGGTCGACGGAGGCGGCCGGACCCGGACTGGACTGCTGGAGCAGCGGCACATGCGGGGGCGACTATGATAATGTAGCGCGGGATCTCGGCCACGATCTTCCCCCGCCCAGATAACGAAAACTATGGGCTTGACGGCTTGCAGATCCATCTCTCCCTGCAGGCTGTAGGGTTCCGAGGCAGCCAGTACGGTTCTTTTTTTTTCTTTTTTGCTATTGGTAGGATATTCATTCATCCCCTTGCACGTACGTTACCGCTCGTCAGCCGCCGTCACTCCCAAGGCTCCACCACCATTGCTGCTGCGGCAGCGTGCCGGCAGTGGTGGTGTCGTGGACTGGTGGTGGTCTCTGACTCTGCTCGGCATGCCCATCATAAATAGTAAACATGCAAGATGCATGTTCCTGGGCCGGCCAGCCCACCTGTTTCGCTCCAGTCTCCTCCCCAGATCTCACTCTTGCTTAATCCTATCGCTGCCTGACTAGCTCTGAAAGACCACATGACAACCGAGTGCCGGTTCGGCATTCCGAGCAGGCATTATCCATCGTACGCACGGTCTTCAACAGATTAAACTCCTCGACTAATATGCTCTTCAACAACCCCGGTTTTGCAGTGCGGACTCATTTTCTGCGACCAATGAAGATGCATTAGTTTCGGGCTTGCCATGGTTAACACAAACCAAACAGGCCCTAAATCAAGTAGCTCCAACGAAAAATGGATCATCAGCCTTCCATTGTTACAGCCAGCGTCCTGTCTGCTGTTCTCCTCTGCTACGTCATCGCACAACTCGCTGCCCAGTCTGTAGTACTGTGCTCTAAATTCCCACGCACTCCCCGTCAAAAATATTGCCACGTTTCATGTCCACTCTATAATAGTTTTTCTCGCTAGCTCCTATCCTGAGCTACGCTGCTTGATTGCTACATAAATAGAAGAAGAAGAACATGCCCTTCTAATCAGCTTCTCCTCGGATGGTTATGCCGCCTCCTGCGCGGTGGTTTCATCAGCACGGACATCGGATCCGCATTCCCGGCATCCCTAGAGTCAGTGGCTGCACCTCCACCATTCCCTGTGAGCCAGTTCAGTGCCTCTGCCGCGGCATCCTTCTCGGCGAGCTTCTTGTTCGCACACGGCTGCCCGACGAACTGCATGCCGTTGAACTCGACAGTGGACCTGAAGAGGCTGTTCTTGATCTGCTTTGTCTTGTAGGACGGGTTGTCGTTCCCGGCCCGGGTCAGGAGGGTCTGGAGCTGGTTCTTGGCGTTGTCGCCGCCGTTACCACCACCGCTGTTCATGGAGGATGATGAGAGCATTGTCTTTGCTTTCTTGGATCTTTGCTCCTGTCGGCCGTACACAAACCGGCCGCTGCATGGGTCCTCAGTGACCAGCAAACGGATGGCTGATAGCAACTCTTCACTCGTTTGGATATCCATCCTTGGGTTTTGGAGCTGTTTAGAGAAAACTGTAATTAGCACAATAAAGGAGATCCAAAAAATAATGACATTTGCCATCTGATCAGGTCAGAAATGATTGGTTCCTAACTGAATTCAATAAATGATTCATTTCTAAATGAATTCAATAAAATGATCACACAATGTTAAAGCTATGGAACTGAGATAAGCCCATATGGCTAGCGCTGCAAAGTGAGCATCCAGGTACCAGGTAGTTACATGGGAGGGGAAAGATAGTGTGTATCAATAAACTTTGTGCAACCGCAGTGTGTACCGTATTGCATTATTAATTTATTACATAAATAAATGTCATAGGTGTCGACTGTTGAGTTGGACCTGGTGCTGCCTATTTATTACTCCCTCTATCCAGGTGTGTTTTGTTCTGAATAAGTCAAAACTTGCAAACTTTGCCCAACAATTCGCCAAACTAGTGCATATCTTGTGTGCAAAACCAGCATCAAAAGATTCAAATTCAAAGAGACTTTAAGATAATGTTGATTTTGTAGCAATTGACTATCATGTAAGAGAAACCAACAGTCAAAATATATTTTGTAAACTTCCTCATAATACGCCTTACGTGGATAGACGGAGGGAGCACAGTTTCAAAATGTCAGGTAGTAACTTCAAGAAATAACAAAATATAAGATCATGATGAACCAGTATAGAACAAGACATTACAACTCACAGATACCTTGCAATGGATTAAATTCTCGAGCTCATCCTTTAGACTCAAGTAAGTGGATGCAAGATCACGACTCATGAAGAATTCCAGATAACCACCAAGCATTTTTAAGTGTCCATCCTGCATCATACAGCAAAAATTATCCAACGATACATTTGCTAGTCCGAAAGATAACTTTTCCAATACTGGCAGTGCAAAGGAACATACCAAGCCACCTTGTTTTATATTGCCCCCGAATAGCAACAGTATAGAATCAGATATAGCAGTTGAATCCCGGAGAAAAACAGAATTCACTTTCACCTTCTCATTGAAAACTAGCCAGGGGAATGGAATCTTTGCTTCTTTACCATTGACCGAACTCTGGAAACAACAAAGAGAAGCTAGGTGAAACTTTGTCAAGCTATCAATAAAACTAGAACTTATGCTACATAGAATGCAAAGACTTACCGAATAAAGCATAACCTGTCCGTCCTCCATTGTCTTGAGGGAAATAGATTTCTCCTTGTTCTAAAATTACCAAAAGGTAAATAAAAATCACAGATGAAGAATTCACATTTCATAATATAACTACCATCAGACCATCAACAGTAGTTATAGTTATCCACTTATCCTCCGTAGAAGGCATGGAACCATAAACTTTCGAAACATAATAAGCGTGAACAAGTGCAAGTAATGTTAGATCAGAAGTTAAAAGCAACTCACCACAACAGAAGAAATACCAGGATATAGCCCTGCACAAATTACCGCTCGAACTAGATTTTCATCACGGCTCCATTTATTGCACAAAGTTAAGTTTTCATCAACCAAACCAGTATCCTTCAGAAGAAAGAGAAACTGCCGCCGAAGGGAATCTATTGCTTTCAAGGTTTGCATGGAAAGAAAATTTTTCCAGCAGTAGTCATAGCCAGCACGATCTCGTTCAGCCTCCCTCCATCCTTCATATGCACGAACAAGTGCAAGATGGTCACTGTAGTCCCGGCATGAAAACTGTAATTTAGCTGACTCTGCAAGCTGCATGGACAAAGGTGGCATCATTTACACTAGCAAATAAAAAGGGTAAAAATGAAGAAAATAGTATTCGAGTGCGCCAAAGAAAAGGCAGACAAAAATTGGAGTATGAAGAAGGCATACTCACATCTTTCTTGTCGAAGGGAGTCAAGAAAGGGTCTCTAACACTAAGTCCGGAAACTATGGTTAATATTGGGTCCAGACAATTAAAAATAGCCCCAAAAATAAGCATCTTGCCTAGCTTAGGTTCAACTGGAAGCATAGACAGGTGTTTTCCTGAGAATGACAAACATGTCAAACAGTAAGTGTAGTCAGCACACAAGCTACAGAGATGCAGAGTAAAGCCATTATAATGTAAAAATTAAACAAAACGGTGGATCTAGTACCAAGAACCGTCAACTCTTCATTCTGATCAAATGCTCCAATGACTTTAAGATATTCAATGGCATTTTGAACCTGGAAAAATAATCAAATTAAATTATGAAATATATTTGGAGACATGGTGACAAATAGCAGAATAAACTTACTGATAGAGATTCTGGTGACTGCAAAGCTCTGGATAAAAATTCTGATATACTTCCCAGCCTCAAGCTTTTTATTTGCAAACAGAGGGACTGGAGAGGGGTTCGTAGAAGTTCTGGTAACTGGTAGTCAGCAAATGAGTCATATACACATCGTGGATAAAGATGGTAGCACTCCCCTGGTTGGACTCGGCCAGCTCGTCCCCGTCTCTAAATTATAGTCATTTAGTTAACAAAACAAAAAAGAGGTAAATTATGTGATAGAAATGAGTTGGGCAATGAAAATTTCAAGTAAGTCTAATAGCCATGGCAAGTGCTCTATTGGCAATCTATCACCACATCAATATTTAATCAAAGTAAGCAGAGGCAAAAATAAAATGGTTAGTAGTATTAAAATAAGAAATATAATATTACTTGTCTGGCAGAAGCCTTGGAGATCCATGTCGGAAGCAAACAGGGAGTATTATTCAGTGCATCGTAAGATGTCTCTTTTGCTTTGCCACAGTCAACAACAAAAACAACATCGTTGATAGTAATACTAGTTTCAGCCAAATTGGTGGCAAGAACTATTTTCCTTACTCCAGGCTCAGGCTTATCAAATATTAATTTCTGCATAAAAGGTGGACAAAATAATCAACAGATTAACCCATATTCGTTACAACAACAGACAAAAAAAGATGCACTCTTCCATCCTTGACCACGGCATTATGTCATAACATGACAAAAGAAATGTCTATTGTGCAATGGAACACTCTGATAACTATTCAAGATGACAGGAGAAAAAAATATGGACTTCAAGATCGAACACATTAACATAAGTTATCAGGTCAGAGAACTTCCAGCTGCATCAATGCAGAACAGGCTAAAGCAATTCACAGGCAATGAAAATCAAGATCTTAATACCTTAAATATGTCCAATATTAACTCACAGCGTAAATCTACAGAGTTTCACTCGTACAACCAGCATTATTCACATTCCAAATATTCTCAACAAAATGTGATTGGTGAGTGGTGATATTAACCAATACTCCCTCTGTTTCACTCGTTGAGAGTCTTGAGACCAAGGAGACTTAAGACAAGAAAAAATTGATGCCAAATGATTACATACCCCTATCAAATGGCATTGGACAACGATCTAATCCTTCCATACCCTTGTTTTGTTCAATTGACTCGTATTATGAAGAAAAAAAACCTCTTGAGTAAACAGTCTTATATTGTGTAACAGAGAAAGTATATACTATTACATAGTAAGTAGTAACAACTTGGGCAATCAAACAAGGGTTACTGCCACAATTAGATTAATATTCTATTGCTTGAAACAAAGAACTGAATATTCTAGTAGCCCCAGTAATGTAATACAGATAGTTGTAGTAGTTCTTGTAATACCTGCTCTGAACTGGCCATAGAGCCATGACAAGCGAGCAGCAAAACTTTGCTTGGATCTCCAAGTAATGGATTTGCTTGCAGCTGCTCTTTTAGTGCATTAATGTCATCCCACCCAGTCATAAATACAAGAACAGCACCAGGTCGTTCCTTTTGAAAAATATGGCATAAAACATTTTCTATTAAATTAAAACCAATCGAATCAGGGTTCCAACATGATAGAGAATCACGAGTTCGCGGACTATAGTTCCTCAAATCAGCAGCTTCAACCGCATCCTGTTCAAAAACAAACTTAATAAACAAAAAGCTTTGAGCAGAAAATAAATGGTCAAGAAAAAACAAATTTCCATACTTCCACAGCAGAAGCGATTTGGCTCTTCCTCTTTCGTAGAGCTTGTTTTTGCATCTTCCAACTTTTTTCTTGACCATAGTCATCAATTTGATTGTACGGAGTCAATCGATGTCCAGTAAATTCAAGAATATCTTCCAGAAAATGATTCCGAACAGGATATGTAAAACCCTAGGTTGAGATATAAATGCAACAATGAGGAAAGATATCTAACAGAACTTACACAAGGAGCGTTGACAAAGCAAAAAACACTAAAACAAATTTCATTTTAACAAGGAAAATGATATAAAGATTCCATGTCCGAAAGTGTTAGATGTAAATGAGTGCATAATATGTGTAAAATAATTGGAAAAATTACAAAATTTGCACAGCACTTATACCATAACCATATAGTAATTATTCCAGATTGGCATGTGACACATGGCTTTAAGTCCCAATAACGTTTAAATAAAATAGCTACGTCCAGTTACACTACAGTATATATGGCATACTACTTTGATCAGTATTCCAACAAAGTTAGAGCAAGACGCCAAAGAGGATGCAAGATGGAACTGATACCAAACTAAGAACATGAGATGCTATCTTTTTTTTTCAAGATGGTAAAAAGGCCAAAGTGGCGGGTACAGTGAGACTTTATATGCCATGCAACTTATGTTCAGGATTCTAAAAATCTAAAGACCAAAACAACAAAAAAGATGGCACTGAAACAAATGCCTATAGACTGAAAATGACAGACAAGAGTGAATGCAAAAATATCATACAGGTATATGTATCATGGGTGCTCCACCAAAGTATGAGGAGAAGAGCTCAGCATTAAGGGTTGCACTCATCAATATAAGCCTTAGCTCAGGACGGCGTGGAAGAAGGTCCTTTAAGACAATAAGAAGAAAATCTAGCACAAAGACAAAAAAACATTAGCATAAAAATATAAATTTAAGTCCCTTTCAACACTGTTTTAGTATTGGTTGAAAATTATTAATTATTATGGCTATGCAGACCTTCGTTCATGCCCCTCTCATGGATTTCATCAACAATAACATGGGTAACACCTTTCAAGTTTCTGTCCACCAGCAATCTCCGCAACAGGACACCAGTGGTGCAGAAAAGAAGGCGTGTATCCCTTCCTCTCATGCCTTCCAGTCGAACTTTGTAGCCAACCTAAAATTAAGGATCCATTATCATGATATACAAAACCCGACAAAATTCATCAAATTTTGCAATAATTGTTAGGCTTAGTACATCTCAGCATATCACGCAAGTAGAAGGTAAGTGATTCTGAGCTGATTTTAAGGGGGAAAAAATATACAATAGAGTCCCCTGGAGAATTTGACTACCGGCCAGACACTCACTGACGGACAGCAAAAACAATCTAGGCCTTGTGGAATCTTGGATAGCATCCTCAGACTAGAATACTGAATTCCCCAATGAACACCACAAAATAATACTTCAAACATTAAAAGAAAATGTCATCATTATGCAGATACAAGTAGCTCACCGATTCACCAATTTTCTCTCCCCTTTCAGCAGCAACTCTTTCAGACACAGCAATCGCTGATATTCTTCTTGGTTGAGTGCAAATAATACTGCACGTAGCACCACGAGCAGCATCGATTTCAGATTCTAAAATGTACTGCGGTAGTTGTGTAGTCTTACCGCAGCCAGTCTCACCTGAAACTACAACAACCTGTTCAATCAAATAAGACATGTTAATCACTAACACAGAGTGAATCAAGAGGTTTTGCCAGAAATGCTATTTAATAGCAGAAAATAAAGACACGAGTAAGTTGATTTACTGTCTTTCTGCTATTAATGGAAGGATGACATTAAAACTTAGAATGGAAAGCAAAGGTAGAAAGGACAAAATCGGGAAAATAAGAGCATAAAATAAAAAGGTATCAGATCCATTACTTCAACAGATATCCAAGCTTCTAAGGTTTTGTAAACTAAAAAAATGAAAGCTCATTTGCCTTCAAGCAGTAAAATTGTTCAACCGTTTTGCTAGATCATTTAGGTAGTGATTGGTTGCTTGGCTTATTCCAAGCCTGGCTAGGAGTTAGCCATGGCCAGCCTTAGCCTGGCTATAGTAGTACTGGATCCTCGTGTTTGGTTGCTGTACTACATTTAGCCAGGCTTGTGAAACACATGTTTGGTTGGTAGGCTTGCATTGTATATAGTCACCTCCTCTTATCTGCGGTGAGCTTATCATGCCATATATGATCATGTTGAGTGCTACATCCTCCCATCCATTACATCAAACACCTTCAGTGCTGAGCTCTTGTCAGAACCACCCCTTGGTGAGCAGGTAGCTCTGCCTATTATAGATGCTGAGTAGTGATTACTCGTATCGAAATAGTAAAATCCAATCCTGTTCAATTTCCCTGGTGAGATATTTGCACACGATGCATGCGGCGTCAAGCTCCTGGTGAGATCCACGACACAGCATGCGCTTGCAATCACGACGGCCTCCACCTCGGTCTCGGCGAGCTGCACGAACAGCCGCTCGATGGCTTCCGCGGCCATCACCGCACTTCGTCAGGCTGCGTCCAGCTCCGCACGCAGAGCCGCCATCTCCCGCTCCAGCAGCCCGAGGTCACGCTTGTAGGCAAAGCAATTTGTGCTGACTCCATGCAGCACTGCCGCACAGCTTACATCGGATCGAGCTGCGCCAGCGCAGCCGCTGCCGCCAAATCATCGAGCTCCAGCGAGGCTAAATCCATGTCGAGCATGGACCAATCGACCTCCAGCGAGGCTCAATCGAGGTCGAGCATGGACCAATTGACCTCCAGCGATGCTCAATCGAGGTTGAGCATGGACCAATCGATCTCGAGCACGACTGAATCAAGCTCCGACGAGGATCAATAGAGCTCGAGTGGGGTCGGGTCGGCAGCCGGCGGAGGCGCCCACAATGGGGCTGCTGCGCAGTTGGAGGACTTGCCCCGCGTGTCGGCGGAGGCACTGGGCAAGGGTCGGTGATGGAGAGGGTCAGCCGTGGCGGTGAGCAGATTCGTTCAAGTGAGCCACCGATAGCTAGTGCAGCTTGCATAAGCTGGAGACGAGAATGAAATGCGTTCCCAGCTATGCAGGTCGTACAGTAACGTTTGCATTGCATAAGCCTGACTAAAGGTGCTATACAGGGATCCAATCAAAGAAGTCCTGCACTATGGAAGCCTGGCTAGACCCTAAAGCAGGCTACCAATCACTACCTTAGCTTAATGCTTATTTCGCAATATGTATGGTATGGTTTTACCACTTCCTGTCTATCATGGGCTATGTTCATCTCTCATTTTATATCTTATTACTTATATATTAGCTGCAACTCTTCTATATAACAATTGTTTGTAAGTGTTTATACTATGTGTATCTAGAACAAGAACAGGACCTGATTCTGTGATATTGCTTCCAATAAAGTTTGCTTTTCTTTATAAGCAGGAAGACTGCGACGAAACTCAATCATGCTTTGACCGTCATTCGATTCCTGAAAAGGGAAGAAGTCAAGTCAACAAGGGGGCATGAATCTAAGACATTTATTGTATCCTTTGAAGGGCAAATGTCAGCAGAAAGAATAACACCAAATCAACAGTGCTAAATCAAACCTAACAACCAAAAAAAAAAGATCACGATACCCTCAGAAACAAACCCCCCCAAAAAAAACTGATCTTTACATATCAAAGACAGAAGAAATTAATAAACACATATGTAAAATAACACTCTGAAACTGTGACTAACATGCACACTTGCAATATGAACATAAAACCTTGGTACGGTAAGAATATAGTACTACTCTGATTCATACTTTAGATTATTAGTGTAAACAATGTTGTTTAGGTGGCATGGAAATAGTGGTGGAATTTCATCTTAAAGATCATAAGAGGTAAATGACAACATATTAGAAACAGAGGAGATAAGCACTAAGTTAGCAGTACATACAAACATAAATGCAACCAGTCCACTTGAGGGCAGTAATTGGCAAGGATATTGAGAATTGTCTGACTTGACATAAATTTTAGAAAGGAGAATTGGTTAGTGCCCATGGGGGCCATTAGCAAAAATATAGTTAACATACATAGAAAAACACATGTAGGACACATAAAGTTCAATTTCAAATTCAATTTTGATATTGATAAACATCAAGTGGTGTGTTAGCACATGATGAACAATGTCAGAGGATTGCTTGTCTAACTAGCCTCTTGACATCTCAAACCGGAATTTTGTAGGTTTACTAAACTATCCATATTACATACATGATTTTTCTGACAAAATTTTTAAATCCACTCTTTTAGAAACTTTGGACTAATAGTGAAGTATCACTTCAAAAGTGCATGCTGAATGGGCAGCCAGATGGGCTCTTTGGGCCAAGCACTGTAGCCCCACCGGTCCTCGGTTTGTGGATAAGTTTAGGTTATTAGGGTTACGGTGGGCTCTACCTCTATGCAAAATGTTTGGAATCAAGCAAGAAGAATATCAATCTATTCTCAATCCCCTTCTCCTTCCCCTGCCCTTGTGATGCGGCTGCCGTCTACCGGTGAGGTCACAGCTTGGTTTCAAGGCCATCTAGATCAAGGTTCATAACACATGTTTGACTATAAAAAGAAAGGTCCATAACACATATTCTCAGAATAGTGTAAACATTATGACAGAATTCCAAGCCTCACATGTGAAGGCTTAAGAACAAATGATAGCAAGAAATCTTATAAACAAACCTGCCAAGAAGCCTGCTGGTTCCGCAACTGTAGGCTTTTCCTTCTTTGGATTCTCTCCATGACAGCACTAGTGGAAGTTTGATTATCTTGCTGATCAAAGAAGCCTTCATCAGTTGCAAAACTGTCTGTGCTGCTTGACCTTGAGAAGGCTGCACTAGGGAAGTTCCCACTGTTTGTTCTCTTTCGTGCAAGGTAGTCTCCAAGCAAAGCATCAACTTCTCTTTGCAAACCAGAAGGTATAGATACCTACAACGAAAATACATTAGTTAACATCAATAAGCATATACACTTAACCCTTTAAGCTGCTTGAGAAATGGCATACCTCTCTTTGAGGTCTTTTGTCATCAAGATCCGATCTATAATTAGGCAATGGAACCTTACTGAACACAACAACTCTAGAATACTGACGGCTGCCATCATGTAGACTATTGTCAGATTACAGTGAAAATACTATGTAGTACCAGAATCTGAAAGGGGCAATGAAGTACCTGTGCAAACCCATTCGGTCAGCAAGTTGGGCAAGTTGTTCAAAATCTCGCCTATCCTTTCTTTCCCTTGATATAATCTCTTGTTCATCATCATTACGGAGAAGCATGTGCAGTTTCCATTTCCATTCATCAACATTATCTAAAGTGGATCCACCCTGGAAATTTTTATATCAATACAACTGTAAAGAAAGCAATAGGATACAGAATCAAAGCAAAAGGAAGTTGTATTGAGCCGAATTTCTCCTTCATTTTAGGAAGCATACTTAACATGAGATCTTGTTTTCCTTGACTACATATTTTTAAGCAAGCATGATGATTTGCTCACTACAGTGGTACCAGCATCATGTAGCATGTCCAAGTTTCTAGAAATTTGTGGTTTCACAGATTTTATTTTATAGAGTTCTAGTTTCTAGCTATTTAAGGTTTTCACAGATTTTATTTTAGAACTATAACCATTAGGTGCGCGATATTTCTCTATACATGGATAATTGGATGTATTGTTATATGGATATGGCCATCCATAGTTTCCCTGTAGAGATGTCTTCCCTATATTACTGTACAAAGGACCATATGCAAAGCATGGAAAACACCTGATCAGCATAGATGCAAACGCAAGGCAATCATGCTAAAAGACTAAAATGTAAACACAATAAAAGGAAACCTATATGATAGATACATCAACAAGCAACTACAATTAATACCCACAGACCCAATTCTGGGGAAGACTTTGGGTTCAGTCCAGTCTAGCATAACTGATTTTCAACTGATCATTTCAAATTGTGAAGCAATTAACAGCTGGGAGGAACAAGGCATTCACCTTGCTTGAGACTGATGTACGGTCCATCTCCCGATCCGAGTCATCCTCAGAGAAATCATCGTAAGCGTAGCGGGCATACCCAGCGCTCTGCTGCCGGAAATGCTCTGGCTGGGGTGGCCGCGGCAGGGGAGGTATATCGCGCTGCCGCGGCTGAGGCGGCGACGGGGGGCTGAGCGAACGCTCGTCCATCGGCCACTCCGGCGTCCGCGCCGCTTGCTGGGCCTGCGCCGCGGCGGACGGAGGTGGCGCGAGGCTCCCGTTGGTGGAAGCGATAACCGAGCGGAGCCGCCGCATCGGCGGCACGTAGACTCCGCTGGTGCTCATGGCGGCGGACCTGGGGTCCGATGGGAGGTGGGGGTTAGTCGCGCTGGGGCTAGGATTAGGGTTTCTGGAGAGGAAGAGGGGGGTGGGCATGGTCAGGGGGCGGGGCCGGCGGACGTGGCGGACGCGACCCCGCAGGACGGAGGTCAGGAGCATCACCACCAGCGCCGTCGCCGCGACAGCCGGCTCACATGTCTCATGCAATCCCCCCTCCGCTTCCGCTGCTCTGCGCGCGGCGGGGGCGCCCGGCCTGATGGAGGGATCCTCACCACTATACTGTGGCGGTCTCGGGCTCTGCGCAAGAAGAAAACGCTGAAGCCGGCGAGGATACGGCGGCGGCGATTACGCGGGGTGGTGGGAGAGTGGTGCGGCGGCTGCAGGGGAAGGAGGGGGAGGGATGGGATGGCGGTGAGGAAACGAGGAGGAGAGCAGTCCTAGGCAGTGGGAGGGGTAGGTCGCTGACATGTGGGGTCTGCAAGGCGGGCCCGGGCACGCGCGCGGGTGTGAGGCGAGGGCGACGTGGCCGCAGCTCGAACGACGGTAGATACGTGCGGGCCCGAGAGGGGACTTGGCGAGCGAGCAGTGATTGGTTACCAACGTGGGCCCGAAGAAGCTGCACGATATTTCTGCGGGCCTTTCCCTACGGGCTCCTTTCTTATCCGTTTTAGGACTGTCCACGGGTTCCGGGACTGTTCGGCCCAGCCAACTTGGGCCATATCGTGATGCAACTCACATGAGCCTGACATCCATCATCTCAACCAGCTCAGCTCACCTGGGTCATCTAGCATGTAGGAGTAGGACTGAAACTAACCAAACTGGAATACATCAACTTTCTCAGAGTACGCATACAGTAAGAGTTCGTTCTCAAGATAATACTTCAGAAGCTCTAAGGTTTCTCCAAATGCTAATGGTGCTAGAAGTCCCTGGCACCAACAAGGCAACAAGTTGGTGATTATTCACTCGAGTGTTCCAGCAAAAAAAAAAAAATCGTGACACCAGAATGATATATGTATATCATGGAAAACTTCGCGCCACATTAGTAGGTGTAGCCCTTCTGGAACATGCCTTTCTTGGCCTCATCGCTCTCACCCTCACCAGTGTAGCGACCAAGCTGCGCCAGCGAGTTGGCCTTTGCGCGCACCAGCAAGGCCTTCTGCGCCGCCTCCACGTTCTCAGGGCGCCCCTGCCATGCCTTCAGCACCGAGTTCTGGAGAGCCCGGGCATAGGAAAAAGACACATGCCACGGGTTTGGAGACTGGTTCATTGCGTTCAGGTTCAGAGTCGCCTCCACCTCAGACTGTCCACCAGAAAGGAACTGCAGAAGAAACCAGAGTTATACCTCTTGATCTGATTCTGTATGGGAGATTTGTTACTCTAAGAGTCAAGACGACACCATGATTCCAGGAACAGCAGGTGGCACTCTCCTCCTAAGCATTGTTAGTGTGTGCTTCGCAATAGCTTCCGGAGAAGCCTTCTCCTTGTGCTCAGCTCCAGGGGTGACCATGCTCGGCTTCAGCAGGATACCCTCAAACAGAACGTTGTTTTGGGCCAGGTAGAAGAATACCTCAGACCACACTTTCTCTGCCACCTCAAGAGTTCTTTCAATCCCATGGTCTCCATCAAGAAGGATCTCTGGCTCCACAATAGGCACTAACCCATTGTCCTGCAGATTATTCATGTTGAAACATGATAAGCAAAGATGACAAATTATTTCTGAGCGATGCAAAGTAGTCAAGCATATAGCCACGTCAAGCTGTAAAAGTCTGTAGTAACTATTACGATGTATTCTTTCTTTTTGCTTCACTTAAAGAATATTTGTATAGTGTCAGCTCTAATTGCATGTTAACTTGTAAAGTGTCTCTAAACCATTAGATGTTTAGAAACATGCCAGGTTCAACAAAAAATAAAAGCTGCTTCATACATCCTTCTGTCTAAATAAAGCTTGACCCGTATTCAAGCACCATATCTTAACAGCAGCATGAGTGCATGACTAATGAGTATCAGCACAAGTGCTCAAATGAATACAGATAAGGTTGTTCACAAAAGCTCCATAAGCCATCAAACAAGATTTTACCACAAGATGTTTCCACAGTTGCAAGTTTATTTCGTTACCTGAGCAATAGCAGCATATCGAGCAAGTCCCCATGCTGCTTCCTTGACTGCTAATGCAGATGGACCACAAGGGATGCTAACAACAGTCCTCCTGGAGAAGATCAATATGCCATAGCAAGTTAGCAACTTTAGAAATGAAACACCAATAAGATTAGTTGTGCATGCATAGTGAGAGTATGAACGAACCACTTTGCGAAGCGTGCCCCCTGCTTGTAGTACTCAGCACACCTTGAAGCCAAACCATCAAGACCTTGGCACCATGATTCATTGTTGGATCCAGGCAATGGAACCAAACCCTAATTCATGAAATCAAAGCAATCAAGTAATGGGAATCATAATGCTAGTAGCATTTTGTGGACTAACATGATGATCATCAGATCACGACATACTACCTTGTCAACCTTGATGCCAGGCATGATATTCTGATCCTTCAAGCAGTCAACAAACTTCTTGCCATCTGTAGTTGATTGATAAAGAGTCTCCTCAAAAAGAATAGCACCAGAAATATATTCACCAAGGCCAGCAGTTGTCAGTAAAAGCTGCCTGTAAGCCTGGCGGTTAGCTTCTGTGTTATCCAAACCAATGGATGATAATCTCTTTCCGCATGTTGCATTTGACTCATCAATTGCCAGAATACCACGCCCAGGGGAAGCAACAGATTTCTGCACAGAGGAAAGTTATAAACATTAGATTAGCATTCAAGAAAACCAATAGTGGCAAATAGTGGGGAAAATATTAGATTAGCATCATGGTTAAAACAAATGAGCAATAGTGGGAGAATTGGAAATGGCTTATAGAACTTAGAAAAAACAGATTGCCATACCCAACTTCATCCAAAGAAACAGTCATGAGTATCGATTCGACTAGCTGAAACACATATCTCAAAGTATGGTTGACATGCTTGCTCCAATCAACATATCGACAGACACTGATAAAAAGAAGTACTACAGCTGATATCACATAACCCCTAATGTATCCACAGTACAGAAGACAAAGTGTAAAAGAAAACACATTGTGCTCAACTCAATTGAAGAATCAGATTAAAACTAACAAAATCCTACTTTCGCAATTCATGTAAATTTTGTATATTGAAGATCCTTGCATTGAAACATTAATCAGATGCACAGAATCCCACATCAGCATTTTAATTCTTAACAAATAGATGTACTATTGTTACACTAACGTCGAAACAATGGAACAAAAGGTCAAAAGCTTGCAGTGCCTTAAATTCCTTGAACCAATTTGGTGACCCTAGAGTATCTTCAGATCAACATTCCCATGAATTCTATGCTAACAGAAAAGTTATCGATAGATTTCAAATGCACTTTATCTTTTAAGTGCCTATCCAAAGGCAGACAATCAAGATAGTCCTAAATCATATTAACCATAAGTGGATCACACAATGAACAATAACAGAGAGTGGGTGCATTGATGGGGCTAATCAGTTAATCAAAACTAACAGCCATCACTAAACACACTATTCACATGATAACCAATTAGGAGTCTAGGAGAAACCAGGAACAGTAAAGTAAACCATGTCAATTCAATTCAACTATTCAACGAAGCATATTTCCATGGAATATTTGAGCTGATACAAGCACAGGCAGCAAGACTTTCTGCAACACAGCTTGACACTTTTAAATAAAACAATACAACTACAACATCCCAATTTCATAAAACACTTCTAAGTCAGTCAATTTTAAATGAGATGAGTGAGGCAGCTTGCATTCAAGCAAAACATGTTGACTGAAGTACACGTCGCCCTAGAAACATGCATACCACTTTGTGAAAGAGAATCGCGACAAATAGCTACCACGAAAATATTTCAACCTAAAATTGATTAAAATCGAGTAAACCAGGAAAGAATTTCGGTCCTCCCCCCAGTGCCCCACCAACCTAGTCCTGCCGAACAGTCCCCATCAGGCCATCACTATTCACAGATCACCAGATACCAACAACGAACCATCACCACATCACAGATCGCCGCATACGACACGTGCAACACCCCAAAACCCAGATCCTCCCGCAGTTAATCCGCCCCTACTGACGTCGCAGAGGTACAACAATTTGGGAAGGGGATGTAGTGTTTGGTGGGGACGCTCACCGCGGTGGAGACAAGCTCGTCGGAGTAGGTGCCGGCGGCGGCGCGGATCACCGTGGCGCGGCGCGCGGGCGCGGATCGGCGGGTGCGGCCGCCAGCGAGCAAGCCTGCGGCCGGGGAGCTCAGCTTCACCGTCGCCATCGCCATATGTTTTTGGTGCGTGCGATCGCTGCTTGTTTGGAGTTTAGGAAGCGACGGCGAGGAATATGAAGCCCCCGAGGGGAAGTGGGTTGGTGGCAGACGAGAGAAAGGAGTAGGTTGAATGAAATTTTATCTTGAGATCCTTTTGCGTCCTTTGATCTAAGTTTTTTTTTGTGAAAAAGCCCCTTGACCCGATTTGTACTGTAAAATGGTCATTCTACCCACGTTTTGGATCAAAAATATCTGTTCAGAATTTTCAGCTAGAAAGTACTCTATTATGACGGATATACGATCTTACACCACTTGTATGAGCTCAGGTTGTAATACTCTTTGTATTTGGTTGTCAACTAAATTATATGAATTTGACGAGAGATTGAGGTGTTTGTATCTTTTCGCAAATACAGAGTACATTGAGGACCAGAGACGAATACTATTTGCTCCTGGGCTCCTGGCTCTCTCCGCCGCCGGGCGGATCCACCGAGGCCAGATGTGCACCTTGGGAATTACGAAAACACCCCTAGTTCGTGACTCCCGTTTTGTTTGCTTTCCTTTTTCTTTTTACGTGATCTCAAACACAAAGGTTCGGCCTTTCTGCGAAGCATATGGCCCAAATGAAATCTCGAGGCCTTCAGGCCCAGTGGGCTTCTGATCCACGTGACACATAGGCCGTCAATTCTCTCCTCTGAATCGAGATTGGCTCCGTCAAGTTATTATCCATCAAAACAAATGTTTGAGCATGATCTAATTCAAACTTTTAAAAATATGAAGCTTCTAGCCAGGGACACTGGACGCGTTCTGATAATAGTTGGCTTCAATCTGTTTATATGAACGATAACACAGGGGGGGGGGATATAGAGATGATGAAACACCCAAAGTACTTAGTGATTTATTAATTCAAGTCATTTATGATTACACCTAGTATCCTTTTATCACAAATGAGCTCTTATATGCATGTGGACCCACCCAACACAAGACCCCCACAAGTCATTCCTGTCAACCTGTGCTCTCTTCATCCCTTACCCTTCCTCTGACCTAGTTTTATTTCCAGCAACATCAGCATTGCTTGACATCCAGGCATCAACCATGATTAAAATCGAGATGCAGTCTGATTAATCCAGCTCCATTTTGGATCATGCAGAAATTGGGAGTGCACTGGCTACTTATTTTCACAATTACCATACGAGAATCAACACTGAGATAGCATCTGCCCCTATAATAAAGCTAATGCATTTACATCACATTGCAGCAATATGATGCTGCCGCCTTCAACATTCCAAACAACTAGGCATGTCTATCAGAAGCCAACAAATAAAAATAAACACAACAAGAATAGGCTCAAGGCATGCACCCATCATGTCATATATTGCTTCAAAGCTGAGAGGGGTCCTGTTTCTCTACATCTCTCTCCACATTCTCCATTGCCTGCTGCTCTGTTTACACAATGACAAGGGAAAATTCGAATTCAGTTATTGGCTCATGATCTCCCAGAGAAAATGACTGCACCAAAATAGAAAAAAGAAAGAGAGGGGACAATTTGTGTGACACTAAGTGGGGGATAAGTGGGCTGCATCAATACATAACTTCACGTTAACAAGGGCTGTTTAGGATTAGTCGTTTTATGCAAACCCATGCTGCTATTAACAATTATCAACATGTCGTTGGGATGGTTAATTGAACTGTGGCATTAGTATCAGTAAGACATGGATGTCCCTATTCATACATACAACTACTTGCTGTTATTTTTATATCCTGCAAAATGAGATATTTGCCTCCCTCAACAACAACAAAAAATAATGGTTTGCCTTTTATTAAATTCAAAAATACAAGTAACTAGGTAGTTAACAACAGCCATCTATTTAACTCAGTTATCTGATTGTAAAGCCAATGATCCAGTGTGCACACAGAAGAACATTCTCTCACATAATTCATAGTTAAGCCAGTTTTAGTAATCTACAATTAAGAGAAGGATTTGCACCCAGGATAACTAATTCTATCAATTATATGCATCTTGACTTGAGTTAAATAACAAGTCTTAATTTCCTTCTGTTCACACTTCACAAAGCTGCCACACAGGATCTTGACAACCTTCATCACAAGCTATCATGAACCCGATCTAAAATATTTACATGCCTTTCTCTTCCTTATTCAAGAAGTGTTTGGTTTTTCCTTATCATATACCTTTTAGGTGCTGAGCAACAACATGAAATGGAGAGCAAACGCACAGCATATTTGTGGCATGATATGGTTTATATACATTGCAGAAACCATTCAAGGTCAAGGTGTCCAACAGGTCTCAAATAAAAGGTGCCACAGTAGCCCACAAAATGAGGAAAAGGCCTAATTATGTGTAGAAACAAACTCAAGTGCCATGGGCGCAACAGCAACGCACTAATAAGCCTGGTGCTCTCAAATGCTATGCTTAACTACTGCATTATGCAGAGAACTGAAACAGTAGCACTAGTACCAACTGACGGGCACAAAGTGGGGGAGCTAAACTTGCCTCCAGGAGTGGTGGGCTTTGGAGCGATATGCTTGGTTTTCATATTTAACGCCGCATAACTTGATGAAGCATCACTAGGAAGTCCTGTCACGAAAATAAATATATGTAAGTAACACATGAGCAATGAAACTATGAACTATATTGTGATGTTGCGATGTTCATGGAAAAGATGATAATTCCTACAGTGGTCACGTTAGAGACATTAAAATGGCTACCTGGATAAGCATTTGTCTCCTGAACGGAATGTTGCCTGCAAGGAAATTTAATGTAAAAAATATTCGCAAGCGTATGAAGAAAAGGACTGAGTACGCACTACTCACCTCTTTCGTCGCAGGAAGGCACGAGAGAGAACATCTGCTGGTGTGTGGTCTGCCTTGCTGCTGCGACGCTTTTGGTATCCCCGTGCTCTGCTTTGCGAGTTTGACAGGCAGGAGAGTTACTTGCTAGTGATATTGGATAAAGAAATGAAGCACGGCAACAAATTTGCATTGGGTAGGACAAAGAAGATGAATTGGGGCCAGAGGTGAGAGGGCAAACTAACCCAATGAGAGGAGTAACCTCCCATGGCATAAGTAACCTCTTATCGCTTTTACTGTTACCGCTTTTTTGACTGTTAACCGAAGAAAACCGTGGCCTCCCAGGCCATCATCCATTTACTGTTACCGCTTTTTGACTAATAGCTTCGTGCCGCGTGGATCGTTACCGGTTGAGTCAGCGCGATTTTGTACGCGGGTGTGTTTCGGCGTGCCGGTGCTCGCCTCTGCCGTGCGTGAGCCAATCAAAGAGTGCACGCGTCCTCCGTGTCCCGCCGAGATTTTGGCCGACACCCTGCGTGCCACCCGTCCAGCCCACACAGGTAAGAAAGGAGCATAAAAAAAAACGCACGGGCTCCTCGCGTTCTCCGTCTCCTCCTCCCAGACACCCAGTTCGCATGGCCGGTGTCGCGCTGCTCCGCCTCCGGCCTACAGCCTCCCACTGCAACCTCCCTGGTGCCGCCCGTGTAAGCCTCTCTCCCCACGTCCGCAGCCACGTCCGCAGCCTAGGCCATGGAAAGGCTTCTAATAGCATAATCTGCTGCTGGCTGTAACAATCTTTACAGCTTACCTCCCAACTCACTCGTACAATTATTACCTCTTCATCATTAATAACTGTAAATTTACAATCCGTTTCTTCTCTCTCTTCTCTCCTCACTCCTCCACCTCAGCACTTAGCCTGCTTACCGTCTGAGGATGAGATGGATGTGAAAGTGATGGTACAGGCGTGTCTCCAGGCGGAGCAGCGACCACCAGTGGAGGTATTGTCACCGGATATGGCTGCCTCTAACCATACATATTAAATACGACGTACTCGATCTTGCTCTTAGTAGACCTTCCTCTCCGTTTTTTATGTTACATGGTTTTGATTTGTTCCTCGTCAGAACAACAGCTCATTGCAGGCTCCTTCCATCTTGCTATCTGATTGCCCAGTATTAAGGGCATCAACCTGCACAAAGAGGACGTACTGGCATCTGTAACTGTCAGCATGAATATCGTATTTCTTAATATTTTCTTTTTCAACATTTCTTTCCTTTTTCAATTTCACTTGTGGACATCATACATAAAACAAGTGCATTTAGTATTACTTTAGCTGAATCCATATATATTAGTGTTGCATTATAATTCGCGCGCCATCCCTTCACGGGCGCAGCGAAGCGCGCAACTCATCCTAGTTCTTTCTCATATGTATTATTAGGCCACTCTGAGCTCTACACAGTACAGTAGTAACATTACATTATTATTCCTGCATTCGTCTCTTCTTGCATCGATATAGGGGTTGTTATAGGGGTTGTTTGATTCAGGATTAATTTTTAGTCCGGGTCACATTAAATATTTAGATGCCAATTAGACGGACTAAACATGAGCTAACTATAAAACTAATTACATAAATCAAGACTAATTCACGAGATGAATCTTAAACCTAATTAACCCATCATTAGCACATGTTACTTAGCACAATATTGCCAAATTATGGACTAATTAGGCGTAATGGATTCGTCTCGCGAATTAGTCTCCATTTATGCAATTGGTTTTGTAATTAGTCTATATTTAATACTTCTAATTAATATCCAAACATCCGATGTGACGGGAGTAAAAATTAGTCCAGTAGATCCAAACGACCCCATATGATCTGAACTTTTGTGAGGTCACGCATCAGGTCCTTTGATTATGACTAAAACTAACTAGGATGGCAAGCGCGCTACGCTGCGCGCGTAGGATGGGAGTGCCTGTGATGGTGTAAGACTGCAAGAATCCAATATGTCCATCTTCTCAACAATTTGATTCAAAATATTGAATTATCGAATTGTTACATTCACCAGAAATAATGTCTGAACTTCTTTTGGTTGTGACTTTTGGTTGTGACCTATGATATTAACCATAGATCATTTTTTTTGCTTTTTGTTGCAACGTGAAGGAGAAATGTGCATTGAGAATTGTAAATTCCATAGGTTCAGAAATTCATATTATCTAAACAACTGTGTATAATATTGTACCTTGGGTATTTTTGGAAAACATGCATGGATGGAATTGCAGGCTAATGGAATAGCCAATATTAGCAATCAGCAATTTGGCAGGAGCTGACCAATCCAATGCAAAATCAGAGTGATGTAGAAAAAATAGCTATTTGCTTTTCTTTTACAAAGATGTCACCTGCAGAATCCTAAAGCAGATATGCTCTCAAACTATGTTGGGTAGATATCAGGGACGAAGCTACATTGTAATTAGTGGGTGCCAATGTACCCATAGAAAAATATAAAAGTAATGATTAGATATAATTTTTCACCATATATGCACCACATATGGCTCAACTCCATGCACCCACTAGGCAAACATTGCATACCCCTTCAATTTGCTCTAGCTTTGCTACTGGTAGATATGTTGTATGCACCAAAGAGACATGTCGCAGAACACATAGTATGCAGATGCAAGATCGAGTAGAATAACTTATGGTATTTGCGGAGCTGCTTCTAGCAAATCGATGGAGCTCATGAGCCGCTACCTGTTGTGGATGGCATGCACTTTGCAACTAAGTTTGCCCAGCCCAGAGGTGTACAATCTCATGGAGTTTTAAAGCTCGATGCACTTCCGACAGGTCTTCAGTAGTCATCTCATTTGCAGTTTGCACATTGTATCGGCACCAGCGCTGCTCCATGGCCTCGGTGAGTCGGTGGGTGGTGGTGGCTGTGCCATGGGACTGCTCGGTGCCTGTGATATGGAAAACTAACCGTTTAACGCTGATATTGGAGTAGTGTTGTGCAATCATAAACAAAATTATTGCATCTAAATGAAACCAGACTCAATGGAGAGGGAGGTAGATATATAGACTCACCATCATTGTTCTTGTTGCTTCGGCACTATCTCTATCATTTTAGTTGTGTTGTATATTACTACAATTTAGAATTTCAGAACCCCCTACGTGTACCTACAACTTAAGAATCCGAGACTTCAACAACAGCTCATTGCAGGCTCATTCCGTCTTGCTATCTGATTGCCCAGTATTAAGGGCATCAATCTGCACAAAGAGAACATACCAGCATCTGTAACGGTCAACATGAATATCGTATTTCTTGATATTTTCTTTTTTGACATTCTTTCCTTTTTCAATTTCACTTGTGGACATCATACATAAAATAAGTGCATTTAGTATTACTTTAGCTGAACCCATATGTATTAGTGTTGCATTATAATTCACGCGTCATCCCTTCACGGACGCAACGAAGCATGCAACTCATCCTAGTTCTTTCTCACATATATTATTAGGCCACTCTGAGGTTTACACAGCACAGTAGTAACATTACATTATTATTCCTGCATTTGCCTCCTCTTCTTGCATCGATATAGGGGTTGTTTGATTCAGGATTAATTTTTAGTCTAGGTCACATCGGATGTTTAGATACCAATTAGACGGACTAAACATGAGCTAACTATAAAACTAATTGCATAAATGAAGACTAATTCATGAGATGAATCTTAAGCCTAATTAACCCATCATTAGCACATGTTTACTTAGCACAACATTGCCAAATTATGGACTAATTAGGCGTAATGGATTCGTCTCGCGAATTAGTCTCCATTTATGCAATTGATTTTATAATTAGTATATATTTAATACTTTTAATTAGTATCCAAACATCCGATGTGACGGGAATAAAAAATAGTCTAGTGGATCCAAACGACCCCATATGATCTGAACTTTTGTGAGGTCACGCATCTGGTCCTTAGATTACGACTAAAACTAACTAGGATGGCAAACGCGCTAGGCTGTGCCCATAGGATGGGAGTGCCTGTGATGGTGTAAGACTGCAAGATTCCAATTTGTCCATCTTCTCAGCGATTTGATATAATACATCAAATTATCAAATTGTTACATTCGCCAGAAACTATGTCTGAACTTCTTTTGGTTGTGACCTATGATATTAACCATAGATCATATTTTTTGCTTTTTGTTGCAACGTGAAGGAGAAATGTGCATTGAGAATTGTAAATCTATAGGTTCAGAAATTCATATTATCCAAACAACTCTGTATAATGTTGCACCTTGGGTATTTTTTGGAAAATATGCATGGATGGAATTGCAGGCTAATGGAATAGCCAATATTAGCAATCAATAATTTGGCAGGAGCTGGCCAATCCAATGCAAAACAAGACTGATGTACAGAAAATAGCTATTTGCTTCTCGTTTACAAAGATGACACCTGCAAAACCCAAAAGCAGATATGCTCTTAAACTATGTTGGGTAGATATCAGGGGCGAAGCTACATTGTAATTAGTGGGCGCCAATGTATCCATAGAAAAATATAAAAACAGTGATTAGATCTAATTTTTCACCATATATGCACCACACATGGCTCAACTCCATGCACCCACTTGGCAAACATTGCATACCCCTTCAATTTGCTCTAGCTACGGTAATGGTAGATATGTTGTATACACCAAAGAGACATGTCGCAGAACACATAGTATGCAAATGCAAGATCGAGTAGAATAATTTATGATATTTGCGGAGCTGCTTCCAGCAAATCGATGGAGCTCATGAGCTGCCACCTATTGTGGATGGCATGCACTTTGCAATTAAGTTTGCCCAGCCCAGAGGTGTACGACCTCATAGAGTTTTAAAGCTCGATGCACTTCCGACAGGCCTTCAATAGTCATCTCCTTTGCAGTTTGCACATTGTATCGGCACCAACGCTGCTCCATGGCCTCGGTGAGTCGATGGGTGGTGGTGGCTGTGCCATGGGAGTGCTCGGTGCCTATGATATGGAAAAAACCGTTTAACGCTGATATTGGAGTAGTGTTGTGCAATCATAAACAAAATTATTGCATCTAAATGAAACCAGACCCAATGGAGATGGAGGTAGATATACAGACTTACCATCATTGTTCTTGCTGCTTCGACACTATCTCTATCATTTTAGTTGTGTTGTATATTACTGCGATTTAGAATTTCAGAACTCCCTACACGTACCTACAACTTAAGAATACGAGACTACAACAGCTCATTGCAGGCTCCTTCCGTCTTGCTATCTGATTGCCCGGTATTAAGGGCATCAATCCGCACAAAGAGGACATACCAACATCTATAACAGTCAACATGAATATCGTATTTCTTGATATTTTCTTTTTTGACATTCTTTCCTTTTTCAATTTCACTTGTGGACATCATACATAAAACGAGTGCATTTAGTATTACTTTAGCTGAACCTATATGTATTAGTGTTGCATTATAATTCGCGCGTCATCCCTTCACGGGCGCAACGAAGCGCACAACTCATCCTAGTAGGTCTAGATCGTCAAAGGTGGAGGCATGCTCTGAGGCGTCGGGGCCACCATCGGCGACGGCGGTGAGGAGGATCCAGGCGTTGTGAAGGTGAATGATGAGGTCCATGGACTGCGGGCTCCTGTCCTCGGGAAGGAAAGATTGCACAGGTGTATGTCGGCCTTATCCCAGTGTCCCATCCTCAGTCAGGGGCGAAGCCATCCGATCAAGTCACTGGGTCGATTCTACTAGCACAATAGGGTTAATACAATGGTGAACAGTGTTATACACTGAATTTAACAATTTTCATCAGGTCCGGCGACCCCGACGACTCAAGGTAGCTCTGCCACTGTCCTCAGCAACTGCTCCATGTGGTCGGCGTCGAAGAAGACGCCCGTGGTCTTCCCCACCCTAGCAATTGAGGTGCAAGCAAAGCAATCCATCCATCCATCCATTAGAACAACGCAATCCGATATCCCATAAATTTGGCTTGGGGTGTTATCCCGACCTCCAAATTTTTAAATGCACATTCACATCCGTAAACTTGCTAATCGTATCACATGAGGTCCAAACCACAGTTGCTTAAGTTAAATCAAAAGTTATATAATTTTTTAAAAACAAAAAATTATCTACAAAATGTATAAGCACAAAAATAATTCATACCAATTTACTTGTACAAATATATTCAAATATAAAAGATATGTATAAAAAATTTGTACAACAAGAAACACATATGACCAATTTTTTTAGAAAATTAGAAAATAAAAAGGATAAATTTTGGAGAAAATATTAAAAACAATATTTGGTATATAGTTTTGAAACAAAATTTTGGAGAAAATTTAGAAAATACAAGAGCCGACCATAAAATTTCAAAAAGAAAAAAGTTGGACCCACGTATAAGCTCCACATAAGTTGAAATAATTTCACTTTATAACTTAAAAAATGATGATTTGGACTTCACATGATACGATTAATAAGATTGAGAATTTAAATGTGCATTTTAAAAATTTGGAGACCAGAATGACACCCGGAACCAAATTCGAGGACTGGCTGTGCATTTTACTCTAATAAATACCTAGAACTCATGGGTGGGGATGGTGAGGCCATGGTGCTTTAGCAAGCATAGCATTCAGCGGAGGCGAAGCTGCGAGCCTGCGAGGTCATCAGGCCGCTGAAGTGGCCCTCGGCATCGCCGGAACGCCGCCGCCGCGCCATCACTCCTCTCGAGTACGTTATGTGGGCCATGGCCGTGCTCAATGCTTTGCTGTCAACCAGAGCAGCCAGGGAGCATCATTTTCTCTTTGAGTCTCGGCTGGGTCAGGGCCCATAAGGCCACCGCCTTGGCTAAGTCGGAGGCTCAGGTGGGCTGGGATCGTGCAATCGTCCTCAACGATTTCAATATGCAAAAAGTCCCTCCAACCCCCTCAATGATCAACACAATCTGATTTACCCTCTCAACCGAAAAACCGGATATTCAACACCTCCAACTATTAAAATCGTCCAATTTCCCCTCTCGGCGGTTTCCAAAAGCGGTTTTGCCGACGTGGCGCCATATCAGCAATCCTACATAGCGTCACATCAGCCAAAGGAGGTAAATTGTACCGTGTTGATTGTTTAAGGTGGTCAGCTAAATTTTATCAAAAAATACTTACAAAAATATTTTTTTCTTAGAAAACATATGCAATTAAAATTCCTAAATCTAGTTTCATCATAGAAAAAAATTATATAAAATTTCTTTTAGCTAAAATATATGAAAAAGTAGTTTCGTACTTCTTTCTAAAATCATGTTCTATCTTCTGGTTCCTAGTTAGGAGTTATTAGATCTTTCAAAAATGCTTTGATTAAAATTATTTTTATTTCTAAATTAAAATTAGGCGTTTTTAATGAAAGTTAACTTCAACTCGGCTCGTTTAGCTCGTCTGAAATTGAGCCTCAAATGATACAGCAGATGATAATAAATAAGTTGAGACCACTTTAATAAATAACAGAACCAACTTTTAGCAAAAAAGTTAAAGTTTGATCATAGGATCTCAATAATTTTTAACTGGACACTATAAATAGAGCATGATTTTAGAAAAAAAAGAAACTCATTTCATATATTTGTGAGCTAAAATAAATTTTGAAGACTAAACCAGATTTTTAGGATTTTTAATTACATATATTTTCTAAGAAAAATATTTTATAATATTTTTTGATAAAGTTCAGCTGACCCCTTGAACTATCAACACAGTCCAATTTACACTCTCGTAGCTGACGTGGTCCTACGTTGGACTGCTGATATGGCGCCACATCGGCAAAACCGCCTTTCGAAACCACTGAGGGGGTAAATTGGACGGTTTCAATAGTTGGGGGTGTTGAATATCCGGTTTTTCGGTTAAGGGGGATAAATCAGATTGTGTTGATAGTTGAGGGGGTTGAAATGCCTTTTACTTTCAATATTAGGGCAAGGCCCAAGGGAAATTAGGTGACACGTGGAATTGTCGAAGTCGCTACTGCGAGGGAGCACACTTGTTTTCTGCACCAATCACAACTCACAAATGAATTTGAATCTGAGCATGCTGTCCGCCCCTATTTCCTGACGAGATCAATGCAGGTTGATTTAGATATTAAAATTTGAAAGGAACCAAGCGAGTGTGGATTATCAACTCACAAATGTTTTGCTTCTCGATGCAATAATCCTCTCTCCAAGCAAGTGCAGATTATCATGCTTCTAAACATCTATGTATAGAACAATTCTTCGAACATAAAGAAACTTTATGCTTGAGATGTCACATGTCTAGATGTTCATATATATTATATACACATACCTACTCATCTCTAGCAATATACGCATGCATATGCTATCCCGAAAAACATACCTAAAAGACTGAGCCGGCAGAACTTAAGATTGATGAAGTTACTAGCATCTCGTTATCGATAGGTACATTGCCTACCATTAAAAAGATAGTGTCCAGAAAAATGTGAGCCGAGGACTCAAACTTAAACAGGCGTGTTCTGCCACTGAAAACCTAACCAACTGTTTATACTCATCTTGTATTAATTCCTAGGAAGTATATATGACCATGTGTAACAAGAGGAAAATGACCATTGAAGTTGAAGACGATATTTGACTAGCTGCAAATAACCCTAGATCAGAAAGGTGTTGGAAACAGAGAAATAAACTAGCCAAAAGTACCAGCTAAACCGATTTATATAATTTTAGTTTGATTAATTGTGTGGTTTCCGGGGAATTCCCCACCACGCCAATTACGAGACGACAAGTTGGAAGGAATCTCCCCACTAGCAGCAGGGGAGCGTGGGATGGCTCACTTATCTGTGAGAAAATAAAATGTGTGCGTAACCATCTTGTTAGCTGGCCATGCGCCCACGCCTACCGAGGTAGAGCGAGCCTAACTATTTTACTATTGTCTCCTCTCCTCTCCTCTCCTTTGTTGTAGTAACTTTTTGCAAATATATCTCTCTCTATGCTGGTGGCAGGGTGATGACTCATCCACGAAGGAGGAGCAAATTAGGTTGGAGCGTGATTGCTGCTTTCTTAATCCGGCTGGTTGTTGCTCTTGTTGCGTGCGGAATTTGTTCATGGATGGATCGGGATTGAGATTAGTTTGTGGATTGATCGAGTAGTCATAGCTAGCTATTAGTATGTACGTTGTGCCGTGCTTTCCGTCTCCGTTCATCATTGATGATATACATCTCGGTTGTTTAGAGATCATCCATAAGATTCGTTTTGGATCGATCCGTATATATGTTTGTCTCTGTTAGCTTCATCCGCATTTGCGTTAATTTGCTTCTTGATCTTAATCTAGGTGTTGTTTGTCTGCTTGTATATAGTCTGATCAATAGATTTGTTGTGGTCCCTTGTGGTCTGGGACCCTGTCACTGGAGACCACCACCCCATACATGTACCCTCGTTCAGCTACCAGTTCTTCACCAGGGTGGTCATCTGCGATGTTCCCAAATGTAAGCATCATCACTGTCATGGTCCTTTTATAGTTTTCGTTGCTTGTGACGAGGACGACGACGGCTTGAACATGGACTGGGTGATCATCTATTCGTCATCGACTTGCGAGTGGAGCCGTCCGCTGTGTCTTGAGGTGGATGGCGATTTCCATTCACATCCTCTTGTGGAGATGAGACCGGCGCTCCTCATCCACAGTTCACTCTATTTCAACTTGGATGAAGATGAATGGGTGGACGTGCTCAGGTTTAGCTTGGAGAATGATGAATTCTCTCTGATCGATTCGTCGCCGCCACTGCCAACGAAGACAAGGGTTATGATGCCGCATTGATGATTACTTGGTTATGCAAGTGTTGATGAGAACAGACTGTTCATCCGGTTATGGAAGGACAACGGCAACGAGCCCCCAGAGTGGAGTCTCTATGTTACTAATTAATATAGAGAGAGACTTTCGTTGTGATAATTATGTATTATGCTTACTTATTACTACTCTTGTGGTAGTTATAATTGCATGGAACACTACTAGTTAAGAGATTGTTGGCTGTAACTAATTTTGGCTGCACTCTGCTAGTAGCTTACTTGCTCAGGTTTTGGTAGGTCTGGGTATGCTGGCACGTGTGTGTGTATTGCATTGCTTTCTTTAATTCCCCCTAGTTGAGATGAAAGTTGATTACTATTTCACCAGCGAGTGTGCACTATACTCTACTCTACTGTAGATTAGTGAGTGCTGATAAGAATTATGCATTTTAGGCATATTATATGTAACTATATTGTTGAGAAATTGGTGCCCCGAATCTTAATAACAATTTTCAATATTTTTACCTTAGACTCACACTACATCGAGATTTTTACCTAGACACCAATACAGCAGACCAAATCTACACAAGGAAACTCAAACTCTTTATTGACTCTTGTACACTTTATATGGTTATCCTATTATAACATAATTACAATACATAGCTACTATACCATCTTCTACTTAAAACCTATTATACTATTGTACGGCAAGAGAGGAGGGGAGGACCTATATTTATAGATACTCATGGTTGTTGTGGTATTTTCATATGGCAACTTTCATATTTTTTTACAAAATATCTAACTCTACAATTTTCTCTCATCTTTATCCAACTTTATCCAACTGTATAAAATATCTCTAGAGAATTTCTACATTACCACGATGCAAGAGCCAAGTTAGAAACTTGAGCCACCAGGGTCGACCTGTAGTAATTCAGTTTTTCTATGGTAAAGTACTAATAAGGTTGTCGCACCCCGTGGCTCTGCCTCCGCATGGTTCTGCCTCCCCGCCACCCCCTACCGCGTAAAAAAAAACGTACGCCAGCGCTCCACCTCGCGCTCCGCTCTCGCCTCCCCCTCGCGCTCGCCGCCGCCGCCGCTCTCGCCTCCTCCTCGCGACGCTCTCGCCTCCCCTCGCGCTCGCCTCGGCCCAACCCGCGGCCCTCTCTCGCCCCCGCTCGCCATTGTCACCCTCTCTCCCCCCTCGCTGCTGCCGTCGCCCTCCCCCCGCCCTCGTCGCCGCCGCCGTGCCTGCCCCAGACGCCGCCCTGGACCCGACCTCGCTGCCGCCGCCATACCCGCTCGCCCACTGCCTGCCGTGCATTTCTTCCCCTGCTCGTCGACGAAGGCCCGCCGCACCGCCGACGAAGGCCCACGCCTCTCTTCCCCAAACCCGCGGCCAGCACTCGCTTCCCGTCATCGCCGACCTCGCCTGCTCCTCGTGGCGGGCCACAGCACGGGACCCGCTCGTGTGGCGCCGGGTTGACCTCCGCGACTGGGCCACCCTCACCTCCGGCCGCCGCGCTGCGGGACCGGGGCCCTCCTGCACTCGGGTCCCCGTCCATGCCGCTCTCGCCGGCATCTTGGACGTCGCCGCCACGCTAGCGGAAGGGCGGATCGAGGCCGTGCTGCTCCCAGACTCCGCAGATGAGGATCACCTCCTGTTCCTCGCTGAGAGGTGAAATTTCTTCTCCTCGTTTCTTCGATCTATTTTTTTCCCGTAAGGAAATGTTGGTTGACCTTTGGCTATATGATACTGATATGGGGTCTTGTATTCGCATCAAATCCTTCCAAATCGGCTTATTTAAAGAGATAGATTTGATCCAAGGTGAATATGTTTTGTTCGTTTCTGTGGATAGACACCAGATACTTGTTAGTTTGCACATGGATGCGCTGCTGATTTTCTAATTGTTTCTTTGCGTGATTGCTGTCTGAATAAGTATTGAAGCAAATGGCATTGTTCATTTGTAATAACAATGAAAGGATATCATAGATTCATAAGGAATATAGATGGGAATTGTAGTTTCAATTGCTATTTTTTAATGGTGCTTGTGTCTTCACACTCTTTATTCCCAAAACAATCTGAAAATATGGTGAGTTTAGCTGTACCGATTTCTGTGTTTATTGAATTTAGTGGGAATAGTTGTTTCTTAACATTATGCATTTACCACATGGTATGAAACTGATGTTGAAAAGGTGTAATGATCCAAGGAATGATGTTGCTTCTGCCCAGTGGGTAGAAAATAAACATCTAGAACTTTCCGTTATAAAGTTTGTTACCTTTCTTCAGCACAGCCATAGTGAAACATCTAGCACTGATAGCTTAGGAACAGCCACGTTGCAGATGAACCTGGATTTTGAAATGGCCAGTCAAAAGCAAGCATAAATTAGAAGAAAACTATGTTTAGACAGAAGATAATTTATGGGAGCTTGATAGGTTCTATGGTCATATTGTTATTTGTAATTTTTGGAGTAGTAAGATAGTGCCTTGTAACTTGTAAGCCATCAGCCATGTGCGCCTGTATATCGTATCTGCGTTGCGCTAATATGCTACTGCTGTTAGCATTCTCTGAAAATACTTTTCGGTCATATGAGTATCTGGCACACAACTTCACAAGTATCTCAAATCATAACATTTCACCAAAACATGTATGGTGAAGCATAATTTAGATCAAAAACACCTTGTCCGTTAAAGAAAACAGAGCAGTAAGGTTGATCACAAAGTATGAAACAGGGAGTTTATGGTCTGATTTGCTCCCTTCAATGTAGTAAACACATCCCAAAGTGTTTCCCTTTTTATGAAGGTAGCAAAAATGATTGAAATCGGTATGGTGCTAAAATGTTACTTTCCATCATGTACATATTTGATCTATCTTTTGTTTGGATCAACAACAATATTACTGAATGCCTCTGCAGTTCTTTGTACAGGAAGATTTAATTATCGATTTCATTCAATTATATTGGTTAAATAAACTTCATTCAGTTCTTTGATCATCATGATCGATGTTGTTTATACTTGCCGTTGACAATTGTTTGGTGTTCTTTTTTTGTTAATCTGTTCCCAGCTCAAGTTTACAAACTCAATTTTATAATTTTTGTTAGAGCACGAGCAGGTTCGGTGGTGTCTGAATGATATCTTCAGCGCAAATTTTCTGCACCCACAAACTTGCTAGAAAGATTCCTTGCATTTTTTTATACAAATCAACTGTATGTGGTTTTAAACACTGTTTGTATTGCTATATTTTGATTATTATGAATTATCATAACAGTTATCATCAACATGTGGCAATGTGCTTTTCGTTTCACATGCATTTAGATTCCTAATCGGCTAACAATTGACCTGTAAATATTATGAGGCTATGGTTATTTAAGTTTGAGTTAGATTTCTATCTATTTTTCCCAGGTGTCCGAACCTGCAGTATTTCAGCCTTCCTAGCACATGTATGACTTATGATCAGTTCTGTAAGGCAATAGGCGAACTTCATTCACTTAAAAGCATGGCAATGTATGAGAGTCTTTATCAACTACGATGTCCTCCTCCACATGTATCAGTGCTGCCCAGACTTTGTGGAACTGAAGGTGTCTGCTTTGTACGTTGATGAAGAGATGGCTTCGGTCATCTGTAACTCTCTTCCTCAGCTGAAGAAGCTTGAGATACCAAGTTCAGATATGTCTGCCTCTGCGATAATAACGTTCCTTGATTGCCTAGAGGAGTTTGAGTACCAGGACATATCATGTTATGAGACATCCGCAATCTCCAGCATTGTTCTTGAAAAAGCTTCACGGCTCTCAAGGTCTTTCTCTGGAACTCCAAGTTTGAGCTCCGAGAGTTCGTGGACTGCTCGAACTGTGGGGAGCACAACATTAACCCTGGAGAGCCTTGTAAGTGCACGATGGATCACAAGGTGATGGACTGGCTGGTTGGACCTGCATAGACTTCCTGAACCAAGGGCGTCTATGTTTTTTATGTTTTTTTTGTTGTTGTTAAATTATGATGTTTTTCTGCTTGTAAAATGTCAACCCTTTCTCATCTTTAAACAAGGTGATTCTTAGAAAATTGTATCTGAAGTTTAAGACATTTGGCATATTGGATACACTTTCTTTCCATCATCATCATCTTTAATATGTATTTTGCTCCTGAAATTTATGACTTAGACAAATATATCTATTATCTTCTTACCATATTTATTTAAAATTATTTTATTTTGTTCAAAAATTGTGTGCCCGTAGCATCGCATGGGCCTTTACCTAGTAGTGATATAAAGGGATTTTTTTGAGAATTATCAGGGTCATCGGACCCTGATGACTGGCTGCAGCTTCGCCCCTACCATTAAACATGGCAACTTTACCCTCTTGCCATTTCTAAATTCTTCTAAAATCTTCTCAAATATGTATTATTATTAATATATATAATTACTCTACTTGGTGGTAATGGCTAATGATGTGGGTTTCTTCACGTATGCACACAATGTACAGTACTGGTAGTCAAATATGATGCAAGTTTAAGCTGATGGTTTCAGCTCAATGGAACATGAGCAGCAACCTAGCCAGCTAAGCAAAAATCGACTAGTAAAAATGATCGGAAGTTCCTGCATTTAATTTATATCGACAAGATAATTAAGGATCCATTTGATGAGCTAAAGTTGAATGCTAAACTTTGACATCTATTAGCACTTATATTTCTGCTAGAGATTTTAAGTCTTAGCTAAAATTTAGCCCACCCTATTAGCACTATTGTTTAGTCGGACTAGTGCTAAACGTTAGCATCTTGATCCAAACATCCCTTAAGATTAATTAAAGTTTGAGTTATCATGAATATGGGAGTGTTTGGATCCAAGGGTCTAAATTTTAGCCACTTATTTATATGCCAGATAGTAGGACTAAATATGGACTAATTGCTGATTTAATTACACAGAGCCCATTTGCCGGGCTAATTGGTTGTTAGAGCCTATTAACCCTTGTTAGCTCTTATTAACCTAAGTTTAACACCATTAGCACATCTTGGGCTAAACTTTAGCATCTTTATTTTAGCACATCGAAACACCCTATATGTCTCTATGCATGTTGATGATCCATGCATGCTTATGCTAGCTTTGATTTGATAAACAAGCTAATTATTAAGCATATACAGTTGTATACAAAAGTCCTCCGACCGAGGGGCGGAGGTACATTGCACCTAGGGGTGCCTATGCACCCACGAGAAAATAAAATATCAATGATTTGGATCAATGTTTCACCATATGTGCACCCCACGTTTTAAGTTTAGGCATCCGCAGACTGCTCCGACCGATCCCCTGATTAATGAATGATCTATCTATCTGGATAACTGATGTGATGGGCGACATGGATACTGATTGCGTGCGTGTGCATATCTATGATCGATGCCTGCAGGTTCCTGCTTGTACTTGGGTGTCTTAAGGTGGAAAGCATGCTGGATCCGCCGATGGAGCAGGGGCGGTGGATGGACATCGCAGGATACCTGCGGAGAGCCTTCCGCTACCACATGACGTATGCGCAGGAGGTGGTGGGCCCGGCCGTCCCCAGAGATCGCCGGATTTGGGAGATCCGGTGGTCTCACCTTGAGCTCTACATGCTCCCGCGGGTGCAGCACGCGATGGAGCTCGCGAGCCTGGGTCACGTGGAAGAGGCCGCGGAGCACCACCGGCACCTTCAGCAAGTGTTGAATGGCTGGGCAGAGGAGCAGCCAACGCCATGGTCAGTTCCTTGGCGACATGATACAGCCCCTCGGCAACGCCATCAACAACAGAGCACAATACATCCTTCCCATGTAATAATGTCAAACATACATTTGCTGTATAGAATTGTTAACAATCAATAACTAACACTCTATAAATTGTGCCTGATCGACGAGCTTGTTTTGCGTGCGTGCAGCCGTGTGCAGCAGCTGCAGGGAGTAGCCGACGAAACCGGCGACTTGAAGTTCGTGGACAAGGTCTCAGACGTGCACCGGCGATACCGGTGCCTGGTCTGCCACGCGGAGATCGGCGGCGACCTGTGGCACGTGCGCCGCCACATGAGGGAGCTGTGCCGGGCCTCCACCGCCTGCGTCAGAGACCGCCTCAAGGCGCCGCCCGGTGGCAGCAAGAAGAGGAAGAGGCGACGGCACGCAGAACGACGACGGCGACGGCGGAGCAGGGCCCAGCGGCCGCAGGGGCGGCGCGCCGCCTGGAGCCGGTGGTGCAGCTGCTGCGGCCGCTGTCGTCGTCATCGGTGCGGCCTGATGATCGAGAATGGATAGGGAACTACAGCTACCATCGTCATCAATTCATCATACAACGTAACGCAAGTTGCTCTCGTTGTTGTTACTACGTACTAAAATCCGTCCGTCTGTCTGATAGCATTGCTTGCTCAGTGCACTGTGGTACGGTCTGTCTGTAGCATTGCATATGCATGTTTCTGATGGCACGCACTAGTACAGATACTCGTACTATTCTGGGCCGGACAAGCAAGGTACGGTGGGTGGGTGCATTGGCATACGTATATGCACACGTATATGTTTCAGTGCATTTTCAGGCAATTGATGATTTTTTTTTTCTCGGCACTGTCTTATAGCATTTTGTAAGCAGGTAGGAAAAATGAAAACCATTTTGTCAGTAATGTACTGCTCACTGTTACATACTCTAGCCTAGCCAGATAATGGATTCGGCGGCGGCATGGGAGGCCAAGATGGAGGTCCAGTCCTCCTACGTCGTGCACGTCGCGCGCGCGCATGCGCCGCGGTCGTCTGAGGCCGCGCCGCCCGCGCCTGCTCGCGCGCGCGCACGCCTCCTTCCTGCGCGACCCCACCTCCCCCCGTGGACATGCTGCGCCCGGAGCCGACGGTGCACTACGCGTACGCGCCCGCCGCGACGGGCTTCGCGGCGCGGCTGACGCGGCGGCAGGCCGGGCACCTCGCGTCCCTGTCGTCCGTGCTAGCTGTGTCGTCCCTGACGGGGAGCAGCGGCTGCACTGCACACCACCCGGACGCCCGAGTTCCTCAGCCTCTCGGCATTGTTCGGCCTCCTCGAGGCCGCGGGCGGCGCCACGGACGTCGTGATCGGCGTCATCGACAGTGGAATATTAATCTACCCCGCCGGCGCGTTGGATCGCAGTGGCGGCGGCGTCAAGCTCGGCACGGCGCTCCCGTACACCGTCCTGCGGGGCGACGTGCACCGCCCGTTCGTGGACGCGTTCCAGTGGGCCATGGCGCTGGTTCCGCGCATGCCGAGCGTGAGACCGTTCGAGCTGTGACTCATCAGCAGCGCGCTCGGGGTGACATGGGTCGGCTACGCTTGATATTATGTTATAAACATGATACTTAATTGTCACATGATGATTAGTCATATCATCACATTAATGAAATCCACTTGACTACAATGGAGAATGAATAATTTCTAAAAAAAAAATAGAAATACTTCATCTAGATGAAACTGGTTCATCCTTTCTCTCCATTGGATTGATGTCATCACTTTTACTCATGTGGAAACTTATTAATTGAAAATGAAACTTCCATTTGGAGTAGCATGACCCATGCGAACGTTGATCGCACGGTGAACTTGTATTGTGGCGATCTTTGAACTCCAGGTCGCATCATTTAGGCTGACTTGCCACATTTTGCTATGATTAACGTCACACCAAGTTTTGGGGGCTTGTAATCAAGCGAGGCCATGGTCAATGGCAACTATAACATGCACATAATCTTGAGACATAACAACGCGAGCAATATATTGTTTTTTCATCTTATGGTAACTCCACAACCCCTTAATTTATGGGTTAATTAAAGGATATAAAACATATCCATCGCAAAAACATAATATACAATGCCACTAAGGTATCTTCTAGTGAAAAAATTCAGCTTGAGATGCAGACTTACAAAGCAACTACTTTTTTCTTTTTTCTCTTTGTTTTCTGTATGCCAGGTAAATTAATTCCTACGCCCTCCATCTTAAAGAAACAAGTCATTCTAGGGCTCAAATTTTGTTCCAAAAAATAAATCATTTTACTTCATTTAATATGTGCATTCATTTAATATGTGCATGTGCATATAGTAATCAATTATTACCAAATATAGCTAATAAACATGAGCCAATCAAGATCATTTTATTTTTTGTTAATCTATTCTAAAATTCTTAGAATGATTTATTTTTTAGACAGGGAGTACATAGCAACACATGAGCTGGAATCGAGCTGAAATGGGGTATTATACCCATAACGAGTGTAGAAAAACATCAGTTTGACCTTTGACGGTTGGCCCCTGCGACGGCATGATCAGACCGGAGTGGACCCTCCTACTTTGCATTGTGGCAACTGGCAAGATGCTGCGGGCTGCCTATTGGACTATTGGGCCGTTAGGGATGGCTGACAAAATTTCAGAAGAAAATTAGCCCGCCGAGTATGCTTCTGCCTTACATGCTACTCACTTCTACATCTTCCGTATTGCAACTTCGTCAGAAATGGTGTTGTCCAAGTATTTTTATTGCCTTGTTATATACAGTATTTATATTTATACAAAGAGCTGTCACATACTAACATGATGAGTACATGACACGTTTATTCTGGCACAATGAGCAACTCGACGTACGCATCACAGATTCACAGCAGCCTGCGCTAGGAAGCACCGGCCAAGTTGAAGGCGCTGCAGCTCGTCTCCATGTACCAAATCAGGTCGCTGAACCCCAGCACGCCCTTGTCCAGATCAAACACCAGCAGGCGGTTCTCCAGCTGCATCCCGCCCAACACCACGGCCGGCTGATCGTCCTCCGCCGCCGGCGACGCCGTGCCATCCCGCCCCATCTCCACCACCCCGACGCACGCCACCCACCCGTCCAGGAACACCATGTACTATGTAGTTGGCGTTCGTCACCATCCAGGCGCTCGCCGTCCCAGCCAGCTCCAGCGAGATCGTCGGCACGTCGCGGAACCGCTTCATCGGCCGCAGCGTGCCCACGCTGTAGCACAGCTCGAACGGCGCCACCGCCGCCACCCGCTCCACCGCGTAGCTAGCTCTTCCCGCGTACGGCCGCGTCGTACGCCTGGATGAACGGGCGGTACACGTCGGAGCGCATGGCCATGTACGGCGTCACCGTGCTCAGCGCCACGCCGCCGCGGCCCGTGCTGGCGTCGAGGTCGAGCGCGCCGGCGGGCAGGGACACCAGGACGGTCTGGTCCCAGAGCACCGATCGAGATGGTCTTCACGGGGAGATAGTGAACGCCGCTCTGGGGGTTCCTGACGAGCGGGGTGTACGGGATGATGGAGGTGAGGTCGGGGAGGTGCGACCCCAGGTTCACCGACGAGCTGCCGAACAAGGCGATCGAAGTCCGGCAGGCACAGGGCGAACTTGTTGCCGAACGCGCGCCGCGACGAGAGCCGCGACGGCAGCGACAGCGGGCACCGGGAGAAGCCCGCGACGCGCCGCCGCCGGTGGCGCCCGCGGGGAGCGATCTCAGGAGCTGGTCGGGCGCGCACGAGCCGACGACGGTGTTGGAGAGTTCCACGGGGTACGAAGTGTTCCGGCCGTCGGTGGCGTTGGCCAACATCGCCATGCCGGTGAGGTCGCCGATGGAGCACTTGCCGGTCACGGATTTAAGCAAGGGGTGGCCGGTGCCGGCGCAGTCACTACTGCCCGGCCGGCTCACGGTTGGCCCCGAACCGCCGGCGTCCACGTACGTGCCGGCAGCGGCGCGGGCTCCTGGTTGTGGTTGGCCGCGCCGCTCGTGCCGGACTGCCACGGGACCGTGCCATGCGTGGACGGGCCACGTCGCCCAGACGAGCGAGCCGGCGAGGTCCACGACGAGGGGCGCGCCGGCCGGTCTCGATGGAGATCGTGTACAAAGAGTACGGTGTTGGGGTCTTTGGCGAGGGGAGCGACGAGTGGCTTCTTGTTTGGTGGATGCTCCGTGGACCGTGGTGGCTACGGTTGCACATGATAGTGACGAGATGGGACGAGGAAACAATACTACTGTATAGAGTTGACCCGTAGTCAAAACTCAATTAAAATTGCTTCGCAGCACGTATTCGATCTGCAACGTACACTTAATTTTGTTTCCACTGCATAATTAAGATGTGTAATTATTCTGTAGATCGATAGACCCCTACCTGCGGCATAGACCACCTAGCTAGCTGTAGCTGGCGCACAAAGAACTCCACCAAGTCCATCTCGTACGCCACGCACGTCGTCCCACGACAACTCCTTTCAGGAACGAACGGATTATTCCTTTCACTACTGAATTTTTGGGGCAGCAAGCCGTCCATGACCTTTTCCACCACCTTCCTCTCGAGGTCCACGACGAAGACGCCACCGCTCGCCGGGAGAACGAGCATTGACCCGCCGTTGAAGTCAAGCCACGTGCACCTCCCGCAGGGCTCGCATAGCGGACCAGGGTTCGGCCCCGCCATTGGTATTCTCATCACACTAGTGCGAAGCCACGTCGCGGGGGTGTCGCCGCCGCCACTTTCGTCTCCGCCTGCTTGCTGCTGCGTCCAAACAGTCACGTGCAGGAGATACACACAAGCGACCGAAAGCTTGCCATCTATGCTGACGAAGAGGAGCGGTCGTGAGCCCCCGCCATGGATTGGGATCTTTGCCATGGAGGCGTGCGGCGGTGATGATGTTCAGGCCGCAGTGCCCACGTCCGCGCTGAGTTTGTACAGCAGGCATTCGTCACCTCCTCGGGGTCCGGAAGGTCGATCGATGCACAGCCAGTGCGCCGCGCCCTGGTGAACGACGGCGGACCTCTCACCGACCATGGAGAACTGGGAGCCGTCAAGGCACATGGTGGGCGTGCTCCAGCTGCGAGTGTCGGCCGAGTACGAGTGGAGGTACGCATAGTCGTCGTCGCTTTCCATCTGGGTGGTGATGGTGATGAGGAGCAGCTGCGAGAACTCGAAGCGGCGTCCTGCTGTCTGCTTCCCGTCGAGGTCGTCGCTGTCGGCGGCAGTGACGATGGCGTAGCTATCGCAGCGACCAAGGTCGTCGGGGCCCTCCAGAGGCGGGAGAACGTGGCGTTCACCGGTGATAGGGTTGCAGAGGCCGAGGAGGTGGCTGGCCGCTCTAGTTCTCGTCATCCGCTTGAGGTCGTCGAAGGTGCGGGGGACGAGCCGCATCAGGACGATGCCGCGGCGCGCCGCGAGGGGCTCGGCGTAGTTGAAGGTGCCGTCATCGTCGGCGACGAAGGAGGTGAGCGCACGATGATGATCCGTCGACGTGGGGGGCCGCCGCCCGCCAAGCGGCGACCACGGCGCCGGCAAGAAGCTGGGCGCGGAGACCGAGGTGCGCTGCCTCATCGTTAGCGTCTTGTTCATCCTCCCACGGGGCAGCGCGAATCTCGTTTGCTGGAAGAAGAAGCCGAGGAGGCGCGCGCGGTGCCCCTCGCCCTGGCCCGGGCAGAGCTGGCGGAGGAAGGCCGGGTCGGTGAAGCGGCGCAGCCACCGTCGGCATGTCGCGGCGAACCTGAAGAGGTCTCTGACGTTGCCCACGCGGGAGAAGACCTCGAGGAGGAGGTCGTCAGGGAAAGCCACGATGCCGTCGGTGCATCTCCGCTGCCTCTTCGCCATGCCTGTAGCTACTCAAGAACAAAGCTACACAGAATATGAGAATACAGATAAACCGCACGTTGGGTGATGTTATATGTATAGTAAGTACATGCGGCCGGCTTCAATATCACATACGGCATACTATATCCAACCTTACCATATATAACGATGTGTTTTGGACTTTGGACGGGTTCAGTCTATATTAGGAAATTGGGTATCCGACTCTTTGTAGGTATAGAGGGTAAAATCTGAATCGAAGTTTGGGTTCAGTCTAGTATATGCACGTTAGGCCCATTGTGCAATGTGGGCCACAATAACAGCCCAAGGAAAAGAAGCATCCTACTGATGCAATTTTGATTATGCAGCTTGAAAAGTGGTAGCACGCTATGAACAAAATAAAACGATCGCTATATGTAGATTGATTCAATATGTATTTCAGGCAACTGAAGCTGCTCCGGGAGGCAAGAGGCAACAGCATGCTGTCTAAAAAGAAAACACCATGAATGCAATCTAAATTCGAAAGAAAAACAGTATCCTTACTACTACTAACTAATTGGAGGCTTCTTTTGAAGTCTTCACATGAAGCCACCTAAAATCCTCATCAAAAATAGAAACATCCGACAATCAATCCGATAACTTTAATCATAATAGTCATTGGATCTGTTATTTTTTCAACAAACTATCCAACTCTGTCATTATAAAAATAGGCTAAAATAACCCCCTAAACATGTATCTAAATTACCCATCTCTACCATTTTAAAAATTAATCTAAAGTAACCCCCCTTATCTTCATGCAAATTACCCACATATGCTATTATAAAAATAATATCAAATAACCCCTAAGTTTGTATATAAATTGTCCAATTATATCATTATTAAAAGTTAAAATAAGTTATAAATCTAAATCTAAGTTATATAATTATAAATAAATATTAAATTGCACCAATATAAAATTCTAAATTACTATGTCTATCATTATTAATCTATTATTTATATTATTATTTATATAAAAATACTACCAATGGTGTGTGTCATGTATGGGGAAGATATAAGAATACTAATTTTTATGTTGGAGGTGTGATACAAAATGAAAAATATTGTTACTAACTAAACATATTACAACTAGATAATGATGAGTATGTATCTTTATAGTATTGTACGCTAAAGTTTTTAATAGATGCATGGGATAGATAATTATAATTATTAGATATAAATTTTATTTTTATATTAATTCTAATTAGCCTGTGCGGTAGCACAGGTTAATCGATAGGCTAGTTAAGTTCTAATTGCGCAATTTTTTTAAAAATAAAATTTTCAAAATAAGACCGCACTTAAATATATTCAGAAGGTTTTCTAGTTGGAACAATTTGATGATGAAGTTAGGATAACTTTAACATAAATAAAGGTAGAATAATTGTTCCAACTTCAAAGAATAGAAAAAAAAATTCTTAAAAAATAAATTCTCCGATAGTGTCCCACTCGCACAATTCCACTGCACGGAAATGAAAAGTTGTGACAATGCCATGTAGCATAATCTGGGCGATCTTGTGTCAGATTCAGAATCTTTCCGTTCGTGCCTGCCATTCTAGCTTGCATTGCATGCGAATGTCCATCTAGGCATCTAGCCATGCATGCATGCATGCAGGTTGCATGTTCAGCAAACCGGCGGTGGCCGGGCCATGCCTGCCGGGAGGCATGGACAGTATGTAGATTGATCTTGCACGCACCCCTTGGTACATTCCTCCCCCAAGCCTCGACATCGCCGGCCGGTGCCGAGTAATTGTCCGCGCTGCTCTTTTCTCTCGATCTGCCGACCGGAGACGAGACTGGTCGATCGGGACGGACGACGCACGACCGCCGGAGACCATGAGCTAGAAGATGGTCATGTTGTCTGATCGGCCCAGCCGATCGAGGCGACGACGCTCGCGGCCACAGCGAGCGCATCGGGCACGGAAAAACAATCACAGAACGTGCGGGGCCGGAGATCGGACGGGTGGGCCGCCGGCCGGCCGGGGGGCGGAGCTGTCGACGTGGACAGGACGTGGAGCTGACGCCGTAGCTCCCGACCAAAAGACGTAGCAGAAAGCTGCCGTGCGCCCTGCCCTTGTTGCGCGATATTAATACGCGAGCCATGCATCAAATCCAATCCACCGGCGGTCGATGCCAGTGGACACCCTGAGGCCCAGCAAACTGCTGGTGTGCGTCGGCGGATCGCCCATCCCATCCCATCTGTTCCGGCTTGTTGTCTTCCTCCCCGCCAAGAATGGGCGTGGATCGATCTAGGCTATCTATCACCAGGGCAGAGCTGGGACATGCACATACTGCGATGCTGGATCCATCCATGGCGATCGTCGTCTACCCAGACAGCGCTGCCGGACAGGCCAGTTCTTCCAGTGTCCGTTTGTGCGCGTGCGCAGACAGGGCAGCCGACCTAGAGGCGCTCGTACGAGCTGTACGGCCCCAGCTAGCAATCGGACAGCGCACGCGCGCGCATAATAGTTCAGACATGCGCACGCTTCCATGCTTCCCTTGTTATGCTATCAATCCCTTGTACAGACATGCCCCAAGTGTGTGTGTATATACATACATATAGGTACTGAACACTGTCCCACATAACAAGGGATTGATGACAACACCAGCTAGCTACGCAGTACTGATCAGTTTGTCATCAGGAGACGAGAAGGAGACGGCGGTGGCGACCCACTTGGCTGGCAGCAAGCATCAGGCCATCATGTACCTCGTCTCATACTTGCCGTTGTTGCCGCTGTCATTAGCCCTCGACCAGGACGGATTGGTGACCCTGCCCTCCTAAAGCAGAGCAGGGCGGCTGTTAAGCGTACTAATGCTAGATTGATACGTGTACGGCCGATGGGCGCGCTCATGTTCTCATGCGAAAACACGGAGCGCGACCTGATTTTGACATTTCTTCTTGTTGTTTCAGGGAAAATTTAACGCACAATCGTGGAGCCCTCAAGTGCCCGGTTTATGATTTGCCCGATTCGTGACCAACCTTCCTCTTAGTTATGGGGGTGTAATCCTTCTTTTTATTTTCTGCCTTCAACTGCGTTCTCAGTGTTCGGTGGTTCAGCCGGTGGTTGTCGGTTGAATTTTACGGTACTTTTTAAAACACAAACGCGGACCTACACTTATCCCTATAAATATACGTACACACTCTTATTTCTGTGAGCACCTCCGAAAGACTGAACCGGCAGATTAACTATAAAATTAAATAAGTTAGACTATCCAACTATCGAATCCAGACAAATTTGGCCTTTTGGGTGGTTTCGAAGGCGGTTTTTCATTTTAGGGAAATTAAAATATTTAAATTTAAACTAAAAATCCATAAGTGATTCATTTTAAATAAAAAATAAAACAAGCGCCAACATTTTTTAAAAAATATAATCTATCTATTGACACTCTTCTCGTTAGTTTTTCGGATCCAATTTTTTTATGTTCCTGGTGTTTGTTTGCTTGTAATTATACCTATTATTTTTGAAGAAATAAGATTCAAATAGAGCAACAATAGATAGGTTATATTTTCTTTAAAAAATAGTACTAGTTTCATATTTTTCTAATTAAAAATAAATTAGTTTTGATTTTTTTAAATCTAACTAGAATTTTTATTTTTTAAATAAATATAAAACAATATTTGAAACCACCCAAAGGACCAAACTTATCCGATTTTGATAGTTGGATGACTCTCATTATCCAGTTTTGTTGTTAAAGGTTGCAAATCAGACTTTTGTGATAGTTCAAGAATGTAAACTGGACTTTTTTCCTATTTGTAGTAGTATTTTAGTTGCAGGTCAAATCGATTTTCTTTTTTGGAACCGTGCAGTTGTTCGGTTTTTTGTAGGGTTTTACCTAAAAACTAGGATCTTTTCTTTTAAGGCTTCATTTGGACGTTGATATTGGAGGGCTTGGTATTGATTTGGGTTTAATACCAAATCAACCATAGTATTGAAATGGTCACCATTCGAATTCTGTTGTTTGGATGATCTTAACATTGGATTTTAGAATCCTAAGAAGCAGTCCAATTCAATTTCTGTTTGGATGTAAATAACATGGAAATGAAAGACGAGAAGGCTGGAACGACAGCGTCAGCCGGTAAGAGAATGGGGCGCCGCTCCTCCTTTCACCTCCACACCCTCCCGCTCCTCGTCGTCAACTTCCTGGGTCGCAAGCGGCCGGCGGCCACCGCCGCCGCATTGGAGCGGAGGCTGGAGGACCAGAGAGGGCGCTGCGCACCTGCGCCGCAAGGACGAGACGCCAGTGGCTGCTGCAAATTCGGTGGGCACATCGAGGGGAGAGGCGTTGCGCCGTGAGGACAAGATGCCAGCGGCTGCCACAAACTCGACGCGTGTGTCGAGAGGAGGGGTGTTGCGCCGCGAGGACGAGCAACCGGCGGCGGCCTCAAACTCCGCGCGCATCGATGGGAGGGGTGCTGCGCAGCGAGGATGAACCGCCGCCGGCGGCAGCAAACTCCACACGTGCATCGATAGGAGTGGTGCTACGCCGCGACGACGAGCCGCCGGTGGCGACCGCAAACTCCGCATCTGCATCGGCAGGGAGGTGCTGCGAGAGAGAGGATTGGGAGGTCGGGTGCAGGACATCTACATCGGCGGCGAGGTGCTGCGAGAGAGAGATTGGGAGGTTGGGGTGCAGGGCATCTGCATCGGCGGCGAGGTGCTGTGCAAGAGAGAAGGAGAGAGAGGGTTGGGGTGGGGAGCGACGATTCAGCGCAATGCGGAGCCGGATGGTTTGGAATCGCGAGAGGGAGATTGGTAAGAAGCTGAATACCGTTTGGTATTGAAATGAGTTTCCAGTACCAATTCCCTAACCAACCAAACAATGGATATTAGATAGACTCGGTGCCAATTCTAAATTCAGAGCTTGAATATCTACATCCAAACGATACCTAATAAATTTTGCTGCAATGCTCGTGTCTCCCTTTGGGGGGAGAGAGAAAACTAGCTGAAAAGCTGAAATGGGGTATTTTGCAATATTCCATAGTTTTGAGGGGGCTTTCTGCTACTTGTAATACTTATATGAGTGGACTTAAAACTATATTGCTTTGCTGCTTGTTCCTGCAGTTTTATTTGGTCAGGTCAACAGTCTTAGTTTCATTTCTCCAAGTGTTTGGATCTTACACTAAAAAAAATGTTTGGATCCTATGTTTGTTGAATTTGGTATCCTTCTTTGCCCCCCCCCCACCCCCCCCCCCCCCCCCCCCACACACACACACACTCCCACTCACACACACGATAATGGAGGTAATCTCCTTGGGTCCTTGCTCATAAAGATCTTATATATGGACTGAACCTGATGCCGGTGCTGTCCCTGCTTGACACCATATCTCTAGTGTCATCGTCAACAAAGATCGCATGATCGGACACGGCCGGCCCTGCTTGCCTGTGGGCAGCAGCATGATCGCTCTCAAGCCTCCAGAGGTGTAATGGCTAATGAGAACCTCTCGATTTTATCCGGACAGGCACCTGGTTGAAATGTGATCATCAACTTTCAGCATCACCGTTATTATCATCTTTATTTTGGCATGTGCCAACAATCCAAGCAGTATCTGGTTCAGCTAGTGGCGCCATCGCCATTTTCTCACGTGCCTTCGTCGTAAATCCTGACCTTGAAGTAACGCACTCGGCAGATCGATTTTGCCCCCTCAAATATGACTCGTGGCATCGACATGAGGATCTCCAAGGTCGAGTTTTGATTAGTCAGCCGAAGCGATTATATGGTATGAAAGCACCTTTTATGATGAATCTTTAGTGCAGAGTCTCAAATTTTAGTCTAGATAATTTAAGAGCCGCGAGCCATAAAAGAGTCGGGTTCTAATCTTATACTATTTTTAGCTAAAAATATATAAAGATCAAGTTGGATTGTGAAGAAAGGATTAGGGCCATGATCCGTCACCACCACCCCTTATGCTAATCAAAGTTGGAAAAAATGACCTATCTTAGTGTGATCAAGCTTAGATTGATTCGAAGCATGCATGAAGTGACTTAACCCTGGGCAGTATACACCTGTTACCTATACTTGCACAGTAACACTACAGACCCACACAGCAGCATGACTACTGTTCCACACCGGCAACCCATGCACACTTTGTTATTGGTTGCCTGATTGGAACAGTTGAGATTACAACTCGTACAACCCCAAATGCAACACCATTACGACCGATGCCCTCGATCGACTGATCGCTCGTCAAGCCAGCAGGTCAATGGCCGGCGCCTCTTCGTCTTTCGTAGAAGCATCGTCTTCGTCTCCCCCGAGCAGGTGCCTCGTCATGTCTCCTCCTCCCTGCTCCAGCTGATCCTGCTGGTTCCTGGTGGCCACCTTCTTCTCCGCGCTCTTGCCCCACAGCACGAAGTACAGGCCGATGACGATCAGCACAGCTCCGATGATCCTGCCAAAGTACAGGTAGGCATGTGCGTCATCAGAGACGGATGCATGAGAGTTCTTCCGATCCCATCATCCTTGTCGCGTTTGTATCTGTAGCACGTGCGCCCCTTACCCTCCCGTGTAGAGCTGGTCTCCGAGAATGGCGGCGGCCATGACGGCGACGGCGACGGTCTGCACCGGCTGGAAGACGGCGGTGAAGAGCGGGCCTCCCCTGTCGATGCACCAGATCTGCAGAGCAAACGCGACGCCAGACGCCACCAGGCCCTGCACAAGAAAACACGGCGTTTTGAGTACAAGCTCGAACAGGAGCTACGCTGCACATGTTCTTTGTTTTCTTTCTGGCAAGTCAAGTTGCTAGGGCTTACAGCGTATAGGATGGTGAACAGCTCCCCTCCGGAGTGGACCTTCCACCTGCTCAGGTCCTCCTCGGTGAACACCGCGATGACCAGGAACTGGAGGAGCCCGAAGATGCAGGTCAGTGACAGAACCGAGAGCCTGGCTGGATACCTCTTCAGCACCGGCACCTGATGTCAGAATTTTTTTTTAAACAAAAATCAGTATTGAATCGCCATATAGAAATCGTATCCTTGCACCCAGCCTGTGTGTGTGGTCATGCACTGAACTAGTAGTATGCTACCTGAAGAACCATCCATCCGGACCAGGAGAGGCAGTGCCCGAGGATGAAGACGCAGCCGAGGGTCCAGTTGAGGATGGGGCTCGAGGAGGACAGCGTCAGGAGAGACTTGATGGTCAGATTGTAATGGAACAGCGGCAGGCCCTTGTAGAGGGTGATCACGGTCGCCCCTCCGATGCTCACCACCGTGCCCACCACCTTGGCCAGCCCATGCCTCCTGCTCAGGTCGACCTGCTCAAGCCTGCACAACTCAAAGACATCCTTCAGTGAGCACTGCAGCATACTAGACCGATCTGATCATGCTGAAAAATGGCAACACGTTTTGTGCAGACAAGTTAGCACCTGAGGACAGCAGCCATGGCGAAGGTAATCGCAGGAACGGTGTTCTGTATCGCAGAGGCGTAGGTTGGTGACAGGTGATACAGACCCAGGAGGTAGAAGCCCTGGTTTGCCGTTATCCTGAAGAACAGTCGTTCCATAGCACAAACACTCAGTTTAGGAATCCAACAATTAAAATAGAAAATAACAAAGATGGCATGGAACATCTGTTTCACTAACCCACACAACGCTAGCAGAAAAAATTCCACCAGCAAAGAGAAGGAGAGTGGTGGCCTGTCTTTCCTGAAACAAATCATGCAGATGATCAGAAATTCACGCTGATAAGTTAACATGGAGCGAAGTGAGTGACTGTTATGTTGTAGAAAAGGGCGGTTTACGCACTTCTCGAGGAAGTAGGCGAACGGGGCGAGCAAGGCGAGGGAGATGATGTTCCTGTACACGATGAACACGATCTTGCTGATGCCCATGTTGAGTGCCGCCCTGGTGACAATGTGGAACCCCGCGAGCAGGAACTGCAGGGCCAGCACTCCCATGAACAGCTTCACCTTCTCAGGAGCCATCACCGCCGCCGCAGCTGCCTGATCCCTCCCCATCTCTCTCTGTTTCTATCCTCTCTCTCCTTCTCTAGTTCACTACTGTCTTGTGCTTGCAGTGTGCTAGTTTTTTTGCTTGTGTTTTGAGATGCTTGCAAGGCGCATATATATAGGGCCGTGCCGCTGCATACTACACATCTCTCATCCCCTATCTTTGGATGTCCTAGCCTGGCACATGGGTGTGAGGGGATGGTCCTAAAGAGACATGACAAGTGCACGAATGCAACACTGCTATAGTAGTTTGAGAACAACCCCTTGATTGCAGTTGCTTTACGTCATGTTTACGACACATTTGCAGTAGCAGTTGAGCAGAATGTGAGATGTACATGCCTCTTACTAGTTCATGCAACATACTTCTATTTTGTTTTCAGAAACTATTTGAAATTCAAATGTTTGATGTAGTGTGGTCTTTGAACTGAGCTGTCCCCCAACAGGAAGTAATGAACACCAAAAGCTCAATCTGATCATGGAGCATCGATATGATCCCAGTGGTTCCTACTGAACGATCGTGTGACCCTGTTTTGCCTCCATATTAATTGCTTTTCACTGTGTAATTTTTGGGCAGATTGGTCTGAACTTTTTCTCGTCTATACAGTATAGTATGGGTGGAGTTTGGATACACGCCGTTGGTCTCATATGCGGGCAGTCGAGCAGGGCAGTGGGTTCATGACAGATAAGGCTGCTGGCTGGAGTGCCTGGGCTTTCGGCATACAGCAATCAGTGAGGAGGGCTCCCATGTATCCCGTTCTATCAACATCCAACTAAATGCGATGCTTCTTACGCCTTTCCCTCTCTCTCTCTCTCTTATTTTATTTCCATTTCTCCTGTTGATCATCTTGTGATCATTCAGTTTAGACCAATCCGTACTCCTCTTCTCTACCAATAATAGGCAAAGCCTTTTGCTTGTTCTTCCAAACATGTCAAAATCGTAAAGGGTGAGCTTCTTACTGCTTCGTTTTCTGACGAAATTCTATGAATTATGAGGTGAGGTGAGATGAGGTGAGTTTGTCTACACACAGCTCAGCGGCTCTGAATTCCAGCTTCAGTTGTCAGGCTCCTCTGAAACCAGTGAGCTCTCCTAAGGTTCTGCCCTTCTTCAGGAAATCTCTGAATCAGAAAACACCATCCAGCAATCATCAGCAGTCAGCGCAAGACGCTGGATCCGCGTTTAACCTTGGATCCAGCGATCTTCAGTGACATGAATAAATGTTCTTAGGTTCATGCTCCTCCTTAACACCAGATCAAAGAGTTCCAAAAGAATTTGCATGGTGTATCAACGAACATGGCATCCTGGACACGCCATGCGTGCACTGGGCAAGCAGGCACACGTGTGCACGCCGACATGGCGAATCCGCTGCCGATCACCAACAGTACGACAAAGCCTACCCAGCAGCCAGCCAGAGCCAGTGCAACAACCACAACCTCCCTTCTCCTTCCATCTTCTCCCTTCCTCCTCCACCCTCCTCTCTCCCCTCCTCTTGCATCTCGTCAGGTTTAGCATTAGCAAGGTGGACTGATTAGGGAGTGATCAATGGTTGTTGAGAGGGCGCAAGCAGGACATCCTGTTAACCCCCCCACCTGATAGGGTTGGTGCAGCACATGGCGCTGGCGTGTGGACCTGCACTGACTGAACACCAGCACAGACACATTCGGCTGAACACACGAAGTTTGAGCTCAGGTAGGTTCAGAATCAGGATCGGTTCAGCTCACTCGCTCAGAGGAGGTCCACTGTTAGTACTAATCAGTAATCATGGTGTACTTATGGTGCAAGCATGGCAGGCATGATCTGACGGCGCGCGTACGGTCGCGCGGGGGCGATTTGGTGACCCATCCTTGCACTGCATTTAAACGGTCTGTTCCTGGCTCCTGTTCGTCTGCACGAGTACCAGGCCGATGTGCAGTCATGGCTGGAATAATCAATGGAGCGGTGCATGCTGTCTGCAGCCAACTAGCCATGGTTGGATCTTTTTTTGCGAATAATGTCGCTGTTGTTTAGCATGGAAAACGAAAAAAAAAGGAGAAGAAATTGCCAGTTGCTGATCCTGAAGCCTGATGAAAATATCAATTGAAGAAAAAATTCAAAAAAATTGAAGGAAACTTTTCTTCGATGGGAAAAAAAAAACTGAAGGAAACTGGAGAGCTGTTAGCCTGTTATACATGATTACATCTCCCAGCTGTTCACTCTGACTGAATTTTGCCCGCGCCAGTCTGAACACGGGCCAAAAATTCCCCTAGGCCGAACAAGGCCCATGGGCACGGGCTGGCATTTCCTCGCGCTCCCCACGAGCGCTTCCGCCAAGCCAACCGCACTCCGCACCTCGTCGGCCACCCGGGGAATGCGGCGCGTAGCCGTCTGCCCACTAGGGCTGGCGCGGTGGCGCCGGCGCGCCGCCGCTCGCCGTTGACCGTAGCCACCGGCCGATAAAAAAATGTAGCAAGCTCGTACCTAGCTTGGCTAGGCGGTTAGAGTGTCTCACGCACGTCTTGATTTCTTACCTATCCCATTTGATAGGGCTATGCAGCAGATCTGGAGGTGGCATCGGCGTGTGGATATGTGAACGAACGGGAACGCATACCCGAACTGAACAAAACAAAGTTCTCAGACCAGGCTAGACTGCTTAGGGTTTAGGTTAGAATCAGGAAACTACTAATTAATCATAGGTCACTTATGGTGTAGGTATGGCGGACATGATTTGACGGCGTACGGTCATGCGAAGGATGGTCTATCCTTGTACTGCATTAAAACCGTTTGTTCCTTGCCCCTTCTCGTTTGTTCAGTACTAGGCTCTGTTTGACTTCGACCTATGACAAAAAGACATTAAGCAGATTCTAGAGCACATGAGTGTCGCAATGTCCCGGAGTTTACAGACCTTCATAGCGGTTATTATACGAAGCGAAGCGAACTGAACAACAACTGAAGTAGCAAAGGGCAGCATACATATTGGAAAATGAAACTTTCACACAAAAAAAAAATCAGAAGAGATGTTTCAGTCCCTGAACAACATTCCCTCTCAAGTTTTAGTTTTTTCCCGTAACTCCCACAATCATGGGCGGAGCTGCATTTAGCCACCGAGGTCGGGGTCGCCGGACCCTGATAAAATTTGTCAAAATCAATAGAAAATCACTACTTAGCATTGTTCATCCATATGGCCGACCCCAGCGTTTAATATATCCGATCCCGGCGGTTTTCTCATCTAGCTTCGCCCCTGCCCACAATGGACCAATACAACCAGCCTTGTTCGGGTCATTTTGTTGGCTGGGCCTGGATTTCAAGTGGAGAGTGGAGACCCATTTACTTTGATTTGGTGGTCTGACGACTTTGCGTTGGGGAAAAATCCCTCGTAAAAAAAAGAAAACAAAAAGAAACCGAAAGAAAGAAAACTCTGACTGCCACGGCAACCCCCCCCCCCCCCCCCCCCCCCCCCCCCCCCTCCTCAGCAAGTCCAAATGACCAGCAGCCCACATTGCATTTCCTGGTTAGAGCCTAGTAGATAGCCCAGCAACAAGAAGCAACAAGCAAGAAGCAACGTTCTGAATCTCTTCAATGGTATACCAATCGAGCGGACGGGTAGGTTGTGCGGACTGCAGATGCACGGCCGCTGCTGGCTATCAGCTCGCCGGACCAAATTTGATGTCAAAGTACATTTAGTCGTTGTATTCTACAATGTATACATGTCGTTGTCGACCCTGGTTTTCTAGTTCCGCCGCTGGTTGTGGGGACCATCTCTTCATCTGTCAGCCTGTCGCCTTCTGACCATGTTGACACGGGCCTGTTACAAAGGCAAAAGCACTGTCAACCCTATTAAACTGTCAAGAGGCAGTGTGGCAGGAACTGTTCAGCAGCCTGCAGCCTCCAACCAAGCGTGCCATTTGCCCATTTTCGACCCAAAGAAAGAGAAAAAAGGCTTCTATTGGAGTACAATGTCTTGGTCATCTAGAAGTAGTACTCGAGTACTTGCACGAGCACATGACATGTTTGAGTGACATCGTGGATGAACGGTACACGGCTCCCATCATCGTTGCCGGCAAGCCGCCGCCGCCATGGTTGTTGACTGTCGGCAAGCCTTCCGCACGCTGATACCGGCCGCGCTGCTTGGAAGCTGAACACATATTTCAGTCTACCAACAATAAAATCATACTGCTTCTTCCAACAAGATCTCTCTCTTGTGAAATTTCTGTGTTCCAAGACGGCTGGTCGATTCATCATGCTACTACACCAGCTAAGTCTCCCAAACGGAGGAAAAATCCAGAGCGAGAAGCCACATTATTCGTAGATGCCGTCTCTTCCGGAGAGTTGCAGACTACTGGCGCAGACGACAAACAAAAGCCTTTCAGCTGTACGTACAAACTGGGTAGACATACCCTTGACCCGTCACCATCACCAAAACAGCCAACCCAACCTGTGCAACGCAGAGCTGGCATCTGCTGAAACTCAGATGCATGCTTGGTGTCTTCACTCCCCAGAACAAACGCAGCATCCTTCACTGTCTACAATTTGACCGGAGTAACCGATTTGACGCAACAGATGGTCTCCAAACTTCATGTTTGGAACAAGGGCCACACAGCAGGATACAAGAAAACCAATCGGAGCAGACAAGCATTTCAAGATAAACCCTTACTCCACTTTATCGACCAGACATTATTATTGGCTGGTAGTTTGATGCTAGCTACACTTGTGCTACCATAACCTATGCAGAACACCACTACAGCAACCCAATATTTCTGAGCTCGCAAGTTTACAGATGACATAGCTCACCTCACAACTGAGAATAGTATTATAACTAACAAAGAGCCAGCCAAAAAAACTCAATGTTTGATTGTTCCCCGAAACGATGGGACCGAAGCATAAGATTAGCCATCTACCATGTTGTCCAGTATGCATGGCACTGTATCCAACCACCGGTTGCCAGGGAGGACAGCAGACTGTAGAGGCCGAGAGTCAATGCCCGAACCACCACCATTGCTCTGTGCTAAGGACCTGCCCAAGCCGGATCCTTAGCACCCAGCAAAGGTTTCTTTCCAGCGCGCGGTTCGTTCTTGACTCGGGCTCCTCGTCGACGGCCAATCCTCCCTGCGGCAACGTCCCCTGTGGCGGTCAGGTGGCGTCGCACTGCAGCGCCGTCTTGATCTTCTTGATGGTGCAGGAGATGAGGTTGTTCACGGTCTCTACTGATTCCACGGTGAGCTTGGCGGTCGGCTGGCTGTTGACGAGGATCTGGAACGCCACGGTGAGAAACGAGCCGCCTGTCTTGTGCCCCGTGGCGGCGCTGGGACCATCAGGCAGGATGGCGAACCCAGATGGCAGCAGAGCAACATAGGTGGAGTCCCCGCCGTTCATGACGAGCTGCATCGCCGGGATGTCCACCGGAGCGTACACCACCATGGAGCCCGACGCATCAGTGCAGGTCTCCTGGAGTATCAACATGCTGCTCTGGTTGGCACTCATGGCCTGCAGTGAGGAAAGTATAAAGCATGAGGCCAATCTCATTGGAGTATGGTAGGAGTGTTATGAATATTAAATGTCACACTACATAAGCAAATTTGCTGACATGGCAGAGTTATTTATAAGGAAAGAGGAAGGAAAATTTTATGGAATGAGATCCTTAGCACGGTTATCAAGTTCTCAGTCTTGGTAACTATGCGATGACACTCCCCACTAAGATTGGCATGAGAGCCCGTATCAAAAATAAATGTTGAGATAGTGTGAGGCTACTCGGCTACTCTTTGATTGATGAGAAATGCCAATAGTTTAATGCTTGACGCGCTAACATTCAAAACATGGGATAGTGTTTTTAGGATGGCTCATGACCGTTCACACAATCCAAAGAATCATGTAGGGAGAGATTCAGAGAGAGAGAAAAAAAGAAAACTGTTCACTAGATCTGGACCAGCAATAGTTTTGAATCTTAACAATTTGTACGTACTAAACAGTAGCACAAAGTTTTCAACCTGACACCTTTCCAAGCAGATCTGCGCTTCCTACCCTGTCTGGTCCCAGTTTGTCCTTTTCCACTGAACTTGTGAAAAGTTAGGTGCTTCTCAGTTCTCATATAGTGGGCTTTAGCTTTTGGGATCGGCCTTTTTTCATCTCCCAGCAGTATCTGGTAGAAAGCTGCCAGATTTTTTTTTCTTGTAAAATAACACACTTATAAGATACTACTAGTTCTAAAGACCGAGAAAGCGTTATTCTATGCGATAACGAGCTATGTGAGTTCCGATAAATTACTAGTGATTTCAGTAACCGGCCAGCAGTGTAACTCTTAAGTAGTGTGAGCTGTGGTACTGTGCTACACATGCCATTTGAAACAAAGAATCAATGTAAAAAGAACAGAACGGTAGTCCCAGGTAACCGCAAGGAAACAAGAAGTCGGACTCCTACTAGGATTCCTCTGTAATCCTAGGACTCATACCCTGTAATCCTACTAGGACTCCTACCTTGTAACCGACTAGGAACCCCATCCCCTGGAGTATATAAAGGAGGGCGGGAGCACCTAGATCGGCAGACCAATAGAGCGGCCAACAGGCAACTCAACACTCAAGCACAAGGCACAATATACAACACCACACAGAACATAGGGTATTACGCTACTCTAGCGGCCCAAACCGCTAGAGTACCTTGTGTATCTGTATCTTATGTCTTCGCGTGTACCTTCAAGTTCTAGATCCGGCGATCCCTCACCAAACAATCACCTACCTTGAGGTATCCCTGGGTAGGCTGACGGTAAAAACACCGACAGCTGGCGCCCACCGTGGGGCAGATCGTCGCGATCATTGGGCGAATTTGAAGGACCTCTTCACCAACATCAATCCACTCAACATGGCGGATTGCTACTTCGTACATATACATCGGCGGATCGATTCGTCGAGTTCGAGATTGAATCCTTCGACGAACGACTACATCGATCTCGACTACTCGTCTCGACTTCACCTCGCGCTGCAACGTCGATGCACTGCCGCCGCCGACCTCGACGACCCGTTTCAACTTCAGCTCACGCCGCAACGTCGACGCGCAGCAGCGACAACCTCGACTACTTCGCTTGATTTCAGCTCGCGTCGCAGCTATGACTACTTCGACTTCGCGTGGACGCTCGGTGACCCGTCGACGACTACTTCGACTACTCGTATCGAGTAGAAAACTAGTCGAGAACGGGCCGTATACCATCAATAACTAGTCGAAATCAACTTCGACTAGTCGGGCTTCATCGACAAACCGTCGCGGCTCCATCAACGAGCACTACGACTTCGTCAACAATCGTCCACGAATCAATCTAAGTCATTTATACCATTTCTCAACTTGTTTTTCACAAGTTCGACTACTTTTTTGGTACGCCTCTCGACGGTAATTACCCTCGAGGGCTACACCATGATCGACTACTTCTATGGTTTACTAACAGCTTACACGCTTGGTACATCGAGTTCGTAGGGCGCCGCCCACGTGTTTGGTACACTGAGTTGTGTCAGGTTCACATCAGCTACACCCTACGGCCATACGCGCTACAACACGCGCACTCGCCAACTACTTTATGCGCACCGCGCATTCTCTTTGTCGCATGCCGACTATTTATTTCTACTTTTCGTCGTTTTCTCTTAATGGTTACTAAAGTACTCGGGTAACACACGCCTTGATCCGTGAAACCTCGACTCTTTTGTACGCCTATGTTCCTACGCGTGCACGCGGCCAAGCTCCCTGCGGTATGGACTACGGCCACGATCAGGGATCAGGTGTTTAAACGTAACAGGCTAACTACCCGGGGAAATTACACAACCTAACAAGAGCAAGACACGAGAATTTTACATGCATTTTACAATGTTGGGATTCACTCCCGACTCGATATCATGTATATCAATTATGACATATTTTTATGTTTACCTTGTAGGGCACTCACCGTGTTTTTGACTACTCCGTCAGCCACCCGCTCGGCCACGTCGAATACTTCACATGATTTTGGCGACTCGTTTGGCTCCCTCGCTCGGGGGCTGGGCGCGACAGGGCACTGATCCTATCTTCGACTACTCATCTGGCTCCCATACTCGGGGGCTGGGCGCGACAGGGCACTCGCCGTGGGGCTGGGCGCGACAGGGCACTCGCCGTGCTTCTGACAGATCATTTGGCTCCCTCGCTCGAGGGCTAGGCATGCTGGATACTCGGCGCGATTTTGGCAGGTCATCTGGCTCCCATACTCAGGGGCTGGGCGCGACAGGGCACTCGCCGTGCTTCTGACAGCTCATTTGGCTCCCTCGCTCGAGGGCTAGGCGTGCTGGATACTCAGCGCGACTTCGGCAGGTCATCTGGCTCCCATGCTCTGGGGCTGGGCGCGTGAAGCGACTTTCTCGGGATAACGATTTTATTTGAGCGGTATTCAAGGGTTTTTTGAGAAAGCGACTAACCATCTTCTCAGGGATAAACTCCCGAAAAGAGGGGGTTTTCGAATTTCAGAACCAATTAACCCATAATTACCATCAACTCATTTCAAAATACATTCCATGCCACGACTTTTTAGATCCTTTTTTCCAAACCTTGGAATTTGGATTAAAGGCTCGGGGGCTGCGGGATACGTGTCATCAACGGCTTATTTTTCAAAAATTCTTGGAAGATACAGACCAAAGATTCAAGACTAATTTAACCCTCAGCCTGATTCTCCGATTCAACCTAAGCCTCGGGGGCTACTCCATATGGAGTGTGAGTTCATCGCACCCCGTATAAAAGAAGACTTAAAGACTAATCGGAGCTTGAGCACCTCACAGCCTCAATGCAGCCAAGGAAGTACTCGGAAGACACTTTCAAGACGAAGTTCGGAAGAACTCGAAGACACCTTCAGAAGTACTCAAAGCTTGCATTACTCGGCTACGAAGAGCTCGGGGGCTTGTCAGGGATAGATCCTCAGGTACCCGCAAGGAAGAAAGAAGTCGGACTCCTACTAGGATTCCTCTGTAATCCTACTAGGACTCATACCTTGTAATCCTACTATGACTTCTAGGACTCCTACCTTGTAACCGACTAGGAACCCCACCCCCTGGAGTATATAAAGGAGGGCGGGAGTAGCTAGATCGGCAGACCAATGGAGCGGCCAATAGGCAACTCAACACTCAAGCGCGGGGCGCAATATACAACACCACACAGGACGTAGGGTATTACGCTACTCTAGCGGCCCAAACCTGTCTAAATCTGTGTCTTATATCTTAGCGTGTACCTTCAAGTTCCAAATCCGGCGATCCCTCACCAAACAATCACCTAACTTGGAGTATCCCTGGATAGGCTGACGGTAAAAACAACGACAGTAAGCAAACAATACTCACACTGGCTCTGGCTCTGAGGAGGGACACTGAGTTCCCGTGCTCCTGCCCCTTGGCAATGTTGGCCATCTCCTGCATTGGGCCTCCGTTGCTGAGGATATCCCACTCCGCACGCAGCTGCTCGTCACGGAGGAAGTTGAACAACTTCTCCGGAGCCACGGGCACCCACACCGATGTTGCAGCGCTCAGCACCACGCCCGGTGGTTCCCCCGGTTCATCCACGCTCTTTCGTGCCATGACGCGCACATCCTCCCCAATGCTGCCTGTCGCACCGTCCAGCTTGCTCCATTCACGCGCAGATGATGCGCTGACCCCAGCACAGAAGTTCTCCGTCATCCGCCGTGCCAGCTTCAGCATGCTTCGCTTGCCCTCTTGTGTTATAACTGCATTGAAGAACATTATTATTTTTTATTTTTTTAAGAAGTGCAACATTATTATCATATCTGACCAGTCATGCATGCTTCGAAGTTACAGCTTGCACCTATATGTTGACCCATAGACCTTGTTTTTTTACCGTGGTGAAAAAAACACGGTATCCCTTGCTTTGATATCAACAGAAATGATTCATGCATGAGGCATGCAGTTTTTTAATATATGAGCAATGCAGTTATTGAGTTAGCACATGTTACTCTATATATGCACAGTTCTTTACAGGGTGTACATGGAAAATGGCAAGAAAAGGTTCAGGCTTTTCTGTACCTGACGAGTCATTAGCTGAAACTGTATCAGGGGACATGAGTATGGCCAGGCATTCACACTGACGCTGCAGCATCGCAAGCCACCGCCTGGCTCCAAAGGCGAGCCCAGACCGGAGAAGTGGTCTATAGAGCTGGTGTACTGATGCCTCATCGTATTCCGTATGCTCGACCCATGTGACCTACAGGGTAAATGCATCCGTTAGTCCATAAATGCACGCCCACATGCAATTGTCCACAAGGGGGCTCTGCAGAGCAATACAGCACTTCTGTGGCTTCACAGTAAGGAGAGCAGTCCTATTTGTACCTTGTGAATTTTTTTCCCGGTGGGTCAAAGGTAAAAACTTAAGGGGCAAACAGGGGGCTGTTTGACTGTTAAGCAGTCAAGAGATGTGAAACCACATGAATCAAATAATAAGATCATATATGGTACCTTGATCTAGATAAGAGCATATCACAAAGTGATAATATAAATCAAGATTTCTTCGCACATGGATTAGATAACAAATTAGCATTATTCTGACAAGCCTTTGCACTCCTTGCCTTATGCCGCGCTTACATGCCCCAACTCCCAGCTTTCAAATTACAATGCAAACAGTCCCAGAGATCTCCCATTTAGCCCTTCAAATAACCCGTAAGTTCATACTGATGTGCATCATAAGAAAGATGCAACTGAGATGCCGAAAGAATAGTTTGATTTAATTATTTCCCCAAAGTCCTTGGATTAGGCAATATCGCTTCAAACACCTCCAAAATCACTAAACCACTTTTTTTTTCTATCACATTTTCCACCCAGAACTCTCCCCAGTGTTTGGCATACAAATTTCATAGCATATTTTAATTCCTTCATCAGTGGCCCAGATCAAGATCATGTCAAGACTTGTGCAAAACTCGAGGACACAAATATTGACATCTTTTTAACCCCGATATATGAGCCAGTGGTCCAAATTTCAACATACAAGCAGGGACAGATTGATTAAATTGCGGACAAGAAGTTACCCAAGGTGCTCCAACCGAGGGGTGGAAGCATCTAATCCCCTAGAAATGCCGGTGCTGAGACTAAACAACCACAAGGAAACATGCTTGGGGAATAGTGTTGGATCCACAAAACACTTGATTATTCCTAAAAAACTTGTTTAGGCCCCCTCCTCGTTGACCAAGCAGTTTATTTATTTGGGTTGTGGGCTCATGACCCTAATTAAACTATTAGGCCTTGACTTGTGAACACTATGCTGCATGGGCATCACCAAATCACGCCATTAAATTAATATAGCGCTAAAAAAGAAACGCCGTACGTAGTCCCATGCTCTGAGAGTGAGGGTGGTGTGGAGGTAGTGGAGAGGAAGTGGAATTCATGGTTAGTTTTGAGCTCAGGGGTAAGCTCTGACCAGTTAATTGATGTAAAAGTTCATAAACTTTACAGAGTAACAATCACGTTAGCTCCATTAGCCCAACACTACTGTGAAGTATAGTGGTCCAAAGAATCCCGTTTTACACTACCCCTTCTCGATATGCGAACGCTACAGACAGAAAAGAAGTAATGACGTTTGGATGCTAGTACCTTGCAGTAGCCATTGGGAGTGTCTTGCATCACACATCCAGAAGGTAACCTCCTGCACCTTATATTAGCAGCGTTGGATGTTGTTGCCGAGTTCTGATCTCTCAGCAATCCATCAATAGACACATCCACTACTGCCCATGCACCCTCAGCCAGCTGCTTACAAAACCTGAGAAATGTGACCTCCCTAATGGGGACTAAAGGTGAGAGCACCTGTAGCTCAGCCTTCATCTGTTACACCGAAGCAAAAGAAAATTGAAGTTAGCTTATTTAGAAGACACCCGTGGTCACAATAATATGTGTGCATATGATCAAGCTTGGGGAACAGTTAGGCACTCACCAGCAGCAGCGCACCATTTCTACTTCCTGCAATGCCGGAGGCCACCTCCTCTAGGACTGTGGCCTTAGCAATCATGCACGAGAACATGTCAGACCACCGTCTCTGCAACATGGATGCAAGAGCAACATGCAACATCAGCACAAGTCATGATTCAGAGGAACAATGGTATGAACAGAAATGGCAGACAGGAGCACGAACCTCATCCATGAGGGTCTCTACAAGGGCAACGCTGTCGTCGATGATGACGAGGCCAGACTCCCTAGAGGCCTCGGATACATACCCCATGGGCTTCACGCCGATGCACGGCAGGAAGGTGTGGGCATACTCCTGAAAGTTCAGCATCTCCTTGTTGGGAGAACTATTGAAGCTCGGAAGCCACAAAGGCTCGTCAATCTGTGCCAGCTTGACTAGTTCATCCATTGCGCTGATTGCAAGCTCCAACAGCATGGACCTGTCAATGCCCACCATAGCCGGTGGAGCGGATCCAGTTGCCCGTGCTGGTGTAATCACCGTGCCCAACGGGCTAGACACACCCCCAGCAAACTCGCCCATTGAACCAGGCATCGTAGCGGAGGGGATAGACCCTAGGCCACGGAAGCCGCCGACTGCCAGCTCCAACGACGAGCTCGGCATGGGCAGGGACGACAGGTGTGGTTGCATCGTAGGTCCCGCGAACATGGACATGGGCTTGCCGAGGAACTTGGTGGCGAGGGCGTAGACGCGGTTGAGCTCGTCCTTGAGCCGCGCGTTCTCGATGCACAGGTGCTGCTCCTCGAGGGACACCTCCCCGAGCATGGCGGGGCTCCCGCAGCTGCCGCACATCGGGCTGCGCATGGCCTCCCGGATCGTCATGTTCTCGGCGCGCAGCTTGTCGTTCTCCTGCTTGAGCAGCGCGTTCTCGTGCCGCTCCAGTTGCGTCTTGGGAAGCGAAATCACGGGACCGGGAACCGTGTCAGGAGCCGCTGAAATCAGGGTAGCGAAAGAAAAAAAAAGGAATCGGCACGGCAGGGAGGAATACCTTCATCTGCGTGCGGCGGTTCTGGAACCAGAACTTGACCTGGCGCGGGTCGAGGCCGAGCCTCCTGCTGAGCTCGCCGCGCTGCTTCTCGTCCGGGTGAGGGCACTCCTTGAAGAGCCTACGCAACGAAACACGGGCGCGCATCCATGCATTAGATGACAAGAAGAAGGAAAAAGGCTGGAGGGTGGAGCAGGAGGATGACGCGAATGGCAGAGGGGGTCTTACGCCTCGAGCTCCTGGATCTGCTGCGGCGTGTGGCGGTGGTAGCGCTTCTTGCGCTTGCGCGGGTTGCCGGGCTCGGCGTCGTCCTCGTCCTCGCCGCCGCCGGACATGGCGTCGAGGTGGTCGCTCCCCGAGCGGCTGTCGTACTCGGCGTCCGCGTCCCTCGCCGCCCCACTCCCGCCGCCCGCGCCGGGGCCACCGGGAAGCGCCCTCCCGCCGCCCATGCCAGCGCCGCCGCCGGCGTTGTTGTCCTGCGAGAGATGAGATGGCAGACACCGCATTTCATTTCAGACAACAACGAAAAATATCAAATCACTCGCAGCAGCAGCAGCAGCAGCGCGTCGCGAAACATGCGCGCTGGTCGAAGCCGAACGGGCATCAGGCAGGCGCGCACGTACCAGGCCGAGGGAGAGCCCCGGCGACGATGAGAACCCGGCGGAGAACGGGAACTGCATCCCTCCGCCGCCGCCGCCCGCCCCGCCGTCGAACAGGCTCCCGAAGCTCATGCCGCCGCCGTCGCCGCTGTGTCCCTCCCCGCCTCCCGAGAGGGCTAGCACCGGATCCGTGCACCGAATCCTAGCCGCGCATCAGGAGCGAGCGAGAAGAGAAGCCTCGGCTCCGCTCCGCCCCGCCCGTCTCGTGCCCGGCGCGTGAGATCGACCTTCGCTTCCGCTCCGCCAAAAGCCCAAACCCTCCGTCCACGGCGCAGGAGTGTCAGGCAGGGAGGGATGGACTGGAAGCGCTAGGGATAGCGAGCAGGAGAGGAGCGGCGGCGGATTGATTTCTTTAAAGAAAAGGGACGGGGAGGGTCAAAATAGCAAGTGGAGGAGACGACGCGCGGGGGGGCGGTGCCTAGCGAAGCGTCCAGTCGAGCCGAGCCCCCGTCCCGTCGTGTGGACGCATGAAAAAGGCCGGGGGGATCGGCCGATTGGGAGTGGAGGGGACTGGAGGAGAGAGAAAGAGGCGGAGGAGGAGGAGACGACGACGACGACGCTGACGCGCTCCCCCTGATGCGCGCAGGCAGCGCAGTCAAAGGGCCGGGCCGCTCGCCCGCGTGTTTTGTTGCGTTGCTCTTGCTCGCCCTGACCGTCCTCGTGTGCGCTGGCCGGGATGACGGGTGGGCGCGACGGGGGAGGAGGGGCGGGAGGGTGGGGGCCGTGTGATCTGGATCCGACGCGGGGGGTTGGGTGGGGGCGCTTCAATGCCCCCGCGGCTCCGTGGGGGAAGCGGACGCGCCGGGCCGTTGGGGCCGCTGACCCCGCGATTCAATGCTGCGAGCTGGAGCCGGGGTGCGCTGTGGCCCAGGGGGATCCGTCCTCCGATCCGACGGCGGTGGGGGGCCGTGGCGGACGCGTGATCGCCGATCGCACGAATATCGAGGCGCTTGAATGGCGGCTGCCGGCTGGTGGGGCGTCTCGGCTGGACCGGGCAGGGGGCGGCGGCGGCCGGTCCGGTCCGGCCTCGCGGCCACCAGCTCGGCTAATTAAATGGCCTCCCCTTGTGTTGTTGCGAGACCCCGCGGCCGTTTTTGGAGGGCTCTTAATGCGATCGGGCTGGCCGTCCTCTGTGGTAAGGCTAGAGAGAGAGAGAGGGGGTGATGGGGAGGTGCGGAGGTGCACTCGCTGCTGACCACGAGTGTGGTGCGGTCGTGCCCCATAGCACACTGCGCGGAAACGGCACGCGATTGGTCTTTTATCTGGAATTTCAGCGCGCGCTTCTCCACCAGGCAGCGTAATATTTGAAACTACACGTTGATAGAAAAATGTGTTTGGTTTCCTTACTAAAACCAAATGATTTTTTTTTATGTCACTCGCGCTACACTCAAAACGAGCCTCTCTAAGAGGTTGGCAAATCTGAGAAGCTAGGTCGGCAAATCTTAAGATTTGTATTATTACCGCTACTGATAGATGTGGTGTCTTGGACATAGATAAAAATCTCAATATGCAACTTTAATCGATACATATTTTATTATGAACCCATTTAAAAATATAAAATTGCTAGTTACGGAAATATTGTCAAAAAAAAACAAATGGCGTGCATGTCACCAATACAAATGGTAACTTTTTAGGAATAATATGTAAATTACTTTATCATTCTTTTGTGTTTATTTCTCCTCGCCTTACTGAGAATTTAAGTTGTGAATGTGCATGCGACTTATTTGGAGAAATCTTTATCAATGATAGATTAAATTTTATTTGAGTTGGGTATTAGGTTGACAAGGCACGATGTCGGTACGAAATTTTATTTGAGTTTGGTATTAGGTTGACACGGCACGATGCCGGTACGGAGTGCCATGGGCTATGTTTGGATCTAGCTGGAGACTTGATAGACTAGACGACGACTAAATTAAAGCACGCTATGATGTAACGCATTAACACGAGAGGACCAGGCTGTGCTATAGCATAATATAGCCTAATTCCTGTCTCTAATGTAATGCATCTATATAATAACCTCTAAATGGCACATTTTCTTTTTTTTTCCTGAAAGAAGTGCCACAACAATTTCCAACTCGGTTGTGCGGTAAGCTAGATTGTGTTGGTACGAGATAAATAATAGTCTCTAATGTAATGGATTCGTGAATTGAGATGTATGATAGTGTAAATCGATTTAAGCACCATGGATATGTTTTTTGCAATAAATTTGAACTGTCAATTAATTATAGCATTTTGAGTACTTCTCTCCTAAATAAATTTCTTATATCCATCACCCTGAAGCCAATTGAACAACTTTTCCATTACTGCTAGAGTACGTAAGCATTCAATGAAAGTAACAACATCAACTTGTTCTCGAACTATACATTTAATGGGAGTAATAACATTGGTTGCTGGTTGCTGGCTAGGGCGCACCACAACAAGAGTGTGATGTACCACCTTGAGGAATGTAACCATATACTATTTGCTTGGAGCTAAGGACATGCATCGAGGGTAGGATGTACGTACTTAAGTCTAGACATGGAGGGTATGATGTTGCATCGAACAAATTTGCGCATACACGTAAAGCAAATTGAAAGATTACACACGGTAACAAGAAGACAAAAAAAAAAAGGGCCGCTGAGTTTAAGCCTCCATCTCGCTTCCACCTTGCTCTCTTTCTACCCTGAAAGGATGTGATGGCTAGATGACTGCACCGCGCTACAGCCACAGGCATGCATTCGAACTTTGGTGTTAAGTCATCAGCTGAATTTATCCCTAGGGCTTAGGCTATGGTAAGGATGTGACCTGCTTTCGTATCTGTTTCGTTTTAAGAAGCAACGGCAGCCAGCTAGTGAGCTAGTTCCAAGTTTGCAACTTGACAAGAACGGAAATACGTGATGTACTTTCTGGGACTAGGCTGTGTTATTTTTGGGCATCCACGACATCTACCTTTTTGCATAAACTAATAAAGTACGGCGCAGCATGGATTCAGAATTAGGCCCGTTTGGTTCCGAAGGCTAAACTTTATCCCTATCATATCATATGAGAACCTTACCATTACCATTTAGATTTAGAAGTATTAAGGTTCCGTTTGGTTTCCAAGGGCTAAACTTTAGCTCCATCGCATAAAAAAGAATCTTATTATTTAAGAGTATTAAATAAAATTTACCTAAAAACCTTTTTCACAGATGAGTGCTAATTCACGAGACGAATTTAATAAGCCTAATTAATCCATAATTTGCAATATTGATGCAACAGTAACCATCCGCTAATTATGGATTAATGTACATCATTAGATTCGTCTCGCGAATTAGCCTAGGAGTTCTGCAATTAGTTTTATAATTAGACTTTATTTAATACTCTAAATAATAAGATTATCTTTGATGTGACTGGACTAAAATTTAGCCCTCAGGAACCGAACACCCCCTAAATAAAATTTGTTTATAAAACCTTTTGCACAGATATGTGCTAATTCGCGAGATAAATTTAATGAGCCCAACTAATCCATATTTTGCAACAACGATGCTACAATAACCATCCGCTAATTATGAATTAATATACCTTATTAGATTCATCTCGCGAATTAGTCCTGAGATCTGCAATTAGTTTTATAATTAGATTTAATTTAATACTCTAAATGATAAGATTCTCTCTGATGTGGTAGGACTAAAATTTAACCCTCCAAAACCAAACACTCGCCGTTGTATACGACATGACATTACAGGATACATTTGTTTATCTTTATCGTTCTTTTGTGTTTATTTCTCCTCTCCTACTACAATCTTGGTGAATGCGCACACGACTTGTTTGGAGAAATTTTGATCGATGACACGACTTACCATGGGCCGTGCCAGGTTTAGCTTGATACCTGCCGAACTAGGACAGCATTCACGCACGACATGACAGGAACACTGTGCCAACTAAAGTGACACGAGACACGAGAGGGCCTTGCTGCACTGGCCCAACACAGCCAACTCCCAACTCTAGTGTGATGCATCTAAATAAAAACCCTCTGAATGACACATTTTCTTTAACAAATTTTACAATAATCTATAACCTGGTTGCATGGTAATTGCAGCTTACAGAGCGTGTCAATGTACGAAATGGTTTATATTTGCGATTTGAGTGTGTACTCTATGGATACATAACATGTTTGTGTTCATCAGGATAATTTTTTTCATGTTAAAACATGCATGTTCATGATTCGTGAATCAAGGTGAATGATAGTGTAAATTGTTTTAAGCACTATGAATATATTTTTGGCAAGAAATTTGAACGATCAATTAATTCTAGCATTTTTCAAATTAAGTATCTTATATGTATACACTGAAGACAATTAAACCACTTTTTTATTACTGCATGCTTTTTTTGGTGAAAATACGTACATGCATTCAATGTACGCAGGTAACATCAACTTGTTGTCAAACTGTACATTTACAAACTGTACATTTAATGGATGTAATCATTGGTTGCTAGTTGCTGGGCAGTGGGCACCACAAGAATGTGATCTACTGCCTTAAGGAATTCTTTGGTGGGAAGGACATCCTAGGATGGGAGAGGAGTAATTCATAGTAATGTCGAAATCATGCAAACAAAGATTATTACACATGGTAACAGGGAAGGAAAAAATGGGCCGCTGATCGAGTTCAAGTCACTATCTCCATTCCACCTTTGCTCATTTCTCTGTGGTTCTCCTAGATGGGCACACCCAATTTTCGGACTCTCCTTGGCGACGACAGACCTCATAGGTGACTCAAGGATAATAGCAAGATGATTCACTAAAAACAGAGCAGGTAGATAATGCTATCTACCCTCGACCTCGATGAGGGCCACAAGAATTGGCTCGTGCAAGCAGGTTAAAAAAAATATTAGGCACCGTTTGAATCCCTTCATTTTGAGAGATTAAAATCTACTTAATAGAGTAGACTATTTGTCTTGGAATATGGCATTCCACAACTTTTCAAAGTACATATATAAGCTTATCTTAAATTTATAGAATGAGAGATATAAATTGATTCTACAGGTTCTCATATTATGTTTCTAATGTACAACTTATTGCATATTCTTCGACTCGCTTGCCTATAGCAGGAGTGCAGTACATAAGTATTCTCTCATATGGCCAACAATAATATATAAATATATTTCACATACAACTATATTAGCTTAATTAATTTATATCTAAATTATAATTATTAGAATGGAATTCAATTCCAAGGATCCGAACGGGTCTTATAGTTCAATGGCGTGACTTTTTTTTAATGCTGGAACCAGTGGTCGGAGTGGATTTAAAATCTTCCTCCTTGTTGTACAGAATACTGGTCTTGATCAAGTGGATGAATGTTCTACGTACTGGAGTACACCGTACACAATTAATGTTCAATAAATACAAAAAATCGAAAGTGAAATGAAGTGTGACTGTGTTCATACAAGTCCCTTTTGGTACTTTATACTCTAATTAGTAGTTCCACATTGCTGGGAGAAAAAACAAGTAATGTTTTTTTGTACGGATCGATTCCCCCAGCCTGAACTGACACGATCCTATGGCCTGGCTAGGCTGACTACACCCAGCTGGACCTGTTCAAAGAATGTTGATCTTTCACAGCCGGAACTGGAAAGCAACCCAACTCTCCCCCATCAAATGTGTACAGGGATGCCGGTTTGCATCGCAGTTCCAATTACGCGAGAAAAGAAGGCACCATTCAGCAGGAGAGCGACGCGTGGCTTTGTCGGGTATGGGGTCTAGATGTGAACCGGTGCAAAGCTCCCGACGGATTTGACAAACTTGACGAATCATTGGGAACGCGAGACTATCGGACTTGAGATTGGACGTGGATAACGATGAGATTCCTTGGACTGACGTGATAAAAGTTTTGCAACGATTTTAACCGCCAACTTCCGCGGAAATTGGCTGCGTTCGTCTTCGTTGCATCCGTTTACTTTCGGACTCTCGATTCTACACATTTTTACTCCTCCGGTGCGAACTGTGTGTGTTCATCTCTGCAGTAGTTGTAGTTCCTGACAAACGTATACGTACAGTTTGATCTCAGAAAAAGTCGTGGATGAGCTGGTTCAAGAAACCAGAGCACTCTCTGATCTTCCGGCATACTCCTAGAACCCAATCTGTAGATTGAGGGAAGCCATGAAAGCCCAAATGAACGGCCCGTTGAAGAGAAAAGGCCCGGCAAAGAAGGGTTCGCCGCAACCTTGACGGCCCACTAGCCCACATGCTTCTTCCTGGGCTACAATGACCTCTAAGAGGAGGGCCGAGCAAGCAAGCGCGGTGGAGGCCGCCGGCTCAGCCCAGTGGGAACCAAGTCCAAATAACTAACTGGGCCACCTTCCCTTGCTTGACTCGAAGATGGCAGAGCGGCCCGCATGTTGCTACCTCGTCCGCTCACATCTTTTTTGTTTTTCGACGGGGAAAAAACTCGATGAGAAAAAGGCCTCGGAAGCTGCTTGCCCAGAACGTGTCTGTGTAAAGTTGAACAGTTGTTTCATAATTCTCAGTCTGATTATTTAGAATTTGGATAAATTTATGTGTTGCCGTTCAGTGACCCATTTTCTGTATTGATTTGAAGTAGGGATGCAAGTTATATATATTTTAAATTGTTAGATTAACTTAAAAAATTAATAAAATGAACTAAAATAACATTCTACGTAAATAATTTAGAAGGGGAAATGAACTAGTAGCGTACCATACCCACTTTCATCCTTAATTTGAAGTGGCTCTACATTGGGAAAAAAAAGTGGAATGGTTTTGCAAGCGAATCAACTAGAAGTGAACATGATAACCAACTAACACATAATGTTTACTAGCTTTTATAATTTCCTCCATATATACCCACATCTATTCATGATTCATGAAATAAGTTCAAATGAGTAAATTCTGGTAGGCCTAATACCCCCCCTAAAATAAAGTTACATCGGTAATTGCAGTACTATTATCGAACATCACCGAACCTTTAAGATGCTAGAACAATCTATTGCTCCTTTATTTTTTTGGTTCAGCCGATTTTGGAACCTTGGGTGATCAAACCCAAATTTTTTCTTTGGATCCAATCCAATCTAGTTTTGCTGGATAGGGCAGGTAGCTACGACTGTTGCCGTGCAAGTGCGCGTGTGCTCGTCGGCCGAGCGGGCCAGACTTGGGCTCGGCCGCCACATTTTCGGCCAGCCGCGCTCCTGCCTCCCAAACCCCAATTCGAAATTCCGAATCCCCCGACGCCCGCCGGCCGCCGCGCGCCCGTGCACCACCGGATGCGCAGATCCCCACGGCCGAGGGCCCCTCCTCCCCCTCCCACGCCCCCTCCCGTGCCCGCGCCGTCGCAGGCCATGGTCGCGCCCGCCGCCGGCGTCGGCGGCGGCGGAGGCGAGGAGCAAGAGCAGGAGCAGGAGTTTGACATCTGCAACGATGAGGGCTTCGTCTACAAGGTGCCCAGTGGGCTCTACCCCGACGCGGCGCCCTCCTCCACGCAGGCGGCGGCGGGCCCCGACCCCGAGATCGCCGGCCTGCGCCGCCGCCACGGCGCGCTCCTCCGCCTCCGCGCCAAGCGCCTCCGCGACCTCTCCCGCTGGGAGGCCCTCGCCTCCGAGCTCCTCGCCCCGCCCCCCGCCCCACGGCCACCGGCTTCCCAAGCTCCTCCCGCCTCTCCTAACCCCGTCGCGGCCACCGCCACCCCCGCCTCGGCTTCCGTCCTCGACGACCTAATCGCGCAGGTAAACCTTCGCCTCGCTGTCCGCCTGGCCTTGCTCAGCCGTCCCCACTTCTCCCCCCTTTCCTACTTCGGATTAGTGACCCTCCTCTATTACGGGTGGCTGTGCAGGCCGATGTGCAGGCGGAGCTGCTCAGGAAGGCATTTCAGCTGTGCGACGAGATCAACGCGCTCTGCGACGCGCACGAAACGGCTATTGTGGATGACATCGCCACGCTGCCGGTATGGGGCAACCCGCGGGAGCTTATGATGTCGTTGTACAGCCCCGACGAGCAGACACCTGGTACCAGTTAGGCACTTCACAACCCTATTAGTTCATTTAGTTGTTTGGTACTTGTCTAGATAGTTTGTGTTGGCAGTCGTGGATGAAATGCTCATAGCATGTGTGCCTGTAGGATGGCAGATGTTTCTGCTGATGCACGCCCCAAAGTTGAGAAATTGATAATATATTAATGCAGTAGGGGATTGCAAAATCCCCTCCTGTTACTTCAAAAAAAAAAGTTGGGAAATTGACCTCGAGTAGCTAGCTTAGGTTTTGGAATATGTTAAGCTTATTTGGTATGTTATCACAAGTATTTGAAACATAGCAATGTATGGAAGTATTTTCATGGTTGCTTTCTCATGTATTTCTTGCTTTCTCAACGAGATTAGTGAACATTGGGATTTTGAATTGAGCACCTATCAGCATAAGTGAGTTGATGATTTGTCACATTGCACTTTCAAAATTTGACTTATCATCACTGCTTAGAGGGCACATTCTGTTGAAAGAAGTTTGAATTTCCATTATTTACAACTGAGATTGGGAAAGTTCTAGCTTTTCCATTCCCACAATCTTTTCTTTTTGGTTTCTGGTACCACTGGATCTGGATATTAAGGTAGTGCCATCTCAGTTGTGCCTATGATCTGTTTGGAAAATCCTGTCGAGGCAATCAAATCTGTTTTTAGTAGATATTCTCTTGAGGAATTGAAAGTCCCTGAAGGTCTAGACTCTAGAGTAATGAGTTGTGACTTGAACTGATGAAGTTCTGAAATTAGAAAATTCAGTTATTTACCTCTGAAAAATCAAATAGCAAGGACTTCACCACTGAAAGATGCCTTTTCATATCTGGGCCTTCCTCTGACAGTAAGAAAACCTACCAAACCGGAACTACACTCCCTAGTTGACAAGGTTGCTGATATACTCCTTTGGTGGAATGCTTCCCTCATGAATCGTGCTGGTAAACTCATTACAGTATGTGGTGTTCACCGTCGTTCCTATTTACCTCATGATTGCTTAGCCCGAGTGGGTGATAAAGGCCATTGGCAAGCAGTGCAGGGGGTTTCTTTGGAAGGGCCAGGAGAAGGCCAATTGCGGCAACTGCTTTGTTTCTTGGGAATGAGTTCAGCGACCAATCCAATTAGGCAACCTTGGTATTCTTAACCTTGAAACCCTGGGCTGGGCACTTTGCAGCAGATGGTTATGGCTGCAGAAAACTGATGCTGATCACCCTTGGGCTTGCTTACCTTTTCAAGTTCCACAAAACTCTCAGGCTTTGTTTAATGTCGCAGTTGAGCCTATTGTTGGAAATGGGTAGTCCGCTATGTTATTGAGCTGGGAGAGACGGTTACAGGGAAAAACTGTTTCAGTGTTGGCTCCAAATTTTGACAGTCTGATCCCCAAAAGAGCAATTAAGCAGCACACTGTGTCTCAAGTCTTAACTGCTTGAAGATGGGTTAATGCCATCAGTATAGCCCTCACTGTCCAAGTCCTAACGGAGTGCCTTCAGTTAGAGATCTGGTGGAAGGGCTGCATCTGCAGCAGGAGGTCCCTGATCAACACCAGTGGAGGCCCTCACTCTCTGGCTCCTATACTAGCAAATCAGCCTACGATGCCTATTTCCTTGGAACAATCATTTTTGTGCATGGAAGAGAATTCGGAACACTTGGGCTCCATTGCATGATGCAAGTTCTTTGTCTGGCTTGCCATCAATAATCGATGTTGGACTGTGGATTGCCTGGCCAAGAGGGGGTTGTCCCACCCTGCTGCTTGCCCCTTGTGTGACCAGGTTGAGGACACAATACATATGTCCTTATGTTGTGTGTCTTCTCGAAGTTTGATCGCTGATTTTCCAGAAGTTGGGTCTAATTACCATTGGCCCACAGCAAACAGCAAGCTGTTTCTCAAGTTGGTGGTGCAGTGCTCTCAAAGGAGTCCCCAAAAAGCTTCAGAAAGTGCTCAGCTCAACTTTCTCATCATATTAGAAGCCTGGGAAATTTTAAAGCATAAGAGTGATTATGTATTCAATGGTACTAGGCCCAGTGTCCCAGCAGTTCTGTGGACAGTAGCAAATGAATGCGCCCTCTGGTGTTCGCCTGGAGCGGTGGCACTTCAGAACCTGCTACTTAGGTTGTTTACCTTGGTTAATTAACTGTCATTGGAGTGAGTTGGTTGACTACAACTCATAAGTGGCAGGTCTGCACTAATCAATTTTTTACAGAGACGGGGGTGCCTCGGGGTGGGGGGGGGGGGGGGGGGTTACTAAGATCTATATTTATGGTATGTTGGCAAATGCAATCACACAAAAAATTTTGCCACTCATCAAGAGCTGCTAACTTCGCTGAGGGCTTCAAAGCATGTGAAGTTTGTGAGGACTATTGATAGGTGTCAGCATGTGAATCAAACTGAGAAACAACCGATAAATGAGGAAAATGGCTGCAAGTTTGAGACATTGTTCAGGGGAATGAGCTCCTGGTTTAATCGGTAAATGAGAACCATGACATACATGCAGCAGATGGTGGTCCTGTGATCTGTCTGGCCTGAGGAACCGGGGTTTGTTGATACACTCACCATTTGGTCCCTCTAGGGCAGATGTGGAGTATGATGAGGAAGAGCAGCATCACCAAAGGGAAAGGCAGGATGATGAGGTTGTAGATTTTGATCTGAAATTGTTCAGGTGCTAAGCCATTGTTTGAGCGAGACATCCAGAAATAGAGAAGGGCTCCACATTTGCTGATATTTCGTGCTATCCATAAGGAGATGTGCTGTCAAAACAGAGTTTGCGTCCAAAGTATTGCACTGTGACAGATTGGTACATGGCAAAATCTGTGCACACGGAACGTGATTGGAAAATTTGTGCAAAGAAACTGTGGTGCAGCACATCCGTGGTGAACATAGGCTTTTTTTTTGCGCAATCTGCAATATTCACCTGTAGTTTTCTTGTCATACATGATGTTTTTTTTGACAAATACTTGTTCTGTATTTAGGTGACTTGGATGAAGGGAATGGAGGCTTCCAAAGTTTGGATAGCCAACAGGGCAGAAGAGCTATTGGGGTGGTTTCAGCAGTTGAAAGGGTAAAAATTAGTGGCCCTTCCCAATGCAAAAGATGCCTCCAATTCGGCTGTACTGGGAAGACTTGCTGTGAAACCCATGCTGAACCAGGCGATGAGCTTCCTCCACCCGTTCTCACTGAGAACAGGTAATTTGAAACTTATTTCGGTTAAGAACTTGGTCATTTACTGCAACAATTGGTCATACTGCTAATATTTCCCCCCATTGGTTATATTCATCACTGAAATGCAGGAAGAGGAAAGGGGCAGTGAGCCCTTCAAGTTCCAATGGTGTTGCAGCACGAGCCCCTGACAGACCAAAGAGGTTTGACAAATAATCATTTCCAAATCCTTTTCACTTTCCCGTGCACAATTCACAGTGCAGAATGCCGTCAACATTACTTATTTTCCTGGCAGGCAGAAGGCACCAGGGAGTAAATCTTCTCCCTCAGGCACTCCAGGATCGACAACGAAAAGGAAGGCTGCATCCACTCCAAGAGCTCCGGACACATCTCGTAGCCCGGGGCCTACAACCAGGAGAAGGGCAGCAGCACTGCTTGTATCACCACGATCATAATGAAGCTCTTATATATGTTGTAATCAGTGTGTTTTTTCGCAGCTTGATGTATGGTGTAAATGTGGCCATCCTGTGTTGTGCAAAGTTAGCGCCCTGATTTGCTGATGCAACTGCGGTAGTGAGGTGTCCTGTTATTTATGTAAACTTATTTTCGCTGTAGGTTCTCTTTAGCCGTTAGTTGTCAGTGTATTAGCCCAGATTGCCATTCACTGTAATCACATATTGCTAGCAGTGCTGTTCACACGAGTGCTCGACTTCCACTCCACCTGGAAATACTGATCATGTAAGCAGCACTCAGTTTTCTGAATTTAGAGCACATGAGCTCGTACCCTCTGTGTGGGTTGAAACTTGGAAGGAACGTATGCTGCTCTGCAATTCAATTCCAATCGGATTGTTTGTGCACCTATGTCAGGAAAGGCCCGATGGGATCTTGAAACTGGGGTTGTGACGGGGGTTAATCTGTTGCAACTGAACCAGCTGGGGTTCTGTCGAGAGACTGAGCAACTTTGTCAAGGACTAGTCCGCGGCTCCGTCCATCCTGCAGGACGCTTATTCACACATTCCAAGATTCTGTCACCGCGGTAGCTTGTGTGCAGACAAGGTGACCTCATCTCCTAGTGAAACTGTCCCAGGCACATTGAGCCCACGGCAGATACTGCCGAACCCACCGGCCACCGCTGGACTCCAGCGACCATGACTGCTCCCCATCGTCATGGTACATTCACGAACGCTGTCTCTGATCGACTACCCAACAAAGTGTAGGGCAGCAATCGCGTTCTTCCGGTGGTTGATTGCAGCAACTGTAGTAAAGAGCTGGTAGAACGTGCTACAGCTTACCAGCACCCGACCTATGATCGCTTGTAGCGAGCAAACAGTAAAAAATGCCCTGCAATGTTTATCAGCGCATTGGTCGGATACGATCGATAATACTGCACGCAGGTGCAAAGGATTTGAACTAAAATGTCTCTGGTTTGTTTGTTCCTTGGTAATACAGTAACGTTGTACAACACTAGTGTTTATTCTAAGAAAAAAAATAAAAATAAAAGAACACTAGTTTTGTCTGCTTCATTCCCGCGAGGGGCCTCGGGCTAATTTTATGTACAAGTAAGAAGCTATACCCCAGTAACTGCTATATTTACACACAAAAATTACAGCAGCCGTGGCGTCCGTACGTTTGTTCAGTCATCTGATGTCCATAGATCCCTACAGGAGGTAAGCACAGAGAGCTCCAAAATCTTGGCATTCACAAAGGCAACCTGCACAAAAAGGAAAACGGACATGAGTATGTGAAATGTCCCAATTCAGTATAAAAGATAAGGCAACTCCCAATATATAGTGTTCTTGGGCATAAAATTCAAACCAGAAATTTAAGCAAACAGCGATGCTAAAACGTAAGTATAGATATGCAAGGAATGTAGTTAAGAGCCTACCATTTAATGTATGGCAACCAGATAGCGAGATTACTGACAAACTCTCACATACTGAATATTTTGAAGCAGGTCCTGCAGTGCTGCAAATTAACAGTCCAACTTCACAGATGGAACTTTGGCATAGCAGTAGTCTCATTCCTAGCCTTATTTAGCAGACACAGTTGCCTTTTCCTTTTCCAGTTTCTTTTTCTCAGCCTCAGCATTTCGAGCATTTTCATCACGTGATTTTTTGAACATATTCACAAAAATAACCAAAATTGATGTCACTGAAAATAAAATGAATAGTAACTGGTCAGGTAAACATAAGAACTATGAACGACAGTGCAAGAAAATAGGTTAGTGCCAATCAAAGTTCAGTTCCAAGTGGAACTTCAGGGCCTCAGGCGGTCAGGTCACTTCAAGTAGCTATTCAATTGCCGATATTAGCAACTTCGGTAAAGTTACAGTTTGGACAGAACCAAAATCACTGCAGAGACTCAAAAGGGGCTAACAGAATATTACTCCCTCGTTTCAAAATGTAGGTCGTTTTAGTTTTGACCAAGTTATAGAAAAATGCACCAACACCTACAACATCGATTCAGTTTAGTTAAATCCTAAAATCCATAATGAAATGTCTTGTTAGTGCATGGTATTGTATATGTTAATAGATTTTTCTATAAACTTGGTCAAAGCTAGAGAAGTTTGACTTAGCACAAAACCAAACGACATACATTTTGGAACAGAGGGGGTATTAACTGGTGCAGATTTCATATCCAGGGGTGTGGGCATCCCCATTAGTGAATTTATCATTTTGCAGTGTTTCAAAAGTTTGTCAAGAGATCATGTTTTTATTACACATAAAGTTAAGTATAGCCGCAATAAGTCGGTTTCAAGTTTGTTGTAAATGTCAAGAATCAAAATAGACAAGCAGTCAATCTGGCACTGTTCATCATGTGCTGACAGTAACACTTGTGCTTTTTGAATCAAATCAAAGATGAATTTGCGATTGAATTTCTGCAGGTTTATTTAACTTTGTGTGTACTACATACTACCTCCGATTTTAAATATACGACGTTTAGGACAATCTAATATATTTTAAAATGGAGGGAGTACATGATTGTGTGATGAATTTTCGAAACATTAGGTAAACTATAATTTTGCTGAAGGGGATGCCCGAACCCTAGGACACCAATGAGTTATTGATTATTAAGTATGTTTTGACATGATGTAATCAAGATTACTCAAAGGTGAATTTTAGCTTCAGTCTGCTTTTTCAAAGAAAATTTCATTGGCACTTTGGCATTGACTTCCATCACTACATGTTCAGACTTCAGACAGGATAGCATGAATAATGACCAATGAGTCAACAACTGGTAAAATGTTGAAATAATACAAAGGCTAAAATATACCTTGCTCGAAAGGGCAGCGTGCAGGATCCTCACCAAAATACTGAGCTAGGGAATCAGCATTTCTTCCCTGCAAGTATATAACTATCAGAATCTATCATAAAAACAGGACAATGGGATAAGATCAGGGACTCACCACTTCAGCATACAAGGAAATGAGGGACCTAACCTCAGCTTCTGCTGCGTCAAGAAAGCTTTTCAATGCCTGTAGAACCAATCAATCTCAGTTCAGTTGTAAAAGATCATCATTATCGTTCACCTACTGGACATGTAAATTCCAATATGATACACTTGAAAAGCACATAATGCATGCCGACCTTAGGCACTTGTTTCAATCATGTCGATGGTACGTACATTTACATGTACTTTTACTGCTCTATATATAGAACTACAGATCAGAAAAATACATAAAAAAATGCTCATAGTTCACCGGTGGTGGAGAGGTCCACCAGATTTAGAGCCTTTGAGGTGGCATGGTAAGAAGAGGAAGCAGAATACAAGAAATCTAGTGAGCGCACGATCTGGGGACAAGTAATCTGTCATTTTTGCCTTAAATGAGTTGACATGGAAGCATCTTAATATGATGGAGAGATGTAAACTGATTTAATTTCAGCCATCCAGCAAGTGCAAAAATAAGAGATATTAACTCTTTCATACCTTTCGAAAGCCAATTGAAATTGCACCATCATTTTCTGAAGCAGCTAACTCCTGTTCCACTTTCTCAAGACCTTTGTTTATCGCTTGCATTTCTTCCGCAAGCAACTTCAGTTGGATCTGTGGGAATTAACAAATTCAGTTGTTCTGTAACATACTTGATGAATAGAAAGTTCATTATCCATCCAGACGTGCAAAGATAAGCTAACTGAAATACCTTAGAAGCTGCTTCCAAATGAATTAGGTCTTTGTCAAAATCAAGAAGTTCAGGCATTTTCTCAGCAAGAAGCTAGCATGTAATAAATGGGAAGAGGTTAGCTAAATTAAGTAAATACTGCAAATTAAGAGAGAAAAAAGGTGACAGACTTAACAGGCATAAGGCAGCTGAACGAATTTGGCATGCAAAGAGAAAAGTAGCCTTAACAGGACACTGGGTTAAAAATAGCTACTATGCATTAACTGCCATTAAATGAAGTGGAATATTGGCATGCCATTTTATGAGCGATTGTTATGATGTAAAACAAAAGTAGAAGATCAGGCATGCTTTAAAACTGCCCACGTGTATAGCACTGTGTTTGGAAAACTAGGACTAGACCAGTACCTGGACAAACCAGTTTACTGGGAACCACCCACATTTCTGACCAAAAACAATGACATGCAGTTAATAAGGTACAGTTAGTCAGGGCCAGATTAACTTGTCTGTAAGCAGTGCAATCATTCTAGTGCACAATAACTAAGGATAACTCAGACATAAACCTTCCCAGCAAGCTTAGCCAAACCTTGGTCAGGTTTTCAGCCATTTACCATCAGCTTTCTGAAACCTTTAAAGCGCACAAGCAATCCTTGAATACCACCTCCCCAGGACTGTAACTTGCATGGGAGATGTTCTCAAAAGTAAATGGCTCAAGGTCAACATATAGGTGCTGAATCTGGTTGGACTGCTAAGATCTTACTGTTACAAAGCGAATCCATTTACCATTTAAGGCAGTTGACAAACCAATATGGACATCTGGTGACAACTGGCCTTCGGAGTATTTAGAGCATCTTAGTGTTGCTGTCTGAATTGTGTATAAGTGTTCAATTCTAGATACAGCTAATTGCTAATCTAAAGAAAATTTAGAGCACACTGAGCTACCATGTAAAAAACAGATACTAACCAACTATAGCATGTGTCAATGACTACAACAAAAGCTATTATATAATATAAACACTGTAAGGCTAGCTATGTAGCACGGACACGGCAGCAAACTAGCTTGTCGGTGTCCAACACCGTGTCTGACACTGACACGCCGCTGAAACATGCAGCAGAGTATCGCCCAGATTAACAATTAAAATAAAATAGAATTAATATTCACCATCGACCCTTCCCCGACGCTTTGCTGACACAGCCTAGCCCAACAAAGCCATGTACAAGTAGCGTGCCTTGCTGCCACCCAAGACGACAGCTCCACCCTAAACGTACAGCCACCACTCCTGCATCCGGTCCACATTGCTTGTCACATCATGCCACCACCGCTATCCTCACATCCATGCCACATCCAAGAGAGGGAGGGATGATGGGAGGAAGAGGGGGAGAACCGGAGGAGGACCGCTCTTGTTGCCACCCTGGCGAGAGCCACCGGAGCACGCTTGCCATGGCACCATTGTGCTGCTCGATGATGCCCACCCTGCTTCTGAGCCGCGATGCGAGGAAGAAGAAGAAGAGGCTCATGCAACATGAGGGCTGCGGGCTGCGACAGCACATGTGGAGATGTGCTGGATTGGAAAGAGATGAGGCCGCACCATTGGATTGTTGCTTCTGCCCACTGAACAGTGGAGAGAGGTGCACACGCCAACACGTTATCATGTGTGTGGTATGAAACTATTTTCCGTGTCGCAGTGTCGGCGTTTTGTCAATGGCGAATTGCCGTGTCAGACACATATTGTGTCCAATACTCGTGTCGGAGTCGGTGCAATGTAGAATGCTAGTACCAATCATTTGTGTCTTGTAACACTCTCAGAAGTTGTCATGTCATACGAGTTGGGTTTCGTGTCTAGGCTATATCTTTCCTCACTCTCTTCATTAAGTATGTGCCATGCCATCTAAAAAATGTGGCACTTATTTAACGTGCATTATACAATGCACTGGGACTAGCCTAGGTCAATGAACAACAACACAAAGCCTTCTAGTCCCACCGCAAGTTGGCGACATGAGCCACCAACAAAAAAGGGGAAAAGGAAAAAATATATATAAGGTATCGGTAATAATGGTATTTTTAGGGACCTAAAAATTTCATGAATAAAGAAACGAAGCTGATAAATATTAACGAGAAATAAGTGTGGTTCAGAATTAGCACAGCATCATGTAGAGGGGTCACTGCCCACTGGAGTATAGTCTTGTGTGTTATGCCACATTAGAGAAGCGAGGGTAGGGGCATGCTACTGTTTTGGACATCTCGAACAAAAGCTGATCGTGTCATATGTAATAAAGATAAATAGCATTTGAACATAGTACATTTATAACAAATCTCAGTGACAAGTGAATACCTTGCATAAATAATGCATCAGCGTCATCTTATTATTTCTAGCTCGAGTATCCGACAGTTTAAGAAGGCTGTCTAATCTGAAGCCAACAGCAGATCCTGTTTAATCAATCAACAGATCAGGGAGTTAGGCAAAGTTGTCAGAGAGAACTTTGCTTCCATGCTTCACCCCTTCAATGCAAGTTACACAAATCTTGAAGCCCTCCAAGGGGTAAATGGTTCGAATTCACTCTTGGGTTAGTGGAACTCTCAAGTCTCAAGGGGTGAAGCATAGAAGCCCCATTCCTAAGGTACCTCGTGCTGTCCCTTGATTCAACGCATTTCCTAACGTGAGAATTGTCTGCATTATCTGCCTTAACTTCAAAGACTCTTTGACCTGCATAAGTTGAGCCATTGAGCCAGCACACTTTTATAATATGTCTCACTTTTGTAATGGGGTATCACATACCTCCTTTGTTGCATTGTTTATGGTGGTTAGGTTAGTTCTTAGATCATCTACCTGCCAAAAAGTCAGTTATCCGAATCACATAATGCAAAGTTATGGAGAAGACGACATATTCCAGGTAAGTTGGCTTGGGGAAAGGGGTCACCAAACCTGTGTTGAGAAGGTAATTCTAAAAGCAAAAACTCTTAGCTTGGCTTCCACACGTGGAACTTTCATTAGCTCCAGGAAGAACTACAGTGTAGTTTAAAGCTTCCATCAGTACACAAAAGGAGGCACTGTGTGAAACCAAAATGCTGAGCTTACCTGTTCGCATTTCCCAAGCATTTCTTTGTTGCCACTATAACCCTGAATGAGACAAGAAAAAAAAGAGCCCATTTAAGATAAAACAACATTAGATGGCAAATAATGATTAGGAAGGCAAGTCAAATCATAAGGTGCAAAAGAGAAAACAAGTGAGAAGAATACCTTTAACATCTCAATCTCTTCCTTTGTAGGGCAAAATTTAATAAGATTTTCCACTTGGTCATTATCAAGAACAGAAGTATCCAAAGCCAATATTGCACTCTGCCAGACACAATCACAAATATGTGGAGTACAAAAATAAGTACCAGACTGTTCAAGGATTTATTGGAAGTGCCAACATGAAAGGATGAGCAATGTTATGGTGTGATAAATTATCTAAGAAACAAAAACATGCATCTAAAAATCTAATACAATTCACCAGTAGCTTTAACACATGATGATCACATATGCTTGTATTAGCAAAGAGAGAAACAACAAATGTTCAAATTGCTGATTAATCAACATTATTAGCAAAACAAGCTGATAACACTGTGAATCTAAAATCAACAAATAAGTACTATAAATAGTATGTCCTGATGCATTTTGTCCCTTGAACTATCACGGAGGTCTGGCTTTAACATTCGAGGGCCAAAATTAGAGTTCAGCGATAGTCCAGAGGCCAAAAGTGCACATATTCCTAAACATTTTATAACATTCATATTTGGGTACCCACAAATTTACCATGCATCAAGAAAATGGTCTGCTCTATGAAACCATGATATAATGTAGGGAGTTAGTGTCAATGTCACTATGACTTTATGTATACCACAAAATCAATAGATTATGAAAAAGTATATGGTTAACGTGGCAAGTACACTGAATAACAGTAGTCACTAAGAGTCGTCAATGTGTCACAAAAGGGAACTGGAGTGCCCACTTCTTTTATTATGGGTAGAGATAGGTTGAACCAGAAAGTAAACTCACAATCATATCAGGCAGAGGCATTTTAATTTTAGTAAGCATTATCTCGCAATTGTTTGCTCGCCGCATGTCAACCTGAAATAACAAACAATTAGTCCGTTATCTATTGAACAGTGGAATATTTACTGAACATACCAACATGGAAGGAAAATCGTAGATAATTGGAATCGTCGCATATACTCCATGCAAGACACAAAAGGTGACACTTTAGAGACCATGAATCAATTAATACTAAGTTTGACATATAATATCTTCATATATTAATGTAATGAATGGTCACAGTTAGGGATGCAAGTTATATATATTTTGGGTCATTGGGTCGACCCAAAAATGAACTAGAACTTGATAAAATGAACTAGAATGGCATTCTGCGTAAATAATTTGGGAGGAGAAATGACCTAGAGTGGCATGCCATCATAATTAATTAGCTGACCCAAAAAACACTATTGGGTACCCGCTTGCATCCTTAGTCACAGTTGTATATATTCCCCTTCAAAATTAATGTGACAGTTTTATTTGTTTCTTGAACATAAATGGTAGCATAAACCAATGTTCACTGTGTGTTTGGGGGGTCGTGCCATGTCCAAAATTTATGTTCTAGAAACAACCAAAAAAGGCTAAAGAACCAGCACAAAACCTTCAATAACGAAAGAGACATTTTGAATCACATGTATTCAAACAATTGAAACTTCAGCTGTTGATATCTTTACAAATGTTCAGATGGGGCATGTCCGCATGTGACAACATATGAGTAAATTTTACTAGAAAAGTATTTTTTTAATATCACGGTTATATCAGATTTCATAAATGCACTTAACGGAAACTAATGTTAAACCTGCATTAGGGAAGGGTGAGGTGGGGGTTAGGGGTGTGGTGTCCAATTTTTTTTTCGTGACTAGAGGAAACACAAAGCAATGAGCTGCAAAGGAAAAAGGGATAACCACATAAAGAGGGCACATAACATGTTTGTACGATATATACAACACCAATGAAACTAAAAAACCTCATGTGGGCTAGTTTCAATCAGCTACACGCAAGCATTAAAAAAAGGTATAAATATATTCACTGATGAAAATGTGGCCATCATATAGCATGCAGTAGTTTTATCAAGAATAATAAAACGGTCTGAGTTCCAAAGTTCCGATATAGCAAATAAGGAAAGAAAAGGTTATGAAATAAGTGTGAGAGGAACCAATTGATTTTGGTAGCAGCATGAGAACTTTAAAGCACTCTATTATAAGTGAAAACTTTTAGGAGTTTTGAGAAAACAGTAAGACGATATGTCCAACAACTGAGTGTAGTAGAGATGCGGATGTTGCGGTGGTTTTGCGGGCACACACGAAGGGATAGAGTCCGGAACGATGTTATTCGGGATAGAGTCGGGGTGGCACCAATTGAGGAGAAACTTACCCAACATCGATTGAGATGGTTTGGACATGTCCAACGGAGATCCCCTGAGGCGCCGGTGCGTAGTGGGGTTCTAAAGCAGGCCGAAAATGTAAAGAGAGGTAGAGGTGGACCTAAACTGACTTGGGACGAATCGGTGAAGAGAGACCTTAAGGAGTGGAATATCTCCAAAGAGGTAGCTTTGGATAGGAGCGCTTGGAGACTCGCCATCCACGTACCTGAAGATCCGTGATCTTTGTTTTTTTATGGGTTTCATCTCTAGCCTACCCCAACTTGCTTGGGACAAAAGGCTATGTTGATGTTGATGTTGATGTTGATGTTGATGTTGATGAGAAAACAGTAAGACAGACGAACAGGAATTTTTCATACCAGGTGAACAATTTCCGGCTTGCTAATAGCTGAACCACGTCTTGTCGCCCCCTTTTCACTTATGTTGGTTACACTTGCAGTGGAGAACAAGCTCTCCAGCTCGGATAAGTCGATATCAGGAGCGCTGACGAACAGTGCAAAAGAGAACACAGCTTTATTGAAGAGACTGTCCAAATCTTAAATAAGTAAAAGGAACTCCAGCCCAGAATAAAAGATAGATGTTATGATGAAATATAGCACATACTAGAACTAGCTAGTAATAATCACAAGTAACAGATTTCATACTTAATTAACTAGTCGTATGAGAAATCTGAACTCGTCAGTAGTAAATCAACAGCTGCAAAATGTTGTGATGACATATTATGAATAGAAAACCATGCTATAATACGTCAATAGCATCTACCTAGCCTGATTCCCTTGTTTCTGGGCATCAGCCCAGAGACTTCCTTGCATTGCTCTAGTAACTTTCACCCAATGCAGAGGCTTTAGTGAAGCCTTTTGGGGAGGGTTACTTTGCTGTGCCAATCCAATGCCACGGCCTTTAGTTGATCTAGTTGTGTTGCCACGTCCCCTTCCCAATAATGGAGGCGGTGGCGCTGTGGCATTTGATATCTTTGTGCTTGGGGGTGGAGGAGGAGGTACAGTTCCAGGAGGTTTTGGTGCTTGAGGTGGTGGGGGCGGGGGTGCAGGGACTTTCTTTCCTGTCATCAGAGGAGGTGGAGGTGGGGCTGGAGGAGTTTTTTTATTAGCACCAGGCAGTGGCGGGGGTGGGGGTGGGGATGGAACAGCAGGGCCAGCAGTTCTTGATGAAGTTGAAGGTGGAGGTGGAGGTGGAGGAGGTGGTCCTTTTGAAGTAGAAGCAGAAGTTGTCGATGCTTTTCTAGAAGAGGGAGGGGGAGGAGGTGGCGGTGGAGGGCCTTTATTAGCCATTCCATGAGCCGGTGGTGGCGGTGGTGGTGGAGGTGGTGGTCGAGCTGCACAAACATTTTGCTGTTTTGCTGCCCTAGAATTTGGCAGTGGCGGCGGCGGTGGTGGCGGTGGCGGAGGCTGTGAAGGAGCTACACTGCTAACTCGAGGAGGTGGCGGTGGAGGCGGTGGCGGTGGTGACAGAATATGTTTGCTTCCACTCGGTGGTGGTGGTGGAGGTGGAGGCGGCTGTGGAAGACCTACACTGCTAATCTGAGGTAGTGGCGGCGGCGGCGGTGGAGGCGGTGGTGATGAGAAACCACGTTTACTTCCACTTGGTGGTGGCGGCGGTGGCGGTGAAGCAGGTTTCCTACCACTTTGTGGTGGTGGTGGTGGAGGAGGAGGAGGAGCGGGTGGTGAAGATGGTAGCCTGTTACTTGGTAGCTCCTGCAGTGGTTTTGTTAGGGGTCCACTTGGCCCAGTTGCCCGCACAGATGAATCCATAAGGCTAGAAGGTACCCCATGAGGAGGCGGAGGTGGTTGAGACTGGAGAGGCGGGGATGAGCTGTTCATTGAGAGAGTAGCTGCAAAAGTTGTGATAGTTTAGAATCAGACTTTTAATTAAACAAAAAAAGTTAATAAAAGACAGACAACAGAAAGGATGACGGTGATGGGACCCTGAAATCTATGGGGTGCCATACACAGCAATATAAAGCAAACTTTCTCCTAAAGGGAACCTCATATAGACTGTGTAACATTGTCACAAAGTTTCCAAGCAGAAATTGGTTCGTGTAAGAAGTTATACCACTGGATTCAGAATCTTCAGTAGTAAGATCGCGATCAATGTTCTCTGAGTCAGATGAGTTTCCACCATGCTGAACCTTCTCATGATCAGCTGAACAAACAGAATCAGAAGCCACAGAATATTTTTCTTCATCAGAATCAAGTGGAGACATCAGTGGCATCTGGAGACCAACTTTAGCTTGCATTTTTGAGAGTTCTTTCATGTCATTTAGTATAAGCTTTTGAAATTTCTCTTGCAGCGAGTTTGCTGAGAATTCTTTGAGCAACCAATAGGCAGCATCATCACTGCTTTCAATCCAGTCAACTCCATTGAAGAGTTCTTGAACAGCTGAAAAGGCTTCAATTGGTAAACCACCCTTCATATCACCGTTCAGCGTTGCTGTTGGAGCTCTTGTGGGAGACATGCCCCCAATTTCACAAAACAGCACCTACATTCTCAAATCGTGTTAGTGATCCATTTTAGTCCAGGGCAATTTCAAAGTATGTGCATCAATTTTTACCTCTGCTCTAAAATTCCTTGGGTAGCGCTCTTTTGAACCCCACAGTATATCCACATCATCGCTATTCAGCATCAATACATTTGAACGTATAAAAGCAGTATTGAACACTATCCGGAACATCATAACTTCCTTCTCTGGATCGAGATCGAGATGTACACACTCCAGAACAATATCTCCCTGGACTAGACACTGTATATCAATTTTTATCACATCACAATCCTCCTGCATGATAAGATTTCTCAATGATGTCAACCCAAAATAGAGTCACAGAAAGCAACTGAATTGTTCATGTTGAATTCCATGTACCACCTACCTGCCGATAGTGCCGCAGAGATTTCTTCTTTGGCGTGGAAAAAATCATGTTAGCCATGCTACCATTCTTGCCAAGAAGATTTCGCCCAAAAATGCGGACTAATGGTCTGCATCCATTATCAGAATCAAAACTTGGAATGGCTCGAAGAATCAGGCAATCCAAAGAGAGTGCTCTTTCCATTGGAGGCCACTCTGGAGATATATTTCTTCTGGCTACATACTGCATGTAACGGAGCTGAGATGGCATTGGATTGAGTGCGGAAAAGAGTTGTAGGAATCCTTTCGGTGCCTCACGGTAAATAATGTCCAGAGTTTTATGCTCAGCGCCGTGCAATTTCTTGTATATGAGAAGACAAGATAACAAAAAAGCCAACAATGGCCAGGTCCCTCTTTCGCAATGGAGTAATATAATGTTCTTATTGCTCACACTAGATAACCAGTGCTCACAGACACGAAGGAAATGCTGAATAAGAGATAAAGGAAGCACAGGGCAGCCTTCAAAATGACGTGGGTAATCAATGACTGGAATGTTATATTCACGCAGTATATCAGCAAACTGGCTTCTCTTATCTCCATCTCTAAAATTAATCGCCAGGAATGAGGATTCTACATGTTCCTCATGCAACTCCGTAAGAATCTCATTTAAATAGACTGGATACATTCCCTGAGGCAAAACTTCAGTGCTGAAGCATGAATCAAAAACTGTACAATGCCAAAAGATATGATCAGTTGAAGCAGTCATAAATAATAAACTCTGATGTAAGAAGCGATCAATATAGGAAAACTCTCTATGCATACCATAGATCCTGTCAATAAACTCCAGTAGTCCATCAGGAGGCCTCTTGTAGAAGAATCTACTAAGCAGTGACATTTCATGGGAATGAAGAAATGTTGTGATAACTGCTCAGGATTTAAGTGTTTGCTCACAGCACTGCAAAAGTAAATCAATTTCAGAAGATCTATAAGGTGTAAGCATCTGATTATCATTTCTGAAAATTGGAATGAAGTATGTCTGGTTAATCACTTTAACTATCAGATGTAGAAGATGATTATCATATCTAAACATTGTAGTGGAGTATGTCCAGTTAGTCATCTTGACAATAGAGGACCGATTAGTCAACTCCTATAGGTCCATTATGTTGCTTAAAACAACACTCAGACTACTGATTCAGAAAAACCACATGGTCCAAGTCTCATCACCATGCACTGTGACACCACCTAAAAGAATGACATTTATAAGCAAGGATGTAGCCATATCAGCTCAATAGGGCTTGCTTCCACTATGACAACAACTTAAAACATCTAGGTACCAGCCAACTCCAGAACCAGAGATGTACAATCCAAACGTGAAAAAGAGTCCAGAACTGTACAGTTTAATTGTATGCTAAGGTATTCTAAAACTGTACCTTCTGGCATCCCTCCACCTGTTACCAACCACATCCAGACTGTTGCGGACAAGCTAATTAGTTATGAGTGTCTAGTGTTGCTGTCAAGCTAATAGAGCAAATACTAATGGAAGTTCCAGCGAACTCCCTCTATTGATGCGGGCGGACCCAGCATAGGACATGGCTGTACACATGTACACCCGATAATTCTTGCAAACGAAATCGAAGTTAGTAGGTAATGTATGGTAACTGGATTCAGATCCGAATACAAATAGTTTTGTTAGGGTTTGGGGTGCTCCGTCTCGCACAGCAGAAGGAAAGAGAAGGGGCCGGCATACCTGGAGGATGCGCTCGTCGGCGGCAAAGGGCTGGGCGAAGACAGGACAAATGGCGCCGCCGCTCGCCCAGTCGTCACCGCCAGGGAAGAAGAGCAAGGGAGGAGAGAGTCCGAGAGAAGGGAAAGGTTTCGGAAACAGAGGGAGATGAACCTGAGGCCCTGAGCGGGGAGCGGCTGAGCCCAGGGCTATCAATGACCCGAGCTCGAGCGAGCCTGCCACTAAATCTGGAGGATCCCGGGCCAGAGGTTGATATGAGCATGAGATTTTAACTCTTACAGAGACCACAGAACATTTCACAACAATATACATGGAGACGTACATCTAAGGCTAGTCTCAGTATAAATTTTATAATCATTAAATATTATATCACATCAGCAAATTTGCTAATATAGCACGATCATTACGAGAAGGGAGAGTTTCATAGATATGAGAGGAGTTTCATCCATGACACTCATCCGGTTCGGTCAACAAGTTTATAGTATGCACTGAGATTATTCTAAAAAACACATTTAATTCGATAAATAAATGAAAAGAGAAGCATATTTAAACATTTAGTTTTATTCCTTCTATTTTCTTTTGATAATCCTATTTCTAAAACTGATCATTCTATTTCGATGGTCCCATTTGAGTTGACACCTCAGGAATAATATGGATAGTTGTTCGATTCCCGTGCAGAGTGACTTCTCTTGAAAAAAGATTAAAATTAGTGTACGTAATGATAACATCAAAAATGAGAAGTCGTAATTAATGAGATGATACGCAAGATTCTTCTTCTTAATCATAGTGCCAAGATTTTAGCTTGTGCAACACAGTAGCTCGCTAATTGATGCAAGGCTCTAGCCTCCAGCTGGATTATAACTTTTGATTGTTAGAAATTTAATTGATAGAGGTAGTAGGGTGCATACACATGCCACGCAAAACTGAAATACTCGAGCTTCGTCGAATACCTTAATCTCGGATCGTTGGAGCTCGCGAGCTCCAGGTTAGATCTAAACTTGACTTGATTCCAAGTATAGCTTAGTTTGAATTAAACTTTTGGCAAGTTAAATATAAATAGCTCTTGAGTCTTAAGCTTTTATGTTAACCCCACTTAGAGATAGGGGTGAATCGTCAATACTCAGCAAGTCATCAAACCATAGGGTTGGGACGAGCACGCATGCTAATATGATGGGCACCCTCGTCGTTGCTAAAGTCAATATTGCGACAACCAATATTGTAAAAAATGGTAAGAAGATTTTTCAAGGAAGGGGGATGGGTAGCATGTATGAAAGTGTTAAGAAGTGCTAGAGGTCAAAATTTTAGTAGAAAGAATTTTGAAAGAGATGTTGTCATGCGAAATTTAATTATATTGTGATGATATTTAAACCGATAAGGTTATTAAATGTTTCACAGTATCACGTGTAGCAACGTGCAAGCATATTTGCTAGGATTATAACAAATTATTCCAGCTAAAAAAATCTTATTCTACCTAAGTATTAGAAAACATATTCTGCAACACTTCAAATCATATAGTGAGCAAAATATCACATTGATAGATATTTTATGCGTTAGCTATGTAACAACTAACATCATCTATAAATAAAGTACTAGACAAACATACATACATATGTAAAATCTTTATTATTTACTCTTAAGAAACTATTGCCTAAAGAGGAATGGAATGTATGTTTAAGTAATGATTTTTAGCTTGTAAAATAATATATATTTCAAACTATCCATAATAACTTTTATTCATGGTTTTAAATTGTTGGCTACGGGGTTTAGCGGCAGGGCTGCTGTTACGGTGTTTAGCGGGCTATCGCCGGTTTAAGCGGGCTAAATGCCATAGCGGCTACCATTCCTAGCAGCTATAGCTAGCTATAGCCGGCTATTTAAAACCTTCCTTTTATTTAAAAAATATATTTTTAGAGATTATGTACATCCAATTTTTAAAGTATAGGTCCGCCAGTGATGCCTTGTTCCGGTGCAGAGGCGCACTTGGTCGGGAATGGGGATTCAGTTGAACCACCAAAACATGTCAGAAAATAAACTACGCCGGCAACTTAATCGGTACCAATAAGTCATATGGTGTCAAACAATGTCGATCTCACACACTAAATAAGAACTTAACCGAATCTGTCAACCAAATCACTATGCAACACACAAATCCACGACTCAGTGAATGGAGTGGGTAGAGATTGTTGCGCGAGCCAAGGCAACTCTTAGGATACGGGAGTCCATCCAAGCGAGCTCCAGGATTACTCACTCGCAAAAGTGACACGAAACCAAACCACGCCCGTGCGGATCTCCTCTCTGCTGGTTCGAGCGAGGAGCGCCGCCGCCGCACCGCAGCAAACTGGGAACGGCCGAGAGTGAGGGATCGAGGCATGACGCCGAGAAGCCTAGGGTTTGGAGCAGTGCTGGAGGGGAAATTTTTGAGCTGGGGAGTGTCATTTTCCCTTCGCTTTTTTAAGATTTCAAGGAGGCTTCGCTTCTCTCTTGGTGTTGTGCGGCGCATCAACTTTGAATGGACTGAAGGACAAGACGGAGAAGAGGGGATCTGGGTTTGGTGTTTTGGTTGGTTTCAGTTTTGGGCTTGTGGATGGGGGTGGAAGCGTGGAAGGCACATCTGGGCCCGCCACGATGGGTTTTTCACCTGGTGACTGGTGGTGGCCCAGTGGGTGTGGTGCGGTCGCGGGTTGAAGGTCGGAGACTCGGAGCGGCTTGCCACCTGTGTTTTTCAGTTTGGTTCGACGGCGATGCGGCCGAGACCGATCGGATGTCGGGATGTGGTGATGTGGCAGTGTCCTGACAATTTTTTCTAGTGAAATAAACTCTCGCGAAGTTGACAGGACTAAGCACTGGGAAAAAAATGAGAGTTTCACTTTTTAGAAAAAGCAAAAAAAGGGAGTTTTAAATGTGTTTAACTGATGAAGCTTTGTGGTAGCTGAGTGCAGCGTAGTGTGGTGCGGAACCGATGCTTTAATCCTATGCTGAGTTAGAAATCACAAGCATCAAAGATTAGATTTTCAGAGTTACTATAAGTGAATAGAATATTAGTTATTGGTTTGGTAGAAGAATCTATCACGGATTAATGAGGATTGGAAGAAATAGAATAGGCAAAGCTCTCATGTTTTATTCTAGGATGGGCGCCATGATGCTTTCAGCATCCATCTTGAACGTTGTGATGGAAGATAGGATGAAGCATCTTTATGATATCGCACTGATTTGGTGTTTCAAACCTCGATAACACTACGGATGCGTACCCGTGATCATCCTAGGACCTAGGGACAGGGAGGAAAACCATCACAGAGCTCAACCAAACAGTGTGTGAGTGATCGGATTTCGGATTGGTGTGAGAGAGCAGTGGCCCTGTTTGCTTTGCATGCGCGCAGCTCGGCCCACTAAACGTGGCTCCTCAGCAGAAAAATAAAGACCCCGCTCAAAAAAAGCAGAAAAATAAAGATGATTCGAGAAAACAAAACTAGAAACTTGGTGCGGCCTTGCCGCGCCCGGAAATATTACAGCCAAACCATCATACACAGATGAAATATTTTTTTATGTTGCTGCAACAATTATTCCAGAAAAAAAATTGTTCCACGCTAAAAAAATATTCCACAAAAAATCATCCAATTGTGATCTTATTTTGAAGATTTCGTCGCAAGGAACACAGTGGTGCAGCTGTGTGATACTTTGACTCCTAATCACACGTGTGACTTCTAGTAGCCCCCGTCGCGTCCATTGTTGCGTTTTGCCTGTTATTTGTTTAATTGAGCTTGGTTAGATGTATTTACAGATTATTTTTTTAGCAAATACTCGTATGGTTGGATTTTATGTGATGTCCAATGCATCCGTCAAGATGAGACCTGATGACTCCTGATCTGCAAATATATGTTTTGGAGATGCTTCTTGGGCGCTGGCGGGATTTATCGATCTGCTGTGGCCCTTGCAGACCAGATCGAGGTGGGCTCAAGGGGATTGGAAGGGAGTTTCCTTGCTTGTGTGAGCGTGCAGCGATAGGAAGCTGCCTGTGAGCATTGCGGGAGATGAGCTGCGGAAGGGGAAGAATCACTGTATAAAGCCGTGTGACTGCTCGAGATTTACAGAGCGGTTCTCGAGTAATGCGACGGGCGTTCGAGAAGGAGCTGGAAAAGAGCCATGGCGCTAGCTTGTGCTCCATCCGTCTGATTAACAATGGAACGAATGGTGTTTATCATTGACGTGGCTCATCCAGCGCTCGATTGCTCGATTTTGGCCCAATACCAGGATCAGGTTTCGTCTTTTAAAGATTCGAGAGATGTTTCAATTCGTCGAACTCTAAACATTTTCATCTTTTGTTTACAATCCGAACTTAGGATATTTAATTTTTGCTATCCTTACAAAGTGCTAGCATTCAAATGCCAGCTTTACAAATGCTCTAATATATTTGCCACGGGAGGGAGAAGAATTCTTATATCTTTGCCAAATTTGCAGATGTGGCAAGCCACGTCGGATGGTCAGCTTGGATAGATTACGCGAAATGACCTATTTGCCCCAGCTAGCCAGTCTACTTCCTCCCAACTCCCTCTCTCTATGAGAACTGGGTCCCACTTGTTATCCCTAACCTCCCTCCCTCCCATCTACTTTGGGTAGCAATGCACGTCGCACGGACCGCAATGAGCTCCTCGCCGCTGTGGCACCATATCCTACCCATCTTCGCCGGCCGCGGGTGGTCGTGGTCGTCGTCCGAGGCAGAGGTGGTGGACCAAGAGGAGAGCAAGCGGTCCCGCGACTCGTAGAACACCACCTCCTCCCCACCGCCGGCGCTCATCTCCGCGCCTGCATTGACCGTGGAGCCCGGGGGCGGATCGAATGGACACGACAAATATGTTACGCGGGGAATCGCCTGGTCGGCACACATCGACGGTGCGACGGTGAGGACCGGTGGCGGCAGCGTCAGATCCACCATGAGCACGAGGCCCGCGGCCAGTTCATGGTCAGATGGGCCAATAGCGACGGGTCCTGCCCCATGCCGCGGGCCTACCTCCACTCTCTGCTGTGTCTGCAGGTTTTAGTCCCTTGATGCCGTTGGAGTGCAGGTACAACCCCTAGAAGGGAGCTCAACGACCGCAGGTGCCAGGCTATCGGAGAACCTGGGGTCCTGTAGTGAGACGGCCTTGATGCGATCGTAGGTGACGATGACGAAGGAACCGCCGGAGGGGGAGGGGTTCTAGGAACCCAGGACCCGCCTGGCAGGGTCATGTGCCCGCCTGAGCGCCGCGAGCGCACGACCGTTCTCCTCATTGCGCACCGACACGGCGAGGATATAGAGGAGCAGGAGCAGGTTCAGGAGAGGGGATGGTAAAACCGAAGAGCGACACCGACAACGGAAGAGGGAGCTTTGAAGCGGCTGTGGCTTTTTAAGAAACTTCAACAGATGGGGGGACGGAGATTAGGGATGACGAGTGGGACGTAGATGTCATAGGAAAGGAAGGTGTCTTAGTGTGGGCTCGCGTGGGTACATAGGTCATTTCGTATGGCCATGTCTGCGAATTTGGTAAAAATTATAAGAATTTTTCTCTCTCCTATGCAAATATGTTAAGGCATTTGTAAATATGGTAAGGCATTCGTAAAACCGGTATTTGAATGTTGGCACTATGGCAAAAAAAAAAATATCCCCCAAACTCTCCATACATTTCTACATGGCCCCAACCGAGCCCATGGGCCATGGACCTCCTCGCGCTCATCGCCAGCTCGCCACCACCTCGCGACCTTACCGCTACCGTCTCCGGCGCACCACCGAACCCGAGCGCTTCCTTCGCCGTACCCCTCCCGCCGGCGCTGCGGCGCGCCGGTCACGCGCTGCACGGCGCCACCGCTCCCCGTTGATCGCAGTCGTAGCCCACCGAATGACAAATTCCAGTAAGCCCCTTACCGAAGCTTGGCGGCCGATCAGGAGTCTCACGTCTCCCCACCACCGCCTCCGAATGCCGGAATGGCTCCGACCCTCGTTGCTGCCACCTTGCGCTCCGATGAGGGCTACGTGCGGAAACTGGCGCAGCTCTCCGGATCCGCCTCCTACTTGGTAATGACAGAGGTAACAGTAACGCCCTTGCTCTTGCTTTTGCATTGCTAGATCTCAGGACAGTTGTGTTACCTTGGGAGTAGGGAATGAGCACGCACAATTTCATAGCCCCGGCATGATGATAATGCGCGGGCATATCGCCAATTTCGATGAAATTCCAACCTGTGGGAAGGATATGTAGTAAAACCCGCCTCCTACTTGGTCTGCATGATGATGCTTTTCTAATATTTCGGCCGCATTCTGAACCATGAACTGGTAAAGTAGAACACCTTACTGAGGTTTACAGGGACTTAGAGGAGTAACACACAATATTGAAGGGTGGAGAGAAATTATAGTAACAGCTTTTCTAGGCAACCTCAACAATTGAACCATGACACTGGAAATCAAATTCGATGTGATATGTTTCGAATTAAGTTATTACACAGCAAAGATTAACAAAGGCACCCTCATGTGACCTGATACAGTGGAATGATCCAAATACAGTGTATGCTACGTCTAAGCATTACTATGTTTAGTTGTTCACACGTGAAATCAAGCGTAACTCCTGACCAGGGGCGGGCCTAGGATTTGGAGCATGTGTATTCAAAATTTTCAAAAGGTAATTTTTTTGACAACTTAAACTGTAGATTAACAGTGTTGGATACTCCTATGTGTTATAGATAGGCAGCATGTTTTCGTTCACTCGATTATGCATGCGCACAGATACTAACTTGTGGTGATTGTGCGCCAGGTTTAGGAGTAGTTAGACATGCAGCCATGGCCGGACGTCGTGCGTGCGTGGGGATGGACGCGCACCTCTCTCGCGTCGTGCGCGCCATGGGCGGCATGATCAGTTAGTATTCCTTTATATATCAAATATATGCATCAGAAAACGTTGCGCTTTGCAACACAAAATTCCCTGTGTCCAGTTCATCCACCTCGCCACACAGCAGCTCGCCGCCGGCGTAAACCGCCATCTGGTGACCAACAAGTGGTATCAGAGCCTGAAGATTGTGAGGACCCGCAGCGCCGACATGGGTTTGCCACCGCGCCGTGGCAGCACCCCGGAGAAGAAGGAGAAGCCGGAGGGCTCCGGCAGCAAGACGCCGCGCCGCTCTCCGTCACGCTCTCCGTCACGCTCACCACCGCGTCGCTCACCGCGCCGCTCCCCACGTCGCTCCCGGGCACCACGCCGGTCGCGCGGCCGACAGCCTCGTGAGATCGTCGTCGAGCGCATCGTCCGTGAAGGTGGCGGTTCCGGGACCTGGCCGCAGCTGACGCGCAGCAACTACCACCAATGGTCGCTGCGCATGAAGCTGAAGCTACAGGCCCGTCACCTCTGGGAAGCCGTCGAGTACCCCGACATCGTGGAGTACGACGAAGACCGGAGTGCCCTCGACGCCATCTGCAGCGCGGTGCCGGAGGACATGGTGCCCGTGCTCGCCACCAAGGACACCGCCCACGACGCCTGGGAGGCCATCAAGACATTCCGCATCGGCGACGACCGTGTGCGAAGGTCCACCGCCCAAACCCTTCGGGCAGAGTACGAGGGCATCACACTCCGCGCCGGCGAGGCCATCGAAGAGTTCGCCGTCCGCCTCACCAACATCACGCAGAGGCTGGCGGCCCTCGGCGATCCGGAGCCAGAGCCTCGTGTGGTGGCCAAGTACCTGCGCGTCGCACGCTCGCGGTACAAGCAACTGGTAATATCAATCGAGACTCTTCTTGATTTTTCCCAGTTGTCGATTGAAGAGATCACCGGCCGGCTCAAGGCGGCCGACGACGTCGAACCGACGCCGCCGCGGAACGCAAGTGATCAGCTGCTCCTAACGGAGGAGCAGTGGATCGAGAAGTACAAGAACAAGAAGGAGTCCTCCCGCGGCGGCTCCAGCTCTGGCGGTCGCGGCAGAGGCCGGGGTAGAGGACGGGGGCGCGGCCCCGGCGAGTCACGTCCGCCGCCGGACTCTCCCTGCCCACGCTGCGGCAAGAAAGGCCACTGGGCTAGCGACTGCCGCAACAAGAAGAAGGAGGAGCCGGCCCACCAGGCCCATGTGGCCCAAGAAGAAGAGCAGGGCACGCTCATGATGGCCATCGGCTCGGCCCAGGAGGAGCAGAAGCAGTCACCTCCGCCTCCGGTCTTCTCCAACCAGACGCCGCCGCCGTCACCTTCATCGTCATCGACCGTCGAGATCCACTTCACCGAGCGCAAGGTCTTCGCCGCGCTTGACGGGGAACCCGATCCGGACCCGAAGCAATGGATCATGGACACCGGCGCCTCCAACCACATGTCCGGGTCCAGAGTCGCCTTCGCCTACCTCGACACCACCGTCCACGGCTCCGTCAGGTTCGGCGACGGCTCCATCGCACAGATCGAGGGAAGCGGCACCGTCCTCTTCACCTGCAAGAACGGGGAGCATCACTCGCTCCCCAACGTCTACTACCTGCCGCGCCTCACCGCCAACATCGTCTCCGTCGGCCAACTTGACGAAGGAGGATACCAGGTGCTCATCGAAGACGGCGTGATGCGAGTGCGTGACGAGGAATGCCGCCTACTCGCGAGGATTCCTCGGAGCCCCGGGCGCCTGTACGTGCTGGAGGTCACCATCGCGCGTCCGGTGTGCCTGGCGGCGCGCGCCGACGAGGAAGCGTGGACCTGGCACACCCGATTCGGCCACATCAACTTCACCGCGCTCCGGAAGATGGGGCGCGACGGGCTGGTGCGCGGCCTTCCTCTGCTCAAGCAGGTGGAGCAGGTCTGCGAGGCCTGCCTCGCCGGCAAGCAGCGCCGGGCGCCCTTCCCACAGAAGGCGCTCCGGCGTTCCACCGAGGCCTTGCAGATTCTTCACGGCGATCTCTGCGGCCCCATCACACCTCCAACGCCGAGTGGCAACCGGTACTTTCTACTGCTAGTTGATGATTACTCATGTTATATGTGGATCGCCCTGTTGCCAAGCAAGGACGCTGCTGCCGCCGCCATCAAGAACATTCAGGCCGCGGCGGAACGCAAGTCCGGCAAGAAGCTGCTCGCCCTGCGTACCGATCGCGGGGGCGAATTCGCGGCAACGGACTTCACCAACTACTGCGCTCAACTGGGGGTCCGCCGCGAGCTCACGGCGCCGTTCACTCCCCAACAGAACGGCGTTGTGGAGCGGCGCAACCAGTCCGTCGTGGGCACGGCGCGCAGCATCATGAAGGCCAAGTCGCTCCCGGGCGTGTTCTGGGGGGAGGCCGTGGTGACAGCCGTCTACCTCCAGAACCGGTCCTCATGCAAGGGGATTGATGGAAAGACGCCGTACGAGCTCTGGACGGGGAGTACGCCGGCGGTGCACCATCTCCGCACGTTCGGGTGCATCGCCCACGTCAAGATGACTGCGCCCAACCAGAAGAAGCTGGCCGACCGGAGCCGGCGCATGATCTTCGTCGGATACGAGCCCGGCTCCAAGGCGTACCGTGCGTACGATCCTCTGACACGGCGCGTCCACATCAGCCGCGACATCATCTTCGACGAGGCGGCGCAGTGGACATGGACTCCCGACCACGACGTCGACCCCAGCGACTTCATCATCGAAGAGTCCATGGCGGAGGAGCCAGCCGTGATCACCACCAGCAGCACGAGAGAGCTCGGCGCCACCTCTGCTCCCGCTACGTCGCGCTCCGCCTCACCAGCCTCACCGGGCGCACCCACATCGCCGTTCACGCCTGTGCACACACCTGCACCAGGATCGGCGAATGCTCATCCACCTCCTGGCGTCGAGTACGCCACGCCGCCTGGGTCTGGCCTCAGCGAGCAGCTGGACGCAGACCACGACGACGAGGCGCCACTCCGGTTCCGGTGCGTCGACAACATCCTCGGCCAGTCCACTCCACCCGGCTTCGTCGACCGGAACCTGGAGGAGCACCTCTTACTGGCAAGCGACGCCGAGCCAATGACGCTTGGAGAAGCACTCAAGCACGACCACTGGCGCCACGCTATGCTGGACGAGATGACATCCATCGAGGCGAGTGGCACGTGGGAGCTCGTCAACCCTCCCCCGCGCGTCAAGCCGATCGGCCTAAAGTGGGTCTACAAGACCAAGAAGGACGCCACGGGCGTGATCACGAAGCACAAGGCTCGACTCGTCGCCAAAGGCTACGTGCAGCAGCAGGGCATCGACTTCGACGAAGTGTTCGCGCCGGTGGCGCGGCTTGAGTCCGTGCGGTTGCTGCTGGCCCATGCCGCATCACAAGGCTGGGCAGTGCACCACATGGACGTCAAGTCCGCGTTCCTGAACGGCGTGCTCCAGGAACAGGTCTACGTCGAGCAACCTCCTGGGTTCGTGCTGCGCGGCCATGAGAACAAGGTGCTGCATCTGGTGAAGGCACTCTACGGACTGCGTCAAGCCCCCCGTGCCTGGTATGCCAAGCTTGATTCCTCTCTGATCGAGCTGGGCTTCCAGAGGAGCACCTCCGAGCACGCCGTGTACCTGCGCGGCTCCGGGAATCGTCGCCTGGTCGTCGGGGTCTATGTCGATGACCTGGTGATCACGGGCGGCAACAACAACGACATCAACGCGTTCAAGGAGGAGATGAAGTCCAAGTTTCAGATGAGTGATCTCGGTCTCCTCCATTACTATCTGGGGCTGGAGGTCACTCAGAGCGAGGCCGGCATCACAGTGTGCCAAAGTGCATACGCGGCGAAGATCCTGGAGTCTGCAGGCCTGGCTAGGTGCAACCCCAGCCACACGCCCATGGAGCCTCGCCTGAAGCTCAGCAAACAGAGTGCGGCTCCACGGGTCGACCCAACCATGTACCGCAGCATCGTGGGCTCACTCCGCTACCTGGTGAACTCCAGGCCTGACCTTGCGTACTCGGTGGGGTACGTCAGTCGATTCATGGAGGCGCCCACCGCCGAGCATCTGGTCGCCGTCAAAAGGGTGCTCAGGTATGTGGCCGGCACATTGCAGTTTGGTTGCTGCTACAGGAGGAAGCAAGAGGCTCAGCTCGTCGGCTACAGCGACAGCGACTTGGCCGGTGACATCGACACCCGCAAGAGCACCACCGGAGTCGTTTTCTTCCTCGGCGGGAACGTGATCACCTGGCAGTCACAGAAGCAGCGCGTCGTGGCCTTGTCATCCTGCGAGGCAGAGTACATTGCCGGGGCCACGGCCGTGTGCCAAGGTGTCTGGCTCGCCCGTCTTCTGGCCGAGCTCAAGGGAGAAGAGGCGGGCACCTTCTCACTGAAGATCGACAACCAGTCCGCCGTCGCGCTCAGCAAGAATCCCGTGTTCCACGACCGAAGTAAGCATATTGATGTAAAATACCACTACATTCGTGAGTGTGCCGAGGAGAACAGGGTTCAAATTCAGTCCATTGGGACGGTGGAGCAGTTGGCGGACATCTGCACCAAGGCACTGGGGCGTGAACGCTTCTGTGAACTGCGCTCCAAACTTGGTGTTCTTCATGTAAAGCAGGCACACTAGGAGTAGGAGGAGAATTGTTGGATACTCCTATGTGTTATAGATAGGCAGCATGTTTTCGTTCACTCGATTATGCATGCGCACAGATACTAACTTGTGGTGATCGTGCGCCAGGTTTAGGAGTAGTTAGACATGCAGCCATGGCCGGACGTCGTGCGTGCGTGGGGATGGACGCGCACCTCTCTCGCGTCGTGCGCGCCATGGGCGGCATGATCAGTTAGTATTCCTTTATATCTCAAATATATGCATCAGAAAACGTTGCGCTTTGCAACACAAAATTCCCTGTGTCCAGTTCATCCACCTCGCCACACAGCAGCTCGCCGCCGGCGTAAACCGCCATCTGGTGACCAACAAACAGCACATAATTGAGTATCAACATTATAGAATTGATTCTAACCTGAAATTGTTCGACAAATAGATAATCGATGTACCAAAAGATGAACATGTCAAATTGGCAATATCTAAAATATATAGAGGATAAAACAACAAAATGATTATTGATAAGATGAAGAGGGGAGAGCCGGAGAGGGAGGGAGTCATGAATCGTCGATGCCGCACACACATAGCCGGAGGGTGCAGGTTGCCAGCCTGGTGTCTAGGCGCTGTGGCCGCGCCCCGTGGGCTGGCACGCGCTGGCCGCTGGCGCGCTCGGCTGCTGCCTACAGCCTGCTGGCCTGCCGCAGCGAAGCTCCTGCGCGCTACGGCCCTTCGTGCGCTACCATCGGCCACCCTCCAAAGCTCTGCTGCGGTGCTTGCCACCACCGAGCGCCAGCCGCTGGACGCCAAGGTTTTGGACAGTGGAGGATTGGAGGAACGATGAACAGCGTCAGGGTCTGCAGACTACGGCGTTCAAGCCGTCAAGGAGGCATCGAGCCAGGACCTGATGCCTGTCTGGCTGTCTTGGACCATGGCGCACAGTTGGGCCATTTGGGCCATCGGGTAGGAAGAGGGAGGGGGATGCAGTATTGTTTTGGGCATCAGAAGCAAAGGGAGATTGATAGGCTTGCTATTTGGTGCCAATTTCTATTTTTTGAATACATATACAAGGTATACATTACATATATGATTTAATTTGGCAAAAATAATGGGTATTCAGTTGAATACCTTTGAATTGAATGGGGCCCACCCCTGCTCCTGACCATGCTTGCTAAATCAAGGTACTCCATGTTTTAAACTTTCACAAAAAAAAAGTCGTCCATGTTTTATGGCATATGATGGCTTTCAGACTAGATATACGGCTTAGGTGGTATATGTAGATTCTGCAACCTTCCTGTCAGCATGTTTACCACCTTTGTCATTGATGGACGGTTTTTGGGGTTCCACTGAATGCACCAGAGTGCCACAATGGCCATCTGCTTCACCTTTTCTTTCTCCTCTTCTGTAATTTCCCTATTAAGTACCAGGTCTTGCCCAGCGATTACTCTCTCGTAGATCCACTGTGGGAGGTAAACCTCGTTTTGGTTCTCAATACCTGGGTCTGAGTTCCTTCTTCCGCTCAACATCTCCAACACCAGCATGCCGAAACTGTAAACATCTGACTTGTATGATATCCCACCAAAATTCCGAGAATATATCTCCGGGGCAATATAGCCCATTGTGCCTCTTGCTGCAGTCAAGGTAACAATGCTTTGGTCCCTTGCACACAGCTTAGCAAGGCCAAAATCTGAAATTTTTGGATTGAAGCTGTAGTCTAGCAAGATGTTGTAAGGTTTGATGTCAAAATGGAGGATGCGCTGGTTGCATCCTTGATGTAGGTACTCCATTCCTATAGCAATGCCTTTAGCAATCTCTAGCATTTTGTGAGGTACTAGAAGCTCTTGGGAAATACTGGAATCATGCAAGAATATATATCTCTCCAATGAATCGTTAGGCATGAATTCGTAAATAAGTGCGCGTCTTGTTCCTTCGGAGCAAAATCCCAGGAGGCGGACAATATTTGCATGGTGGATTTGCCCAATGGTTGCTACTTCGTTGATGAAATCTTCTCCCTCACCTGTAGAGTTCTCTAACATCTTGACCGCCACTGGTACACCATTTGGTAGCTGTCCTTTGTAAACACTTCCAAATCCACCCTGGCCTACTTTTTCCTTGAACCGTCTTGCTATCTTCTTAACTTCAGAGAAAGTGTACCTTCTGGGTTTGGAGGTGCCATATGTCTTAAGAAACATTTCAACTTTCAAATGTATTGCTTCATTATATCTTTTCTTCAGTAAAAGATAGAGTGCAGTGGTCACAAGAACAATGAAGGTGGCTACCGATGTTGTAGCTGAATTAAAAGAAAATAAATGAGCAAACCGCACAATGAAAAGGAATAGCTATGTCCCATGTCCAAATTACTTGTTTGGAAAATAATATAGTGGTTATCATTGAACATTATAGCATAAAATTTGGGGTGTAGCAACAAAAAATTCAATCAGAAAGGTAAATTTTCAGTGGCAGCATTACCTGCAATGAGTTTGACATTCGAACCTGCAGGTATGAAGAGTGAAAATTAGTCTTCCCGTGATTTGTTTTTACAAGAAAAATTAAAGCATTTCTAAAATGCTGCCTGCAACAGTGCACCTTTGCAGCTCTCAGAGGTTCTTAACCTTTTGCAGTATCTATTGCAAGATTTTGACAATTCCTTTTTATAATCTAGTAAAAAATATATATTATAGAAGTTTTTTACATAATAATGATACTATTTTCACCAATATGGATTTTTCACTTGCACATGCAGGTATATGGTATAAGAACTATTACTCCATCAGACACAAACTTCCATGATTAAGTCACTAACCAATTTACTGATGATTGCAATTGTCCTTATACAAATGTATCTTATTTCTGTTTACCTGTTTCGACCATTGCCATTATAATTCAACATTATCATCTGTTGCCTTGGATGACTCTACAGCCTTATTGTGCTTCCAGAAGCTAGCCATTGGGCATTGGATGTCTCTAGTCTCTATAGAATCTACATTTACTGTAAGCTACCACAAAGATCTACAACGGAACACTAGCTAGTGACACAGAAGAACCGATTGGACTTATTTGCAGTTGAATTTTGTAAAATAGTTTATCTGTATGCAAAAATCTGTATACTGTAGGTTAACGTGACGCAAAGTTCCTTTACAACATAAGATAGAAAAACAAGGAGCGTTAACATGATCTTACTGCGCAGAAACAGAAGGCTCACGGTATAATTTTGTAAAACTATTCAGCCGTTAGTGGAAATCTTGTGGGAAGTGTGAGGGCGTTTGATAAAGTAGAGATTCTAAGGCTAATAAATGCTAAATGAAGATGCAGTTTGCTACAACTTAAAATGGAACACCACGACAGTATAGGATCTGGGCTAGGAAAACAATACCGTGATGCTGGCAGAATGCTTGTCCATGGTCTGAACTGAATCCACAATGTCGCCCTTCCTGTTCACACCTTTGACAAATGCTGGTAATGCTGCTGAGGCACCAATTCAATGGTGTTTCGCCTAAGTCGATTGCTCCTTTTGCCCTATCTTTGAAGAGTGGGTTGCCAAAGAATGTCTGAGACTTTGGACCATTTTTATCATAAGTGTAGGGTATTCGGATGGATTTTGCGACCACCTCACACCCTAAGGGAAGAGTAGACATATCTGTTTGAGGTAGCACCAGATACCAGAACTGGCTTGCGTTGTTACTGAGGCTTAGGCAAGAGTTTGGGCCAACTATACCTTCTTGATTTGTTGCTATAGAATCAATTGAGCAACCTACTAGTACTGAATCATCAGAAAACCGCCCAGTAAGTCTACCCCGCCGAATAGGTCTATACACATCAGTAGATTGATTTGTTGAGATGAGCTTCTGAAGCGGGCAGCTTGATGATGAGTACACGAGTGGGATGACGTTCATGACAAGATGCCTGTAATATATTGCAGTCACTTTGCAGGAACCAAGAACTGGGTGATCTAGAATTGTGTCATGGCCAGAGCATGACAACTGCATCCCAGGTGCGCCGCATGATCGAGGGTGGGTTGAAAGCCGAAACGGGAACCTGATCTCTGGCCCATGATGTTTGCTGCATCTATGTGATGGACAAGTTTTGAGGAAGTCTTCTTCTTCCCATGATTTGGCAGCAGAGGATGCATAGTTCAGAAGTGAAAGCAGCAGCACTGAGAGAAGATATTTATGCAAATCCATGGAGTGTATTTGGGGATGGAGGTGGACGAAGAGAAGGTTTGCAAGTGATTCAGAATGAGCACATGTTTGCTTTAACCTCTTGGACGGACGGATGCCGTCCTTATCATGATAGCTGCTTGCTGGAATTCCTGCTGCCAATGGAACTTCAATTGCTGGGATAGTGACGGGGTTTCAGGAAACCAGTGATAATTTATTTGTTGTCACATCATACGAAAACTATTCTTATCAGTTACTTGGTATTGATGCATTCTTGACTAATATTTTCCATAGTCAAAGCACTACATGAGAGCTTTGAATTCTGATGGGTTTGTGATAGATGAGTAATTGGCGATGATTCTTTACGGCCATTGGGGGGGGACTTACTGCCGTGTTTCAGTAGCTGAAGAGTTGGTTCGGCACCTGCGCAACCACGACGGCAGTGCACAACAAAAAGTGGTGGTCAAGACCATGACGGCAGCGTGCCAGCGTGTAGCTAGGATGAAGCAATTTCTGCAGCTCTTACATCTAACCCCTTCAACCTGGTGATTTGGTACTGGAATCTTTGCGCATCTATCTGCACAAACTGGTGATTTGGTACAGTAGGAGCCCCAGAATGTTGAAGAAGGGTCCATCGGCCCGGCTGGAAGCTGCTGATGAGATGATGGAGGACCTATGGCGAGGATTAGCTTGATTGTTGCTATATTTGATGGTCTGGTCACTACTGCCTAGCAGCCTATGTGATTGATGGCATGTGAAAGTTAAAAGACGACATCAGCAAATGGGGGTGAACCGGTGCAGTCTAGTCTAGCCGTCCAGGCCACGCAAAATGGGCCCAGGTCACAATTGCACCTCCCGAGTCAAGATGCGTGAGTATGACCCATTTGAGCACTTTGCAAGATGTATGATTTTCTTGCAAGTTAATGTATCTTTATCTTATTATTATTAATGCCCTACTATGGGTAGAATAAAAAATGGAGTCAGCCTCCAAATCAGTTAATCCCTCCGCTCTAAATTATAAGTCTTTTTAGTTTTCTAGATACATAGATTTTACTATACATGTATCTAGATATACACTATTATGTAAATACATAGTAAATATTATGTATATAGAAAAGATAAAATAACTTACAATTTAAAATAGGAGAAGTAATTAAGACCTTCCTAATAAACATTTCTAAATTTTCCTAGTATTTTTCCCACTATTTTTTGTTGGCCAGGACCAGGTCTGGAGCACGGCCAGCAGGGAACCTGTCTTGGCCAGCCAGTTCCGGGTTGGATAGTAATATGATTTTCCAAGTTTTGAATTCCAATAAGGTTTACGGTGATAGCTGAGTGACTGGTGTGGAGTATTACAGTTTAAGGGGGAAACTGATGCCGGGTTACGGTGGTTGCATTGCGTTGTGTGTAGTGCATCTTAATTAGTTCGCATGAAACAACCAGACTATTATTTATATTTATTATTAAGAAGTGCTTGAAAAATCTACTGAGGAAGGTCACGTACTCCGATACTAAATATATGGTGTTATGGACAGCTTAATTAGTTTAAATCATATCATATATTTAAAACCGGAGTATTTTTCTTACAGATTTTTTAAATTGCGTATTTTATACCACTATTATTAATAATTATTTCCTCTTTGCTGGTGGCCTGATGCCTGCTTTGTTCTGGTTCCGTAGCCTACGGAAAATTCATATCATGCCACTAAGGATGCACTTTTTTTATCATGCCCGCTAAGGATGCATTTTAAGGATGCACTTTTTTATCATGCGCACTAAGGATGCATTTTTTTCGAGAACACACCAAGTGCGTTATTTTCTATTGAGGAGTAAAACTTACAGAACAGGCGGATTGAAGGTAGTTTAGCTGGTAAAATTTTTTATGGTAGAATTTGCATATTCGGGTTCGAGTTATTGACTTGATACGAATTCTTACATTTTTCCAAAACTATTCTTGTAGTGGTAGATGACGTGCCCGCTCACGGTGAGGTGTTTATGCTAACTTGTCAATCTCGAGATCTGCTGGTTCGGATTCTTAGAGGTGCTTACATAAGGAAGAGTGTGCGTGCATGCATCTGAGCATCTGCATCTCTATTATATTTTGTAAACACACACACAAAACAATTCAATATCCAAGTAAAAGATTATATTATACCTCAACGAACGGTTAAACTTGTTTGTTCCTCTTCGGTCCCATCAAAGGGGCCACGCAGACTGAAAAAGAGAAACGGAAAAGAAAGACTACCAAGTCAAAAGTAAGTGGCATCATAATCATGTAGTGCCATTCGGTCCCATCAAAGAGCCCACGCGGACAACACAGAGAAACGGAAAAGAAAGACGACCAAGTCAAAAGTCAGTGGCATCACAATCATGTAATGCCAGTATATGCAGTTTTCTCGCACAAATAGTGATTGATTGCTCCCCTTGCTACTACCCTTGAGTAGTGACTTTGGTAGCTACTCAGTCATCTTTGCCCCCATTCGTTGGCTTGCCGTTCTATGTAGCGCGAACCTTCCTGCCATGGCGATGTCTGCTTCATCTCATCGCTCTACTACTTCCCTGCGAGCCTTCTCTGTATTATTATCTATTTTTGCTGTTCTTGTTGCAGATGTAGGGGGACGGCATCATGTTCTCTGTCCTCCTTTCTCCTGCGGTGGTTTTAGCAACGTATCGTATCCCTTCCGTCGGCAAGGTGATCCACATGGGTGTGGTGTTCAATCGTACGAGCTGGTTTGCACAGAGACCAGCGCTACGATCCGCATCGGCAGTGGAACATACAGCGTGCTTAGCATCAACTACACTCTTTCTCGCTTCTGGGTTGTTGACACCAACTTGGGCATGCAAAACAGTTGCCCCCTTCCGCGGTGGGATTACAGAGATGATTATTATTCCTACTATGGCGAGTCACATCGCAGCATTGAGCTGGCCCCACTCGATGGTTGGCGGGCTATCTTTATGAATTGTTCGCAGGAAATAAAGTACAATGGTTCATCGGTCAAATGCCTGAGCACAGCAGATTCTTTCATCTATGTGTCAATATGGCCTGTCTACTCCGTCCAAGCTGATGATTTTGCGCCCTCATGCGGTTTCCTGGCTACGACTCCTTTGGCTTTGGGTGGTCCAGAAACGCCGGTGCCTGTGAATCCAAGCTATCCAGATGTTACTGAGCTCATGAGGGAAGGATTTGCTCTTCGATTTCCTTTTAAGGCTGGTGAGAACATCATAGAGTGCCTCGCAATATCGAAGGGGTGAGTATCTGATCATTACTCGAAGGGTAAGGTTCGTCCCAATGTAATTCCTTAATTTCTATGCTATGGCATGGTCTTGCAGTAACTTCCGTAATGGTTTCCTTAACGAGGGCACCAAGCATCGGACTTTGGACATTCTTACAGTTGACCTATATTTCTGGTACTGCGTTGCTGAGCAATTTATATCAGCTAATCGTTTGACATCTGTTCTCCTCAAGATCATCTATGGCATCGTTGAAACATTACCGACTGCTATGTTGCTTCTCAAGTTTATTCACGGTACTCACTTCAGATCTCCATACATCATCGTCTTAGCTGCATCATTCTATTGTATTAACACATTCTCGCTAAAGCATTTCTTTTTTCATATACACAACCTTGGTTTCTGTGCAGTTCTTTGCAGGTACATATTGGTGCCTCTGGCAGTGTTTGCCTTCCTTGCCCATAGGTACTGGAAAACAAGAATAACCATCGATGCAGTCGAGAGGTTTCTACGAATGCAGCAAATGCTTGTAACAACGAGATACGCCTACACAGACATCATTGCGGTCACAGGCCATTTCAGAGAGAAGCTCGGCCAAGGAGGCTATGGCTCCGTATACAAGGGCGTGCTGCTGCCAGGCGGCGTTCCCATTGCTGTCAAGATGCTAGGCAGCTCCAGCTGCAACGGAGAAGACTTCATCAGCGAGGTCGCCACCATTGGCAAGATCCACCATGTTAATGTGGTGCGCCTCGTCGGGTTCTGCTCCGAGGAAACGGTCAGGGCACTCATCTACGAGTTCATGCCCCGGGGATCTCTCGACAGGTACATCTTCTCGTCGGAGAAGAGCTTCTCGTGGGACAAGCTCAATGAGATTGCCCTAGGCATCGCTAGAGGCATCAACTACCTGCACCAGGGGTGTGACATGCAGATCGTACACTTCGACATCAAGCCGCACAACATCCTTCTCGACAGCAACTTCATCCCGAAAGTTGCTGACTTTGGGCTCGCCAAGCTGTTCCCAAGGGATAACAGCTTCGTGCCATTGAGCGCCATGCGGGGAACGATCGGCTACATAGCTCCGGAGATGGTGTCACGGAGCTTCGGCGCCATATCCAGCAAGTCCGACGTGTACAGCTTCGGGATGCTGCTACTGGAGATGGCCGGAGGGCGCAGGAACGCTGACCCGGACGCCGGGAGCTCCAGCCAGGCGTACTACCCATCGCTGGTGTATGGCCAGCTGACTGGGGAGCAGGTTGGGGAGATCAGTGAAGATGTCGACATGCACGAGCTGGAGAAGAAGCTGTGCGTCGTTGGGCTCTGGTGCATCCAGATGAAGCCTCGTGATCGGCCGACGATGAGCGAGGTCATAGAGATGCTCGAAGGGGATGCGGACGCTCTGCAAATGCCCCCGAGGCCGTTCTTCTGTGACGACGAGATGCTTCCTGAAGTGGCTTCGTACTCTCTGTCCTCCGAACTGAACGTGATAGAGGAGGAGGATGAATGAAATACTTTGTTTCTGTATGTGTGTCTTAAATGTATGGAGACAGATGTCTGTCCGTTTGTAGATTGTCATACTAAGCTCATGGTTGTCAGTGTGTGATACAGTGATTGTGTAGTTTCCAAAAAAAAAGACCTCTGAGAACACGTTGTTTTCTCTTGCCTCAGGAGTATATGGCAGCTATGCATAATCCACACATATTTATGCCAGCACTATCATGTAATGCTTTATCATTCCCCTGTATTATCCTCCTGAGGCAAGAGTTGCCGGTCTTCACCATGTACTACTCTTAACAAGAAACATATTGCATCAGATTTGAGTTCCAAAGTTCCAATTTAGCACTTCACTAAATTCCTAAAACTTGTTGACATGATCTCTGCACCCTTCCATATGTGTGTACTTCTCTCTGCACATTCCAGTAAGGTGTTCATCTTGTCCTTTACACGGGTCAGGAACTCAGGATGCGCAGTCGAAATGCCATGTATCATGCGAGGCGGCAGTTAAACAATCAGGACTTGTTGATCAGGTCACGCGAGTTCTGAAACGTGAGCGAATGCGTTGGGAAGAATTCTGACTGCAATTGAACACACAGTGCTCGAGCTACTGTCGAACGTGTAGCTACAGGCGTCTAGGCACATCGGAGGAAGAGCACCGAGTCAGTGGTGGGTTCGCAAGTCTAGGCACCATCCCTATTATTGCAGCACTTCTTTTCCTGATTGAACACCATGCGCGTGTTGCCATAGCCTCCCGGCGGCAGGTGGAGTGAAAATTAGTATGTGACCCAGCGTGCACGGCATATGTGAAAGCTACTATTCAGATGCAGCCACGTGGAGTCAGCTCAGCCTTAGTTGCTTTGACTGACCAGTGATGCCCTCAACTATGGGCCAAGACGTCTCATTCCAAGACATAACCTTACGATCGTGACGTCGTCGGTCATTATGGGTGGATTTTTTTCTATGACTCGGCTACTAGACATTCTTGATATGCGGATCTAGAGAAGTATGATGGATGTTGATAAGCTTTCTATGTTTGCGAACGGCATGTTATAGAGAGGGTATTTTCATTCAGTTATCCCCTGCTGCAGGCAACTCTATCATGTCGTATGGTCGCTGGACGAGCCCGTGAGTTCACTGGAGTTCAGTTTCAGCCTTTCAGGACTTATCTGTACCTTCTTCATATTGGTGGTCTGGGGTCTGCCTTCACTGGAATGGGCTTGGCCCAACTCGCAAGCTACAGGCAGGGGGCTATACGATTATCAGAGCAAGGCATGGAATCAGATCATCGATCAATGGATTCAGAAACAGAACCAGCGGTGGTGTATGGAAATTGACCGAGTCAGTGGTGGGTTCGCAAGTCTTGGCACCAGCGTGCACGGCATATGTGAAAGCTACTATTCAGATGCAGCCGCGTGGAGTCAGCTCAGTCTTAGTCGCTTTAACTGACCAGTGATGCCCTCAACTATGGGCCAAGACGTCTCATTCCAAGACATAACCTTGCGATTGTTACGTCGTCGGTCATTACGGGTGGATTCTTTTTCTATGACTTGGCTACTGGACATTCTTGTAACCCAGCTAGATTACGAAATGTTTTAGGACCTACTTGGATGGATGCCAAAATATGGGCATGTCCAAATGTGGGCAATACCAAAACGTGGGAGCCCATCTTTTTTTACCAAAATCTTGGCAACTTTAGAATAGCACTTGGTTAGATAGGCTACTTTTTTAGCTTTCAACCAAACAAGTGCCAAAATTTACGAGCTTGCCTACATTTTGGTACGACACATTTTGGAAGCGAACCAATCAAGCCCTTAGTGACAAGGATATGCATGCCATGCTTATCCTATGGAGAAAGGCGAGAAATTTAAGAAAATTATTAGCAATTGATCTTGAGGCGAGCATCTCCAGGCTCATGTGGTTAAGGCTGTGTGTGTCTATTTGATATGGAGATCTAGAGAAGTATGATGGATGATGGATAAACTTTTTTATGTTTGCGAACTGCATGTTATAGAGAGAGGGTATTTTCATTCAGTTATGCTGCTGCAGGTAACACTGTCATGTCATATGGTTGCTGGACGAACCCTTGGAAGAAGCACTGGAGTTCAGTTTCAAGGCTTATCTGTATCTTCATATTGGTAGTCCGGAGACTGCCTTCAATTGGAATGGGATTGGCCCAACCAACTCGCAAGTCACAGGCAGGGGGCTATACAATTATCAGGGCAAGGCATGGAATCAGATCATTGATCAATAGATTCAGAAACAGTACGCAATCTCTATCATTGCCCTTCCTCTAGTATTTATCCCCCTGCTTTACTACCTTTCTCTAATGCCGATTCTCTCATAAAGTAACCGAACTTGAGTGACTATTGTACGCATCGGTTGTTATTTTTTTTATACTTACATCGGTTGTTACTGACTGATCCATGGAGACAACTGCGGCTAACACTCACGTTTTACATTTGTAGATACCTGACCTTTGTTGTGAATATCGTCAACCCTTGTACTTCACAAATCGTGAAATGTTCACTTTCAGGCAGGAAATATGCTTGCTGTTCGCGATTAAAATAGATTTTTTTTCCGACTTTGCGGATTCATTCATACAGGTGAACGAACAAACTCATCTGATGGTTAGCCGAAAGCATCATGACATGTGGATAGATTCTGCAGCATTTCTGAACTTTCCATTGCCCCAGTGGCCAGTGCGCATTCGCAGCACACGTACATCCACGGGTTCTGCTGCACTTCCAACTTCTAGGTCTGAGCCATGCACGGCATGGTGCAGCTTCGTCGGCGTGCTGGTTCTTCAGTTCATCTCCGTTGAGCGGCGGTCGCCCCCACCAGCAGCGCCAGCCGACGAGCTCGCTGCTCGCCGTGCGCCTCCCCCGATAGCATGCGCGCGGGCCGGTTATTCGGTTTGGTTTTGGTCGAAAGAAACGCGGCCCACTCACTATTTAAGGGAAGCCCAGCCCAACTCAGATATGGAGCGTCGCAGGCCCATCGATGGCGGGCGCTACTCGCAGGAAGCGCGTCCCAAAAGCGGAAGAAGGAGGGGCGCAGACAGGCCGGCCCAGCTCCCCGCCTACCACCGCCTCCTCCGGCTCCGGCGCCGCTCTGACGCCTCCGCCACCCACCGCGGCCATCGCTAATCTTGTCCGAGCTCCACGCCCCTGCCACCATCCTTGCCCGGCCGCCATCTCCCACCACCCCGCCTCGCCGCCGTCTCGACCGACCCCACCGCCGGTCCGGCGGCCTCCGGCGATCCTCTCTAGGTTCGGCAATCTCCAGACCCCAACCCGGCAACCCCGAACTCTAATCCCGGCGGCGCAAGGATGGAGATCAATAGTAGCAGTATGGCTGTTGGATAACTTCATGTTTGCGAATTGCACAGAGATGTTTTTCTTTTTCTTTTTTTCATTCACTGATTGTGCTGCAGCGGTCTCTGTCATGCATGCCCGATGCTTGCTACGCCATCTTGATCTGCACAGATTGATCACCACAATGCATTGCATCCCCACGTAGCTCTAAACACATCTGTTTGTTGAAGTCGTAAGCATCGAACTTTTTGACCGCGAGAAACAGCATGGATCCTCTTGATATGCTGTTTGACCATAAGCTCACTTTAACGTTTTTTTTTTTATCAAAGTAACACGGTCCTCGTGAGAGGCCTACTCTCTATGGGCTGAGCTTTGGTGGACTGACTGCTTCCCCAGTCATCCGTGTACTAGTGCCTCAAGGCCCAATCGTTATTATTGCAAGGAGGCCCAGCCCACCTCAAATATAGAGAGCCTCAGCCCAAACTGTCGCGGGGAGACCATCCGTCCATCTCCATCTCCTTCCTCCTCCCAAGTCCCATTGCACACGCATCCTGGCGGTGCCGGTGCTCCGACTGAGGCGGCGATGGCGGCGATCTGGACAATCTGCTCTCTTTGCATGTGCCGCCGCTGTGCTGTTCCGCTGGAGGATCTCTGCTTCTCGTCCTCTCAGGCGCCCCCGGTACAAAGTCGGTCCTCACCGACCACCACCATAGGGGAAGGAGGCCGCCCTGCAGGGCGCCTCATCCATCGCCGCATCCCGTCTCTGCATTAATTTAGGTGAGTGTCTCTTGCCTTCCGGTTGCTCACTCTGGATGGCTTGTGCAATGAGGTGGTAGTTAATTCGTTGTGCAGCTGCATAGAGTCACTCGATACTGATAATCAAGGTTTGTAGTGGAGATAAATCCCCACAACAGCAAGGCCGTAACACTTTTGCGATACACGGAAAAGTAGTTCACGGCTAGGACAGGAAACTTAATTTCAGTAGAAAATCCATGGCTGGAAACACTTTGGAGAATATGCAATACCACCCACTTATGTACCAGCACGGCTTTATTCTCTCTCTTTCCACTTCAGCATTTTGGAGATAAAAAACCCAACTCCCAATTTGCTTTAAGCCTGTTCATATTAGCATTTTGATTATAACTTTCAAAAAAAAACTGCTAGAACAGATTTGTGTTACAATGGGAAACCAAACAAAAGTATTATAGTAAATTGGAAAAAAGATAAAACTGATAATTGCTTTTCCTGGATACACATATCTGTGTCTAACCTAGGCTGCTAACTTCTCACAGTTACCCCATTTCACCTGGGGCCTGATAAATGTGAGGCTTGAGTTGGATCTGAGGAACCTGTATTTTCAGCAATACCAAACATTGTTTTACTTGTTGCGACAAAGTTATGATCAATTTTGCTTTCTGCGTTCATGTGACCTTCCAAGACTTTGATCACCTCAGACACGACAAAGTTATGATCAATTTTGCTTTCTGCATGCGACCTTCCAAGACTTTGATCACCTCAGACATTTGAGGCCTTCTTTTAGAATCAATTTGTAAACACCACATTGCAAGCCTCATCATCTCCAATACTTCTTGCTTGTGTACTTGCATGTCACTACTGTGTTAGGTGTATCACGGGATCGCTAGGTGCGGGATCGACTCGGATTTTCTCTCTGGTTCTAGTTCTAGGATGAAACAATGGTGCACGTGTGCGTGCGCGTGTGCCAGATCAAACAAGTAGGAAGATAGGGTAGTTTACCTTGCTCGAAGGACGACGACGCCATCACGTTCGTTGGTGGCATCTGCTCTAAGGCAGCGTCGCGCAGTGCAGGGTCGGGGCTGATCCGCGCTGGGCGGCGATGGCCGGTGCAGTGCAGGCCGGTGGAGCTTCCCGCCGCCGCAGCACCACCCCTCGAGATCGGGTTAGGGTTAGGATGTAGGTGGAGAGTCGGGGCACGGTGATTCTCGACGTGCGTGCCCCCCGGCCCCCACCTTCTATTTATTGTGGCGCTGGCGACGGGGGCCCACCAACACGAAGTTGGGTTGGGCGCCCCCGATCAGGGCGCGGATCAAGGCTAAGGCCTTTGGGCCTTAGGGTAGAGATCAACCCAACAATCTCCCCCTTGATCTCATATTATCTTTCTCTTTCATTTTTCTATTTTCCTTATCTCATCACAGATTTATGTACAGGGCATATCTCATCGTCACGCGTAACTGCCGATAGAATCAATAGCCACAATACACGCCTCTGTTCAGAAATAGATTCTATATTCCTTTTTGGCCTCTATTATCCAGAGATCATATGCTGTACCTCATTCCCATGCCGGCTACATGTTCCATGAACACGCTGGTTGGTAGGCCTTTCGTTAGCGGATCCGCAAGCATATCTTTTGTTCTTATATGCTCGAGACTTATGGTGTGATCCTGGATTCTATCTTTTATCGAATAAAATCTTATCTGTATCGACTTTGTAGCCGTGCTCTTCTTGTTGTTGTGAGCATAAAACACCGCTGGCTGGTTATCGCAGTACATCTTTAGTGGTCTTTCTATACTGTCCACCACTCTTAAGCCAGGTATAAATTTTTTTAACCATTCTACCTGCCCGGAGGCCTCGTAGCATGCTATAAACTCAGCGTACATCGTCGATGTTGCTGTGACCGATTGTTTAGAGCTTTTCCACGAAATAGCTCCCCCTGCGAGAGTGAAGCTGTAACCTGTCGTGGATTTTCTATCATCTTCATCTCCCGCAAAGTCTGAATCTGCGTATCCTTTAATCTCTAAAGAATCGCTTCTTCTGTATGTTAGCATGAGGCCTTTTGTGCCTTTCACATATCGCAAGGCTTTCTTTACAAGTTTCCAGTATTCTAGACCTGGATCTTTCTGAAATCTGCCAAGCACATTAGTGACAAAGGCTAAGTCAGGGCGTGTGCACACTTGAGCATACTGTAAACTTCCGACTGCCGAGCCATACGGAACAGTTTTTATCTGTTCTTTTTCATATTTATTTCTGGGACTCTGAAAGTCTCCATATCTGTTACCCTTCACTATCGGAGCAGGAGTAGGCTTACTCGCTTGCATACTATATTTTTCTAGAGTCTTTTGTAGGTATGTCTCTTGTGATAAACCTAGTACCCCATTTCTTCTATCTCGGTGAATCTCAATCCCTAGCACAAATGAGGCTTTACCAAGGTCTTTCATGTCAAAATTCGATGACAAGAATTCTTTTGTTTCTAATAGTAGACTGACATCGCTACTCGCTAGCAGAATATCATCCACACACAGTACCAGGAAAATCTATTTCCCTTTCTTGAACTTTGCATAAATGCAATTATCCTCAACATTCTCTGTAAATCCAAACTTCTTTATAGTCTCGTTAAACTTCAAGTACCACTGTCTTGAAGCTTGCTTTAATCCATAAATGGATTTCTTTAAATGACATCCCATATTTTCTTTTCCTTTTACGATAAAACCTTTAGGTTGTGCCATGTAAACTCTTTCTTCGAGATCCCCATTTAGGAATGCCGTCTTTACATCCATTTGGTGCAATTCCAGATCGAAATGTGCAACCAAAGCCATAATTATTCTGAAAGAGTCTTTACATGAGACCGGAGAAAAGGTCTCATTATAATCTATTCCTTCCTTCTGTGTAAATCCTTTTGCCACAAGACGAGCCTTGTATCTTTCTATATTCCCTTTGGAGTCACATTTTGTCTTGTAGACCCATTTACAGCCTACTGTTTTGGCTCCTTCAGGAATTTCTTCTAGGTCCCAAACTCGGTTGGTCCTCATCGATTTCATTTCATCTTCCATGGCTTCAAACCATTTAGATGAATGTCTGCTTCTCATAGCTTCTTCGAATGAGATGGGATCATTTTCCATTCGAAACTCTTCTGTGTTATATACTTCATAATCAGCGGGAATAGCTGATCTTCTTTCTCTTTGAGATCTCCTAGGAGCCTCTTCTATTCGAATATTCTCTGCTGGAGCCTGTGACGGCTCCCCCTGATCTGTGGCAATGTTATTATCTATAGGATCCTGAAGGACAGGTTCCACATTTTCATTCTGCGTCGCCACAGAAGGGATCAATTCGGGAACTGGCATTGCAGTAACTCGTACCGCCGGCGCAGTCTCAGTAGGCAGTGAGAAAAACGGTTCCTGAATCATTGGAGTAGGTGCGCACACCCGCTTCTTCTCAAGAACAATCTTTCAAACCGCTGTATTTCCCCGAATCATCTCTTCTTCTAGGAAGGTAGCATGTCTCGTTTCTACGAACTTTAAAAATCTGTCTGGACACTGAAACGATATCCTTTTAACCTTTCTGAGTAACCATTAAAATGGCAACTCACTGTCTTGGGATCCAATTTCCCAATGTTTGGGTTGAATATTTTTGCCTCAGCAGCACTCCCCCACACCCGTAGGTGATTCAGCGAGGGTATCTTTCCTGTCCACAGTTCATACGGTGTTTTAGGCACCGCTTTACTGGGTACTCTGTTGAGAATATAGACAACGATTTTCAACGCCTCCATCCATAAACTCACTGGTAGCGTAGAATAGCCGATCATGCTTCCTACCATATCCATCAGGGTACGATTCCGTCTTTCAGCCACTCCGTTCTGCTGAGGATCGCCCGGCATAGAGTACTGGGCTACTATTCCTTGTTCTGTGAGGACCCTCGTAAAAGGTCCTGAAACCTGTCCGTATGGGGTATGCCGACCGTAGTATTCCCCTCCACGGTCAGAACGGACAACTTTTATCTTTAAATTATGCTGATTTTCAACTTCAGCCTTGAATTCTTTAAATTTATCTAATGCCTCTGATTTCTCTTTTATCGGATAAATGTATCCATAACAGGAATAATCATCTGTGAATGTTATGAAAGAGTCATAACCGTCTATGCTTTTAACTGAGAACGGACCGCAGATATCTGTGTGAATTAATTCTAAAATACCTGCGTTGTGCTCAGCATTTTTCTTTGTTATCTTTACATATTTTCTTTTAATGCAATCAATGCATTTGTCTGAGTCTGAGAACTCAAGAGGAGGTAGAATTTCATTCTTAACCAGCCTTTCTATTCTCCCCCTCGAAATATTGCCTAAACGACAGTGCCACAATTTCGACGACGTGTCTTGAGCTCTCTTTCGTTTTCTGTTATTATCTGTGGTTGCCGATACAGTCGCATTCATATCACATACGGAATTCACACTTTCACGTAGCAATAATAAATAAAGATCATTTCTTCTAAAAGCAATCGTAGCAACTGTATCATCAAATTCTATTACAGACATGCCGTTTCCAAAACGACATGCAAATCCATCGTCATCAAGACGAGACACACTTATCAACTTTCTCTGAATTACGGGAACATAAAATACATCTTTAAGTAATAAATTAAAGCCCGTGTCGAGCTCTAAGAGGAGGTCTCCAACCGCCTCAACATCTGCCTCGACTCCATTTGCGACTTTAATTCTGTTTTCTCCTCTTCCCGTTGTTCTCGTTGAACGGAATCCCTGTAAAGAGTTTGCAACATGAATTGTTGCTCCTGAGTCAATCCACCAAGTAGATTTCGAATAATCTTTATACAAGGATTCATCTACAAATGAGATAATATTCTCACCTCGTTTCTCCATGATCATCTTTAGGTAGTCGGGACAATTTGTCTTGTAGTGTCCCTTCTGTTTGCAGTGAAGGCAGTGATCCTTCTCCACTAAAGGTTGCCCAAACTTTGGCCTATGCTGCGGCTGAGCCAACTGGGGTCCCTTTCCTTTGGATGAAGAGGGAATATCTTTATTGTGTCTTTTCTTGTTCACATAGTTTATAGATCCACCATGTGCAGTCTTTATTCTCTCTTCTTCTTGAACACACATCGCTATGGTTTTTTCAATATCCCATTTTTCAGGGTTCATGTTGTAATTGACATCAAAGTTGTCAAATTTTTTTGGCAACGAAGCAAAAATCAAATGAACTATGTGTTCTAGTTTGAACTCCATATCCATTGGTTTAAGCTTGTTGTTGATGTTCACCAAGCGATGGATGTGCTCTCTTATCCCACCTCCCAAGTACCTCTCTGTCACCGGTTGTTTGATCAACTGGGTAGCATAAGTCTTTGAGGAGCCAGTGTACTGACTCCTTATCTTGTCAAGGTACTCAACGACAGTAGGAAAATCTGTGATTGCCCCCAAAATGGCGGGCTCTATAGTGTTCTTGACCACTGCCAAAACATTTCTTCTTGGCAGGTAGCCACTTGGCATGATCAGCGTCATACCTCTGTTTGCTCGCCTTGTAGGCGAGCTCTGTTTGCTTCCAAGAAGCATCTGTAACCTCTTCCCCTCTGACCGGTCTCTCAGGCTCTACTGGAACCGGTGCAGAAAGGATCCAATTTAGCTCAGCCATGGTAAAGAAGAGATCCAACTTCTTATACCATTCATTATAGTTGTCGCCTTTCACAATCGGAATATCCTTGATGGAAACCATCATAGGAAAACCAGCTGAAATAGATTAGCTCAAGTGAGAACACTATAACAATAATAACGAATGCATGGAAATCATAATATTGTTATTACCAACTTTGATCAGAAAATAACAATATTACAATTTAATTTGAAAAATTAATCTGTGGAATCATAATATTGTTATCATCAACTTTGGTCAGAAAATAACAACATTACAATTTAATCTGAAATTATCTGTGACTCAAAATTTAAATTATCCCTTTGGTTCAAATCTAAATTCAAGTCAAAACAATTATCTGTGCAGCGGAAACATGAATAAAATAATTCTATTTTGAAGCAAGATCTGTGAAAATTTGTATATCTATTCTCTAAACATTTATCCCTTTGGTTCAAAATGAAAAGAGATCAAATTCTGTGCAAAAAATATTCAAATTTGCTTCAAAACAGAATGAAAAATATCAAACGTTACTATTCATCTGCGAAACGGGCCGGAAATCTTGCACTGTGCAGCCCAACACTGTGCAGCCCGTTACTGTGCAGCCCAAAAACCGCCTCCGCGGCCCGGCCCACTCTTGAAAACGGCCTGCTACTGTGCGGCCCGCGGCTAACAGGCCGCAACCTGGGCCTGGGCCGCGAAACCGGCCCACCCTCGCGCGCGCGCCGGCCGCCCTCCATCGCGCGATCTCAGCCGTTCACTCCGATTGGACGGCTGAGCGCGCGTTTCGGGAGGTATATAAGCCTCGCGGCCGGGCGACGCCCGCGGAAACCCTAGCTCATTTCACTCTCTCGGTCGCCCGCTCGCCTGCTTACTCTCCCGCTCCTTCCTCGCCTCCGGCCCACTCGAGAAAACGGCCCGCTACTGTGCGGCCCGCGGCTAACAGGCCGCAACCTGGGCCTGGGCCGTGAAACCGGCCCATCCGCGCGCCCGCCGGCCGCTGCCCCCCGCGTCGATCTCAGCCGTCCATCCAGATCGGACGGCTGAGCGCGCGTTTCGGGAGGTATTTAAGCCTCGCGGCCGGGCGACGCCTGCGAAACCCTAGCTCATTTCAGTTCGTTCTCTCGCCCGCTGGCCTGCTCTCGCCTCTCCTCTTCCTCCTCGCCTCTGGCCGTCGCCTCCGCCGCCGGCTTGAACTCCGGCGCGGCGGACGGCATGGCCGCCGGCCACCTGCTGGCATGCCGGATCTAGCTCGCCTCCTCTCCCTCTCCCATTCTCTCTTTAGTTCCCTCGCCCTCTCCCTCAACTTCTCTGTTCCCGCCAGAGGCTGCGCCGCCGCGTTCGTCCTCGACGCCGGCGGCCGTGCCATGGCCGGATCTACTTCTCCAGTACCCATTCTCTTTGATTTCTTGGCTCGGTGTGCGTCCACACGAAGCGATACTGTGCCCTATGGGCCTCCTCGCCGGAGTCGCGTGCGTCTCGCGCGCGGCTCTATCGAGGGGATCTCTGGGGTACGAGGAAAGAGGGAAAAAGCGGAGGGAAGAGAAGGAGAAGAGAAGAACAGCAAGAAGGTGAAGGGGAGAAGGACCAGGTATGTCGGGTGCTTCAGATCTAGGGTTAGGGTTAGGGTTTTCCGAGCTCTGTTCGTTTCTTTGTTCGATTTGCATCTTCTTGCTCTATTTGCTCGATCCCTTCCCCTTTTCCTTCTTCTACCGAGTCAAAAAAAACACAACCTAGATTGGCTCTGGTACCATTGTCAGGATCTTAAACGGGTCGCTAGGTGCGGGATCGACTCGGGTTCTATCTCTGGTTCTAGTTCTAGGATCAAACAGACGTGCACGTGTGCGTGCGCGTGTACGAGATCAAACCGAGAGTAGAGATAGAGTAGTATACCTTGCTTTGAGGAAGACGACGCCATCACGTTCGTTGGTGGCGTCTGCTCTCGGGCAGCGTCGCGCAGTGCAGCGGGTCGGGGCAGATCCGCTCTGGGGCGGCGATGGCCGGTGCAGTGCAGGCCGGTGGACTTCCCGCCGCCGCAGCACCACCCCTCAAGATCGGGTTAGGGTTTAGATGTAGGTGGGGAGTCGGGACACGGCGATTCTTGGCGTGGGTGCCCCCCGGCCACCACCTTCTATTTATGTGGCGCTGGCGATGGGGGCCCACCAACACGGAGTTGGGTTAGGCGCCCCCGATCAGGGCGCGGATCAAGGCTAAGGCCTTTGGGCCTTAGGGTAGAGATCAATCCAACAACCTGGATATTTAGCTCCTGAGTGGTTGACATCCCAAATCACCGAAAAATCCGATGTATATAGCTTTGGCGTTGTGGTCATGGAAATCATCAGCGGTAGAAAGAATCTTGACACTTCACGGTCTGAAGAAAGCATCCATCTTATTACCCTTCTGGAAGAAAAGGTGAAGAGCGATGAGTTAGAAGATTTGATTGACAAGTAGAGTATGTTGGATTGATCTCCACCCTAAGGCCCAAAGGCCTTAGCCTTGATCCGCGCCCTGATCGGGGGCGCCCAACCCAACTCCATGTTGGTGGGCCCCCGTCGCCAGCGCCACAATAAATAGAAGGTGGGGGTCGGGGGGCACGCACGTCGAGAATCACCGTGCCCCGACTCCCCACCTACATCCTAACCCTAACCCGATCTCGAGGGGTGGTGCTGCGGCGGCGGGAAGCTCCACCGGTCTGCACTGCACCGGCCATCGCCGCCCATCGCGGATCAGCCCCGACCCTGCACTCCGCGACGCTGACTTAGAGCAGACGCCACCAACGAACGTGATGGCGTCGTCGTCCTCCAAGCAAGGTAAACTACCCTATCTTCCTACTTGTTTGATCTGGCACACGCGCACGCACACGTGCACCATTGTTTCATCCTAGAACTAGAACTAGAGAGAAAACCCGAGTCGATCCCGCACCTAGCGATCCCGTGATAGACCTAACAATGGTACCAGAGCCTATCTAGGTTGTGGTTTTGACTTGGTAGAAGAAGGAAAAGGGATAAAGGAATCGAGCAATAGAGAAAACAGAGAACAAATCAAGAAAGAAATCGAGAAAAGCTCGAAACCCTAACCCTAACCCTAGATCTAACCCACCCGACATACCTGGCCCTTCTTCCTCCTCTGCTCCTTCTTGCTTTTCTTCTCTTCTTCTCATCCCTCCGCCGTTTCCCTCTTTTCCCGTACCCTAGAGATCCCCTCGATGGAGCCGCGCGCGAGACGCACGCGACTCCGGCGAGGAGGCCCATAGGGCACAGTATCGCTTCGTGTGGACGCACACCGAGCCAAGAAAACAAGAGAATGGGTATTGGAAAGTGAATCCGGCCATGGCACGGCTGCCGGCGTCGAGGACGAACGCGGCGGCGCAGCCTCTGGCCGGAACAGAGAAGTGAGGGAGAGGGCGAGGGAACTAGAGAGAGAGGGAGGGAGAGGAGGCGAGCTAGATATGGCTCGCCGGCAGATGGCCGGCGGCCATGCCGTGCGCCGCGCCGAAGTTAGCAGGAGGCGACGGCCAGAGGCGAGGAAGGAGCGGGAGAGTAAGCAGGCGAGCGGGCGACCGAGAGAGTGAAATGAGCTAGGGTTTCCGCGGGCGTCGCCCGGCCGCGAGGCTTATATACCTCCCGAAACGCGCGCTCAGCCGTCCAATCGGAGTGAACGGCTGAGATCGCGCGATGGAGGGCGGCCGGCGCGCGCGCGAGGGTGGGCCGGTTTCGCGGCCCAGGCCCAGGTTGCGGCCTGTTAGCCGCGGGCCGCACAGTAGCGGGCCGTTTTCTCGAGTGGGCCGGGCCGCGGAGGTGGTTTTCGGGCTGCACAGTAACGAGCTGCACAGTAACGGGCTGCACAGTACTAGATTTTCGGCCCGTTTTCGCAGATGAACAGTAAAATTTGATAATTTTTCATTCTGTTTTGAAGCGAATTTGAATATTTTTTGCACAGAATTTGATCTCTTTTCATTTTGAACCAATGGGATAAATGTTTAGAGATTAGGTATATAGATTTTCACAGATCTTGCTTCAAAATAGAATTATTTTATTCATGTTTCCGCTGCACAGATAATTGTTTTGACTTGAATTTAGATTTCAACCAAAGGGATAATTTAAATTTTGAGTCACAGATAATTTCAGATTAAATTGTAATGTTGTTATTTTCTGACCAAAGTTGATGATAACAATATTATGATTCCACAGATTAATTTTTCAAATTAAATTGTAATATTGTTATTTTCTGATCAAAGTTGGTAATAACAATATTATGATTTCCATGCATTCGTTATTATTGTTATAGTGTTCTCACTTGAGCTAACCTGTTTCAGCTGGTTTTCCTATGATGGTTTCCATCAAGGATATTCCGATTCTGAAAGGCGACAACTATAATGAATGGTATAAGAAGTTGGATCTCTTCTTTACCATGGCTGAGCTAGATTGGGTCCTTTCTGCACCGGTTCCAGTAGAGCCTGAGAGACCGGTCAGAGGGGAAGAGGTTACAGATGCTTCTTGGAAGCAAACAGAGCTCGCCTACAAGGCGAGCAAACAGAGGTATGACGCTGATCATGCCAAGTGGCTACCTGCCAAGAAGAAATGTTTTGGCAGTGGTCGAGAACACTATAGAGCCCGCTATTTTGGGGGCAATCACAGATTTTCCTACTATCGTTGAGTACCTTGACAAGATAAGGAGTCAGTACACTGACTCCTCAAAGACTTATGCTACCCAGTTGATCAAACAACTGGTGACAGAGAGGTACTTGGGAGGTGGGATAAGAGAGCACATCCATCGCTTGGTGAACATCAACAACAAGCTTAAACCAATGGATATGGAGTTCAAACTAGAACACATAGTTCATTTGATTTTTGCTTCGTTGCCAAAAAAATTTGACAACTTTGATGTCAATTACAACATGAACCCTGAAAAATGGGATATTGAAAAAACCATAGCGATGTGTGTTCAAGAAGAAGAGAGAATAAAGACTGCACATGGTGGATCTATAAACTATGTGAACAAGAAAAGACACAATAAAGATATTCCCTCTTCATCCAAAGGAAAGGGACCCCAGTTGGCTCAGCCGCAGCATAGGCCAAAGTTTGGGCAACCTTTAGTGGAGAAGGATCACTGCCTTCACTGCAAACAGAAGGGACACTACAAGACAAATTGTCCCGACTACCTAAAGATGATCATGGAGAAACGAGGTGAGAATATTATCTCATTTGTAGATGAATCCTTGTATAAAGATTATTCGAAATCTACTTGGTGGATTGACTCAGGAGCAACAATTCATGTTGCAAACTCTTTACAGGGATTCCGTTCAACGAGAACAACGGGAAGAGGAGAAAACAGAATTAAAGTCGCAAATGGAGTCGAGGCAGATGTTGAGGCGGTTGGAGACCTCCTCTTAGAGCTCGACACGGGCTTTAATTTATTACTTAAAGATGTATTTTATGTTCCCGTAATTCAGAGAAAGTTGATAAGTGTGTCTCGTCTTGATGACGATGGATTTGCATGTCGTTTTGGAAACGGCATGTGTGTAATAGAATTTGATGATACAATTGCTTCGATTGCTTTTAGAAGAAATGATCTTTATTTATTATCGCTACGTGAAAGTGTGAATTACGTATGTGATGTGAATGCGACTGTGTCTGCAACCACAGATACTAACAGAAAACGAAAGAGAGCTCAAGACACGTCGTCGAAATTATGGCACTGTCGTTTAGGCCATATTTTGAGGGGGAGAATAGAAAGGCTGGTTAAGAATGAAATTCTACCTCCTCTTGAGTTCTCAGACTCAGACAAATGCATTGAATGCATTAAAGGAAAATATGTAAAGATAACAAAGAAAAATGCTGAGCATAGCGCAGGTATTTTAGAATTAATTCACACAGATATCTGCGGTCCGTTCTCAGTTAAAAGCATAGACGGTTATGACTCTTTCATAACATTCACAGATGATTATTCCCGTTATGGATACATTTATCCGATAAAAGAGAAATCAGAGGCATTAGATAAATTTAAAGAATTCAAGGCTGAAGTTGAAAATCAGCACAATTTAAAGATAAAAGTTGTCCGTTCTGACCGTGGAGGGGAATACTACGGTCGGCATACCCCATACGGACAGGTTCCAGGACCTTTTGCGAGGTTCCTAACAGAACAAGGAATAGTTGCCCAGTACTCTATGCCGGGCGATCCTCAGCAGAACGAAGTGGCTGAAAGACGGAATCGTACCCTGATGGACATGGTACGAAGCATGATCGGCTATTCTACGCTGCCAGTGAGTTTATGGATGGAGGCGTTGAAAACCGCTGTCTATATTTTCAACAGAGTACCCAGTAAAGCGGTGCCTAAAACACCGTATGAACTGTGGACAGGAAGGATACCCTCACTGAATCACGTACGGGTGTGGGGGAGTCCTGCTGAGGCAAAGATATTCGACCCGAACATTGGGAAATTGGATCCCAAGACAGTGAGTTGTCATTTTATCGGTTACCCAGAAAGATCAAAAGGATATCGTTTCCACTGTCTTGCCAGATTCACAAAGTTCGTAGAAACAAGGACATGCTACCTTCCTAGAAGAAGAGATGATTCGGGGAAACACAGCAGTTCGAAAGATTGTTCTTGAAGAGAAGCGGGTGTGCGCACCCACTCCAATGATTCAGGAACCATTTTTCTCGCTACCTGCTGAGACTGCACCGGCTGTACAAGTTACTGCGATGCCAGTTCCCGAATTGATCCCTTCTGTGGCAACGCAGAATAAAAATGTGGAACCTGTTCTTCAGGATCCTATAGATAATAACATTGCCACAGATCAGGGGGAGCCGTCACAGGTTCCAGCAGAGAATATTCGCACAGAAGAGGCTCCTAGGAGATCTCAAAGAGAAAGAAGATCAGCTATTCCTGCTGATTATGAAGTGTATAACACAGAAGAGTTTCGAATGGAAGATGATCCCATCTCATTCGAAGAAGCCATGAGAAGCAGACATTCATCTAAATGGTTTGAAGCCATGGAAGATGAAATGAAATCGATGAGGACCAACCGAGTTTGGGACCTAGAAGAAATTCCTGAAGGAGCCAAAACAATAGGCTGTAAATGGGTCTACAAGACAAAATGTGACTCCAAAGGGAATATAGAAAGATACAAGGCTCGTCTTGTGGCAAAAAGATTTACACAGAAGGAAGGAATAGATTATAATGAGACCTTTTCTCCAGTCTCATGTAAAGACTCTTTCAGAATAATTATGGCTTTGGTTGCACATTTCGATCTGGAATTGCACCAAATGGATGTAAAGACGGCATTCCTAAATGGGGATCTCGAAGAAAGAGTTTACATGGCACAACCTAAAGGTTTTATCGTAAAAGGAAAAGAAAATATGGGATGTCATTTAAAGAAATCCATTTATGGATTAAAGCAAGCTTCAAGACAGTGGTACTTGAAGTTTAATGAGATTATAAAGAAGTTTGGGTTTACAGAGAATGTTGAGGATAATTGCATTTATGCAAAATTCAAGAAAGGGAAATACATTTTCCTGGTACTGTATGTGGATGACATTCTACTAGCGAGTAGTGATGTCAGTCTATTATTAGAAACAAAAGAATTGTTGTCATTGAATTTTGACATGAAAGACCTTGGTGAAGCCTCTTTTGTGCTAGGGATTGAGATTCACCGAGATAGAAGAATGGGGTACTAGGTTTGTCACAAGAGACATACCTACAAAAGACTCTAGAAAAGTATAGTATGCAAGCGAGTAAGCCTACTCCTGCTCCGATAGTGAAGGGTGACAGATATGGAGACTTTCAGAGTCCCAGAAATAAATATGAAAAAGAACAGATGAAAACTGTTCCGTATGGCTCGGCAGTCGGAAGTTTACAGTATGCTCAAGTGTGCACACGCCCTGACTTAGCCTTTGTCACTAATGTGGTTGGCAGATTTCAGAAAGATCCAGGTCTAGAACACTGGAAACTTGTAAAGAAAGCCTTGCGATATGTGAAAGGCACAAAAAGCCTCATGTTAACATACAGAAGAAGCGATTCTTTAGAGACTAAAGGATACGCAGATTCAGACTTTGCGGGAGATGAAGATGATAGAAAATCCATGATGGGTTACATCTTCACTCTTGCAGGGGGGAGCTATTTCATGGAAAAGTTCTAAACAATCGGTCACAGCAACATCGACGATGTATGCTGAGTTTATAGCATGCTACGAGGCCTCCGGGCAGGTAGAATGGTTAAAGAAATTTATACCTGGCTTAAGAGTGGTGGACAGTATAGAAAGACCACTAAAGATGTACTGCGATAACCAGCCAGCAGTGTTTTATGCTCATAACAACAAAAAGAGCACGGCTACAAAGTCGATACAGATAAGATTTTATTCGATAAAAGATAGAATCCAGGATCACACCATAAGTCTCGAGCATATAAGAACAAAAGATATGCTTGCAGATCCGCTAACGAAAGGCTTACCACCCAGCGTGTTCATGGAACACGTAGCCGGCATGGGGATGAGGTATAGCCTATGATCTCTGGATAATAGAGGCCCAAAAGGAATACAGAATCTATTTCTGAACAGAGGCGTGTATTGTGGCTATTGATTCTATCGGCAGTTGCGCGTGACGATGAGATATACCCTGTACATAAATCTGTGATGAGATAAGGAAAATAGAAAAGTGAAAGAGAAAGATAATGTGAGATCAAGGGGGAGATTGTTGGATTGATCTCTACCCTAAGGCCCAAAGGCCTTAGCCTTGATCCGCGCCCTGATCGGGGGCGCCTAACCCAACTCCGTGTTGGTGGACCCCCGTCGCCAGCGCCACATAAATAGAAGGTGGTGGCCGGGGGGCACGCACGCCAAGAATCGCCGTGTCCCGACTCCCCACCTACATCTAAACCCTAACCCGATCTCGAGGGGTGGTGCTGCGGCGGCGGGAAGTCCACCGGCCTGCACTGCACCGGCCATCGCCGCCCCAGAGCGGATCTGCCCCGACCCGCTGCACTGCGCGACACTGCCCGAGAGCAGACGCCACCAACGAACGTGATGGCGTCGTCTTCCTCAGAGCAAGGTATACTACTCTATCTCTACTCTCGGTTTGATCTCGTACACGCGCACGCACACGTGCACGTCTGTTTGATCCTAGAACTAGAACCAGAGATAGAACCCGAGTCGATCCCGCACCTAGCGACCCGTTTAAGATCCTGACAGGTGTGCCTCTCATTCTTGTAATCACTTGGCTCTTATCCCGATCAATGAGCTTACTTAATCAGAAATTTTAGCATTGAAGTTTTCATCTAAGAGGATGTTTTGTGGTTTGACGTCTAAGTGAGCAATCCTCTTCATGCACTCCTCATGTAGATAACATAGAACCTTAGCAATGTGAGAAATAACTTTGCATCTAGTTTGCCAGTCCAGAAAGGGAGCATCATTGTCATGTGAGTAATAGATCCACCTATCCAAGGACCCTTTGGGCATATACTCATATAGCAAAAGCCTATGTGATTTCTCTGCACAGAAACCAATCAGCCTCACTAGATGAATGTGATGGATGCTGCCGATTATCTGAACCTCTGCTAAAAATTCTCTCTTACCCTGACCAGCCGGATCCAAACGTTTAACTGCAATTCTTTCTTCACCGTATTGCCCCTCAAAAACAGACCCAAATCCTCCTTCCCCAAGCTTGTGTCTGAATTGGTCAGTTGCTTCTTGTAGCTGCTGAAATGTGAACCTCGTTGGCATTCCTGGTAGCTCTCCAAACTCTTCATCCCCTTCATGCATCTCCTTGTGTCGCTGCTTTCTTAGTTTATATGCAAAGAAAGTGACAAATCCGAAAAGTACTATCAAACTGCCTATGGAACCTAGAACCACACCAAAAAATCTGCTTTTTGTAAATCCAGTAACATCAGGAGCAGGAGGATTTGTAGCTGGAGGGGAAGCTGAAATGTCAACAGGGGGACAGAAGACGACCTGATAGTTGGTGCCCGACGGGCAACTGAAGATAGTGCTCGAGCTATCATCCCTGGAGTAACTGTAGGCGTCCGGGCACCCCCGCACGAAGAACACTGTGTAGGTGGTGGGCTCGCAGGTGCTGCTGACATTCCTGGTGCAGCAGTACTTTTCTTGCTTGAACACTCTACACGCGCTGTTGCAGCCCCCAAGCACCGTCAGGATCTGTGGGCACTGCGATGTGATGTTTGCTGCACAGCGAGGCCCCCTGCTGCATGCCTGCTCTCCCTGTCCGTTTGCCGGAATCGGCATGAAGTCCATGGGCACGTTGAAGCCGTCGACGAGGGAGATGTCAAAGAAATCCGTTCCTCCTCCGATGGTGAACTCAGCAAGTGTGACGGGTGGCTGACCGCTGCTTGTGCAGGCCAGCACGCCGCCGCAGTCTCCTGTCTGGCATGACCCCTTACCGGTGCTGTCAAATGAGCAGCCCGTGCGCGGCCACACACGCCCGGGGCCGGTACCGGCTGGCACGTTGAGGGTCCAGGACTCTCCAGGGTCGAGTTTCACGCCACCGCCCGGCACAGCGGCTGGCCATATGGTGCCGGAGCATCTGTTGCTGATGCTGAATGTGATGGCGTTGCCGACTGGTAGGAGCAGGAAGAGAGGCAGGAGGTGGAGAGTCCAGGAAGAACTCGGCGCTGTCATCTTGTGCTGTGGATTCCTTGCATTGGCTTTCTTGTTGGGTTGCATTTTGGGGTTGTGCCATGGCCGTGGCCCCTGTGGCAGAGGGGACGAAAAGAAAAATCAAAGGAGGCGTGGGTAACAGATACTCCAACGTTTGCGTGTTGAATTGGTCAGTGGCGTACATCCAAACACATAACACCCTGGAGAACTAGAAGACCCACTGTGACTTGCTTGTTACATGGCTGGGACTTGCTTGTTCAACTTGTTTACTTGTTGCATATCAATCATAGACGCACAAAACTACTGTGCCTGCGAATTTCGTAGTAATACCATTTCTCACATGTCAAGCACTATATGCGAATGCGAAGTTAAAATCTTACTGGTATCAGTGCTAATGCATGCATGATAACTCTTACTGCTATAACATATAGCTCATCTGCAGAATATGCAACTCTGTTCAACCCTAAACTGCTGCCCTTTTCCTTTCAGATCACCTGCAACTCTAGAGGCAGCACCTCTGTCCAAGCTTTGGCCCGAGACTTAAGGCATGCAACCGCGTGAAACAAGGTCCAAGGCGGCTTGACGGGAGAACCGTGCCGCCAGCTATGTGCCAAGAAGTCTCACTCATCACATGATTTTGTGATTGGGAACCAAACTATGAATTACCATCATCTAGCTAGATTAGTGATTTTTTTTTCTGAAAAATTGTACAGCATAATTGTCAAATGATGCACCAACCGTGCCCGGGATGAACATGCTGGGCCTCTTGATTGTTTGCCTCATGGCCTCATCTACGCTTAGGTTTGCATAGGGTAGGAACAGAGGAGATGCATGATCCATGCGATCGATGCATGGGCTTTTTGAGATTCATGGAACCTGTTCCAGATAGTTGTGATGAAAAATGGCGTTTTTGGGCCTACTGTTTTTTTTTCGAAGCCTTACCTGACGAAGAAACGAACTCGTCTTGCAAGGTGCACTGTAAAGTTTTTTTTGAGAAAAAAGTTCGTGTGTCGCAACACTCCGATTCGATAACTTTGGCACGCTTAAAAGCGATGTCCAGGATCGGGACAGGCTGGCTAATTATGTCTTTCAGGATCACGCTGTAGAAAAGGTGTCCTTCAGATTATTGACCACTCCATGGTCCGTACCAGGACACACACCTGGAACTGACATGGGCCAGCCTTATCTTCTACTGCCTCTGTTGAGAGGCCGGGCTGAATTTGCAAGAAAGCCCGGTCCACCTATCCGAGGCCCACGTCAAATGTAGAGTATTGCAGCTCAGACTAATCTGAATAGCTCTGCATAACCTTCCACCGACCACCGCACGCGCGTTCCGCCGCCGGTGCTCGGCCGCGGCGGCGCTGATCTGCCCGATGACTTTGCCGCGCCGACGCACCACTGGAGCTTCTACCGTCGCGGAGCCCATGGTGCGCCGTCGATCCTAACCGCATTATAAGGGGGGCCTTGGGGGTACCTGACCTCATCCACGCCGCCTTCGAGCTCCGTAATGGTGAGGGTCTCCTCCGGTCCTCCCTGCAGATTAATCGGTCCCTATTTCTCCAGAAACAAAGGGTGATAACCAACAACTTCTTCAGGAGGCAGGAGTTCTTCTCTAAGGACGGGTAATCTTTGTCAATGTTTAGAGATAAATCGCAGGAACAGCAGCAGTTTTCAATGTAAGCAGCAACTTATTCTAAGTTTTACAACCACTGAATAAATTTTGGTGAGTCCCGATTTTTAGACCAACGGCACTTGGCCTAGTTTTACAGAAAGCAAAGCATAGTACCCCGGGTTACCAGCTTTGTATGTTCTAGAAGCAAAAGCCTACCCAAGGAATTACATATTCATTAACATGGTTAAAAAAAGAATCTGATTGTGCAGAATCCAGAACGTACAGAACACAATGGTAAAATATCAAAATGTGATAGACATAAGGCATATTTGGTACATGTCGATAACTGATAGGTACGAATATCTGAAAGACTGACTGCCCTCAAGCTTTTACTTCATGTCTTCTAGCCAAATGATGAAACAAATGGTTTAGGAGGCATCTTTAGGCTCTGCAAGCTATCCGTCAGCATGTTCACCACTTTTGTCATAGATGGCCGATTCACCGGGTTCCACTGAATGCACCAAAGCGCTACGATAGCTAGCTTCCTCATTATATCTTTCTCTCCTTGTGTTATTTCTCTGATCAATTCCAGTTCTTGCCCGGTGATTATTTTCTCATATACCCACTCTGGAATGTAAACATCATTCTGTTCTCTGTCTGTGGGTCTGAGCTACTTTGTCCACTCATCATTTCCAATACCACCATGCCAAAGCTGTAAACATCTGACTTATATGATACCGTGCCAAAGTTTCGAGAATATTGTTCTGGTGCAATGTAGCCCATTGTGCCTCTTGCTGCTGTCAGTGTGACAATGCTTTGATCCCTTGCACACAGCTTCGCTAGTCCGAAATCTGAAATCTTTGGCTTAAAGCTGTAGTCCAGTAAAATGTTGGAAGGCTTAATGTCGAAATGGAGTATGCGCTGCTTGCACCCTTGATGCAGATACTCAATCCCTTTGGCGATCCCTGTGGCTATTTCAAGCATTCTGTTTGGTATTAATTTTTCTCGGCAACAAGTATCAGATGCTTGTGAGAATATATATTTCTCGAGCGATGCATTAGGCATAAATTCATAAATTAGAGCACGTCTTGATCCTTCAGAGCAGAAACCTAGAAGCTGGACGACATTGGCATGGTGGATTGTTCCAATGGTTGCAATTTTGTTGATAAATTCTTTTTCTTCTCCCTTTGAGTTCTCCAACACTTTGACTGCCACAGGCACTCCATTGGATAGCTCACCTTTATAGACGCTTCCAAAACCACCTTGGCCAAGTTTATTATTGAACCGTCTTGTTATCTTCTTCACTTCAGAGAATGTGTATCTTGTTGGTTTTGATGTGCTGCAAGTGTTTAGGAACATTTCAACTTTCAAATGTATTTCTTCATTATACTTTGATTTCAGGGCGAGATATAATGCAGCAGCCACAATCACTGAAGCAACTAAAATCATGGCTACTGATGATGTTGCTGAACAAACACAATGAAGGAAATCAGGTAGTCAGATAAAAATCCATTATCCATCAGATACTATCTCTTTTGTAAATGATAGTGTGGCAATTGAAGTTGTAAGTGTTAGGAATGAGCAACTCAATCTATTACCATGCCCAAAAGGGCAGATGTGAAGATGTACAAAGTGCAGAAAGCACCCTACACTAGTGAGTAAATACACAAAGTATATACATCTAACAGTAAGCAGCGAAAGAACTCCATGGGTTAAGAGTGGTTTAAATAGCATACCTGTAATGACTTTGACATGTGATCCTGCAGGCAGGAAAGAAAAGAATTAGATTATGTCATGGCTTTCTTTTTAGGCTGAATCTTTTAAGTTCACAGCCAAATCGCTGGGCACTGGAGGAGATCATATGAAACATTGAGCTTGTTCTCCAAAAGAGTCGGGGAACTCGCCTCCAGAGATTAATAAAATGCTAAGCACGTATCTGACAGCAACATGTCTCCAACACTCATTTGATATGCATCTGGAAAGTATAATAATTAATTTTTCAGGGGATTATCTGGCAGGCTTATAAATGTGGTGATGTGTAAGTTGAGAACATAGCTTTTGAATTGGCATGTAGGAATATCTTGCAAAGGAGCCAAGTTTGGATTTTGCGATGTGGTGGTATTTTGAACTAATCTTAGGGACCTAATCTTTTATGTCAATAGTTATGACATCTTTTCAGTGAAATAGCAGAGCCATTTTACTGGAATCAGCAAAAGTGATCCGTAACAAGGAATACTCTGCATAAAAAACGCAACAGTGCCAACTAGCTGAAAGAACTAAGAACGGAATGGAAGATGATATTGTGTATTACTTAGGCCATTGTGTTTCCATGCCGAAATCAATAAGAAGTAAACCATAGCATATGCTGTGTTGATAAAGATAAGTTGTAAAGTTGCAGGAGCTAATTAGAAACTTACTGTGCTTCTTGCAGAATGCTTGCCTTGTTTCTGAGCGAAATCCACAAGGTCTCCCTCCAATTTAGCAGTCTTGGCAAACATTTGTTTTGTTGGGAACTGACCACCTGAACATCGTCTTACCAAATGCAATGGTTACTTTTCCAGTTTCATTAAAGGGCTCATTGTTAAGAACATAAGGTATCCGAATATCATTGGAAACCACCATGCAATCCAATAGAAGAACATCCATATTTTGAAAAGAAGACACCAAGTACGGAAACTGGCTTGTGTTGCTAAGGCAAGAGATGGGGCCAACAACGCCATCCTGATTACGTGGTCTGAACTCTGTTGAACAGCTCACAAGGGTCGCAGAATCTCCGTAAGGTCTATATACCTCAGTTGATAGATTGGTAGAGATGATCTTTTGAAGAGGGCATTTGGAGGCTGCAAGTGGGATAACATCAATCAAACCGTACCTATACTCGATGGCAATCACCTTGCATAAACCAAGATTTGGGTGAACAAGGATGGTGTCTTCTTGCTTTGAGCAACGTAACTTCATTCCTGGTGCACCACATGATGGAGGGCTGGTTTCAAGGCGGAATGGAAACCGGATCTCGGGTCCACCTTCTCTGCAATTGGATGTTGGGCAGTTCTGGAAGAAGTTTTCATCACTGCTTGCTGTGGCCATGGTGATTCCATAGTTGCGAACCGAGAGCACCAGAGCTGCAGTTAATGCATTATACATTTCGTGTGGTAGAACTGTAGAAGGAAGGCAGAAGGGAAAGATGTGATGTTGTCTCTATGAAATTGAGTATTTTGTTGGTTTCAGTGATCTGTCGTGATGGGCCCGCCCAATATAGTGGTGCAAGAACTTACTCTGTAGCTTCGTAAGGTGGAATTTCTTGGATAGTTCTTTCAGCGATGCCATACAAGTCAAATCCTTTCCTTGTCAGTATTATTAGCACCATAAAACTGGAACGGACTAGTCAGCTGGGGAGGAGAATTCACAATTGTTTTCCCTTCTCCTGTCTCATATGCACTCTGAAATTCCACTTGCCACATTGGACTAAGTCTCGCACAAATAGCCTTTGACTAACCATTATATTGACTAAAATATATCCTTCTTCTTGAAAACTGTATCAACAGAATCATTTCGTGCTGCAGTTCATGATCAGTATAGTACGTCAGGCTTGACTTTTCTTCCTCCTCCCTTGAATATACACCCAAAAGTTTCTCTTTTAACCATCACGCAACGTATAATAGGTGAAGCGCTCAAGCCACATAATCTTCTCAGTTGCTCTGGTTTCCACTTTCTTCCCTGATCTTGCCTTTGCTAAGCTTCCATGGCTAGCTCTCGTGTGTTTCTTCTCTGTGTTGCCCTGCAAGCATTAGCCATGGCTTCCACACTTTCAGCCCTTCTAATGAACACTGAACTGCTAGATGTTCAAGGGCAAACCTTTTGCCCTTCTTCTTCCTGTGGGCTTCTCCAAGACATTCGATATCCTTTCCATATGCAAGGTGATCCACCTGGTTGCGGTTTTCCAGAATACGAGCTGGTTTGTATTGATAACAAGGCTATAATTTACATCAACAGTGGAAAATACTTTGTGACCAACATCTCCTATACTGACAATACATTCTGGGTTGTTGATGCCAATTTAGATAATAGCAGTTGTCCCATTCCTGTGAGCAATCATCGTCCCTATATAAACAGTTCAGGGACCGATGGCAACATCCTGTTGGATACTGATACAGTTACTTGGGCTGCTTTTGTGAGTTGTTCAGAGATGCTAAGAAGTGATGTAATTTCCTCGTCCACCGGTTGCTGTAGTGGTACTTACAGGCTTGTCGATTGCCAGAGTACAAAGAATTCTTTTGTTTATGTCTTCATCACTACATTCATTCCTTGGGTTCAATACATCAAACCTTCATGTAGTTACTTGTCCATGATTCCTTTGGGCAATCGGCAACTGAGGGCACCATATAATGCAACCTTTGAAGATGTTGTAAAATTTATGAGGAATGGATTTGCTGTTCAATTTCCTTACCAAAATGAAGACATGACATATTGTCAGATCATTAACATATGCATGAACAATTCGATGAGGTGAGTATGAACTTTGTGATCTGATGACTTACCTCTCCGCTTCCTTTCAGAATTTGGTTTTGTTTATTAAAGGTCCTCAGCTGCTCACTGCACATTAATCCTGTGCTATGTACTCTGACAAAATCTGCAGTTATTTCCACGATCGAAAATCTAGTTCTAGCATTGTGGATCGGACCTTTCCCGCCAATTTTGGGATAGACTGGAAGTTCTTGACATGTGTAAATGATTACTCCTACCGGACTAAATTATTTTGGGCCGTGCTCACCATAATTTCTACTATGGACATTGTGAAGTTCATGATTGGTATGAGAGAATTTACCTATTCTGATCATTAAGTCTGTATCCTTTCATTTATCTAACTTAAGTCTGTAATCTTATTTATGCAGTACTTGCTATGCTATCAAGGTTTGTGTTTTCACCATTAGCTGTATCGACCTTCCTCGCCTACAAATACTGGAAAACAAGGGTATTCAAATGCAACAAACTCTTAGCCCAACAAGATATGCCTATACAGATATCACTGCAATCACAGGGCATTTCAGAGAGAAGCTGGACCAAGGAGGCTACGGGTCTGTGTACAAAGGTGCGCTTCCTGGTGATGTTTTTGTTGCTGTCAAAATGTTGGGCAATTCGTTCTGCAACGGAGACGAATTTATCAGTGAGGTTTCCACCATCGGAAGTATCCACCATGTCAATGTAGTGCGCCTCGTGGGGTTTTGCTCGGAGGAAATGAGGAGGGCGCTCGTCTACGAGTACATGCCCCGGGGATCGCTTGATAAGTACATCTTCTCCTCTGAGCGAAGTTTTTCTGGGATAAACTCAACGAAATAGCTCTAGGCATCGCCAGAGGAATCAGTTACCTTCATGGAGGATGCGATATGCAGATACTGCACTTCGACATCAAGCCACAGAACATCCTTTTAGATAGTAACTTCACTCCCAAAATTGCTGACTTTGGGCTGGCCAAACTGTACCCAAGGGACAACAGCTTTGTGCCGGTGAGCGCTGCCGGGGAACGATTGGGTACATAGCTCCTGAGATGATATCTCGTAATTTTGGTGTTGTTTCGTGCAAGTCAGATGTTTACAGCTTTGGCACGCTACTTCTGGAGATGGCTGGGGGGCGGAGAAACTTGGACCAACATGCAGCAAGGAGAAGCCAGACGTACTACCTAGCTTGGGTGTATAGTCATATATCTCGGAAAGAGTTAGGCGAGATTCGTGAAGCTTTTGACATCCATGAGGTGGAGAGGAAGCTGTGCATTGTCGGCTTATGGTGCATCCAGATGAGACCTCATGATCGGCCGACAATGGCTGAGGTCATAGAGATGCTTGAAGCTGGCGTTGATGCCCTGCAGATACCACCCGAGCCATTCTTCTGTGGGTTTGAGCAGGATTCTGCAGCTGACAGCTTCCAATTCTCCACCTCGGAGTTGAGTGCAATATCAGAGGACGAGGTTACTGATTCCACGAGGTGAATTGCCAGTGTGCTATACAAGTGGCTAGAATCTGAAATCTATATTGATTGTTGTACTCGAATACTGCTTGCCTCTGTTCAAACTTAGTACACACTCTTTTATCGGCCTTTATTAATAGGATGCTTCCAAATAGATGTTCTCATACTCATCACTTCTTCTGTTAATTAAGATGTATACCATTTCCCCCCTTCTTTAACACTTTCTTCCTAAAAATTTACAGATAATCCAAGTTCCTCAGACAAATTCATTTTTTTCCTTTTTCATTGATATCCGCTACTATCTGAACTTGAAAAATGCCGGGTCAGAAGGAAAGCGAAAGCTAGAGTCATATTCCAAGGAAGAAAAATAAATGTAAAAAAATACCCAAAGCTGATCTGCTAATGGATGGACCGTTTACTTTGACGTGATGATGATGTGTTACCAGTCAGTCAGCGGTTGTGATTGTCACTGTCCTTTTTCTTTGGCGAAAAAAGGCAGCTGTCATTGTCCCAGCATTAGCCGCTCGGAGATGACCAAAATATTCAAACCACCGGTGTGCAATCCACTCGACCTCTGCCGTCACTGTGTTCCATGCTGCTAGCTGACCGGACAGCTGACCCATATCTTCTTTTTTTTTTTGAAAATAACAGCTGACCCATATCGCTCCTAAGTATAGGCCCATTATTTCTTTCTATCAAAGCCGGCCATTGTTGACCAAGTCCTGAACCACGACGAACTACGAGGTATCGTCCGCATCCTTGTTCTCCGGCGAGCGGCGGCCGCCCGCTGACGTGAGATGATTCCCTGCCGTTGCGGTTCCGCTAGACCAGGAAACCGGCCGGTTGGGTTGTAAAATGGCGGACGTCTCCGAACTTCCGAAGCAACGCGGCGCTGATCTGCGCTTTGTTGGGCCGTTTGTGCTATGGGCCTAACGAGTGCTGCCCGCTTAACAGCTGCAGCCGCAGCACAGCAGCTCGGCTGCAGACAGCCCAAAGCACACCAATGTGCTGTCTGCAGCTGAATGAGGAGATTACTGGTTCCACACGGCTAAAGTAGTAATGTGCTACAGGTATCTAGAACATGAACCTATAGTTTCAGTTGTACACTCTCCGTTTCAAATTATATCTTTATTTTTCTCTAGTACCCCTTCAAAGCAATCTTCAGGGGAGATTTCTGGTGCTTGAAAATCGATTTTCTTGGAGTCTCATTCAAATCAAGGATTAAGCTACATGGATAGACACATGGATGAATCATGAATGTGGCACAGATCTACTTAAATGGGACCATTGCATCTGCATGCATCATATATCATTGAAATGTCATTAGTTCTCTTTAAACGAAGGCCTATCATGGTGTGTGCTTGTTTGCTGGGGTTGTCATATGCCTTCTTTTTAACAATGAAAAATATTGGTGATAGGTGGTGTGTCTATCATGTTTCAGGTGGACTATTGGACTCCATAATCCATATTAGTTTCAGTTCATAAAATCAGTGTCCAGCGTATCTTTGTTGTTTGGTTGAATCAGTGGCTTTCCTTTTTCTTGAAAAACAAAGGTTGCGTAGGAACATTCTCAAACAAACTCTGGTACCACTTGCAATTACATAAGTGCAAATGGAGTCTTGAATGCGTGATCCATCTTTGAGAGGAACAAACACTAGGGTGATTTTCAAAAGAACAATAGGAATTGAAAATACACTTCAATCTCAAATCATGATGATTGCACTTTATGGGAAGCCTTATGTGCATCCGCTAATTCATATACAACCCAATTATTTACTGCCTTCTCAAATTTGGGAGAAAAGAACTCGTTTTCTCGAACAATACAACAAAAAAATGTCAAAAAGACGCCACACCGGTTATGGTTAGACTAGCTTTTGTCTGGTGATAAGGATTGCAAGCCATGATCCCTAGACCTGGAAGATTGGTGATGGCTCTGACCGGAGACTGGAGCTGGTGGCGGCTCGCCACACCCTCGACCGCCCATGGACTCTGCTGCTGTAATTTTAGTATAATGTAACTACGTAAGGTGCTGTACAAGTAGCAGCACTCCCCAGAAAGAAACAATATGCAACTTTTGCATAAGAACCAGAAACACACTCAAATCTGAAAACCATGATGTTTAAACTGAATGGCGGTACCACTTATTTTAGTCAGAGCAAGTGGATGTACTCCAATTACTATTAAGACTTTTTCTGAGAAAATTGTGGTGATTACTAGAGCAAGTTGGCCAGTAGGCTTACAAACCATGCGACTCTGCTGCCACAGAATACACCATTGGGAGAATATGAAAACTCTGTTTCAAGTTTGGGACACAATGACATTGAGATGCCACACCGGGGCCTAGCCTTTATCTGGAAATATGGAAGCTGAATGAGGGCTCCCGCTTGATGTTGGTGCCGGACTTTGGTACTGTGAGTTTAGTAGAACATAAGCTAATGTTCAGCATGTTCCTAGAAAAAAAATGGGCTACATGTTTCTTTTTTTAAAAAAAAATATTGCTGCTTTCACCAGTGTCTGCATTACTCTAATTTCAGAAATGGAGACAGTGAATAGAGAGCAACTGGATTCTTTTTTTTTTTTGAAACGGATGAGAGCAACTGGAATGTGTATATGCTTGATGCTTCGGTACGAAACAATGAATAATGGCAAGGAGCCAAGGACAATAGTGATGCTGAAGCAATGCATGGCCAAAGAAAATAGACGAGGCAAGAAAAAAACGACAGTGTTGTTACCTCCTGTGAGGAAGCCGATGAGCATCACGGCAAGGACGACCATGGAGATCAGCACCGCGAGCAGCTTATGGCTGAGGAACGGGCACCGGCTCCTCTGCTGCTTCATCCCCTCTCTGTGCTCTGTAGAGTGAGTCTTCTTTCCTTTAGCCTTTCAACAGAGCAAGCTCATGTACTACTATCAGGTACCTACACCAAGCGAGCTAGGAGTTTCACCTCTGCTGTTCGAGCCACTCATCTTGACCTTTTCTTTAATGAACAGGCAAGAGAGCTGCACACTATGTTGATAAAGAAGGCGCACTCATCTTGATCCGAGCCGTTGTGTAACTAAGCACAGGATAGCGGTTTAGTTTTGGAAATCTGACTAGCCGCCTTAGCTTCTGGGATCTTGTGAGCATCTTGGTTTACATAGGCACTGCACGTGTGGTACATTCATGACAGTATCCTACCGAATCACGATGCACGAATTGTGTGTTGCTCTGCTGTAATATTTGCCTGTTTCGCTGAGCAAACTTGCATTGTCGAATCTCTGGCTACGATTAACTAGAAGTTGCAAAGTCAACTTGGTTAAACCTGACAGGACAGGTCGACAACGGTATAGAGGAGGCAGACGTGTTAAAGTGCGGTTTATTCTGAAGATTAACGATGGACCACGAACCCATAATGATTCATGCTGTCGAACTGGTTTATTTTACTGTGATGGTGTATTCTCAAGACCCAGAAGAATCTAGTTTTTTTTTCTATGACACTTGTCGACCATGGGTGAGTTGTGTTAAAATATGAGATGCAATATGGTTCTGAAAATTGAGAAAGGATGCCAAGTACGAACTGTTGTTTGCTATTGTTGGATGGTGAATTGTCTCGATTTAAGCGAGTGCTGTGACCTTTTTTTTCCCTCTTGCAGTTTGTGGCCTCTCGCGTATGGATTTCCTGACGTGGGGCACTGAGTTGGATCATATCCTCAGATTTGGAGGAACTGCAGAAGCTTTCTTTCGTGCTTTAGTTTAGCTTGTCTGAATTTTGTTTGTTCAGTAATGCTTGATCTGCTTCCTTGTTTTTGTGGTGAAACCCGCTTTGTTTTTCTTCTGCTGAGTGCTGACCTCCTCCGCGATCGTTGCGGTTCAAAGCAATGAACGCATTTGGTTCCTGATGTCGTCGGTTGTACCATCGACGACTTTCATGCACAATCTACACAGTACCAGCGCGTCCACGAGTTAATCAGGATTGGTAATTATGCGCATCTTTTGAGAGCCATATGAGTGACTCAGTTGACAGCCTAAGGAATCCACTCAGCTTAGTGCAAACTGATATCGTGAATATATAGCTAGCAAGGAAGAATTGTTTGGGAAAAAAAATACAAAAACTTTCTTTATATCTTTTTACAAGACATATTAGGATTTTGGCTGACATGACTTCTCTCTGACCCTAATGTTAGGGGCCAGATCAGAGGAGAGTTATATAGGAGGAACCGGCTCCCTCCGTGCAGGAGGCAAGTTGTTGAACGCCGCCGGAGGTATGCTGGACCTTCCGGGTAGATGTGGAGGTGCCGATGGAGGCTTGCCGGGCCTTATGGGTGAGTGTGGGTGTGGAGATGGAGGTGAGAGCACCCGCCTCGACCCTGCGTACCCATCACAATAGAAAATTAATTAATTAATTAATACATGCAATCCAGCTTAATTAATTGTATAGAAGACCAGCAGGAAAAAAGAAAACATCCAGTGAGCTGAAGGCGCAGCCACACCACCCACACACCTGAAGTTTCAGGACTAAAATGTTCGACGGTTAGTGCTAATTTACTCTAGGAACACCGAACACTACGTACCTGCCGCGACAGGGACAGGCTCAACGTGGGCGGCGGAAAGGATGATGAGTAGGGCCGCGAAGATCGACGAGCACGCGATCAAGGAGGAGCCAGAAGGCGCGCCCTTCATTTCTGACGCCGGCCTGTTTCGTTCGTTCGCTAGTGCGCTCTTCTCGCAACTGAACCAGCAGTACGTGTAAGTTCGTGGACTCGGGATGCGTCCAAGGGTTGTGGTGGCACTGCCCTTTTTATAGCTGGGGAGGAGCCGGTGCCGTGCCGATCGACTAGCGTGGACGATCCAGGAAACCACTACTGGGCGCAGCTAGCTCGCATCGCTTGCCAGTGTGCGTGCAATGCGCCAAAGCTAGAAGAAAGTGTGGTGTTGCCTCGCCGAGTTGCTGTACCCAGAAAGGGAGGTGGGGGCTCCTGCGTGCATGCTGGCCTAACTTTGGCCGACCTATATCTCTGAGTGCAAGTCGATGTACTTACTGACTTGCATTGACCGCTTGGCTGCTGAGGACTACTCGCAAAGTCGCAAGGCGTCAACCATACAGACTTGGAATTCTAAATCTGAGGGCACGCCCAAAACAAAGCGGTGTTGTTCACATCTCTTCACAATCAGAATGTTCCAGAAGCACTGACAGGCAAGCTGATGGCTGATGCTAAACACGATGATTTCCTGGGGGTACGAAGCTGTGTCTCAGGCAACAAGCCAAAAGCGGTAGCGCATACAGCACTACCTAATCATATATATTGTACGAGTACACATGCTTATCACAAGGAGGTGATGAGAGGGTCATCAGTCATCAGTCCGCTTATCATCGGCGTCCCTACCCGCTCCGGCCGATCTTCCGGTGCGGCGCGGGCGGCGGAGGTGGAGCGCCGCCGCTGGGGTGTCCGCACTCGGGGTCCGGGTCGGGGCACATGTGGTGCACGGTGCCCGGCCGCGGCGCTGGCGGCGCCCAGCCCCCGCGCCCTCCGTCCGGAAGTGCAGCTGCGTCATCTGCATCCGCATGCGTGTTTCAATTCCATCAACCACCATCGGTGAACGATAGCTTGATGCACTCTAGTACTAGTTGGTCGCGCCATGCGTGCATACGGCATACCTTTGACCTCCGAGCAGTCGACGACGACGGAGCAGGAGACGACGACTGCCAGGGCGATCGTCGCCGCAAAGATGCAGCAGCTGGGAGGAAAAGGAGAGCACCTCTTGGCCATGGTTCAGCTTGCCTTGGCCGTCTCCATCCTAATAATCCTGACCGCCTTCCCTTTTAAAGACCGTAATTAGGCAGCAGGATCGAGCTGAAAGTATTTTCCTGGCAAGCCGTTGACCTTGACCTGGAAGACTTCTGGCCCTATCTGGAATAGTCCCGGATGGGATTCGACTTGGATGCCGTACGAAGCAAGCTGCGAGTGTGCGACACAGGAGCAGTCAACCTGTGCGGCTGTGCCTCGGATACTAGCTTAGCTACTCTGTCACTCAGCTCCACACGTACGTGCCTCTCAAAGCTTTGACTCATCTTGTTGCATTGGTGCGGATGTGATCGGGGGAGAGGAGGAGAGAAGCAGCACGACCGGTCCTCTGCACCGGAGCACGCGACTTGGAAGTTGGAACCGACGACGACCCATCATCATCTCCAAACAAAAAAGTTGGCCAGCCCTGCTGTGGTGTACCGTGAACGTCGTCTTGGAATGCAACCAGGCTCAGCTGGTCGTGCTTGCCCGGCCTGATCGTCCGTCTGTGATTGGAGGTCAATAGAAATCGACGGTTACGATCCGTGGTCATCCAGTGTGCAGCCCGTTTCCGTTCTTGCGAGAGGAAAGCAGGTAGGACGGTAGGAGTAGCACTCATGCAAGAGATGAACTGACATACTGTCAAAAAAAAACTGTGTGATGGAACAAAAACTTCGAGACGAGAAAGGAAAAGGAGAAGATAAGCAGAGCGGTTTTGTTGCTCCGATTTGCAGAGCGCAGCGAGATGCTGCCGGATTTTTGGCCGGAGCTAGCTGCGCCGTTGGCTTTCCACTGTCACGTTGCCCCCAAGCTCCAAGGGGGTCCAAGCCAAACACACTGACACACTCAAGGGCAGCAGTAGGCAAGCACTGCAGCTGCCTCGCCCGGTCGAGATCAGCAAGCCTGCGATGGAGACTGATGGTGACGCCTACTCGATCCCTCCGCTCCCACTCCAGTCCTCCTGTCCCTGCTCGGTCTGGAGGACCAGCGGCAGGGGGCAGCGGCTATGGCGCTGGCATGGCATGGGAAAAGAAAGCGAGGCCCGCCGCCCGCCCGCCCGCCGGGGACATGGACGGAGCCTGCGAGCGAGAGCCAGGGGCACAGGCAGCTGTCCGCCGGTCGCTGGAGGCTGGACTGGAGCACAGGCGCAGGCTGCCTGCTCGCCTCTCCGATCCCCGCGCTTTCCTGTGCCTCCGTGCGCGCCCGCATGGATTTCCAGGCTTGGCTTCCAGCGGTCGATTCTTGCCACTTCCCGTTCCTGAGCTATTCCCTGAGCTGCTGGGTCATGGGCAGGCCGACTGGCCGGCCGAGGGGGTCCCGGCGTCCACGGTCAATCGAACGCACCAGATCAATCGCCCGACGCCCGCCTGCGCATCATCGTCGGTTGAAAAGATGGCACGGTGCGAGGGCGCGGCGCCTCATGCCCCGGCCTGGCTGCTGTCCTTTCCTGTTCGCCGTGTCGCCGCACAGGATCGTTGCGTGGATCGTCTAGTGCTTCGGTCTGACTCCAGAGCTGGAACGACGTGGAAGCTTGGAAGCACGAGCACAGCTCTGATCGCTAAGCTTGCTCGTGACTTGTATGTACCACGCCACAAGAAAGCTCTCCTCCCGGGTGAAGCAGAGCAACCTTCTCGAGTACTCCTCTCCGATCCGGCCGGTCTACAAATACGCAACCCACTGACCCGTCCCAAACCACATTTGTTAAATGCACGGATACTGCTGGGTTTACTATCATAGGCAATTATACAATTATGTTAACTCATATTTAGTCCCTCTAATTCGTATTCAAATATTCGATGTGATTCGGACTAAAAATTAGTCCCTAAATTCAAACACCCCTAGATAGTAAAGGTTTATTAAGCTTCTCCTATCCAACGATCTTTGTTAGCTAGATATAAGGGGATATGGTTCACATCAGGTTTATATATACCATGTAGAGGTATCGGGAAAATATTAACGACCCCTAATGACCGTTAAAACAACAATCATAAAGGTCCAGACCCACCTGCGGCGACGGCGGCCGCCGTTGGCCTAACTTGGGAGGGGAGCGCCCCGCTCCGCCTCGCCCGACCAAGTGCCTCAGGGTCGGACGCTCCCGACCCCTCGACGGCCAGACTCCGCCTCGCCCGACCAAGTGCCTCGGGGTCGGACGCTCCCGACCCCTCGACGGCCAGACTCCGCCTCGCCCGACCAAGTGTCTCGGGGTCGGACGCTCCCGACCCCTCGCCACAAGGCTCCGCCTCGCCCGACCCGGGGCGTAGAGGGTCGGACTCACCCGGGCCCACAAGGCGAGTATCCACCTCGGGCGCAGACTGGAAGACAGGAGTGCGGATCTCGTGGGCCCCCCCGCCGATCTCGCCATAAATGCGCCGCGGCTCTGGCACGCAGAAAGGCGCCCGCGCCCCGAGGTGACCCGTCACAACTACCCAAGCACGACCGCACAGCGCAGGCTACAGTGGCGCAGCTTTCCCCAATTCGCTACAGGGCACTCATGACCTGCGCCGCCCGGCACAGGAGGAAGCCCCGCCCGTCCTCGCGCCCCGCGAATCCGGCAACAGGGACGGGACGTCCGCGCCCCACGGGCCGTCAGCAAGGTAACAGGGTCAGCCGCCTTCCCCGACGGGCACGGGTACCACGACCGAACGCCATCATCACGCCTGGCGGCAACGGCCCCCAAGGAGATCGTCGACAGGATCCGGAGGCAGCCGCCCTCTTCCGGTGGATGCGCTTCCGGTGGATGCGCTGACAGGAGCCGCAGGCCGGAGCGGGGGACGGCGACCCGGGAACTCGGTCCTTCCCCTTGTATCTTATTCTCTTTTACTCCTCCTCACGCCTGGCTCACCTGTAACCCCGAGCCCCCCTTGCGCTATAAAAGGAGGACCGGGGGCCCTGAGATGGGAGACGAACCCAGACTCTCTCTCGCACACTCTCTCGCTCGCTCTCTCTGACTCTCGAAAGGACTCTCTCTTCTCCGGCGAGAAGGACACACACACACCTTCACCATTAGAGCTTCAGTGCACACCCAAGAGACTTGGGATCAGCTCCCCCTCTCGCCCTCCTGTAACCCAAGATCCCGCGTGGGCAACACGAGCAGCACCTCATACTGGACGTAGGGCTTCTTCCTGCCCGAACCAGTCTAAATCCTGTGTCTCCCACGCCACCATCCGAAGCCTTACGCGCATAAAAGAAATTTACTAGTTTTAGTCTTGATCCGCTAATCTTGACGACAACAAGAGGTAACTCAAAGACAATCTCTCTAGCACTTAGTAGCTATCTATACCAAAATGTGAGTAGTAGCTAGTTATAGCCTAGCCATGGTGCGTACCGCGGACCTCCGAGCAAGAGCCACCGATGACGGAGCAGGAGATGACGATGGCCAACACGATCGGCATCATCAGCATGGTCATCGCCGGCGAGGATGGGCGATAAGAAGAAAACTTCTTCATGGTAGGATTAAGCGTGATGCAGCTCAATACCAGGATCGGATCAGCAAGTAGCATATATATATAGGGCGCCAGGATAAGAAGAATCCTATGGAGTTTCCTAGCAAGTCAACATTTCAACTCCAATGGAGACACCACATATACATACGGAGTAGTGCAACTGATCTCATGTCACTTGATGGTGGATTTCGCTGTCCGACGAAGCACGTTGTGAGCAAATAATGCCAAGCTGCCGCACTCACACCCTGCATGCGTGCACACGGTAGTCCACGAGCATTCTCGAGCATGTCCATTGCCAAGTTCGACTCGTTAGGCGTTCGGGAGGTCTCGTCCTCTCCTCCATACCGTGTGCGCGACCAGACGCGCGGAGACACGCTGAGCTCCGCACTACTCGAGCTGCTGCTTCTCGTTGAGAGCAGCTCTGAACTTTTCTGTCACCGGAGAGCGACACCCTTTGTTGATTATTACGAGTCAGAGGAGCAGTCGGATCCGCTAAATACCGAGAATTCATCAGGAAACAACATTTCGGAATTTAATAATCCAGTGCTGCTCGTTACTGACGTGCGTATGTTTCCTCCGATGTGAACGGATCAGATCAGGCGCAAGGTGATGATACTGAACAAAGCTGCGTCTCAGGCTCTCAGCCTCCCAAGGAACAAATACTCCATCACCGACTTAATTATTACCATGCGATGCTGATTGCTGAATGGGGATTATTTATATTGGATAATACATATATACTCACCCATCGACCATACATGCGTCGTCCACGAGTGCACAAAACAATTTACACAACGTGGTGATCGATAACAACGCATCAGTAATTTTAGACGTCGTCCCTACCAGCTCCGGCGCCCGACCTCCCGACGGCGCAGTGCAAGAGGCGGCGCCCCAGCTGCTGCGGCGGTGGCGGGACGCCGTACCCGCGCGCGGGGTTGCCAAACGGCGCCGGCGGCCACCGGCCGCGACGGGACCCGTCCGGATGAGCTACGGTCGCATCATCTGCACGCGCAGGTGACAGGTTCCATCGTCAGCAACTAACTTAATACTAACCACTCCGCCAATTGTTCAGTTAGGCGTGCGTGCTGCGTACCATTGGCTGCTGCTCGGACCTCGGCGCGAGGGATGGCGATGGCCAGTATGATCGCTAGCACCACCAGCGCGCGCATCGCCGGCAGGGAGGAGAGGCACAAGGGGAGCTTCTTCTTCATGGTGGTCTGGTCTGAACTCTGAACAGTGCCAGGATTAAGTGGTGGGGATCTTATGGTAGCCTCCTTAATTAGTCCTCCTCTTCGTCCCCTCCATCGTCATATCTTAACCGCCTTTTATACTACTCGAGTCCGGTGGAGTCAACGCCAGTGGACCATACACCATAGACGACCACCGGCCGGAGGTGCATTGCAAGTAGACAACAACTGATTGATCATTTGATCCTGACGGTCTTCGTCCACTAGCTAGCTAGCTACCGCACGGAGCAACGTGTGAGCAAGGGAAAACCCGGTCAGAGGCTGCGGCTAGCTGCCGTCGTGTCCACCGGCGGCAAGGCCCGCTCCCCAATTCCCAAGTGTTGACTCGTCGGTCGTCGTCGTCTGCCTGGCCGGCATTGGCGTTGTCGTCCTCTCCTCCATGAGCGGACGTACATGAATAGGCTGAGAGTGAGAGGAGGCACACACTTCATCGGTTTGAAGCATCAAGGCCGAGCGATGGTTGGGCTGTTTCTATGGCGACGACGGGCCCGGCTGCCTGAGTGATCCCGGGCCCAATTGGGCCCAAATCCACGTGCGAAACTAGTCCACCGTGGACCCAAGACGTGCACAACAGAACGTATGATTAGGAGTGCCCAAAAGAAACTTGGTTAGGCTAGTCCCAAAGGAGTTTTATCACATTTGTAGATGAAGCGTCACGATCTTCCCGTGCGGCGGTGCAAGAGGCGGCGCTGGGCTCGGCGGCGGGGGGTGCACGTGGCGCCGGCCCATGTACGGCCTCCGCAGGGTCCCGCCACGCGGCGTCGGCGGGCCCCAGCCCCGACGGCCTCCGTCCGGATGCGCCACAGCTGCACCTGCATGCCGTTCCATCATCAGCAACTGCTAGACACTAACAAGTTGCAGTGCTCCGTTAATTAGCAGGTCAGTTGTGCGTACGTACCAGCATGCTGATGGGCTGCCTTGGCCTCCGTGCAGTGGACGACGACGGAGCGAGAGGAAGAGACGGTGATGGCCCGGACGATGATCGTCATCATCAGCACGTACACCGCCGGCAGGGAAGGGAGCTTGTTCTCCATGGCAATATAGAGTGTACCAAGATCAAGTAGTAGTAGCACGACGGTAGCTGCGCCCTAGCTTCTTTATTTGCCAGTACACTTGCCTTCGTCTTCAGCGCCTTTTATATAGGACTGATGAGTAACTGACTGCTAGGATCTGATGGAGTAGTTTCGCAGAAATTCACTCCAGTGGAGCAGTGTACAGCGTACACACATGCGATTGATCCCGATGGTCTTCGCCACCCAACGAAGCACGTCGCGAGCAAGGGCCGGTCCGGTCAAAAGCTGTGGCTGCCTCGGCTGTACGTTGGCACGGAGGCCGGAGCCGTGGAGGATCGGAGCCATGCGTGCGAGCTCTGCATGTAGCCAGCCGCCGTAAGTTTTGAACCATCCGATCCGTCACCATACCAGCTACCCTCCCTCTCGCTCTCAGACAGCGGCCAGACTGGCTGGTCCGGCCAACTCCGTGCCGGCGGCTTCGGCATGAGCTCGCCAACCTGTATGGGCGCAGCTACTCCTAGGGGTGGGCACTTTTTTACCGAACACCGAAAACCGAACCGAACCGAATTCGGTTCTCGGTTTTCCGGTTCGGTGTCGGTTCTGATTTTTAGGGACATCGGTGATCGGCGTCGGTTTTCATCTCCGCCCGAACCGGAACACCAAGCCCCCTGCTCCACTTTGGCCCACTTAGACACCTCAACCCAAGGCCCATACGGTCCACATTCTTTCTACCGAGCAGAATTTCTCTCTCTCTCTCGTTCCCCTGTCGCTTCATCCCTGCCTCGATGCCTCCGGCGGCGCGGCAAACTCGGCGACAGCGGCGGCGGACGCAGTGGGCGCATGGGCAGCCCAGTGCGCCGGCGGCCACCCGGCGCCCGGCAGAACAGCGGCGTGCGGCGCGCGGCAACCTGGCGGAACAGCGGCCGCGCGGCGAGGCTTAGCGAGCTCTTCGTGAGGGGCGGTGCCCATGTGTGCGAGTATGTTTTTGGTTCGTTTCTTCGTTTGCTTCTTTCCTTGGACTTTGATAGCTACGTGGTGAAGATGAAAAAGGATTGGAAGGAGAGGAAGACGAAATTGTCGGTTTTTGATTTTCTGCCGCACCGATCGGTTCTTATTTCTGGAACACCGAAATTTTGCAACACCGAGCAAACCGAACCGAATTGTCGGTTTAAACCGAATGCCCAGCTCTGGCTACTCCGGAAGTCCGGAGCACGTCGTCGTCAGCCGTCAGTCCGTCACCATCAGGCGTAGGATCCGTCGATGCCCCCCGTTCAACGGAACGGGTCGGGTCATGGAGAGCACTCATCGCAATGTGGCTCAACGGGCCTTCCATGGGCTGCACGCGGTGACCGTGGATGGCCTTATGCATAGCTGTAGCGTGGGCCACTGGGCCGTATATTTTGGGTTCCTTTCTATTTTTCTTCTTCTTCTCGTGGGCAAGTTTAGGCAAGAAAATGGAGAGTGAGTGGTCACTGTAGACTTCTACTACGTACTAGTCCAGTTCACAGCGGTACAATTATTAACCCAACAATACTGTACTCGAGGTAATCCTGTACAATAAGTAATAATTTCTTGGAAAAATCGACCTGCGCCTCCATCTCTTTTTCGACCGAAGGCATCACGCCCAGCTTTACTGAAAGCTTAACGAGCATATTTGCGCCTCCATCTCTTAGTGACACCACCAGATGCAGAACTAACCAAGCAACGTGACGAGGGATCGTCACCACCAATTCACCGCCAACGGCGCTAATCACTGGCGTCACTTCAAGCTCCGATCCGGCCTATCTTCCGGGTCAGGTGCTAAACGCGGCGCCGCTGTGGCGGTGGCGGTGGCGGTTCGACGAAGTACGCGCGCACGGGGCCGCCGCGCGGCGGCGGCGGCGCCAAGCCCCGGCGACCTCCGTCCAGGTGAGCTACGGGTGCACCTGCAATGCGCGTGTTAATTTCGTCGCCGTCATCAAATAAGAAGCTTTCGACTGCTAGCTGTGTACTCGCAGCGAGAGCCGCGCGCCGAGAGCGAGCAACAAAATGGTTTAGAATAGGATCAACTAATTCAAGGTTCCTCATCATATGTTCATTTCACTAATTGGTTAGCCTCGTACCATCGATGGGGGCGTTGGAGTCTCCTTCGACCTCCGAGCAGTGGACGACGACGGAGCAAGAAGAGATGGTGATGGCCAGGAGGATCGCCATCAGCGCGCAGATGGCCTGCAGCTGCAGGGAAGAGAGACAAGAAAAGAACTTCATGGCAGCAGGGTTAGAAAGTAGCAGGATGCTATGCTAGCCTCTCTGCCTTCACCATCTCCATCGTTCTAATGGCCTTTTGTAGAGGAGTATTCCGTATAAGATAAGACTAGAATCCCATCCAGTTACCTAGCAGCTCAACCTCCAATCCTCCATCAATTCATGCCCATGGTCGGTCCATGGAGGCGTGGACGACCAATAACGCAGGCGTACAGTAGATTGATACCGACGGTCTCCGCCACCGAACGAAGCAGGGCCAGTCTGGTCAAACCATGTAGTGTCTCATCATGCAGCAAATGCTTATGCATGGGACCCTATATATGTCCGTATCCGTGCAGGTACTCTGTCACTAACATTCACGGGATATTTATGAACGGACTCCCGTCCGGATAATCATTAGATATATCACCTAGGTAGATAGCTAATTTTAATTTAAACTGAATAGATCAAATAGAACCAGCTAATACGCAGCTAAAATTTTTCTAGCTAATAATAGAACAATAGAATAATAACTATCAAACTAGTTGCAAGGATATATAGCCTAGTGGCTATAAGAGTCCCAATAGCATCTCACGTTTTAGGATTCGACTCCCCATAGAAACGAATTTCTATGATTTAACGGCGTTGTGCTTTCAATGGCAGGCGATGTTCCCATCAACAGCGAGGTGTATGTTGTGACTTCGTCAATTTTGAAAATTTACCGGCTCAGTTTTTGAAGATGCTCATAAGAGGTAGAATTTGCATACGTATATTTATAGGGATGAGTGTGCGTGCGTTGAGTATCTGAATTATATTGTGTGATTTAAAAAAAAACTATCAAATTAGCTAGTTCTACCTATCTAATTCCAGCTAGCCAGTAGCTATGTGGATCTAAATTGTGCCAATTCGGCGGGCCAGACCATACAGTGCCTATCGTGTCGTTGCCTCAACGGGCTTCCCGTCGGCATGGGCTGGGGACACACCTTTAATGGGCTTGTTTGCAGTTGTCGCATGTGCTGGGCCATGTTTGTGTTTTCCTTGCTTCCTTTTTCTTTTCTTTTGTTTTTGTTGGGCAAGTGCTCATTGTACTCCACACAAATTCAAAGCTGTACAATTAATTGACCAAAGGATGTGACAATTAAGATGATTCTGAACAAGAATCGTTTCTTAACAGGAGAAGGAAGTTTTACTAAAATCAAAGCAATTATATCAAGTTAGTACAATATCTCCCGATCTCAAGACAATCCACACGGCTAAAAAGTTTCGGTAGACTCGTACTCCGCCTAATCGTTGGCCGGCGCTGGCTCCGTGTCTTGGTGTTTGAGATGTTACGCGCCTGGCCGGACGCAGCACGGCGGCTGCGGCCGTTGTGGTGGCTTGCCCTGCGGCGGCGGGCCCTGGTGGCCTCCGTCCGGGTGAGGTAGAACAGCACCATCTATATGTGCACGCACACGTTTCGTCGTCGTCGTCATGAGCAGTTTAATCTCAGTGCCGGCCTAGAGCGAGATATCAACAGAAGAGCAGGAAGCAGGTTCCAAGCTGCTCGATCGATTAATCAACTGGACGCGTGCGTACCTGCTTGGGCTCGGGCCTCCGAGCCGTGGACGACGGAGGAAGACACGACGGCGGCGACGACCAGGATGATCGCCATCATCACCGGCAGGGAAGAAGAGAACTTGCTCATGTGGTGCTACCAGTACCGTGCTGGTAGCCTGATAGCCTCCTTCCTGATGATCAACCTGCCTTGGTCGTCTTATCCGTGCTAATGACCTTCTAATAGCACCATAGCAGTCAGCTCCTATGACATTAGATTATTACAATCCTATCACTCAGATGCAGGTTCCTAGCAATTCAGCTTGAGCATGTTGGGCAGTGGAGCAGTAGTGCTGTACGATACTACGATTAGATTGATGTGGGTGCTCTCCGCTACGGGACCAAGCAAAGCCCTTCGGTCAAGGCGGCGAGCAACGTACCTGTCCAACCACTCCACCCACACCCACCAGCTGTTTTCTTGAGAATTCTCGGTGGAACCCGGCCGGCCCGGGAGGCTCACGGAAGAGACAAGAAGAGAAATGGCCTTGGTCAGGCGGTATTGACCGTGGCGCAAATCGATCCGTCCAGTTTGTGTGTTGGAGCAAGTGGTTGTGCTCGTCATCATGTTCTCCTGTGAACTGGTTCCTTTTTTTTATTTTTTTATCTCTATCTGTCACGGTTTACTCATGCATGGAGGTCGATCGGTCCCTGCATCCGCCAGACAGGAACCCCTCTCCTACCGCGCGCTCCAGCGCCAACTCCAGCCGCTAGCTCGTGCGCGCGCTCCGTCGACCTCGTCACCTTTTCTTTTCGGTTATTACACCTTTACCATCGGGATTGCTTAAAGCTCGTATGGATACCAGAAGATGTTTCACACGTCATCGTTGCACGTAGACATCGATCGACCCATACATATCAGCAGGCTGCGGCCTCGCGACGTACGTAGCTAGCCAGCGTAACAAATAAGAAAACAAACTTGCCCTGTGTTATCCAATCATTAATTGTGTATTAGCAGTACCATCACAAGACTTGCTTTAAGAAAAACGCGCCAGCTGCTGATCGGCGCACACCTGATGGATCGCGATGATTTTTCTTGGCTCCTGCTGTTCTTCGTTCATGGCTTTTCACCGAAAAACGACGTGCGCGGCATGGATATGCATGCTCACCTAGCGATCCCACCAGGGACTCGAGCGCTAGTACTATAGGCAGCATCCTTGTGTGATAAGCAAACGCAACCGAGGTCGGGAAAAAAAAAAGCTTATTACTAGCATGCATCCAGTGCTAAGCATGCTTTGGCTAAGCTTGCTGTAAGAGGATGGGTGGCAGGGGAAGACGAAGGCAGGCTTGCAGAGGATAAAAGGGCGAATCCCACTAATTGCAGTTGTTTAATCAGGGGTGCCAAAAGTTGGATCTAAACAGATCAAAGTAATATTTAGGTATAGATCACGCCAACGCAAGAAAAGTATGTGGATAGCGTTCGCATTCATTGTAATAGCCGCAATGCGAAATGCTTGCGGCTTAATTATTCGGTCCAAAAAGTTTGTGTAGGTCAGAGCATTAGCATGGTACTCTGTTTTTGAGTTTGGAAATATCATTATCCTGCGGGCTGCTATGAGAAATTTCAAGCAAACATGATTTATTTATTAATTATTCACAGCACAGATAGATCGAGGCGCATCAAAACCACCCCCCGATCGCGCACGCCGTTGCGCCACTCTGTCGCCTCCCATTTCCTCCTCCTCGATGTTGCGCTATCTAACCACTCCTCTCCCCCGTCTTTCTACCAACATGGTCCCGTCGGATGTCCTCCACCATCCGGATGCGCGACGTACCATTTCTCATCTATCCACACCGCCTGCAACCCGCAAATTGCCACAAGGTAGCTAGCAGCCTTCTCGACATCACAACCCACAAGTCCATGAATAATCCCCAAATACTAACAATACTAATCTGATGCCTCCTCCAATGCAACAACAATTATCTCACCAGTGTGCCCGTCTAATTATTTTTTGAAGTGAGATCCAGAGTTAAGAGACAAGAAAAGTGTGAAAGTGAAAATGACCCTACATAAAGCTTTGCCTAGGGGTTGGGGGGAGGGGGGCACGTGTCTCCATGGTTAGGATGGCGCATACTCATTCGCTACTACTGCTACTGATAAGGCAATGTGTCTGCCTATAAAAATGTATGTAGATAAGTACACATTTATCTAGGTAAGCCGGTCTGGTAGGCTCTATATTGATTTAACTTTACATATCTGTACATGGCAGCTAAGAGAGAGAGAGGAGCGCTCTCTTTTCAACATTGAAAAAATTAATCATGGGAGACGATTCATTTGGCATATGGCGATGTTTAATTCTAGTCGACGTATACCGTCATGGGTACGAAATTTAAATACTCGAGGCAAGAATATGGTAGAAGTCGAAATGCATCTCACTTGCCACGGCAGTTTTGCGCATTAAAAAAATATAAAGTTACTGCGCAACGGGAATGGCGGGTGAGATGGATACATGACCAAATCCAGTTGCCGGCCAGGCAGGCCACACTGCCCATCTGGCGCCCGGAAGGATCGGAATCCGAGTAGGAGCGGGGCCGAGCCGGCGCCCGAGTGGCATCCGTCCACGTCAGGCGGTGCCCCACCCCTCGACCGACCCCCCCCCCCCCCCCCCCCCCCTCCTCCCCGCGCATGGCTCCAGGAGCGCCCGCATGCGTGGGCGCCGGGCCCGCCGCCCCCTCCCCAACGGCCCACGCGAGCCGTGGATCGCACGTACCCGGACACGTGTCACCGCGCGGTGGGCCCGCCGCAGGTGTCGCGTAAGCAAAGCGTGATGACTGGGTGCTACCGCCTCCGGAGTCCGGACGTAAACGCCCCCGCCTTTATTCCTTGCTGGATCGCCCTTCCTCCCCTTTACTTCTCCGGTTCTCCCCCTCCCTATGCGTCTTCCTTAATTTATTTTTTTTATGTTTTTTCCCCTTTCTGGTCTATATCTTTTTCTCTGCATTTTGTTTTCTGTTTGTTTACTGATCGACGTGTGAAGCACACTGTAATTCGTAGTAGTGGTGATCGTCTTCTCGTGTGTTTCGTTCTAGTTTGCCAGATCGATGCGGGAGATAAGCAATCAGATCACTGGTGAAAACGTCGCAGAAGGATAGAATGGCATTTCCATTACAATTACTGGATGGCCAAACGTTCCAACCGAAGGATTAATCTAGCCGGTGGTCGGCCGATTTTCTTCATAGCTTGCTTGAGTGTTGACGGCGAGGTTAGCTGGTTAGGTTAATTAGGTACAACTCTGACTTGCTTCGTCCGTTCATCGTAAGAATATGTGCCTGGTGATGGCTGCCTTTGCATCAGAATTCAACCAATAGCAAACTGAAAATAAACGAAATCGCTGCCTATGCGACCCAAGGTACTCCATATGGAGACACAATTTTGAGTGCGAATAGCATAAGAATTGACGTGTCTCCTTTTTTTTTCCGTGTTCTTAAAAATCAGCCCAGGCATAGTCACCTTCACCTTCATCATATGAAAAAAAGACACACATCCGTCGGCATGCACTCTCTCTTCTAGTACAAGACAGCACATCATGCTTGCATGTCGGCTAAAAGCTTGGTAATAATGTGAGATGGAGTATGAAGCTAGCCTGCTGTACAAATGCAGTACATGTTAGGCGGCCATGCCAAGAAAGAAAGAGAGGCCAGGCAGACAAAAAGAAGGAAAAACCTTCATTAACCAATCAAGGCTACCTCGCATCGGATAGGCAGCCATAGATAATGAAGGTTATTTTAATCCGGCGTTTTGGAGTCTGACGAGAGGGGCATCATGTGACGCCCGGGCGGATGGATAGCTCTAAAGCCAAGGGAAGGCATATCGGCTTTTCCTCTCTTTGGCTTCACGCCCACGCGACGCGACCGACCCAAACCACCCTCCCCTCCAGCCGCTCAAACCAACATAACGGCGCCTGGCCGCTCCGCCGTTCCGTCGACGGCCGCCGACTTCCTCCTCCGTTCCGTTCTCCCCGCCGCGCCGTACGTTTGCCGCCGTTTTTTGATCTAGTATTTACTGCGGCGGATTAATCTTGTGGTGAATGGTCGCCGTACGGTTCTGGCATGCGGTTAATGGTTTTCAATGCGGTCAAATTAGTACTGAGCCCGGCCTGCAAAAGTTAATTTACGACGAGGGTTAGCGGACGCGATTGTTGATCATCAGGGGGGATGTGACGTCTTGCGTCGTGACGCGGTGATTTTGCGGGTGGAATACTTACGCATGTCAGCTCCAACTAGGCCGACAATTTTTTTAAGAAAAAACACAGACCAAGTTGCCTACTGATGATCAGGGAGTAACTGGTTACAGCGCGTACTAGCAAAAGGTGCCAATAAGTTGCATACAGATACAGATTTAAGTAAGTTTATTTTAACCTGCAGACGAGTGCACGAAGGTTACTGGTTTCCACAGTACTAGTAAGATGCCTGGCAAAATCGCGTTAGAGTGATTAGTAAGACCGCCTTGACCGCAATTCTTATTAGCATTAATGAATACATGTGGTTCCAAATCCTTAGACACTGTCACACAGCTACGGGCAACCAATCCACGGCCACAAGAAGTGCTAAGTTCGATGCCCGAGCTGAGCGCTGGGTATACAATTCTTTTCCACCAGGCCACTGTTAATTTGTTTAATCCGTATAGCAAGCTGGCCGAGGTCATCTAAACATGCTACCACTACTACGTACCACTCATCACTCATGACTGCTTCTAATCTAATCTAGTAATTAATTAACAAAAGTGCACGTAACCGAGTGGTGGTGTACTCCCTCCGATCGAGCAACAATATACTATCCGCCAGTCAAATTTGTTAATTGGCCTGCTCTCGGGGTATCTCCCGAGAGCTATGCTGATAAGAAATTAGCACTCGATTCCATCGCTAGCCTTCAGGTTTTTAAAACCTTAAAGCATCTTTAGGCAGATTAATTAGTCGAGTTGCGTACATAATGACGATCTTAATTGCAAGTGGCCTGGAGTCCTAACTAGCCCTTGTTGCCATCATGCTTACGTAACAAGAGGGTCACGGCCCATTATTAAGAAGAAAAAAAGCGAAGGAGTAGAGAAGAGTAGAGCATCATTTGGGTGTCGGGAACAATTCCTGTTGCAGCGGCGGCACATGCGTTGCCATCTGCTAATCTTGGCGGATCAGCAAGAATACCATGCGCTCGTCTTGTTTAATCCCAACTTGCTCGCCAAATGGCATCTGCACGATACCTAATGAACCAATAACTGCATGCTGGAAAACACAAAAGAGAAAATGCACGCAAGTCTTATCTATTTTTTTTTTTAAAAAAAAGGTCCACTACAAGGGTAACATGCAGGCATATGCGTGCAGCGCCTCATGGACATGACGATCGAGTTCACAATTAGTTGACACGGATCGAGCTATGTAATTAAGTTTGTGCACGTACGTACTGCACGCGCATAGCTAGGTGTGTATCACATCACACTGCTATGTGCAGAATGTGTGCACCGATTGGCGGACGTGAGAGATGGAGAATTGGACGGTGTATTTTTTTTTGTTTCGGCACGCACGTGCTACCTACCAGCACGTCGCTTTCCCGCTGAAATATCGAGTGGTGCCGTGCATGGTGGGTGTGCTGCGTCGTGGCACGTATCATCATACCGTGCGGATCAACCCGTCGACCGACAAAACCGTACGTGCTTGCTAGCACTGAAAGGGCAGTGGCATCACTCTGTAATTTTTGCATCCAGATTCCAACCCTTAATTAAGTCTCATCACCATAGTATATACTAGGGTGGTTTCCTAGAACTACACTACTGATATTCTTAATTTACTCGTGTCGTTATACTACGTATAGTGACGCATACAACTTTTGCTAGATTAGATTAATTGGTTGGAGCTACTTTTACTTTTGGGGGAGTCTGGAGTTGATTAAGAGCAGAGACATACAGTCGGTGGCTGCGCGCCTCACTCCAACAACCGTACAAACCGGCGTGGCTGCGCATCTTCTGAGGATCATCAGTACAATAAACTTTGTTGAATAGTATCCACAAAAGGAAGAGCTAGCGTGCGTGCGTGCAAGTAGTTGCACCAGGTCACCAGCAAATTAAGCTAGCCGTGCAGTTATAATACCGCTATCTCCATAGATCACATTTCAGTTGGACTTCCCCTGAAATCCTGCTGAATCTTTAGGGGGTCCTAGGATCAGCCCCGGCGAGGTCAGCAGCTAGCGAATAGGCCAAAACAGCAGCATGCAAAATCGAAGCCCTCACTGACGGAAAAATGATAGAATATCACGAGGCGTACGTGGCAGCATATGTGAACAGGTTCAGGTTGGTGACCCGTCCATCGGATCGTACCAGACGCAGGCACCTGAGCTGAACGCGCGAAAGCGAGCTCCCCAACTAACCGACGCATTTTATCGATTGATTTTTTCTTCTTCAAAAATGATCTAAACAACCGTACTACTCCAAGAGATCGTTGCCCATCATCACCATGCCGGTCCCCATCACTGCTGAGAGCGATGCAGATTTCCCGTCGAGCCAGCTCCCAGCCGAACAGTGCGGCAGAGCAGACGAGGCCAACGGCGCGGTTACTCTCTGCCTGGCTGCATCGGCATGTGGCTGCAGCAACCGGCCGGATCCTGATCGAGTGTGGAGAACACATGCGCCAGCGTGCGCGCTCTGGCCCCTCCCTCCTGAATCTTGCTGGCGCATGCGGCTAGCTCTCGATCCGGTGCCGTTGAGGTTGAGCTAGGCATGCATGCCAGGTAGGTACGGAGTAGTTTCCTGCCCGGTTCCTTCGTTGACAGTTGACACTGGCTGCTGCTGCTGCCGCACTGGAGCAGTACTGCTCCGTACGTGACGCCCGCACGTGCGCGCCTAGTCGGCAGCGGGCAAGGAATCAGAATCAGTGGCGCGTGCGGCTTAGCTGGACAGCGTGAACAATGCTGTACATACACGCAGTGCCTACTGGCTGGCTAGCTGGCCATCGATTTCTCCCCGGCCGGCCCGACCGATCCATCGGCTGGCCTGTCGAACCACGCTGCGAGCACGATGGATCGGTCGGCGCTCCGACCAAGCTCATGGCGCGCGTCCCGCTTAGTTTCAAATCTCCGGCCAGCGAACTGATTACCAGCGTCGCCGTCGCGCGCAGCGATCCGGTGACGGACAGACCGATCGCCGCAGGACTCCCACGTGTCTTCTCGCCGCCCCTCCGCCGCGGGCCGCCCTGTCGTCGCCGCCCGGCGAGGGCCTCCGCCGCTCCCCCCCGGCTAACCAGCCACGCGCGCGCGATTGGTCTGGCCGGCGACTAGACGACGCACGTGTGCGGATGGGGGATCTCCCGCGGTTTCCGGTCGCTCTGGGCCTCTGGTGCGTCCTGATTCGAAAGGAAGCTCTCACCCTCTCACACGCTACTGACTTGGCACCGGTGCCACGAGTTCATTTCTCGATAAGGTACCACGCGTGCGTCCTGACCGTGCACGCTGATGACGATGGCGCGACCTATCCTTGTGTTTCCGCGCACGATCCAGTCCGCTACGTACCTATCCTAGAATCGAAAAGAGAATTGGGGTCGAACCTATAGGATCGAAAAGAAAATTGGGTGGATAGAGGTTCTCTTTTGCTCCAAAATTGCAAACTTTAATCAGCAAAACGAACTAAAATTGTCAAATGAGAGGACTGCCAAGGCAAACATCGAGACCCAACTAAATACGGGTCAGAGTAGGAAGAAAAATCGGTCTAGGAGGTAAACCTTTGACTCACTCAATCAGGCGGCACCAAATCGAACGTGTGCCATTGATGCCCCACTGGTACATCCGGTTGAGAAACCCTCTGTATGTAGTCCCGGTTTCCCAACCAGGACAGCCAATCCGGGACTAAAATCTCGGTCCTTAGTTCTGGTTGTAGATACCGAAATTAAAAGGTATGCAACGCTTAAAAAAATAATTGGCAAGCACAACTAACCCCTGCAGTCCGCAGAAATCGTACCCAAAATCTCCTGCCTCGCGTATAGTTTTCTTACCACCCTACCTACATAGCACATGTGATTCTAGATGTGATTCTTTTCTTTTAAATTGATCCGTGAAAAACCCTTTAGTCCCAAACCCTAAACGGCTTCCAACCGGGACTAAAATATGACTCTTTAATCCTGGTTGGTGTTACCATCCGGGACTAAAGAGCGACTTTTAGTTCCCATTAGTGGCTTTAATCGGGACTAAAGGTCCTCCGCTCTCTAGCTGTTGGATCTGGAACTAATATTTTCTGGTTAGTTCCGGATCCCAACCCCGGCCTGTTCTGTGCTAGTGCCCGTTTGGGAACGGTGGATGATGGCCTACTTCAGGATCTCTTTCGCTTATCGAATTAGTATTAATTTTCGTCAGGGATTTTATTCTATTGTAATTGCTCAAATCCAAAGTTCGGTTCAAAATCATCATTAGACTTCCTTCAAAAAAAAATCATCATTAGACCATTCGATCCGATCGCATTGTGGTGTGGGCTGGGCAGGCGCACCATGTGGCCGCAGCAGTTCCCGGTGTCCACGCCTCCACGGCTGCCGCCCCAGCCTCAAGCAACGCATTCATGCAGCGCAGCAGCAGCAGAACGAGCCCCAACGGCAGCGGGGGAGTAACGGAACGGGGCGGAGCAGCGAGATAACGGCCGTCGCCGTCAGTTACTGCCTCCCCTCCGCAATAAGAAGCAGCGCTCTTGCCCCACCTTCCCTCCCCGTCTCTCTCTCGCTCGCTCCCACACCTCCCCAACACACACCGAGAGAGAGGCGCGGCAAGGACAGGGACCTACCCCTCACCCCCTGCGCGAGATACAGGGATGGAGTCGCCGGAGGCGTGCTCGTCCGGGGAGGCGTCCCCCGTCGCGGCGGCGGAGCGGCCGTCCGAGGCGGCCGCGCTGCGGGCGCTCGTCGACCGGGTGCGCGCCGGGGAGGTGGATGCGGCGCGCGAGGTGCGCCGCCTCACCAGGGCCTCCGCCAGGCACCGCCGCAAGCTGGCCGCCGCGGTCGAGCCGCTCGTCGCCATGCTCCGCGCCGCCGCGCCCGGGGCCGGGGAGGCCGCGCTCCTCGCGCTGCTCAACCTCGCCGTCAGGGACGAGAGGTGCGTGCGACTCAGACCTCCTCCGATTGAACCCTTCCTCGTCCTGCCCATCTGCGTGATTCTGTTTTTTTCCTCTTTCCAAATCAAATCAAAGGAAGAAAATCTAGTTTGTGACGGCGGGCTTCCTTCGATAAATTCTCGGTAAACCTTGCTGCTTTCTGGGTGAATCGCTTTATTGGATTTTCCGAAAGCATGTCCCGTTTTACGCCGAATTTGGAAAGGAAAAAACCCTCATCGATCGCTTCATTTTCTGGCATAGGCGCGCCGAATCGTACTAAAAGTTGCAGTCTCTGTCGTCTCGTTCCAGCATAGGCCTATTTAATTCTATTGGCACTTATTCAACTGATTTTGCGATGTTCCTCTTCCAATTTTTCTAGTCGCGGCGGCTTATAAGCTGACCGGTTTTTTTGTTTACCCTGTCGGTCAAAAAAAACAAAACATCTAGGGGGGACATCAATTAATTTTTTTAAAATAAAAATCAATTAAATCCGCCCTTGTGTTTTGCTCCACTTTACCTGAAAGATTGCATAGTTGTGGCCTTTGATAGAGTTCAATCCTATATGTCTGTTGTAGTTCCGAACTAGTAATCTACTAGTAGTAATACTATACGTTATCTAATTGATTTTACCATGTTATACAAACTGGAGATGGGTCCTTGAATTTTATTAGCAACATACTGACTTCGTGATTGTGGATTTATTCGCAAGCATATTCTAAGAGACCTGGTAGGATAACCTCTCACCGGATTTCTAACCGGTGTCATCATCATCATCTTGCAGCTAAGGTACCATGTTGCTTTTTTAGACAATCGCCTAGTATCTGCTGGTAGCACAGAGATTTTATTCCGATGACCCTTCAACAAATCTGGGATTCCTAATCTGGTATAAATTTCTTGGAAGATGGCAACTAGAAAAAGGCTAAGAAAATGGCCAGTTTAGATGTCGCAACAAGCAGTTGGTCTGATTTTGAAGCTGACCGGAGGCTGCCAACCACCCTGCCCTGGTTGGCTGCTTCTGAGAAAAATCTATCACAGGAAGCTGGAAAAATCGTTTATAATTTGTGAAGTTTCTTTGGCTGCCTAATATTTGCCCCCCCTTTTCAACTGCTGTTGGTGTGGTCAGGATACAGTTATCCGGTACTTCCTTTAGAAATTTTGTGCCCATGCCGTGACCTAATTGTCTCGGTACATATCCAAACATGTTGACCATGTTCCTCTTTAGGCCTCGTGCCAACTTGTGGCCTGTGGCTAAAGGTGAAGTCAGACTGGTATGGTGGTATGTACCAGATTTTTTCCTTGTATTATGCCCCCTTCCCTAGCGCTCTACTAGAAGCAAAACGAGGATAGGGAAATGGTAAATTGAGCGCCACTGTTATGATCAGGTAGTCCTTTGACGAGAATCTGATGGCTTATGTTGACTGGTGATAGTGGAATCAACTGTTCCAATAGTTGGGAGTGTCAAGTCCTTGTCTAAATAGATTGTATATGGAAGTATGGAACATCCCTTTTAGACGTTATTCTGTTTTCTGGCCTAGGACAGATAGGATAAGGTATGGGAAAGATATTTAGGGCCTCAAGTTTCTCCCCTCTTGACGTGTATGGGCCAAGGGCCATCATACAGTCTAGGTGCCCATATCTCGCAGTTATGCTGCTCGTTTCAGAGCATGGAACTAGACATAAAAAGTATGATCTAGTTCAGTAAATTATATTGGTATTGTATGCATCTTGGTCTATGTTCATACTTGGATGCCATTTATTGAACTATCCTTGTGGTTGGGAAGCCTTAAATCCATATGTAATATCCAGTAGCTGCCCTAACTTATATGAAATGTGATGAGTGGTGTAGTAATCAATTTCATGAATATTTACCTTAGTGTGGACTATTTATGATGCAAGTGGTTCCTAAACTTATGTTTGTTTCATGTATGCAGGAATAAAACCAAGATAGTGGATGCTGGAGCACTTGAGCCCCTGCTTGGTTATTTGCAATCAAGTGATCTGAATTTGCAGGAGTATGCAACTGCTGCTCTGCTTACACTTTCGGCCTCATCCACCAATAAGCCTATCATAAGTGCTTCAGGAGCAATTCCTCTACTTGTGAAAGTCCTTAAAGAAGGGAATCCACAAGCCAAGAATGACGCCGTGATGGCTCTGTACAACCTCTCCACAATCACAGACAACCTTCAAGCCATCCTTGCTGTCCAACCGATTCCCCCTTTGATAGAGCTACTGAAGGGTGGCAAGAGGTCCTCCAAAACTGCCGACAAATGCTGTGCTCTTCTGGAGTCATTGCTTGCATTTGATCAATGTCGAGTGGCCTTAACATCTGAGGAAGGCGGAGTGCTCACCATTGTGGAGGTACTTGAGGAAGGCTCCCTTCAGGGCAGAGAGCATGCTGTTGGAGCGCTCCTAACAATGTGTGAGAGTGACCGCAGCAAATACAGAGACCTCATTCTAAATGAGGGGGCGATTCCTGGTCTTCTTGAGCTCACAGTACACGGCACACCCAAGTCTCGAATGAAAGCCCATGTTCTTCTTGACTTGCTGCGGAACTCCCCGTATTCAAGATCAAGGCTGCAGCCAGACACGCTCGAGAACATAGTGACCAACATTGCCTCCCAAATAGACGGTGAAGACCGTGGCGGCAAGGCAAAGAAGATGCTTGCTGAGATGGTGAAGGTCAGCATGGAGCAGAGCCTGAGGCATTTGCAGCGCCGGGCTTCCTTCGCTTGAGAGGTGACCGCCAACCTTTTTGTGCAATGGAAATAGAAGATAGCGCAAAATAATGAGATTGCTGGTGATGCCAGTCCAGGCCTTGATAGGACCGAGTGACCGGTCTAAGCCATTATATACTCGAAGCTCTTGACGTAGAACTCCTTTTCCGTCTCGTTTGCCAATCTTGTGTGTCTTGCCCTAAAGAAAAGAGGACAGGTTTTCTTCTCTCACTATTTTCCCTTCCCAAGGTTTTGTGCATGTATCAAAAGAAAAGATGCAAAAAGAAAGACATTTCCTCTGGGGAATGGATTGTATATAAAGTAAAGGATCCCATTCCTAATGTCTTGAAAAGCCAGTCTAATCTCTCTGTTGGGCTCACGCCACAATTTTCTGTTTACTGATGATATGTCTTCTTTTTTGCCTGACAAGCATATCGATCGCCTTGTTTTTAAGTCTGATCTGTTTCTGACTGTGATCCCCCTCATTTCTGACCGGACATGGCCCTCTGGGTGGTTTCCCGTATTTCTCAGACTCGGTTGCGGTTGTGCTTTGCTTCTTCAGTAAACAATTCTGAAACTTCTGGGCCGTTAGACCTCGCTCTCGATGTACGAATCATTTCTTGAATTGACCAGGCTGCACTAAAATAACCTTTGTTTCAGTCTTTCAGCTTACCGAATACTATTCTGAAACTTTATCAGCTAGACAAAATCTCTTTCAATTTTGTCTTTTAACACTTTCATAGCTTCATATGATGCAGTTCCAATTCCCAAAGGCGTGCCAATAATCGCATTTCTTTTTCGCTGCGTGTGAAAAGCTTTTTGTCTCATTGGCCGGCCCTTTTTAGTTTTTAGGCCGTGATCACGACCATTGTTTCATCCTTGAGACGGTGAAGTGATCATGGCTAACTTGACAACTCCGGCGAAAGAAGCTTTCTTCTTTTTTTTTTTCTTTCCGTCCGTCCCAAAGGGAGATCGATCGATGCCTTCTCTTTTTCATCATAGCTTGATCATGTGGTGTCCTAGGCGCGTAGCTTTGTTAAGCTTATCCACCGGCTGATGAGACGTCCGGAGGACGTTGGCGTGGGAGCTTTCGCGTGCGGGGGCTTCTGCACGCCTCGTTCCGCATCTCGTCTCTGAAGAAGTTCAGCAGCTTGCGCTGCAATTTTTCAGTGGAGGAGATCCCCGGCGCCCGACAGCAATCAGACAGCCTGACGGCTTCACAAGGAAGAGTGCCGGACCTGTCAACTAAAGAAACGAAACAAAAGCACTTTGCTCTGGCAACAAATTCTATCATTTTTTTATCTGTACCTATAGCAACAGCATGTTCTAGTAGCTTGTCTGCAGTTCAGTGTCCTGAGCTGTTCATCTTGTCCATCGACCATCATCATCAGATCGAGACGCATACTACTCTGCCTGATCACTCAACAGCTCCAGGAGGAGGAGAAGGAGGTGATCAGGGACGGATAACAGGTTCGCAGCCAAGCTGAACGAATTAACCGTGCTTCTGTTCTGACAGACCAAGAATCCGGGGGAGCACGCAAAGCGACTGAATCAGAGCTCGTAGCCACTTCTGTTGGTTCAGTTTCATCGCAAGCCCTCAAGCTGATTCAGGCATAATCCGTAGCAGCAGCAACTTGCCGGCTTTCCTATCTCTCCGTCCTGAGTCCTGACACGCCAAGAGTGTGCTGTTTCTGATGGAAGCCAAGAGTGTGCTTTGACCAGCAGCAGTTAGTTACCGCGGTTGCTCCAACCATTCCTATCTCTACATATCGACTGGGAAGATCGCTTGTACGGTAGGCACGAACGAGTAAAGAACGGTGGCGAAATGGCAGCGGATCACGTCGGGAAGGACGTCGCCGGCGGCGATGGCGACGACGACTGGCGTTCGAAGGTGAACGGCGAGGACCTAGAGCAGCCTCGTGGCGACCAGGAACCGGCTGCCGATCATGTCAGCAGAGGCCTAGCCATCGGGCATTTCATACGGGAGGTATTTTATTTTCCGCAGATAAAAATTAAAGCGAGCGATTCTGTAAATTACTTAACGATATTAGAACTGAGATGAACTAGCGATGACAGCCACGCCAAGCTAATCTAAGAGTTTGTACCAGCAAAAGCTCTCTCATTTTTCTTTTGATTTTGATGAGCATGCACAGCTGATGGTGGAAGGGGCGGCGTCGTTCCTGCTGGTGTTCTGGTCGGCCGTGGCGGCGCTGATGCAGGAGATGCACGGCACGCTGTCGTTCCCCATGGTGTGCCTCGTCGTCGCCCTCACCGTCGGGTTCGTGCTCTGGTGGCTCGGCCCCGCGCACTTCAACCCCGCCGTCACCGCCACCTTCGCCGCCTTCGCCCCTGGGCCAAGGTAACATCCATCCATCCATGGTCACCTGGAGTTCCTTTCTTCCAATGCGCGCGTGAGCTTGGGACGATGGTGTTGTGCCGTGCGTGCAGCTGCCGTTCTACTTGGTGGTCCAGCTCGCCGGCTCCGTGCTGGCCTGCCTGGCGGTGAACGGCGTCATGCGGCCGCGGGAGGAGCACTTCTACGGGACGGCCCCGATGGCCGGCCACACAAGGCTGCCGTTCCTGATGGAGCTCCTCGCCTCCGCCGTGCTCATGGTCGTCATCACCACCGCTTCCAGAGGCTCCGTGCGTACCCATCGATCCACTACTGTTTCCTCTCGTGTTCATCGTGAACAAAGTGTACGCCACCGAGAACAGACGATGAACCGACCGAGATTTGGATAATCCAATTTTTTTGCTGATGAACGGTGCAGAACCAGACGGTAGGTGGGCTGGCCATCGGCGCGGCCGTCGGCACCCTGGGCCTCGTCATCGGGCCAGTCTCCGGGGGGTCGATGAACCCGATCAGGACCCTGGGCCCGGCCATCGTGTTCGGCCGGTACACCTCCGTGTGGATCTACCTCGTCGCGCCCCTCGCTGGCATGCTGCTCGGCGCGCTCTGCAACCGGGCCGTCAGGAACTCCGACGCCATCCTCGCCTTCTTCTGCGGCGGCGGGGCGAGAGCAGCGGCGCGCAAAACCGGCAGGAGGGTGCCGGTGCTCACGCCGCACGCCATTGGAGCAGTTGCGTCGCAGCAGTTCTAGCCACCGCCGCCGTGGTCGTGATGGATGGCTCCCCTCGCTCGTCGTAACAGCGGCGAGAAAAACTTCAAAACTGTGTAAATACATGTATTTTCCCAGCAGTTCAAACTAAGCTCTCCGCTGTATTTACTACACTATTCTCAGCTTTTAAATTTCTATTCAGTTAGTTGGATTGCGCGCCTGTGTGCTTCAGCATTGCGTCAGCCTGAACACTTGCCACGCTTCTTTTTTTTTCTAAGTAAAATACATGAATAACCATTATACTTGTTAACATGTTTCAATTTGACCATCAGACTTAGAAAAGTGTAAATCGTGGCCATTAGGTTTGTTGACTTGTTGACGTATATCAGTTGGGCCATTATACTTAGTAAGCAGTAAATCTAGACCACTAAACTTGCCTTGACTAATCTAATATAACAATTGGTGTTCTCAATACTACACATTTGGAGCATGACCAAATTGTGCTATAGATTGGGATATCATTTTATTGTTAGGCAAATAGTTATAGACCTAAGAACCTCAAGCAGTGGTAAATAATCAATCTACTAATTGTATACTCTATTCATTGGCCTGGTCCTCTTATTCTTATTCGAATATTCCATCGATCCATCTTTTTCCATCTATTTCCGTATCAATGCTAGAGCGGTGTCAATAGGGAAGAGCTCAAGCTGTGGTGAGTGATGGATAAATGGACCGAGTATGCAGGTGAGCCAGAATCATGGTGAATAAGCATTCAACCTTGCCCCACGTCAGTACTCCGCATGTAAAATGTTATAGAAGAAAATTAAAATGAAGCAGGAAAGAGGATGCCATAAAAGAAAAAGGCAGCTTAAACGTGTGAGCTGCGATCTACCACGTTGCATGATAAGACATAAAAGTCTACTCTATATCATCTAAACATGTGTGGTTAACCGTTAACGAGCCAATGACCATACTGATATAGTCGGGCAAACTTAATAGCCATAATTTACAGCTGGACTAAATCAGGCTGACAAATACAATAGCTATTCATGTATTTTACATTTTCATTTCATTTCTCCTTTTTTTTGTTTTTCTTTCTCTTCTTATTTTTCTCGCAACGAAACTACTCCAACTACAGGCCGGTCCAGCTACAGGCGCGTTGCTGCTGCAGGAAAGTGAGAAGCGCGAAACAGCCCAACCCGGCAACCTCAAAATTCTGAAGCCCATACCAGTCGCACGGCCCGTCACGTCAACCAGCCATTTCCTCTCCAAATCACCTCGTCCCCATTCATCTTCCCTTCTTCCCCCAAAACCCTAACCCCTCCCCATCCTCCCTCTCGTCGGCGCCGGCACCATGACCCTCCTCGCCGCCATCACCAGCTCCGCCGCCAACCCCGCCGCCGGCGGGGGCCCGGTCGCCCACCCAATCGTGCTCACCCCGGGCGCCGCGCCGCCGCCGCCGGCCTCCTCCGCGTTCCCGACCCCGATCCCGCCCTCCGCCTGGACGCTAGCCCCCGCCGACCCGACCCTCCCCAAAGCCGCCTCCTTCCTCGCGGCCTCCCTCACCTCCTGCTCCTCCCTCCCGCGCCTCCGCACCCTGCTCAACTCCTTCTTCGCCGCCCTGTCCCAATCCCTCTCCCTCCCGCCGCCGCCGCCCGCCCTCCCCGCCGCCACCCGCGCCCTCGCCCCCTACTTCCCCGCCGCCCTCGCTTCCCTCGTCGCCTCCAAGGCGGCGAGCTTCGCCGAGTTCGACGTCATCTTCGCGCTTGCGGAGTCCCGCCGCCTCCCGCACCCGCCGGCGGACCTCATCTCCACTCTCTCCGACAACGACCGCGCCGACCTCGTCTGCTCCGTGCTCCGCCAGGCCGCCGACCTCCGGTCCTCCGAGATCCTCGCCGCGCTCTGCTTCTTCCTCTCGCCGGGCACCAATAAGGCCTACGACGCCATGATGCGCGTCAAGGGCCGGTGGAAGGACGCCGCGGTGCTCGCGGTCCAGAAATGCCGGGAGAAGGGCCCCGGGAAGAAGATGAAGGTCGACGCCTCGGCAAGGCAGGCGGCGCTGCTTCTCATGATGGGGCACGACGGGTTCTCCTCCCCGGAGGTGTGCCTGCACTACCTGTTCGCGTCGGGGAATGTGGATTCCGTGGTGTTTGGAGCGGCTGTGGCCGAGCTTGATGGCGGGGAGGTGGTCAGGCTCATGAGGTACCTCAACAAGTGGATTGGCAAGTACCAGAGGTTTCCAGAGGCACAGGCATGCCCGGAGGCTGTGGGGATGCTCGGATTGGAGCAGTGTGACAGCGTTCCGTCGTTTGGAGCAGTGACCAGGGCATTGGGAGTGCTGCTGGATAATCATTTCTCCCATCTTGTGTTGAGCTCTGAAGTGCAAGAGGAGTTGATGGCTGCCGAGGTGATGGTGAGGGAGCTAGCTGTGGAAGCGGAGTCATCTGGACCAATTCTGGACTTGCTGCGTAGGTTGCAGCACGATAAGTGAGCAAATCAGTTTTGTGCTCTCGAATCTATTTCCTTGTAGTTCTGAAACTGATGTGTGGAAATTTTGACTGTTTTGCTGCATTGCAGCGACGAGTTATTATGTGTTGCGGTATTGAATATTGAAGTATAACAGTAAATGTTTTGGTTGGAAGATGGAAACTGACGTTTTCAGATTTCATTGTAGTGACCCTATAGCTGGTAACTTTGTATGGTCTGATATCCTAGCTTTATTGTTGTGGAATCCTAACATCTATGATCCAATCATCCAGATCAAAACATGTTTGGTTGCAGCCAGCCTTTTGGACAAGTAGTGAATAATGAGAGAGGCCTTAGTTATGAACTGATCTGAGGCCTAACCAAAAATTCTGAATTGAGTTGTGAATTGCAGTCATGTCAGACATGTTGGCTCACCATGGCTCTTTCTGAAGTCCCGTGGCACAAGTTTTGCTGCTTATTAGTGTTGGCTACAATGCTCCCTTTAATGAATGAAACTTGTGTGATTAAGCTTGTTTGATTGAGATCAAATTGAATAATCCTTAGACTTAATATCTTCTTAGGTATCTTTATCTGATTTTGTGGTCTGAGTCTTAAATGCTCGTTGTTTTGTTCCTTGTTACATCTTGAAGATCTGTTCATCTTCAGGCCTAAGCACCTTTGCCATGGATTGGTAAGAACTAAGAAATGATTAGGATGTGACAAACAGGCTTAGGAAGCACAGGCTTGCAAAAGTTTGGTAACTATCCAAACAAGTATTTAATTTTCCGACTGCCAAAATTTTGGCAAGGTTTGTTGACCCAATAGGTGTCTGCTTGTACATGACCTTTTGCTTACGATATGTCCTCAATTCTTAGTCGCATATGATATTTTTGGTCCTCAACTCCACCTTTGTTACAGTTCTCAGAAATTTGGTCGTGTGTTGTTTCATAAAACTACTTTACATTTTTTGCATCAGCCTGAATAACACGGTCTCCTGTTCGTTTAATATCTTCTTAATTATCTCCACCTAGTCTTGTGGTTTTGAATGCTCGTCTGCTGGCTTCCCCATCATCGGAGGTAACCGTAACTATTTACCTTGCAATGTGTGAGGTATGAAGGTATGAGTATATGGGTTTGGAAAATTGTTTCCGCCTTGTTGAATTTACAGTCCAGTGTGGTGTCTAATCTATTTCTTTGTATCTGCTGCAAATTGCATTCCTGGAAGCGTTCGACAGGTTGAGATGCCTTTTCATCCATCCATCAGCTAGTTTTTAAACAACTTCCACGTTAGCTTAAATGTTGCTCCGGTGCTTCTAACAAATTGTTTATGGTAAATGTTTCAAATTATCACATGTTTTTCTCTTTATTCTTTTTGGAATGCACACAGCTGTGCACTCCGAATTCTTACTTTCGAGTGTAAGTGGGACAACCTTTTGCTGATTCACATGACAGAGAAGACAATGCATAGCCGCCTTTGAGGAAGTCTTCATCTTTGGCTGCTCTGCTCTGCTATGCCACTTGGGAAATTTCCTGTTCTGCGGCCCGTGGCAGTGTGGCACCAACCCTGCGTTGCACTCCTGGTAACTGTGGTTCGCTGAGGTTAGAAAAAGTTAAAAAAAGCCTTTCCTTGAAAATCGAAAGGGATGCCACACCAGACCACACTTGCACCGAGCATGTGTAAAAGTTGCTCTTTCCTGGATGAGATATGGTTCCCTTTGCCTTTGTTGTTGCCTTTTGTTACCCGTCCCATTTTAGCTTTTCTAAATATATAGTTTTTGCTATATATCTATATCTATATATTATATATTATGTTTAGGTGCATAGTAAAGTACATGAATCTAGACTAATAATTTGACTAATAATTTGAGACCGAGGAAGTATTCTGTTCGTATGTATGCCCACGCATCTAGTTCGTGCCATACAAATAATATACTAGTATTTGCATTTCGTCTGGCTTCAATCAGCTTGGGCGTCTTGGTTGGTGAGAAAGCCCCGTTACTTTGGTCATGGAGTATTGTGCTGCACCAGAAGTTCGTTGCTACTTGTTGGCTTGCTGCGGTTGCAAGTTTTTTTTGCTCCCCGATCTCCAGGTACCGATACATTCCGTTCAAGTGTGAGTTGGATCATGCGCGCGGTGGGAAAGAAAAATGATGCCTTGCATCGCAGGCAAAGGTGCGGCACGCACATACTACACCACTGCCACCTTGCCGCCATGACCGAGCAACGAAGGTGGCAACTTGGCAAGTCGAACCTGCTGTTTGCTATGGGTCTCCATCGCCACGCTCGTGCAGTTGTACCGCGTGACCCTTGTTTCCGTGCGGCTCGAGTTTGTTGGAGCAGAGATGAGCAGGCGAGAAGAGGGAAGCTTGTGCCGCGCGAGCGAGGACGATCATCTGCTCCCTGAAACCGTTAGGCCAGCGAATTCCGCTCGTCTGCGGCCAGTACTCGAGGAGGTCGGCAGGTTCCTCTGCATCTTCCCGAGAGCACCTCGGAGTGCGCAGAGTCTAGGCTTGAGCTACGGATCGGGCGCCCCTCCGGCCTCGGATCTGGCGCGAGCGCGTCGACACGTGTGCCGGTGCTCGCGCCCATCCATCATTCTCTGCGCTGGTCAGCCAGCACATGGGCATGATCTCCCGAGGACTCTTCACGGCAACGAAGTTTCGACGCCTCGAAGCTGCTCGCCGGTGTGGTAATCATGGCTATCTGGAAGAGCGGCTGCGTCCGTGTTAGCTAGCTGACATGATAATGATAATCGTCATCACGAGATGCACTTGGAACAAGTGAGCTTTTGTAGGCATGCGGTCGATAGATGTACACGGCATGAGAAAAGAGGCCTTTCTGTGTGTGTGGCCGGGGGGAGTAATCCAATCATGCCATGGCACCGCCGATCAATCGTTTTAAATAAACCCTGGTCGAATTTGCTGCGTTGGCAAACACGGCGGGAGGCTTACCTAACATGAGCCGAGCGAGAGCCTTCCTTTCTTTGTACAGTATAAATAGGCTTTATTCCTCCCGGCCTGGCTTTGTTCGCTGCTCCCTTTTCCCTCACACCACCGGCGTGTCTGGAGCCGTTGCTCTCCTCTGCTGTCTGTTCTGCTCCGTCGGCGGGAAGCTTCGCGCCAACGGCACTGCGTCCGCACGGTCCGCTGTGCTAACGGGATCGCCAAGGAACCTGAGCGAGAGGCACATTTTCATGGCCCTCCATGGTCTCGGCGAGCGTCCGGTCTGAACAGCGCGGACGTGCGCAGAAACCCAGCGGCGGCTGCTGCTGCTACGATCCATTCCTTGTGAGGTCGACCATGCTACGCTGTATTCGCGCACGCCTCCTCTGACTCCTCAGCACTTCGCCGGCGTGGAAAAAGCCTGCTCGTTCTCTAGCTCCTGGTTTTTCTTTATTTTTATATGCCCATGCACGCATATCATGGTATCAAGCAGGGAGCCTAGCAAGAGTTTGCAAGCGAAACGAGACTACCACAGAGCAACTAACCACGTATCCTTCTAGAACCCCCGTCGCGTAGTACTAACAGAGCGCGAGCGCGTCAATGATTGGAGGCACAACGACGTGAGTCACCTACTGCATGTGCGTGGCAGGCCAACAAAGGAGCGAGCCGCAAGTCCCTCGCTACAAGCAAAGACGCCGGCAGCCGCGACCGGTTTTCTTGACCCCAACCGCGGCAGGACGCCACCAACTCCGTCCGTCGATGAACGATGCCCCGGGTACGATCGACCGCGACCCAGTCGGCGATGATCTCTGATGCGTCTACCACTCCACAGCGCCATCCATGGATGGATGCATCGATCGCCTTGCGGACCAGCAAGCCACAAGCCAGCCTCATCACCAGGCGCTGCTAGCTCCTACGTACTATCAAAACTGCTTTCGACGACGACGAGCGGCCCGTGAGCCAAGCAGGGAGACGCACGCTGGCGTACGTCTCGCTTTACTCGATCGGCCCCGTAGTGATTCGCGTGAACGAAACTCTAAACCTTTATTCCATTTTCTTCAGCTCCCTCTCTAGCCTAAATGAAGCATGTACCTGTAAGGGTTGATTGACGGTTCCAGACGCCTCTTCTTCGATCACCCACGTGAAACTCCGAGCCTTGTTCTATTTTAATTTTAGGAAAAGTCCAGTTTATACCATTAAACTATCGTAAAAATCTGATTTTCAATCTTTAACTATAAAATCGGGTAACATAGCCCATTCAACTATCGAAATCATGCAGATTTGGCCCTTTCGGTGGTTTGAAAGGTGATTTTGTATTTTTTAAAAAATTAAAAATTCTAATTAGATCTAAAAAATTAAAACTAATTCATTTAAAATCAGAAAAATATGAAACTAGTATCAAATTTTTTCTTAAAATGTAACATATCTATTATTTCTCTATTTGAATCTTATTTATTTAAAAATAATAGGCATAACTATAAGCAACCAAATACTATGCACGTAAAAAAAATTGGATCCGAATGACTGAGAAGTAGAGTGTCAATAAATAGGTTATATTTTTAGAAAATTTCTGATACCCATTTCATATTTTTTGATTTAAAATGAACTACTTATGAATTTTTTAGTTTAAATTTGAATATTTTGAATTTTTACAAAATGAAAAATCACCTTTGAAACCACCCAACAGGCCAAATTTGCCTGGTTTCGATAGTTGGATGGCCTATGTTACCCGATTTCATGGTTGAAGGTTGAAAATCGAACTTGTTCGAGGATGTTATTTTTTTTTTTATTTTTCAGCTAGCTCCCGGCCTCTCTGGTCCAGATGAAGCTGCCTGTAGCTGTAAGGGCTAGCTGCTGAACGGCAGGGTTTTACTTGCAAGTTGCAACGTTTACTGCATGCTGTCCGATTAACAAGACCGTATCCATGTTACTCCGTAAACCTAGCTAGTGATTGCGGATTTTATTCTCAGTCCTGCGCACCTTGGTCTCCGAATTACTCATGCACTGTACAGTGTACGAGCGTCCACTAGTTGACACACTGCGGAATCTTGCCTGTTGCAGATACGGTGCCGCCAGCTAGCTAAGTAATTTCGTAGCAGCGTACGCATAAAGCGCATTTCGATGGAGTATCGAGCACTTTAAACGGAAATAAAAGGCATTAGCAACGGGTTGCGCGTACAGAAAAAAGGTAGCTCGGCAGGAAGAACTATTGCTGCGCACATATAAAAACTGAAAGGAGCTAGAGGCACCGAGAAAAGGCAGCAGATTCTTGCAGTCACTAGCTAGATGGCCATGCGCCCATGCATGCATATATGATGCTCTCTTCTCATCAAGAACTAGCAATAGTTGCTCCACTATACCCAAAGTCGATTGGTGATCAAGAAGAAATAAATAGCGATATATTATAGCAACTTTTAGCTGATACTAGCAGTACACAGTAATATAATTAATATTGCATCTTATATATTTCTGAATCCTGCAGAATGATAAATAAATTGACAAAGAAGAAGGAACCTGGGGATCGTTGGAGAAGCAAAATGGGGATCAACTGCCGCTAAAGCTAAACCATGATCAGCAGGCCGGCGGCAGCTAAGAGTGCCGCCGCCGCCGCGGCAAGGGCAGAGCGCCCCCTCACCGACGACGCGGCCGAGGCCGGCGGCGGCGTCCTGTAGTACCAGGGGTACCACGGCAGGATGGGGTTGGGCGGCGGCGGCGCCGGGTACACGGACCCCCCGCCTCCGCCACCCCCGCCAGCTCCTCCCGCGGGAGGCTGGTAGTAGGGAATGTAGCCCCCCGGCGGCGGCGGGTAGCTCCAGGACGACGACGACGGGGCCGGCGGCGGGTACGCGTACGAGGACGATGAGGATGGCGGCGGCGGGCAGTTGGCGGTCACGGCGGGCGCCGCGGGCGGCGGGAGGCACGGGTAGGGGCAGTCGGCCGGGTACGTGGCTCCGTCGGCGGCCGCGGGCCGCGGCGCCTGGAGGAGGAGGAGCAGCAGCGCGGAGGAGACGAGGAGCCTGCTGCTGCTGCTGCGCGCGGCCGTCGCCATGGCGAGGCGCGAGGCCGAGGAGGCTGCCGGGAGAGAGTGGGGGGGGGGGGGGGGGGGGGGGGGATCGTGGTCTGCGCGCGGTGACGAGGCGGCGTGCGCTCGCGCGCGCGTAAATAAGGGAAGGATCGCAGCTCGGCTCCGAGCGGTGGCGTGGCGCGCGGAGTGGCAGGCGCGGGGAGCGGACGAAGAGGTGGAGGTGGGGAGCGGGGCGGAACGGTCTGATTGTGATTAGCGCGGACGGGCTGGTTATATTTGGGGGTTGGGGATGGCGACCGCCTGTGCGCGCGCCTTGTGCCTCTGCCTGTGGGACCGTTTCGTCGCTAGTCCTGCTGCTTCAGTGCTTTGGTAGACTATGATGTTGCTTTAATGGCTGTCGAGGTCAGGCTTGCCCGAAACAAACGGTTGGTTTTAAAAAAAAATGAAAACAAACAGTATATTTCCTCCGTTTCGCAATACTACTTGTTTTAGCCGTAGGCCCAAGAGTTGAAGAGGGCAACGAAATAACCGACTTACCCTTAGTCAATCCTATCAAGAGCGTGCGTTTATGATTTCAGGGGTCCAAACTTTACCCTTTGTTAATCCTATCAAAAGCGTGCGTTTGTGATTTTAGGGGTCAAACTCGCTCTAATTATGCATGTTATTAAGCAGGAGAAGTTTAAACAACAGGTATTGAGAAACGGCGGGAGGAATTGTTTGATGTGTAAACCAAGAGCGGCTGTGTTGCTTTGTAGGGAAATCAACATGCGCGCATCGCTGTGCTAGCGGACGAGCTTCTTTCGAGGGAATGGAGAGCGGGGGGAGGGGGGGGGGGGGGGGGGGGGGGGGGAAGCAGAGGGAAAATACTGGGAAATCATGGCTGCATGGGATTGGGATGGGATGGGAACCTCTGTTTGCTCCGTCCCACGCTGATAGGTGCCTGGCGCGTTCGCCGGATCTGTGCCGCCGTGCGCGCCAGCATCCGGAGCGGCATGCGGATCCCTTCCGGAACGGGCTCTCCCTGCTCGTGTCGCCCGGCGGGGCAGGTGTCCAGTCCAGGAACCTCGGGTACCCGTCGGCGGTGGCTGAGGAAAGAACTCGATCGATGAGATGAGGCCACGTCCCCGGCGGGCAACGGACCGATTTGCTGTTCGTTTCGTGCGGAGGACTTGCAGATCGTTAGGTGGGTCGGCGCACGCGGTGATGGGGGAGGGAGGCTGTACCTAACTGCAGCAGCGCGGGCGTGCAGGCACTCATGAGCGGCGCCGCCGGCCGGGGCATCTGCACATCTGTCGCCCAGATGACTGCTCAGGTAGAAGGAGGCTCCAAATCCGCTGCTAGCCTGCTACTGCCTTCCAGCACGTCCTAGGACGATCAGACCGGGTCGTATCCCCGGCCTCGGTAGGTGGGCCGGGGAATGGAATGATCTCTCTACCGATGATCATGGGATGGATGAACGGTCGGGGACGAGGAAGCTGACAAAAGGACGGGGGCCGGATGCATGATTGATTGCCGGCCGGCAGGGTTGTCAGAACTCAGGAGAATGAGAAGCTTCTCCTTCCCCTCTCGCTGAATCCAACCGATCCGATCCGATCCGATCCGATCCGATCAGTCTCCCTGCCCACGCCGGCCTGCTCCCGGTTGCGCCAACCCGACGACCTGCGCAGGCTCGCAGGTTCTCACCGTGGTGTCTGCCTGCCGTCTAGCTTCGCCCTTCGTCAGCACCAAATAATCACTGCTCCGACGAGGAGACCCATCACCGACATCTACCGTGGCGATCGATCGGCCCGGCCGGCTGCTGCAAGCTAGCGAACGCCGCCTCCTGATCGGCGGTCGTGGGAGGGAGGAGGAGATGGAGCAACAGCGTAATGGACGCATCATGATCTTCAGAGTTCAGACCTGTTGTGGTGCGGGCGCTGTGGCCTGGAAAGATTAGCTTGGCCCGTGTTGCGTTGCGTACTAGTCCGCTTGAGGAGCAGCCAGGAGGCCAAATAGTCTTCGCTCTGACAAATACTGTACTCTGATTAGGTGCACGGCCGTGCGTGCATGTTTCAATTGGGCCCCTGGCCTTTGCGTTCCGAAGAGTACCTCAGCTCGGCTTCGGCTGGACACTCTCCTTTTTATTTCCTTTTGCAAATGGGGCAGGGCAGCAGGCCAGACGTACGCGAAAAGACTGCCACTACTTAGCAGCCTTGTTGCCTATTTTCGTAACAGATTAAGAAGATGAGAAAATGATACATGTACCCCTATCAAATGTCTTATTTGGTTATTATTTTACTGAATTTATGGACCAGTGGAGAATAATTAGTTTTTAAAATACCATAGGATGCTTTGATTTATATTTAGATACAAATTTTGAACCATTTAATACAGAACGAAGGGAGCAACTCGCAGTTTCGACAAACTGCGGCCACTTCTGCACCGGCACCGGAATTCTCAAGCACTGTTCTGCTCATCGTTTCGTCGTCGTCATCAGTAACCGGCTCTGCGCCGCTGCCTGTCACGGAGGACTGCGTGCAGCGAATCAGCCAGTTCGTTTAGCCGCACGTACTACGACTGCCATGATGATGAAATGCCAAGGACCGGACGGAAGCACGCAACAAATCGTAGGGCAGAACAGTACTTTTCAAACCAGCGTTATTGTTCGGCTTTTTGTACTGCATGTTTCACCAGTTTGGTGGCACAGGCACGCAAACGAAAGCGCGCGGCGGCCCTGCCTTTGGGCCTCTGGTAGTATAAAGGCCGCAAAAAGGGGCCACGCCGTCACGACCTTGTCCAGATGTCCTCTCTCCGTTCCATGGATGAGAGTCAGGAAGGAGGTCGACCAGTCAGCAACAACAACCGAGTAGCACATTTTCCAAAAGGTTGACATTCACGAAGAGGATGTGTCACTCTACTTGTTTTCCAAAAGGTAAATCGCAAAGAGTTTCATTTACTGAACTAAAAGTAGGGGCAAAAAAAAAAAAGAGTCCTAGAAACTTAGAAACATTCACTAACAACTGCATCTGATTCACTTCTAAATTAACCACCTCTCCAGTTCTACCACTATTCTTCTAAGTTTATCCTTCTTAGCTTTGCTTCTTACTACATCCTACCAACTACTAGCGTAATGCGCGCAGGTCTTTCACGCCCCCAAGTGTCCGAAGGAGATGGAAAAAGAAGTTACAAGCAGACATGACTCGACGCGATGATACAGTGCACTGTGCACACCACTAGCTACTGGCCGGCTACTGCTAGTCTGGATTGGGTACTGGTAAAACTTAATGCAAACAGACATGGGGACTAATAATAAGTTAAGGCCCTGTTCAGGAACGTCGAACGTACTAACACTGACAGCAACGCCGCAACCACCGTCGGGTCGGTCGAGTGCGACGCCGCCGTCGTCACACACGTACACGTACGGCCTCTCTCCATCATCCCGTGAGGCACCAACACGTTCGTCCGCAGCACATGCCCGACGCCGGGTCATTTGCCGAGCTCGGGTAGGCTAATCTGGCCGCGGTCCGATCGGCGCGCATGATGCTCACATGGACATCTCGTTCTGATGCTTCGCTTCGGCCAGGAACAGTGTTGCGTGTACACCGGCGGACCATGGCGTGTGCAGGCCACCGGAAAAGTACGTGATTTTTTGTAGCGACATTGGGCTAACCCGTCTCAAATGCAATTTAGTGAGAAATCAGACTAGCCGCTAGACAATGTCGATGTGTTGAAATATTCAGTGGTTGGTAGCAGAACTTACAAGGGGAAAAGATCTTGCAAAAAGGATGTGAACAAAGTTCTATGTCTGTTCTTTTTCTTGATGAATAACGTGCTTCGCGGGAAAAAGAAAGAGTAAAGTTCTGTACGTGTTAAAGTTTTCTGAAGAAAATGTAATTTTGTGGACAATAGGCGGAAGCTGACCAATTACTGAATTCGTTCCAGGCACCCAAAGTAACAGCTGAGTAGTTGACATGTAGTCAAGGGTGCCTTCTTAAACTATGGCCATCAGTCAGAGAAAAGAAAAGAAAAGAAAAGGTGGCGCGGGGCGCTTATACAATCCAACGGCCAACATTTTCCCTCTTTTCTAAGTAGTATACGTACATTTATCCTACCGACCGGTTTCGGATAAGCTTTCTTATTCCTAGCGTTAACGTTTGCGGAAGTTCTACAAAATGTAGCATACAAATTGAGAATTACCTTAGATTTTTTTTCTTTTGCACAAAACACATACAGCTCCCAAAGTTTTTTCACTGGAGAGTCACCTTTTTATTTGAGGAAAAGGTTGTGAAAGGCTTTCTTTTCGAGCGGGAAAAAAAGCTGCATAAGCAAGGTTGCATCTAGAAATAAGAAAAGACAATTGCAAAGACAAAGAATTAAGAAACAAAACGAGACAATTTTAGAGGTCAGATCGCACCACCATGAGAATACGATACCAAAGGTAACCAACCGAGACCGAGACATGCATGGAACATGCTATTCGATTTTGATCAGAGATTTGTATATATGTATTACATAGCCTGATGAACATGTTTCTCCTATGATCATAAACAGATGATGGATTCAACGTAGGTACATGACAGGAACGATTACCAACAGCAACGACACGATGAACAATAAGAATTACCGAGGAAAAAAATTCTTACCGAATTTATACCCTTCTCTAATCTTATTATTAATGAACACGGTGAAGCGGAATTAAAACGCCATGCGCTTGGTCACCACGGGCCCCATCGGTCGATCGGCGATCACAAGGCCAGGGCTCCGGCCACCGCCGCAGCAGCAGCGAAGGCCGCCGCCGCGCGCCACTCGGCGGCGCGGCCGGGCGCGCCGTTGGGCCGGAACCCGGGGTCCTGCGGGTAGAGCGTCCCCGGCGGGGTGTTGTAGGACGGCATGTTGGGCGGCGCGTACCACCCGGACGGCGTCGGGTTGTACCCGCCGCCGGGGGTGGACGGCGTCGGGTTGTACCCGCCGCCGGGCGTGTCGGGCGTCGGCTCGTACCCGCCTCCCCCCTCCGGCGGCGGCGGGCAGCCGGGCTTCTCCGGGGTCGGCGGCGGGTAGTACTCCGGCGCCGGCGGGGGCGTGTACACGGGCGGCGGCGGCGGCGGGTAGTACACCGGCGGCGGCGGGCTGGCGTAGATGCACGGCACGCCGCAGGGATTGCCGCACGGGTTCCCGCACTTCTCGTCATCGTCGGCCGCCGCCGCGCCGGCGACGAGCAGCAGTACTGCCAGCGCCAGCGTCACCTCGCACGGCCGCGCCCGCCGTGCCATGCCGCCCGATCGCGATCGCTTGAGCCGAACAAGCTTTTCCTTGCAACCGTGTGTCTGTGTGTGTTGCAGAGAGGGGTCGGCCTTGCTCAGTGGAGGGGAGTAGTGGAGTATATGCCGCGGCGCCTCTTCCCTTCTAGCTCGGTTCGGCGCCCTCTTTTCTTTTCTCCTCGACGAGTATAATTCGGGTCGGGTGGTGGTTATAGTGGTCGGCCGCCGCTTTAGCTTTCGGGGTGGAGGTCGTCGTCGTCGTCCTCGCCTCCCCTCCTCTCTTTTCTCGGTGCCAAGCGCCTGTGTTTTTTCTACTCCCTAAGCAGCATACTTGTCCCTGTGACAGCAAGCTACTACGGCCTAATCTAATCTAATCCTTCCTAAGTGTATCTATGCGTCTGCAAGCCTGCAATTATTTCGCGCGGAAAAGGTGACGTGATTTAAACGTCTCCATTGCCGCTGCGCTGTGTGCCATCTCTCTCTCTCTCTCTCTCTCTCCCCAGCTCTCTCTCGAGTCGATCTCTGAAAGTGATTGGAATATTTTCTCCCTTTGCCGATTTGTTTGGTTTGAACCCGTTTCCTTCAGATGGACCACCCATAGGTCACCAGTTCGTGAGCGGAAGCGTTTTGGATTGCTAGATGCTCCGCTCCCTTTGTTTGTGGCTGTTGTGTTTAGATTAAATTACACTAGAGATGCCTGGTGATTCAAATTCTTTTCTTCTTCAGAACGTTGGAGCCTACTCATTTGCCGTCTCTTTCTTCCTCTTTAAATTGTGATGGTGATGGAATTGTGAGAGCCGTTGCGCCTAAGCACCGGTGTCCACGTGTGGCAGCCTCGCAGATTGACAATTAGCACCATAAAACTTTTTTTTTCCAGGACATGCATTGCATCGTATTTCATCAAGAGATGCTCCATTTCAAATTACCTCTTGATTTTTGGCGAATATGGTAAAATTTCCAAGGGACGAGTCTCCTCTGAGGTAACTACATTTGACATCAGAGGGAAGTTATAAGCGTTGCATTATTGTCGAATTCAGGGAAAAGACTGGCTAGTCATCAACCGTTGCTGCTGGGTCAGTAGCCATTACTGTCTTGTACTGACTGGGGAGGTGAGACACACACCAGAAATGGATAGGTCACTGCCTAGCCATACGACTTCACACCAGTCTCTGTACTAACCCACTTCCGTTGGAGTAGATAGATAGTAATGAATAAGCATTGTAGCTTTCCTCATGGATTTTTTTTTTGAGTGCCTGTCTCACAGTCACAGGTATCGTAAGGTGAACACTGGCTACTCACTCACAAGAGTGGAGCAACTTGTTATGAAATGTAGCTTAGAATAGCACATACTCTCTCCCACTCCCCTCTCACAAATCTTGTATGCAACAATCTCCCGTTTCATGATACAAAGTACAGGCCTGCATCTTGCTTGCCGGAGTTTACATAAAAAAAAATTGTTCATCTGAAAGGGGACAGAAGAGGTGCTGGTAACAAAAACGTAGATCATTTCTATCCATGTTTTAGATAAGTGAAGTGCTTTCATTTTCATTCATGTGCTGTTCATCTTAATTCAAGTTTATGCAGCTCGCAGCCCGGAGATGGTTTATAGCCAAAAGGTCAATCAAATTCGACTAGCAAGTCCAGCGTTCACCGATTACCACAAAGCGGATTCTTTCTTGCTTCCACCTTCCCCCATTGGGAAACAGCAGCTTCCATACAAGATGATATCAAGTGACAGTACGCAGGGATCCTACTAAAAGTTCAGAGCCCATAACAAGAAGGAATTTTATTTGATTCCAGCTGTATCTGCTGAAACAGAATTACATGAATGAAGCTAAAGAACTACTGCAGGGGAGGGGGGAAAGAAAAGGAAAAACAAGAGAAAAAGGCCTCTCTGCTAGATTGTCCAGAGCTACATGTATGTATACATGAAACGAAGGCCTAGAATCATATTCAGAAATTCAGGCAGCGTGGCATGAATCTGAACTGAACAACTGCTGCGGCCGTGGGCGAGTCACCGCAAAAGCACCAAGAAAGCAGAGAACGCGGCGAGCAGCGGCAGCCATGCCACCGCGCTGCTGCCGACAGGGCACGCCCCCGACGGGAGGAACCCCGGATCCTGGGGGAACATCGCCGTCGACGGCGGCGGCGGCGGCGTCATCCAGGGGAACGGCCCCGTGGAGGCCCCGGCCGGCCGCACCGGGCAGAAGGGGAACGGCGACGCGGTCCCCGGCGGCAAGAGCGTCGTGATGCCGCCGTCGTCCGCGGCGCAGGCGGCCGACCAGAGCCACACGGCCGCGACCAGCAGGACTGCTGGCCGCAGGGACGGCGGCATCCTCGCTTCGCTCGTCGGAGCTTTTTGGCCAGTGACGATGAGGTTGTACGGGTGTGTAGTGTAGACGAAGAAGACGTCTTTAATCCGGCGTGCCAATTGGCTAAGAATATAGTTTGGAGACTGGGATGCCGGCCTGGAGTTGCTGCTGGCCGTCTGATGCCGATCGGAGGGCCTTCAGTGGCGCTGATGCGGCACTGCCGGGCTGCTACAGTCAGAGCTGCTGTTCATGATTTCTCTGTCAGAGTATGCGCATAATCACGATAGTAAATCTGATCCGCTGATGGTGATTGTCCAGTTTCATCTTTGATTACCTCTGGAGACTCTGATGTAACTGAGTGTCGGTGCCGCGTCTCGTTGCAACGGTGCCAATCTTCCTACAGGTGAGAGGTCAGACCTTGGACGATGGTAACTGACAGCGACGATCACAACTGACATCCATGGACTGCAGTACTAAACTGGGCTACAGTTTACATTGCAGACAAGGAAAATTTGACCTGACATTAGCGTGCAAATGGCCAGATCGAGGTGTTAAACCCAAACTGATCAAACCGCAGTTTCTTTTGAGGAGTGATCAGATCTCAATGGGACAGTCCACCAAACGTCAATCTGGCCTGTCTTTTTTCAGAGAGAGAAGTGTTGTGTAGCCTCACTTAATGATCTGCAAACAAAAGCAGCAATCATCCTCCCACCTTGAATTAATGGAAGTATAAAGCTGATGTGTTTCAGGGGACCTCCTTTCCTAGATCACTTCACAAGCACGGGAGTGACTAGTCAGCATTGCTCAACAGCTCTGAAGTCGGTGACATGGCAATTAGAGAGGCGCTGCCTTTTGCTTGACTCCTCGTCTGCAGCTCCAGTCGCCTCAAAGTGGAGTCCCTTTTTTTTTTTTCTAAATTCCAATCATGCATCCAGGATACTGAAGCAAAGGCTCGGCTCTGAAAAGTGACGGATCAAGAAATCAGGTTACTGCAGCTGAGCACGAGCCTGCAGTTAACGGCAGGGAGAAATTGGTTGGTTGTGATGTCAGGCACACTGATATGCAAGGCAAATTGGCAGGGGCTTTGGAGCATCTGCAAGAGGGGCACAAGGGAAAGCAGGCCTAGGATGGGGACTGGCCACCAGCAGCAGCACTGAACTGATGGATGGCGTGGTGTGCATGCTTCACAATGCAGACTGGGCCTGTGGGCACTTAAGGCTGGCTGGGAGAGACAAGCACTCCAAATCCAAGAGGGTACTTGATCGAATAGTTCATCAGGGCTGGGTTGGGAAAGCCAAGTGGGCAACAACCTCTTCCGGTCTTCCCCTCCTCCACTAGAAAGTAGCAGCAAGCAAGCAAGCATATTTGGTGATCCCTCCCCTCCCCTACCATATCCTTCCAATCCAGGGTAGACAGGGGCATGTATGATGCGTGGGTGTCCCTTATCTTTGCCTGCAGGCAAGAAATTTTTTTCTTTTCGTTTTCTTTTTCGGCCATGCATGCTGCTTTTCTTCCAGAAAATGGCAGTACAATGCAGATGCCGGTACCTTTATGAATTAGCGATTTTCCTTTTTGGCCATTTATGCAGTGCTTTTCGGTGATATTCTTTTCTTTTCTGTCTTGGCATGAATGGAGTGGCATTGCATGAACATGAAACATGCAGGTCTAGTGGCAAGCAAGAGGATGAATGAAAGAGAAACTCTAACAGCCAATTCTTCGGTTTTTACCTTTTGCCTTTAAAAGGTTTAAAAGGTCATCGAGAGGATGAGAGTTCCCACCTGAATAATTTTCCAATGACACCAGCCAGGTCAGAAATAGAAGGCGCGGTTACATGATCGGGGCATAAGCCCTAGAAATACAAACCACAAATCACGGATCATGTCGTGATCGGTCAAAAGAGTTTGAAGCCTCGAGCGTCTTTCACCCGTTGTTGTCTGCCGCAGCGGTTTCTTTGACTGATTCACCATCCATATCTTTGGTGCAGTGCAGCTTATAGTCTTCCTTTTGCTGGTGGAATCCCGTACTGATCTCTGAACCAGACTTTTCACTCGAGGATATGCGTCTCTGGAGAGCTCCCCTTTTCGTTTTTTTTTTGTAGATGCCTGTTGCTAGTGCGGTGGGTGTCGGTTGTGACGTCATGTCAAAGAAAAGGTGGGCCATGATGCGAGGATTTGCGTCCAATTTTTGCTGCGAAAATTGATCTGAAAATAATAAAGAGGAAAAAGGCGCAAGGTTTTACCCAGTAAATAGCCTGGAGTGGGCCGCGGCTACGATACTGTAGTAGAGATTTGATTTGGTAAGGCCTGTGGGTCATTAGACTAAAATTTGCGGAAATAATCGAGATCGTGACCTCGAGGCAAAGCATCACAGAAGCTTTTTTCTTCGTTTTGGGCTTCGTTTTCTCTTTCTTCCACTGCTTCCGGCCCATGATTCGTCAACCAAGTGCTTATAATTATATGGTGCATGGGGTTCCGTGTAAAGAAAGGTTCAAGTAAAAAAATCTGTAGTTTTCAAATTAACTATCCAAATTAAATTCTGATTACATCATCATCATGTTTCTAATGATGATATCTTCAAAATAAGACTACATTTAACTATATTGAACAAAATTTAAGCTGGAACAATTGTTCCAGCTTCAAAATAACATTGTTCTTCTTAAAGAAAAAATGTTCCATTTTAACAATTATTTAAATATATTTAATTGAGATCTTATTTTAAAGATTTTATTATAAAAAATTAAATGGTGCAATCGCAATTTAATTTGAATATTTCGGTTGAAAATTACGAATTTATTTCCTTCAAATCTACCTATTGTATGTATCCTTGGGAGGTGCGCGTGTGGGCCAGCTATGTTTCTGCGATGACTGGGCTGGCAGTCACGCGCGTTACCTGGAAGAGCCCCTAAAATTTGTCTCCTAGAGCGTACCTGATAGAGCCCAGTAGCCCACTGAGCCGAAAATCTGTTTGGGCCAAATGGAATGTGAAGAAGGCCGCGCGAGACCCTTGCGAATCCGCAGCCCAACCCAATCTGATAATATATGCTTTTGGACTAGTATAATCACCTTCTTTTTTCTTCGTTTCTTTTTATTTTTTTCTTGGTCATTTTAAGTTTTATGCAACTCACACCACTATAGTATGTCTTGTCCCACCCACATATCACATATCACATAGAGGCTATTACATAGCACTTATGCTTCTTGGCGTAGAAGCAGTTTGATGCTTATGGTTGTGATTGGTAGGATCCAGACTTGCATAGTGTAGAGGTTTGGATGTTTGGTAATCTGAATAGATACGTTAGCCAGGCTTTGATTGTGCAAATAGCCCTATACTGCCTGTATAGTGGAAAACGCAAATAAGGCTCGTCTCTGATTGTGTAGGCTGCACACGTCCCGGCTGGTCAGTCTAGCTACAACAGTGCAACCCAGAGAGCAATACAACCATCCAAATAAAATCTTAAGTGGGTTAAGATAAGATATGCAGCGAACCAAACTATAAAATACAATATAATATTGGTTTGAGCTGGCTCTACGTAACTCCTAACGAGGTGAGAAATAGACCACGCATATGATGACTAGAGAGAGAAGCATACGCACGATGCTTCGTTCAAGCGACCTACAGTTTTTGCCATTCAACAACCTGCAACTAGATTGGGTTCTTCTTCCGTGGGGACCGAGTTGATTTGATGGTACACAGTGTAATCACGAGGCCGAAGCGTATGATCTCAGTTAGCCTTGCACCATCAGCACCTCCGCGGAATCTCGTCCTGATGGCCACACGGTGGCTGGCCGGGAGCGGCGGCGGTGACAGCAAGATGGAAGGCGGCAGCGGTGAAAATGAAGAAGCAATAGAAGACAAAACAAGATGTGAGACGAATCACCCTCACCCAGATGGCCACCGATAGCTAAGCCAGCCTGCCTGCATTGGTTACTCGAGGCACCCAATAAATTTCAAATAAATCTCGTTCCATTCGAACATCTAGACGTCTCTTCATAAAATGCTTATGAGATTTATTTTTTATGGATCCCATCAGAAAAATAATATTTTACAATCTCTACCCCTCCACAACCCTATTCATTCAGTCTCTTTAAGAACAATAATAGTAAGCATAAAGATTATTTGCTAATATAAAGATTTATTATAAACCCACGTCTTTTCGAGCTTATTATAAATCTTTTCATATGAGAGGTTTACAGGCTTATAATAAACTTCAAGTACCAGACATAGGCTCTTATTTACGTTCGTGGTAAGCCAGACCAGCAGACTACTTTTGCACTCCGTAAGCCTAGCTACGTAAGCTATACAGGATACCAAACAGAGCTAGACTGCATAGTGGAAGCCTGGCTAGAGGGTAGCCACCCTACCAATCACACCCTTCCTGCACTGTATATCTACAGACTCCAGAGAACGTACTGCCATGCCGAACACATCTCGTCGCCCGTCGGGATCAATACAAGCTGTACGTGGCTACTAGCCCTCCTGCCTTGATGTGACTGGGCCGCACCAGGCGGTGGGACTGGGGTGCGCCGTGGCGCCGTGCGCGTGCGCCGCAGACCGACTTGACCCGGCCGCGCCTGCTATTGGCTGGACCGGGTCTCCGGCGACGACCTGACCTGTCGTCGTCGCAGCCGCGGCCGGTCGACGTGAAGTGTCTCGCACGGCGAGGTATTGCACCACAGCACTGATGGCCTGATTCCGCAGTGTCGTTGCCATGCTCTCACCCAGTCACCCTCATCTCGGATGCTTGTAAGCTAAGCCGCCAACAAATACCGCACACTCACACAGGCCAAGACCGCAGTTCAGTCTTGCAAAAAGAACAGAGCTTGGTGTGTGTGCGCGCACGAGGGGCCGGCCATGGCGAGGACTCTGCTCCAGCCCAAGGCCGATCGCGCAGCCGCGTTCGTCCACGCCGGAGCGCCGGCGGCCTCCGCCCTCCTTATCGTCGCCGTCGTCGTTGCCGTCGCCGCGATCGTCGTGTCCCTCTGCACCAGCGGCAAGAACGCCAGGCCGCGGAAGCAGCGGCGGTCGTTCCTGGCGCCGGCCCCGCAGGAGCACCAGGACAGCGGCGCCGGCGCCGGCGCCGGCAGGAATAAGCCGCAGCTGCTCACCAGCCTCAGCGGCATCGGCGTCAAGGCGGCCGCGGTGGCCAAGATGGTCTCGTGGAACCGCCGGTCGCCGCCGGCGTCGGGCGGGTGGAGCAGCAACGACGACGACGACGTTGGCGCAGTCGAGGAGGAAGAGGCGCTGTGGAAGAAGACCATCATCATGGGCGGCAAGTGCCGCCCGCTCGAGTCCTCCGGCCACATTGCCTACGACTCCGACGGCAACCCGCTGCAGCCCCCGCCGCCGGCCCCTGTCGAGAAGGATGCCGCCAACGAGGCTTAGCTTAAGTGCTTAACAACTGCGCGCGCACACGTACGTGCACGTGCAGTTGAGTGAGAGTTTGATCTGCAAGGTGTGTTGAGGTGTTGCCGCGTCAAATCGTCCGTGCGAGTGCGAGTAGCCGTGCGTGCCAGCTAGCTTGACCCGTGTCTCCACGGATTCGGGTTAACCTCGTCGAGTCGAAGTGGCCATCCGTATCAATCTGAATCATCTGATGAAGCGTTTCGCCTTTTCTTCAAACAGAATCAAATTGATTCTAGAGATCAGTAAGTATTCCGGGCTACTATATCTCGTGGTCATATTCTTTTGAAATAGGATACTGAACGCTTAACTACATGCACGCATCCTATGAACAACATGAGAGATTTAGTAGGTTTTTTCTCTGGACTAATTTTTAGTCGTGTCACATCGGATATTTGACACCAATTAAAGTATTAAATATAGGTTAATTACAAAACCAATTGCATAAATTGAGACTAATTCGCGATATGATTCCATTAAGTCTAATTAGTCTATGATTTGACAATGTTGTGCTATAGTAAATACGTGCTAATGATGGATTAATTAGGCTTAATAGATTCGTCTCGTGAATTAATCTCCATTTATGCAACTAGTTTATAGCTAGCCCATATTTAGTCCCCCTAATTAGCATATAAACATCTGATGTGATACGGGACTAAAAATTAGTCCCGGAATCCAAACAGTCGCTTGGCCTGCAAGGGATGTCAATGAGTACCCGAAACCCGAAATCTGATGGGCTTTTAGTTTTACTCCATTAGGATACAGGTTTAGGTCAACTTTTAGAGCCGTGGTTCGTTAATGGACAAAAAGTTGGATTTATAGGCATGGGTTTGTTCCTATAGTACCTAAATCCGTAAACCCGTGAATTTTTTAAATCCGATACGATCTAAGTACATGCTATCATTTTATTGTGAACTTGTAATAAATTTGATATTAGTACCATCATTTTATTATGAACTTGTAACAAACTTGATTTTAATACCACCATTTTATTGTGAACTTATAACAAACTTGTCAATACCATTGCCACTTGAAGTACTAAACTTGTTACATGTAATTTTATTCCCTCTAGTATCTTTATACAATAAATTATGAACTTAATGATCATTCTATATTTATGCAAACTATAACTTATTAGTTAGATAAATGCATTGTCTCTCTTAATTGTTTAAATTGAAGCATAGTTGATAATGAGAAAAATATGTACGTATTGATTGTTGACAAGCTTCTATCATGGCAAAGTGTAAAGGAATGTTCTCGATCACGGATGACCCGTGGGCGACCCGTGGGTACCCGTTAATCCGACGGTTTTGGGTTTGGATAAAATTTTATACCTATTATGGGCATGAGGTTTTTAATAGATCTAAATAATTTTCGTGGGCACGGGTTTGAAATTGCAAAATCCAGCGGGTTTGTGGCCGTTGCCATCCTTATGAATCTTGTGACTACGGTGATCGGTGATTCTGTTTGTGTTAGGTTCAATATATGAAAACGAACCCTTATTTTTCTATATTTGCCAGATGTGATGCGATCATGTGCCTGAAATCATCGCTAGAAGTTAACACCTCTAGAAATTGGCTTGATGGTAAGGACTCTTGCTCACCTGCTGCATCGCATACTAGTTGTTCTGCGTGGCTCATAGCGTAAGTTTGCTGCAGAAAACGACAAAAAACCGATCCATTTGCATTGTGTTGGCCTGCTGGGCTCGGTCCCTCATGTTAGGCAAGGCAGCGTTTGGTTCCGGAGAGCTAAACTTTAACTCTATCATATTAAAGAGAATTTTAATATTTAGAAGCACTAAATAAAGTTTAATTATAAAATTAATTGCAGAACTCCTAAGCTAATTCGTGAGATGAATCTAATAAGGTATATTAATCCATGATTAGCAGATGGTACCGTAGCAAATCAAAGATTCATTAGGATTATTAAATTCGTCTCGCGAATTAGCACCCATCTGTGCAAAAAATTTTGTAAACAGATTTTATTTAATACTCAATAATAATCTCTTTGATGTGACAGGGCTAAACTTTAGTCCTCCAGAATCAAACGGAGTCTGAATACACACATAGGTGAGTTGAAGACTGATTGGCCGAATATTTCTTCTAGAACTTCTAAACTTTTCTCTTAGCCATTCCCTTATAAAAGAAAAAATGGAAAACAATAAATTCCCATGTATAACATCGATATACACTTCTACGGTTATCCATATCATACGGGGTAGTTTTTCTCTCCGCACACAAATATCTTTCCATCAATCCATGGTTCGATTATATAAAAGTTCAGGTGAGGAAATGAGTAAGGAAGAAATATGAAATCAAATACAATATATAATAAAAGTTTGGTGTAACCGTTGTTTATTTATGTGTAACGAACATTACAAATCATTCTTAGAACCGCTATAAGAAAAAATTTGATAGAAAGATGCAGACAGCCTTTCCACTTTGAATTAAAAAGGAGCAGAGCTTGAACCCGGATCTCCTAGCTAAGAGCGAGCTCCACTAGCTAGCAATCTGCGAGGGCACCTGCTTTAGAACCGCCACTACAGGATATTTATCTAGCATTAACGAATGGAGTAAATGCAAAACTAATAACAGTTGAAATACGCATGGCATACGATTGAAGCGTCAATTGCTGTTATTATTAGGGATGATAAAAGGCCTCAAATTTTAGTCTACATTATAATCTAAGGAACGGTTTAGAATCGAACTCCTATCTTATACAATTTTAAATTAAAAATATAGGAATAAAATTCTCGGTGACGGTGCCGCACCGCGCCGCTAGTGCGACACCGCCCAGGATACCGACGCGTGTTTGATCTCATCTGCATGTTGATCGGAGCCGCCGCAATCGCACCATACCAGGCTAAGCCGAGGAGAGCCCCCTTCTCCTGAGCCGCTACGTTTGCAAGCCGCTACAGAAACAATCAACCAAGCCACGGCCTTTTGCCGAGCGGACGCCGGAGTCCAATCAGACCGTGGCTGTAGTTGCAATTCGGGATGACCAAGCTGCTCATAGTTGCCGCCTTCTCTGGCCTTCTCCTTCCTGCCTCCGGCCCTTGCGCCACCAGTCGACACCCCGGCAATCGAATTCGATAACCTTCACCTAAGTCTGCAATCGATTGCATGGCGGAAGGGCTCTCCATTCTTGCGGACACAATGGAAAACCAGGCCATGGGCATCAACGAAGAGTGGGAGTGCGACGGCTCGATCTGTTTTTGACGGAGGGGACTTCAATCTACTCAACAACTGCTCGAAAAGGCCTGCCCACATGTACATGCGGCCACCGGGTCTATCGCCACCGTCCATAGCCGATTGTGGCCCCCCTGCCCCGGCCGGTTGTATTGTTTATCTGTTCCCGTTTCCGCGTTTAGGACGAGGGGTAGTTTCGGAAGCGGACAAGGTGTACTACCCTTTCGGTCTTCCCCAGGAAGCTGTTGTGTTCTAGACAAGAAAAAAAGATGAGTGCAGCAGGCAGAACTTCATTTCGGCTTCGCCATTGTTCCCCTGGAAGCAAGCTTTATGGCGAAGGAAGGGGTGAAGGAGGGGACGGGCAGGAGCTCGTTTTCGGCTTTGAAGATCTCTGTCAAGGTCCTTGTGGGAGTGATGGGTCCTTGTGGGGAGTGATGATGTGCATCAGGAGGATTTGGATCTAGCTCGCTGCATGAAGGATTTAGAGTTGTCAGGGGCGAAAAAGGGCAAATCCGGATCTATATCTGGGGATTCATCGGCGCACACTAAGGTTAGTGTTCTTGGGTTGGTCGATTTTACCAGCGCATGTATTATGATCTGCCAAGTGTTAGTCGAGTTAGATACAAATTAAAAGTTCCACAATGTTGTTAGGGTGTTACTCGTAGGCTCGTGTGTACATAATAGACACTGTTTGACTGTAATATACTATGTTTTCTGCAGAGCAAACCTTTTGTGCTTGATGGCACTGAGGTGTCCTCCCATTTGCATCCAGAAGTGAGGCATGAGCTCGCCATTGCTTTTTTTTAACTTAGGGCTGAACACTTTTGTTCATATACATTTAGCATATGTCAGTTGGTAGCAGGTATTTTATAATTCCTTCTTGTCATAGTGCTTTTTATGATTTATTTGTTATGGCAACACGGCGGTTTGTTCTAGAACTCTTTTAAGTTTGCCAGGAGTTACCAAAAGTTAATTCACACTCAAACTATTTTTTCAGTGGTGGGACAGCAGTGGAGCTCTTTTAGAGTGTGTAGTGTCCTGTTAAGTTATTTTTGTTGTTTGTAGTGTCCTGCCAACTAATTGATTAGTGTTCTCGTGTCAATAGATGGAAATTTCGGTGAAGGTAGCAGCCAACCAATTCCAGATCAAGTGTCTATTAATGCTGAGCTTGGAATACAGGCGACACAAGAGCACACAAGCGAAGGTCAGAATCAACTGCCTTTCTCATTCTTTATTAGTAAAGTTCTATTATTTTCTATGCTTACCCAATTATAATGAACCCTACCTTTAGTCATTGACAAATTGTTTATTTCATAGGTGATTCCTTTACTGCAAACAACACTGCTGCAACACGGGACCAACAAAATATTGAAAGTAGTTCAGGCACCTCTTTGGTGAATCAAGCAATCCAGCAAGAAAACACAGACCCCGGTGTGTATTTTTGTTATCTTCATTCATAGCCTTTTGTGGAGTCCCTAGCGACTCATTAGTGCCATTGAAGAGAATAGTTACTAGTCACTCCAAATTTCCACTTTCACATTTTGAGCTAGTTTTCGGTCACCAATATCTGGCACGTGCGCACAAGATTACAGTGTACCGATGGTTGATACAACCAAATATGCCTGACAAGATACTGGAGCAGTATTCGCCTCATCACTCCCTTTTACTAATTTATTAATTGAACTTGTTTTATGCAACTAGCTCTTATTTTTTTATGTCTTTGAAATAGGCATGCTGCACAATCAACCTTGGACTTCATCGATCCGTGGGTATGTGTTGAAGTCATGCATTGTTCTATCTGGAAGTTTCTCAGTTGATGTTTCTGATGCTATCACGAGGCTTTGGATGTATCTGGACATGCGAATATATATGACCATGTCAAGTATGGTGAAATACACAAGCCATGGCGCCATTCCCTTCCTGCCGGTTTTGCGGTAGGTGACCACTTCAAATTCTTGAGCTTATATTGTCTTTACAAACATGCTAACAAATGGTATGCTGCAACAATCGGTGTTAGCTCAAGAAGATTACCTACAGTCTGAGAAGATAAGGGCTAGCTTCATTGGTGACCATTTACACTATCGTGTTAGTCCACTTCATTGATTTCTGGATAGTTCACTAACTACTTATAATAAATGCTTCTTCTTTTGGTTAGTCCACTTCATTGATTTCTGGATAGTTCAGAATACTCTATTATTTTTTGTCTTGTAAATCCATGCAGCTGGTGTTGCCTGTCGAGTACCTTGGCAAGTGGAGTTGTTACTTTTGGATATGAAGTTCAGGAGGATAACTGTCATGGACCCAAATCTTATGAAGACAAACCCAATAAATGTTGATTTGCTCATGAGCAGCCTGTGATGGATCTTCACAGGGCTGTCATTGCTTGTATTAATCAATTTTTTGATGGGTGGTCTGTTGATCCAGATGACTGGACCTTCTAATACCCAACAGACCAGGGTCCAAGATGCAAATCGATAGTGCTTTCCGACATCTCACGCTTTTCTTACTTAATTTATTATGTTCTTATTAGTGCTACAGTGTCTTGTATATTTGCTTTGTGGAGTGTTGACAGTGGACTTTATGCTGTACACTATGCAAGGGCATTTGATGGTGAAATTCTTTGTTTCGAGCTGCAGCAACCATGTGATGTTTGTTCCTAGTACATATTTCCTCGCTTGCAGGGTTAGGAAGTAACAGCACTAATTTATTAATTGTGCAGAGCAATCTCTCGGAGGCCCGTGCAGAGAATCTGTATTGGTTGTTTACAATGTTTACAATGGCTGGTAATGTAGGGTACTTCCCAGAAGATCTGTTTGAGGCGCTTGGAATCTACGTCCGACTGCCCATCCACACCAAGTTTAGTCTAATGCTACTAAGTTTAGTTATGTGTCGTTTAGTTTGTGTTGGGAGGTTAATCTCACTGGACTTAGAGCTTGGTATTTTGTTGTTGCTCATTTTTATAATCTGCATATGGGTATATGCAATGTTTCCACTGCACACAAACTTACCTTTAGTTTGGTTGTGTGCCCTATTAAGACAGTGTCTTCTATTGATTGTTGGCTTGTAAACCTTATGTGTGTTCTAAACAATTTAATTTGATGTCATCTCTCCAGTTCTATTAGCAATTTTTGGATTTCATTCTGATACACTACATTGGTATAACATGAAGGCACTTTTACTCTTACGGGTCATCTCACCAGTTCTACAATGCTGCTACACTACAGTCTTATTTCCTATGATCAAACTGTTTTTGTCTTTTTGGTAACCATCATTAACCAGACCCACAGAATGTGTAAGCTCTTTTATTCTTACAAGACAATTTTTCAGACTAATAGTTCCAGCGTAGATTTTCCTTCACACATCACACGATAGGAAATTCAAACTCTTAAGGACGCAGTACAGCAGTGACGCAACACATGGTGTGAAATTCATACTCTAAGCTCATGCATCTAGTTTCTCCAGGTCATTGCGCTTGCACGAGTTATGCATCCATACTAAAACATAACTGAATCAATCAGTTGTCTACATGGATATAGTACTTCTAATAAAACGACATTAACATACATCGTGTGCTCATACAAAATGCTTCAAGTAACTCTTGGGCAGTCCCTTGTACCTACTCTGAGTCACTAAAGCTGATGATTGGCTTCTCATTTGGTTCATTTGCAGTCCTATTATGACCGGTCATTTTGCAGTTCATGCAGTGTCTAGTTATCCATGTCAAGTTACTACTTCCAGTTTTTTTATGTGCTTTGTTTTTCTTGTCAATTTTGTCACTCAAAGCAAGGTAACGTTGTGTTCTAGGTCTTCCCTTCATTGGTGGTTTTGGTGGTGCTTTGATCCTCATAACTTCATCGTCACTCTTCGCTGCACAGCAACCAGAAGCACCATACCTATTTGCAGATACCGCTTCACTTTCTTAGTTGGCTTCATTTCCATCCAGTATGTAGTTCTCCTTGTTTCCACCTTGTGAGCATGCACCATCCTGTTGCGCTTCAATATATTTAAATCTCATCCACAGCTTAGATGGAGGTACTTCATCCCAATCTTATATTCACCAAAGTCTTTTTTCTCGAACACGCAGGAGAGCTGCGCGTCATTGTATTAATAGATAGAAAAAAGTTCGGATACATGCCGATTCCACGGCTTGGGTTAGTACAATTCTTTTACACGCGCGCCTGGGAACAAGGAAAAAACTACCAAGCTAGGCTAACTCAACGCAACAAGGATCCCAGCCCGCTTGCCCCCGCCAAGACCCATAGGCTCGACTGCTCGGCGACTTCCTGCAGCACCGCCTGAGTCCGAGGTTGGACGTTGTCGAACACGCAGCGGTTCCGGGCCTTCTAGATGGTCCAAGCCGTGAGAATCACTAGGGAGTTAAGCCCCTTCCGCGTCTCCTTCCTTGCTCTACTTGAAGCCCGCCGCCACCAACCCTGGAAGTCCTCCTCTTCCTGTAAAGGGGCAAGATGCTGGAGGCCCACTTTGCCAAGCGACTCCACCCAGACCTGACGTGAGAAGACGCAAGAGACGAGGAGGTGCTGTATAGTCTCCTCCTCCTGGTCACAGAGAGGGCATTTGTCCGGATGGTCCAGGCCTCGTTACGCCAACCGATCCGCCGTCCAGCACCTGTTGTGGCCAGCAAGCCAAAGGAACATCTTGCACTTCAAGGGTGCCCAGGACTTCCAAATCCGCTTCCAGGGCTCGAACGTAGTTGATCCCACGAAGAATCTCCCATAGGCTGAACATGCAGAGTAGGAACCTGAAGCCTCGGGCGTCCAAATGTGCTGATCTGGCTAGTCGTCGTGCAGGTGAACCTCCTCTAGGGCATCCCAGAGTTTAAGGTAGTCCACCAAAGCTGGAACAGACAGACCCCCTCCGATATCTTGTATCCACCGCCTATCCTGCAAGGCTTCCTGAACCGTCCTCCCCGACAAGGCACGTTTGCACACGAAGGGGACGAGGGCTGGCGCGAGGTCATGGATGGACTTCCCAAGCAGCCATCTGTCCGTACAAAACTTGGTTGTCCGCCCATCGCCAACTAGGGACGTCACCGAGATGGCAAACATGGCCACCGCCTTATGGTGGACCTTAATCTTGAAGGCAGCCTAGGGGCGATCTGGCTCCGTCTTCTGCAACCACAACCAGCGCATACGAAGAGCCCAACCCAGGACCTCAAGGTTGTGGATCCCCAATCCACCAAGCTCCACCGGACGGCTGGCTATCTCCCAAGCTATAGGGCAATGTCCCCCATTTATTTGTGCCCTCCCCTTCCATAGGAAGGCGCGCCGCCGTTTGTCGATCGCCCGGATTAACCACTTAGGCACCTCTAGCGCGATCAACAAGTAGATGGGCACCGCAATTAGGACAACCCGGACCAAAATCGAGCGGCCCGCCGTGGTCAAAAGGGCTGCCTTCCACCCCGGGAGCCGGTCGGCGATCTTGTCGATGATAGGCTGGAGGTCAGTCTTAGTGAGCTTTCGGATGGAAAGGGGTAGCTCGAGGTATCTACACGGGAAGCTAGAAACCTCACAAGGTAAGGAGCCGGCGACCACTTGCAAGTCGTCGTCCCTACACTGAATGGGGACAACCGAGCTCTTCTGCATGTTGGTTTGTAGGCCGCTGGCTTCACCAAATAGCTGCAACACCGCCTTGGTCATGTCCAAGTCACCCGGAGATGGGTGAATGAAGAGCACCACGTCGTCAGCATACAAGGAGACGCGGTGCTTCACCGACCCATTAGTTAACGACTGGAGCAACGCCTCCGCTTCCGCTTTTTTGATCACCGCACTCAGCACGTCTATAACTAGGATGAACAACATCGGGGAGAGAGGGTCGCCTTGACGCAGCCCACGACGATGTTCAATCCATTCCCCCGTCTCCCCGTTGAGCAAGACCCTAGAGGATGTCGTGCGTAGCAAGCAACAGATGATGTTGCGCCAGCGATGGCCAAACCCCAGGCGATACAAAGTCTCAAGGAGGAAAGGCCAGGAGACCGAGTCGAACGCCTTCGTGATGTCGAGCTTGAGGAGCAGGCTAGGCTCCTTGAGGCTGTGGAGGAGCTTAGCCATCTGCTGGACGAGCAGGAAGTTGTCGTGTATGCACCTCCCACGCACATAAGTGCTCTGGTTTGCCGAGACCAGCTCTTGCAGACGAGGGGCCAACCAGTTGGCGAGAATCTTCGTGACCAGCTTGGCAAAGCTATGCACCAAGCTTATAGGTCTGAAGTCCTTAATCTGCAGCGTGTCCGGCTTCTTGGGGATGAGGATTAGGAAGGCCGAGTTGAGGAGATGCAGCCTCCTACCATCACCATCCTGGATCATCCGGAGAGCCAGCATTATGTCCTCTTTGATGATCGGCCAGCACTCCTTGTAGAACCGTCCGGTGTACCCATTTGGGCCTGGCGCCTTATCTGAAGGCAGCGACTTGATGGTCGCCCACACCTCCTCCTCCGTGAATGGCAGGTCGAGCGCGGAGAGATCATGGGAAGGCAGACCAATGGCCTCTAAGTCGATGGTCCGCTCCCTCGCGGGCCGCGAGCCAAGCAGCCCATTGTAGAAGTCCCAGATCCCCTCCTCCATTTCCTCGTGCGCTGTCAGCGTTCTATCATCAACCTGCAACTTGGCGATGAAATTTTTCCGCTTCCTGTAGCGGGCTTGGGAGTGGAAGAATGCCGTGTTAGCATTCCCCTCGTGCAACGATCCAATCGAGCTTCGCACTCTAGCGATGGTGCGCTGTAGTGACTCCAAGGTCAGGCAATGCTGCTTCACCTGACGTCGTAGCCATCCCTCAGCAGGGGAGAGCTGGCGACTAACTTGCGCTATCTCCATTTGGTGCAGCAGCTCCCGCGCCAAGTGCAACTGGGACTGCACATTGCCCACAGATTTTTGACTCCACGCCTGGAGGGCCTTGGTTAGCCTCTTGAGTTTGTCTGCTAGCCTCACCGCCGGGCAAGATGATGCCACATGCGCTGACCAAGAGGTTGTCACCGTCTCCTGGAAGCCCGACAGGGACGGCCAGAAAGGCTCAAATTGGAAGCGGTCGTGGCCTCGCGCATTACTGCGAATACCCAGGAGCAGCGGGCAGTGGTCAGAGATGCCAGCAGCTGAGCTCTGAAGGAGCGAGTCCGGGAAGAGCTGGTCCCAATCAGCGAAGCAAAGGACACGGTCCAAACAAACCAGCGTCGGCGACTCCTGCTCATTGGACCAGGTGAATCGCCGCCCGAGCAGCTCAATTTCTTGGGGCTCCGTATCATCAATCACCCGTCTGAACCTCCCTATCAAGGCCCGGTCAATGTTGGGGTTATTCTTGTCGGCCGAGCGATAGATGAGGTTGAAGTCCCCACCCACCAGCCACGGCCCCTGGCAAGCCGCGTGGACGTCTCGCAGCTCTTGCAGAATCAAGAGTTTGTCCGCGTCCAGCTGAGGACCGTAAACCCCAGTAAACCACCACTCCTGGCCATCGTCCAGAATGAACCGCACCGAGGCCGAGTAGGAGTCGACTCTGGTAGCCGTCGCCCTGCAGACGCTGCCGCGCCATGCAATCAAGATTCCTCCTCTGGTACCCGAGTCGCCGGAAGCCGGAAGCGACACGCTTTGATCAAAATCAGACCCCAGCGTGGACAGAATTGTAGCCGTCGAGACCGACACTTATTTGGTCTCTTGCAGGCCAACAATGTCGGGCTTAGCCGAGGCTACTACTTTCCGGACGCAGTTGCGACGAGCCCTCCGATTGAGGCCCCGGACGTTCCAAAATAAAATGCTAGACAAATTCATTGGGGAACCAGTTAAAAGCACTGCCAGTACAACACCCCAGGGAAATCAATCTACCAAGGAGAGCTCCTGGTGGTCAGGATCAACAAACACCATGGGGGCAGACCACCCAAAGAGTGCCGCCAATGCCACAACGTGTGCCTGCGACAGTGGCTCCGAGAAGAGCCTTGCATAGTCATCCTGCGCCTCCACGGAGATGTGCTCCTATTCACCGAGAATTTCAAGCTTGCGCATGAGGTTGTCCCGCGCACGCTTGGTGGCCGTCGCTGCCGAAAGGCGCGCATTCTTGGTGATCCGCGCGCTGCGCCGTAGGGGACCACCGTGCGTTTGCGCGGTTGAGGAACTGGCATGACACTGACGGTAGGTCTGGACACCCGCACCAGGAACTCCTTGAGCGGCGAGCGGGTTGGCGACCGTTCCCCCTCCTGTTTGAGCCGCTGCCGACGATGTACCACCGAGCAAGTCTTGGGTGGGTACACCGTGGGCCGAGGGAGTTTACCGCTAGAGCTCACCTCCGCAAGGCGTGGACCAACATCCGTGGCTGGGACGGCAGTAGTGGCCTGCGCTGGCCCAACATGCATAACAGGGGGCACGGCAGACAGCCCACCAGTAACAGCGAATACCTGGTCCGCGAAGGCCCCTGACCCGCAGACAAAAGGTCCGCCAGCATCGGTGGAGGTCTGGGCCGAGGGAGTCGGATCCGCAACCGCAGACTGGGCCAGGGCCCACTCCTGGGAAACGGTCTGAGGTGAGGCCGGCCCCCCGCCCCGCCAGTCCACACGCCGCTGGAAGAGAGAAGCAGGGCGCCTCCCCAGGCACGCCGCCGCCGCCGCTAGGCGATTCCCCGTGGGGAGCCAGGCCATCGAAGCCAGGCGCGGGGGGACCGCCAGCGGATCCACCTCGGGATGCCTGTCAACAGGCACAGAGCTGACTGGGGCCGGCGATTTGAATTGGTCTCCAGATGGATCGAATGCCAGCTCCATCTTTTCAGAGGCAAACCCCACGTCCAGGCCGCTGACGTGAGCAGAGGACCCGCCGGCTAGAACTGGAGTGCGGTGGTCCAAGGCAAAAGTGGGCGGGGCCTCCACTCCCGCTAACTCCTCTGCAGGGGAGGCCGAGCGCCCGCCAGAAACCGCCAAGGACGGCGCGTCAGTGGTTGCCTCAACCGCAGGGGAGGCCACACGGTCGCCAGAAGCTGCCAAGGGTGGAGCTTCTATTGCAGGGGTCCCTGACACAGCCTCTGCCTCCGGCAGAGGCGCGACAGCACCCCACGAGCCCCCCACCAACGGCACGGCCCGCGCGTCCGCACCAACGGTCACACGACACGTGCACTGGCCACGTGTCATTGTCCTGGCCGTCCCTACCGGCGCGCCGCTGCATCCTCGTCTCCGCTGGTGGCGCCCACCCCGGGAGCGTTGACGCCGGGTCCGCGGTTGGCAATCGCTTTTGCTACCGTCTTCCGCCGCCGAGTTCGGCGCTCCATCAGCAGATCTTGGGGAGCCTAGTGGCATGTATGACGGTGACCTAGGCTCCTCAATCCCGGTGATGTCGAGGTCGACGTCGTAGACCATGGCCAGCTTGGTTGCCGGAGCGTCGTGGTCGAACAGCTCTAAGATGAGCAGGTCCTTATTCCGGGGAATGCACTCCGGAACAGAGGTCCATGCCGTGAGGTTGAAACGAGCCATGTCCACCCGCCCGGACGTGTTCGGGTGCATCGCCTCCACACAGCAGTAGGGGCAAGGAGCTGCTTCGCCGTGGAGATTTCCCAGACGTGAGCTTGGATGCCCCCCATGGAGATGTCCGCCGTGGAGATTTCCCAGACGTGAGCTTGGATTTCCCAGACGCAGTTGCGACCGGGCATGGGCCTGACGGCTCCACCGCTTGAGATGGAGGCTGATCCATGGGGTGCGGATGCCGCCGCCCGCTCTTAGCACCAAATCAGCAGTCGCGTTGTCCGGCAACAAGAGGATGAAATCCTCTGGTGCGGAACGGGCGATCCTGAGTGTCGCCGGCGAGAGCGCGAATTCCTCCGCGACAGCCTTCAGTGCCTCCTGGGCGAACACGGAGGGCCGGGTTCCAACCACCGTGATGAGAATCGCCCGATGCAGTTCAGCCTCCGCATTGGCGATGCTCGTCGAACGATCAATGATGCACAGCTCACGCGCAGGGCGCTGCCATAGAAGCTCCGCCAAGACGGGAGTCGAAGCCGAGACCTCAGGGGCGGCCGCAGGGGAACCCAGGCCGATCGCCGCTAGCCCAGAAGCCGCTGCGGCCGGTGTGCCCCTAGAGGCCAAGATCGGGCGATGACCGCGGGAACGATGCACGGACCCCGTCTCCCGGACAGGCGCAGGCGCCTCTCCGCCAGACGCTGAAGAAGAGCGGTGCCGCCGACGAAGAGCCGTAGGCGGCACGGACGTCCGGCCACTCGTCTCCCGCACCGGCGCATCCCCAGAGGCCGACGAAGGGCGACGACGACGGGGGTGTCGTGCGGTCGGCTGCACCTCCTCACGAGGTCCCTCCGCAGTTGGGGCTGGCGCAGGCACCGTTGGAGAACGACGCGCAGGTGGCACGGACGTCCGCGCCTCCCACGCTGACACGTCCGGGGGGGAGCGTGGCCGCTTTCTGTGCTCCCGGTCACGCTGCGCAGGCGCAGCCGCCGCGGGGGAAGTGCAGGGAAACGGCCGGCGCGGTTGGCCGCAACTGTAAGTCATGTGCCCCAGCTCGTGGCAGCGATAGCACCGGGAGGGGCTCCGGCAGTGAGCCCGCCGGTGGTCACACGCGAGACAGTTGAAGCACCGGTCTCTTAGCTCGTCGGGGATCGGGCTGACGGTGCGCCGCAGAGAGGATCGCCGCCGCTCCTGCCGACTCCTAACCTTGCACCAGCCGTCCACGTCCGGCCCAGCAGGGAACACCCGGCGGACCTCAGAGGGTGGGCGCGACTCGACGAAGCCGGTGGTGGTGGGGGGCCTAACGATGGGGGCAGCCAGCGGGCGCAGGACAGGCAAGCAACACGCGGGACGCCCTCACCGGCGCCGGGCCCGTAAGGACGTCGCGGTAGGATGGCGCTGGGGCAGGGTCCTTCCCCGGGGCAGGACTGTCATCACGCCAGCGTAGAAACTTGGACCGGCCCGTCGGAACGAAAGGTGCCGCCAGGGGCAAGAGCCGCGAGGCCGGCCGCGGCGAGGCCGAGAGATCCGGGGTAGCCACTCTCGCGGTCGACGACGTGGGGGAGGAAGGGGTGCCGGGGGTGGCCGCCGGAATCGAAGCGAGCTCCAGCGTGGGGTGGCGGTGAGCGCCGTGGTTGGAAGGGGAGGGAACTGAGGGATGGTTGCGGGGAGCCATCCCGTGCCCTTGTGACTAACTAATCCTAGCAAGCGGGAGTTATTCACCAAAGTCTTGATTTTCTTTCCTGGCTACTTCAAGTGCCTTCTCATACAGGCGACTCTGTTGGATTTTGGTCTGTAATTGTGTAATCTCAGATTTGTTGGTACCATATCTCTAGCATGCCGTGTCCACCATGCGGCAATGTCTGTCGCTGGAATCTCCACCACACTGGATCATATAAAACCCAACAAAAGAATGCACAGATCAGCCACATTTGATTCCTATAGCTTACACAATGTATACCCTGCAATGATAATCTATTATATTAATAAGGGAGTGTTAAAAGAAGCCACCACGTTCGTCAAGAGGGTCTAGAAATTTCCACGTTAATCTAAAAAAGAGAAGGTTTTGCACCGTTAGATTTTATGAAGGTCTAACGGTCCAGATTAACTCAAGAGTCCATATCTAGTACGATTAATAAATAACTATTTTTGGATTTAAAAATTAATGATAATTAGGAGAGTCCATATCCAATACGATTAGTAAATAGCTATTTTCAGATTTAAAAATAAAGGAAAATTAGAAGAGTCCATATCCAATACGATTAATAAATAGTCATTTTTGGATTTAAAAATTAAGAAAAATTAGAACAAAAACAAAGAGTCCATGCCGAATACGATTAGTAAATAGCTATCCGAACTAGAAAAAAAATAAAATTAGAATTTAACTAAAGAGTCCATGTCGAATACAATTAGTATATAGCTAAATTAAAAATTATAAAAATAAGAAAATTAGAATTAGCATTAGCACTTGATAAAAAGAGTTACTACTAGCAAAATAGTTAAATTCCCACGTTCGCCGAGAGGAACAAAGAGCCCATACCGAATACGATTAGTAAATAGCTATCCGAATTAGGAAAAAAGGAAAACTAGGACTTACATAAAGAGTCCATATCGAATACAATTAGTAAATAGCTAAATTTGAAATTATAAAAATAAGAAAATTTGCTTTAGCATTAGCACTTGATAAAAATGAGTTACTATTAGCAAAATAGTTAAATTCAAAATTAAAAATATAAGAAAATTAGCCATTGATCAAGAGTCCATATCGAATATAACTAATAAATAGATGAGTGCAAAAATTAAATATAGAAAAAACTATTATTTAATTTGTATAGTGACTAAGAAGCATTAAATAGATAGTATAGGTCAAACGCAAATAATAAAATCCTAAATTTGAGTTATAAATGGGACAACAAGTTCACAGACATTTCATGTCAAATATAGTTAATAAATAGCTAAATTTAGAATAACAATTAATAAAATTAGTAGTTAATTTATATATGAATTTTGAACAAAATGTTAAAACAAGTGATCACGTTCACCGAGAGGGTTTAAAAATTACCACATTAATTAAAACAAAAAGAAAATTGATGAGTTAGCCACAAAGAAGCTTATCCAAATAGTAGCATACTCTGCATAATTAGAAAATAGAAATATTGCTAAGAAGTGATTTTGATCTGGAAAATGATGAGAAGATTAGAGTCTCTAAACATGAAAACACATTGGTAACTAGCCTAAAAAAATTGAATTAGAGGCACAATAATAAGTGCACGGTGGTGCAATCATGTCATAGCCATGACATAATCTTAGTCCTGTCACCAAGTTGATGATTACTCTAACATGGCCAAAGCATGGCGATCACCACTAGCGACAACGAGAAGAATCGAGACGGTGATGTTTTGCTATGTAGCATTGCTATTTGTTGATGGTCGAGAGAAAAAAAATTTAGAAGAGAAGGAATGATAGATAGTACAACCACTTTGTGGAGTGATGATGCGAGATCTAGAACAAAACAACTTGAAAATCGATGTTGACATGCACGTCCATCCATAGCAAGCTACGGGTAGTGTTCAAAAGTAATGCCGTGCACTATTAGTGATACATCTTCGGTTACCATGGTATAGCGAACAAAGATTCTCAGGAGCATAATGAAGATAGATATACCTAAGACAATATGAGAGCAGGGCTATATCAAGGGGTGATTGGAGGATAATGAAAAGAAAGTACATTATACTTCTGGTGGTATCTATATTGAACCACTTATCTAAATTTTTTTCTACAAGTCTAGGAATAATTTATTTATCATGCACAGTAACTAGAACACTCAAGAAAAAATTTTACATCACAAGTATTTAAAAAAAGTAATATTGATGTCAAAATAAAATACGTAAATGTTTAGTTACTTTCAGTAAATACCCCAAAAATTTATTTTTATATAAAACATTCATTTTTCTTCTAAATCATTATCCAAAAATACACAGCAAAATATAACAAAGAAAAAATAAAGATTGCACCTGTGTCTGGATCACAACCATTAGGATAAAATAATTACAAAGATATAAGTAAATAGAACTATTTGCATTCAACTTTTTTAAGTAAAAAAATCTAAAAGTTTGGGAAAAAACTAGGTACCCGCGCTATTTGCGCGGGGCACCTTGCTAGTTTTATATATAATAAGGCCAGTAGCTTACACATTACACCATTTTCTGGTGCTAGTATTTTTCCATCCTCCCTGATTCACTAACCTGGTGCAATGACAGTTTATACGTAGCAAGGCAATAATGAAGGTAATTACTAGCCTTTTTTTCCATCCTCCCTGATTCACTGCCTCACCATTGGCAACTGTATAACAATCTTCAGCGGTGCTAAGTGCTAACATGTATTGTTCCTAGTTGAAGCCTATTTCTCCCTTGGTCTGCTACATTATGCTCACCAACTGCCGTCTAAAGACAAGCTATCAAATGTTTCTGTAGATGTTTCTGACAAAAAATCTTCGCTTTCTATATAATCACTATCTGTTCGCCCGTTGCCTTGAATGTCATCTGCACTTACTTCCGACAACCTTTCGTTATGTGTTGGTGCTTCAACTGCCTGATCATCGCAAGAATCTAAACCAGTGTCTTCACTGTCTTCATTGACAAATGTTATATTTCCATAAGTCATGCCATACCGGAGCTGCTGGTAAGAACAACCAATCCCTGCTAAGAATGAAACAGAACACCCATATTCAGAGCATTACACATTGTCTGACATATGTCTAGGAGATGGCAAATTGAATAGTGCAAATCATAAATTTCCTTCTGATGCACAACATACAAGAACTGTACCAAAGCTTCTCTCTGTTTTGTACATTATTGATTAATTAACCTAGTTTAAATTGAGGAATGGTTCACAGACAACAATAGTTGGTTTTTAGTTTTTCATTTCATAATTCTACTTTGGTGAACATCTTATTTAACTGATTTTTTTTTCAGTGTACTAACCAATGCCATGGCAGATCTTAGCACGCACGAAAGTATTCCGAAACCACATATTTAGCATGTTTTCTTTTTAATTCCAGTACGCAGTTGCAAAATCAATGAAACATTATCTGAACCCCAAGTATACTCTATTCAGACTAGCGCCTTCGAAAATTATCTGACATTTGCTTACCTGTGTATGCAAAAGAATCAGGATGATCGTTTGTTGAAACCAGACGAAGCAGAGAATTGTTGGGGATCGTTCTTAGTTGCATCAGCACTCCTCCTGGATCCCGGCGCCGATGGTTGGGGACGGCCGCCGCTCGGCACGTGCCCGCGCACTGTGCTCCGGCGAGGTCAGCGCGAACATGACCTCATCCAGCACATACGGGAGGACATTGGATTTAGAACCGGACCTCTCGCATCTCGCCTCCATCGTAGGCAAGGGAGTTCGTGTTCTCCCTTCCAGGAAGAGGAAAGAAGACATGATGCACAGCTTCTCTGCCCAATCGTGCCCAAGGAGAATTTCAAAATGCAGAGCGGTACATTACCCATTTTGCCCCTGGCTTCAATGCTGCCACTCCGCCAGGTCTTGCTGCTTAGTTTACGGTAGATTCCTTTTCCTTTCACGAATCTCGACGCACGGAAATGTTCCAATGGCCTGGATAGACCTTGCGGTCGCAGGCACATGCGAAAAATCCGCGTCCCTTTTCCCAACAACTGCTGGCTTGATTGCTCAGACCTCGGCTCTGTGGAACGGCGGAAACTGTCGAGCTGCGCTATTGTGTAACCGGCTCGATGACAGAATGACACATAGCTCGTGCGGATGGGCGGGCCTGCTCCTGACGGGGCCAGCGGGCATGGCGAGCGGTGTTGCACCGGGGCGCGGTGTGCGGTGGAGAATTCTTTTTCCGGAAATATATAAAGATTAAGTTGAATTACGAAAAGAGAATTAAGATCATGATCCGTTACCATCTCTGGTTATCAGCCAGAGGTAAGCTAGTGACGAAATCAACTGAGCCACAGTCCATGCAACTTGCAGGACGCATCATGCTACATATACATGCAAGCGCACAAGTACACAGACAGCCATACATATACGAACAACCGCAGAGAGAATGTATGAGTATACGGTAATTAATAAGGTACTTAACGGGACAGTAATAAAGCTCTTATTCACCGGCGGTAATTATAATATAACCACCGGCGGCCGGCGCACGCACTCACGCATCAGCTATAGCTAGCTGGCGCGCCGTGGAGTGGAGGTATAGCTAGCGGCGGCGGTTGGCGGGCTCCTTCTGGGCGTTGAAGTAGACGACGGCGGTGGGGAGGCCGAGCTCGTGCGCCGCCGCGAAGGCGCGCGTGTTGAAGTTGGCGCGCTCCGCCGGCGCCTCGGCGCGCACGCGCGTCTTCTGCTCGAACAGCACCAGCACGTAGCGGTGGATCCCCACCGGCGGCCGCGGGCCCATGTACTCCACCACCTCCTCACCTGCAGCACACGTCACGGTCGTCGGCAACTGATTAAACCGCCTGCCGTGCCGGCATGGCTGCGACTGCGAGAATGGAGAGCGCTCACGCCGTCATCGTCACACGTGTCCCGCCTCGCCGGCCAACGCTTGGCGGGCGGCGCCACGTGCGGCGCGGCGGCAGCCTCACAGTGTGCTGCCAACTCGCGCGCGGCGCGAACGGCGGCTCTGCGTGAGAGTTTGTGCCGAGCAGGTTGCCGGCGCTGGGCACATACCCTGACATGCCCCCCAGTGCGTGCAAGAAAGGAAAATGCAGTACTCCATGAAATTCCTTCCCAAATCTCGATGGGATCGGAACAACAAGGCGCCTATCATCTGTTGGTTTTGTACTTTTCCCGTTTCTAGATATGGAAAGTAGTATCATGCGGGGATCACACATCCATGGATGCTTGGCGCGCCCATGACATAGGCCGGTTTCTTTGATCGAACTAGCTTTGCATAGGCCTAGCAAAGTATAATCTGGTGTGAAAAAATAATGATTATGGATGCATGGTTCAATACGTTCCTTTCCATTTCCCAGACTTGTTCTGGTCATGTCAGTATCTCACTTTATATAACACTATATATCTAGCAAACTTCCCTAACAGTTTCTCTCTTGAGACGGCCAACAATATGTAGTTTTTTATATTATTTATCTACAATAACATGGATAATACATTTTTTAGTAATGGTGTAGCAATTGTGAATTCGTTAATACTGTCGGGAAAGGTAAGAGATATACTTACAAAAACCATCGGGCTACTTGAGAAAAATGGTAAAGACTAAAAAATTGTTGGTCACTCATGAAATAACTACAGAAAGAAAATCCAAAATTTGCATTCTTTATATTATCCTGTCATATGTACGCTGAGTTTAAGTATTTCCCAACATAGTTTAAATCATTTACGTTAGGAAAAAATAACTTAACTCATATGGACTTGTGGGTGATAATCATAAATGAAATTTATAAAGAGTCTTTCAGAGCAAAAGGAGAACACACTTCGGAATGAAGTGGATAGATTTTTTTTTAGAGCCATTAGCAATGCATGCAACTGCAAGCAAGCATATTGGCTGAATTTGGGAAATTAAAGTAACCAACTATATATGTAAAGTGGAGTAAAAGAAAGCGACAAAAATTAAAGTCATATGAAATAATAATCCATGCTAGGTAATATACTCCTACAACTAAACTAATGTAACTAGTAGTCGTCAACTTGCGCGTTCGCACAGGCCAAGGGTATGCTTGAAAGAATATAAGCTCTAGCAAAGTGACGCTGCACGCTGTCCATATATGTTCATAGAAAGGAAGCACAAATCCACAATTTTAAACAAGCATGCATACGTATATTCAAATTAGAGACAAATTAAAGACATAACTGAAGAATAACTAAAAACTCACCTTTTGATGCATCTGTTCCCCCTGGTATATTAGCCACTATCCTGCACATACCGCAAATTTCTCTCAAGGAGAATTCATGCATATGTAGTAGCACGGGTGGCAAGAACAAAAGCAAAGTACCAGTGGAGATACTCCCTCATGGTGGGGTCGCTGGGGCTCGGCGCATCCGGGTCCGTCATGATCTGTAGTATATAATACGATGAATCTACACTATCATATGTCGCGGCGCATGCATGGGCAACAAGCTAGCAAGCTACGATGAATCCTAGCTAGAAGTGAAGAAGAAAAGGCAACCGCCTACTACCAGCGTGTAGAGGTCGTTGCGGCGGCCGGAGATGCGGACGAGCGGCGGCGCGGCGGTGGCGGAGGGCTTGAGGAGGCAGCCGTTGCTGATGTCCTTGGGCCCGTACGCGACGGTCATGTTGATGGAGGGCACGAACAGGTCCACCACCTCGCCGATCACCCGCCCCACCACCAGCGGATCCACGAACCGGGCCATCAATTATCTCCGGCGAGAGGCCGGCCCCCTAGCTCCGCCTCACTGCCTCAGTCTCAGTCACTCAGTGTGTGTGCGAGCGCGCGCTTCGACGACGGGCCGGGAGGAGGACCTGCTGGCTGCTGCCGTCGCAGTGTTAACTACTCGATCGCTCCGACCCGTCGCGTGACGCACACGGCTACGGGTGCAGGACGGATCAGCATGTACATACAGCGCACAGCAGGCCGAGAGGACGGCACAAAACGGTGGGCTTCGTCTTGGTGTCATGGGACTTGGATTATTGGCACGACGCAGCGCGGGGGCCGGCCGCGGCCGCCACGTACCGGCTTGGGGAGCTGGGCCCGCGGCGACACGTGTGCCGTGATGATCTGGACGCAGCTGGGTACGTTGTGTGCGCACTGTGTCCACATTTGGATGAATCTACCCACTGCACATCCATCGATCTACTCCGGCCCTGATCACTGTACTGTGTCACAGGTAAAGATCGCGTAATTTTAGTATAGTGTAACTATTATATGTACTCGATCTTCATCGACACCTCGGTGTGCTCGTGGTCGTCAAGCTCATTGGTCGCTGCGGTTGGAGTGCGGTGATGGGGTTAGAAGGTTCTTGAGTGAAAGCTCGGCCTGGCAGTCGCCGGCGCTGACAGCGGTTGCGCCCGTGGGCGCCTTTACCCTGCTGAGGGTGTTGTCGATTCTATGAGACCTTTTGGTATTGCCGAGTGAAAATTCGGTCCGTTTTTGACAGAAGTCAGCGGCGTTCTGGACAACGTGACCTTCTTGGAGGCTTGTCTTGCTTTACCTTCCGCTTCTTCTTCGGCTGGCCTTTGGCTATAGTCATAGTGCGCAGCTTTGGTGTATATCTTCTTGTTAGAGCAGGTTTCTAATTGTCTCTAGTCGCTTGGTGGGTGGTGCGTTGTGGGTTTCTTATCTCTAGTCGCTTGGTGGGTGGTGCGTTATGGGTTTCTTGCTTGTTCTTGATGCGTGCAGTTGTTTACCACCATCTGTGTGGTTAGCTTGTAATTTTGCGCTTCGAGGATTCTCTCGAAGCTGCATCGTTGTAACTGTCTTCCTCTTAATGAAATACGTGCCCAGGCACGATCTTGAAAAATCTATTATATATGCACAGTGTATAAAAAATATGTACTACTATCATGAAAGTACTTTTGGTACAAATCTAATTGTCAACTTATTCTCAAATATCTAAACTAAGCACACGAATGATAGTTGGAACTGTTGACCGAAGTTCATGACCGGATGTAGGTTGTATCTACCATCTGTTTTGCATGTCGATCCGAACCTCAATTGTATTCATCAACTTACCTTGATTTTGAAAACAGTTTTTCTTTTACCTTCAAAAGCTATCTAGCGGCTTTGCTTGGTCGCAGACAGGTGGATTTAACACGTGGAAGGAGGCTGATGAGCGTTCCTCATCCTCGCGCCGAAACACATCTCTCTCTCTCTCTCCAACCAAACAACGCCATCGTATGACGCGCGCGGTTGCCTCTACTGCAACTTCAATGCCCCTTCAAATAAAACTTGCTCATATCACGTGGATTTGACATTTTGGAAGTAGCTAGATCGATGGGTTCTCTCATCCTAGTATCCCAACTTCTCGCTCTCTCAAACCACAACACCCTCATGTAGAGCTGGGCCTTGGACTTTGAATTTGAACGGAAGAAAAGTAATGAAACCTGCGATGGCCGTGCTATTTTTGAACGAGCTACGGCACAGTTTTTTTAGCACGATCCGAGCACGGCATGATACGAAAAATTTTGGACCGTGCCGGCACGACACAAACACGAGGGTCGTACCATGCCTACGATCCTAGCATGATGGGCCGTGCTTGGCTAGCACGACAGGAAAATGGCCCGTCGACATGTGTACAGCCAGTTGTTTTAATATTAATTAATTTATGCTACTTTCTAATTAACAACCGTTATCATTCAACAGAGTCGATAAAAAAAGATAACTTTTCATTTTCTATGCATAAAAATCTCTTCACGAGTACTTAAACATACGAGTATCCACGAAACGATAACTGTAAAATATACCAAAAACCGTGCTTGGACTGGCACAGCACGAAGATGTGCCAGCGTGCCATGAACCGTGCTTGGGTATAGTAAAAAGATTATCGTGCCGTTGCGGCACAGCACGACCTGCCAGTGAGATCTGACATGGCTCGAGGTATGAGAGGGCCGGACCAGGCTGGCACGACCTGGCCCAAGTCCCACCTCTACCCTCATGTGACACCATCGCCTCTACACCAACTTCAGTGCTCCCCTTCGAGGCTTGCCTCTAGTCACCTCAAAGCATGACTCCACCAGCCATGATAATACTGGTTTTGGCCATATCTCCCATCTTTCTCCTACTGCAACAGGCATAATTTGGAAGTATTTTTATCTCGAAACGAAAGTTTTGGTTGTGAGTCAAAAAGATTCATTTTTTCCAGAACAGAAACTTTTCCTAATAAATCAAATTTTCTACCTCGGAATCCTATATTACTTTTTTTTTGAAAAGTTTGAGAAGCACTGCTTTGTCATTTAAGAGAGGAGAAGCAAACAAAGTGTCTTACATAGTTGATATTACATAAATTAGAAGTTTCTCAAACTCAGAAATAAAAATACGATTCATAGAAACCTAAGATAACTCCGGCCCTCGACAGGCCATTTTTAGAATCCTATATTATGTTAGCTTGAAAAGCTTTTATCCCAGTTAAAAGAATTTATAAACGAATTGAAACCTTATAAGTGTAAGATCTTGACGAGAAGAAAGGCAAGGAGTCATATTATATCGAATGGAATGGGCAGAAGGAAGTTAAATGATCTGATCATGCCAAGATAGGAATGCCAATGGGGAATTCCATGCCGAGGAATGGTTCCCCATCTTGGTCCCAAATGTAGAAACGCCTTCATCCTTGTCCCCGGCCCTGCTCTCAAGAATCATTTTTCCTCATGTAAAACGTGGAGCAGGCCTAAGCAAATAAAATATACTAGGTCCGTTGGGCTCGATCGACGAGCTAAGTTCCTCATGATACAGGGGGTGGTTGGTTCCTCGGGAGCTTATTTTAGGCCCGTCACATCGAATATTTATATGCTAATTAGGAGTATTAAATGTAGACTAATGATAAAATAAATCCATAACTTCTAGAGTTATTCACAAGATGAATCTATTAAATCTAATTGGTCCGTGATTAGCCCATGCGATGCTACAGTAAATATGTGCTAATTATGAATTAATTAGGCTAAATAGATTTATCTCATGAATAAACTCTAGCTTATGCAGTTAGTTTTATAATTAGCTTATATTTAGTCTTTCTAATTGGTATTAAAACATTGGATGTGACAGCTTAAAATAAGCTCCAAAAACCAAACACCGCCTAGAACTGCAGGCGTGGCGTTGCCGCGTCCCAACTGGATAAAGCCAGTTTCTCTAAATTCCAGCGTCATGCACTTGCTTGCCCTTCACCGACGCCTGGCTTATTACTGTCAAAGGTACAATCACTCAGAAATGTGGAGCTGAATAAATGTGTGGGATTATTTTAGGTCATTCAGCTGGTAGTATACGTGTGATCATCTTGGCATTAAACAAGGTTGAGTGCCTCTTAAATTGTTTCAGCACTGTCATGTCTTGGAAGGTTGAGAACAGCACAGTTCACTACTAAGGTAGCATATGCATAAAACTGGTGAACTTATGGACTATGATAGTCATTAGTTTCAGTGTGTTAATGGTAGAGAATGGACCTCACATTTATTTAAAAGAAAATGGACCTAACGTGCTCATATTATTGTTGTTGACCAAGCGATGTGGATATCAAGCTAAGATTGTCTTTTCACCTTATATACTATATTACTACAGCAAGTGATCTAAGTTCACGCTTTGCAAATTTATCAGTAAGGACCCTTCTCTCTGTGGCTGACATTTTGTGAGCCAGATGGAGAATCTAATATCATATGCAATGGTATGAAGACATAATTACTTATTCTTGATTCTTGTTTTACCTATTCAGGTGCACTCTTGCTAATACGATACATTTTGACATCACTTTTGATATATGTCAGTGCCTTTGCCGATCTTTTGTTAATATAGGATTGAATAGCAGGACCTATATAAACCTATGGAAACAAGCATACGGTGTGACCCATATATAGAGTGTCAGCACAGCACGGGCATGATCTTGTGTTGCTTCAGCGGCTTGAAGTTCCAGGTTGTGTAGCTTCACAGTAGTGTTCGAGGCTCTGAGCTCCATTGTGCTCACAAGGCTTACACTAGCTTTGCCCGCTTGCTTGCTGCTACACCATGTCCTTTCACATGCTTTAGCCACCTGCATTTCTTCACTGACAATTCGTCGAGCACATACATGATGTACATATTCTATTACACCAATACACCATAGCAGGCAATATGTGTAGGGATGTTCTTCTCGTAGAGGTGCAGCCGTAGCCCAAAGAAGAGGATGCAGAGGAAGGACTAACCATGGGGGCAAAAGCCTTGACATGGGTGCGGATTGATCTGCTGTTGGCCTGTTGCAGCCTTGCAGCAGTGGTGAGGAGCAGCCAAGGATCCTGCTCGTTCGCCATGCTGGAGAGGTGGAGCTTGGTGGCTGCAGCGGCGGCGACCTGTTTGGCCGAGGCTGTGGCCGTGGAGACGGCGTGGGAGTGCAGGCAAGTGAGGGAGGGAGAGGTGGAGCGGGAGGCAGCGCAGCGGACGGCACAGGCGAAGGGTGTGTGTACTCGAGCCCGACAGCCGGAGCTGGTAGAGGCGACTAGGGGAGGAGGAACGATGCGGCCGAGTGGGGCGGGACCGCGGGAGTAACGGCCGGGCCGAGCGGCCCACCCACAGCGGCAGCGGAGGCAACGCTTCAGGCTAGGAGCCGCTCGAGGTCTCTCGAAGGACAAAGAGCGGAATGCAATGCACGGTTAAGATGTGATTGCTGATTGATCCAACGATGAAAAAAAAAGATGATGTGGACTAATGAGGTGCCAGAGTGCATGGAGTATGATGGTCTAAAGAATAAGGCCAGCCCGAGTACGATGCGAGATGATAAAACCAGTTACCTCTATACTTATCTACACTTAAAAAAAAGGTCAGCCCAGACTAAATTGGGCCCAAAATTTGCACGACAGATGGAGTTAGACAGGTAATTTTGGGCCCAATAGTCTGATGATGCATCCGACTATTGGGCCTTTCTGGCCCGCTCAACAGGTAATTTTGGCCTAACCGAGACAGACTCGACCAGACGACCACGCTCGGCGGACGGCGGCGAGGGTTTAACCCAAGACGAAGCCGCCGCCGCCGAGAGCGGAGACTCGGAAAGGCGCACCCACGGCCACGGCCCCAGAGAAGCCGCGCGAATCCCGGAGAAGCGGCGGAGGAGATGCTTCTCGAGGAGCTGCTCCGCTGCCAGATCCACGAGTGGTACCCGGCCTTCCGCCGCCACTCCATCCCCACCGTCACCATCCCGCTCCCCGCCGCCTTCCTCCGCTACCTCGCCGGCCAAGCGGCCTATCCCGACCCCGACGCCGACGCCGACGCCGATGAGGAGCCGCTTCCGTTCCTCCTCCCCGCGATAACCTCCGGCCGCCAGCCCTTCGCGCCCGTCCACGCCCACCACCCGGACCCGGATTCCCTCCTCAGCTCCGAGCTCTTCTTCGGCTCCAGCACCGACGACGTCTACGACCCCGACGCCGACCACCCGCACCGGCCGGAGTTCCCGGAGCTGGAGGCGGCCATCGACGCAGCCATCGCGGAGCTCGGCGGCGCCGCGCTCCCCAAGCTCAACTGGAGCGCGCCCAAGGACGCCACCTTCATGTCCGCGGATGGCACGACCCGGTGCACGTGCTTCGCCGAGGTTGCCATGCTGCTCCGCGCCTCCGATTGTGTGGCCCACGACCTCGCCGCCGCGCGCCAATCGTGCGAGGATTTTGTGCGCCCGGAGGGTGCTCGACGGAATGCCCGGAAAGTTAGTGCTGGTGCCGAGGAAGGTGCTCGACCTAATGCCAATGAGACTGGTGGTTCAAGCGACATAGGTGAGGATGGAGGCAAGACAAATGCTGTGGATTGTGATGCGGAAGATGCACAGGAAGAAGCAAGTAATGGGGATACTTGGGTGGACGATGGTTTCCAATACTATCTCGCCCTCCGCAAGTGGTACCCAGGACTCCGCCCTGAGTCAGAGTTCAGATGCTTCGTGCGGGAGCGGAAGCTGGTTGCTGTGTCCCAGAGAGATGCATCAGCTTACTACCCATCGCTGCCTGGATGGATTTCTGAGGTGCAACCGAAGATTGAGGTTTTCTTTGAGGAAGTGATTGAGCCACAGTTTGGTTCAAACAGTTATACATTTGATGTGTATGTGACAACTCATGGGCGAGTCAAGCTGATAGATTTCAATCCATGGGGTGGTTATACCTTGCCGCTGCTGTTTACTTGGGAGGAGCTTAAAGAGGAGGGAAGAGATCATGAGCTGGAGTTTAGAGTGGTCATGCAGCAGGGTGCAGTGAGGCCCGGATTGATGACAGCAGTGCCATATGATATGCTGGATTGGGGGGAGGGGAGTGGCTGGGATGTTTTTCTGAAGAAGGCTGATGAAGAGCTCAACAGACAGATGAACTCATTAGATGGTGATTGATAATTTCATTTCAGGAAAAGATGTTTGGAGTATGCAGTATGTGCACAACTTAAAGTGATATCTGCTGATTTTCTTAGCAGCTACATACTAGCAGTCACCTGCTTTCTTAAGATTGATATGCAGTCTCCTGCCACTATGATGTTTTTTTTGTTTCCGGTTACCCTTTGTAGTGCTAGGCTGATAGTGGAGATCACCTATTATAGCCACATCATCTCATGTATTGGTTATTCAGTTATAATCTCCAACATAACTAATAAGCGGTTTAGTTTAGTGGAGCTGATGGTTAGTACTTGGATCTTCAGAAATGATTTGCAGTGGAAATTTGTTGCCCGTCTGCTCAGCTGCAATGAATATCCCTCATCTTTCATTGCTGTTTATGATTGCTCCTTATATCTACCTGTTCATCTGGAAACTTCAGTTGAGAATTGAGAAAGCAAATAGCATCATGCTAGCTAATTTTCGTATCTTGTGCTAACTTATATTGTGAACCTCATGTGGGTATGTAACTGGGTCTGATTTGTTTATCTGTAGTTGTGAAGGAGATTTAACTTACTATAAATAGTTGAAATCACCTGCCGCCTCCTCCCTCCCCAATAAACCACGGCCATGACACGACACATCACTGCCTGAATTAGACCATAGACAGCTTAGAACACTAGACTCCTACTGCATAGGTTGGCCAACTAAAAATAGTTATGCACAGTAATGGAATAGGAATTGATTTATAGTTTGTGCATGCAAAGCCCTGCTTAGAACTCTTCTGGTTGGCCAACCAAAAATAGAGATGCTCAGTAATGGTATAGGCGATGGTTTCTAGCCATGTGTATGCAAACATTGATATGTGAAATATTTAAGACTGAAAGAGGTTAAGGCTGTAAACTCTGATAATACTATCATTCCCCCCACAATTTCGTCAGATGCTAGATTTGAACTCAGTTAACTTTGTTGAAACGAATGAGTCATTTAAATTTTTCAGAAATCGGTTGCATGATGAACTTTCTTTGAATTTGATGGTTTATAGGACCTCTTGACAAAATGTGTCACAGGCAGGGCGATTTGGGGAAGGATTATGGTGAAGATTATATTTAAATGAAGTATTTGGACGTGGTCCTGGACCTTGACGGCGCAGAGGTCAGAGGAGCCCTGATCGGCGCCGCACCAGGGAGGCTGGGTGTAAGGAACAGGATGAATTTCAATCTAATGCCTGCCTAGACTTGGCGGGGTCTCGGATCTGCTTATATATTGCTAGAGCCCAACCACAAAACCAAACTAACTCAAACCAAACACTAAATCTATCTCTTAGCTAATAGGTTTGAACCCCTCTCCTGGTCTTGCGCACGATCCTGGCCCTTCTGCTTCTTGCGTTGGGCATACTGTAAGCCCCACATGACATGTATATTGTTAGTATCGAAGCTCTTACTCTCATCGAGAGGATGACACTAGGAGTTGGGTCAATTTTCTGATTTACTTTTCACACAATGTCATGCCAATCCGAGGGGTTGGGGTTACATATTTATAGCTGGCTAGGCAGCCAAGCTTATGCAAACTGGTCTAAGATGCCTAATGCTGTCCTAACAGCTAAAGCTAAGATGTTGTCCTCTGGTCTAAGATGATGTCCTCTAATATATTGTCCTATAGATGTTGTCCTCTAGATGTTGTACTAGGGGCAACAAGGCCATAGCAAATGAGTTGTTCTCTAGATGCTACAAAGACTGAGACCCACAAAGACTATAGTACAAGCACTTATTCCCAGCATTCTACCCCTAAGTCTTGTGCGTCGTCTTGTGGGAAAGCTGGACAATCCCGGTCCGGGAACAAAGCTCAAGGAACTTGATCCTCCCAAGGGGCTTGGTGAGCAGGTCCGCAAGTTGGTCCTTGGTGTTGATGTAGCTCGCCTTGATGCTTCCTTCCTCAGCCTCAGATGAAGTGGTACCTCAACCGGATGTGCTTGCTTCGTTCATGGAAAACGGGGTTCTTTGCCAGGGCCAGAGCGGACTTCCTGTCCACCCTGAGTTCCACCGCTTCAGTGTCTCTTCCGAGAAGATCACCGAGCAGTCGAGCGAGCTAGAGCGCCTGAATCGAAGCGGTGGAGGCCGCTATGTACTCAGCCTCGCAGCTGGACAGGGCCACCACCTGCTGCTTGATCAATTGCCAGCTAACGAGGCACTTGCCGAGGAAGAAGAGGATCCCGCTTGTGCTCTTGCTGGTGTCAATGTCGCCGGCGTGGTCGCTGTCGCTGTACCCAACGAAGTGTGAATCCCCAGGACACCTCGGGTAGTAGAGACCGTGGTCGAGAGTCCCCGCAACGTAGCGGATGATCCTCTTCACAGCCTGCTGGTGCTCTGTCGTCGGTCGCTGCATGAACCGACTAACGTAGCCGACGGAGAATGCCAAGTCTGGCCGTGTGTGGGCGAGGTAGCGAAGGCTCCCCACAAGACGCCGGTACTGCGTAGCATCCACCTCCTCTGTCGTGCTGTCGCGGCTCAACTTCAGCCTCTCCTCCATTGGAGTGAGAGTTGGGTTGCAGTCGGTGAGCCCAGCCAGCTCAACGACGCGCTTGGCGTAAGCGGTCTGTCGAAGCGTGATCCCAGAGTCATCCTGGTGCACCGCGTGTCTCTCGGCTTCTGCGAAGGACCGAGGCTCGCCGTCATCGCACGCAAGGTGCAACTGCGCCTCCAGGTCGTGAGGCACCAGTCCCAGCACCGGCTGGTCGTCGAGAAGGTCTTCCATTGTGCGGTACCGCAATGGCTCGCCGTCGTGGTACGCGTCGATGTGCTTCTCGTCGTGGGAGAGAGGAGTGGCAAACTCCATCAGGCTATGCTCGACACGGGCTAGTGTTGGAGTAGACGTGCCCGGAGTCGGTGGAGACTCGGGGACTGCGGTAGGCACGCTCGGTGAGGAGGAGCTGCCTACTCCCCCAGCTCCCTCTAAGTGGATGTACTCGACAGTGAAGTCTTCGTACGTCGGTGTCAAGCCGTCGTCCACCGTCTTGTCCCATGCCCATCCTTGCCCTTCGTCGAGCACTACGTCGCGCGCCGTGCGCACACGCTGTGTCTCCGGGTCAAGAATGCGGTAGGCCTTCGAGCCCTCCGCGTAACCAATGAACACCCCTTGAGTGCTCCTGTTGTCGAGCTTGCCGATGTGGCCAAGCTCCTTGGCGAACGCGAGGCAGCCGAAGACCCGCAGGTGGGAGACCGCCGGCTTGCGCCCATGCCAAGCCTCGTACGGTGTCCTGCCATCGAGGGCCTTGGTGGGCGAGCGGTTGAGGATGTAGACAGCTGTCACCACCACCTCTCCCCAGAAGACAGTCGGCATCCCCCTCTATTTGAGGAGGGCCCGAACCATCCCCACAACCGTCAGGTTGCGCCGCTCGACGACGTCGTTCTGCTGCGGGCTGTACGGCACAGAGTAGTGGCGCTGAATGCCCTCATCAGCGCAGTACGACGCGAATTCAGCCACCATGAATTCACCGTTGTTGTCGGTGCGCAACACGCATAGCTTGCGGCCGCACTCCGCCTCCGCAGCAGCCTATGCGCGCCTGATGGCGTCCGCAGCCTCTCCCTTGCTGCCGAGAACCATCACCCACATGTAGCGGGAGAGGTCGTCGACGAGCAGCAGGAAGTAACATCGTCCTCCTGGTGTGGCCGGTGTCACTGGGCCACACAAGTCCCCGTGCACGAGCTCGAGCCGCTCCTTGGCTCAGAAGCTCGTCTTCTGGGGAAAGGGGAGCCGCCTCTGCTTCATCAACACGCAAACATCGCAGAACTACTCCACGTGGTCGAGGCATGGCAGGCCTCGCACCATCTCCTTGTTACTGAGCCGCTTTAGGGCCTCGAAGTGAAGGTGCCCGAAGCGCTCGTGCCACTGCCACGCCTCGTCGTCCCGACGAGCAGCGAGGCAAGGGGGTTGTGCCACCTGCACATTAAGGACGTAGAGTCGATTTGCGCCTCTGGTTAACTAGGCAAGAAGGCAACGATGGTGATCCCAAATCCTCAGGACTCCATCCTTGATCTCCACGCGCGAACCGTTCTCATCCAGCTGTCCCAAGCTGATGATAGAGTTCCTCAACACGGGGATGTAGTAGACTCCGGTTACCAGCCTGTGCTCACCAGACTCGGCGGTGAAGATGACGGAGCCGACGCCCTTGATCTCCACGCCGGAGGCGTCCCCAAACTTGACGGAGCCTCGGACACAGGAATCAAGCTCGGTGAAGAAATCCCGTCGACCGGTCATGTGATGGGTGGCGCCGGTGTCGAGGCACCACCCGTCAGTCTTGTCGTTGTTGGAGGCGTCGCCGAGAAAGGCGTGTGCCCTCGGCTTGTTAAGGTGGAGGAGAGCCGCTGCGACTGATGCCGCTGGAGGTAGCTCGATGCTTGCGTGTGCCAGGACCAGAGCCGGCTCCTCCTCCTCCACTTGTGCGATGTGGGCCTGGCCGCGTCGTGGCTGTCGACAATCCTTGGCCCAATGGCCAGCCCTGCCGCAGTCTTAGCAGGTGTCGTCTCGTGTCGGCTTGTGCACGCCGGCGGCGCCGCCCTGGGCGCCTCCGTGGGCGCCACCCTCGGCACGTCCTCGCACCCCGGCTTGGGCGCCTCCGCGCGCCTTGCGCGGCTTGCCGCGCTTGTGGCCGCCTGTCGAGGAGGAGGGCTCCCCCTTCCTCCCGTCACTCTGGCAGGCCTCCCACTGTTCCCGAGTGAGATGGAGCTTCCCGCCAATGGTGATAGGCCCCGAGAGAGGCTGTGGCTCATCGCTGTCGACGACCTTGAGGCGACCTATCGCCTCCTCGATCGACATCGTGGAGAGGTCCAGCAGAGACTCAATCGAGCGAGCGATCTGCTTGTACTTCTCGGGGACGCAGCGGAAAAGCTTCTCAACAGCTCTCTCCTCGTCGTAGGTGTCGTCGCCGTACTGCACCATCTTCTGCAGCAGAGTGTCGAGACGGAGAGCAAAGTCATCAACATCCTCACCTGGCTTGAAGGCTAGATTCTCCCACTCCTTGCGAAGTGCCTGCAGTGTGGACTAGCGGGCGCGGTCGCTGCCGATGCGTGCCGCAGCGATGGCATCCCAGGCCTCCTTGGCAGTCCGCTTCTTGGAAAGCGAGAACTGCATCTCGGGCGGGACTGCAGCAATGAGGGCATCCAGCGCCCGTCAATCCTCGTCATAATCGACGTCGCCGTACCGAACTGCCTCCCACATGTGCCGCACCTGGAGCCTTACCCTCATCACCGCAGCCCACTCGACATAGTTGGTCTTGGTGAGGGTAGGCCACCCACCGCCGGGGCCAATGTCCCTGACAACAGCCTGGATCCCGTGGTGACCATGGCGCCGGTCCGGAGAGGGAGAACCGCGCTGCCTGTAAGGTCCGCGATCTCCGTCGACCCGGCCGCCGCCGCCGGGAGCACGGCCGCCGCGCGAGTCCCCGCCAATATCGCCGCCGACGCGTCGACGCCCGTTTGGGATGCTGCCACCGTGCCCGTGGGGGTGCGCGGCTGCCCACTGCGCCGCCCGCTCTCCCGCTGCTTCCCTCGCCAGCTTGTGTTCCACGTCGGTGCTGCCGTCGGCAGAGGCAGAGCCGCTGATGCTACTGCCACGTAGAGCCTTGAGCTCCACTGCCGCCGCTGCCACTGCTTCCACTTCTGCCCTTGCTGCTGCCAGTTCCGCCGCCGCCAGCCTTGACGCCCTCGCCGCCGTCGCAGCGGCCTCTGCCGCCGCTCGCTCGCGTTCCTTTGCCGCGGCAAGCTCGGCCTCCTGCCGGTGCCGCGCGCTCGAGGCGACCGAGCGCTGAGACTATCCTTCGGACATGGCGTGCTAGTGGGAGGCTGCTGCGTGGGGAGGAGGCTGCCTCAGACGAGCTGCTGCCCGTCTGCGCAGGGGAAGAGGGGTGAGCAGGGACAACCAGTGTTCCTGCTCCCGGTTGAGGACTAAGGGAGGCGTGGGAAGGAGATGAGCAGGAGATGTTTAAGCTACAGGATAGAACGGCTCCTTTTACTCTCATCGAGAGGATGACACTAGGAGTTGGGGCAATTTTCTGGTTTACTTCTCACACAATGCCATGCCAACCCGAGGGGTTGGGGTTACATATTTATAGCTGGCTGGGCAGTCAAGCTTATGCAAACTGGTCTAAGATACTTAGATGCTATCCTAACAGCTAAAGCTAAGATGTTGTCCTCTGGTCTAAGATGTTGTCCTCTAATATGCTGTCCTTTGGATGTTGTCTTCTAGATGCTGTCCTAGGGGCAGTAAGACCACAGTACATGAGCTGTCCTCTAGATGCTACAAAGATTGAGATCCACAAAGACTATAGTGCAAGGACTTATTCCCAGCATATATAAGGTGTTATTTTGGGCGCATGCTTATAGGCACAATATGCTGTCTTATTAATAACCCTGAAGCTGTATAAGCAAATGGCTCATGAACCCCTGCATACTTGAGCTGAGGCCCACCTGATGCTTTGGTAGTGGGCTTCTAGTCTAGTTAGCTATTTGGACGTAAATTAACTACTTAAGCTTATTACATATTTACTAGTAAGTCTAAAGCTGAAGCCGGGCCAACCAGGCCATGTGGTAACTTAGTGGGAATAGCCTTGGCCTATAGGATACTGGCTTGCACTGGTATAATTTTCAAATTCATAGATGCCATGTTCTGTGAACTATGGTATGGCAGATAATACAACATACCTTTTTCATTCCAGTTATCTGAGTGTGTTAAACAAGAGTTGCTGGGCAAGGTAACTTGATGTGTAGACTCATACTCCGCGGATTTTCTTCAAGTACCAATAACTCAAGGTATAACAGGGTGCCTTTTGAGAAATCCATAGGCTTGGAGTCTAGGACACTGCAGATTCAATGCATCATTGAACAGAAAACATGGTGATGTAATGCAAAATAAATATTTCTGTGAGTAAAAACATTAGGAGCTTTACAGAGCAGCTTGATAACTGCATTTTATTGCTTTGGTTACACCATATTATTATCTGAATGTTGACTATTGTAAGACTGGCTTGCTAGACGACAAGCGATCATTTGAGGTGACTCAGGATGTAGTGCTAACTGATAACTTAGTACTTATCCATTTATTACCATGCCGACTTCATTATGGTATTCCGTAGCGCTTCAGTATCTGTTTATTTTAGGATACAGTGAGCTGTACCCTGCTGTTGGTGACAGTTGAGTAAACAAAATCAATAGAATGCCTTAGATCATGACCTGGGTTATATGACAAGGTCGAGTAAATGCTGTCTTAATAATTAAGTACCTGATTACTGTATCTTATTCTTGATAGGCCTAAGTTTTTGTTTTATATCGCAGGCTGGAACTTGAAGCAGAGGTGATAGTTGTAATGAGAAGGTAACAGTACAGATTCAGAGGCTTGTTGTGATGGTTCTATGAGGTAATCCGCTGTCTCTAATCTGGGTTGCATTTCACATCGCCATGCTTATAGTGAAATTGGACTGCATTTGTCAGTAACTACTGGATTGTAGTGAGAACTGATAAGCAGTAACATGGCGGTCTCTCTTCATATTTAGTTATGCCCTGTCCGGTCGACACCTGTTGCTCATTTCAACATCACTCGAGCGCTATCGCAGTGCCAGCCACCTGATTCTGAGAAGCTAAAGCTGGTGGGTGGTTGCGCGTGCTGGGTGTCAGCACAAACCGCTCGTATCACATCAACACATAGTTGTACAGCCATTATATCGGAGCACCCAGCCCAACCACGGCACAAAACCACGCTTAGAATTAATGATATCCGAAACTATCCGATTTGTTGGGCAATTATCCCAGCATAGAATATATAGTCCAGGCATGCACTAGCTGCTGTTTACTCGAAGCAGCCGAGTGCGTCAGCTCCGGTCTTCGGAGACTGCCTTGATGCCGTATAATACTGCTGGCGCATTCTACTTATGAGACTTTGTATCAGAGCCTTCAGATTTTTGTATGGCGAGATGCACGGAGACGAGTAGGTTGGTGAGGTGGGGCGGGGCGCCTACGTGCGGCACGACTGGTTCGCACGTCCGTTTGTCTGTTCACTCTTTCTCCTCTCTGAAGGGATTGCAGGTCCAGGTTTATCACGGCTGCTGAGGGCTGAGGAAGCTGGCTGACTCTGGAGGCCGGAGGGCACATAGTTTAAGCGTCCTCCCCAGCAAGTGTGACACTTGCGCCGAACATAGTTTTTCGGTGCAGCGTGGGGGCGCTGCTGGCGAGGCCATGTGAAGCTTTGAAGTGCAATCAAGCTCGGTTCATTTGCACCGTACTCCATGGCTTATTACCCATTGAAACTTGAAACGTGGGGGCACGTCGAAGCTGGAGCGCGCGGATACGAATGCCGATCCGCCATTCTGCCTTGGTAAGGTGCCCATGCATGAAGGTTATCTTCCCTGTACTACGTAGCGGTACAGCTTGTATATATATATAATATATTGTTTAAAAGTACGTACGGTTAACTAACTAGGGCGATTGTATAGCCGCCCAGTGTACCGCCAGAGCTCCAGTTTAGCTGGATGCATGCAAGTCGGTGATTGTACTAGTAAATTCAGTTTCTTTGTATGGTAAATAAAGATTCAGAAGAAGACGATCATGAGCATGGTGGCTAAGCTCATGGTAACTGGACGCCAGATCGATGCCTATCTTTCTGTTTCTGTAACCATTATTTGAGGTGTTTGGAACCTTCAAAACTGGAAGGGTTTTAGAGAAATGTTAATGTGTGCGGAGGAATAAGGGGAGAGAAACATCCGTGTTGAAAGTAGGGATCCCCTATATTTTTCGTGTCCTGCACATGGACGCTGGAAGCCGAGATTGTTCGCTGTTAATAATACTTCGTGCGTGCACTCGCGTCCAGCTGCAGCTCTACATTTTTTTTAAAAAAAATACCCTTAGCTTAGCCAGCTCTGAGCTCCCCTTAGCTTTAATGCAAGCGCACGAAGTGGCCTTGAATGCCACGTGAACCGGATCGATCGGTATGCGGATCGACTGCGGAGGATCAAGTGTAAACTAGTCGCTCCCTCTTCCACCGGAACATGGAGGCTCCCGCATGCCGCGGCGGCTCTCGAGCGCTCGTCCCTAATTACTGCTACTTGCCTTAATCAGCTGAGCTAAACAGATAGTTTTGTGTGGGTCTGTAACCCTAAGCAGCGGCATGCGTCATGCCATCCATGGCTGGCTGGCTCGGCTGCGGGCTGCCCTCCTCGGAGCTAGCACACCAGTGCTTACTGCTCCGGCCACCGTGCATGTGCCAGCGCGCTTGATCAAGAGTCAAGACAAGACACACCTCTCTAGTTAAGAGTATTTTTTACACCAACTTGCTGCTGCCTTGAGCTCCAGAGCCTAGCAGCAGCTACTCTCTACTAGCTGCTAGCTTCTTCAGAAACCCTCTATAAAAGTAGCTGCCGGCCGGCCTACACGTTTCATGCATAGCTAGGCAGCCCAGCGAGCTACCAAGAACAGAAACCCTAGCCGCTTACTCCTTGTCCATCTCCTAAGCACGATCACACACCAGTATCGCGTTCACAGTGACACAAAGCTAGCTAGTTGATCCATCAGTCCGTCGAGTGATTGACGAGATGGCTCAGGCAAGCAAGCGCAGTAGTGCGATGCAGCCGCAGCTCCGGCCGGTGATGTACGACGAGGAGCCTTCCTCCATGTCCCTCGAGCTCTTCGGCTACCACGGCGGCGTCGTCGTGGACGGCGACGAGGGCGAGGGCTCCGCAGCCGCGGCGCTCTCGCTGCAGCTCGCCTTCGACGACGACAGCTTCAAGCACGGCGCCTCGGCCGGCGGCGACTACTACGGCAGCTGGGCCGGGTACGGCGGCTCGGGCGCCAGCTCCAGCTCCAGCTCGTCGGTGCTCAGCTTCGAGCAGGCCGGCAGCGGAGGGCACCACCACCACCACCTGGGCTACGGCGACGACGGGTGCGCGCTGTGGATGGACGCCGCCGCCGCGGGCATGGTCGAGCATCCGCCGCCGCAGAACGGATCCGCCTGCAGGTTCGGGCTCGTGAGCCCAGGCAGCTCGGCTGATGATGATGCCGGTGGTCTGCGCATCCAGGACCTGAGCTCCGTCCAGCCGCCGGCCAAGGCCACGAACAAGCGCGCACGACCGGTAATTTACTATCTACAGTAATTATTAATTCATCTCCAACAGTCAAGAAGAATTTCATTCGTGGTTAGTTGTACGGATCGCATCAAAAGTGGTCGCCCAATTCAGGCTAGTTATAACATGATGGTATTGTCTGTGAGTCAGGATGGTGAGGTGCAAGCTGCCGCGGCGAAGAAGCAGTGCGGCGGCGGCGGCGGCGGCGGCAGGAAGAGCAAGGCCAAGGCTGCTCCTGCTCCTACCAAGGACCCTCAAAGCGTGGCTGCAAAGGTGAAACACCATTTCCTCTGTCCTTTTCTTCTTGAGAATCTTCATTATTCTTGGGAGACAACACATAATTGTCGTTTAGTTTCTATCGCGATCGGATCGGATTAACGCAAGCTACATGTCCATGCATGCGTGTGTAGGTTCGAAGAGAGAGGATCGCCGAGAAGCTCAAAGTCCTGCAAGATCTCGTGCCCAATGGCACCAAGGTACATCCATCGATCATTCACTCGATCTAGTAGTTCTGGTGTATTTTTCTTGCCTTCCCTTGATAATTAAGTGGATCGAGAAGTTGTTAACCATATAGATGGAAATGACTCGTGTGCAGGTGGATTTGGTCACCATGCTTGAGAAGGCAATCACCTATGTCAAGTTCCTCCAGCTGCAAGTGAAGGTACCTGATGACACCATAGTCTGTGTCGATCGACTCAACTTATTCTAGTCTGATCTTAGGTTTTTCTTTTTGGTTGATCTCTTGTGTTTGATAAAAGTGCAGTTTCAGTAGTCATCCTGATTCAGACTTGTATGGTGTACGCTGCAGGTGTTGGCTGCCGATGAGTTCTGGCCTGCACAAGGAGGGAAGGCACCAGAGCTCTCTCAAGTGAAGGACGCCTTGGACGCCATCCTGTCGTCCCAGCAGTACCCTCACAAATGAGGCCGTGCTCTCGTTTTAGTTTCTTCTTCTAGAAGGCTAAGGTGGTGAAGATGTTAGGAGATCTACGCATGTATCGCGCGCTGGTGAAGAACAAGGCAAAGTAGTAGAGATGGCGTTGAGATATCTGGAGTCTAGCGTTGGAGTTCAGTCATACATGGATCTTGTTTCTTTACACCCTTTTTACAAGATCATTTCTTCCTGTCTCATTAACGCTTACCAAGGAATTCATTTGATAGTATCACAGTTATTTTTGGATTCCAACACTTAACTAGCAAGGATGTACGCAATTATCAGCTCTTTGCTTGGTCAAATAAATTGTTAGGACCTGAAAGTACAATCTGATTACCACAATCCAAGTAATGAACCATAGAAGACGATGATGTTTGATAGATGGTGAGAAAGATGAAGTGAAGAGATAAATCTGTCCATATCGTGATGAGCCATACTTGAGATAAATTTTAAATAGATTTGTAGTGAATAACTTTGGGCCTGCTTGGATGGTGTCCATATATCGTTGCACTCGGTTGCCAAATTTTGCTCAAGTGTAGCCAAAAAACTGTTCACCACACGCCATAGGAAAAGTTTGACAAATAGATGTGTCTGTGATTTGCGGGCCGCGTAGCTGAAAAAGTGCGGCAAGTTACAAGTATGGTAGGAACCCAAATACTGGCCTAAAAAACTGTAGATGACTAACTTATCATGTGGCCACCATCAAACATGCCCTTTGTTCATCAAATAGTCCTCTCAAAACTTTCTTCTTCTTTTTTTATTACACAGTACAACTCAAAAACTTTCTTACATGAATCCCCATCCTTGTTATTCCGGCTGAATCATGCTTTTAGGTTAAGAAGGATGGACAATTGGACATTAGAATAACGGAAGCATTTATCACTGGAGATACAAAAAAAAATAACTAATTAATCTAAATGACATGATCGTGTGCAAGTAATTTAAGTTAGTAACTTCTTGACAGGAGCATAATATCAAGCCCAAATCCCAATGGACGAGACGGGCAGCTTCTGAGGTAGATGGGAAAAAAAAAAGAAATGCAGCATTGTTTTGCCATTTGGTCGGTCAGAGAAGCATGGATGACCTTGCAAGTAAGGATTCTTCCCACACGGAGAGAGATCCAGATGAATCGACCTCTACCTGATCTGCACGAACTGATGGAGAACATGTAAAAATACAGCATGGCTCCACGACTGCCTGTCAGATGTCTTAATTGGGGGGCGTGATGTGATAGATTACAAGACCCTGTACTCTGACACTAGCTATTTTCTGCCACAAAACATTGATAGCGTAGCACATGATCTTGGGTCATCATCGTCCAAGAACTGGTGTTTTTCTGCAGGTCAAACAATTCTGTAATGCAACTGGGACGGCGATTGGAGAGTGGCCAGAGGACGGAGATGCCGCTGGTGCTCGATGATGGAGAACAGCTTCCTTTCTCTCGAGGACTGATTGAACATATTATCAGTAGAATGAGCACAAGTTCCTGTTCAGAAAATGAATCATCGGTGATGGTCCTGAGTGATGACACAATATTATAAAGTGTGAGAATTTGTAAAAAAAAAGGAGGACGTAAAAATGCAGTGTAATTTGCTCAATCTGCTTTTCCCTATTTTGTCTAGTCTCAATCATATAGAAGCAGGTCCAAAAAAATTTGCATGTTGAACGAAGAACAATTTTCCCTGGAGGTCTTAGCAGGGGAACATGAGAGCGAAAAGTGAAGAGGCTCCCATCTGAGAACGGGATATTAAATGGGATACTCCAGGGATGTGTTTTCAGACAAAAAGAAAATAGCTGACCATCACACCACATGCATGTGGAACTGACTGTCATTCGGATCCTCATTAAAGGGAAAATGATAAGCAATGCTGTTGAGATGCTACAATAACCCCTAATAATGAGATAATGGCCAGGAAATGTGATAGATCTTAGCTGTGCCAAGCAAATGGTCGGTGTTTAAAGCGCACAGGCAGTATTATTCTTTGTAAAAATGAAGGAAAAAATTATAATGTGGTCCTAAGATCTACAAGTTTCTAGCTACAATCCTACAGAACCGAAGTCCCATCAGAAGTAGATCATGTGGGAACTTCATTACCTTAATTGTTGACAATGAGAGTACAATGAGACACACTTTAGAAGTCAAACAATCAGTTCTGGAAACTTGAAACAATGAGACAATGAGAGTACATGAAACTTGAAACATCATGGCTGTGAATCTTGAAAGATCAGTTCTGGAAATTGGTGTGATTCGCGTGAATAATAAGTCCGTTATTGGTACATTCATCTATTGAAAATAAAATCACTTTTTTGTGATCTTGTGCCTTTGAGATTTGTATGGCTAATGTGATAATGGTGAATCCAAAAGGAATCAGTAAACATGGGGTGTTGCCATGTGCCCTTACGTGAGCATTGCGCTCTGTTCTCTGAGACATCATTCCAGCAGAATAAAATCCAAGGATTCTTCCACACCATCTAGTATTGTATTGTACTGTACTCTCAATTCTCACTTTCAATCCCATGTGATTCTTGAAAAACAACTCTTAAACTAAAACCAATAAGGGCTACGAATTAATGGCATTCCATGTCATTGAAAAGTGGATTAAACTAACCAAGGACGTGAGGAGCACTACTACTTGCCTCCCAAAGTTCCAATTGCTTTCTCCTTTGTTTGCAAATCACAATTGAAAACAATTCAGAAAATCACATGAATTTAATGCACATACTTGTGAACATGCCATTTCTTTAGTCCTTTGACTCAGAGGCCCACCTTTTCCAGTAGAAAAGTATTGGAGCGTTGAGGTAGCAAATGATCTGCAAAATAACTCAAACGAAATTTACGGAACAGGTTCATCATCACTCTTTGGTGCATCGATTGTCTAAACTGCTACAGCTACTCCCAGCAACCAGAGAGTGCTAACACGACAATATTAAGAACTGAACTGAACTCCTAAAAGCATTACATTGTACTGCAGCAGCAAAAGGTTCCTCGAACTACAGGAGTATACCAGCAAATAAAAGCATCAAGACTAGACAAATTAATCCCCTGATAACATTAGGAAAGCAGAATTACCATTTGGTATCAAAGCATGGCATCTTCACGAGAAACAAACACAATTTTGCAGGTACAGGGTTGTTCACAATTGCAATGAGCACAAGATTCTGAATTTTCATAATTATGCAAGCACAAGCTGCTCGCATGGTTCTAAGTTCTAACTCGGGGATTTTGCAAGAGACCCACCATAGAAGTCGAAATTCACAAGATCTATTTACAAGATCACCTAAAACGAAAAAAAAAAGAAACCAAAAAACATACTAGCATTCTTAATCACCGACCATTCAGTTATGAAGAAGGCTAGAATCATCAATATCACCAGAAGCAGTAGCAGATTTGACCAAACTCTCGAAATCTATGATGGTTGACTGAAAATTGAAGTGATACCCACTTTGCATCCATGATTTTATGCACATTGTAGCCTGCATACTACTAAGGGGAAGGCAGTACTGCTGCTTGTGGATGTTGTCCCCTTTACTTGTGAACAATTCTTCAGGATCTATTGAGGTCCCCTGAATTGCCAAATAGTCTCGGGCCATCAAGGAGAGCCGTGGGTAGCGGGAGGAATGCCCCCTCCACCATTCAAGGGCGTCAGTGGAAATTGGTGCAGGGGGCTCTGCGAGATACTGAGAGAGCTCATCAGCAGCAGTGGTCATGCTCACCCGACGTCGTTTACGAATAATCTCTTCAGCAAAGGAGAATGCGCCAGCTTCCTCCGTGGTGTCCTGAGCACCATGACCATTTCCAACAGCTTGGAAGGTGTTGCTGTAGTCCCTGACAAAATGGTTCCTTGCATCTTCTAAGTTACGCGCAGAGTTCAGGGTTTCAGGGATGAGCTCTCCTTTAATCCTTGGGTCAAGAATTGCAGCTGTGAAGGTGTAGATGCTGTAAGCTTCAGATATGAACTTACAAGCTGTCTCGGACATGTCACTGGCAATGTTCTTGAGCCATTCTTGGTGGCTGCTGTCATGGGATGAGCCATTCTTGGACATGTTGATCAACTCAGTGACATGGTCCATGAAGAAGAAGACCAGCCCAACAGTTGGTAGTTTGCAATTACAAAGGTTGGTAGTAGTTTTGAAAAAAGGCTCAAGGTACAAGTGCAACGAATCGATCACCGACTTCTCTGCGGTACTCAGAACCCAATCCCTTGGTCCGAAGATCTCTTCAACCTTCTTGATGGTGCTATCCATTGCATTAGGTGCCTAAAGGAAAACAGATATACAGAACTTAAGAGTTAAAACTGTAGAGCACAAACATGATAAAATGTACAGAAATGGACTACGCAGTACCTTCTTTACCACATCAAGCATATTATAATCGCTGCTCCAATTTGCTGAATGGTCAAAGGGGAGTTTCCATGAGCCTTCTTGATAAACTTCAGTCCAGTGCTTAAAGTCCTCCATCATTTCCTGGTTTGAATTGGTCTGAAGAATAAACTCACGGATCTTGGACAAAATTGGTTTGACATTTTCCAAGCCTGCTTCAATAATAACCTTCAGTGTTCTGGCAGCACAAGGAATGTAACAAAAGGGCAGCTTACGGGACTCAAGCTCCCGTCCGAGCTCATGCCCATGACAAGCGTTTATTGAATTTTGGCTGTTATTGTGTGTGCAAGCAAGGACTCTTGAATCAATGTTATATGACACTAAGACATCCATTAGAACTTGAAAAATCTTGGGGCCAGTGCATGGGTATGGGATACGACACACATCAAGTAGAACTTTCTGCGAGACCCAGTTTTCATCAATCCAATGGCACTTGACGGACATGTATACGATTTTCTCATACGAAGTCCAAAAGTCCAGAGTAACAGAGAGCCGGGAACTGATACTTTGCAGAGATGCCTTGACATCCTCCTTCATACTTCTGAACACCTCTAGGGTAATTTCTTGAACCTTTTCTTTTGGCCAAAGCCTGACAGACGAGCTCAGGTACTTGCAACTGTCAATAAGCATATTATCTTCGAGGGTGGAAGGCGGAAGGGAGGAGCCAATAAGCCACCTAAGAAGTAACCAGTTGACATGGTCAATATCAACAGTTGGTTTCGTCTTAGGTTGAGAATGAACTTTAGCTTGAGGTTGATCTTGAATTTGAGATTGACTTTGAACTTGAGGCTGTGCTTGGGCCCGAGCTCGCACTGGAACATGAGGTTTCTTGCTTCTAGTAACCATGGTAGTCTGCACGGTACTCTGAGCAGTGAAGCTGGGGCCTTCAGGAAGTTGGTGATAACCAGGGTGGCGGTTATTAAGATGCTTTCCCAAATTCCCTGTATACAGCCATGAGTGCATATTAGTGTATGTCCAACAAGTAGAACTGACTTTGTCCAATAAATGGACTTCAGGTTTGCTCATATCATCTACAAAAACTTGAGTCCTGTTATACTGGAAAAGGAGAAGTGCGCAAATCTACAGATTACCCATTTACGGCAACCAGTAACTTTAAAATTCGTGTTTGATGCTCAAACATATAAAGTATAAACGTTTTCTTTGGCCTATATGTTTTCCTAGAAATAGGCAACCGAGAAATGCTCCTGGGAGATCTTAAGGCCAACTCCAAGTGCCCAAAAGTGAACCCTGCAAATACCGAAACCCCGTCAATGCCCTGCAATACGGTTTTCCACACCTCCCTTATCCTCACCCAACTAAGAGTTGAAAACACTTTAAACAGCACTGAATCAGTCATATAACAGGGGAGGTCAAAGCATATAGGTGAAGCCTTCAAGGCATTCTGGTAACACCAACGCTTACCCGTGGCAGTGGTCATGCAGTAGCTCTTCCTGCAGAGCCTGCAGATGCGGGACTTGCCGTCGGGCGCCGTGTCGAAGAACTTGAGGTAGAGGGACTTCATGGGCTTCTTCTTGACCTTGCCATCCTGGCCCGGGGAGGAGGAGCCGGCGGCCAGCCCCGCCACGATCGTCTCGACGCCGGGCAGGAGCGTCATGTCGGTGAGGGTCGAGTTCCCCATGCCGGCCTGCCGTTGGAAGGGGAGTCAAGCCATGGCAGGATCAGATTCGATGTCAACGTTCAAATTTCGAACAAAATTTTAAACATGTCCAACAACTCGCGTAGCATGGATCCTTCAGGATTTGAATTGAGCACGGAGAATTTAACTGTGAAATTGCCACTTTTTTTGGTTAAAAAACAGATTTTTGTCGACAACAGTTTGACGAGATCAGAAAGATTGATGCGATTGAGAAGAATCCAAAGATTTATCTTGCTGTTGCAAACTGCAACTCATCCAACTGGCAAAATCGCAAAAAGTTTCTGGTTATTTCACGTCCCAGTGCTTAGCGACTCGCGACGACGAAGGGGAGGAGGAGTGACGGGGACGGGGGCGGGTACCTGACGAGATTGATTTGGGAGAGGCGGGGGGCGAGCTGATCCGGAGACTGGGACTCGGGCGGGACGCAGCGGCGCCGGCGAGGGGTGCGGGTCGGGGGAGCCGAGCCGCCGCTCTCGATGGGAGAGAGACGGGAGGTCGGAGCCGCGGAGGGGGGGGGGGGGGGGGGGGTGAAGGTGGGGGCGAGCCGGCGACGACGCCGACCGAGCGAGCTAGGGTTTGGCGAGTTGGGTAGTTGCGTCGGATCCGACTCGCTCGGATTTCAAGCGGACGGGACGGCGCGGCTCGATGGCGGCCGCCGGCGACACGAGCCAGCAGCAGCCGGCTCCCCTCATGGGTTTCGTGGGCTGGGCTGGGCTGGTGTCATGTGAATTAACTTAGCTTTACTTCCTCAGTTCCTCTCAAAAAAAAAAGAAACTTAGCTTATTCATCGCTCGCTAGTAACTCAGCGCCAATGTAGTGAGAACTCGTGTTCAAGGATCAATTGAACGGAAACCTGCAGAGCCCATGCGTGTAAAAAAAAAACTTCTCCATCTCTCCAAAATCAAACCAATCACATCAGCAACATTGACATGAAAAGAAAGTTTTTTTTCCGACATGAAAAGGAAGTCGGGACTCTTGAGCTTCGACATTGCTGTATGTTGCCAACAGCCCAGCACAGATCAAAACACGTAACGGATGAACATAAGCAGCAGCAACTATCAGGAGACAGGCCCATCTGCAACCCATGTCGACATAGCCCCTTCCACCCCTGCAGGAGCCACTGACGATCCACGCCAACGACGAAGTCCCTGGCTGTGAGGGCTAGTTTGGGAGGTCTGCTTGAAGTGCCCAGGAGGCGAAACGAAAAGTTCAGAGAAGAGTAAATGACCAAGAACACCAAGAGACCAAGTCTTCAGCCGAAGACGACAAAGCCGTATACATATAGACAGAAACATAAACATCCGAACGAATCCCCTGATTTTCTCTGTTTTTTCCAGAGACAGAACGAGCCCTCTACCTTTCGTAAATCATCTGTCGATTCACTCACTGCTACAGGTTGGAGCCGGAGTATACCCTTCAATTTCTTTCTACACTCTGTGCCGCTGCCGTTACAGTTATGTCAATCTGCCGACTGCCGGTGTGACGGTGTCCATGCATGTGTGCTTGCGTATCTACCCGTCAGGCTCAGCTCGGCTCAGCCTGCCTGCCGTGCTGTTCCCCCGACAGAAGAAGAGCTCCGCCCTCCTCGCAGCATCACCTTCTCCGCTTCGATCTCCTCCATATCACGCCGAGCGGGAGCGTGAACATCGGGAACGGGATCTTCGGCGGCGGTATGCTGCAAGATCGTTGCAAGGGTCATCGACCGAGTCAGAGGCAATCAGAGAGCAGGATCGTTCCAAGGGTTACTGACCTCGGGGTTGTTTGTATTCTAGGTGCACATCGAATATTTCGATGCCAATTAGAAAAATTAAACATAAGCTAATTATAAAACTAACAGCACAAGTTTAACAGCACAAGTTTAGGATTTATTCGCGAGACAAATCTATTAAGTCTACTTAATTTATGATTAGCACATGTTTAATGTAGCATCACATGAGCTAATTATGGACTAATTAGACTTAATAGATTCGTCTCGAAAAAAACTTAGGGGTTATGAAATTTATTTTATCATTAATCTATATTTAATACTTCTAATTCGTATCCAAACATCTGATGTGATGAGGCTTATAATAAATCCTGTAGTAATCAAACCTAGCCCCGAGTCAGACGCAATCAGAGAGCCAGATAATGCTGAACTGAACTAACTGCTCTAGTACTATATGCATCTTTATTACTAGCGTACTTTCTTTCTGTTTAAATGGGATGGATGGATGGATGGATGGATGGATGGATGATTTTCCAGCACGAAAAGCTGTGGCATTTGCAGTATTATACTAGCGTAACGACGCACGAAAAGTTCGGATCGTCGGAGGCAGCCGGCCTGAATGCCTGAATGATTGTTCACGGGGAAAGAAAGGGACTACGGGATGCAGGTTTTCTGAAGAATGCTGCTCGAGTTGCAAACTTGCAACGCATTCGAATCGTCAGAGCGGGCTAACTCCATTTGGGTCTTGGAAGCGCCTAAGCAAAGTTGATTATAAAAATTCAGACCTCGCACGATGTCCAAGTTGCCTAATCTCGAGCAGAGCCCGGGAATCCAAGGATGTCGAGCTGGTGAACTAACTAACCCACTGCGATTTTGTCGCCCATGGTTTTCTATTCTGAACGACCGACCTGATGCTAAACCAAGAAACTACTGTCCTTGGAACGACCCCATTTGCTATGTTCACAGTTTCGGAGTTCAGAGAGATGCTTACTGCAAGCTTATGGTCTCGATCTGGGTGAGGTCGGCGTTCAAGAAGCCGTCCCGCGCCGTGGCGTGCTGCCGGACGGCGAGGACCCTGCACCCCAGGCTCCTCACTCTGGTGTACGGGCTCGGCGCCCTGCACCCGGAGAAGCGAAATGTTCAGAAGAAGTAAAGCAGTTGCAGTTGCATGTTCAGAGTTCAGAAAATCAGAACGCAGGTGTGAAATCAAATTCACAGAAAGTGTTGCTGGTTCGATCGAATTCGGCGATCGCGCGCTCACCTGTAGAGGAAGCTCTTGTCGTGGAGGCCGACGACGAGCGTGGTGGCGCCGAGCTGGTTGACCGTGGCCACCACCGTCTCCCCGAGCTCCCCCTCCGTCACCACGATCTCCACCTTGGCCTGCAATCCCATCGCATCCACCGTAAGCCATCGCCGCCGAGACAGCGACCGTGATTGACGGCGCAACAGCAGCGTCACGCCGGTGGATTGATTGCGTTCAGTGCGGAGCCCCGACCGACCGACCGGCTAACGAACCCAACCCAACCCGACCGGGCCGCCGGCGGCCACGTACCTCGGCGATGCCGTTGCAGAGGTCCTTGAAGGCGAGCGCGAGCTGGAAGCCGCCGAGGCGGAGGCGGCGGCGCTTCCGGCGCGAGCGCGCGGGCGGGCAGACGTGGAGCAGCGTGATGGAGTCGCCGCCGCGGATGAAGTTGCCGACGGCCCACTGCAGCGCCGCGCGGGCGGCGGCCGCGTCCTCCACGACCACCACCACGCGCTGGCTCTCCATACAACACAACGCCGCCTCCCCTCCCAAGAGAAATATTCGAAGCCAAGAACCCCCTAGCAGCTGATGATGACAACAACTAATTCAGCTGCCTGAATACCCATTCCGGCTCCATGGCGTGTGCTGCCTACCATGTAAACCAAAAAGCTCGAGCCTTTTCTTGGCCTCCTTGCTCCGCAACTGTCAGGACAGGGATGAGCTATGCGTGTACACAAACAACTACGCACTAATGGCGAGTATGGCTGTAGGCGAGCAGCTGATGGAGTATTAGAGCGGAACAGAGCAGAGGAGCTGTGGCCTGTAGGCCTGTAGCTCGCTAGCTAGAGTTAAGAAACGTTGATGGGGTGGGCTTGGCAAGGGGACCAGAGGAGGAGGGAGACAAGAGGCGGTGATGGAGAAAGCGGAGGATGTGGCGCTGGCAGGGAAGGAGAGCGTCTTGCTGCTTGCCCCCACTCCTGTCTAGTAGTTAACATACTGATGGTCTCATACGGCTCCTAACCCTAACTACTATGCCTGAACTGAAATTGAAATTGAATGGCGGCCTGGTGTGAGTGCGTGTAAGCGTGTCATGCCAACGTGTCATGGCTAGCAGAGCATTTAAAAAATAGGTTAATTGAATACATGCTATTACAATTATTCGAGTTCAGAGATTTGCCATTACTATTCGTCATATTGCAAATATACCATTACAATTTTATAACTCTTACAAACACACCACTACTTACATCGAAATCTTCGATGTGTTTCTTAAAATTTATACCAAAATACTCTTATCTTCTTCTTCTTCCTCTCATCCTCTCTCTCCTCTCTTTCATGGCGCCGGCTCCTTCTCTGCTATTCTCGCCACCTCCGCCCGCTGCTGCTCCCCTCCCTGCGGTCCCCTCCGTCGCTACCTTCTCCCTCCACTCCCTGACTGCTCTGACCGCCTCCTCTCCTCTCCCTTGTTTGCCGCCCCCACGCCGCCGCCCTCGGGTGCTGCTGGCGCCACACGGTGCCCGCCTTTCGCCGTTGCACGGGGGCGGGTCAGAGCGCCGCCACGTGCGGCCGCCAAGATGGCCGAGCCGGACCGCCACCCGCGCAGCAGGACGGGCAGCCGAGCCGGATCGCGGCGGCGCGAGGCCCGGGCTGGAGCGCCGGCGTGGCAATCCGCCCGGAAGGAGGGTGGGCGTCACACGCTCGGCCGGCCAAGTGGCCGAGCCGGAGTGCGGCGCGCGGGCGTGCAGGGCAGGGCCGAAGCACCATCCGCGCGGTAGGATGGCCAGCCGAACCGGACCGCCAGACCGCGGTGGCCGCGGGCGTGCAAAGCTAGGCCAGAGCAAGGCCTGCGCGCGGCAGGCCGGGAGGAGGGCCGGCGGTGGATGCGCGCGGCTGGGCCAGAAGACGGGTGGCGGAAATGGCCGCCGTGACATGGAAAGGCAGAGGGGGGGAGAAACGAGATGAAGGATGGGATGAAGAAGATAGGATATTTTGGTCCATATTTTTTTATAAACATATCGAAGAGGTACATAGTGGCATATCTTCAAGAATGATAAAATTGTAATGGCACATTTACAGAATCATGAGTAGTAATAGTATAGTAGATCTCTGAACTCGGACAATTATAATGGTATATATCCAATTAACCTTTAACAATTATTGTTTGGCGGTTACTCTTTGGATGTTTACAATTTGCCCCTTGTCCGCAAGCTAAACCCTGTTGGATTATTCGCTTCTGCGTGTGCGGCGCTGTTGTGTCCGGTGCAGCCATGCGTCGCGTATGGTCCTCTTTTTTTGGCTCGCCGCTGCCTGAACAACCCGCCGGCGCGCGCGACCTCAAACCGGGGGGTGGTTCTGGTGGTCACGCGGTGGAGGTCAGCAGCGGATTACGGCATCGGTTTAGGAATCTTTGTTACCTCATGTTCATCAACAGCAAACCTTGTTGCTGTCAAGAAATCAGCAAATCGGGGCTCTTTCTCTCGTGCGATCTTCAGGGAAGGAAGCCAGGTCAGGAAGAAATGGTCAGGGCACATTACCTGGGTGTGGTGGCGTCAGATGAGAGTGACGAGACATGGTCGGATTCCATTTCGTCTCAATAGTGCATAATTATAAATTTATAAATGAACTTAAGTAGACTTGGCTAGTGTAGCAGTTGGTTCATTAGGTGGAATCGCTCAAAAGAAATGTGCGTAGATGGTGGTGGCTCATGTCACGCTACAACATATGAATATAGATGTGCACAGTGTATGCTTGCATTTCTGCTTCTCAATACCTAGCTTTTGTCAGATAAGGTATGCAATAATAATCTGTGCATTGTTTGTAGGTTGGGCTGCCGAGACCTTGCTGAACAACCGAAGACCACTGTACAGCCATTAGACGCGTCGTGCATCATGCATTCAAACAGCTGGCACCATCGCGGGCCCATACGACAGGTATTTCTGGTGTACTGTTCCTGTCAGCGATGCCGTGGCCCTGCAAATGGAACCCTGGTGCTGTAGGTCAGTACTAAAATTTGCAGGCAGGATTTTCTCGAATACACTCCTACTTCCTCTATTTCGCTTTTCACAGTATTCGTGCATTCAGCTAGGTCCCCGGAGTCGCGATTTGCCAATTTTGATACGCTTAGTCTAAAATTGTTCATTTTTCTGTAAGCAAAGTTGATTCAGCTGCAAAGAATTTTGGTCTCAAGCACGTCCAGTAGTTTAAACGGCCCAGCTTGGCTGATCGTGTAATTTCAGAATCCCACACAGCATCCGCGTGGTCGCGCCCGCGCTACACGGCGGAGAGAGCAACAAGAGGCCAGAACCAAGAGCAAGAGAGGCCATGGCGAGCAGTCTTTTTGCCTTGGAGCGCTCGTGTGTTTTGTTGCTGCTGCTGTCCTGCTCCGCACGTGCGCGTGCTCACCTTGACTGTTTAGGACACTGGTGTCATCTGCGTCGACCAACCAACCAACCCGGCCGGGCCGCCGTGAATCCCACTCGTTTCTCTCTGGGTCCTGCTGGAAGATTCCTCTGTCGCGAGCTCACTGCCTGACTCATCAGCTTCTCACGGTCCAACTGGCTCTGTCATCACAGCGGTGGTCACTCGCCTTTGTTTTTTTTCCCTCGTGAATTTTGCTATTTCCGGTGGCTGTTACCAACACTTTGTTTTGTACTTTCGTGTGCGTGTGCAGTGTGCTCGGCTTGCTTTCTCGTGTCCAGTGTTTGGTGCACGTGGACCATCCCCCTTTCGGTGACGGCAAAAGTTGGCCGGTAGCGCCGACAATAGGCATCCACTCCCCCCCAGCGTGCAATATGCTTCGACGGGATGGCCCAAGCCAGAGGACGAGCCATGGAGGCTAGCTCTCTCACACACATCCGCTTGCAGAATGCCAGAATCTGTGGCATCCATCCAGATCCAGCTGCAAATTCTAACCCACCCATTTCCCGCCGAACAAGGACACCGGTTGCTGCCTTATCCAATTGGGCAGGGGCAGGCAGGCAGGCAAATAGCATCCATAATTCATTCATGGCGACCTGGGCTGGGCACACCGAACACCATTGATGAACCAACTCATCGCCCCACCGCGATCAACCAAACTGATGCCCACCCTACAACAAAATGGGAAACCACAACTGGCCTATGGCCACGAATTTCTTGCACTGCCTTGTTACATTCAGCTAACAATCAAACCCTTCCAAAGAAACTACTGCACTGAACCAATACCGCTCAGCATTTCACAAGCTAAAGATTGATTAACAGCAACAGCTCAGGAAATTCAGTTCGTGATACAATTGAAGCTTCAGATAAAGCGGGAAAAATTCAAAGTTACACTACCACCAATACAAAGTTACACTACCACCAATACAAAACAGACAACATGGCTAATCTGAAAGAAAAAGTTACGGAGCTAGGCCCAACTTTGCATACCTGGATTGGGATCGGCCTATACAACTACATCCCAAGCGCTCGGTACGCACACCAAGGGCCACAAGCTTATACCCTATCAAGCATCAGCTGCTCATCTACTGGTAACTCTTCCTACAGGACGCGGGTATAAACCACATCAATGACCAGAAGTAGAGGTGCAAATGGATCACCCTTAGGTGCACCTCCAACCCTCTTTAGTTCAAGTAATTGTACTACTTCTCCAAAATAAGATCCCATTTTGAAGAAGTAGTACAAATATTTGAACAAAAGAGGGTTGGAGGTGCACCTAAGGGTGATCTATTTGCACCCCTAACCAGAAGCTACAGGCCTTGCCTAGACAAGGCGCCGCCAAGTGACATGGTGGTAAGTTCCATTTATTTGTTGAACAGTAAGGGATGCATCATGCATATGGTAAAAGACTACAACACCCGCAAGTATGGTTGGATGCACTTGTCTGCTGGCTACAATCAATCTCTCCCATACGACCCGCCGCAGTGAGGATACGAATTTCCAGGGCCACCTGTGCCCATGTTTCCATAGCCACCCTGCCCCATGTTCCCGTAGCCTCTGCCACCATAGTACCCACCACGGGAACGGCCACCACCACGGTAACCACGGGCGCCACCACGGTAGGGCTGCCGATGCCTTGGAAACTCGCCAAATGTCTGCACAGCAATAAGAATGAGTAAAGCAGTAACAGTGGAAACTCAAGTATAAGTGGCTACTGTACCTCTGTGTCAACTCTCCGCCTTTCTGAAAACCTGCCCCTTCCATTTGGCCCTCCTCCACGTCCAAATGTTCCACTAGAGAGGGAATCAAAAAAGTCGTCTTTGACATAAACAGGCTGCATAAAGTTCAAAACAGGTCAGGTCCCCTGCAGCAAAGAAGAAACCATCAATATATCTGACACAATTCTAAAAGAGCATCAAACCTTGACAGCCAACTCTGGGTTTTCTGTTTCCTCAACCTCCAAGTCTTCATCAAACACATCACCTCCCATCTCACCATCCTTATCCCTTGACTGGGATTTCTTACCAAGATGACCCCAGACTTCATCTTTGTTGAACTTCTCATTCATAGCCGTGAAATCAAATTCTTCAGTAAATGCTGTCACAGACTGTGAAAACTGCAAAGAAAGACCATACAAACATGAACAAATCTGACAGATAACAAGAACCATTTTTAAATCGGACAATCATTTTCCAAGGTATACAAAAAACATCCAGGTATGGACCAAGAGGCCCTTGCAAAATAAATATATGGAAGTACACTCAAAAGGTCTGTATTGTCTGTTCTTGGAGTTATCGTAATTCATGAGAACACACCCCTCTTTAATGAAGCGTCAGCTTCAGCCAATGACTTACCAAACTACAGCCAAGAACAAAGGGGTGCACAATCTATGCCTTCAAAACCCCTCCTAGTGCTCCTACAAAACTTGCTATAGGGGCATAGGTATAATGACTCAGGGATTCCCAACTCCAAACGAAGCAATTTCCCCATAGCTTACCCGAAAAAGAACTTTTTAAAGTGCACTTGGATTGTACATTGCAACATGTGCAGGCCACTCACTAGCAACCAATAAAGTGAAGCTAGGAAACTAATTCAGGAAGATCTGTTGAAATAAAATTGAACGATGTACATGTCCAACACACCTATGTTGCTCATGCTAATAGCAAATTTCACGCTTCATAGATGGCAAAAAAACAAAATAAACATGAATAAGCTGAATGATACATAGAATGACTCGATTCAGACAGGTCGAAAATAGTGAAAGGAAGCCACAAGCACCACAAGGTGAGTATTACAAACATGTCAAACAATATTCAGAATTAACAATAGCTTCCTTTTGACTAAATAAGTTCGGATAAAAACACGAATTGGATTATATCAACATACCGCACTCCCTCTACCCCTTCCACGGCCCCTGAAGTTGTGGTGGTTGTGTGAACCAGATCCATTGTACTGAAAAAAAATGAGGCGCAACTCAATGGTATCAAAGACTTACTGATAATAATAAACATATAAACATACATGAGATAAACAAGAAATTCCTTGAGAGAAAACATGCAGCATCAGTTTCATCACGGTATTTTAAAAGCAAGTTAATGTAAGACAAGATATGCAAGTCAGCAAGGGAATTCATCACCATGCATTAAAAAGCACTATGACTACTTGAGTAGTGAGGTGTATGTCAAGCTACCAACAATCATAATCCATGCAACCTTGCCTAATTTGTTGAAAATTGCAACGACATCTTATCTAGTGGATTATATCAGTTGATAATATGGTTATTGGTTAAAATTGTAGTTTGCTTGCATTAGAATAGAAGTTAGGAAAAAAAAGGAAAAGAAGAGCCAAAATACTAATTTTCTCAGTTCAGATATTTAAAATGAGCAAGATTATGCTTGTAGGCTTATCAGGTCATGGAGAACTCAGGGAAATAAAACATGTATTAAAACATCAGCACATGATTACACACTCAAATAGATTTCCATTTTTTTTTTTAAAAAAAAGAGAGACCTGTTTGCCTCCATAAGCACAAAGACAGGAATAGAAATATGCATACCTTTTGAGGTGTTTGTTTCGGCAATGGTAATATAGGCTCCTTATTTTCAGGCAGAGCACGTGATGGTGGATCAGGTAGCAAAGGGTCAGGTAGCAGTGGTTCTGCAACCTTTGCCTTAGGCTCAACCTGCTTTGATTCTTTGCTGCCCATCTGTAAAGGTGTCTGCATGGAGTGCGAGGATGAAAGCATGGATGCCGTGTTCTGCAATAGCTGACCTGATGGTGCTAACAAAGGCACAGGCATCTCCACTTGGGACGAGCTAGATGGGGCAACAGTCGAAGAAATAGACTGAGATACAGTTTGGTATGCCAGTGTTGAGCCTGGAAGAGCAGCAGCCTTGCTGCTACCAAAAGAATTTGAGTTCTGTGACACTGTTGCACTAGTTTCAGCCGTGGAAGTTGGCTGGCTTGGAAAAGGAAAAGTGGCACCAAGAGATGTCACAGGAGGAGCAAACAACGATCCCATGTTCGGGAGAAGAGGCTTTGAACTTTCTGGAGCTAATAAGGTCGCGGAAGCAGGAGCTGTTGTAGCAGGCAGGATACCTGACGAAGGACCTTGACTAGTAACAGGTGGCATCAATGAGGGTTGGAGTTCCGACAGCCTTTGCAGCCCAGATGGCAAAGAAGGATTAAGTCCTGGATGTTGGAGATTCTGGGGAACCGACAATCCTGGTGTGGGCTGAAGCAAAGGAGGTTGCTGCAAATGAGGTGGCAGTCCACTTGAAGGCCCATAGTATCCTTGCCAATACATTGAGGGAACTGAAAGTGTGGAAGCATTTCCTGCCTGAGGCGCCACTGAAGATCCCCATGGAGTGTTCCCTGGTTGATACAGCGGAAGATTACTCTGAAAACTTGGCCTTTGAAGCCCATATTGAGCCGCCTGGGAGCTGAGGTCTGGTACAACTGTACCCCCAGCTGAAGGCAAACTTGAAGAAGTTGATGCTGGTTGGGAATAATGTGACTGCTGAAGATAACTGCATTAGCTACGCAGCCCTGAAGGGTTAAAGAACAAGTTTCCATTTCATACTGGCACAGTGGTACCTGGATTATGGCAGGATCATTGTGCAGGGAAGCTGCTTGTGGTGGTGGTGGTGGAGATGACTTAACTTGCAGATCCTACAGAAGAAAATTATTTGAACCCAGATAAATTATGATGCTAAATATATCAAATGGGTAGCAGACAGTGTAAAAGATAAAGTATATAATTTATAAATGCTTGCATCGGAAGCATAACATAAATGCATTCATGCATCAAAACATACAAGGCAAAATAATGAATGGATGGCATACAGTTTAGATAAGGAAACTTCAGAATAAAAATTTTAAATAAGTACATTGAGAACATGGTACATATGCATTTATGGGTTGCACACATGTCAAATTAAAATATACACAACTGACTAGTGCATAGCTGATATAACTAGTCTGCTGATTCTACTACGTTGGATACTATGAAACATAAAGAACAATTACAGAATCTTCCCAAGCAAGTTCAGGTAGGTTAGATGAAAGCTTACAAGAGACACAATAAAGAGGACATAACACGCAGTAGTAATAATAGGAAAAAGAAGATCGATTTTCTAGGTCATGGTTTGGGCACATGGTACAGGCTAGGTATGCATATTAAAGACAAAAACATACACTAGGCTGTGTAGATCCGTGTGGGCAATCTTACTGTAGGTAAACACCCAGTTCCAATAACATGTGCTTAGCGACTTAACAGCAATCTTATATTCTAATGATACAAACACTCTGAAAAGGAAGCAAATACAGTAGTGTAAATGTGAAGCATGACCAACACGTGCGGATTTGGCTAAATGTGGCAAGGAAATAATTCTGTCCGTGCTTTTGTGCTCCTTAGACCTTCACACTGATGAGCCAACACGTGTGATACAAACACAATATACCCAATCTACGTCTTGTACTTAAATAAGCAGAGACAAGGCACCAACAACGTGAAGGAACCATCAAAAATATGCATTAAACAAAACCGTGCACCAGAAATGGGAGCGACAAGAATGAAACAAACACGCAATTCTCGCAACTGAAAGTAACATCAGGAGCCCCGTTGTTGTTTCCAATATACCTTGATATCACTTCCCCGAAAGAGGATGTACTCGTAAACTTTGTCGCTAGCGGGAATCTGCATTCCATCTTTCTTCCGCCCTTCGGTCCCAAATGACCGCACTACAAAACAAGGAATAGACAGGTGTAGATCACAACAGCAGCACCTGAAGTAAAGCAATAGCTAAGGTCTATGGCGCGCATCTCAGTTTGAAAATTGAGGCTCAAATGATCCGGACATGAGAGGACATAGCAGATGGAATAATAACTGCTAACAAACCTAGTTTCGGGGATTAGTGTGGTGGCAAACATAGGTGGCCGAACAGCATTTTGAAAATTGAAGCTCAAATGGTTCGGACATGAGACAGACATAACAAATGGAATAATAACTGCTAACAAATCAAGTCTCGGGGATTAGTGTGGTGGGCAAACATAGCATACGGAAGCTTCGAATTCCCCTCAATCCCCGGCACAGAACTAGTTAGAGGGCTCGGATTCGCCACGCCGGGCGCACGAGGGACTACCAAATCTAGGTCTAAACCAGGCGCATCTGGGGAAAGCGACAGCAGCGGGGGCGCGGAGTGAGAGCGTCCGAGGAGGGGAGACACCAATTACCGTTGCGCAGGCCGATGCTGGACTCCTCGGTGTTGATGTTGTAGAGGACGCCCTCGTACCTGATCTCGCTCTTGGAGGTCAGGCTGATGAGGCTCCCGATGTACGACTCCGGGGACGCGGCCGCCCCGCCGCCGGAGCCGGACGCGGCCGGCGGCCGCGGGGCCGGCGCGGAGGAGGAGGACGCCGACGGTGGCGCTTCCGCCGCCATGGCCGCCGCGGGATCCCGGGGCGCGGCGAGCGGGGGAGGCTAGGGCTAGGGATGCGAGGCGGTGCGGGGAGGAGGAAACCCTAGCGCAGGCGGCAGGGCAGATCCCGTTGGTGCGCTCGCTCTCCTCGCTGCTCTCTATTAAACGGGCTCTCGGATGGATATGGGCGAGGCGATGTGGAGAGGGTGAACGGGGCGCGGTTTGCTTGCGTCCGACCGGATTAGGGGCCCAGGTTGGGAATTTCTAATGCCCAAAGATGCCGACCCGATCCACTGTGCAAACTGCAAGCAAGCCCGGAAGCAGAAATGGATTTTCCCTACTGTCGAAGTCACATTTTGAATGTCGAGGACTGAATCTACTATATGTTTCCTTTCTTTTTCTTTTTCTTTTTCTTTTTTTTTAAACAAACTCTATGTTCCTTTTTATGAGGGGCTGAGTCGTGAAATCAATGATCGAACCTCCTAGCCCGAGAATCACTTCCAAGGTGGGCATGGGACTATGAATTTATCTTTCAACTTTAACATACCAAATTTTTCAACACAAAAAGATTCCTGGGCCAACTAAATGTTTTTAACTTTCAACTTGAATTTCAACCCTCAAAATGTATATCCTTTTTTCTTTGAAATGGATATGTTAATTTGGGTAGACGATTGAAGCACGTGGTCTCAAAAGTAGAGGTATCGCCGAGGTGATAGAAAGCGGGTTGGCAAGCTACATGCCACCCCTTTATGCTATATGGTAGGATCTTGACTGAAATGCTTAAGATACAAGTTATGTGGTAGCACAGCATTGCAGAGAGAGAGAGAGAGAGAGAGAGAGAGAGAGAGAGAGAGAGAGAAATAGCAATGAATTGGATAGTAGTAGGTACCGCCAAAGGTTAAACACGAAAGCCTATGCGGGGGGAAATGTGATAATAATTAGAAATCGATGTTGCTTATAAGATTATTCGAAAGTTTAGTGCTCTATACCTCACTACTTAACTTTTATGCTATGAGATTGAGCTATCAACACTTTGCTCTCTTGTTTGTCTCCAAACTTTTATGCTATGAGATTGAGCTATCAACACTTTGCTCTCTTGTTTCTCTCCACTTATAACACTTATTCTTGTATGTATTTGCCTTTACCATGTATGTTGCAATCATGGACTGTCAAGAACGGTCTCAGCATATGGTGTATCATATCCGACTTATTCGTTATTTTCACATGGTTACATCGAAAGGTGTGCTACGTACTGTCTTTTTGGCTATGTTCAAGATATTGGTTTTGTGTACACGGAAACCTCATGCCTATACTTTGGTTTGAGCTTTCTTGTGGAAAGTAATGCATCTATTATATACACTATGGTAACATGCAAGCTACCTGATGATGGAGGTAGCCTCCAAACAGTCAAAAAAAATTAGAAAGAACTTAGGTGACTGGCATCTCCTCTTTTGTTTCTTTTTTTGTCAATTTCCAAATAAAATACTATTTGCTGAATTGTTGTTAAAAAAGGAAATTGTATATATTCCACTTACTATGCATTCACCAGTGCTCTGTGACGGCGCCTAAAACTGGTAGAATCTCGCAATTGTCAGGTTTGGTATATTCAGGTTGTCTCATTGTGAACCGGTGAAGCTGGCACTGGCAGGCATCTGCCACAAACCGGGAGGTAGCAGAGAATCCCAAGCCCCTCAGCAAAGGAACCTGATTGGCCACCTTATCCACGCACCGGCCTCGTCACCACACTTTGTAAAGAATGCGCGGCATGCCGTGCCAGCCTCAGCAAAGCAACAATGTCGCAGCGAATCCTCAACACCGCCAAGCCGACGCCAGCACCGACCCAGACCCAGCGCCACCACCCTTCGCCGCCGCAGCCGCCGCCTAAGCTCGGCCGCCGCGCCGCCTCCGCGGCGATCGCCATCGCTGCCGCGCCGGCGCTCCTGAGCGTCTCGCCGGCGTCGTCCAAGGCGCAGGAACCCGAACCCGAAGCCGTTGGCGTCGCCGGTGCCGCGGCGGCGGCGCCGTGCCTCGCGGAGCTGCCCGTCACCGCGACGGCCTTCCTGGACGTGTCCATCGGCGGGGAGCCCGCGGGGCGCATCACGGTGGGCCTGTTCGGCGACGCGGCCCCGGCGGGCGCGTCCCGGTTCCTGTCCCTCGTCACGGGGGTCGGGTACCGGCGCAAGGAGTTCGTCAAGATCGTGCCTGGCTACGTGCAGCACGGCGGCGTGGTGTCGTACCCGGCCGTCCCCGCGGTGACGGAACGGCTGGCGGCCGAGGCGGACGCCCTGCGCGCGCGGTGTCCGGGCGGCGCCGTGCACGGCGCGGCGGGCGCGGTGTCGATCGTGGTGCGGGACCCGAGCCTGCCGCCCCCGAAGCCGAAGCTGGTGGCCAGGGGCGGGAAGCTGGAGGTGGAGGAGGAGCAGGTGGGCGTGGCACCCAACGGCACCGAGTTCGTGATCACCACCGGGGCGGCGCCCGAGCTGGACGCGTCGGCGGTGCTGGTGGGCAGGGTGCTGGACGGCATGGACGTCGTGGCCAAGATCGCCGCCGTGCCCACCGTCCGGGACAACGCCGCCTCGCCCTACTTCAGGTGATCCATCCATCAGCTCTGCCCCCGCATTCCTGTCAGAATCGGTTCTACTCTGGCTAGCGTTAGCTGGCTAGCTAGCTAACCGCATCTGACTGTTCGTGTGTTGCAGAGTGGCCAAGCTGATCGGTGACAAGAGAGCAGTGGTTGCCGAGAGAGGATTCAACCGTCCATACACCAAGGTCGTCGTCTCCAACTGCGGCGTGCTAAGTAAAACGGAGTAGTATGAGCAACAGAGCAAGCAACACTCTTTTTCATTTTTAGCGCGAGAGTTCCTTCTCTTCGCTTCCCCTGTTCTTCCCATCACAAGAATTGAAACCGGACTGGACGCGAACAACACATTGCAGCGTCACCGTGGCTTATTGTAGCATGCCAACCGCGCACGGCGCACTTATCAGCTCCATCGCCATTAGCTCGATGCAATTCTAGCGCGACAGGCGAACGATCAGCACGCGACGCCCAGCTGTTGGAATTTTTTCGGTGGTCAAAGCCGAAAATGAAAGAGAAGAAACGGACAAGTCAAACCTCATTACGCGTCTTGATCGGAGACCCAAATCCAATAGTGGTTGTAGCCCCAGGTCATTCAACGCTATATTAAATAGTAGTACCCGGCGTTTTGTGATTAATCTAATAATTAAGAAACCCTAGCCGCCTACTATAGCCGTCCCGATCTACGGCGGCGCTGGAGCTACCTGAAGGCCACCGCCTCCGCCTGCCGTCCAACACCGGACAGTGCCGGTACAAGCCAGAACGACGACGGTACCCGGCGAGATCGACTACTTCGTCCACGTCGGGAACATCTACGGGAACGACTACGGACCCGCCGTCTTCATCCCCGACACCAACCACCGCCGAGATGTCGTCCTCAGCTGCTCCTACGATGACTGGCGATCGAGATCTAAACTCCCTCTTATTGTTCATCTTGATCTATAGGTCGTGCTCATATTTTAGGTGTTAGATCCTGTCAAGTTTAAGTTCTAAGGCATGTTTTATCTAACATTTGGTATCTTTCGCCTAAACACCTAACCGTGAGCCTTAAGAGCCTATAGATCTAGTCCAGTTTTAGATCTTGGTTGGTTGTTCATTTTTAAGTTCTCGGTTTTATTCATGTTTGAGTTAAGATCCATTAGTTCTAAGTTAGATCTCGCATTAATAAAGTCAGATCCGAGAGAAAGAAAGCATAAGAAACGAGTAGAAAGCATTAGATCAAAGAAATCCTACCCGTAAAACCCCTCAAAAACCCTCGACATGAGTACAAAATAAGTAATAAGAGCCCCACGGCGGCGCCCGTTTTCGCTAGAGTTCAACGTACTCCGGGCGTCGCATGGTGGCCTTCGCATAAGGCCGCGAGGGGCACGCTGGCACCCGCGGCGGCGCACCATGAAAATAGCATAGTGCACTAAGGCTCCCACGGCACAAAAAAAGGCGGCGCCACGGCGAAGCGAGCCGTGGATGCGCCGTCGGGCCCATGGCTGCCGTGAGGCGCCGGGACCGGAGGCGCACCTACGACCCGCGACGCCGCGGATGAGGATCCCGCGCTGGCTAACAGAACCGGCACGCCGGCATAAGAAGGCGGTCGTGCGCCGGACCCCAGAGCCGGCACGCCGGCATAAGAAGGCGGTCGCGCGCCGGACCCTGGCCGGCGGCGGCGCTCCGGCCTGCCCGCTGCCACCAAAGCGGGGCATCAGAGGCAACCATGGAGCCCCGCCACCGAACGGCAAGGAGGCGGCGGCGCCATAAGACGAGGAGGCGGCGGAGCCATGAGCCGAGGCGGCGCTAGGGCCGGCGGCCAGCTCCGGCCGATGGGCGGCGGCGCACGGTGCCAAGGACCGGTAGAGGCCCGACCATCATCACCCACGTGCTTACGCGGCGGGGTTTCCGGCCAGCCACCGGCGGAGTGCTAAGGCGGGCGGCGGCGCTAGGGCCGGCCGCATGTGGCTGCTGGAGACGAGGGGAGGGAGCAAGTGATTTACGTTTAGGGTTTTCAGGGTTCGCGGCCTTTTATATCAGCGAAATCGACGGCCGACCGTCGGATCAAATCGACGGCTCAGATCGGCCAGCCGTTGGGAGGTCTGGGCGGGCCGCCTGAACTGGGCCACTTTGGCGGCCCACTCGTTGGTTGCTAGGCCTCGAGCCCAGGCGGGTGGGGGGGAGAAGGGGGCGTGGCTGGGCCGAAATTGCGGCCCGCCGTCGGTTTGTGGGCCAAGGGCCCAGTGAGGTTTAAGCCCTTCCTTCTTTTCCGTTTCATTTTCAGTTTTACTCTTTTCTGAGTTGCATTTTCAATATATTTTCCTCGTTAGCTTTAAGTAAATTCACTTTGGAGGTGATATATACTGAGAAAATATGAGTTACTATTCTGAGTAGATGAAACCAACGTGAATTTTATTCAGAATTGTTTAGTTTATTTTGAGCTTTTAATTAATTTCTGACCAACGTTGATTTAATTATTTGCTATTAAGATGCTTAGTTTTATTTATATTATTTTGCTTCTGCTCAACGGTGATGCAAAATTGAGTTTTTCCGCTGCGTTAATTACGCTAAATAATTAAGTTTATTTTGTTTCTGCCCAACGATGATGCAAAATTAATTTATGAAATGATAAGTTTATTTGCTTCTGCCCAACGATGATGCAAAAGTGTTTATTTAAAATTATTTAATGTTTTAATCTGGCCAACGCTGATTACATTCTTTATTTTGTTGTCGTTACTGATTCAATTTTATTTTATGAACAGAAGCCACCCCTTCTAGCATCATGACTTATATCAATGGTGTTTCTCAGTTGGGAGGGACAACTTCGTCAAGTGGAAGACTGAGATTGGTTTTATTCTGCTGACGATGGATAAGGATCATTCCCTGAGGATGGATAAGGACCGGTAGAGGCCCGGCCATCATCACCCACGCGCTTACGCGGCGGGGTTTCCGGCCAGCCACCGGCGGAGTGCTAAGGCGGGCGGCGGCGCTAGGGCCGACCGCCCGTGGATGCTGGAGACGAGGGGAGGGAGCAAGTGAATATTATGGGAGACATGCCGCATATGGACAAATCCCAGGCGCTTTTGCTAGATTCCTTCAAGAAAATGGAATAGCAGCTCAGTACTCAACTCCTGATGAACCTCAGCAAAATGGTGTAGCAAAAAAAAGAAATCGCACTCTAATGAACATGGTGCGCAGTATGCTAAGCAATTCTACATTGGCAATGAGTTTATGGATGGAAGCACTGAAAACTGTCGCGCATATAAATAATCGCGTTCCTAGTAAGTAAGTCCCTAAGACGCCTTATGAGCTTTGGACTGTTAGGAAACCCAGCATTAATTATTTTTATGTCTGGGGTTGTGCAGCTGAGGCGAAGTTATTTAATCCGTCCCTTGGAAAATTAGATCTTCTTAGAAAGCTGTTATTTCATTGGATACCCAGACAGATCAAAGGGATATCAATTTTATAATCCTAAGGGTACTACTAAGTTTGTTGAAACGAGACATGCAATATTCTTAGAGGAAAATAGATGCACTGAGACTAGACAAATCGATCTCGAGAAAATGCGGACTTATGATACTACACCGCTGACTCGTGATTATTATGTGCCTATTTTGCCTAATTTTCAGAATACAGCACCAGCTCAGACAGCTGATTCCCCAGAAGTGAATGTGGAGTAAGCGCCTATTATAAGTGAGCATGAGAATGTGCCTAATGAGCATTAAAGTGAAATTGTGGAAGAACCTGTTTAGGAAGCACAAGATCAGACCGCCGTTGGGGCGCCAGACGCACAACAAGAAGTCGCTGTTGAGCCTGTTCCAGTGGAGGAGCCACAACCTCTGAGAAAATCAACGTGAGAGAGAGAAACTACAATCTCCAATGATTACGTGTATATGAGTGGAGAAGGACACGATATGGGGAAGGTTGATGATTCAAACTCGTTCAAGTAAGTTATGAGTAGTGAGCACTCCCACAAGTGGATTGAGGCTATGGAAGAAGAGCTGAAATCTATGAGTATAAATAAGGTATGGGGCTTAGTAGAGATTCCTGATGGAGCTAAAAAGGTGAGCTGTACATGGGTCTACAAAACTAAGTATGACTCCAAAGGGAAGATTGAACGTTTCAAAACAAGGCTTGTGGCTAAGGGCTTCACACAGCGAGAGGGAATTGATTATACGGAGACCTTCTCGCCTGTCTCGAGGAAAGACTCGTTCAGAATCGTTATGGCTCTAGTAGCTCATTTCGATCTCGAGCTGCATCAGATGGACATTAAGACTGCATTCTTAAACGGTGATTTGCATGAGAATATATACATGGCGCAACCAGAAGGTTTCGTTGTGGAAGGCAAAGAACAGTTGGGATGCAGACTAAAGAAATCCATTTATGGGTTAAACAGGCGTCCAGACAATGGTACCTTAAGTTTGATGAAGTAATTAAGAAATTGGGCTTCGTTGAAAATATAGTGGATAATTGTATATATATTAAGATCAAGGGGAGCTCTTTCATCATCCTAGTTTTATACGTGGATGACATCCTATTAGCAAGCAACGATAAGAACTTGCTGCATGTGATAAAAAGTTTTCTCTCATCGAATTTTGATATGAAAGATCTTGATGATGCCTCTTATGTACTGGGCATTGAGATACACCAAAACAGATCCAAGGTGCATTAGGACTCTCTCAAAAGGCTTATATAGAGAAGATTCTTAAAAGATGTAATATGCATCAATGTTCAGGTACAGCTGCTCCAGTGGTTAAGGGCGATAGGTTTGGGCAATTTCAAAGTTCCATGAATCAATTAGAAGTTGATCAAATGAGATCGATTCCATATGCTTCAGCTGTTGGAAGCATTATGTACGCACAAGTATGTACACATCCTGATTTAGCTTTCATTACCGGGATGCTTGGTAGATATCAGTCTAATCCAGAAATGGATCACTGGAAAGCGGTTAAGAAGGTCATGCGTTATTTGCAGGGCACTAAGGACTACATGCTCATATATAAGAAAACTCAGAATTTAGAAGTAGTTGGCTATTCAGACGTCGACTTCGCAGGCTGTGTTGACACTAAAAGTCGACATCAGGTTATGTCTTCACACTTGCGATTGGAACAATATCATGAAAAAGCTCCAAACAATCACTTACTGCAACATCAACCATGTAGGCTGAGTTTGTGGCATGTTATGAGGCTGTGGGGCAAGCTGTGTGGCTTAAAGAATTTATACCCGGATTAAGAGTGGTAGACAGCATAAGCAAACCACTAAAGTTATACTGCGATAATAAAGCCGCAATTTTCTATGCTAGTAACAACAAGTCAAGTGGTGGTGCCAAGCACAATGACATTAAATTTTATGTTGTGAAATATAGAGTACAAGATCGTACTATTGAGTTAGAGCATATAAGTACTAAGGAAATGCTCGCGGATCCATTAACGAAAGGCTTACCTCCCAATCAATTTCGTGAGCTAATTGCCGGCATGGGACTATTGGATAGCCTGTGATCTTGGAATTAAAAGGGTCATAAGTCAACCACCTCCCATTACGATAAGTGGTTTAATGCATTGTGGATAATTATGTCGTGATGGGATTATACACTGTTGTGATACATTATCTCTTTACATAACTCCGCTTCAAGAATGGCATCAGTTTTAGGCCTTTAGACCAAAAGGGAGAATGTTGGAATTTTTTTGTGGTCAAAAAGGCTGAAAATGAAATAGAAGAAACGGATAAGTCAAAGCCCGTTACGCGCCTTGATCGGAGGTCCAAGCCCACTAGTGGTTGTGGCCCCAGGTCGTTCAGCGCCATATTAAATAGTCGGACCCGGCGTTTTGTGATTAATCTAATGATTAAGAAACCCTAGCCGCCCACTATAGCCGTCCCGATCTACGACGGTGCTGGAGCTACCTGAAGGCCACCGCCTCCGCCTGTCGTCCAACATTGTGCCGGTACAGGCCAGAAGGGCGACGGTACCCGGCGATATCGACTACTTCGTCTACGTCGGGAATATCTACAGGAACAACTACAGACCCGCCATCTTCGTCCCCGACACCAACCACCGTCGAGATATCGTCCTCAGCTGCTCCTACGATGACTGGCGGTCGAGATCTAAACTCTCTCTTATTGTTTATCTTAATATATATCATGTTATAAGTTGTAAGGCACGTTTTATCCAACACCAGCTTCTCCTCCGTCTCCTTGCTCACCCGCTCCAGCGGGGACGCGATCCTCCGCGCGTGGAAGAGGCCCGCGCACTTCCGCGGGAACCTGCGCAGGGCGCTCACGGCGTCGGTCGCGCGGGCGTCGTGCACCGGCATGGTGGACACCCTGCCCAGCGCCCGGGCCCCGTCGCGGAGGCAGTCCGCGTACAGCGCCACGCACCGCGCCGCCAGGCGGGCCGCCACCGCCCCTCCTCCCGTCCCGTGGCTCAGGTCCATCGCGCGCATCCTGGCGCGGAGCGCCGACCTCCTGGCGGCAGTCACCGCGACGACGGCGAGCTGCCGGACCGTCGTGGCGGCGTCGCTCCGGTTGCTGGACCGGAGCAGCTCGACGCAGAGGCCCGGGTTCGACGTCACGCGGCAGGTCTGGGACACCAGGTCCGACGCGCCGGCGGCGGATGATCCCGGGAGGGAGGAGGCGGCGACGGCGGCGCAGAGCAGGGCGGCGAGGAGAGCTTTGGGGTTTGCTCCTGCTGCGACGCTCATTGTCGTTGCCATTGCCGTTGGATGAGCCGGGCCTTGTGTTTGTGCAAATTCTAATGCCCCTGCGCCATGAATCTTATATAGCGCGCGTAGTATTGATCACGGATGGGAGTTCATTGTAGCATGACGATGGCGAGGAGGTAACAGATGAAGTGGAAATTAAAGGTGGCTTCCGTTTATTGCAACGCTTAACGCACATCACAGTTTAGACGCACGGCATCTCATGTCTGCACCATCAAATGTTCTACCAGGTTGGGGCAAACTTTCAAAAAATTCAAGCCAGCAAAACAAACTATTATTTTCCTTTTTCCTGTGAATACCAAAACCAAAGAACTTGTGCTAAAATTATACAAAGATTGGTTTAAGGTGGCCGAGAGAAATTCAATTTTGGGGAAAATTTGTATCACAGAAAAGATGACCAGTCGGAAAATACTGCTAAGTTAATCCAGGTACTAAACACCAAGGAAAAATGGCATGTTATTTGCCACTCTGTTAGAATTTGTTCACTTGGGCCTACTGGGCCTTTTAGCCTTACCTAAGCTGGAGCAGCACGTGCTTATTTCCAGACAGACCCCGAGCCGAGGTTGGAACAGGCCCAGTCCACAAACGAAGAACTCCTCTACTCCAATCGGGTTTCTTAAAAGCAGGTAGCTCCTGGACGCGCGAGAGCGTTTCCCGCGTACGACGCATGTACGGCACTTATTTGCAGCAGCCACCTCTCCCGGAATTCTCTTCGGCTCACGCGCGGGCGTTTCTAGCAGAGGGAAAGCTACTGCTCTGGCTGCAACGTGGACTCTAAGCTAAATATTGCACGCCAGAAAAGCAGTCTGATTGGTCAGCAACAAGATTCGCTCGTCCGGTCAAGCGCAGGAGCAGTTGAAAACGAGCGGTGATCTCGGACAGTGTTGGTTGTATCTCATCGGTGGACCAAACATTTCTCTTGGCTCCATTGTCAGCTGCTATTGGTCAATTTGCAGGAATGCTGGGTAAGTGAGGAGAGCCAACTCTGCATGACCGGCGCGAGCGGCCCGCGTCCTCTATTTTCTGTGCGCAACTGCGCATCGTCCGCCAGCTTCCTTATCCTCACTGATTCGTGAAGCTCGGACGATCATGGCTCCACAGACAGCGATAAAGGTAATGCTCGACCATGTGCTTGATAAAAAAAAAAGGAGCGGAGAGGCTAGGACGAGCGCCACGCGACCACTATTTCATGTGCGTGCCGTCCCTTCACTTCCTGAACGGTAGGCCTTGGACAATCATGGCCCGATGGATAGCGACAAAGGTGCTGCTGAACTATATGACTGAGCGAAATAAGGGACGGAGAGGGCGGTGGATAGGGTCATGGAGCGCCCTCGATAGGCAATCGATCACCATACTCATATTCCCCTGCAGCGTCTCACCGGAGGTAGAACTCTTGACTGAAGACGGCGCCACCGGTCGCGGAAGGAGCAATCCGTCTCCGTAGCGCAATTCAAGAGCGGCTGCCTCAAGGTCCTCGTCTGCGCTAGCTCCGGATCCGATCCCTCTGCTGGCTTCGACGGCGACAATGTGAGAAACTACATCTGATGATTTGCTATTTCGTGCTATCTATTCAGTTGTTCGGATATCGAGTTTCTAAGAAAATGAGAGATGTGATGGTTTGATGTTGCGTAGAGGTTTTGCAAGGATGAAATATGGACGAAGAGAAGGATTGAAGCTTAGTCTTCGTGAGTTTTAAATCCTCGTTTGAGGTTTAGAGGTTAAAAACTCTTGTAATCATTGGCTGTAGACATTCACCTGTGAATGTTCAAGGTCGGAAAAAATCTATTCAGTTGTTTTATAACCTACTTTGTTTTAGATACTTGATAGCTGCGGACTATGTTATCTCATATATCCTCTTTAATATCTTAGTACTCTATTCTTATTTGGATCATTAATCCAAGCTAGCTTCCTCGTCTTTGTTGCGACAGCTGGGTTCTTTCATGTCCCACTCCCTTTAGGGGTACATTTGTAATGCAGCCATCTTCTAAGGACTTTTCTAGAACTTGTCTGATGTCTTAATATAATTATATGAATCTCTATAAAAAATTATTTCAAGCTATCTACTAAAATGGTCGGTAGCTACTAATGCTGATCATTAAAAAAAGCCTAAAATAGCATAACCAAATGCTTGTTTAGCCAATGAAGAATTTTGCGGCTTGTCAGAATCTACATGCTGCAAATGACATTTGATCAGAAGTTTTCTATTGTTAAAATATTTGAATGAGACATTGTCATGGATTTACTTATTATTCACAATATTTCTGGATTCCTACATTTCCTGCCTGGTGCTGCTGAGCTATTTTTCAATTTGTGGACCGTTGGGTCCTATATTTACTTAGAACAAATATTCAATCTGTGTTGTTGCCATGTTGGGTTCCTACATTTATTTCCATTTCCTATCTCATGCTTTGTTTACTTATGTATATGAATCCATTTTATTTTGAATGAAGAAAATTGATGATAGGGCGCGCGAAGCCGGCATTATGTTCTAGTCTGTGTCGATTATCGACGCTTCGGTTTCTCTCGGGGTTCGCCGGCGGCCGGCGGACGACGAAGGGCGTGCCGGCGGCCGGAGCGCGGTGCTCGCCTGGTCGGGAGGAACGGCGACCGTAACGCTCCAGGAGGCAGCCCCTCCGCTCTCGCGCTCAGGATCCAGGAAGCCTTGGTATAAGCAACTACGCTAGGGCTTCACGATGGGGCCAAAAAGAAAATGTGAGTTTCAATTTCTTTTGTTCCAAATTCATCGCGCTGTGTGAGTAAGTTTTGTACCCACAATTCTACCTTATTTCGATCGTTTATATTTTCACTATGCTTTGTTATTATTTGTACTTCATATAATTTTCCCGTTTCATCGTAATTGTTGCGTCTTGTGTTTTTGTACGCTTCCCTTTTCTGCTTCCTTAGTTATAAGTGCTAGGTTCACCATTGGTGGATTTTAAATTTTTAATCCTAGACCCCCTTCTGACTTAACGTAACAAGTCACTAGACATATACTAATTATAAGCACCGCACAAAGCAAGCGGAAACCAAAGTGAAAATCCGCTGCGTGTCATTTAAAAAAAAAAAGAAAATCCGCTGCGTGCATGAGAAAAAACTCAATGCCAACATTTTTCTCTCTCGAATACGCAGGAGAGCTGCGCATCTTTGTATTAGGAAGAAAAGAACGTTACGTGCAACTCCATATACTGATTACTCGAAAAAAGACAACCTAATTTACGCGCTCCAGCAGCTATCCAAAGATCGACGTCGTCCCTGATGCGCTGCACGATCACAGTAAGAAATGGAGCAGACAATTTTTTCAAAAAAGAAATGGAGCAGACACAAAGTAGAGCATGGATATCAAGAATTGAGCGTTCTTTTACAGGGATGGCGGCAATTGGCAACAGCTATTGCATGCCTACACCCTGACCCTGCATCTAAGTTGTGCCATTTTGGCGTTCCGGCTCTTGGTAGCTACTTAAGAAAATATATACCATTCACCTTCACATAAAGGTAATATTACACAACTTCTGTCCCCAAAGAATGTGGGTGGGGTCAGGACTTACAACAGTGATATTACATTTCATTTGAAAAAAAAGAAGGAAAACCAGCAATATGTAATAGTAACATAAGTCTAAGCAGCGAACAGACTTATCCGCTTCCATTTATTCATGCATTCCTTGGCTAAATTTAGTCGAAGCACCAAACATTGCATCCGCTTAATTGTAACCAGTTTGTGGTTGTCTTGTCCATGTAGCAACAAGGACATAAACTTTGTCATACAACTTGTCCGGGAGCTGGAAGTAAGCAATTCTCCAGCTTCTCTTGGATAACAGAACACCAAATGCCACCCAGGTACCGACTACGAAGCCACAACCAAGTCCAAGATAAAAGAATTCTATCCCATGACCTTCTTCAGTCCTTCCTAGGCGACCTTGCTTTGATATATCACCTTCCCTTGAGCAATTGTTTTGAAGAGGATGCCCGCAAAGACCAATATTACCAATGGCATAGATGGGTTTGCTGCATACAGGGTATCAAGCTGCTGTCCTGATGGAATTCTTCCTGTAAGATTGTTGTACGACAAGTCCAAGTAACTTAAGAATGTCAGATTTGACAGAGAAGCTGGTATTGCCCTTGAAAGATTGTTCCTTGAGAGGTCGAGTGATTCCATCGATTGCATTTCCCCAATCTTGTTTGGAACAACTCCGCTGAAGCGGTTCCATGATAAATTCAAATTCACTAGCGCATCAAGAGTGGTTATTTCTTCTGGAATTTCGCCGCTTAAATTGTTTGAAGATAAATCAATGCTCATCATATTCGTGTCAAAAACTCTACTAATGAAACCGTAGTTCAGTTCCTTCCCCTTCAAGACTGAAAACAAACTAATAAGATGAAAGTGTTTTATATCATCCACGTAGCACACCCTTGTCATGTCTGTCTTTTTCATTGCTTTCAGATTTGACAGGTAGCTCGGCAAAGAGCCTGATATCTCATTGTTATTTAGATCTATATACTGAAGACAATCAAGATTTGTGATGTTCACTGGAATGTTCCCAGAGAACTTGTTGTGACTTAGCCGTAGAATTCTTAATAACTTCAATTTTCCAATCCATATCGGCAATCTTCCAGAAAATTTGTTCCTAGCCAAATCTAAGAATAGCACACTTGTAAAGTTTTGCACGAAAGATGGGAACTCTCCTGAAAAACTATTGTTGCTTAAGGCCATAAATTCCATATCTTCCATTACCCCGAGGCATGGTGGCAATTCTCCCTCCAAAAAGTTGTTGGATAAGTCTAGCACAGCCAACCATAATTTACAAAAAGATTCGGGAATATGGCCAGTTATTTGGTTGGAGAACAGAGACAGCTCCATTAGATTTGAGTTTCCAATCTCAGCGGGCAGAGGCCCCGACAAGGAATTATCAGATAAGTCCAAGATGGTTATGTTTGGTGGCATTGTGGGTATCTGACCAGTTAATTGGTTGGAACTGAGATAGAGTTCTGAAAGTGACATATAGCTCATATTGGTCGACAAGCCTCCGCTGAGTTGATTGTTGGAGATGTTCAAGCGTTCAACATTTGTAAAGGCATCGGAGAACCATTGTGGAAGCCTATCAGCTATGCCTGCACTCGAGATATCGAGATCGGTAATGCTCACATGCCATTGAAGCCATCCAGGAAACATAGGGCCCATCTGGCAGGCTACAAAGTATGCACTAGTTAGTCTAGATGGTGGTTGCCAGTCCGAGCTGAGCTCAATCTTCAGGGCATTATAAGACGAGTCTATGTACTGCAAGCTCCTCGTGCTAGCAAAGTGTTTCTCCGTTATCACACCATCCAAGTCATTATTGTTTAGGTGCAGTGAGGTCAGATTAGTGAGCATACCAATCTCATATGGAACATGTCCAGTCAGGTGGTTGAAAGAAAGGTCAAGGGTTCGCAAACCAGTAAATTGCCCTACAGACGTTGGGAGAGGTCCTGTGATGTTGTTCCAACCGAGATCCAGAAGGACCAAGCTCGTTAACCGCCCTATCCATCTTGGTAGCATCTCAGATAACTGGTTCCCACTGAGGTCCAGATCCTGCAAATTTGTTCGGCGAGCAGCGAGGCAGATTCCTAAACAGCTGGGTTATGTCTTCATAAAATAGAGCCCAACGAAGATTCAGGACCTCCAAATTGCATAGATTCTTCATATCTGTAGTCATGATGCTCATGTTCTTGCTATCATCATTACGATATGAAAGATCAAGGACTTGCAGGGATGCCATGTCTCCCAGTGTGTCCGGAATTCGACCATACAAACTAGTGTAGCCGAGGTTAAGGTACGTGAGGCTTGTTATGTTCCAGACCCAACTGGTCTCCAATGGATGGTTGAAGGAGTTTCCGGAGGCATCCAGCTCCTCAAGGTTTGTGAGGTTGAGGTGTGGCAGCGACTGGTTTGCGCTTGCAAGAGAGCACCTGGAAATATAAAGGACCCTCAGAGAAGGAATCATGTTCATGACATGTGCCCAATCCACTGCTGTGCTGAGGTTCACTCCGTTGAGGTTAAGATATTGTATGGAAGGAAGACGTGTTAACCATGAGAGATCAGTTGAGTTTGTGCCTCCCGTAGAGGAAAGATCCAGATGCTGCAGCTCTGATAAGTTGCCAAGCTGGGGAGGCAGGAGACCGCGAAAATGTATACCGGAGAGGTTAAGATACTTGAGGCTCTTCAGAGAACCCAAGAACTCGGGAAGACGACCAGTTGACCCCTCAAGTTCATTGTTGCTGAGATCAAGGTACGCCAGATGTTCCAGAGCAAGCAAAGAAGGACTTATCTGGCCAACCAAAGCTTCTTTGCCGGTGTTGCGAAGTCGAAGCTTGTGGACGTGGCCAGTCCGGTTGCTGCACCGGACGCCTCTCCACCGGCAGCAATCCTGCTCGCCGTGGCCACCATCTCGCCGCCACGAGCTGAGGAGTCCCGCGGGATCGCTGGTGAGGCAGTGCTTGAAGGCCAGCAGTGCGTCCCTCTCGTGCGGAAGGCAGCTCACGCTCGCAGTGTTACCACCAGCAGGTGGCTGGGGCTGCTGCTGGGCATGCGTGGCGAGGAAGAACCGGCCGCAGGTGATGACGAGCAACACGAACATAGAAGCTGGGCGATGCATGATGGCGATGGCAATGGCAACAGCAATCGACGATTCTGCTATGTTAAACTGCTCATGGATTGTTCCTTCCATCAGAAGGCACGGTATTAGCAAGAATGGCACCATCACTTCTAATAATGTGTCATTTACTCAATTTGCTGCAATGGACTAGGTCGGTCAACGACACTCAACGTCTTGGCCTCATCTGTCGCATACGTGTGTTGAAGTTGAAGTCGTCAAGTCCATAGCGAGGTGTCGATTGCCTGTCACCTCACACAAGCTTACATCTATGTACTGCTTCCTGCTCAACTTGCAGAAGGTGACATGTTAGTTGTTAGTTGTTACAGCTAGCTAGCTTAAGCTAATTTTTTGAGGAACGAACTACGTCAGGGTAAAATGCAGACCGAAACATTATATTACTACCTCCAATCAATATTAATTAACATTAGACGGCAAATATTGTTGACTGAAGCGACTAATACGCGAGGTTGCTGCACAGAATATTTATATTTATGAGTTTATTTTACATGTTCCTATATATCCTAGCCTACATCTACAAATGGTAGCTCCATACTAGCTAGAGTAATGCAGTCTTCCCCGGCTGATGATCTGTAGTAAATATAGTTTTGTTTTCATTAAGTTATGATCCTTAATAACGAACGGTTATTTTTGCAGAATGTATGGGCCATTCCCTTCCCTCCATTAGATGAACACCCAACATGTGCTATTTCCACCGGCAGCTGAAATGTTACCACCAGCGGCTGGCTGCTGCTGTGCATACGCCGTGAAGAATATATAACGAGCAGGTGATGATGACGAGCAACATCAAGAACATGGCAGCTGGGCGATGCATTGTGGCAACGATCGTCAATGTGCCTGTGTACGTTCACCTGCCCGTGGATTGTTCTATTGGAAGGCATAGGTCAGTGTCAACGTCGTCGTTGCATAAGGTGTTGAAGCCGTCACTCGTGAGCGCGGCCATCGATTGCATGTCTTGTCACCTCACTTAAGCTTACATCTATGTACTGTGGTGTCTGGAAAAACTTGCAGAATCTGATGGTGCATGTGGCAGTTTATAATTGTTTCATTATTTATTTTCTTGACATAAGACTGTGATCTTTAAAAATGAATGATTGCTTGTTGAAAATGTAGCTGTGAATCTGTGATGCAGCTTGTGTATAATTGGCCCGTCCTCGTGAGTTATGATCGTCGCAGATTCCTAATGATTCGGGGCCGTCTCAAATTTCGCTGTCATATCGAACTATGTCAATAGAGTAATACATTATTGCAAAAATAACATAGAGTAATACATTATTAAAAAATAATTTATAGGATCTTCTTTTTCCAAGGTCAGATGAAGCTATTCCCTCCATTCCAAATTATAGATCGTTTTGGGATTTCTAGCTATGTATCTAGAAATCCCAAAACAACCTATAATTTGGAACGGAGGGAATAGAGTTTATCCATCTACTACTTACTTCCATGCCCACTATAACAGGTGGCTTGTTCTTCTTGAAAATGGATTTCCAGATGTGGTTCATGTTGCAAACTACCCTTGGTAATCGGGGCGAATTTTAGAGATGGACTGAAACGACAACTAAGGGCTGTCCGTGAAATCAATTTGCAAGGGCAGTGTGTAAGACAGCCTACTCCTAGAAGTAGTCCCGTGCAAATAAATTCGTAATCTTTTTATATAATTTTGAATGAAGACAAACTTTATATTAAAATTTCAAATAAATTTGAAGCAGTGTAGAATGTGAACCAAAATCTCCTCATAGGCTGGGCCGGAACGTCATCTTTGAAGGCTCTCCTTCATGGGCCCTACTGGATGGCCCAAACATATCTATATTTATACTATTTATAGAGCACAGGTTTCCATCTAAATTTTTGGTTAATCTGTCTTGTGTTATTGACAGGTGGACTCGTATGCGAGTCTGATCAACCCTCCGTCCACAAATTCATCATAGATCCCTACAAATTAACGCATGAGCAACTATACGTATCCGATACTTATATCAACTTTGCCCGTAGCAGCACATGGATATATTTGCCTAGTTAGATTCATAAATCACAAGGACCTTTCCATAAAATTTTTTAAGAAAAAACTCAAGCACAAGTCACCGACGACTTGGTGCGGAACTTCGAATTCTGCACACGCTGACGGAAACCGGAACTGAGTTGCTTCTCTCCAAACCCGTCCCAAAAATTCCTTGTGTTCTGAGTGAGCATAAAGCATAGCCGTCGTGGCCTCATTCTCCCCCTATACGAATCCACTTTCGAAAAGCACTTGCTCCAAAGTTACCGGTACATGCATACAGTTGCGCTAGGGCTTCCTACGGCCGGGCCGGCAGGTCATGTGGGCTCCTGACAGCCGCATCGCATTCGCATGCATCCATGGCGGCGTACGAGCGTACCATCCCCTGACCACATCCCGCCGGACGGAACGCGCGAAGGAAGGGGAATGGGCGCGTCGTGCCGTCGTGGTCCGCCGGATGCCATTGCCAACTGCCCCGCAGGCCGCCGTCCGTCCTCGGGAGCTCCCCACCTGCTCTGCTCCGCTCGCTCCCCGTCCGGTCCAACCCTTCTGGTTCGCCGCAAATTAACTCCGGTCCGCGACGCCCTTAAAACCGGCGCGTACTGACCCCACCGACCCGGTCAGTAGCCGGCAGCTACGGTTCAGCTCGCGGTACGGCTGCAGCTTACGGCCGCCGTGCTGCGATAAACTCGGTCGTCAGATCGTGCGAGACTAATAGTTAACGAGCTCGACTTTGTTTGGACCAGCTCGACCCTTCGCAGGACTGCAGCTCCGGTTGAATGGGATTTGAACCGACTGTTTACCGTTAACCTTTCCGTAAAACTCTAGCGTTTGAAACTGAACCGAGCAGGCAATTAGAAGAAATTTGGGATGGTTCAGGACCCCACGCACTGGACACGCGGGAACAGTAAGAAATGGAGGAGCAGGCGCACCGCGCGCAGTAAATCAAAGCTCGCAGGAGGGGGTGCAGGAATAGAACGTTCTGAAACCCCCTCCAGGCTCAGGCTGCTGAACAGCAACTAGTGCTGCCACCAGCAGGGGTGCGCATCGTCTCGTCTGCCGAAGCTTTCGCAGCGGGATGGCATGGGCATGGCACGCGACGGCGACCGGCGGCAGCCGCGCCCGCTCCTACTCCGCCCCCATACCATCACTCACTCCACCTCCACTCTGCTCAAGTGCTCAGTGAATGATGATGGGCCAGCGCGAGCAGCCTGCCAAGCAAAATCGCCGCCCATCAGGCAGGGGGAGGCCGAGGTCCCCCACCCATGATTGCCGGCCCGGGGCGGCGGTGGCATGGCATGGGCCCCCAATCACATGCGCCGCTCATGCGCACCCTACCCCTCCTCGCCGCTCGCCCCCGCGCCCTCTCGGCGCCTACGACGACGCATCCTCCATGCTCGCCGCAGCTGCGAGCCTGCGATGGATGATGGATGGTCCCGTCGCCTGCAGCTAGCGAGCTAGGTAGCCCAGGGCAGGCCTCCACTACCGGAACAAAAGCGCCCGGCCATCTCTCCCCACCCCATCCGATCCGATCTGAGGCCGCGGCAGCTAGCTAGCGCGTTGCAGGCGTACGTCGCATTACCTCTCGCCATCTACCGCTCCTCCCTTCCTTCGCCGGCGGCCGCCGCCGCCGCCGCCTCCTCCTCACGGTCCCGTCCCCACGTTGCTCCGTCCTCCACTCCACCCGGCCAGCTCTTCGTTCTCCTTCCCTCCCCCATCCACGCCGATACCGTTGGTGCGGCGCCACGCGCCTCGCCACCTGCATGCCGCTCACGCACGCACGCAGCCACGCTCTGCTCGGCGATCGGTCGCGGATGCTCTGGTCGTACCCGAGGCATGTTCAGCCAGCAGCACTGGCGCGTCTCGTGATGTACGTTCGGTTGGCGTTCGAATGTGTTGATGAGACGTGAGAGGAACGGGGGCCAAACGGTCGTACGGCGTCACAGCAGGCGCTGCAGCAGCGCCGGCCCGTGTCGGCTGCGGCTGCGCAGGCAGATGGTTAACCGTCCGCCCTGCGCCCCGCACGCCGCTCGGGTCAGTACGTCTCTCCTCTCAGGTAGGGGTGGTGCACAGGAATGGCATTGCTGGTCGCACCCGCAGGCCGCAGCCCCGTGTCCACTCCGCTGCCTGGTGAGGCGCACGCCTTTTCTTCTCAGCACGTGCAGAGCTCAGGGGCGAGGGCAGCCACACCTGCTCGATCCAAGTGACCGTGCGTGCACCGGCATGCTGTGTGAGTGTGTGTCACGTCAGTTAAGCTCACAGATAAACAACCCAGCACGTGATTTGCCGCCACGTGGTTTCCAGAGTCCAGACCCAGCGGCGTAACTAACATCCGGTTTGTATCGCAAAATTAGAAGAAGAGAAAAAGAAAGCAGCTGACGAGAGGCAGAGGAGCATGAGATCTTTACCCTTTCGTTTCTCTGAATCTGAACCTTTTAGTGGCAATGGCACATATGCGAAAAGGAGCTGTAGCTGTGGGCCGCCTCCCGCTGCTGTGCAGAAGCGGTTCCCCCCCACCGGCCTCCCTCTCTTTTGTTTCATCTTTCTGTCCCCGCGAAGCGGGCGCCGCAGCAAATCCGCCACGCCAAAGCAAAAAAGAAAAAAAGGAAGAAAAAAAAAACCACCACAAGAGCCCCACACACCAGCTCACCTCTAACAGGTAACAGGCACCAGAACAGATCACACATGCTGCGTTGCTGCTGCTGCCCCACCCATCAAGAGTCAATCATTTTCCTCAGACAACAAAAGGGCAGAAAAAAAAGAAAACTATCAGGAGGGTCAATCATATGCCACTCGCGACGCTGCTGCTTCCACTGCGCGCTGTGAAAAAATCGCCGTGGGATTGGCCGGTTGGCTCAGCCAGATTCACAGCTGCTTTCGCGACAACTCCACTTTTTCTTAAAAAAAATTCTTTACATTTGTTCTTTCGGAATGAGAAACCTCTGCTGTGACGTCAGGCAGGCACTGTTGAGAGACGAACCAGAACCACTCCGTTGGCCTGCACCCGCGACCGTGCACAGTGGCAATGGCGATGGCGAGCCTTCCTCTCCCTGCCACTGCGACGGCAGCGGCGGTATCAGCATCTGTACATTCATACGGGGCTCGAGATGTGCCTTGCAATGCAGCAACGCCTACCAGCACTCCCCGAGTCCTAACACCGCTCGCAACTCACACACAGTGGGCGTACAGTGCCCTCGTCCGTACACCTGCACCGATCTTTACCGTGACTGCTACTAATCACGGGGCTGGATCCGGTAGCGACTCCTGGGAAACGAATTGAAACCCATGGCACTGTGTGCGCCGTGCTCAGGCTCGGCTCAGAGGCTGCATCTGCATGCATGCTGTCCGGGCGGGGTACATGGTTTAGGGGAGAGGATTCGTTAACCTGGCCGTACCGGATCCTGCTCCGATCGAGCGATGGCCACAGTAAAGCATCACCTGACCGGGTGGGTGGGAGCCGGGAGCGCGCCGGAGCAGTGCCAGCCAAGGTGTCGCACTGCGCCAGCGCGACCTTTTCAGCGGACGGCGATGGGCAGCCGGGCGCGGCATGCACGCCGTACGTACGGCTCGGCAAGGACGGCGGCCCCCCCGCCGCCCGGCCGGTCGGCCCCATGGCGATGCCGGCGGCATGGCCCAGCAGCAGCACAAGGGAGCGAGCGGCACGAAGGCGCCGTGGCCGGTGGAACAGCAAGGCCATGCCATGCGGCCGCGGCCGCGCCCGAACCAAGCAGGCAGGCGGCCGTGCTTCCAGGGACAGCTTGCCTGTGGCTCTAGCTCGCACGCTCCAGCTCCACCCATGGATGCCCATGCCCCGCCGGCGCCGGGCCTCTCGCCTGCTGTGGCGATCTGTGATCCGCTCCTCCCCTTTCCTTTCCCACGCCATAGCCAGTGCCACGAGGCGTAGGCGCAGGGCTAGCCGCCGGGCCCGAGCAGGGATGGGACTAGGAGCGGGGACGGCGGGCGTCGCCATCCGTCTCCGTCACGCTGGCGCCGCTAGGACACTGGGCCTGGGAGGGATGCAGATCCAGACGAGGCTGCTCGCGTATTTACCACCCACCTCTACTATCTACGAGCTACTCCTACTACTCTGCTGCCTGCTGGTGCTGGGTGTGCGCGACGTGATGGTGGATCAGCCACCGGCGCGGCCGGCCTAAAAAGCCAGCGGCCCTCTCGCTGCGCTCTGCAAAGCGGAGTAAAAACCGCTCCGCGCCCACCTGCTAGTCGCCTACGTAATCTCTGCTTTGGGGTACTAGCTGAAGGGCAGGCGTGTAAATGAGCCTAGGCTTGGGTGCCGCGGCCCTAATCTCACGGTTATTAAACGGCAGCGCCCACGTGTCAGCCATTGGGTACTGTACAAGGAGTAGCAGGCGTCGCGTACATGGGTTAGACAGAGAGGGAGGGAGGGAGGGAGGGAGGCGCGTGCGTCGCATCCGCAGTAGAAGAGACACGCGACGAGACGTTCCTCCCTCGTGTCTACCCAGGGAGACGTCGCAAAGTCGTTTCAGGGAAAACTTGTGCAAGCAGAGCCAGCCAGCCAGCCGCCCACCGGGAATTTTCCACTGCGCCCTCGCCGTCGTTTCACCGGCCGGTGCGTCCCATCGTTTATTACGGCGGCGCTCGCTGCCGCGTGTTTAAACTCACCCAGCCCCCCTCCGCCCTTCCGGCCGCGCCCTCCCTCCCTCTACAGTGCCCTGCCCCCCGCTACAAAACCAAGCCTGCACTCCGAGCCCGCGAGCCTCTCCCACGCACGCCACAGCGCCTGCCTGCCTGCCGTCTGCGGCGGCCGCCCGCCTGCCTCCGCCTTCTCCTCCGTCGCCTCGGGATCCCCAGAGCGGCACTCGGCATAGGGGAATGTCCCGGGCGCTGCTGCGACTCCTCGCGCGCAGCCACCGCCTCCCCGCGCCGCGAGAGCCGCATTTATTCGCCACCTAGACGGGGCACGCCTCGCGAGACCCAGCCCGCGCCCCGCGGCCCCCGGAACCGAGCAGGAGCACCAGCGATGGCCGCCGCTATATAGCGAGCGGGCGCTCGATCCGGAGCCGAGGAGCGGGGAGTGGCGTGCTGTTCCAGTCACAGCTCGGCCTGTTCGTGTGGCGATGGGTGCCGCGCGCGGTCGCCGGGTGCTGGCCCTCGGCCTCGCGCTGCTCGTGGTGCTCCGTGCCTGCTCCGGCCAGGGCGAGGACGGCGGCGGCTCGGACGCCCCGGCGGCGGCGGCGACGGCGACGGCCCCGATGGAGGAGAAGGAGCGGGCGGCGCTGTACGCGGCCATCGAGGGCTTCGTCGGCAAGGGGTGGAACGGCTCCGGCCTCTACCCCGACCCCTGCGGCTGGTCGCCCATCCAGGTGCGTGCCTGCCTGCCTGCTGATTCGTTGCCAATGCCAGGCATAGTGCGCAGACTAGTACTTCCCTCTCTCATGAATCTGTTGTTCATTTCCTTGGCACCGGGGTGCTCATCGGCTTCTCCAAAAGCTCTTCGCTTTGTTTTTCTTCTGTCTGCTTTGCCCATGCTGGCCACCAATCCTTTGCTGGTGCTGCCTGGCCTGTTGCTAGCTCCAATCCAAATCCAAGCTGAAACGACCAGGCGACGTCCAAATCGGTGTCTTTTTTGGGAAATGCCAGATGTTCGTTCTTGAATTTTTCCTTTGCACTTGATTTTATTGAACCTGCCTCGTATTGGTTCGGAAATTCCAGGTTTCCGGCGGCCTCTGTTTTGTCCTGCTTCTGTTCTTCGAGTTCCCTGTTCTCGAACTGTTCGGTTCAAGAGTGCGGCACTGTTCGTTGTGCGCATTCACTTTACTGTTGGATGAGACATCTGCTTGAGCCTTCACTCTTCAGCCTACTCGATATAGAAGGATCTCCTCTCTTGGGCAGGAGCTTTCCTCACACATGAAAAAGAATCTCTGATGTTTCATCTCGATGTCTCGTACAGTACTCGCTATTTTAGTATCTTGTTCCTTTTGCTCTGCAGACATGCCTTTTTCTTTCTGAGGAATACATGCCTATTCTTTACACATACTCCATGGCAATTTGCTCTTGCAATTATTTACCTTTACACTACACTGGAATTACAATTTACTAATTGTTACTGGACAAGTTAAGAAGGGGCCAAATTTGTAGGTGTACCTTTAAAAGAAATGTCACCAGCTTGGGTCAACCATGTTTGTTGTTACTGCTAATAGTTACCACTCTCGTTACTGTTCAACATGTGTTGCTTCCCTTGTCTGCAACTGATGAACACAAATTGGCTGTAAAACTCAAACTGTAGCAATGTGCCTGCCTGTAAAATTCAAATTCTGTTGATTAACTGGTTCTCGGATGCCGGAATCTGTGCAGGGGGTGTCATGTGATCTGTTCAATGGTTTGTGGTACCCAACGGCGATCAGCATTGGCCCAGTTCTTGACAACTCGCTGCAGTGCGCCCCTGACGCCAGGTTCAGCCCCCAGCTGTTCGACCTGAGGCGCCTCCGGACGCTCTCCTTCTACAGCTGTTTCCCGGCGAGCAACCCCACGGCCATCCCCGCCGCCAGCTGGGAGAAGCTGTCGGGCAGCCTCGAGACGCTCGAGTTCCGCACCAACCCGGGCCTCGCCGGCGTCATCCCGGCCTCCCTCGGCCGCCTGGCCAGCCTGCAGTCGCTGGTGCTCGTCGAGAACAACCTGACCGGACCCGTGCCCGCCGAGCTCGGCGCGCTGCTGAAGCTGAGGCGGCTGGTGCTGTCCGGGAACGGGCTGTCGGGGCCGATCCCGGCGACACTCGGTAACGCCCGCCACGACGAGCTGCTGATCGTGGACCTGAGCAAGAACCATCTAACGGGGTCTCTGCCTTCATCGCTAGGTGGCCTGAGGGGGCTCCTCAAGATGGACCTGAGCAACAACCTGCTGCAAGGCAGCATCCCGCCGGAGCTCGGCGGGCTCAGGAACCTCACGCTGCTGGACCTCAGGAACAACAGCCTCACCGGCGGGCTGCCCCAGTTCGTGCAAGGCATGGCGTCGCTGCAGGACCTGCTGCTCTCGAGCAACCCGCTGGGCGGGAGCCTGCCGCCGTCCGGGTGGGAGGCGCTGGGCGACCTCGCGACGCTGGACCTGTCCAACATCGGCCTGACCGGCGCCATACCGGAGTCCATGGCGGCGCTGGCCGGGCTCCGGTTCCTGGCGCTGGACCACAACCGGCTGACGGGCCCCGTGCCGGCGAGGCTCGCGCAGCTGCCCAACATCGGGGCCCTGTATCTGAACGGCAACAACCTGACGGGCGCGCTGGAGTTCGCGCCGGGGTTCTACCAGCGGATGGGGCGGCGGTTCGCGTCGTGGGACAACCCGGGGCTGTGCTACAACGTCGCGGCCGTGGACGCGGCGCACGCGCCGTCGGGCGTGGTGGTGTGCAAGGACCTGCAGGAGCCCAGCGTCCCGCAGGACAGGGGGAGGAAGCCCGAGGCGAGCTCGAGCCTCGTGGCGTCGTCGTCGGCGGTCGGGTTCTCGGCTGCCAGGGGCGGCGGGTTCTGGTCCATGGTGGCCGTTCAGGGCACCGTGGCGGCGTTTCTTTTGTCTGTGCTCCTATAGCGGCAGGTTTCAGACAGTTCAGAGTTCAGACATATGGAACGGGAGAAGAACATGGAGAAACTTGTAGGTAGTTTAGCGAAAACCAGTTTCTGTGTGTTCTCTGATCTTTTGCCCCTTTTTGGTTGGTGCTTCTGCTCATCATGGGATGAGGGGGGAAGCGAGCATGGTCATGGATGGATGGACGTGTGTATGGTTGAGAGCCAGATTACAGTAGAGGGTGAGTTCTGAAAGTGTCTAGTGGTGACAGGGTTGGTTGTTCGTTCTGTGTAATTAGCCTGTGTTCTCCGATGTTGCAACAGAAAGTGGATAATTAGCCGCCGTCCTTTCGCTTGGATGGGTCGTACTGGCAAGCTTTGCAAGTACTTGATCTGGATGATGGAGGGTTACATTCTGGTCTGACGTGCTACTTGTGATTTTTCATCCATTTCATATCATCAAGCACAAAAATTCTGTATTTGAAAAGTGAATTCTAACACAAGAAAGAAAGGGCGGCCAGGAAACATCTCCGATCCGTTACACAGTGAAACTATCATGGGCGCTTTCTAGCGAATCCCAGACAGAATGAATCATCACCATGAAAGCCAAAACGGAGGCGGCGGCCGGCGGACGCACAACCGTGGGGAAGGCCTGCCCGTCCCGCGGCGGCTGGCCGCTGGCGCATGGAGACGGGAGAGCGGGCGATGGCATCGGCAGCTCGGCAGAAACAGCATCGCGGCGGTGCGCTCCGGGCTGCGCTCTCGTACCGCGACATCGAATGATCGAAACAGAAGCGCACCGGAGCACAGGGACGGGCAAGCAGGATTGCAGGAAGCGGCGACACTGCCGCGGCGAGCGCCGTGCAGGTGCGCGCGTGCCTGGCGCCCTGGCCTGCTGGCCTGAGCTTGGCCGGCTTGCCTGATCTGTTTCTGAACCGTGACGGTGATTGCGCGGGGCCCCGCGCGCTCAGAGGAGCCGGATCAGATCAGCTGCCAGGGAGTCAGAGACAGAAAGGTCCTTGGAAAGCTGGGGCCCGGGCCGGAGCGGCGGGCTGTGGCTTGGCTGCTGCCTAGCTTGTCTGATGGGCAGCCTGCACGCTGGCAGCAGTAGGGGTCTGGCGCTACCCCTCCTCTAGGCGACTAGTAGGCTCTAGTCATGGTCGCAAGAGCAGAGCTGTAGGAGTAGGACAGTAGGAGCACTCGCTCTCGCCGGGCGCGTATGAATGAATTGTAGCGATGTTTGGTTTTCCGGCACTAAATTTTAGTTCTACACTTAGATATTTGAACACTAATTAAAAATATTAAATATAGTTTGATTATAAAACATAAATGAAGGATAATTCGTGAAATGGAGATATTAAACCTAATTAATTCATAATTTAACCATGTTGTGCTACAATAAATATGTGCTAATGATTGATTAATCAGGTTTACTAGATTCGTGTTTAATTTAACCATGTTATGCAATTAATTTTATAGTTAGCTCGTGTTTAATTTCTTTATTTGATATCCAAACATCCGATATAACCTGGATTAAAAAATTAGCTCCTGATCCAAACACCCCGTACTCTACTCGTACCGGCAGCCGCATGTACGTAGGAACTATACCGCTATATACGTAGTAGTATTTGCGGGCGCAGGTATAACAGCGTGGCTGCTGCGCTGTGGCGCCGCTGCGTGCTACTAGGACACTGCACAGCCCAGCTCACACTTTGCGGTAGGGCAGAAGTACCTAGCAGTAGCAATGAATACACCTCAGTCACAGCCTACAGGCAGCGGTAAAAGTAACGGTAAAAGAAAAGAAAAGGAGAGTGTGGCCGACTGGAGAAATGGAACTACGGAGGGGTGCCTCGTGCTGGAAGCGTGTCAGTGCATGCTGTACGCCGGAGCCGGGCTTTCTTTCTCCGCATGAGTTGAGCAAGTAGCAGGCGTCTGTACCGGAACGCGACGAGCAGTGCGATACGGCTGTGCACAGTACAGCCGTGTGACCGTGTCGAGTGTAACGGAGGAAATTGCGTAACTCACTGCTGTCGTCGACTTTTCAAAAAAAAAGAACTGCTGTCGTCGATACTGTGCTTGCTTCCAAACACATCAGTCATCAGTGTTTGGTCTAGCGAGAGATGGAGATGGCATGGCGAGGCGCAGGTGCTTCCGTGCTTGCCGCGGTGTTCCCCGTCGCGGCAAACTGTCTCTTCGCTGTCGCCTCGCTTCATCTCATCTCCCAGCGGCCAGCGCGTTGCTTGTTCGCCTGCTTTCCACTGTACTTCTCCTGTAGGCTCTGCTGCTCCCCGTCGATCGTGAAAGGAAACCAGAGGGAGGCGCGAGGCGTCTCAAGCTTTGTCTCATCTGGCGCCTGCCTTGCCTTGTCGAGGCGACGGACGCCCATCCCATCCATCCATCTGCGGACCGCAGGCGCCTGCCGGCCTGGCCGGCCTGCTCTGCGCCTGAGCCGACCGAAATGAAATGATGCTTCCCGCCGCTGCCGCCGGAGCTGCTCTCCGGATCATGCGGCGCCTCCATGCCTTCGTGCTCGTATGAGACACCTGTTGTGCTTGTCGATTGGACGTTCACTTTTACTGTTCGTGCCTGGCCATCTTGAATGCAACTTCCGAGTCCGAGTTTCGACATCGGCAAATTTGCATGCGGCGCACCGTGAAAATGTGGTTTTGTGCGATACATATGTAAATCTTTAACATATCGTAAAATATTGGTTTTGTTTGCACCACACCACACTGAATAACTAACTATTTTCGGTCGAAAGAAGGGGTAAAAATACCGTTTTGCCCTTCGACCCACTTGTCATCTTCTTCTCCCTCTCATTTCAATCAATTTGGAAATGAGATGGCAATTGAACTGAGAGCACGGTATGAGAACTTTTCTGACATGCGGTGGTGTTGTTCACAGCTAGTATATCTGGCCATCCGATTCACTGCCTGGATTCTCAGCGTCGAGGCCCTTCTTGGCTGCTGCTTGCCTGCTTGTGCACTTCCGCACCACCGCATGAGCCAACACCGGTCACCTGAGCACCCGGGCGCACGGCACACAGCACGGCGGCGGCAAAGCGCGCGACCGCAACTCCAGCCTCCATGCCGCTGCCGCAGCTCCGATCCCGCAGTTCCGCACAACGCGCACGCTCGGCCTCCAGGTTTCCGGCGTTCCGATTCGGAGGGGCTACGAGCTACCAAGGTTCGCGAGTGGGAGTGACCGTGGAGAGAGGCAGAGAGGGGACTATGCGAGAGCGTCAGGTGAGTTTTCGATGGTCATCCGGCATGCAGAGCAGAGGCAGAGCCGCACGGAGAGAAGAGAAGATGAGAGGAGAAAGAGAAATACGGCAAAGATAACAGGTGGGCCTCAAGGCAAAATAGTCTTTTTATATCTCCTCTTTGCTGAAAATGATTTGCTTATTCGTCGTGGTGTGTTGCGGACCAAACTGCGTTTTTATGTTGTGATGAAAACTAAATTCTCTTTGGTGATGTGTGCAGCATAAAACCAAATTTTTATAGCGTGCCATAGACAAATTTCCCTTCGGCATATGCATCTCATCGATCGATGGACGGATGGAGCCATGGTGCTCGCGTGCTACAGGGACACAGCGACACGATTGCCGCCTCCTGCTGCTGCTGCGAGATTTGCCCGAACGGCCGAGCTGAAGGACACGTACTGCTGTGCTGCTGCCAGTCAGGCACATGCACAGTGTCCTTGTTCCTTCGAAGCTCACATGCTCCGTTGTTCATCGTCTGCTTCCTCGGGCAAGCAAGAAAAAGGAGAAAGGAGTGATGTCGTGTGACCATCCCGTATGCTGCTAACGGGGCTGAGGGCACCCGCAATAGTTACAGAGAGCAGCTCTATGTAACGTTGTCCACATCAGCTATGGAGAGAGCAATATAGATCATTCACCCAACAGAATATCTACAACACGCATTTCAAAATCCAATGGACCCCACAAGTCAAAATTTTTCTTTACCGGCTTCTCTCTCAGATCCTCATCTGTCCTACCTCTCTCCCCAATCTCTTGCAGTAGCCACACCGACGGTGGCAACGGCCGAATCCCGTTGCGCTCGTTCCGGCGGCCTCGCGCGCCGCCCGCCTAGCGGCCCGCGCGCCCCGCGCGCCAGCAGCCACGCCGGCGACCTCACCGGCAGCCATGCGCTTCTTTCGGCCGAGCTCCTCTTCTGCAGCCACCTCCGCGCCAACGTCCACGGCCTCCCCTGTACTGAACGGCCAAGCTACGGCGGGCGCCGGCAGCCGGGAGAGCTCCGCGTTGTGCGGCCGAGCTTCGACGGGCGCCTGCGGCGAAGTCTGCACGGAGCGGCTGAGCTTCAGCGGGCGCCAGTGGCGGGGGATCCCGCGCGGAGCGGTTGAGTTCTGGCCAAGCTCGTGGTTCATCCTGTTGGGACTTGGGAGCCGGAGCAGAGAGAAGGTGTGGGCTCCACTCCGCGTGGAAAGACGCGTAGCGACTCTCGCCAGACGCAGCGGCAGCCGTTTCTCCCTCTTCCCTCCACGTAAGATGAAAGCTGACGTGGCTCGCTTGTAGAGAGTGGTTAAGGCCCGTTGCGGCTGCACAGAGGTTATAGTGTTAAAATTTAGCCCTGTTAAATTAAAAAAATCTTATTATTTATGAGTATTAAATAAATATATTTATAATTTTTTTCAGGATGCTAATTCGCGAGACGAAATTAATGAGTCTAATTAATTGATGATTTGCTACAGTGATCCGCTAATTATAGATTAATATATTTTATTAGATTCGTCTCGCGAATTAATAGGGTTCTGCAATTCATTTTGTAATTAGATTTTATTTAATGCTCCTAAATAATAAATTTATTTTGATGTGATAGATCTAAACTTTAAACATACTATGAATGTAGTGACAGTCTTTTCGTGAACCAAATTCATGTTCTTTTAAGAGGGCCAAACTCTATGTGCCCGGTGTGAATGCACGAATGCGACCCGACTAAATTCAGCCTGGCCCATTGGGTGCACCCCCGGTACAGTTTCTTTTTTTTTAAAAAAAGCGAAAGACTTTTTCTGAGAGTTCAAATGAAAGAGCTACAAGTACTTGGTTGGCTAAAGTCCACTTTCACCGCCGTGGTTATATGTCACTCGCGTGATAAAATCATAGCATATCATCTGAAGCCTGAATACAGGCTGGGTGGCTTCAATTCGATCCAATAATTGTTCTGATTACTGTTTCGCATGTCCCTAGGGGTTGGGGATGAAGATTGTGCCGACCGCAGTGAGTCCAACACATGGATTCAGTGGAACTACATTCACAGTTATAGCCCATTTGAGCAATTTGCTATTTTTCCTTTCATTTTCCTTTTCCTTCATTTTCCTTTTATTACTTTTATACTCCTTTTCCTTTTTTCTCTTTTATTTATCTTTTCTATTTATATTAATATATTCATCATGATTGTATTTTTTTTCTTTATTATTTTTTCCTTTTCCCTTGTAGATATTTTATAAGATATTTTTTCTAACCAACTTCTCGAGCTAGACCCAATTCAGCAAGTACCATTTGCTAGGTCTTATTAAGGCATGTTTATATGGTTTTATCACCTAGAACCTCATAGCTTTTAGTATTGTAGGACAAAATCATTTGGAGGAGTTTATTATTAACTTCATTCTTCCAAATGTTAGCATTTACACTCTACATGTTAATGTTATGTCCTAAAATAAATGTTTTTAGTTTTAAATTTTTCCCAGAAAGAGTGCATGTTTAGCTTCTAATTAGTGAGGCAATCTAAATAAAGCAACACCCATGCCAATAAAAAATTATATTAAGAAGCGTATTGAGACAATCAAATAGTTAAGTAATGCTATTTTGCTGGTCCCATTCATGCACATTTATTCAGCATCTAGAAAATCAAACAAACAGCGTGACTTTCGATCAAAATTACGATGAGTAACTAGAAGTAACATACTATTAATATGTATGAAATTTATTAATACAACACTTATTTTAGGATAAAGGAAGTAGGCTTCATGCAATCCAAGTAATGAAGTTTTCAAATCATCTTTTACCAAGATAAAACTAACTAGATCATATAGTTCCTTGAAAACAAAAACAAAAATATGTCGCTATGGTTAATAATGAATATGGAACCGTTCTCTCCCTTCATCATCTCGAGTTAAAGTAAGAAGATGCAAAATCTCATGAGCAGTTAACTTAGTAAACAACATATACAATAACTCCACGAGCAAACAACTAATTGTTTCTGTACCCAGAATCAATTATTTTAGAGGAGGATTCCTGATAACTCATATTCTCAAATCTTATATTGACAAAAGAACTCACCAATACAATGTCATCATCAAAGTCAGTAAAGCATACAACATGAAATAGATTTCTCAATATTGCTTTTAGAATTTTTCTAGCAATCTTTTTTCCTCAGATGTGAAGTCATTTTTTTCACTTTCTAGGCTAATTTGTTCGAGTGTAGTCTTGTTTTAAAGATCTTATCGTAACAAATACAGTGGTTTAATCGGAATCTAATTTGGATAGTCGTTTAATATTTATGGTTCTTTAGTTTGAAACCTAGTTACTATCTTTAGTCGCTTCCATGCATACTACCTACTCACTCACTGTCTCTGTCTCTCTCATTGGACACGATGATTGAGCAACGATACTGCATCCCAATAAAGTGCGTGTATGCTGCTTTTTTCAGGTGACAACAAAGAATTATGTTGCGTCTTGTGATACATAATCGTGCTCTCTCCCAGTTGCATTGGGAGCTTATTACATCCGTCATGGATAGCACACACCACATACGTATATGTGTTGAGTACTATTATAATTCATACAAGAGACAACAACCCACATCACCACGCCTCTTCAATTATCAAACACACAAAAAATACCCTCATATCCCTTTAATTTTTTTGTTTCCGGTGATATTGATAAATAAACCTGACCATTAATCCAATTATTTGGAGCACTCATTGCATGAATTTTTGGTTTATTGAGCTACCATATCTACGCCCGATCATATCTCATAGAGGCTCACCGATGAGCTTTAAGGAGAAGGTTGCAGCTAAAAGATAGTCATGTGCAAGTGGTGGCTGGTGGGCATGGAGGTGGCTAGGTAAGGTGGGTGGTGGTGGCGCTGCCTAGTCAGGTGGTGGACAGTATGTGGGAATGGTTGTCGTGGAAAAATGATAGGTTAATATGGCTATGGGCAGTGGACCTTACGACAGAAGTCATTTTAGTCGAGGAAGAAGGGACGGGGCAAGACAAATATGAGTTGGATTAGCTTGATAGATGAATAATTTTTGCAGTGTTGTCTGGGTGGAGGGTCTCGCTGGGATGAAGGTATGCACTGCGAGTGCCACCATCAACTCCTTATCTAGCAATAAAAGAAATAGGTGTTGGGAGGGGTTAAATCACTCGATTAATGTACTAATATTTTCTAATTTTAACATCTTTCCATTTGGTAATCAACCAGATTAGCATTGACATGAAAAAGTGGAAGGCCCTTATTGTAAGAAATTGTGGGAACGTGATTGCCTTATCTCGGACATACCACGGCTACATGTTCATTATATAGGAATGAGTACATGAGAGTTTGAGATGATTACAAGGTTGTTACATGGATTACACCGGCCTCTAACAAAGTCCTATCAACTTACAGTGTTATCTCTAGTAATCAAACCATGTCACGGTCACAGCCGTATATGAGACAAACTCATACAAGATACATTGATTCATTATCTCTAACACCCTCCCTCAATCGAAAGTCTCATTTTTCTCGAGATTTAGATTGTGCTTGAAGTCTTCAAACTTAGAAACAGGAAGAGCTTTGGTGAAACCATCTGCTAACTTATCTTGAGAGGAAATCAACTGAATTTGTAATTGCTTCCTTGTGACACCATAGAGAAGGTGATTCATCTAGCAAGACCCCAAGTTCTGCCAGCAAGGATTCAACCCAAATTACTTCAGCCGTTGCATTTACCATAGATTTATAATCGGCTTCAGTACTTGACTTGATACAGTGGCTTATTTTCTAGCACTCCAGGAAACAAGATTACCTCCTAGAGAAATACCAAAGCTACCCGTAGACCTTCTGTCATCAACACTACCGGCCCAGTCACCATCTGAAAATGCACTGAGCACGGTGGAGCTTCCCTTCTAAATTTTTAAACCGACGTCTAGAGTATGCTTAACATACCGTAATATTCTCTTTATCGAAGACCAGTGAGCAGTTGTAGGAGCTCGTAGAAATTGACAGACTTTGTTCACCGAGTAAGCTAAGTCTGGCCGGGTTAACGTCAAGTATTGTAAGGCTCCAACAATACTTCTATACCTTGTACTGTCTTCCTCATTCAAAGATTTTCTCCTTCAAACTTTGAGAGTTTTTCCAACATTCCAACATGAGCTAAAATATCCCGTGCATACTTTGTTTGTGATAGCACAATACTTTCTTCTTTTCTTTTCACTTCAATGCCCAAGAAATTATGTAGATCACCGAGATCTTTAAGTGCAAATTCTTTCTTAAGATCTTGAAACAAGGCTGCCACGACCTCTTTCGATGATCCAATAACAATTATATCATCCACATAAATCAACATGTAAATTGTTACCTGTCAGACCCGGGGCACCGGGGCTGCACGCGTGGCGTAGAACATTCTAGATTAAGGGGTGGGGCATGTCCCATACCTTATCCACATGTACAGTACTCGTAAGCTAGTACAACTAGTCGGTATAGAAAACTACCCGAAAGTACTCGGTAAGGACTCCTAAGCTCGTATCAGACTAGGATTTCCATGTAACCCTGCCCCTCCGGCATATATAAGGGCGGGCAGGGACCCCTCCAAAGCACAACCAACAATCTCATAACCTCCAAGGCAATACAAACCAACATGATGTAGGGTATTACGCATGCTGCGGCCCGAACTTGTCTAAACCCTTGTGTTCCTTGCACCATCAAGTTTTTGATTTCGGCGACACCCTACCTACAACCTACCACCTCGGGGGTATCCCTCGGTGGGCTTGCCGATAAAACACCGACAGCTGGCGCGCCAGGTAGGGATGTTCATCGAAGATCCTCCGGAGAATTCGATGGCGACGTTCAACTTCACCAGCGACGTGCCCCCTGCGGGCTCAACTTTCGTCTTTGGTTCCTGGATCTGTGTCTCTGATGGCACAGGCGACTTCCGTCGGCACCTCGTTGACAACAAGTCGGAGGCATGTGCAGCAACCTCTAGCAGTGCCCTCGACGGTTTCGTCGACAACCTCGATGACTTCGGCGGGATGTTGCTCCCTGACCTCGCCAGGGAGATCGAGAAGTTGTCCGTTTTTGATGCGACTCCAACTCGTGTTGCACCAGGTTTCCTCGGATTGGACTCGACTCCATCTGAGGGAAAGCGTGACCGATTCCCGTTCGGATTGCGCAACACGGCCACTGTATACCAGGAGGCCACCAAGTACGAATTCGACTCCGCATTGGAGAAGGATTTGGATGAACTACTCGAGCTCGGGGATAAGGACGCCACCGCTTGTCGGGAGGCCCCTGTCTTCGATGACTATGACTCGGACACCGATCCTGGGGCCGAACCCTACTCGGGTGGCCACGGATTGGCTATAACCTCCACCCCGGAGGGTCCCTTCGTGTATTGGAAGGGCATGAAACCCTCCGAATTACTCGGATACGACGACCGACTAGTGGCTCACCTCGACCCCTTGCCTTTTCAAGAGGGCAGACCGCTCGGTGAATACACCCCCGGCGGGACTGTGATCATCGACTACAGTTCCGAAGATCCACCGCCGCGTTTTCATGGCGGAATCTTCCGAGTACAGCGACCACTACCGCAATGAAGTACCCGAGCAGATCTTGGAAGACGAAGCCTCGGCGGGTCAACCCAACGAGACTCCGGAAGAGCGTGCCGCTCGCCAATTACATAACAGGAAGCGCAATAAGCGCAGAAGGGACGCCAACCTACACCGCAACCGTGCCCAACGCAACCTTGAGGCATAGTTCACGGCAGCTCAAGATGCGGGTTTTGCCACTCCAGCCGCTAACATCGCCACCGTAACAGCTGTGTTGGCAGGCAACCCCGACCCCAACGCCCGGACTGCCCTGCGATTGGCTCAGAAGGCACTCGTCCAGATGAACCAACAAGGCCCACAAGCCTCGGTCTCCCAAAGACGCGAAGGTCGTGGGGAGAGTCAAGTCAGCAGGACACCCGGGGGCCACCCTAGGTGCCAGGCCAATCCGTCCAATAACCAGCACGGAAGCCGAGGCCCTCAGGGGAGCCGCCCGGTCGAGCAACAACACCAACAGGGGAGTCGGGCCCCTAACCAGCAGCAGAACCGCCCACAAGGCAGCCAAGTTCCCAGACCAGAACAATCCGTTCATAATTACCGGCGCTCCAAGCTTGAAAACCTGCCAATGGGTGACCTCCGTGACAAGATCAAGGCTGGGATTGACGCCTGCGACATTATTGACAACCGGAGGAGGGAGCGTGTTGCAGTCGGGGGGAATGCGGCTCGGGACGACAATGATCGCTTCCCTGCATTCTCCTCACGTTTTGGCAACTACAAGTACCCAGAGGGGTTCAAACCAATCGGCATCACCAAGTACAATGGTAAGCAATCTCCTTAACAGTGGGTATGCATCTACTCGATAGCCATTGAGGTCGTAGGCGGCGACAACATTATCAAGGTCCTCTACTTCCTGATGGTCTTGGAGACCGCCCCACTCACATGGCTGGAGAGCCTCAACAAGAACTCCATCGACTCCTGGGAGCAGCTGCGCGACGTCTTCACCGACAACTTCTAGGGGGCGATTGCACGGGCAGGTACTCGACATGACCTGTCCCAGTGCAAGAAGGAGAGGAATGAACTCATACGCTCGTACATGCGCCACTTCTTCGACATCGAGCCACGATCGCCAACATCTCGGACAACGATGTCATTGACTTCTTCCACAACGGCCTCACTGACCACACTCTATTCTGCGACTTTGGCCGCAACCATCCCAAGACCGTTGCTGCCCTCCGAGACATGATGCAGACCTGGGCGGACCAGGAGGAGCAGGAGCGCGACCGGTTCTCGAAGCGCGACAACGACTACTCGAAGCGGGGGCAACGACCACCGCAACGACAACCGTGGCCAGCGGACTACTCGGGATCCTTCCGAAAGCGCAAGCCAGACAATCTCGTCGCGGCTATCAATCGCGCCCTGCGAGGCAAGAAGAATAGCAGCAATAATCCGCAGGAGGAGTTCAACAAACTCCTGCACAAGAAGTGCCCATGGCACCCGCACTCAAAGCACTCTGCTTACAAGTGCTATCAACTCCGGAAGTCCCTCAGCGCCCCACCCTTAGACAAGGGTGACAAGAAGAAGAAGAAAGACAAGGACGACGAGGACCCGGAAGACAAGACTGATGCTGGGGGCTTCCCAGACGTCTCCAAGGTGGTCAACGTCATCTTCGGGGGCGAATCGGGATTTGTCTCCAGGAGGACTCAGAAGCTGCATCGTCGTGAGATCCTTTCCATCGAGATGGGAGAACCACGACCACTTAGGTGGTCGGAGGTCCCTATCTCGTTCTCCATGGCGGATCAGTGGACGAACTTTTCTGAGCCAGGCAAGCTCCCACTAGTCCTAGACCTAGTGGTCGCGGACGTCAGGCTCAACAAGGTGCTCATCGACGGAGGCAGCGGCCTCAACATCATCTTTACGAGTACTTTGAGGAGGATGGGAGCGAAATTCTTCGACAAGCTTACCCCCAGCAAGGTTTCCTTCTACGGTATCGTACCGGGGAATGCAGCGACGCCACTTGGCACGGTGGTGCTCCCCTTCACCTTCGAGACGAGGGAAAACTATCGCACCGAGTACATTAGGTTCGAAGTGGCCAACTTTGAAACCTTTTACAATGCCATACTAGGCATACCGACAATGGCTAAATTCATGGCCGTACCACACTACGTCTACCTACTCCTAAAGATGCCAAGAAAGAACGGTGTGCTCACCTTCCGCGGCGACTTGGAGAAGTCATACGACTGTGACCAGAAGGCCATCGAATACGCCTCAACTACTCGCGTACAAGATACTTCAAGAGAAGTACTCGCGGTCGCACAGAAGCTCTCAGAAGTGGACCTGGAGGTTCCCCAGAAGAAGGCTAACCACTCGAAGGTACAGCCCACTGGCGAACTCGTGCTGAAGACCATCCAGCTCCAGGAGGGCGACCCGTCGAAGACAGCTCTGATCGGGTCATGACTTGATCCGAAATAGGAAAGAGCGCTCATCAATATTCTTAGGGCTAACCGAGACATATTCGCATGGAAACCAGTAGATATGCCAGGGGTGCCTAAGGAACTGATCGAGCATAGTCTGAAAGTAGACTCAGATGCTACCCCTAAGAAGCAGCGTCTCCGTAGATTCTCGCAAGATAAGAGGGAAGCAATCAAAAAGTAGTTGGCTAAACTACTCGCGGCTGGTTTCATCAAAGAGGTGTACCATCCAGAGTGGGTTGCCAACCCTGTTCTTGTAAAGAAAAAGAACAATAACAAATGGTGGATGTGTGTTGATTATACCGATCTCAATAAGCACTGCCCGAAGGATCACTTTGGGCTACCGCGCATTGATCAAGTAATCGACTCAACCGTCGGCTGCGTACTACTCTGCTTCCTTGACTGCTACTCGGGCTACCATCAAATCGCCCTCAAGGAAGAAGATCAAATCAAGATTGCCTTCATCACACCCTTTGGGACTTACGCCTACAAGACCATGTCCTTTGGGATGAAGAACGCGGGGGCTACGTACCAGCGGGCAATCCAGATGTGTTTCGCCGACAAAAACACCGCAACGTTGAGGCCTACGTGGATGACGTGGTCGTAAAAACCAGAATTTCCGAAGACCTGATTGCGGACCTGGAGGAAACATTCAACAGCTTCCGGAAGTTCCAAAGGAAACTCAACCCGACAAAGTGTGTCTTTGGCGTGTCGTCCGGGAAACTACTCGGGTTCATCATCAGTCACAAAGCGATTGAAGCTAACCCGGAGAAGATCACCGCCATCACCGATATGAAGGCTCCAGCGACGATCAAAGATGTCCAGAAGCTGACAGGGTGCATGGCGGCATTGAACAGATTTATCTCGAGACTTGGAGAACGGGGCCTTCCCTTCTTCAAGCTCCTAAAGCAGAAAGACAAGTTTCACTGGACGGAGGAAGCTGAGCTGGCACTACAGGATCTCAAGCAACACCTGCAGGCGCCCCCTATTCTCACAGCACCACGTCCAGGCGAGAACTTGCTGATGTACATCACGGCAACTACTTATGTCATCAGCACAGCTATTGTGGTGGAGCGCATTCGGAGTGCAGAGGCCAGTTTATTTCATTAGCGAGGTACTCTCTGAATCGAAGATTCGCTACCCTCCAGTTTAGAAATTACTCTACACAATACTTGTTACATTGAGAAAGTTCCGCCACTACTTTGACGAGTACAAAATCTCAGTTATTACTGATTTTCTGTTGGCGGACATACTCCACAACCGGGATGCCACTGGTCGTATATCCAAGTGGGCAGTAGAACTGGGAGCTCTTTCCATCGACTTCAAGCCAAGCACTGCCACCAAATCCCAAGCATTGGTTGATTTCATGGCCGAGTGGCGAGAAAATCAAGTGCCAACTCCAGCCAGCCGACCGGAGCATTGGATGATGTACTTCGATGGGTCGCTCAAGCTCGAGGGCGGCGGGGCTGGAGTACTTCTCATCTCTCCGAAGGGTGAGCAACTCAATTATGCCTTGCAAATCCTTTGTAAGGTGTCCAACAACGAGGCCGAGTACGAGGCGCTACTACGCGGGCTCCGCCTAGCAATCTACCTGGGCATCAAGCGACTACTCATGTATGACGACTCTCTACTAGTCGTGCAGCAGGTCTACAAGGAGTGGGGCTGCACGAAGGATGAGATGGATGCATACGTCATGGAAGTGCACAAACTGGAAAATAAATTTGCCGGCCTGGAGATTAACCATGTCGTCCGGGACAACAACGTTGGAGCAGACGTACTCTCCAAGCTTGGATCTACTCGAGCCCAAGTCCCAGCAGGAGTATTTGTCCAGGAACTCAAAGAACCGTCGATCAAGATCACGAGTCAGAGTACCACTGCCTTGGGACCAACGGATTCCAGTCGGGAGGTCATGATGTCGGAGGTCGATTGGCGAGGGACTTTCATTGATTTCATCAAGGAGAAGAAGCTACTTCCCGGGGTGGACAAGAAGAGCCCAAAAGCAATTCGCATCATGAGACGTGCCAAGGGCCTTGTCATCGTGGGAGACAAACTATACAAGCGTGGAGCTAGCACCGGAGTACTTATGAAGTGTGTCCCGAGGGGCTGGGGCCGAAACGTACTACTCGAGATACTTGAAGGCTCTTGCGGGAATCATGCAGCGTCCAGGACACTAGTCGGGAAGGCTTACAGGGCAGGTTTCTGGTGGCCCACGACAGTTTCTGATGCCGAGGACATAGTACCGAAGTGCCAGAAGTGCCAATTCTTCGGCAAGCAGGTACATGTTTCGACGCACAAACTTATCACTATACCGCCCTCCTGGCCCTTCGCGTGCTGGAGCCTCGACATGATTGGACCTTTGACTACTGCTCCGGGTAGTTTCACTCACGTGTTGGTGGCCATCGACAAGTTTACAAAGTGGATCGAGTACAAGCCGATCACCAAGCTCACTCCAGACAGGGTGGTCGACTTCATCTCGGACATCATCTATCGCTTTGGTTATCCCAACACTATTATCACCGATCTGGGTACCAACTTCACCGCAAATCAGTTCTGGGAATTCTGCGACAACAATGCGATTGAGGTGAAGTATGTGTCAGTCGCACATCCAAGGGCCAATGGACAAGTCGAGAGAGCAAACAGCTTGATTCTAGATGGCCTAAAGAAGAGGCTCTACGAGGAGAACAACAAGAAGGGTGGCAAGTGGATCTACGAACTACCTCATGTCGTCTGGGGGCTTCGAACTCAGCCGTCGAAAGCCACAGGACACACCCTGTTCTTCCTCTTATACGGGTCAGAAGCTATACTACCTGAAGACATCACGTGGCGTTCTCCCAGAGTCGAGTTGTACGACGAGGGCGAAGCAGATGAAGCAAGGCAGCTCGAGTTGGATTCACTCGACGAGGCCAGATGCAGCACACTTGTGCAGTCAGCCCGCTATCTGCAGGGCATCCGTCGCTACCATGATCGCAATGTACGCGGGCGGTCGTTCAACATCGGGAATTTGGTCCTTCGCCGCATCCAAGATGAGACTAACTTACATAAGCTCAACTCCCGGTGGGAAGGCCCTTTCATCGTCTCTGCAGTCACAAGACCAGGGTCGTATCGCTTGCAGTACCCTGATGGCCAGGAGGTTCCAAATTCCTGGAACATAGAGCATCTCCGGAAATTCTACGCCTAGTAGAAGTTCTATAATATTCGCCAGCTGCACGTCAGCGTTATTATAAATAAAGAGTTGATTCACCGTAATTCGACTACCTTTATGCATATGTTAAACTCGGGGGCTTCTCTATGAGTATAAGTATTCTCAATGACTACTTATACTCGGGGGCTTCGCCACGGGTATTTATGTTTAGCTCGCTTACACTCGGGGGCTTCACCACGATTACTTGCATCTAAAAGTTGCTCAAAAAGCAGCATACTCGAGTACTTAAGGTACTACCTTATTCCGGCCGTGGCTACGACTACTCGACAGAGAGCGTTAAGGCACTCGCCGAAGGGGTCGTCAAACCCACTACACGGCTAAGTTATACCTTGCTAGCACGCAGGATGACAACTAAGACTGTCTAGGGCTCCTAAGCCTACAAGCTAGCTTTGCGTACTGTTCGGTCGGGTAAATCCAAGCTAAGTCCTTTGCTCTATGAGCACTCTTGTGGAACGTCAAGTTATGTACTACATCCAAGCCGATGCTCTTGATGTAGTCCTAACCCAAACGTCTCCTACTCTAAGTCCTACAATCATCATAGCATACATCTCATGAAGATCAAAGCTGATGAAGAAAGATCAAACAGCTAACCATCTTGCTCGAGGCTCTCGGCAATTTTATCGGGATGAGCTCGACCTCTTCACGATATTTTGTGAATTGCTCCACTGAGCAGTCGGCCACCATCCCCTCGGCGAGTGGTTCCAGCTTCGCTTTCGGCCAGTATGATTTTACAAGAGCGAGCGCCTGGGAGATGTAAGTCCTGGTGGCCTCCGCGATGTAGCCGGCAACCTTCTGGGGAGTTGCACGAAGCTTCTCCAACAGTGATAGTTCTCCGGCTTCATTCTCTGCGATGAAGTCCACCATCTCCACGACGGCTTGGGCAGCAGACTTGAAGTCTTCAAGTTATTTCCCCTTCTGCTGCTGGTCCGCGTGCATCTTCTTGATCTGTGCCAAGGCTTCCTTGTATTGGACATTAGTGTCCTTAAGGATCCGCTGCAGACGCTCGACATCATCTGCGCCATGGTAAACAAGGTTCTTCAGATCTATAATTAAATTATCTTTCTTGTGCATTGTGGATTTCAGTTCTGCGCGCAAGAGAAATAAGAAGTATTCGAGAAAATCTCTCAGAAACTACTCGACCAACATGCAAGCTATGGGATAACAAGTCGGGGCAGCAAGTTACCTTTGTGTGCCCTGGCCTCCTTCTTGTTCTTCTCAACAAGCTGGGTTTTCTCTTTCTTGAGACTCTCGAAGGTGTTCTTGAATGCAAGAGCCTCGCGCCTGTGATCTGCCTCCAGCCGCTTGATTTGTTTCTGCAAGTCGGAGATCTGGCGGTCCTTCTCCTGCAGCTGCAGCTGGAGCTGGCGCTCGGCTCCGACGCACCCGCGGCACCGACATCTCCAGTACCAGAACCCGCTGCGCCCATGGTCTGGGTGATGCTGTTGCTAGGGTTTCTGACGCCCGTGGCAGCCGCATCCTGGGTGCCAAAGTCCTAGGGTAGCTCGCTTGCTACCAAACCCACAGTCACAAGTGTCGCTTCTGGCAGCCTAGTACCGGGAGGGCGAGACGACACGATGGGCTCACCTTCAAGAAGCTCGGTCGCTGGGGGCTCCGTTTCTACCTGCTCTGCATCCCCTCCAGTTGGCATTGACTCTTTCTCCATTTCATGATGAGTGGTCGGAGGAGATAGAGGAGGAGGAGGCGGACCTGCATCCAGCGCTGCAGTTTCCATGTCCTTCTCTGGCTCGGGGGCTTTGGTGGCAGGGACCTCTTCTGGATCCCCCAAGTTCAGAGCAGAGGACGGGTTGGAAGAAGAAAAAAACATAAGTTAACTACTTGACAAGATTGATTCATGCAAAAATTACAAGTGGAGGTACTCGAGACTTCCGTGGATGACCTCGTGGTCACCAACTTCTTGAGGCCCGTGAACTGTGGCCCTCGAGCAGTTCCCTTCCCCAAACCACCAGCTGGCTCTGTAGATGGAACTGGCGGGGTAGTCGCTGGGATGGAACCGCTCGGGTTCAGCATCGCGTCAACAGCAGAAGGGTCCGTCGCACCGTGTTGGACGTTCGGTTCCGGTGCGGCATCATCCCCAGATAGTTCTGGCATTCCCCCGTCCTTGTGATGCTTGGACAGAGGGGAAGCAGGAGGACATAAAACAAAAGGAAGATGAAATACAAAGGAAAAACGTCAAATGTCGCCAAGGAAAGTTCTCGAGATAGGGACTTACCTCGGGTTCTCATCCGAATCTCCGCCAAGGATGGCCTTGCGCTTCCGCACCACCACTCGTGGTTTGGTCGGATTGCTCGGCACTTGAAGGCCGGTACTCGAGTCCTTCCCCGACTTCTTCAAGATGTCTGCCAGAGGAATATTGTCATCAGAGTCTTGCAGGGGTATAAGTCTACATGCCCCTGCAAGACAACGCAACACAAAACCAAGAGTCAGTTACAAGTTCTTCAAATACAAGTTACAACAACTACTCGAGTACAACACCACTCACCGGCGGTGGCGGAAATTTTGCGCTGAACAGCTGCGGGATGTAGTCAACGGTGTGAGCATCAAGGAGCACTCGCTGGACTCGGACAAGAGCCGTCTTCGAGGGTAGGACTTCTACAGTCATACAAGATGGGTCATTACTCCCCAAGTACTCGAACCCGAATCGGTCCCTCTTCGGCAAAGGCATAATCCGCCTCTTGTACATGGCGGCGAGGACACACGCCCTAGTCACACCAGCATCCCTGAGCTCCTTGATCTTCTCGAGTAGTTCTGTCACTTGGAGCATCTCGAAATCGTTGAGCTTATCATTCCACTCATATCGTTGCACCGCCTTCCCTGGGGTTCTCGTAGGCAGTGGGGGCGCGTGATTTCCGATGTAAAACCAAAGGGATCTCCAACTACAGTGGTTTGTGGGAAGAGAGTACTCGATGTACTCCTTCCCCTTCCCCTGTTTGAGTTGGAGGCCAGCTCCGCCAATGAGATACTGTCGCTCCTCAAAAGGTTGGTAGCGAAGATGAAAGAAGTAGCGGAAGGGATCAAAATGGGGCTCGATGCCCAGAAAAGTTTCGCAAAATTGAACAAAAATGGACAGATGTACAGTAGATTTCGGGTTCAGATGATGGAGCTGAATACCCCAGTGATAAAGAAGGCCGCGGAAAAAATCGGAAGCGGGGAGGGCCAATCCCCTTTCGACAAAATGATTGAATAACACGGTTTGATCTACATCTTCTTGCAGGATTCGCTCGCGCTTAGGGACTTTACACTAGACTGTTTCTTCAGGTTGAAGAAGGCTCTGGGCAACGAAATGGAGGAGATTGGCTCGAGAAGACTTACTCTTTTCCCAGTCGCCGGTCGGGGACTCATCCTTCTCTCCCTTGTTCGCCTGCTTCTTGTTCCCCATCTGACGAGTCACGAGCCGCTTCACACGCATACGCTCGGGGGCTCGCGGAAGGAGGGACTCGCGGGCGAGCAGGAGGGATCTCCGACTAGTTAGCCGTGGAAGAGGGAGGGCGAGCCTAAAGAACAGCGCTAAACCTAGTTCTAAAGGGCTGGCGGTGCAGGAAGATGAGAAGGCGAAATGGCTAAGGCAGTAAGCGAGTGGGTGAAAACCCTAAAGTCACCGCGCGGTTAAATAGACCAGCGGGCGGCTAGATCTACTGTTCGAAGCCGAAGGGTCACTTCCCTCAAAAAGTGCAATTTGTTTTTGAGAGGTTATCCCGGGAGGATTTTGGGGAATTTATTTGATTAACCATTTTTTCAGGGATAGACTCCCGAAAAAAGGGTTTTTTGAATTTTGAACCAATTGATTTCCAGGAAAAATCATCAAGACAGATCGCGCTACTACTAATGTACATTATTTTTTACAGAGATTTTGTACATAACACTGTTCAGTATGTCACGTTCTTTTTGATCCTTTTTCCAAACCTCGGGATTTGGATTTAAGGCTTGGGGGCTGTGGGACACGTGTCATCAATGGCTTATTTTTCAAAAATATTTGGAAGATAAGATGAAGATTCAAGACTAGTGAGACCCTCAGCTTGATTCTTCGATTCAACCTAAGGCTCGGGGGCTACTCCATACGGAGTGCGATTTGCATCGCACCCCATAGAAAGAAGACTTGAAAATACTCGGGGCTAGAGCACCTCACAGACTCGAGCAGCCAAGGAAAGTACTCGAAAGACACCTTCAAGACGGAGTTTCAGCAGAAACCGAAGGATGACTCTCAGAAGTACTCGAAACCTGTAGTACTCGGCTATGAATAGCTCGGGGGCTTGTCAGACCCGGGGCACCGGGGCTGCACGCGTGGTGTAGAACATTCTAGAGTAAGGGGTGGGGCATGTCCCATACCTTCTCCACATGTACAGTACTCGTAAGCTAGTACAACTAGTCGTTATAGAAGGAAACTACCCGAAAGTACTCGGTTAGGACTCCTAAGCTCGTACCAGACTAGAATTTCCATGTAACTCTGCCCCTCCGGCATATATAAGGGCGGGCAGGGACCCCTCCAAAGCACAACCAACAATCCCATAACCTCCAAGGCAATACAAACCAACAGGACATAGGGTATTACGCATGCTGCGGCCCGAACCTGTCTAAATCCTTGTGTTCCTTGCACCAACGAGTTCCTGATTTCGGAGACACCCTACCTACAACCTACCACCTCGGCGGTATCCCTCGGTGGGCTTGCCGGTAAAACACCGACATTACCTTTCCTTTACTATATATGAATAGAGATGTGTCTGACTTTGACGCCTTGAAGCCAAGATCAATTAATTTTGCACTTAATCTTTAATACCATGCTCTTGGCGCTTGTCTGAGCCCATAAACAGCTTTATCCAATTTTCAAACCAAATGAGGCGCTTTATAATTTTCAAACCTAGGAGGTTGCTTCATATAAACCTCTTCTTCCATAATACCATGAAGAAACACATTCTTTACATTTAGTTGTCTCAAACACCATCCTTTGGCCACAGCTATGGAAAGGACAACTCGAACTGTAGCAATCTTCACCATAGGACTGAAAGTATCTTCATAGTCAATGCCATAACGTTGTTTGAAACCTTTTGCTACTAGTCTTGCTTTGTATCTGTCTATAGAACCATCTGCCTTGATGATGAATTTTCTTCGTTGTTCGATCCTTAATAAGAAACAAGTTGGGGTGAAATTAAAGAAAAGCATCATTATCCAAGGTTAAATGATGAACAGAGATCAAGCTTTTGTTTGCACTAAGTGTAGGATCTAGGATACCGACCACAGGGGGGGTGAATAGGCGATTTGAACTAAAATCAAGACACTAATAAAATTTGATTAGTAACACAAGAGAAATCATATTTCTCTTTAACTCTAATCTAGATGAAGGTTTGCAACCTAGGGTGACAGTATCAATTCAATCTCTAGGAATGTAAATGCTCAAAGTGAATTGCAAGAAATAGCTTGAGCAAGAGAAATAACCAAGCACACAAGAGACTGAATTTTTCCCGTGGTGTCAATGACTTGCCGGTCACCCCTAATCCACGTTGAGGTGGATTCAAAGCTCCAACCGCTCCTCTATCAAGTCACACTTGATGTACGGGCCGACATGGATCAATGAACCTCCCCAAACCTCGATTCCACTAGAGTTGCCCTTCACCGCTCCGGCGTGGTGAGCGCAAGATCTCTCACACGAACAACCGGGGCTCCTTCACAATCTCCTTGAAGGGCTCAATGGTTCCACAGCTCCAAGCCGTCTAGGAGGCGGCAACCTCCAAGAGTAACAAGTCGATGACGCTTGCTTGAAGACTCCCTAGTGCCACAAAGCTCAAACACTTGATGCAATGCACTAGGATGCTCTCAATCTCACAAAGATGGAACCTCAAAGCCAAGTGAGTGAGACAGAGGAGGAAGAAGGCTCAAATATGTCAAGGAAGCTTTTCAAAGTGCCAAGAGAGTTCACCCACGGCCGGGCAAGAGGTATATATAGCTCCTTCCCCCGTGGCTAGCCGTTACAATCAAAACCCCTGAAAACAGAGCATTCGCGGACCGTACGCCTTACAAGGACCGGACGGTCCGCCGTTCAAACCAACGGCTATATTCAAAGTCAAACTGTGTTAGAAGTGACCGTTACAGCCCCGGCGGACCGTCCGCAGTTCAACAAATTTCCAACACAAAACAGTTGAGTTTCTGTTGTGATTCAAATTTTAGCCGGCGGACCGTCCGCTCCCCAGGGCCGGACTGTCTGCCCTACATGCTTAAAGAGCACACAGAAGCAACAAAGGTTCTGTCGTTGCGCATCGTCAGCCGGCGGACCGTCCGCCCCATAGGGCCGGACCGTTCGCCGTTCAATGTCAAAAGATTAGACATAAACTTTTGAGCTTCTGTTGACACACGGCAAGACAAGGTGGACCGTCCGCCAGTACCTGGCGGACCGTCCGCCACTCAACTTTAAAAGCCCACCAGAAACTTTGAAGTTTCTGTCGATTCACTCACCTCAGCCGGCGGACCGTCCGCTCCCCAGAGCCGGACCGTCCGCCATTGAAAATTTCAGCTCGACTAGACAATTCGAAATTTGGCCAAGTCATGGGACGATTCGCCGTACAAATGGCAGACCGTCCGCCTTTAGCGTAGTTAGCCATTTCCAACAAGCGTTTCCTCTCCGGTCTTTCCACTTTTTCAAACACGATTTTTCTATATGCATGCAATGCAATTGTTTGAGCAGAGTGGCACTATACAACCATCAAGCAAATGAAATTGACCCCTCTTGATAGTACGACTATCTAGCCTATTAATCTGGTCAAGTATCATCCGCTAATCACCTCTTGACCAGTAAAATGGAAACACCCTATCTTATACCTTTGCCTTGAGCCATCCATAATGCATTCATAAAGAATTTCTCCATAGCACATATAGAGGCTCAAATCATCTCCGGGACTAACCTATACTCAATTCTCAAATGAAATTGTTAGTCCACAACCGTTGTCATTAATTACCAAAATCCAAATTAGGGACCTAGATGCTTTGACTAGGCGCATGCAAGATTTTCTTTAGATGGAGATTTGCGCTAAAAGTATGTAAAACTGTATTGCCAATATTGCTAATAGACATACCTGCGCCATTGGTTGTATGAACCTGATCATGTGCATTGTATCTGTCATGGACACTCAGTTTCTCCAAATCGCTGGTGACATGGTTGGTGGCACCACTATCCACATACCAGTTGGTGTCCACACCATATCCAGTAGAAGCTGAAGCTGCTGTCTTGGGCTGATAGTCCTCTTCAAAAGTGATACCAGCAGTCTGGTGCTTCATGATTAGGCTTTTTACAGATCTGACATAAGACTTTGGTGGTGCTGCTCTGCTTGTTGCTGCTGCTTGAAGGATTGTTGCCACGGATAGGACCACCACGACCACGGGAATTAGAGTTTCCGCGGCCACGACCACCACATCGACCACACGAGGCTGAGTTGGCCGAGGATTGATACTGTCCTCCATTGTGATTATCCTAAAGCAACTCCAAACGAGTATCATAGGCCATTAACTAAGCATAGAGCTTGCTTAGTGTCATAGGGTCAGATCGAGCAAGAATAGATGATACGACAGGGTTATAGTCATAATCTAAGCCATTAATAATAAAGGAGACCATCTCATCGTCTTCGATCCCTTACCAGCGGCTGCTATTTCATCCCTGTAGCTTTTCATCTTGGAGAAGTAGGCTGTCATAGACATGCTGCCCTTCTTGAGGCTCGCGAGTTGCATCCTCAGATTGGTGACCCTCGCCCGGGGGTGCGCCGAGAACATGTCTTCAAGCGCCGCCCAAACTTCCACCGATATTGTCAGCTAAACCACCTGCATCAGCACGTCTCTGGTGATGGAGTTGAGCAGGTGCGCCAGCAACTGCTGGTCCTTGATTAGCCATGTATCATAGGCTGGATTTGCGATGACCTCCTTCTTGCCTTCCTTCAAAATTTCAACGATCTTGGCCGGGATTGCAGTCGATCCATCCAAGATGGCCATGAGCAGGGCACCCCGGTCACCGCCGTATATGAGACACTAGTACATAATCCTTCATTAGTCCCAGTTGGGAGCTGGCTTTAGTCCCAATTTCCCAACCAGGACTACCAATCCGGGACTAATGTGCCAAATCTTTTTGTCCCGGCGGCTATTCAACCAGGACTAATGTAATCGGCCGGTCGCCGCTGGCGTGGCTTGCCACGGGCCCGACCCACCACCGCTTGCCGCGGCCTTGCGCCGCCTTTGCTCGCCGGGTTCGCCGCCTGGGTGCCGCTTGTTGCGGCGTCGCGCCACCACCGCTCGCTAGGCTCGCTGCTTGCCGCGGCCACACGCCCGCTCGCCGGGATGCGCTCGTCGGGCTCCTTCATAGGCGATGCTTGCCTTGGCCTCGCGCCCCCCGCCACTCGCCACCCAAGCGCTGCGTGCCGCGGCCTCGCACTGCCTCCGCTCGCCGGGCTCGCCGCCTGGGTCAACGACCTGGCCTGCAGCTCCAGCTAGTGGCACCCGTCCCTTAGGCTCTGCCACTCCTGAATGAAAGAGAGAGGGAGAGGGATCGAGATTCGAGAGTGAGATGGAAAGGAGACGGAAGAGGATGAGATGTGAATGAGATCGCGAGACGATAGAGAGAGATATAGATGTAGATGAGTGTGGGGGGTAAATATCACGGACCCCGAAAGTATGTTCCTTAGAAAGCTAATTACGGTTTGGCTGTCCCGCAATATGCGACCCAGCCTAATCGAGGTTGTCGCATGGTCACAGATGGCCCACCAGGAGGAGGGGCACCGCCGGCCCAATACCAAGCTAGGAAGAAGGGTACGAGCCACCTCGCCCGACCGCCAGAAGTCAGGCTCCGCCTCGCCCAACCCCAAGGATGTGAGCGCGGCCTCGCCCTCTGTGAGAGAAGCTCCGCCTCGCCCGACCCCGAGGGCATAGGCTCGACCTCGCCCGACCCCGAGGGTGACCTTTGCTTCGCCCGACCCTGAGAGAACGGATTCGGCCCTCAGGGTCTCACGGAATGACAGGTCATGTGGGGGTGGAACCTCTGGCACGGGGGCAGGTAAGGACATGTCTCAACATGACCTCTGGGGAGGATAGGCCATTATCGCGAGCCCCGGTCATCCGATGCACCGGAGGTCAAGCCGTAAAATGCGCCGCCTCACCCGACCCCAAGGATGCGAGTGCGGCCTCGCCCTCTGTGAGAGAAGCTCCGCCTCGCCCGACCCTGAGGGCACAGGCTCGAACTCGTCCGACCTCGAGGGTGAGCTTTGCTTCGCCCGACCTTGAGAGAACGGATTTGGCCGTACCCGCCATAGGGATGTGGGGCCCTCAGGGTCTCACGGAATGACAAGTCATGCGGGGGTGGAACCTCTGGCACGGGGGCAGGTAAGGACGTGTCTCGACATGACCTCTGGGGAGGATAGGCCATTATCGCGAGCCCTGGTCGTCTGACGCACCGGAGGTCAAGCCATAAAACGTGCCGGGGGCTCACACCAACCGTCTTGTCGGGGCGCACGTTGCCCACCAGGCACGCCGGGAGCCCCGCGTCGCCCGCCCTGTTGAGATGTACGTCGCACTTCGTGCCAAGGGGGCGGCGCAGGGACACCCCATCGTCATCTATAGGACCAGCGGGGACCACACGCAGGGAGGAGGAAAAGCGGGATCCCGACGACCTCTCTCGTGTATGAGATCCCTGCCCCTTGGCATATAAAATGGAGGGGGGGATTTTGGAAAAACATTCACTCACGCACACAGCACTTCGCCACTAAGGATTTGGGAGCCCGTCCCTCTCTCACTAGTTTGTAAACCCTACTGCAAACTAGTGCAAGAACACGAGCAGCTCAAACTGGACGTAGGTACATTCTTCCCGAGTCAGTATAAATCTCTGTGTCTTCCTTGCACACCATCCGAGCCAGACGCGCAAACACAAATTCACTAGTCGGCGGTACGAAACAACGACAATGAGCGGAAAGAAAATCGTTCAAGTTTTTAATCCCGGTGACGGGCTGCAACCGGAACCGATGCTACCGGTGGCTCCAACCGGGACTAAAAGGAGCCACACCGGTGGCTCCAACCGGGACTAAAAGAAGACCGTACGAAGCTACCAACCAGGACCATGTCCTCTCTCTGGTCCTAGCTAGTGCACCTGGGACTAATGTTTAAATTAGTCACGGGTCCAATTCTAGCTGAAATAAATGCTAAAGACGGATAACCATTTCTGTACTAGTGAGACGAACTCATACGAACTCATACGAGATACATTGATCCATTATCTCTAGCACACATGTCATTGTGTAGCTTGGCCAACCTGGAAAACCCCACAATGAAAATGATGAATAGGTCATGAAATAATTTGTCCAGTATCAATGGATGCCTCACTGCGTCATGCACTGTCACCTTCTATTTCGGTTGTCCGCGCCCTCCGGTTTTTCCTCCACCTGTGCATCGCCTCACCTCTTTGAGATCCCCTCTCGCTCTCGCATACCACACACACACACATACAGTCTCCATTCCATCCCACGTCCCCCCCCCCCCCCCCGCCCCCCCCCCCCCCCCCCCCCCCCCCCCCTCTCTTCTCGATCAATTCATTTACCCGTCGATCGATCTCGAGGAGGAAGAAGAAGGGGCGGGAGGATGCTGGACACGACGGACGACATCGCGGAGGGGATATCGTTCCAGGCGTTCGAGGATGACTGCCGCCTCCTCGCCACCCTCCTCCACGACGTCCTCCTCCGCGAGCTCGGCCCCCGCTTCATCCACATCCTCGAGCGCAACCGCATCCTCGCGCAGGTACCTCCGATCCGCCATCGCATCGCCGTAGATCATGCACTGCGTTTGGCCGTTCGCCATCGCATTTATCGATCGATCTCATCACCCCCCGCACCCGCACTGCACTGGCTGCCCTCGATGTACGTTAACTGATGATCTGACAATCGTTCGGTCGGCGCGCGATCGATCGTCCAATCGACCAGAGCGCCATCTCCATGCGCGCGGCGGGGATGGAGGACACGGCGGCCGTCGTAGAGCGCCAGCTGGAGGCCGACCTGGCCGCCATGCCCCTCGAGGACGCGCTCTGCGTCGCCCGGGCCTTCTCGCACTACCTCAACCTCATGGGCATCGCGGAGACCCACCACAGGTAGGCTCGCTAGCATTTTGACGCTGTTCTAGTGCATATTTATTTGCGCGATGCGGTTATGAATTTGTGATCCGCTTTGGTACAGGTACCTGTGTCAATTACGTTCTCGTTCAAGATTAAATTTTGTTTACATTTTAACATAATATTTTTAAAAATTTGCATGTGTATAACAACTAGCCATTATAAAGTAATATTTTTGGTGCAGACATTTTGAATGAACCCAATTTCAGACTTAATTTACAGTATGAGTCACTCAACTCGAAAGGCTCATCTTCCCCAGTTTGATGCTCAAATTTTGAGTCAAAACAATTTGGGACTAAATTTTAAGTAGAACTCAAATAAGTATGCAGGATTTTGTTGTTCTCTCTGACTCCGACATACTATTTTGTTCAGATTGTGTATATGATATAGGGATGGGACATGCATTGTAGCAGCCTTAGGTATCAGAAGCCTTTGTTCTATTCTGCAGCCTAGAATCCAATAATTTCCGTACAATATGAATATATGATGCATACAACATTGTAATGCTGGACCATTGTTAATTGCTTCCATGTGACCCTCCTCAGACACATCTAACTGTACGAGCCTTAGGCTTTGATATCCTACTATCCTAGGTTGATTGTGATTGTCATTGGGAATATTCTGCTGCGAAATATGTTTGACAGATTTAGCAATGGTCAGGAGTCTCTCCAGATGCTTAAGAAAAAGTTACCTAGGTGATATGTTACGTGGATTGATGTCGCAATTGTCATGAATGATACAGACTAACAATAATATCTTACCCATTTGGTACTAATGCACTTTTCTGACAAACGAACATTTTTACCTAGTTTGGCAAATCAACTAGACTTTACAGTTTTTGATGAACTGGTTATTATTGGGCATTGATCACACATATTACAATTCTTTTATGCAGGGTTCGTAAAGCACGAAACGTAGAAAAACTCTCAAAATCATGTGATGATATATTTGACAAGCTGATTCAAAGCGGTGTCCCTCCGGAACAACTACATGACACTGTTTGCAAGCAGGTACTTTTCTACATTGTAGTAGTTCTTAAGAATGCCATGCATCATCAAGCCTTTTAGTTGACACTTGATCATTTTCTTTTTGCAGGAGGTTGAAATTGTTCTGACAGCTCATCCCACCCAAATAAATCGGCGAACTTTGCAATACAAGCACCTTAGAGTAGCTGTGAGTTTAACATCTATAGTTTGTTACAACTCTTTGTCCATTTCCCTTCATTAGTTGATTGCAGAGTTCTGTTTCATAGAATATTAAACACTAATTATACTCGTTTATCTTTTTAAAAAAGAAAATCTTACTACATTGGCTGTCACTTACTGATGGAGCTGTGTTGTAGCATCTTTTGGAATTCAATGCACGCCCTGATCTTAGCCATGAGGATAAAGAAATGCTAATTGAGGATCTGGTATACATCAGAACTAAGAGAATTTGCACAGTATTTCTTTTACTCTCCTCTTTCCTTATCTATTCTAAACCCCAGAACTTTGATATGTAGGTAAGGGAAATCACAGCAATATGGCAGACAGATGAGTTGAGGCGCCATAAACCTACACCAGTTGATGAAGCAAGGGCTGGTACGAAAATTAGGCGTTCTGATCTCTGATTTGTCACTCATGCTGTTTATGTATATTTTATAATTATTTTTTACTGACATTGCAGGTCTTCATATCGTGGAGCAATCCCTTTGGAAAGCTGTACCACACTATCTTCGCCGTGTTAGCAGTGCTCTAAAGAAGGTACATGCAATTATTGCCATTATTGGATTTAACATCCATTTGGTTCGCCAAAAGAAAATCTAAACCTTTCCTCTTCATATTTTACCAATCAAGTTTGGTTCTTGGATGGGTGGTGACCAGGACGGGAATCCTAACGTTACAGCAAAAGTAAGATATCATTGACTTGGTGCATTTTCACTAAACTTGTACTATTGCAATGGTTTGATGGAGTCGTCACTTCTCTGAGTTTTGATACAATCAGAAATACTGAAACAATTTGTCATTTCTATGGTACAGGTGACTAGGGATGTTTCGTTGTTGTCCCGGTGGATGGCAATTGACTTATACATCTGGGAATTGGAGAATCTCAGCTTTGAGCTGTCCGTCAAGAGATGCAGTGACAAGGTTGCAAACTTGGCTAATGAAATTTTGCTCAAAGGTCAGTTTCGTGGGTTCTTTACCTGATTATCAAATCTAGATTAGGTACAGTTCCTCTAGAAGTTGGCTACTTGTCATCAGCCAAGACAACTATTGGATTGTTAGTTTATTACTAGTTTAAGACGGTAACACATATATGTGGGATAGAAATGAGCTTGAGCTTTTGCAGAACATTCCATACATGATGTGTTGTTTCACAGAAAGTTCATCGGATAATTTGTTTTGATATTTTCGAGTGAACCCTACAGAGTCAGCGTCCGAGGACCTAAAGGCCAACACCTGGAACCAAACAGTACATCAAAACAACGCAAAACTACATCATAGCTTGCCGCTACCTGCACCACTTCCTTCTGGTGCTGATCTTCCTTCATGTACAGGTAGATTTCTCTGTTTGGAGCAGATAACTTTATGTTTATGTGCATAAAGTGGACCATATTTGACAAATTATTTACAACATTTCATTATATCACCATTCATCATATGTACTGGTTCAATCAGTGTCTTTATTTAACAAACCTCCTGTGTAACAGGCTAGGATTTAACATCATGCATCATCTCTATAGCACCTGGGTTTCCTCCATCACATAAATTGCAGTGGCATCTACTAATGCATTTCTATATCTCCGCATCAACTTCTAACCTTGAGCAATTGTCCTTTGATGCAGAATGCAGTGATGGAGAATCCCAATTCAGGATCATAAATCTTCCAAGGAACCGAAGTCGTCCAGTAAGAACACGTTAATTTTGTGACTTCTGAAAATGTTCTTTACCTTTATGTGAAGTTCATTGAGCAATAGTTAGCTATCCATCAAACTTTATGCTGATGCATCTGGTGAAATAGGCATACACGTTAGCAAAGGTTGCTTGAATAAAGCCTAGCCTCACCTAATTTAGTATTTGCATATTAGATATGAAAACCTCACCATATTTTTTTCTGGCAACTGCTTTATAAAGTTTCTTTTTCCTTCTAGCAAGGCAGCAAGCACTTGCCATCCGGATATATTTAATGCAACTCTAAATTTGTTTTCATACAATAAAAGTTTACTTCATGGCCCATGTTTTCCAGGGAGCTCTTAACGTGCCAGAAAAATTTGAAGACAGTCCATTGTCATCTCCTACTGGCCGTCAATCACAAATAGGTAGAACTGCAAGTGGCGGTCAACTGAGGAAGTTGTTCAAAGAATCTCATATTGGTCGATCAAGTAGCTTCCGGAAACTACTTGAGCCAAGCGTATCAGACAAACCAGGAATTACTCCTTACAGGGTTGTCCTTGGTAATGTGAAAGAAAAGGTCAGAATCATATTTTTCCATTTATTAGAAATATAGTGTGAATATAAGAACTTGTTATTATCACTTTATCAGACAGATCTTATGTTTGTCTTGAAAATTTGCTGTACCATAGAAAACTATAAATCCAAATATTTGGCAACTAGAGTGATCTATAGTCAAATTTGATACAAATGGGCAATTCAAGACTAAAGCAAACCAATGGTGCTAGGTATACATATAGGACCAAATTGGTATATTTTACATGATTTTTTCGTTGACTGTTCTGATCATAATTTCCGTGGTCAGCTGGTGAAGACACGCAGAAGACTCGAACTTCTTCTTGAGGATTTACCGTGTGACTATTACACTGAAGAATATTGTGAAACATCAGATCAACTTTTGGAGCCCTTGCTCTTGTGCTATCAATCACTGGTTAGTCTTCTTGAATAACTGTGGTTGCAGAATGCCGGGTTAGTCATGTGACGCTACTAAAAATTACAATCACAAGTATCCGTGTTGGAAAATTTGACGCAAATATTCTTAACGACGTCACTCAAAGTCTCTTTTGTCCATGCTATTTTTTTTTCTTGAATAACCACCAACAATCATGTGGATGGCCCTAATACTAGATGCGTTCCATTTTTCTTACAAAAACTGTGTACGTGACAGCTTTTATTAAATGTATGGAGAGGATGGAAATAAGAAAGAGAAGTTTTTCTTTCAGTAAAATAGAAAACGTATCTGCAGTTAAATTGATAAAATAAGACTTGAATTGTGAGAAACAGCAACGGTAGCTAAAGAATCCTTACTCTTAATATAAGAATTGCTCTTGTATTGAGTAGTGCTCAAACCTGCCATTACTCTGTGAAGCAGGAATCATGTGGATCTAGCGTGCTTGCTGATGGCCGGTTAGCAGATTTGATACGAAGGCTTGCAACCTTTGGTATGGTGCTAATGAAGCTCGATGTGCGCCAGGTACATATAATGAAAACTGGTGCTTTGCTTGCTAACCTTCTAATTTTACTATTGGCAATTTCATAAAAGCTTAGGCAAAGTTGTTTGTTGCTGCAGGAATCTGGTCGACACACAGAAGCACTTGATGCCGTCACATCTTACTTGGATCTTGGTGTTTATAGTGAGCGGGATGAAGAAAAGAAGTTGGATTTCTTGACTAGAGAGCTGAAAGGGAAGCGTCCTCTTGTTCCTCCAAACATAGAGGTTAGTACGTCCTTGCATAACCTTTTCGAATCCTATAGACGAGGTGGTTTAGTTGCACCAGTGGGGTGCCGGCTAGTGGTCAGGTCCCTGTTTTCTTATATTTTTTGTAAGAGTCCTTTTAAGGATGTTTTCACCATCCGCCATTCTGGTCCAAGGTGGGGGTTTGTTTTTTGTAATTGGACCATTTCTCTCTTCTTGATACAAAGATACACAGCTCTCCTGCGTGTTCGAGAAAAAAAATAGACGAAATGTTGTTTAGATGTTATCCAGGTTAAATGTTGCATTCCAGAATAAAACTGCTTCAGTTCTTCATGTTATTTGCTGCTTGATGTTTTTTTACTAATGGTTTGAAGTCATTTTAATCGAGTTCCACATTATTGTAATGTTGCAGCATCATGTTAGAATATCATTCTGAAGATGAGAGATTATAAAACTGATCAAAGTTATCAGCTCCCGCTGGAAATAAGCATATTGGGGTAGGTCCCTAGTGAAGTTACTGCTGCTGGGATTGATTTAACGGTGACCCAGTGCCAAAATGGCTAATCAGTTACTGCTCTGCTAAACTGACAATAGAGAGGCAGTGGTCTGTGAAGTGTTTGGTGAGACTCCAACACCAGAACTAACATCCCTGGATATACCAATAATGGGTTTAATATCCATTGTTTTGAATTTTGGTATCACAAGTTTATGTCTTTCTAAACTGCATGTTCGTTAAAGAAGAAGAAAAGGGAGAAAGTCTGTACTAATTCACCTACATTTGCATCTATTTCCTTTTGTACAGGTTGCTGCTAATGTGAACGAAGTTCTGGACACCTTCAAAGTTGCTGCAGAATTAGGGAGTGACTCACTTGGAGCATATGTGATCTCAATGGCCTCAAATGTATGAAGAGACACCATCTCTACAATGCAGTAATAGATAAATAAAGTCTGAAAAGTGTGCAGTCAATGTTTTATACTTGACTGATCATCTCCTGCACCCATCTAGTGGAGTAAAATTGCCATGCTTATTAACACCCTTATGCCGTAGACCAGGACAAATCATACGTGTTCAGCAGTTTGCGCTGCTTAGAATGATCGGTGTTCAACCATGGTTTAACTTACCATTCATTTACACTTTCCCTTGCAGGCAAGTGATGTCCTCGCTGTTGAGCTGTTGCAGAAGGATGCAAGACTTACAGTTAGCGGGGACCTAGGAAGGCCATGTCCTGGTGGAATGTAAGCATGATGCTCTTGATTGATTTCCATGCGAATTTGTACAGTCTAGTGATTTGATATTGACTTGCTAAGGCCGTCATCTTATTTACGGTGTTCATTTGTTGATTACTCTGCGATTGTTCCTTGGTGAGCAGGTTAAGGGTTGTTCCTTTGTTCGAGACCGTGAAAGATTTGCGAGAAGCCGGCTCAGCAATCAGGAAGCTGCTATCCATCGACTGGTACAGGGAGCACATCATCAAGAATCACAACGGCCACCAGGAGGTACACAAGAAATGGAATGCTAGCAAGTAGAACATTCCTCTTTTCAATCCGATTTTTGTCTGAAACTTCTGAACTCGTCGATGATTGCAGGTCATGGTGGGCTACTCAGACTCCGGCAAGGACGCCGGGCGCTTCACGGCCGCATGGGAGCTCTACAAGGCTCAGGAAGACGTTGTTGCCGCGTGCAACGAGTTCGGGATCAAGGTGACGCTCTTCCACGGCCGTGGCGGCAGCATCGGCCGCGGCGGCGGTCCGACGTACCTGGCCATCCAGTCGCAGCCGCCGGGCTCAGTAATGGTGAGTGGCCGTGCATCAAGTTTTCGCATGCGTTCTTGTGTTCCTGACAAATAGGAAATATTGCCTCATCAGGGCACGCTCCGGTCGACGGAGCAAGGCGAGATGGTGCAGGCCAAGTTCGGCCTGCCGCAGACCACCGTCCGCCAGCTGGAGATCTACACGACGGCGGTGCTGCTAGCGACGCTGCGGCCGCCGCATCCGCCGCGCGACCCAACTGGCGGCACCTGATGGAGGAGATCTCCCGCGTGAGCTGCGCGCACTACCGGCGCACGGTGTACGAGGACCCGGAGTTCATCACCTACTTCCAGGAGGCGACGCCGCAGGCGGAGCTGGGGTTCCTCAACATCGGCAGCCGGCCGGCGAAGCGCAAACCCGCGGGGGGCATCTCGAGCCTGCGCGCCATCCCCTGGGTGTTCGCGTGGACGCAGACGCGGCTGGTGCTCCCGGCGCGGCTGGGCGTCGGGGCGGGGCTGCAGGACGCGCTGGACCGGGGCCACGGCGGGGAGCTCCGCGCCATGTACGCGGAGTGGCCCTTCTTCCAGAGCACGCTGGACCTGATCGAGATGGTGACGGCGAAGGCGGACGCTCCCATGGCGGCGCACTACGAGGAGATGCTGGTGGCCCGGTAGCGGCGCGCGGTGGGCGGCGAGCTGCGGCGGGAGCTGGCGCGCACGGAGCGGTGCGTGCTGGCGGTGAGCGGGCACAGCAAGCTGACGGCGCACAACCGGAGCCTGCGGCGGCTGATCGACAGCCGCCTCGCGTACCTCAGCCCCATCAACATGCTGCAGGTGGAGGTGCTCCGCAGGCTCCGCCGCGACGACGACAGCCGCAGGCTCCGCGACGCGCTGCTCATCACCATCAACGGCATCGCCGCCGGCATGCGCAACACCGGCTGACGCCGCCTGCCTCGTCTTGTTGTTTGGCCGCGCCGAAGCTTTCCCGGACCCAGGATCGCAGCTTCAATTTTGTTAGAAATGACAATGAACTGAAATCAAATTTAAATTTTTGTTGTTCATCCGGATCTACGGTCTTGAATTCATCAGAATATCTGCAGTCGATTCTTCTCCCATGCGCGTGGCGAGGGAGTTGTGAATTATTGATGCGCGCGCCGACACTGGTGGGCCTGTTGGGTTGATCGCGAGCCCGCGCGAGAAATCTCGTGGGCCACCGCCGCCGACGGCGACGCGGTAACGTGAGCCAGGGATTCCGGGGAGATCGACCGCGTAGCTGCCCAGCAGCGGCGGTGTCGTCGGTGCAGGACGGCAGGCCGCGTCGCGTGCCCTAAAATGTCGCGCAGGCCATGGACATGTGGACAGTGGATTGACCGGGTCATCTCATCAATACAAACGTTGAATTTTATACATGGTGGCATGGTTCCTTTCGATGACGAAGTTTCTTTCTTTCGATGAGTTGTTTATACGCTGCTGGTCTACGTGCTTCGATTTCGCAAGGATAGCTTCCAGCACCTACACTGTTTACTTGCCTAAGTTTATACGGATGGGACAAGGAGTTTGCAACGGGTCAATGACGCTTTAGCTTCCAAAACGGTGACACTACCAGCTCCCACAAACTTAACGAGCACGTGTGCGTTTGAGTGTCACCGTTAACAAAGAGTGCATTTTCCTTATAAAAAAAATCAAAGAGTGCATTTTTAGAAGCGATATGGGTGAAAAAAAATGTGGAGAGGCGCTACTTTTCTGGTTCCACTGCATGCGAATTTATTGAGACAACGCGACTTTCATCACAATTACTGTTAGTAACTAAAGGTAACAAGATCATTCGTCAAAGCAAGTAGTATGTTTGGAATTCGATAGAAGTGCACTTATTCTGAGAAATTTGGTCCCTAGTGCCAGACATGTGAACATGTTGATATAAGAGCCCCTATAATTTTTCAGAAAAAAATAAGTGCCCCTATAAATTTACTATTTAATGAAAATTGGTGCTTAAATAGATCCAATCAAGGCGGAGCTAGGCCTTGCTGTCGGGGTCTTCGGACCCGATTGATTTCTGCAAAATCAGTGAGAATCACTGTTCTGCACTGTTTTTTATTTTATAGATAAAGACCCCGGCAAGAAATAGGAAAGACCCCAACAACATTTTCATCTGGCTTGGCCCTGGATCCAATTGACAATCGTCATGATTAAATATCCCATCCTTCGTTTCGCTCAGCAGTCAGCACCAAATCATATGACGTGGAAACATAAACTACCATTTCTTTTGCCTAAGCACAGCACCCCATTTTAACTCTAGTACTTGACCATTTTAACAAACATGCATGCAAGTATATTATTGTTATTTCCTGATCTTTTTCAAGCTACCATTTCCTTTTAGCACCGTACAATTAGGCAATTAGGTGGCTCGGCATCTGCCTAATATCGCATCAGCAATTTAGAGCTGTTTGTTGGAGCAATGTGGACACTAGCTGTATGTCCATCTGCGAGATTGCATGGAAAGCAAAAGATGCCGAAAAATGGGGGTTCAATCAGCCACATGTGGACAGAAAACAGCGATACTTTAGTGAATCCTAGGTCAACGGAAATACAGTGACGGTGCGTCACACACTGAGCGGCATGAGCTGGCTTGCTTAATTAGCTTGCCTCGGAGGTGTGGTTTGTTGGAATTTTTCGGTAGTCCAAAAGATCTAAAAAAAAGAAGAAACGGATAAGTAAAAGCTCGTTACGCGTCTTGATCGGAGGTCTACGCCCACTAGTGGTTGTGGCCCCAGGTCGTTCAGCGCTATATTAAATAGTGGGACCCGACGATTTTTTGATTAACCTAATCATACTAAGAAACCCTAGCCGCCCACTACAGCCGTCCCGATCTACGGCGGCGCTGGAGGCACCTGAAGGCCACCACCTCCGCCTGTCGTCCAACACCGGACAGTGCCGGTATAGACCGGAAGGACGACGGTAACCGGCAAGATCGACTACTTCGTCTACGTCGGGAACATCTACGGGAAACACTACGGACGCGCCGTCTTCGTCCCCGACACAAACCACCGTCGAGATGTCGTCCTCAGTGACTCCTACGATGACTGGCGGTCAAGATCTAAATATTTTCTTTATTGTTCATCTTGTTCTATAGGTTGTGCTCATATTTTAGGTGTTAGATCCTGTTAAGTTTAAGTTCTAAGCCATATTATGTCTAACATTTGGTATCAGAGCCTATGCACCTAACCGTGAGACTTAAGAGCCTATAGATCTAGTCCAGTTTTAGATCTTGGTTGGTTGTTTCACGTTTAGTTCTCGGTTAAGTTTTAATTCTCAGTTTTATTTATATTTTAGTTTAGATCTATTAGTTCTAAGTTCGATCTCGCATGAATAAAGTCAAATTTGAGAGAAAGAAAGCATAAGAAAACATTAGATCGAAAGGAATCCCACCCGAAAACCCCTCCAAATCCTCGGAATAAACATACAAACCCCACGGTGGTGCCCGGTTTTCCGCTAGATTTCAACGTACTTCTCGGGCACTCGTGTGGCGGCTTTCGCATGAGGCCGCGCGGGGCATGTCGCACCCGCGGTGATAAGAATAAAAAAAAAGGCGCGGCCATGGCGGACCTCGGAAGCGGGCCGCCTCCATGGCCACCGTGAAGGAGCCGGAGACGGCACGCCGCCGCGGCCCCCCAAGGCGGCGCTCCGCCGTGAGCGTCGCCGGCGCCAAGGCGAGGTGGCCCAGGCAACCCCAAGCCGCGCTGGCCCCAAGGCGCAGGCGGCCCCAACGGCTGGCGGCTGCCACCGCTGGCTGGCCAGCGTCGGGGCGGCGGCGCCGCCATGAGGCAAGGCGCGGCGGCCGCCACCGCTGGCCCGCGTCGCGGCGGCGGCGGCGGCGCCATGAGGGAAGGCGAGGCGGCCGCCACCGACCGGCGGCTGCCAGTGGCTGGCGCCAAGACGTGCGGCGGCGCCCAGGCCGAGGGCCAGCTCCGGCAGGCCACCGGCGGAGTGATAAGGCGGGCGGCGACGCTAGGGCCGGCCGCCCGTGGCTGCTGGAGACAAGGGGAGGGAGAAAATGAATTAGGGTTAGGTTTTCAGGAGAAGCCGACCCTTTAATACCTCCGAAATCAACTCTCCACCGTCCGATCTAGGTTTTCAGAATCCAACGGCTAAGATGAACCGCGCAGGGGGGGGGGGGGGGGGGGGGCTTGGCGGGCTAAGCTGGGCCGCTTTGGCGGTCCGCTCGCTGCCTATTGGGCCCGCAGCCCAGGCGGATGGGAAAGGGGTGGCTCGCGGCTGGGCCGAAATGATGGCCCACCCGTCGGTTTGTGGGCCAAGTGCCCAATAAGGTTTAAGTCTTTTTTCTTTTTGGTTTTATTGTCAGTTTTATTAATTTTTGAGTTGATTTTCAGTATATTTTCCTCTTTAGCATTAAGAAATTTTAATTTGGGGATTATTACACTGAAAATTATAAGAAAACTATGAGTTACCATTCTGAGTAGATGAAACCAACGTGAATTTTATTCAAAATTGTTTAGTTTATTTTGAGCATTTAATTAATTTCTAACCAACGTCGATTTAATTAATTGCTATTAAGATGCTTAGTTTTATTTATATTATTTTGCTTCTGCCCAACGGTGATGCAAAATTAAGTTTTTCCGCTGCGTTAATTACGCTAAGTCATTATGTTTATTATTCTTAATTACAATGCAAGGATCAGAAGTGGGATATCACCACGCTTGTGTCTAAGTGTGCTCAAGACGAAGAAAGGCTACGCTCTTAGAACCCCGACTTTGCCAACGTCGTAAGACATGAGGGATATAGGGGAGGAAACAAGAGGGCATCCCACCCCAATAAGCCAAAGATGGGTAAGAAACCTTATGAAGCTCGTCAGCAGAATGATCCATTTGCTCCTAAAAAGCTTCTCTGCTACCACTGCGAAAATGAGGGTCGTGAGAGGAAAGACTGCCCGAAGTTTAAGGCGTGGTGTGAGAGAAAAGGTAATAACGACATCATTTCTATAGTCGGTGAGTTCTTTTATGCATATTTCCCATTAAGTACTTGGTGGATTGTTTCTGGTGCCACCATTCATGTTACAAATTCCTCACAGGGATTGTCTGGCGTGCAGACTATAAGAAGGGGGACTCGAAGGTTAAGAGTCGCAAATGGCGTTGAAGCCGACGTGGAGGTCATTGGAGCTCTCCAATTAGAACTTCGTGGTGGTTTTATTCTTCACTTAGTTGATGTCCTTTATGTTCCGTCTATTGAGAGAAACTTGATTTCCATTTCTAAATTAGATCTTGATGGTTATTCATGCACTTTTGGTGACAACAAATGTGTAATAAATTTGAATGGTGACATTATTTATCGAGCAGCTTTACACAATGATCTTTACTTGCTGTCCCGTAATAATATCTCTGTGATGAATGTAATCGAAGTTAGTCACAAACGCAAGAGAGGACATGAGACTTCGTCGAAATTGTGGCATTCTCGTTTAGGCCACATTTCGAAGGGGAGAATGGAGCGTCTCATTAGAGAAGGGATACTTCCAAGACTAGACTTCTCTGACTTAGATCAATGCGTTGATTGTATTAAGGGGAAATTTGCAAAACAAATTAAGAAGGATGGAGCTAAGCGCAGTCCAGGAATATTAGAATTAATTCACACTGACATTTGTGGTCCATTTAATGTTAAGTCGGTGGATGGTTTTAGTTACTTTATAACATTCACTGATGATTACTCCCGTTATGGATATATTTACCCCATAAGAGAAAAATCTGAGGCACTTGATAAGTTCAAAATCTTTAAAGCTGAAGTAGAAAATCAGCATCAGTCAAACATTAAAGTGATACGGTCAGATAGAGATGGTGAATATTATGGGAGAAATGCCACATATGGACAAATCTCAGACCCTTTTGCTAGATTCCTTCAAGAAAATGCAATAGTAGCTCAGTACTCAACTCCTGGTGAACCTCAGCAAAATGGTGTAGCAGAAAGAAGAAATCGCACTCTAATGAATATGGTGCGCAGTATGCTAAGCAACTCTACACTGCCAGTGAGTTTATGGTTGGAAGCACTGAAAACTGCTGCGCATATAAATAATCACGTTCCTAGTAAGTCGGTCCTTAAGACGCCTTATGAGCTTTGGACTGGTAGGAAATCCAGCATTAATTATTTTCATGTCTGGGGTTATGCAGCTGAGGCGAAGTTGTTTAATCCGTCCCTTAGAAAATTAGATCCTAAGACAGAAAGCTGCTATTTTATTGGATATCCAGACAGATCAAAGGGATATCGATTTTATTGTCCTAAGGGTACTACTAAGTTTGTTGAAACGAGACATGCAATATTCTTAGAGGAAAATGGATGCACTGAGACTAGACAAATCGATCTCGAGGAAATGCGGACTTATGATACTACACCGCTGACTCATGATTATTATGTGCCTATTTTACCTAATTTCCAGAATACAGCACCAGCTCAGACAGTTGATTCCCCAGAAGTGAATGTGGAACAAGCGCCTGTTATAAGTGAGCATGAGAATGTGCCTGATGAGCATCAAAGTGAAATTGTGGAAGAACCTGTTGAGGAAGCACAGGATCAGATCGCCGCTGGGGCGCCAGAAACACAGCAAGAAGTTACTGCTGAGCCTGTTCCAGTGGAGGACCCACAGCCTCTGAGAAGATCAACACGAGAGAGGAAAACTACTATCTCCAATGCTTACGTGTACATGAGTGAAGAAGGACACGATATGGGGAAGGTTGATGATCCAAACTCGTTCAAGGAAGCTATGAGTAGTGAGCACTCCCACAAGTAGATTGAGGCTATGGAAGAAGAGCTGAAATCTATGACTATAAATAAGGTATGGGCCTTAGTAGAGATTCCTGATGGAGCGAAAAAGGTGGGCTGTAAATGGGTCTACAAAACTAAGTATAACTCCAAAGGGAAGATTGAACGTTTCAAAGCAAGGCTTGTGGCTAAGGGCTTCACACAGCGAGAGGGAATTGATTATACTGAGACCTTCTCGCTTGTCTGGAAGAAAGACTTGTTCAGAACGTTATGGCTCTAGTAGCTCATTTCGATCTCGAGCTGCATCAGATGAACATTAAGACCGCGTTCCTAAACGGTGATTTGCATGAGAATGTATACATGGCGCAACCAGAAAGTTTCGTTGTGGAAGGCAAAGAACAGTTGGGATGCAGACTAAAGAAATCCATTTATGGGTTGAAGCAGGCGTCCAGACAATGGTACCTTAAGTTTGATGAAGTAATTAAGAAATTGGGCTTCGTTGAAAATATAATGGATTATTGTATATATATTAAGATCAAGGGGAGCTCTTTCATCATCCTAGTTTTATACGTGGATGACATCCTATTAGCAAGCAACGATAAGAACTTGCTGCATGAGACAAAAGATTTTCTCTCATCGAATTTTGATATGAAGGATCTCGGTGATGCCTCTTATGTACTGGGCATTGAGATACACCGAAACAGATCCAAGAGTGCATTAGGACTCTCTCAAAAGGCTTATATAGAGAAGGTTCTTAAAAGATATAATATGCATCAATGTTCAGGCACAGCTGCTCTAGTGGTTAAGGGCGATAAGTTTGGGCAATTTCAAAGTCCCAGGAATCAATTAGAAATTGATCAAATGAGTTCGATTCCATATGCTTTAGCTGTTGGAAGCATTATGTACGCACAAGTATGTACATGTCCTGACTTAGCTTTCATTACTGGGATGCTTGGTAGATATCAGTCTAATCCAGGGATGGATCATTGGAAAGCGGTCGAGAAGGTCTTGCGTTATTTGTAGGGCACTAAGGACTACATGCTCACATATAAGAAAACTGAGAATTTAGAAGTAGTTGGCTATTCAGACGCCGACTTCGCAGGCTGTGTTGACACTAAAAAGTCGACATCAGGATATGTCTTCACACTTGCGAATGGAGCAATATCATGGAAAAGCTCCAAACAATCACTTACTGCAGCATCAACCATGCAGGCTGAGTTTGTGGCATGTTATGAGGCCGTGGGGCAAGCTGTGTGGCTTAAAGGATTTATACCCGGATTAAGAGTGGTAGACAGCATAAGCAAACCACTAAAGTTATACTGCGATAATAAAGCCGCAATTTTCTATGCTAGTAACAACAAGTCAAGTGGTGGTGCCAAGCACATTGACATTAAGTTTTATGTTATGAAAGATTGAGTCCAAGATCGTACTATTGAATTGGAGCATATAAGTACTAAGGAAATGCTCGCGGATCCATTAACGAAAGGCTTACCTCCCAATCAATTTTGTGAGCTAATTGCCGGCATGGGACTATCGGATAGCCTGTGATCTTGGAACTAAAAGGGTCATAAGTCAACCACCTCCCATTACGATAAGTGGTTTAATGCATTGTGGATAATTGTGTCGCGATGGGATTATACACTGTTGTGATACATTGTCTCTTTACATAACTCCACTTTAAGAATGACATCAGTTTTAGGCCTTTAGACCAAAGGGGAGAATGTTGGAATTTTTCGGTGGTCCAAAAGGCCGAAAATAAAAGGAGAAGAAACGGATAAGGAAAAGCCCGTTACACGCCTTGATCGGAGGCCTAAGCCCACTAGTGGTTGTGGCCCCAGGCCGTTCAGCGCCATATTAAATAGTGGGACCTGGCGTTTTGTGATTAACCTAATCATACTAAGAAACCTTAGCCGTCCACTACAGCCGTCCCGATCTACGGCGGCGCTGGAGCCACCTGAAGACCACCGCCTCCGCCTGCCGTCCAACACCGGACATTGCCGGTATAGACCGGAAGGACGACGGTACCCGGCGAGATCGACTACTTCGTCTACGTCGGGAACACCTACGGGAACGACTACGGACGCGCCATCTTCGTCCCCGACACAAACCACCGGATGTCGTCCTTAGCGGCTCCTACGATGACTGGCGGTCAAGATCTAAACACTTTATTTATTGTTCATCTTGTTCTATAGGTTGTGCTCATGTTTTAGGTGTTAGATCTTGTTAAGTTTAAGTTCTAAGCCATATTATGTCTAACATGGTTAACCTTAAGCTAAAACGACAACGTGTTGTACGGTTCATAAACCACCGGTACCTCTCCATGTGTTCTATAATTTCGACAAAAAGACTACAAACCACAATATCACAACAAAGTTCTCAACAAATGTGTGTGGTTTGTTAGCTGTGGGCATAAGATCAATTTCAATATGTCACTATTTTAAAAAGAATATATGTCACTTTATCAAAAAAAAACAAAACAATGGCAGAGGACTAGCTGAAAGTCGCTCTTTGAGCAGGGTTTAAATTACAGCGATGAATTGTGTCAAATGTGATTTTATATTAGATGCGCTCCATTTTTTTAGGAGGTCTATGGCCAGCAAAACACCAGCCTGAACAGTTTGTATTTATGTGATGTTATACATACTCCATTTCATCAGCCTGCAGGTGGTTTGACTTTCGAGTCCACTTTAAGAAACCCTATTTATGGAGGCATGGAGTACCTGCAGATCAGTTTGAACGATTCAACCTAGGGACGTTTAAGTTTGAACGGGTCAAGTTCAACCAAAGAGATTTCCTAGAATCATGTTTACTATCTTTCATGCAACTCGTATTTGACAATTATGCATCTTGCTTCCCCAACTCAAATGTGGTACAACGGGACACTGCCATCATAGAGATTAAGGGAGAGGCACAGCAGAACGTATCACGTGCTACAGTGCTTTGCATTGACAAAACTGGCCGAACAGTGCCTACTTGTGTCATTTTCTAAAGAGCTACAGCACTTTACTGTTTCGTTGGCACTGTAGGTCTGTAGCTACTACCATTGAGCGTCTACCATGAAAAAAAATGCATGAAAAGTGGCAACAAAATTTACCAACCAAGACCTTCATCAGACAGACATGGTTGATGGCTTTGGTGATATGCATGAGCTTTCTTTTCATGTACTTGGGACAGAAACAATGCAGCGACGTTTCATGGCAAAGTTCTCTGGTCCTTGGAGAGAAAAACAATTTGTCAAACAGTTTGGTCTCACCATCTTAAACTCTTGAGAACGTTTCCAGGTCAAATTCTGAGCAGGCAAGTCCAAACGCGCAATCGAGCATCTGAAAATAAAGAGAGATAAGAAAACAAAGGGTTTGCAACCCACAGGCCCATAAAACGAAGCCATGTGCACACACCTGTTGGGCACAGCAAAACTCCAAACGTGCTTTGTCTTCTCTGTCACATAATTCTTGTTAAACTGAAAAGGAAGCATACGAAGAAACCTTTTCTGAACTTCTGCTTTGTAACTGTTCCAAAAATTTAACTTTGTTTTTGGTCTGGATAAGTTAACTCTACTAGGAGCAGCGAGGGACCGACCATGTGAAATTCATTTAAGTTAATCCTGAATCCATGCGGTCTGAACACAGCTAAGATGGTGTACAACATTCACCTGCTTTATTATCGTTTCCTTTGAGCCGTCAGAAACCTGAGTGTCAGTGTCACTACTCACCTCCCTTGTTCAAACCGGCGTCAAATTTCTACTAGTAACAGTGAACTAGTAATACTTCCTTCCCAAGAATTTCCTCTTGATGCAATTTATATGAACAGGAATCCTGCCTTTAACCGTCATTTGAACATCAATTAGAAGTATTAAGTATAAACTAACTACAAAATCCATAGCATAAATAGAGCCTAATTCACGAGATAAATTTATTAAATCTAATTAGTCCATGATTTGTTAATATTGTGCTACAGTAAATATGTGCTAACGATGAATTAATTAGGCTTAATAGATTCATCTCGTGAATTAGTCTCCATTTATGCAATTGATTTTACAGTTAGCTCATATTTAGTTTTTCTAATTGACATCCAAATATTCGATGTGACCGGACTAGCCGGTTATACGTGTCACAGGTCACTATTGGAAGGAGTTGTGTTAAATCCCAAAACAGTTAGGGGGCAAAGTTGAAAAGAGGGCAGTCTTTTTCCAACCCAACCATGAACCATGGCAGCAGTGACACACTGACAGTGCACGATACATACTCTCTCTCTCTCCCACCCCTAGAAGAGACGACTGGAAATTGGAATTCATTCCCACTCGGGCAGGGTGGTGATCTTGCAGCCAGGAGAGATTTCTGCAAAGGTACAGAGTCACATGCGTTGGATTTCGGGGGGGTCGAGAGAGAGAGAGAGAGAGAGAGAGAGAGGGAAAAGGGGGAGAGAAGCGAAAGGAGAGAGGTCCTTCTCGTCTTTGTTCGCTTGCTCTCCTCACTGTTCTTGCGGTTACCTCCGCCTCGCCTTCAATGCTACCGCGTTCCTGCTGGATCTGACAGAACCACCGCGTCCGCCTCCGCCTAGAAGCTAATCTTGTTCCCTGCTTCTTCAAGATTCTGTTTTTTCTCTCTCTCGAAATTCCAGTCTTCAGTCGCTACGTCCTCTTCGCCGCATCCGTGAGAAAGGTGGGATCTTGGCTCAGTTTCTGGAGGATTTGGATTCTTTTTGTGCGTCAGCTTTTGGTGCTGAAGAGAGGCTGCCTCTGTTTGTTAATGCAGTGCTTCGCGCGTGCTGATTTGAACGATAAGCTTTTTCTTCTGGAGTTCTGGTGGTCGAGGTGAGAGTTCACCTCCTCCGCGTTCTTGCAGCGCCAGGAGAGAGAAGGAAGGGATCAGAGGATAAAGGAAAGAAGCGGAATTTCGCTTGGTTCCTGCGCGAATCCGCGAGATTTTCTCGCGGGGGAGGCTCGATTCCCCTTGAATTGCGGCGTGTGCCATGATTCTCGCCTCCATTTCCACTAAGAAGTAAGAAGGCAGCGTCTCAGCAGTGACGGCACTGTAGTGCTCCAGCCTGCTGGGCTCCAATGGCGTCCTCGCCGTCGCCTTCCCCGGGCACCATCAGGGCCACCTTGCCACCGTCCACAGCAACCCCATCGCCGGCAACCACCACACCCACGCCGGCCTCTCCGGCTCCGGTGACACAGCCCAATGCTACCCCGGCCGATCCTTCCTCCTCGCCGGCTGCGCCGCCTCCCCTTCCCCCCGCATCCACGCCACCCCCGCAGCTCACTCCTCCACCGCCCTCCTTGCCACCGCCTCCTGACGCTGTGCCGCCACTGCCAGTAGTTGTTGCCTCTCCGCCACCAGCCCCCGCAGCCGTAGTGCCGCCACCCTCGCCGCCGGTTGCAGTGCCCCCACCACCTACACCTGCTGCCCCGCCAAAGGCATCGCCTATACTCCCCCCTGCGGCTGCATCACCACCACCATCAAATTTGCCAGCGCCCAACCCACCGGCTGACCCAACTCCGCCGACGGTAGTGCAGCCGCCTCCACCAAAGCATCGTCCGCCACCAAGAAAACCTGGAACACAGCCGGATCCTCCACCCCTGGCTCCACCACCTTCTGGAGTTCCTGTCAAACCTTCTCCGACTAGTCCCTCGCCGGCCTCTGGAGATCCATTGATCCCTACTCCCACTAGCCCCTCGCCTCCAGGGACGACACCGTCGGTGCCAGCACCAGCAACAGCAGTTGATCCGGTCAGCCCGGTAACCAACGCGGACCGGGGTTCCAACAAATCATCAAGTCCAACCACACAGAGCAGCAGCTCCTCAGGAAGCAGTGGTGGAATGAGTTCTGGTGCAAAGGCAGGTATTGGTGTCTTCGTAGCCATTCTTGTGCTTAGCTTGGTGGGAGCTGCATTTTGGTACAAGAAGAAACGGAGGAGAGTGCATGGTTACCGTGCTGGGTTTGTAATGCCTTCACCTGCCTCGACTCCTACACAAGTGCTAGGTAATTTAACCAAGTGCATTTGCAGCAATGGCACACCTAGAAAGTTAAGATTAGTCTTTATACCTGATTGATGAACTGAACAAGTAAAACTCATTTTTGTCCAGGGTATTCAGCTAAAACAAACTTCAGTGCTGGGAGTCCTGAATCAAAAGATTCAATGCCAGAGTTCAGTATGGGCAACTGTCGGTTCTTCACTTATGAGGATTTGTATCAGATCACAAATGGTTTCTCAGCTCAGAATCTTCTAGGGGAAGGTGGGTTTGGGTCAGTGTACAAGGGCCGCTTAGCTGATGGAAAAGAGGTCGCAGTTAAGAAACTGAAAGAAGGTGGTGGGCAGGGAGAACGTGAGTTCCATGCGGAAGTGGAGATTATCAGTCGCGTGCATCATCGGCATCTAGTCTCTCTAGTAGGGTATTGCGTTTCAGATGACCAGAGATTGCTTGTCTACGATTTTGTGCCTAACAACACACTGCATTACCATCTTCATGGTATGTTGCAAGCTTTTGCTTATCATACAGGTGCAGTTTTGTAGTTCCTTTTCTGGCCTACAAAATTAAAGTATAATTATATTGATCTGTCATCATAGGACGCGGCGTGCCAGTTTTGGAGTGGCCAGCTAGGGTTAAGATTGCAGCCGGCTCAGCTCGGGGAATAGCCTATCTTCATGAAGATTGTAATGACATTTCTCATTCTTTCCTATATCTGTGTGATAATTTGCACAAGAGCTATCTTTTGTTACTTAATTCTTTTCCTTGGCAGGTCATCCACGAATAATCCACCGAGATATAAAATCCTCTAATATTTTGCTGGACAATAACTTTGAAGCTCTGGTAACAATGCTTTCTACAGAACTTCAAAAGCATCTTATAATACCAGTGTTGTTACTAATGGATGAGTGCCCATTTTCTAGGTTGCTGATTTTGGTCTTGCAAGGTTAGCTCTGGATGCTTGTACGCATGTAACTACACGGGTGATGGGAACCTTTGGGTAAGTGAAATAGTGACAAGCCCAAGAGAACAATCCAAATTTTCTTATTGTCTGACGCTTGTTTCTCATTTAGGTACCTGGCTCCAGAGTATGCGTCAAGTGGCAAGTTGACCGAAAGATCAGATGTATTCTCTTTCGGTGTTGTTCTCTTGGAGCTTATTACTGGTCGAAAGCCTGTTGATGCATCAAAGCCATTGGGTGATGAGAGCCTTGTTGAGTGGGTAAGCATGACAGATAATTTACTTCATTAAGAGGTTTCCAATTTTTCCAGTTAGCAGCAACAGAAATTTAAACACATCTTGCGTTATTCCATATTTGAATTATAAGTAGACCTGCTCACCGATTACATCAGTTCAAATTTTCATTATCAGAGTTTAACACTGTAGTCAGCCTGATGCACCAAGTCAGCCAGCCTGGGGAAAAATAGTGTTGTCTGGACCAGCAATTGAGAACAGATTCTGAATCTCATATAATGCTTTCAAGATTTACTTTTTTAAAAAAAAGTTGCAAAATCAAACATTTCTTGACGTCGTAGTTTTTTGCAGGCTAGACCATTGCTGACACATGCACTTGAGAGTGGCAATGTAGGGGAGTTGGTGGACACCAGACTCGGTAAGAACTACAACGAAGTTGAGATGTTCCGTATGATTGAGGCTGCTGCTGCTTGTATTCGGCATTCAGCATCCAGGAGACCCAAGATGAGTCAGGTATAAGATTGAAGGAGTATACCACAACTTGATATCCATATAAGATCGAAGAAGAAAGTACATGCACATATTGTGAAACCAGAACCTGACAATTTCTTTATCACTCTCCTTTCCTCAGGTGGTGCGGGTTCTTGATAGCCTAGCTGATGTTGATCTAACCAACGGTGTCCAGCCAGGCAAGAGCGAGATGTTCAACGTTGCGAACACGGCGGAGATCAGGCTGTTCCAGCGGATGGCATTTGGCAGCCAAGATTTCACGACCGATTTCAGCCAGTCCAGCTGGAACAGCCAGAGTAGAGGTCTTGACACCTCTGGTTCGAGGCCATTGTAATCCTCGTCGCCGTAAATTCGTAAATCTAACTAGCTAGGGCATTCCGTTTCGACTCTTTACCTCAGTGTGATTCTTTGAGTGGATCAATCGTGATTATTCTTAAGCCATCCCTTGTCCACCACTAACATAGCTCCTGTGCTGATGTCTGCCTGCTTGTGCAAAGGCTTTGTTAACTGCTGAAGAGAAAACTGCTGCACTCGCCACTAGTGAATCGCTCTGTTGATTTTGCAGATGTTACTGTGTTTCTTTGACCAGCAGTGCTTCAGAAATCGGGACTCAGGACCAGGAACAATTCGTTCAGCTTGAGCTTTTGGGCAGAGTTTGTCCAGATGTGTGCCTTTTGGAGTTGGCTGTTATCTGGGGGCCAAAAAAAAAAAAAGCGCGTGCATCAGCTTCTTGGCTGTACCTGGTTGGGTATCCAATCTGTTTGGAATCCCGGGCGAATTCGTCTATCTAGATCTGACCGGGACATTGAACCGTGCGCGACACTACCGACATAAACCCAGTGAGCTTGTGCGTCACCGATGGGAGAACACGGAGAATATGGAACTTGGAACACACCTGATCCTGATGCTGACACAAGTTTGGCTCGTAGCAGCCTGAAACAAATGCCGTGTGCAACAAATCTGAAGCCTGAACTTCCTAGAACATCGCCAGCTGCCATTGTGTTGCTCTTTCGAATTGTTTCCTCTGAATTTGCTGGGCGGGTGAAATGGGGAGAAGCGAAGGGACGGCGAGATCAGGGGACACCGGCAATTGGGGGGCGGCCCGGCCCGGCCCTGATCGCTGTCCGCGGCGTCCTTTACAGGTGGGTCGCAGTGCAGACGGGCAAGATGGAACGCGGAGGGGCAGATTTGACCAGGAGAAAGATGCTCCATGTCCATGGAGACCCCATCTGGTATGTAACTGGACACCACTGATGCGGCCACCTACTGATCATGGGCTCATGTGACATGTGCAAAGGCAGCCGTTCCTGTGACGCATGCCACGACCGACACGGCACTGCTCCAATGGCTGATGGTGTCAGGCTCAGCGTCGACAGGATAATTGTGTTGTGATGAACTGTAGGCTTAGTGCGCGTACGGCACGGTAGACTAGTGACAGGTAAGAGGACTGTTATCCTGGGCCTTTATAAAAGTTATTCTCCTGCTCTTGACTCATCAAGCCCTGGATGGATGGCTGTTATGCAAGCCGTAGCTTGGCGATTAAGACACGAGCCCTCCCAAACAGGGTAACTTTGGATGGTTTTTCCCCCCGAGCCCTGGTACTTGCTGCTGCATTTCTACGGTCGAAATGAGGCAAATGGACCCAGCATTTTTTTTCGCAAAAAAAAAAGGTCCCAGCATTTAGCTCTAACAAATATCTGGAATGGCCATTCAATCTAGACGTAGGAGGAGCTTTCTTGGTGATGATCCAGTGAATCGGCGACAGCAATTGCTTCTGCGAATTTCAAAACCTGCTCCATCCGGAACGAAGGATCTGCAATGCTTAAGCTGCACGCCTGGGCCTATTTGTAGTGTGGGTTCAATCATTGTTGGAGGCAAGTAGTACATTTAGGCCTGCACCTCTTAACCTTATCTTAACAATGACAGGCTCATAATTTTTCTTCCGAATCTTCTGTTACACTTTCCCCATTGGATAATAACTATCTTTATTCTCCAAAATAATGTGATGAAGAGGAGTGTGTTATACGTTCAGACCTGATCATTATGTTCCAAGTTGGGGCACAAGTCACAGCATTGCAGTTTGTTACGCCTGTGAAGATAAAATTAGCCCATGAACAGAAAAACAATGCTGCTCTAAGGAGTAATCTTCCTCTTGTAGAGGTGAAAACCTTTTCCTTGTCTTCACGAGGCAAGGTGGAAACTTTATACTCGTATCACATAAAATGGCTAACAAAAATCTGAACATGACAGTTGTTCAGTACCCATAGCTATTTTCAGTAACACGGTGACTGCATCTGTATATTCTTCTTCTGTCCCTCTGTTATTTTCATTTGCTATACGCCTATGCTTGCCATATAGGGTACAAGATAATGGCCTGTGCTTTGTAGCACAAGGTCATTTTATTTTACAGGTGTTTCTTGTACCATACATCTGGCATATACAACACCGACTAATCCCCCCTACAAATAACAAAAGATACAGTGAAAACACATAGTATACAATTCATGTCTGCTAATTTGCTTGCACCAACTTCACAATGAAGAACGGATATGCGAAGAGGGTTGCCTGCATCATGTCAGAGACGCTAAGAAAGTAGCACAAATAACTATTGAGTGTTTTTTTATTATTTAATGAACAACATAACTGGTGCAGGTGGAAACCGTGTGGTGCAAGGAGTACTGAAAATGTTACACTTGTTAAAGAATTTTTGTTATTTGCCATTGAAGAAACTTCAAATGAATCACGAGCATAATAAAGAACTGAAGACTTTGTTTTTAGGGAAAAAGCATGAAGATTAAACACCATAGGAGCTTACATGAGCTCTAAAACTAGGGCTGAGGCACCTCCGCCACCATTGCAAACTCCAGCAACACCAAATTTCCCATGTTTCTGCCTAAGAATCTGTGGAGCAAAGAAAGCTAAAAGTTTAACAAAGAGACACACCATGGCATCTAGTCAAACTATAAGACATGACAGCTTTAGGGGAAATAAACGATGATAACTAAAAATAAAATTAATTTAACTGGAGATAAGAATACAAAAAAAATTTGAACAGAACCGCACAAAAAGAATATGGCAGTCCACACAGTGTAAGATCACAATATTCAATAGGTCAAGTTCTCAACTTATACTATTCTTGCCGTCCTACATCAGCAAAACATGAAAGCTGTAGAGCTACTCTGGAGCAAGGCTAGAAATATAGTGAAAAGGGTGGTTCGACATAATAAAGCAAGATATATCTTAGCCTGCCAACGCATGTTAATTAATTCTGATGAAATTATCAAATGTGAGTGTTGCAAATGTGAAAGGGGGATGTTTATGTGCTTAGACAAGACATGGTTTGCACTAAAGAAGAATACATCATGGCTATACATGGGCCAGAAGCATACCCCAAGTAAAGTGACTATAATCCGTGCACCACTGCAACCAATAGGATGGCCCAGAGAAACAGCGCCACCACTTAAGTTCAGCTTTTCCTGAAACGTGCATAGAAATTTATGAGATCATTCACATATACAAATACAAATACTAACTGATGAATTGTATAGACAAATAAAGTTTTGTGACTCACAGAAGGGATACCAAGAAGCCTCTGATTAGCCAATGCAACAACCTGCGAATGACCAGAAGCATGGTTAAGTCTGAACTATGAGGCATAAGTACTGTTGAAACTGAAAAGGTCAAGAACATACAGCAAAGGCCTCGTTTATTTCATAATAATCTATTTGCGAAGTTTGAAGACCCGCACTCGATATAGCCTTCGGAATAGAAAGAGCTGGAGCAGTCGTAAACAGCTCAGGTGCCTGCATTTGTAAGGAGTTCAAAAAAAAACATACAAAAAATGCTCAATATTGTCACAGTAAGCAAGACTACAAGATAACTAGGACTATAGCGATGCATCACTGAATGGAAAACAGATACTCATGCCAGGCAAAAGGATAGTTTTCCACAGCAACATAAAATCAAGAGGTCAAGGTCTTACAGATGTTAGGTTTCTCTGTCAGACAATGCTATTTTAGGGGAATTGACAGACATATGCAGAAGTTACCTGAGCAGCATCAGCATACCCTCTGATCCTTGCAATAACTTGAAGGCCAAGATTCTTAGCTTTCTCTCCACTGACAAGGACAATTGCAGCAGCACCGTCACTGTACATTGAAAGATAAGAATGGTATTACACTTGCTGAATTACACATCATCCAAACAAGATTAATTTAGATTAAGCATAAAGAAAGCATAAAATTCAAACATTGAAATAGGAAAAATCATGGCTGAGCGTGTTGGCAGGTAACCCTCTCTCCAACAACCATGACACGTCGGGGTCTATCTTTCTTACAGATCATACTAGATATGCTATGGAACAGATTTTCTGAGCAAAGCTAGCAGTGATTCCGCTTCTCCCTCCTATGGGAATTTGCGGCACCACCATGTATAAGCTCAGGTTTGTTCCTTGTTTTCCATACAATAGGCACTCGCATCAGCCATCCTGGTTCTAAAATTTGGTTTCTCTTGGATACAAGGAACTTGGAACACATCATCCAAAATAGGGTAAAAAAGAACAACAGAAGATCCGTCAACATATTCAAGTACCTGCAAATTGTTGCATAATTGGTCAGCCCCTTGTATCTCTTTCTCTCTCTCACAAAGTCAATGGAGCAGGTAGAGCTCCCTGTCTACTGCCTGTCGTATAGGACAGCAGTGACATGAGTATTGGGCTGTATGCCCTGTCTTGTACATAGTACTAGTAGTGAGTAGTGTAGTTGGTAGCAGTACTCAAGTATGCTTGTACTAGATAGTTGACATTTGCTTCTATAAAGTAGAAAAGCAGCTGCAGCTCAAACCAGTTCAAGCAGCACAAAATTATTGGTGCTCCAGGTTCTCTCATCTTCTTCTACCTCTCGGGTGTGAGCTGTGAGTGTGAGTTTGAGTTTGGAGGTGAGGTAGAGCTAACAAGTGGTACCAGAGCCTGAGTTGGAGTCCGGTGGCCATGTCTACCTCCGGCGCGCGACCTTCTTCAGCGGATGGACGCCAGGAAGGGTCGACGACCTACGTCGTCAAGAAGATGGTGAGGGACATCGGCGGCGCGCAGTACCCCATGCTTACCCGCACCAACTACGCCGAGTAGGCGGTGCTGATGAAGGTGATGCTCAAGGCGCGCCGGCTGTGGGCAGCAATGAACACGGGCGCGGCCGATGAAGAAGAGGATCAAATGGCCATGGAGGCCACCCTCAAATCGGTGCCGTCGGAGTACATCACCACGCTCGGCGCCAAGGACTCCGCCAAGAAGGCCTGGGAGAGCTTGAAGACGATGCAGCTCGGCGGCGACCGCGTACGCAAGGCGAAGGCGCAGCAGCTCCGGCGGGAGTACGAGGCCATCATGTTCCGTGACGGCGAGGCTGTCGAGGATTTCACGCTGCGGCTGACTTCTCTGGTGAGTCAGCTGGCGCAGGTGAGAGTCATCATCGACGAGGAGGAGGTAGTGACGAAGTACCTGCGCGTCGTGCCACCCCGGTTCGCGCAGATCGCGCTCTCGATTGAGACGTTGCTCGATCTAAAAGAGCTCTCGATCGAGGAGGTTACCGGGTGGCTGAAGGCGGTCGAGGACCGCGCTGAGGAGCCCACTCGCACGACTGCCGGCGGCCAGTTGCTGATGACAGAGGAGCAGTGGGCGGCGCACGTGCGCGAGGCGGAAGCAGAGGGAAGGCTCCTCTGCTTCGCACGGCGGCGGTGGTGGCGGCGTGCGCGGCAGGAGGCGTGGCAAGCCGCGGCGGAAGACGGATGGCAGCGGCAAGGACGACGCCAGTCACGTCTCCAACAAGGACCGGTGCCGCAACTGTGGCAAGGTCGGGTACTGGGCCCGTGACTGCAAGGAGCCCAAGCACCGAGAGAGGGCGCACCTGGCGACGGCGGAAGATGAGGAGGAACCTGCGCTGCTCATGGCGCAGGTGTGCGCTATCAACGCCGAAGCAGAGGAGGACCAGCGCGCGCGCGTGGTGCTCAACGAAACGCGCGCACAGGTCAACCTCGGGCTAGAAGGGGATGGAGCAGAGGAGTGGTGGTACCTGGACTCCGGGGCGAGCAACCACATGACGGGAAACCACACGGCCTTCTCTGAGCTCGACACCAGCGTCATCGACACGGTGAAATTCGGCGACAACTCCGGCGTCGATATCCGGGGCCGCGGCACGGTCGTGTTCCAGTGCAAGTCCGGCGAACAAGGCGCTCACGGACGTGTACTTCATTCCCAAGCTCCGCAACAACATCGTCAGCATCGGTCAGCTGGACGAGCGGGGATGCCGGGTGCTGATCGATGGCGGCGTGCTCCACATCCGCGATCGCGAGCGCAAGCTCCTCGCCAAGGTGAAGCGCAGCAAGAACCGGTTGTACACCTTGAAGCTGCGCATCGCGCATCCAGTGTGCCTGGCTGCAAGGCACGAGGACAACGCGTGGCGCTGGCACGCACGCCTCGGCCATTTGAGCTTTGATGCTCTGGCCAAGATGGCAAGGCAGCAGATGGTGCGAGGGCTGCCGCTGATTGAGCAAGCCGGCGAGCTCTGCGACAGCTGTCTTGCTGGCAAGCAACGGTGAGCCCCGTTCCCCAAGAAGGCGAGCTTCCGCACCGGGACATCCTTGAGCTCGTCCATGGCGACCTCTGTGGGCCAATCACGCCGGCGACGCATGGAAAGCGGCGCTACTTCCTGCTCCTGGTGGACGACTGCAGCCAGTTCATGTGGGTGCACCTGCTGGCAAGCAAGGATGAGGCGCCAGCAGCGATCAAGATGTTCCAGGCGCAGGTGGAGACGGAGACGGGGAAGAAGCTGCGCGTACTGCGAACAAATCGCGGCGGCGAGTTCACCTCGATCGAGTTCGACCTCTACTGCGCGGGACAAGGCGTTGAGCGCCATCTCACCGCGCCTTACTCACCGCAGCAGAACGGCGTCGTCGAAAGAAGGAACCAGACGGTGGTCAGCATGGCCAGGAGCATGCTCAAGGCCAAGAAAGTGTCGGCGACGTTCTGGGGAGAGGCGGTGAGCACAGCGGTGTTCATCCTGAACCGCGCGCCCACCAAGAGCTTGAAGGGGACAACGCCATTTGAGGCATGGCACGGGAGGAAGCCCAACGTCTCCTTCCTGCGCACGTTCGGCTGCGTCGGTCACGTGAAGAAGACGAAGCCGAACCTGGCCAAGCTGGAGGACAGAAGCACCCCCATGGTGTTTCTGGGATATGAGCGCGGCAGCAAGGCCTATCGGCTCTATGATCCGCAGGCAAGACGCGTGGTGGTGTCAAGGGATGTCGTCTTCGACGAGGCGGCGAGCTGGGACTGGGCGGAGTCCGGCGACGGGGAAGCAATCCCGGGTGGCCTGAGCAGCTCCTTCACCATAGAGTACACGGAATACTCCGGTGCAGGGGAGCTGGGTCGTGGTGGTGGAGGGGTGCAGAACCCAGGTAGGGCCTCCCCTGCTTTGGAAGCAGAGGAATCGGGTACGGCTGCGAGTCCAGGGGAAGCTGCCTCCTATGCTCCTGGAGCAGAGCAAGGGACGCCGCAGATGTCACCCGCGGGGCAAGCGACCCCGATTTCTGCCGCAACAAGCACCGAGTCGTCGATTCACTTCGTCACGCCTCCGCCAAGCGCCTCCGCGAACGTCGATGCCGAGTACTCCGGCGAACCACTTCGGTTCCGCACGGTGGATGACCTCGTCGGCGACACAAGTCCACCCGGGCAGGCGGCCCGCGTGCTGAACGACCTCGAGCTGCACATGGGCAGCACGAAGGAGCCACCCAGCTTTGCGGCGGCAGAGCAGGAGCAGTGTTGGCGGGCCGCAATGCTGGAAGAGATGGGGGCGATCGAGGAGAACGAGACATGGGAGCTCATGGATCCACCGATTGGGTGCCGTCCAATTGGATTGAAATGTGTCTTCAAGGTGAAGCGCAACGAGCGCGGCGAGGTCGTGCGGCACAAGGCCCGGCTTGTCGCTAAAGGATTCGTGCAGCACGAGGGCATCGACTTCGAGGAAGTTTTTGCTCCGGTGGCGCGCATGGAGTCCGTGCGCCTACTACTTGCGATGGCAGCAACGAAGAACTGGCGTGTTCACCACCTTGATGTGAACTCCGCCTTCCTCAATGGCGAGCTGGAGGAGAAGCTCTATGTGCAGCAGGCGCCAGGGTTCGCCGTCCCTGGCAGCGAGCACAAGGTGCTCCGCCTGCGCAAGGCTCTGTACGGGCTGCGGCAGGCGCCGAGAGCTTCGAATGCCAAGCTGGACGCGACATTGGAGTCCCTCGGCTTCGCCAAATGCACCACCGAGCACGCGCTCTACACCAAGACGACGAGGCGCGGGCGGCTAATCGTCGTCGACGACCTGATCATCACTGGGTCGGAGCAGCGTGACATTGACGACTTCAAGCGGGAGATGAAGACGATGTTCCGCATGTCCGATCTCGGCTTGCTCGCCTACTATCTCGGGATAGAGGTAGAGCAGAGCGAGAACGCCATCACGCTCCGCCAGAGCGCCTACGCAAGGAAGCTGATGGAGCGGAGCGGGCTGGGCGAGTGCAGGGCGTGCCAAACGCCCATGGAGAAGCTGAAGCTATCAAAGGACAGCCCTGCTCCCTTGGTGGATGCCACGAGCTACCGGAGCATCGTCGGCGGGCTGCGCTATCTCACGCACACGCGGCCGGACATCGGGTTTGCCGTGGGGTACGTAAGCCGGTTCATGGCGGAGCCACAGGAGGATCACCTCGCCGCGGTCAAGCATCTACTTCGCTATGTGGCCAGGACACGCGACTACGGGCTCATCTACCCAAGGAGGAGCAGAGGAGCGCTGGAGCTGATCGGCTACAGCGACAGTGACATGGCGGGCGACGTTGATGGGCGGCGGAGCACGACGGGTGTGCTCTTCTTCCTTGGAGCGTGCCCAATCTCCTGGCAGTCTGTGAAGCAGAGGGTCGTCGCGCTGAGCACCTGCGAAGCAGAGTACATTACAGCGGCGACGGCGTGCTGTCAGGGAGTTTGGCTGGGGCAGCTGCTGGCAGAGCTCACCGGAGATGAAGCTCGAGCACCAGCCCTAATGGTGGACAACAAGTCCGCCATTGCTTTGGCAAAGAACCCTGTCCTCCATGACAGAAGCAAGCACATCGACACAAAGTTTCACTTCATCCGTGATTGCGTCGATGGAGGACAGATCAAGCTCGAGTATGTCGAGACAGCTCGGCAACTCGGGGACATTCTCACTAAGCCACTTGGTCGCCTTCGTCTCCAGGAGCTGAGGACAAGATTGGTGTTGAAGAGACCAAGGAAGGGCCTCACAATTAGGGGAAGAATTGTTGCATAATTGGTCAGCCCCTTGTATCTCTTTCTCTCTCTCACAAAGTCGATGGAGCAGGTAGAGCTCCCTGTCTACTGCCTGTCGTATAGGACAGCAGTGACATGAGTATTGGGCTGTATGCCCTGTCTTGTACATAGTACTAGTAGTGAGTAGTGTAGTTGGTAGCAGTACTCAAGTATGCTTGTACTAGATAGTTGACATTTTCTTCTATAAAGTAGAAGAGCAGCTGCAGCTCAAACCAGTTCAAGCAGCACAAAATTATTGGTGCTCCAGGTTCTCTCATCTTCTTCTACCTCTCGGGTGTGAGCTGTGAGTGTGAGTTTGAGTTTGGAGGTGAGGTAGAGCTAACACAAATTACTTCTGCAGTTCTATTACTTGTTCTAGCTCTTTTGACAGTGACAGTGGGAACTCCGAGTTTTAGGAAGTCATTTAGATTTATCAGCAGAGCTCTTTACGGATGGCAGCTGCATATTACTTGGATCGCTATCATAACAAAACCCTGGACCTTCCCATAAAAGAAATTGGATTATCCCGTCTTGTCCTGCCTCATTCGCTAACCACATACTAATTATTATTTTGAATCAGCAATGGAATAAACATTAAATATTTGGGCTGGTTAGGAACACAAAGTTTGACCACAGGCTGAAAATTCCCCACCCAATGACACCTGCTCCTTCTAATTAAGCTCACAACACTCAACTGTGTTCCAAGAGTACTCAATCAACCTGGACATTTTTGAATAATCTAACATCAGTAATCTAGATTAACCAGACTGGTTCCTACGATTTTCACTGGTCAAGAAAGGCAGCAAGTTTGACTGCCTGCAGAAGGTGGTCTGATCACATACAAGCAGTGGCACAGGCATACAGCCAATAAACAAATATGACGACAAGGAGTATTGTTACAGACTGAGATGATTAGATTAATAAGGAGCAACAAGAAGACATGAGGGAGAAAGAGCCTGCAGAAGAGGACAAATAGCAAGGGAGACATGAGGCAGTGATATATGCGAGGGTAGGAGGAGGAGGAAGGGGGGCAGTTTTAGTATAGCTTAATGATCGCCATTACAGGGATAGGTCCTAACACGCGCAACTAAAGAATAGATGGAAATCGAATCGAATCAGATCTTATCTTAACTAACTAGCTTAAGGCATAACAAATGCAACAAAAAGGATAAGACTGACCAGTTCAGTTCTATTGCTGTCAGCTGTAGCCTTTCTTGTTTTCAATGCGAACAGAATCAGAACAAAACCAAAAGATGCATAGGTACTAGATAGAAATATTTCGGTTATAAACTAAAAATAAATTAGTTTAAATGTAAAATACTTATATGTTAACATATGGTATAATATTGACTTTAGCTGCATGTTATTTATGTTGATAATATACAGCTATTCAGAGTAATAAGGAAGCAAACCTGATACTAGAAGAATTGCCAGCAGTTACAGAACCATTTGTCTTAAAAGTGGGCCCAAGTTTCTTCAACTTTACTGGATCAAACTGCATATAGGACACCGAAGGAATAACATCAAATATGATGAGGAAAAAATAATGTTAATTGTTGTCAAAGCCACTGCTGAATGTGAATGTTTTCGTATTTCATTCTGACATTGCATATTCTTTTTTGAATCTGTAACAAACAAAATCGATGTATTAGCTAGACCTCAGGATTACCTTTGCAAGGCTCTCATCCTTGTCCACAACTACTGGTGGTTTCCCTCTACCAGAAGAAATTTCAACCTGCGAAACAACAAATGTTAGATTGGTACCACGTACTGAAGCATCAAAGTCTAATATACAACAGGAGTTTTCTGGTCAATCAAAATTATGCACGCACAGGAATAATCTCCCAAGAAAATGCACCGCTGTCCCGAGCTGCTATTCCACGTTCATTGCTGAGAATAGCATAAGAATCCTAGAAGAAAGAACAAGTTGCTGCAGATTAGATTCTAATAATTAGAACATAACAGGTTGTAATTCATAAACAAAGTTAGAATTAGCAGCAACCTGCTCCTCCCTTGAGAATGTGTGCTGGTCTGCACACAGTTCAGCACACATCCCCATCGGAAAATCATTATAGACATCCCACAGGCCATCCTTGAGCATCCCGTCGACTAGGACATCATGTCCGAACCGTGATCCTCGTCTGCATTTTATTTTTACCCTTTATTATAAGCACGAGCTACAACAGAGGATACCCACGTCATAATCATTCTAGCCTGTAACCATCACTTGGGAATAGAAATGAACCTTGCTTCAGCCACATATTTGGGTGCATTCGACATGCTCTCCATGCCTCCGGCAACCACAACATCGTTGATCCCCAGCTGAATACTTTGGGCCGCGAACATGACAGCTGCAACAAATCGGTGGCAACGGTGCCAGGATAAGCCTTCACGTTGCAAGGGTAATTAACAATCAATCAATGTAAAAAATATATACAGCTAGCTAGTAGTACCCTTCATTCCCGAGGAGCAAACTTTGTTGACCGTAGTGCAGGGGACGGTGTTGGGCAAGCCGGCGCCCAGGGCGGCCTGCCTTGCCGGGGCCTGGCCGAGGTTGGCGCTGAGGACGTTGCCCATGAACACCTCCTGCACGAGCGCCGGATCGACGTTCGCCCTCCTGAGAGCGCCTGACGCGTTGGGATTCGGTAAGAGCCACGCAGGGAGCGATTTGTTGATGGATTAAATATTGGCGCAGCCAGAACCGCTGGAGATGAGCGGGTGCGTACCTTGGATGGCGATGGAGCCGAGCTTGGTGGCGGGGAGCGACGAGAGCGACCCGAGCAGGGCGCCGATGGGCGTGCGGGCGACGCCGACGACGCAGACGTCCCGATCCTTAAGGCTCTGGTTCTCACTAGCAGCAGCAGCCGCGCTCGACGACGCCATGGTCGATCAATGGGTCGATCCTGGTGAAGAGGTCGGAGATGAAGATGCCTCGCCGACGGCGGCGAGCAGCCCAGCCGACGCGCGCGCGCGCGAGAGAGAGAGAGAGAGAGAGAGCTGCGGAAACGAGAAGAGGAAGCGGAGGTTCCCGAATTTGCGTCAGGGCAGTTGCCCCCACCTTGCTCTGCTAGAGGTATCGACTTCTCCCTCGGCGGCGGCGGCGGCGGGATGGGAAGGAGTGTGGAGCGGATTGGGGAGACGGGCACGGCTCGCTTCTCTAGAGTCTCGACCGCGCGCGGTGGGCGCTGGGAGTTGGCAGACGAGAGGAGACGTAACGGAACGGAACGAACTCGCCGCCCTTGCCGATCACGATGAGACATTTTTTTTAGTTCTTCTTCTGGAAGCGGAGATCACGATAAGATTTTCTTTTTTTTTTTCAGTTTTCGTGATCGGAGATTGTGAGCGATTTAGGCCTGGGCTTCATCGTGCTGGACTGCATGGGGTCTAGCCCAGCCTGCCGCCGCTGTGGTTTCGCAGCCCAGATCGTACATAACTTCTTGGGCTGGGCACCGATGCCAACTCTTCCAATCACGGCCTGTTTGGAAAACGGGCTTTGGGTCGAAAACCTGTTGTTAGATGGATCCAAATTTAAGATCTCACAGAAGTTTTTATTATTCTTTGATAATTAGATCTCAAAAGTTAGCGCCTGTCATTCGGAAAAAAAAATGCAGCATTTGCTCCTAGGACACTGCGAATACGTGACTCTTATCATGTTTCTGTGTTCACTCAAGCTCCAATGCTTTAGTGCCCCAAGGTAAATTTAAACAACAACTTCACCAGTTTGGCAGGATTTATTTCGGCTTCGACTTCACCTATTTCACGTAAATCGAGACAGTGAAGCCGTTTTGTAAGTCTCCGCTAAAATGAACTAGATGCCGGGTGAGGCAGCTTCACCGGTTTCAGCTTCACTAGTGAAGTCGTTTTAGGAGAAACCCTTCTAAACGACCCCTCAGCCTTCATTTAAAAGTAAACTAACGAAATCTACCTAAAGCCACACAGCACACTACCACAGCTTGCAAAGCCGGCCTAAAGGATTCGGAACTCTCTGGAATGCCAGGCAGACAGTACACAGTAGTAGCAAGCAGCGGGAGCAGAGGAGCATGACCGGCGAGCTAACCATCGATCGGAACCCGGCGCATCGTTCAGCTGTTAATTCCGACTCGTGTCGACACACAACCTGATTCCTGACGGTCCAAAGCCATCCTAGTCACCGAGATGAGAGGACGGGAATTCCCGGACGCGACGCTGGCGGCCCGTAAAAGGAGGCGCGCTCTTTTTCTTCCGCGTCGTGCTGGGCGAACGCTCCCGTGCAGAGCAAGCGAGCGATCGAGCAGCGTGCAGCGACGACGTGCCACCTTACGCACGCTCACCAAACCGGGAAGAGACCTAACGACGCGGCGAGATAGCTCTGCGCTGGTAACCTGATCGAGCTGGGAATAAATACAGGCATCTCGTAACGCCCGCCACAAGTTAATCCCGGCCGTTGGAAGTAATTTCATCGTTTTTTTTTTGTTTTAGCGTGATCGTGAGACGCAAGCAACTCGATCGACTAGCTGGCGAGATGGGGGGAGAACCAGCTCATCGTGCTGGTCTCTTGTCACTGTCCCCTTCCTGGAGATCGATCTGCTACAGCGACCATGATCTCTTCATTATCCTCGGGCCAGAAATGGGAATTAATAGAGGGCGCATGCAACTGAAGAATATGAGTAGCGACTAGCGTGTGGGTGTGGAGCATGGTATATTCGGACGTGGAAACCCTCATTCTGGCATACGAGGCAGGGAGATTAGTGAAGGAAAGAAAGAGAAGCTAATGACCATACGAGGCAGATCGAAAAGGTAGAGAGATGAGCAAGATGGCATTCGACATAGATAGAACATGGTAATTAAACATATGGGCCTCGAGTGGCACTTAACAAGATTATCGATGATCTAATCTATGCGACAACTCAAGCGGGTTAACTTTAATAATGGTTTAATGATTGTTGAGTCATATTACTCCTTTTTCTTTATTTTGCGATCCAGTGCAACACGCAGGGGGCGGAGCTAGAAACTCGATTTTTTTATAGTGCAAATTGTATTGTTTCCTTTACTTTGAAACTACTCCGTCAACACATATATGTAGGCGTATGGGCAATGCAACCATTACCGTGACTCACAATATGGGTCCTAATCATGCTTTTCGATCTTGACCACTCCTAACCATGCTTTTCGATCTTGAGCACAATGTGCACCGTACCGCGTCGTAGGTATACATACACTGTGATCAGGATTTCGTTTTTCAATTTCATTGCTTCCCAGTGAAGACACCGAATCTCACAAAACTTCAACCAAAGTTTGGATAAAAAGTGTATGTTTCGATAAACAGACCAGCATTTTGGGCAAAAAGTAAATTTGATCATGACCGAAAAGATTGAAATTCTGCGAATTCTGGCTGAGATTTGAACACACGTCAGCATGCACCAACCACGCATAATCATCATGTATGTCGAATGTTGTCTTGTCACATGTACATTCCACTTTTGCATTGTCATGTTCCCAGGCAAAGATTTCGGAAAGCTACCGATAACAAAAAAGCGTTCGGTGTCCTTGTTCTCTTGCTGCACCGGCTACCTTGCACGAAAGTTACTAGCATATAAACAAGCCCTTAGCAAGCAAATGCACCTTTTTTTTTGTTTTTTAGGCGAAAAAGCAGCTAGATTTGGTCATTTAAATTAATGTGTTTGGTTAAATTATATTAAACAACAAGAAGAAATTAAGCAAGGCGTGCAGTTAGCGTGCGCACCGGCCTGCGCGCTGGCCCGAGGCCGTTGCCGCGTCGCGCTGCGCGCCCACCCGACTCGCTTCACTCCCAAGCTAGTACTAGCACCATACTCCTCCCAAGTCCCGTCCCAACCGCACCCCGCGACCGAGAGCGCGCGCGCGGCGCACGGACACGCTATAATACTCCCTCGATCGCCGGCTACCCGCTCCATCGGCGCGAGGCCCATCGATCGCATTCCCGTCGGCGAGAGCGAGCTCATCATCCGCACCGCGCCAGCAGCATGGCCGCGCCGCTGCTGCTCCGGCATTGGCGCCGCCTCGCCGTGATCGGCGCCGTCCTCGCGCTCCACCTCGCCGCCGCCGTGGCCCAGTCGCCAGCGACACCTGCTGCGCCCACGACCCCGGCAGCGCCAACTACACCGGCCGCGCCAACGACCCCTGCTGCACCCACGACACCTGCTGCGCCAACGACACCGGCTGCACCCACGACCCCCGCTGCGCCGACCACCCCTGCTGCACCCACGACCCCAGCTGCCCCGACGACACCGGCCGCGCCAACGACACCGGCTGCACCCACGACCCCCGCTGCGCCGACCACCCCTGCTGCACCCACGACCCCAGCTGCCCCGACGACACCGGCCGCGCCGACAACACCTGCTGCGCCCACGACACCGGCTGCACCGACGCCGCCGGCAACGCCCGCGCCCACCGCCACCCCGGCCGCGCCAGCGAACCCGCCGCCGACCCCGGCAACGCCCGCGCCCGCCGCCACCCCGGTCCCGCCGTCAAAGCCGCCGCCGGCTGCGCCCGCTGTCGCGCCGGCCAAGCCCCCGCCGGTGGTGACGCCTCCCCCCGCAGCGACGCCGCCGCCCGCCACGCCGCCCGCGGTGCTCCCGCCCGCGGCCGCGCCTCCGCCGAAGGCCACGCCACCGGCCGAGGCGCCCGCGACGCTGCCCCCCGCCACGCCCCCGCCCGTGGCCGAGGCGCCCGCGACGCTGCCGCCGGCCGAGGCGCCGTCCAAGGGCAAGAACAAGCACAAGAGGAGGAGGAAGCAGCACGGCAAGAAGGAGGCACCCGCGGAGGCGCCGCAGCCGCTGAGCCCGCCGGCGCCCGCCGCGCCGTCGCCCGCCGATCTCGAGGACGTGTCCGGCCCCGCGCCGTCGGCGTTCGACGTGGTAATGCACGGATCACGTCGCTACAAAACCCTCTTTCACTCTTACAGTATACAAATTAAAAATAAATCCAATTGACAATCACTAATGCTTTTGCTTCTTCTTCCTGCAGAACGCGAGCAGCCGGCAGCACCAGCACTGGGGCGTCGTCGTCCTGCAGACCGCCATGGCTGCGCTTTTGCTATCGCTAGCGTGGTAAACCCCCCAGACAGAGATCCATACGTATATCAGTGTACCAGATGATTGATTTAATTATCTCCGCTATTGGTGTTCGTGCTGTACCATCATCGTAGACCGGTGAGATTACCTGCGGGATCTGTCATAGGAACCATTGGATTGTGGCTTGTGATAAATTTTTGACATGATTTGTATCCATTTTTTTTGGTTTATCTTGGAATAAAGGCTCACATTTGGTCAGATAAACACACTGCGAAACGCGACGCCTCTTCTTATTTAGGGATCCCTCTTATTTACACCTTGATGCATCTAGGAACGAACAAATGGTTGTATAGAGATGCCATTCCCTGAAGGAACTACGCGCATAAAAATCTACGGTTCTGAACAATTCTTCACCTCTCGAGTTCTTCACTTCGAAAAAAATTCAGCAGAATGCTGAAGTAACAAGTCGGTTCGATCTAGTCATGGTCAGTAGTACACTAGTCCTCGTCCTCTTCGTGGAAAGGCAATGGAACCGTATTTACCGCCCGAAACTTGCCCGCATTGTTCAGATGCTCATTCTCCAACCTGAAAGTTTTCAATTTGGTTGAGTCGCTCAATGCACTGTTCAAAAGTGAGAATATAGAACCATCAAACTGTAAGTTGTTTTACCTATAGAAATTCCAGTGCCCGCGCCGGATCACCTCGAGGGCTGCTAGGAAGAACGAAGTGACCCTAGAGTCCAAGCTCCCAAAATTTGGATGGACTACGGTCTGCAGCCAGGCAAGCCTCAGCACGAGGTTCAGTCCCTGCAAAAAGTTCAGACAGGAATGAGAACATTTCACTTGAGCCTCTGGTTATTTGAGAACGCGATTCTTCACAACTATCGCAGAACAAATAGCATGTTCACAGCTGTATTTTGATCGTTGATGTCTCAATCGGACAGAGACTCTGAACAACCAGTTTGTTCTGCAGTCTGCACTGCAACTGAAAGGTCTGAACTGAAACCCATTTGGGCTCGCTTTACAAATTTCTCTGCACGGCGATGAACTGATGAACGTACCATTGAAAAGTAGTATATGTATTTCCTCTTGAGGACGAGGTCGGTCCTGAGCCAGGGGTTCTTGGAGTTGGGCTGGAGCAGGCCCCAGTCCTTGACGAAGTCCCAGTAGAGCTGGTACACCGTGGCGGTGCTCGACACGGCGACGAGCAGCGTCAACGACGCCAGGCTCTCATCCTTCTCGTACGCGACCTTGGCGCCGGCGGCGAGCATCGCCGAGACGTACTTGCCCAGGTTCACCAGGTGGCTCGTGTCCCCCTCGTCGAACCACCGCCTCGCGCACTGAACAGTGAACATTTTGACAGAAACAGTTATTCAGACGTTCAGAGTTCAGAAACTGCAGTGATGTACTAATTCAGGAAGGGACTCCGCTGGCATGATAGAACTTGCAGTCACCTGCATGGCTCTCCAGTAGTAGGGCAGGAAGGAGACGGCGTAGGCCAGGTCTCTGATGTGCTTGGTGTTGATGCAGAAGCCGTGATCCTGCGTCCTGTAGCTCCCACTGATGTAGTAGCAAGCCAAGTACTCCATGCTCCTTAGCATGGGCACCTGGCTGCATAGCTGATCGGCCATGAAGAAGTCTACCATCACAACCTGCAAATGTTCAGAGACCATCAGGCTTTGCATTGGTCCAGTTTGGTTCCAAGAAGATAATGCAAAGACTTATCAGAATAATTGATCAGGACAACATCAAATGCTGCTGATGCTGTACCTTGTAGAGTGGTGACAGGACAATGTTCCTCAGAATCCTGAGGAACCGAAACCGACTCGACCGGTACACGACGTTGAGAGGGCAGAACAGCAGGAGCAGGAACACCTGCATGGATCGAGAGGACACATTCCGTTATTCCCATTCTCGATCAGGTTCAGTTGCTGCAGGAACATATGTGAAGCATGTTCTTGGATGATCCATCGGTCACGACGAGAAGAGCATCAGGGCAACAGCAAATTGTACTAGTAGACAGAGGGCTCACCAGGAGCAAGAATCCGGGGATGGCCTGGACATGCGGCGACGCGTGATAGCCCCTGAGAACGAGCGCGAGGTGCGCGAACATGACACCGGCGACCGCGGCCATGGACGCGGCGCAGGCGAGGAACACGTCCCGGGGCCGGAGCTCCCCGCCGGCGGCGGGGGACGACTCGAAGATGAAGCCGTAGTTGACGCGGCACCGGCGCCACGCCACCATGTTGCAGCCGTACAGGAGCAGGTGCAGGAACAGCAGCGCGAACATGCTCAGCACCGGGTACGCCGTCTCCATGTAGCGCGCTGAGTCTCCTCCTCCGCCGCCGCGCCCGCGTGGAGTTGCGGTGTAGAGGTATAGCCCCGCCATGTGCGCCATGGCGCAGTAGCCCACGAAGAGCGCGGCGAAGCAGCCGGTCGCGACCCCCGTGAAGAAGGGGACGGCGTGGGACTCCTTCCGCTGCGCCGGCTTGAGGTACTTCATGGCCTTGCGGCGGTTGTCGCCGGCGAAGTGCCGGACGAAGATGTCCTCCACCTCGTTCATCAGCTTCAGCGCCTGCAGTGAGAATGCCGTCTCGCAGTTCCATTCAGAATAGCACATTGGCCAAGCTCTCTGCCACTGTCAGTCAGATAACAGGGAGACAGAGAGTGGAACAGAGCAAACCGTGCGCGTGCCTCGTCAGAGCTGTTGAAGTAGGAGCTCTCCACCACCTTGAGGTACACGGAGAGGACCTGCTTCCCGCTGATCTTCTCGAACTTCTTCAAGATCTTCACGAACGCCATCATGTTCAGGTTCCTGCGCGTTGCCGAACAATGTCAGCGTCAATCCGATCATGCAGTTCTGAATTGAATTCTGAGCGCCCCCTCAAACGAATGCTTTCGCGGCGCTTACCGGTAGGTGGCGAGGTAGCCGAGGCCCTTGTATAGCTCGACGAAGGCGCCCCTGATCATCTTCTCCGCGTACCGGAGCTTCGTCTTGCTGACGCCCTGCTTGCCCGCGCTCCCGTCGGGGTTGCTGCACTTCTTGGAGCCGGACTGGGCGGCGAGCTCGTCCCACAGGATGTCCGTCAGCGCCGCGATCGTCCTGGAGGGGTTGGTCAGGGGGATGCTGATCTTCAGGCTCTTCCTCCCGCAGCCGCTCGCCGACCTCCCCAGGCTCTTCGGCTCCGGCACCGGCCTCCGGAATGTTCTGGAACCTTCTAGTTCCTGCTGCTGGTCTTCTTGATCCGTGCCACTTGGGTCCTTGGTCGGTGTGGTCTCTGGCTCGTTCAGCTGGTCCGTGTCTGCTGCTGACGTCATCGCATACCGTGTGGACTCATCCTCTGTTTTCGAGTAGGACAAGGAAAAAAGATGATATTAAATAAATCATATAAAAGTATTCTTTTTATTGAGAAAGCATACGGAGTAGTAAGCAGGAGATGCTCTGTATTATTGAAGGAAGAAATCCTGCTTTTTCAAGAGTCATGTTCTATAATTCTACCAGCATATGCTTCTTATCTTCTTTCTAGAATCAGTGCAGGCATCCTGATGTTATCTACTGACTACTAATATTTTTGCTCATCATGTACTGCCAACACAGGCCCATCAAATCAAAAACGAAAAATTGCAGGTTGGCAAGTGTTAAAAAAAGAGGTACTAAAAAGTAAAGCCAGGATAAGAGCAATATATACACGGTCGTGCCAAATGCAGACACAACTAACTAAAGACATCCACACGATAGAAAAAGGGATGCCCGATGTTCCTGGGCACGGCAGGGCTTAGTGACTTCTTGCTCACACGCCTCAAAGCTCAGAAACGTCTGCCTGATCCGTGGCCACGGGCGGTGGACCTCGCGGCGCACCAGTCAGCAGTCACCACCCGGCGCCCCCATTCGCCGCGCCGGGCGCGAGCCTACGTGACGCGCCGTCTCACGCTACCTAGCTCGCCACCGCCCGGCCGCACGACGCGGCGCGCGCGCACCAGCTAGCTACGGCGGCCGGTGTCTCCTAGGTTAGCTGCGCCGGCGGGAATGTAACTACTAACTAGTCAGTGCGTTCGTGCTCACCGGAGCAGCCGCCGGAGGAGAGGGAGGGGTTGCTGTCCTCCCTGGCCGCCGCCTTGAGGCCGGCGAGGATGTCCATCTGCCTCCGCAGGGACTGGCCCCGCTCCAGGAACTCCTTCTCCTTGCCCCTGTAGAACTGGTTCACCTTGTTGAGCTGCGCGTCCAGCCGCGCGAAGAAATCCCGCGCCGCGGCCGCGTCGGCGGCGGCGAGCGGCTCCAGCAGCTCCGTCTCGTACTCGTCACCGCCGCCGCCTCTGCTCGCCGGCCCCGCCACCGGCCTCCGGTGCACCTGGACACGACGAGCGCGCAAAAGATTCACTAATCGGAGAACAGAATAGTTTCATGGATGCTTGAGCATGTTCGTGCATGATGCAAGCTAGTAGTGCCAGTCCGTACGTGTATGGCTCCGTGATCCTTGGCCACACTGGAGCCGAAGAGACCGGCCGGGAGCTGGTGGCAGAGCCATTGGGCCAGGGGAGCACGTTCAGCGTGTCGATCGGCTGTCGGTTGTGCGCCGCCGGCGGTTGGGCTGGCCTCGCAACGTTCGGCGGCGGCATGCCGGCCAAGCAGCAGGGCGTGCTCAACCCTCTTGAGGTCCTTCTTGAGCAGGCAATAGTCCACGAAGGCCTGCTTCCACTCCGGGACGAGCTGCCCCTCGAACTGCTTGGAGAACTTCACCATGGTCGGGTCTCGACGTCGTCGACGCCGTCGTCTCGATGGAGCGAGCGAGACCGATCCAGCTAGCTCTGGTGGGGGTTGGGAGGGGGAGCCATGGCGGTGGCTTTATAGGCGGCGGGGGAATCGCGTCGCGGGTGCTGGGGGACAGCACATTCCGAGATATACTGCGTCCTAGGCTTCCCCCGGTGATGTGTTGCTCGCTGCCAACCTCTCACGAGGCCGCCACTTGGGCTGGCAATGGTGGTGCTGGTGGTGGTGGCCGCCGCATCGGATTGGATTCCACCAGCAGGGGGGGAATCGATGAGATATCGAAGCTAGCTACGGAGGTAAATCCAGCAGGGCGGTGGAAGCTGGAGGAAGAAGGCGTTGGTGCTATGGGGAGGACAGAGGAGGACGATGAAACTGCTCATGTAGAGAGGAGAGATCGAGATGTGGTGCATGAATATATGATGGCCTGAGGTCGAGCACAGAGGGAGGGGTGAGTGTCTGAGTGGAGAGGTGGTAGCACAGCAGAGAGGAAGCAGGGTTGGCTGCTAGTGGGTGGGCCCTCCATTCATGCTAATTGCATGGTGCTCAACAATCCTATCATTTGGTCCAGACACCATTACCTGGGTATGTATAGGTGTAGAGCACAAGTACTCCATCAGCAAACATGGTGGCAGAAAGTAGGCGCCAATTATCCACCAACTCCTATTTTTTTTCGCTCTGGTTGTCTAGCTCACTGGAAAACAATGTACAGTTCGTGCAAATTAAATTTGACCAAGTTTAGTATAAAAAATACATCAATATCTAAAAAACCAAATTAGTGTCATTAAATCTACGATGAACGTTAGATAGCGTATTTATTTGGTCAAAGATAAAAAAAATCCACAGCATTGTTGAGGCACTAGCCTAACAACGTACCTAGTCAGCTCTATTCTAAAAACTGAATTTTATTTATGTCACATTCGAAATGTGAATATTTTCAAGGATCCAGATTTCAATTGGTCTCTGTCAATATCATGCAAAGTTCCTGCAAATTATTTGCTCAATATGGGAGAAACACATGTACTCTTTCACTTTAAAAGTTTCTGTTTCGCTCTACGTATATTCATTTCATACACCCATGTACTAATTAATGCTGTGGTAGTGCACATAATAAAGGTCAGAAAACAAGGTGCTCAAACGACGAAAGAAAACTACCACCAGATGCCAAATGCCATGCACATCTATGTCTTCACTCGTGCAGCATATATTCCAGAAGCAGTGTAAGAAGGAAGCTACACCGCTGCAGAAACCAAACAAGTTTATGGATGACTGATATGGAATTGTACCCGTAAAATATGTCTACTTTCCAGTGTGCACAGCTCATAGATCGACGAGATCATTCGAAACCGAGAGATCGATTCTGCTCTACCCGACAGAGGATAAAGAGAATGCATGGGCTGAACTCCTTGTGGATTTGGCATTCCTGGGTTATATATATACCGCGTGTTCAGGCATATATGCATAATGTCATGATGTGGTAGTAATAATTTCTCTGTGAATTAATTAAACAAAGCATGCCTGCTTTAGAACTAAGATGTGATTTATGAGCCATCAGGATTGAACTGGGGAAGCCATTGATTCCTCTTTTCATTTTGCAAAGGTTTTGCACATGTCACGGTATATATGTAGGGAACTTGCATATATACTTCGGTTGGAGCACGCATTGGTGTCTTTTCATCGAATCTTGTTTGGAGTGTGCCTAATTAGGCTGCCTAACTTTTAAAATAGGTAATCTGTAATTTGTGGTCATTAGCACATCCACATAGAAAGATATGAACGATAGAACAGCCATCTCTTGATGTGAAACAAAATATGTGCACAAGACCGTTTTACTGTGTGCCGCAATGCATGTATATACTTATTAATGTGGGTTTTTTCTCTTTTTTAAATAGGTCTGCATATGCTTTGGACTAATTCGAGAAAACCCCATACACTTTTGATCAAGGCATGACCTAAGATGATTGTGAAATGGAATGAAATGAGATCACAAACATTTTCCTAATAATTATACTTCCCACATTGCAGAATCAGACTTCATTTCGGAAATCCCCTGTTATATCTAGCTAGGTAGATATATAGATTTTACTTGAAACCACTAAAATGATAAATTTCCAAAATTTGTCATCAATCCTGTTTTTTTTTAAACTCTCGTTTTCTTTTTCAAGGAAAGATACCCATTTTATTCATCTAAGCTAATGCATGATCCTCCCTAGCAGCCGAAAATATGGCCCTTGGACACATGAAAGGTTGACCATATTCAGCACAAGCCACAAGGGCCGCCTATGCTAGAACTAACACTGAGCAGGCCATCACTGCAGTGTAACACTTTGTTTGGCCTTCCACTTTTTCCATTGTGGTTGTGAGGGAGGAGTTAGTAACGTATGGGGTGTGAAATATGTGCATCCATATAGTTAAGACTGCACGCAAAGGTTCAAACATGCATGAATGCGTGTCCATTCAGCCGTGCAAGTATCCAATCGAAACACATAGACATGATCAATCAGGATAGAAAGATCAATCAAGCAGTGTAGAAAAAGAAAAGACCACTCACCCTTTCTTAATATAACCTGAGCCCCCTTTCAATCAAAACAAGATTATCTTGTGAAGCACAGGACAATCAAATCCATGCGTATTGCACTTTCATCGAATTGCAGTGCAGAAATTTGCTTGTGTGCTGTCAGATGGAGGCCCTAACAATGGTGTGCGTCGATTGGTCTGCGATTAACTTTGTAATTGTGGCCTTAATTTTTGTCTAGCAGAAATTTGCTAAGGAAAGATATTGACAGGATATGATCTGCTCCAAAAATGTCCAAACGACTTTATTTCGAGCTAGTGCCCTATGGTCCATGCATGCCTCCTTGTCCCTCGACAGCTTCCCCCTCATTGCCATCGTCGGTCTTCCCCAGCTCCCCTCCTTCGTCGCTTCTGGCTAAGCATCTTTCGGCGGAGGAAAGGAGGCGACTAGTCGCTTCTGGCGAAGCAGCGAGTTCATGAGCAAGTTTTCAGTTTATAAAAAAGGTCTTCTTCTTTTTTATTCCTCTCCAAGAAATCTATGTGAAGATTTTTCTCCTTTGCTGCCAATTCAGAAACCTCTCTGGTTGATCCAGTTTAATTTAACAATAGATTTTATGTATAACATAGCTTATTAGACAACCTAGAACCGAAAGTGCCATACACGTTCAAACTGATCTCAAAGCCCAATAAATTAAATCAACAAAATGTTATTAAAGAGAAGCAAGAGCTAAGGAAAAGTTATGTTCGTCTCTGAGAAGTACTCCCGCTCTCCTCTGTTGACTCTGGTACTCAAATTCTGGGTACTAATTAATAAACTTTCATTGGCATGGTTACCATCAATGTCTCAAAAGTGCTAGGCGCTAGACAAGGCGGTGTTGTTCTGCTCTTAGCCCTTAGATGTCGCCTTTTGAAAATGGTGAATGACAATCATATTGTTAGAGATTTATAGTGCAACGTACTTTAGTATTGTTATGCACTATACCTCCATTCACAAGCATTGGCAAATGTAAAGTAACAAAGTAGGATGGCACAGGCCGGATCTTTGTGTCCTCCTGCTTTCCTTCTCCATCTCATCTCTGTATTACTCCTCTTGCACTCTTTATCTTCCTAGAACACCTCGTCCCTACTTGTTGTCGCAGCTCGTAGCCTACCATAATCCCTTATTGGTTGGTCAGTCGATGTTTGTAAATGTATGGCATTGTATGAGGTACGCAGTTCTCTAACTTAAGCCATTAATTGAACAAAAATTATACTATGTATATACCATATAGACAAAACATCATCGATTTTTTTTGTCAAAGATATTACTGCAATATAGTTGTTTTATAAGATATTGTTATTAATAAAATAATAGTTAAGGTTCTGTATTGGAGAATGTGTTGATATAGTATTATAAATTTTTAAATGAACGGAGAATATAGTACTTATGAATTATTTATTGTTTAAATATGACCAAATAGTTATGGTGCAAAATTCATATAAAAAGAGAGCTAGCGTCATAGTAACAACCTAGGTGTTAGTTATTTGTTTGCCAATTTTTGCAAGCCCTTATTTATGACATCTTTGTCTACCTGTGTCATTGGCAGCGGCAGATGATCGACTGTACAAAATAATAATTACAACAACATGGAAATAATTTATCCATTGTTTTGTAGTATGAGATGTGATGCCTAATGCACACAGGGTCTTCATTCTGTGTGCCTAGTTGTTGATGCATTAACATTTTTGCTTGCATGATAAGAGAACCATGAGCAACATTTATGCATGTGCTTCAAGTACAAGGTAGAGCTTGCCATCCAAACATTGACCTTTAATCTTTTTATACTTTCTCCTTTCTTTTTACTACTTCGTCTGATTCAAAATACATTTTATTTATAGCATCCACATGGTCTACAAGATAAAACTTTGACCAACAAATCCTACAAAAATATGGCATTCAAAGACAGGTGATTAAATATTTTAAAAATATTTATATATCTTACGAGCATTAATTAGACCCTTTTGAAACCTCCACAATAAATCCCATTGAGATGTGCTAGAGAAAAAAAAAATCCTAGAAATTATTAAAAAAACTGTATACCTAGCGAGTCCAGGGACCTGGCGCCCCAGTGGACCCGTCTCCCGCTGACATTCAGACTAGCCCAAATACAACATCCGAAACAAACGGCCACCTTCGCGGGCCGCGGCTTCGTCCAGGGCGCCCAGGCCCATGATCCTGACCGATGGTCGGTCGGAAAAAGCATGGTTCGCGTCCCCGACCGAGGGACGACCGGGGCCTCGGTCCGTACCACGGTCCTGAACTAAGGGGTCGACCGGACTCCGCCATACATGTCGTTGTCCCCAACTGACAAGGTCGAGAGCATGTGCTGAGGACAAGGGCGAACGCCGGAGTCAACTTGCCGTACAGAGCCAACCACCCCCACCACGGGGGGCTACAGTCCCCCTTGCTGCTACAGCAGTGGGACGTTATTCCACCTAGCCATCCTCAAGAAGGGACGGGGCGCAACGTCATCATGACATGATGGACACGCCTTCGTCACGACGGAGTGACAGGGCGTGGTGCTAAGGACGGGACGTGACTGCCATACTTATCGGCGCACGCCCGCCTCCTGACCGACAGAACACGACGCACAGGGACGGAACCGCGAGCCAGAACTTGGACGGTGGCCGCCCGAGGACTCCGACTGACGAAGTTGGCGATCCTGACCGATAGAGCTGACGACCACCGGTCGGCGGGGCTAGGAACTCTCTCTCTCTCTCTCTCTCTACCTACCTTTTTCTACCTCTAGTCCCCTGTAAAGAAGACCTCCTGACTATAAAAGGAGGGTCAGCCGTCTAGGAAAGGGGACCGGACCAAAATCCAAGAATTTATCCTCCACTCGAAAACTTGTAACTCCCCAACTCTCACGAGCACCTGGGCTAAGCAATACATCCGACCGGCCCCCGACTGAACGTAGGGCACATTTGCTTGAACAGTATAAATCTTGAGTCACTATATGCTAGGCCACCTCCAATTACGACGCACGCTAGTTTAGCTGCCGGCCATTTCGGAACCGACAATACATGTAGCCATCAATCCGTTAGACTCTAATCATCATTGATAATTATAATTGCTAAAATATTGCCCACCCCTATCATTATAAAAATAGTCTAAAAATAGTGTAAAGTAACCCATAAATCTATAACTATATTACGATCTTCTATCTTTATAAAAAATCTAAAGTAACCCCTAATATTCATAATTTATCCACCTATACTATTATAAAAAAATAATCTAGTGTAAAACCTTAAATTTGCATCTAAATTACCCTCATCTACCATTATTAAAAATAACATAAGGTAATGCCTAAATATGCATCTAAATTCATGCTTGTGTCATTCTAAAAGAAAATTTCTAAAGCACGTTCATGATGTATGTCACTCTGTAGACTACGTATACATGTGTGCAGGAAGCTAGCGATGCCAACGTCCATGTTAAACACTTAGCTCAAAGTAAGATTGAGTCAAAACACATGTGGAGGTGGAATGCAAAGTGAAAAAACTATGAATGTGGACAAAAAAGTGCATAGATGTATAGAGTAGTTGCTAATAACTTAATCCAATAACAACTGGACAAACATAAGTGCGTATTTATATACGAGTATTGTGTTAGAATATTTAAGCAGCGAGAGATATATAACAAGGTAAACACTTTTGATTATTAGCTATGCATGAGCCATAATATTTTCATGAATTTCTAATACTTATGTCTCTAAACATGCACAGGTTGATGGACTAGTATTTCAAATATGCACATGTTACTTTGCAGAGTCTGCTCACGTACGACGCATCAACAAAGTTTGTCATAGTTGATGACTTCGAAGACGTACGCTTTCCTCCTAGTACAACACACGTCAACGGTTAAAGTGCATCATCATTGTAATGGGTATGAACTGAACATGTGATGCATTGACGTTTATCTTCAGATGAAATCCAAATGTTTTCAAAGTCCATGTAGCACCTTTTATAATCCAATAAACATACATAAGTCGATCAACAACTTGAAGACATTATTTTACCTTGGCTTTGCCACACTACATATATAAATGCACGCAACCAATGGAGTAATGGGTTCTACAGTAAGGTACAGTGAGCTAGCTTTAAAGACACGATCTATGTCATTATATGTGGAATTAAGGGTATGCTAATCTGTGGGAGATGTACAGTAGTTCACGGTGCCCAGATCGGAAAACAAGCAGGCAAATCATAGGCCCTGCTCCTGTGCTCCCTGCAAGCAACAGGGGCACAGGGAACACGCTTCTCTCGATAGTGCTCCGGGTAAATCAAATCTAACCTCCTACACGTAAACACCACCGGCATGATCTTTATAAGCTGCTGATCGTTGCGCAGACAAGATCATGGAGCAAGCTCTTCATGGTGCTCGGCTGGCCCTACTTCAAGCAAGCAAGCTACTCGATCGTGGGTGGCTCTAATCTGCACCTAACTTTGGCACGCACTGCACGATGTGCATCCTTGCTCGCCTACATCAATCCTTGTACATTCGCCTTGGACACACGGACTGCTCGCCACTTCGCATTGGGCAGTAGGCTCTTTTGCAGCTTTTGCACTGGAGCTCAGAGATAGATCGATGGCCCATATATGTGTATCCTCCGTGGTGGAATGCACATCGATCTTTTGTAGGCCTTTAGCTTCAAGGACCCTACTAAGGTGGTGATTTGAAATGGATCGGATAGAAACAAATTGATTTGTCGTGTAATTAGGACACTGACACACGATTTCTAATACTTGATCATCTATAGTCTATATCTCCGTATCTATGTTGCGTTATCAAAGATATTCAATAGAAGGAAGCTACATTGAGAACAAAAGTTAGATCTAGTGTCAAATAAGGGAGGCTGAAATTTTCAGAGCTACGTACAGAAGAAGAATTATCACCGGTGTCGAATAGGGAATTCTTTCGCGAGAGTAGAGCTAGAGCGCAAGCTGTAGTAGGACGGACCCTTTTGTTGCCTCTCCAAGCACCGGCCGATAACGACCCTACATTGAATGGGAACGCATCCCAATGTCGGCGAAGAAGGAGGAGGAGGCACGGGCTAAATGGAGATACACAAGTCAACTTTGTCCAAGATATAAGTACATATGTCGTTGTGCTGAAGCGAAGCCAGCGTAGTACCAAACCGTATAATTATGTGTGTGCCTGCCCTCTGATCATGGTCACTACTCTACATGCTTGTCAATGGCGTGCATGGCTCCCTCCAAACCTTTTTGCCGTCCCACCTATCGAGCTGCGATTAGCTCTCGCTTAACTTACAGCTGGTACAAAATGGAAAGCAGATGCTGCAGGATACTGGTACGGTTGTGTGGTATTTGTCATATTTCCACTCTGTCATCTCTTGCACCTTTTTCTGCTTTACTCTCTTTATTACATACCAGCTAGCAGGTCTTTTAAATTTGTCTCATTTTGCCTTTTCTACTTCTCTCCAGCTATTAGCTATGTGTCTAGGTCTATTGCTGCTCTTCTAATTCGCGTTCTTTCTCCGCATGATTTTAGACTTTTTGTTGTAATGGTAAAAAAAATAAACAAATAAATATCGTGGAAGTGAGTAATCGACGACCCAGGGTCAGAAACCTGTCTCAGTTCTGCTGCTTCTTCGTTTCAGTTGCTCCATTGTGTGTCCATAGGAAAAGTTCAGTTGGTGCAAGTGGCCAGTTATCACACTCGCACAGCATGCTCATCTGATGATGGATCGGAGATCTCAGCTCTGCTACCCTAGCTTGCAGCGTCCCGTCGTGATGACGAAAATGCTGTCTGCGCTGCACATATATATTCTTTCCCCCGATCTTTTCTGAATGTCTGCACCGTCAGCTCCCCTCTCGTCCTCAATAATGGAATCGGGTATCAGGTTCTTGCATACAATAGAGTGTAATGATGCTTCCGGCTCATCCATCAGTAATAAATCAATCACATATAAAAAAAGATCAGGGAATTCAGTTCATTTTCAGATCATCATGTTCCATTCATGGTAGATGATGCATGCGCGGTACAGAATCGACATGAGAGATATGGACATGAATACTAGTTCATTGTAGAAATGGAATCAGCACGATCACGATCAGTCAGTTCAACCTGGTAAGTGGTAACTAGAAAAGCTGCCGAGCTATAGGCTAAATTTTTGTGTCTCTGTCCTAGTAAAGAGTACTACAATAATGTTTTAACCTTTACAAGAATAAAAGATAATGACACATAATGTATGCATTCATGGCTGGAATGGATCGATGCCACCACCCACACCACTTCAGCGGGGGCCTGGATTACATGTTGTTGCGGATCACACTTCGGATTCGGATACGGGGTACCACATCGAGCTGCAAGCAAGTAGCAGCAGCTAGCTGCTCCGCATGCGTACTATATATATGCTCTGAATCTGATCGGTCGGTTAGGTAACACCATCGAGCTAGCACTATCCACACAGCCCACACAGCAGGTAGGTACTACTAGCCTGCAAGGGCAGGTAAAGATCTTGATCGATAATGCATGGATTGCTGACGCAGTGCATAGTCATGGACGCAGTGCATAGATCCTGATTCCCGGGCGTCCACTACCGCTACACGTGTCCATGACTATGCATTGCGTGCGTGCTGATGAACCGTCCACACAGATATGAGGAATTCTAAGTTTGTTCTATGTCAAATTATTCTAAATTTAGCCAAATTTATAGAGAACAATATATTAACACATCAAATAAGTAAACTATAAGAATATATTTCGTAATTGATCTAATGCTGCTCACTTAGTAGGAATTGACAAACATATATGTAGCTAACAATTGACATATATATATGTGGGGATAATATCACATCCTCCAATCATGAGAACTTGACATAAGTCACTATAATCGTTATGCCGCCTACTACTGGAAGAATGATGTTCAATAATTTATGAATAAATTTAAAAAAAATTTACAGCACTCTTGCTAAGTCTATGACATGTTAGGCTGGCCTCGAGCGCGGATTCCACCATAAGAAACCTAACCAACATCGGTTTATGGATTTATTAATAATAAATCCAATAAACTTATAGTCATAAACAAGCTTTTCTCTAAGCATACATGACTTTCGCGTTCCAAAACTAAACACATTATATATCATAATTTATTACTAGTCAAATTTTCAAAAAAAAATCCGAGGCTAACATGGAGAATCAAAGTTTGTGCATGTGCCATATATATGCATGGCAAACATCAAGCAATAATGCATCGTACTACACATATATGAGATTGCTAGCTAAGGTTCCTGGGTGCCAAAAGGAGCGATGATCATTTTTCCTGGAGGAATAGTTATTAAATTAATCTTTCGATTCCCATGTAAAATAAAGAAAAAGGGCACATGATGCATCAGCCAGCGATGCTGAATGTTGGAACATCTGCACTGTGGCGAATTATTATACAGTCAGCCACAGCAACTATTCTTGTTGTTGTTTCGCCACAACAATTCCAGAATAAAATATGCGATATGCCCTCCCCACACCCCCCACACCCCCGGGTACCTGCCATGATCGATGATCTGCTCCAAAAAATGCGAAAACCCTGGAGATAAGATTTGCATGTCGTCTTGGAAAATGTGGAATAATCCTATAGACTCCCACTCTGGAGTCTGGAGCAAGGGCGGATCGGTTCCCTTCTGATATCCGTCGCTAGCTGTAGCTCCCTGTCCCTAAAAGTGGAGCTCTGATGGTAGAGCGAGTGGGCTGCGAACAATCTGATATGTTTCATGAAGCCTCTGCTGAGCTCAGGCATGCAATGCTCTCATCTCCTTTTGCATAATGCATATACTTATGTGCTAATCCAATCCACGCAGAGCGCGTGGGTTTGTCGTGTAGGTGCTGCAAGCGACGTTTAACATCGCGGTTGTACGGTAATGTTCTGATACCCGGATGTATCCTGATGGAATAGTTAGGTCGCATATTGTAGGAGTCTTAACAAGAAAATACTATCCCACTTTTAAATATATAACATTTACTAAATAGTTAATTTATTTATCATAAGTATTATATTTTTTTGCGACATAAACATCATATGTTTGCAAACAGATGGAGTATAGATTTGCTGATTAGCAATAATATCCTTCATGTGTATATTATTCCACCATACACGCACTATCCCACACCACAGCAATCAAAAATTAAAGTAACCTTTCCTCCAAAATAAAGAATTAAACTAACCTTAGGTGAGTCAAAAAGGACACATGGCGAATTGGAACTCATTTGGTTAGTTTGGTGGAACATGTCCATCCATTTTTCTAAATGTACTTCAGAAATTAATGGCGCTACAATGCGTCTGTCGACAGTGAGCCTTTGGAGTACACTAATGTCTTCAACGATAATCTTTTTCAAGAACAGCCATCACAACCTTCCGCGTCACATAAAAGACCAAAGACTACGTTGCGGTTTACTTGAAATCAAAATGTAAAAGTAAAACCAACCGATTATTGTGACTGAAAAAAAAATATCCACGGCAGGCTGTTTGCACAATGGCCCAGTATTTAGAACTTAGCGGCCCAGTAGCCACGTTGGGGCCGAGTTGGAGAGAGTACCAAGTTACTGGGCCTACTTGCCGGACTCTAGATTCGCTGGCTGGCTGCCAATCCTTTTCAAAAATGAAAATGGAAATGGAAAAAAAGAACTGCATATCTATCCGCATGCATACGACTGAGTTGAGTTCAGTTGCTGGCGAGATGGACTGAAAAGCAGCTAAAGAAGAGGCGCAGAAAAGGGGAAGTCGTTGTGGATCTTGAACCCGCGCGCAAGGAGCCAGGTCTCGGCATTGCCCGGTCAGTATCTATCCACCAGTCCCCATTCCTCCGCATTGTCCTTGTCCAAATCTTCAGTCGATGAGCTAGCTGCCTGCCGGCCTAATCCATCCCTGCTGAATCCATGGCTCTGTAAATTTGGCAGGGCAATCTTCACGGTACAAAGATCTTGCCTTCCTAATCCCTACTCCCTACAGATCGACAGGAACACAGATCCTCCCGTACCAGCCTGCAGGTTGCAGTGAGAGTCCATCCACTTCAGCCGCTGCACTTTTTGATCGATCTGCCTGTATCTGAATTCTGGCCAGCATCGTTGGGCATGACCTACTCGTCGTTCTCCAGTGACCGGTAGGTATACACGATCTCTCAGTTCCTAGGAGTCCTTTCCGGTAGGATCGATGCGTCCTAACCTGTTTGTCTGATCTGGGTTCAGGCCAGTAGGAGGCGGGAGGAAGAGCGCGGCCGCCGAGGCATGGTCGCCGTCGACGGAGGACGCGCTGGGCTTCGTGCTGGCGGTGAAGGCGGCGTTCAAGGACCGGCACCCGGACAAGTACCACCTCTTCCTCCGCGTCATGGACGACTTCCGGAACCAGCGGGTCGGCATCGACGAGGTGACGTCCACCGCCGCGGCCCTGTTCCGGGACAGCCCCGAGCTGGCGCTGGGCTTCAACGTCTTCCTGCCCAAGGGCCACAGGATCCAGGTCGGGGTCGACGAGCTCGCCGCCTACTTCATCCGGGACATGAACCTGGACGACGGCGGCGGCGGCGGCGGCCATTGATCGACTCTATCCATAGCTCCATACGTTGATGTGTGTCTGCGTGTGCTCACCGCACATCATCCATCTTCCCGTTTTGCGTGCATATTTCTTTTTTTTTTCTTGTTTCCTATTGTAATCGCCGACGTCGCTGTTGCATGTACATATCATGAGCTCTGTCGATGCCATAAAAGAAAAATGAAAGATTTTCTTCGTTCTCTAGAATTTAGGAATAAAATATACGCTATTTATTTGTTTTTTAAGGAACAATCTACAGTTACCAGTTGGATTAGGCAGGAAGACGCATTCTTATGCAACGATCGATGGTTTAAAATTCTACTAGAATTTATCAAAATTTGAGTTGTCTGTTTTTTTAAGGATTTGAGTTGTCTGTTGTTCAGCATTTCGGAGAAACAAAGGCCACAACCCACAACGACTCGCACCCATTGTGGCTTGTGGGCCATTTTGAATTCTCAACCCATAGTGGGCTTGGGCCAGGATGTAACGTGTCACAGTCACACGCACGAATCCCGGAGGAGGTACAGGCGGGCCTGTGATCTGTTCCCAACTATTCGTTGACCTCCCATCGATAAGAACGGCCTGTAACAGCAGGACACCACCCATCTCCCACTCCCCTTCTTTTTACCGTCACTGACATGTGGCCTCCGGCGCCGACAACCGCCTGTGGGTCTACATGTCATGAACGGAAACCGCTTTATGCACGTGCGGCTGCGTCGAAGGATGCCTCACCGCTTCGTCTTCCCTTTCCCCTCCCCTCTCCTCTCATAACACCACCACACCACACCACCGCCGTTCGAATATTCCAAGCTTGCGATTGCGAGAGGGAGAGGGGAGGAGGGGAGCCGGGCGCGGAACCCTAATTGCCTCCGTCGACTGCCAACAGGTGCGCCGCTTCCTCCTCGTCTGCCCCCCATCTCTGCCTGTTCGCCCTTTAAATACGGGGCATTCTAGCTGTTGCGGTTGCGGGCTGCTGCGCCCGCCGATTCGAGGTGCGTTTCCTGCCGCCCTCCGGCGGCGTTTCATGCCATTGCCTTTCGAGCTAGCTTCTAGTCGTTGGCATTTGGTTCGTAGTTTCGTGAGGTAGTTCCGCATTTTGGGTTCAGCGGCCTAACTGCCAGCTAGTGCGCCAAGGCTGTATTTTGTTTTCTTATCCAGTTTTGCCCTGTGTTGCGATTGCCGATTGGGACTGTAACAGGTTCTGGATTGCATTCCAAATGCATTTTGGTGGAACGGCCGTTCTTCGGCAGTGAAAGCAGAGTGCTGTCCTGATTCAGTTTGTGCTGCTGCTCTATTGTTTCGACAGTCAGAATTACGACATTACCTGTTTTAATTTGTTACATTATTAGCCTATTTTCTTCAGATTACTGAAGTGATGTTATTCGTTTTTTTCTTTTTACTTGTTTCTTACTTGTTCAAGGCTGCTATCTTCTGGATTTATGTTCCTGTTCAGTATTGTGCACGGTTGATTGGTCCATCCTAACGAAATGACTTTGTTCACACGTTTTACCTAAGCTTCTTTTCTGTTTTGATGTGAACAATACTTGATTTTAGCATATGAAGTGAATGACCTCACGTCATTATGGAAAGCAGGCGTGGTTGGTGCTTTTGTTATTGTGTTTGGTGTTGCGGTTGGCATGTACTGAAATTCACCTCTAATCTGCTGGCTTTGGCCAATCATATAAAAAAAAACGTTGGTTGCAAGCTTCAGTGGCGCTTCCTGGTAGCTGCTGCTGTTCTGCTTTTCCATTGGTTGTAGTTCATAGGCAAATTGTAAGGCAGTTGTTTGTTGGTCTTAGTTAAGACTTCTTGTTATCTGAGAATAGATGAGGTAATATTACTACTTCAATCTTCAGTGATGGCAATTGCTGATTCTTTTGCAGCTCAGAGGCAAGGGAGGTACAATGCCACGAGCTAATGAGATGTTTAGGGCGGATTCAAGAATGATGGTGGTCTTTGGTGCCTTGACATCGAAACCACAGCAACTGACATTTGAAGAATCCCTCAGATTTGTCAAGAAAGTGAAGGTGAGCTGAATGTTTTCATAATATACGAGTTGTCATTACATGATTTTCACCCGAGTGATCTGAGTGCCAATCCTGCTTTACTGCCTTGTCTAATAAGTTGCTGGTACCATGTACTGAATGTAATACTGAATCTTCTTGTCTCATATTTTGATGTGCACTGAGTTACCGATTATCTAAAATCCATGTTATAGGAGGCACGCTCAGGTGTGAGTCCGGGAGTGTCATGGTGGTGTGTGCGCACATGTGCTATCCTAAATAGGGCTTGCAGGCAGTAGGCCTTCCTTTCTTGTGAGATCCTGCGGATACCCAAGTTTGTAGTATTTAGAATGTACCATATTCCGGAGTGTCTTCGTTCAACAAAAAAACATTCTGAAATGTGGTTTTTAACTTATAGCAGATAGCTACCAGCAGGATAACTTGCCTGCCCACTCTGCAACTTTGTGATAGTGAATACTCGTCATGTAGTCTCTTAGCTCGTTACCTAGGAATTGCAACCGATAGTTTATAGTTTATCAAAATTATGAACAGTGGATCATCCCACAAAATATACTAGTCATTTGAAACAATTAACTGGCAAATAAAAGAGTGATTAAATAAAGAATACAAAGGTACGTTGGGAAGATACTACCAAAAGATCTTATTGACTGTGAAACTCATTTCAAAACCTCTTCTGCAGTCATTAGGAACAGAACTGCAGACACACATGCTAATTTTAGACTGCTTCTAATAATATCGGCTAAATTCTGGGTATATTTTTCTAGATCATGATTAGGCATCGTTTCTGCATTCATGCAATTGGTACCTGATATCTTATCTTATGTCAACCTCAAAGTAGGATGCTTACATCTGAATGATGTTCTTTACAGTTAATTTACAGCTATAGTTCTTACTTTTTTTTCTATGCTAGGTAACTGGTAATTCAGCTATTTGATTGGAGATAGTGATAGTCTGACAAATATATAGTTATTTTTGTTTTCTCTGACACTGGAACTGGTGTATGAACTATGGTCCTCATGCAATAAGATGGACCGGTGCTTGTTGACCCAGGAACACTAAAAAACTTATGCTTCTCATGACCTTGTTTCTCAGGCCCACGATTACATTTTGTACTTGTCACTATTTGATATTCTTGGCAGAATGGAACTGTCCCAGCTCGATGCCTACCGAGAGGTATGAGTGTCACCCTCTCCTTGGCACATTTTCTGAACTATGTGTGATCCTTTCTCTCCTTTTGTTCTCCAGTTACAGCTGCTGTTTCGAAATCACCCAGATTTGTGTGAAGAGCTTGAGAAGTTCAGACCACCTGCGCCTACAAAGCACGCAACGAACAACATCTGGCCCTGGGTTTTCGTGTGTGCCGTCCCATTGGTCGCAGTAAGCCTAATCCCGGCGCTTGGAAACCCAGTACTGTGGTTTGTTCAACAAACTATTGGCGAAAACTTGGCCGCGTGATTCAAGCACCAGTGCAGTACATATATATATATGCAGTTGACCTCCAATTATTTGCCCCATCATAATCGAACTGATAGCCTTTATATATATGTATATAGTTAGTTAGACTGGCATTCTGGAAGGAACTCGGTTCTCGCAAGAAATTTAGTCGTGCAACCGTGCAAGTCTCATCAAACGTTACTCATCTCCATTTAAGTTGGGTTCGAGTGCTAAATCCAAACTTCCATGGCATCTCTCTGTTTCCTGCTATAACTAAGACTGGTGCTACTGTTATGCTGCGAGGTGTCGGTGTGCCTCCTGCTTGTTCCATCAATGATAACGTGATCAGCACTGTCGTGCACATGTATGCAGTATGCTGCATCCAGACGTTCTGGAAGGAACTGGTGTGATCAGGTTGCCTGTGAGATGAGTTTTTAAGTAGTGCTATACCGAATAGTGGGGGTGAACTTTCCCTCTACATGACCTTTAAGACTCCATATCAGAGCTGAACTTTCAGTCTGAAACAATGGACTGCTCGTGATGAGTTGAACTTTCAGTCATTCCGAGTGCAGGTACCAAAGCAGTCTTGGCACTCGACAGTATGAGATACCGTACCGTAGTCATTAGGCAGTGTGGCAAGGAGTAAATAGCCGTGTCAGAGGTAATAACACATGGTTAAAGTGAGATGGCTCGGTACGATGAGTCGCGCTGCAGCCAACTTTTTACGCGGGTTTATGAGTGCTCACTGCCTAGGCAGTACCAACAGTCAGCCCGGCGCTTGCTTCATGCTCATACCTTCAGTAGTTTAGGGCTTGGCGAACGCAAGGTACTGGAAAGGAGGTTTGGTTTCTGAGCTTCCAAGTTCCAACCGTAGTACTGTAGTTGTATGAACCAGGATGCCGCGTTTTGACTGTCCCGGGAGCACTGGAGGGGGTAAAACCAGGGACGGACGCAGTAGAGGTGCATGGGTGTACATCTGTACACCCAATAATTTTGGAAAGAAAAATTTAGTTATGACGCATGTACTTATAGGTACTCATACTCGTAACTGGATAAACTACGTATATTTGAGCCCAAATAAGATGAAAAGCTTCTCTGAACTTAACGAGGACCTCGGCCGGCCTGCTATCTATACTGGCCCAATTAGGGAGGAACGGCAGCACACCGAGCCTCTGAGCAAGCACTTGCGGAAACGCTAATTCGCTCGTTCGTCGTTCCTCCTCCCCTCTTCGACTCATGCTGCTTAGCACCGCCGCCTCGGGTTTGGCTGGCCGCCGGACGCTGGTGCATAGAGGAGGGCACGCGGAGAAGCCAGGAGGACTCCTGGTAAGGTGGGTGCAGAAGCGCTACAAGCGAATCTCGCCATACCAACACCAACTAACACCAACTAGAGGTGGGACTTGGGCCGGGCCTGCCGGCCAGGCCCGGTACTCTCTTGCCTCGTGCCATGTCGGATCTAGACACGTGAAGCATGTCATGTCGTGCCGCAACGGCATGGCAATTTTTTTACTAGACACAAGCACGGTTCACGGCACGCCGGCACGTCTTCGTGCCGTGCCAGTTCAAGCACGGCCTTTGGTATATTTACAGTTATCGTTCTGTGGATATTCGTATGGTTAAGTACTCGTCGCTACATGAAGAGATTTCTATGCATAGAAAATGAAAAGTTGTTTTTTTGAATGACTCCAAGACTGAGTTAAGAGTGAGTAACTGTTGTTAATTATAATGTTGTTAATTATAAAGTAGTATAAATTGATATTGATATTAAAACATTTGGCTGCACATGGGTCGACAGACATTTTCGTGTTGTGCTGACCCAAGCACAGTTCAAGTTCAAAATACGGACCGTGCTATACGGTCCATTATGCTAAGATTCTAGACACGGCACGGCCCTCGTGTTCGTGTCGTGACGACACGGTCCAAATTCTTTTTTACCGTGCCATATTCGGATCGTGCTAAAAGGATCATGCCTTAGCCCTTCAAAAATAGCATGGCCCAGGTGCTAGTTCTAGCTCCAACCATGGCGCCCATAGATGCGGAGCCCAATTCAGTGGTCTAATCCATGTTTGTTCCAAATCAACTATACCTAGTGCCTGCACACCAATACTGCAAATTAAGGAATTAGTAGTAATGTTAACTCGGAGCGGCAAAGTTTTTAACTGGGAAATGGAGGTCAAAGTCAGGAGGAGACTAGCGAGAGACTTGGTGTGGTGAGTGACGCCCGCCGCACACAGATTCCAGCGGACGGGTCCGGGTCCGGCAGGCGGCCGCGGCAGCAGGCGCCATGCGCCAACACGCTACGCAAAGCGGCGCTGGGATGGGAAGGACGACATGGTCCGCGCGCCCCCCGTTTTGACCTCATCTCTTGCTCGGCTCGTGACAGCGCCCAGCTGGATGAGCTAGGTGACACGCGTGCCGCTGCCGCTGGTAAATCCTTGCTCGCGGAATCTCACTCAAATCTGCGGGAAAAAAAAAAGAATCCATTGCTGGTTCTAATTCTCGTCCTCCAAACAGGGCACGGTCTATGTTGCTGCCAAACCCTACTACTACTAGCGGTTAGTTGCATGGCATATTCGTGATGATGAATAAAAGTTAGGCTACATCGTGGCGAAAGAGGGGAAATGGAAAAGGCAGCCTTTAGGGCGTGGCTTAACCTTTTCCTGGATAGGCGTCCTTAAACTACACAGAATCTGGTTTCTAAAAAAAAAAATCATATTTGCACGACTTGCACGAGTCCTGGCCTTGCTGATAGGAGGAGGCTAGCCCGCTCCCCAAGCTAGGAATTGCATCCACCGGGATAGAGTTCCTCCGGCCCTGCCGCCTTTCACGGTTTCACCACGAAACGTGCCGGCTGAGGTTTGTCAGGTTCAGGTCAACTACTGCCTAAAAAGGAAACTGGTTCAGCAGCAATCCCGCACGCTGGGCCTGCGATGGCCGCCTGATCAAAACAGATGCTACTAATGCGCCTGATCAAAGCGATGCTGCTAATTGAGAAATATGAAACGCGGCGCCCTCCCCGACCAACCACGGTGTCCACGTCGGTAAAAAATATTTTCTCCGTGTGATCAAGATTTGACGGTGTTCGTTGTTCGCGGGTCTCTGCGGAACCAGGTAAAAAATTTCCAGACTTCGCACGATGGGTCTCCTCTCCTCTCGTACCAGCGTTGCGTTCTCTGGACCCAGCCTCCCCGCGTCTGCTCCAACCACCTCTCCTCCTCTCCTCTAGTGTGAGGAGCTGCTAGGCCTCGCCGCCCCGCCGTGACCCAGCACGTACACGATCTGCTCGGCGCTGTGGCACGCGGAACCGACGACAGCAACGCGACCATCCTCGAGGGCTACGGCCTTTGCCGCCGCCGTGCATCGGTCCTCCGGCACGCACGCCACGGCTCGCCGCTCGCCACCCTCATCGACGTTTGGCGTCATGATAGCCCCACGGCGTCGTACGCGGCCGCCGACCGCAGCGCGTTCTTCTTCTCGTCGTGCCTGCCTACGACGAACACCCTACCGCCGACCGTCGCGCACACGAAGAGCGGCCGCCAAGGTGGCGGCATGTCCGCGCCGCAGCGCTAGAGGCCGGCAACGAAGTCGTACATCGCGGCCATCGGCGTCCACGTCTCGGGAAGCCGCCCACCTGCCCACGCCGGCGCCCAGCACACAGCTCCGTCCGCGGGCCCTCGCCGACCGCGACGAGCTGGCTGAACAGCGGGGGGCCGCCTCCGTCGGGAAGGGCGGGCAGTGGCGTCCTCGTGCCGGTGGCCGGGTCGTGGAGCACGAGAGGGTAGGATTAGCCTGCTGCGGCGGCGGAGGCGGCATACTTGCGCGAGCCGAGGAGCGGGCGGGGACAGTGGAGGCGGTGGTGGAAGGGCGACTCGACCTTCGCCTTCCACCCGCGCGAGACGCGCCGCGCGGCGCCGCGGGGAGTTGGTTGAACCCAAGCTGTACCAGGCACTCCCGGGCCAGGAGGAAGACGAGGCGAACCTGTAGCTGTACTGATGAATAATGCAGGTCAGTTAATCTCTTGTTTCCCCTGCCTCGTGTCCTACAAATGGTGCCGCGTCCCCTCCCTTCCGAGCCGCCTGCGCCGTCACCTGTCCCCATCCTAGCCGAGCCCGTCCAGTCCCTGCCTGCGCCCGCGCCCACCCGGAGAGATCGACGGGAGCAGACAGAGGAATCGATTTGCAACTGCTTGGTGCTGGTCCGTGTAGAGAGATGGGAGCAGTGAGAGAAATCAATTTTGCTGCAACGTGCTCGATCTTGCCGCTGTATACTCGATTTTGCCCGTGAGAGGGAGATTGGTGCTGCGGCTTGATGCTTGCCCGTTGGAGTGGCAGCAGAGGTCAGACAGAGGTGCTTGCGGGAGCGGGAGAAAGAAAGTAGAACGGGAGAAAGAGAGCAAAAAGGGAGAGACAGAGATCAGTTTCTTTCAATTTTGCAATTGCTTTTTCTGATTGTGCATGAATATCAGGTGGAGTGCAACTAACCCCCAAGCTAACAGCAAGATATTAATCCCAAATTGATCGCGCGCGTTCTTACCCCCAATCTATCTAATATCATGCCTTGTGGTCACAGTTCGACCGATACACATGCTTTGCAGGCTCTCCATGAGGACCGTGAAGTTGTGCTGTCGCACCAGCAAGGATGTACAGAAGAGGGAGCTACAAGGTTTGGATTAAGCATTCAATTTTCTATTAGTTCTTCTTGCACTGGAATATCAAAGATTGGTTACTGTACTGAACTGGTTGAGTTGTATGTTTTGGTATCTCAGAGATATGTAAGGATCAATTCGCAAGTGAATATGTAGTTTGCTTTGGAAGACATGGTTTCCAATCGTTCAATTGAGTGATCCTGTAATGAATTTTAAAGTGAATTTAATGCACATATGTTAGAAAATAGAAATATACTGTACCTAGACCTTTCTGCCACTTCTTTTGTCAGCAATGATACGGTTAATTTGAATTATTTAATTTAGTGATTCATTAGGTTTAAAGCGAATTTGATGCACATATGTTAGAAAATGGAAGTATAATGTACCTAGACCTTCCTATCATTTCTTTTGTCAGTACTTTGCCAATAACTATCAAATTAGATCATAAAACTCCCTTGTGTAATCAGGCCTGGGAAAAAAACGGATCAATGGGTCCAATTCTAAGATTTTTGTTTCCAGGGTGTCCATTGGAGCAGGAAGTATAGTAGGAAGGCATGCAGCTAGGGACATCTACATCTCGCAAAGTTGTTCCATCCTTCCTATTTTTCCTGTAAATATTTTTTGAACAGCTAACTTCGAAGTGAAATCACAGTTTTTAGCACCTTTTGTACACTAGAAACTGAAATTGATTTATTTTTAACAATTTTGAACATAACAATGGTTTTTCCTGCATTGCATGAAGCAAGTCCATGGTAAAGCCTGTACTAACGCTATGGATACTTTAGCAATACAAACTTGGGTTTTTGCTTTTCTTGTTGGCTTGATTCAGTCTCTATTTTCCGTAAGCCGCTGCTGATTAAGCATTCCACCGTCATATCTTTCATAAGGGCGTGCATCTTTATCTCTTTCTTCTGGTACAAAAGTATGTGAAATTGTTCCTTTTCTTGCAGGTACATGATTGTGGCAGCAGATAAGGGAGGGTCTGCAATATTATAGCTTCTTGTGCTTATGTGCTATAATACTGCAGTCACGGGCTGTAATACTACTATAGTTCTGACACCACGCCGTCCCCCAGACCCCTACCACCTTCTGAAGTGTCACATGTTATGTGGCATACTAGCACATCAAGAGATATATGAGTACTACTATAGCTCACAAGTCTCACTATACCTTAATTTGCTTGGTGATGCAGATACTAAGTCGTATTATACCTGAAAACTGTTCTATGGTTGCAGGTAGAGGGTTTTAAAAGGCTTGTGAGAATTCCTAATGAAGAAAGCGCGCCGTCGCTGCGGCCAGCCGTGCTGTCCATGTTAGTAAATTTTTTTATCTCGTAGGATTTAATTTTACAGCTATAATTTACCGCGCAGCGCTACGCGCGCAAGGGCGCGCGCCAATCACCAGTGTGTATCACCAATCAAATCGAAACGCGTAGCATCGGGGTCAGTATTATGCAAGAATTCATACACCCATACAATCTTATACATAGTTCAGTAACAAATGCTTCAATGTGTCCGCTATCTAGATACAACAATCCACGGAGTATAGAGTCTTCGCGGTGTAGCTGAACAAGATGTGACTTTTTTAAAAAGACCGGTAACAAACATCAGCTCACCACTTCCTTAAGTAAAGGACGGCCTTATGCTTCGGTGCTTATCTCGTTAGCTGCTAACCAACAAGGAAATAACAGAGCTTTTAAAAAACATTGTAGAAAAGTGCCCGCCGCTTTGCCGTCTTCAAATTGTGTTTCGTGGCGAGAGGAATAACAGTTGAAGAACGCACGAAATCGGTAGGGTGATATGACGTGCGGAGGAAGGGCACGAGCAAGTAGAAACGGAGACGACCTAAGGAACATGCATAAATAGGAAAAAGAGTAACGGAGACGAGAAGACGAAAATGACACCGAAGGAGGAAGCAAGACAGGCAGGTGAGTATAGCAAGGTGAATCCAAACACCTCAACTCAAGACATTAATCACGAGTAAAATTTTTACTCTTATTTGGTTTTACGTGCACGTTACTTGCCACGTCGTGATTACCCATAATAGCATCACCTTACACGGTCCTTTGTTTACTGTGCTCGCGGACGTCTCCAAGCAAAACCCCAGCGCAACTTTTGCAACTCTTTTACAAAACAGAGTACATTTCCCCTCAGCCAGGGAAGCCAAAACAGGCATATTGTTCGCATTTCTTTCCAAACGAAAATACTTCCCCGCGCGCACACACGCACACGAACCACGGCGCAGCCTCTCGTCGTTAGGTTAACCTGCAGCGGTGTGCCCGGACGCGTGTCCCGGCCCGGTTACACCCCGCTGACTTGTGGCCCCGGCGCGCGGTAATCCCTTCCTGACCCCCCTCTCTCCAATCCGCGCGTCGCCCACACCGCCACGCCGCCCCGAATTTTCCCAAGGGTGGTATCCGCACCCGCTGCCGGTGTGTTCTTCTGTTACCCACAGCGCAAGCCAACCCCGGGACCCGGTGAGCTCACCGCCCTTCTAACCACGCCCCGCCCCGGCCGCGCGCATCGCCGCCGTCCACGTGGCCCTTATCTCGGATCCGGCGGCGGGCGGCGGCGCAACAACGGCCGAGGGCGGCGTCCCCTCCGCGATAGATTTACTTCGCGGAGCCCTCACCCCCATTTTTTCCTCCTTCCCGACCCCGAGCCCGAGCCGTTCCCTTTCATTTCGTTCGCGTCTCGGCACCCCCCTTTCTCTCTCGCGTTTCGCCCACCCCCCCCCCCCCCCCCCCTCGCTTGGCGATTAGCTCCCGCCGCCCGCTCCCGCCCGCGCTCGGCGCCGCCTCGTGCTGTCCCGGCGCGGCGTCCGGCAGGCGCCGCGAGGGCCGGAGGGTGCTCGCGGCCGGCAGATCCGGCGCTGGCGTGCTCCGGGGTGAGATCGGCGGCGGCGGTGGAGAGGGGAGAGGGAGCGTGTGGGGGTGCTCGGGGGAGGAATCGGCTCGCGCGCGCGGGTGAGGAGGAGGGCGTGGAGGTGGAGGAGCGGGGAGGCCGGTGCATGGGGGCATGAAGCGCGGCGCCAGGGAAGACGCGCTCATGGGGTCACAGCTCAAGCGCCCCAACCTCGCCCGATCCGATCCGTGAGTCGCCGCCTCTCCGGCCCGGTTCCTCGCCGCCGGCGCGCTCGCTTCCGTGCTGGCTTGCTTGTTCGTTTTGGTTTTTGCTGCGGGCGATTCTCGTTTTTGGGGTTCCGGTCCTGCTCGGTGGAGTCGGCGAGCGAGCGAGAATATTTGAATCCGCCGGACAAATTCGGGGGTTGTCTGGGATTTGTTTGATTTTTTCGCCGATTTCGTGGCTGTTTGCCCCAATTTGAAGTCTAAGCTGTAGAAATGTTTTTTTTGTGCGTTTTTTTCTACGGTTCTATCCTGTGATCCAACGGTCCGGTTTTCTCCTGTCGCAGGGCCGCACAGCCGCAGCACATGCCTCTGCCCGGTTCAGCGTCGGCGGCCGCGCCACCGCCTCAGGCTGGTGCTGCTCCGCCAGCGCAGCCGCAGCAGCCGTCTGGTGCTGGCTCGGCCAACCAGAAGCTGACGACCAACGATGCGCTCGTGTACCTCAAGGCCGTCAAGGATAAGTTCCAGGACAAGCGGGAGAAGTACGAGGAGTTCCTCGAGGTCATGCGCGACTTCAAGAGCGAGAGGTTGGTCCATGCTTCTGGCCCTCCTTTTGGCCAATCCGATCCGTGACGTTTTGCATGTTTCCCCTGAAGCAAAATATTGACGTTTCTACTTGTTATTCGTGTGCTGGTGCAACTGTTGGATGCAGGATTGACACCAATGGAGTGATTATTCGTGTCAAAACCCTTTTCAACGGGTACCCTGAGCTGATCCTTGGGTTCAACGCCTTCTTGCCCAAGGGCTATGCGATCAAGCTACAAGAGGAGAAGAAGCCTGTAGATTTTGTGGAAGCTATCAATTTTGTGAACAGGATAAAGGTATAAATTTATATATACCCATATAGGTCTATCTATCATGTGCTGAAGGTGTGATATGCAGCGAACTAGCAATTTACTGCACCATTGCTTTCCTTTCACAGAATCGGTTTCAGCACGATGAGCAAGTTTACAAGGCATTCTTGGACATTCTCAACATGTACCGCAAGGATAATAAGTCCATCCAAGATGTTTACCAGGAGGTACTATTTTCTCTTGCTGGTTTTTGCTTGTATGTCTATGCTTGCGTTAAAATTTGTAAATTTGATTTCTTTTTGGCAGGTTGCTATGCTGTTCGCTGAACATAAAGATTTGCTTGAAGAATTCCAGCACTTCCTGCCTGATACCTCAGTGGCTCCACAAGCAGTGGCATCTTCAAGGGGTGGTTTGGTTAAGCGGGAGGACAGGAGCTCTCTAGTGCCTCCTGCCAACAGGACCCTTCACAGTGATAAGGTAGAAATGACGTGCAGTTTTGCGGACTCTACTTGTTTTCAATTTAAGGGATAGTTAGCTTGCAGGAAGTAGGATAACATGGTAACTTGATTGTCGCGTAGCATTTTATGTACTTCTGCGTCTAGACACCACCTCTTGTGCTACAGAGATAGTTTACATGCCACTTTTTCTCTCTTTCTTCAGAGGGACAGGCCTTATCTGTCGCATGCTGACCGTGACTTTAGTGTTGACCGTCCTGATGTGGAGCATGATCGCCAGAGAAGACGTCTTGATAAAGAAAAAGAACGGAAGGTGGAAAGGGACAGAAGAGATTATGAGAGAGAAGACAAAGATGGTGAACATGACAGCAGAGAGCTGGAGATTGGACAGCGTAAGCGCAAGCCTTTTCCAAGGAAGATGGAGGATACTGCAGGTGCTGAGACACACCAAGGAGCGCCCAGTGAGAATCATGGAATACATAGCGTATCTGCTTCATCATATGATGATAAGGATGCGCTAAAGAGTAAGTATTTTGTTATATTGGGCCAGTTATTTATGCTCTGTATGTTATATATGCTACTTCAGATACGAGTTCTACTTCAGAACTCTTCAATCTCCTGCTTAAGTTATCAATGGACCTCCCGTTTTCATCGCTGGGACATACAGTCAAAGATTGTGCCCCCCCCCCCCCCCCCCCCCCCCCCCCCCCCCGAGTACCATCCTTGAAAGTAAAAATGCGATTTGGGTGCTGCAGGACCTTAAATTTGCTGGAATGTAGATGTTAAAAACTTGATATATATATATATATATATATATAGGAAAAATCCATTCTACACGCGCTTGTAGCTACTCCTACATGTGTATCTCATGATGTAGGGCGTATCTGACCCAACGAAAGGTACATACGAGGTGTATGTGATCATACTAGACCATCTGTGATGGTATATACTTTAATTATGTGACCATACATGGAGTATATTGACATACTCATTTTTATATACTAGTACTAATGTATAATCATGATATATTTAAAAAAATAGGGATGCTTTTGAAATTTTTTGTACATATCCCTTTGAAGTATCTTAGAATTAGTATATGAACATAAGTGATAAATGAGTATGTGGACATACGCACGGTACTGATAGTGAGAGTAGCTACAAGCAAGTGTAGATAAAACTTGTCATACACACACACACATACGACGAGGCTAAAATGCAACAAGGTGCATTCTCTGTGCAAAATGCACCCACCCTGCAGTTGCAACCGAGAGAATACACCGATTGCAACTGGGCACGAACCAGTTGCAATTGGGCGCAACCGGGTTGCAACTCAGACCGATTCGGTTGCAACTGGACGCGAACTGGTTGCAACTCAGACTGACCCGGTTGCAACTGGATGCGAACCAGTTTCAACTTAGACCGACCCTGTTGCAACTGGACACAATCTAGTTGCAACTGAGAGAGTGGGTGCATTCTCTATACAAAATGCACCCAGGTGCATTATAACATATATATATATGTGTATATATATATATATGTATGTGGCTGAATTGAGTTTGCTTGAATATCATTGGTCTGTTATGCATGTCTGCAAAAACTACTTTACGCTGTCATTTCAAATACTTAAGATGTCGTGGCATGTTGATTGAGAAATAATGCACAAACATGTACTATTTGGGTACTTATGCTGTCAGGTTCTGCTGGTTTCTTTCATGTACTGTAGATCTTGTTGCTTTCCACTTTTAAGTTACGTACTATTTGGTTGGATTTAGCTGTTAAATACAATCAGTATCTTCTGACATTTAGAGAAATTTGTTTGCTCTCCGCTTGTTTTTTTTATGCCTATGCTTTCTCTTGCAATATCAGGTGTATACACACATGAGTTCCATTTCTGCGAGAAAGTAAAGGAAAAGCTGGAGCATGATGCTTACCAAGAATTTTTGAAATGTCTACACATCTACAGCCAAGAGATTATAACGAGAAGTGAACTGAAGAACTTGGTTGGTTTCTTATTTATTCACTCATTCATTCGCTTGTTCATGCTAAATACTTGATTTTTTTTCTTATTTTACTAACTTAGTACCTGCATGAGTTAACTTAACAAAAGTTGAATCATGAATAAGTTACATTTGGTTTGCAGGTGAATGATATACTCCAGCATTATCCAGATCTTATGGAAGGGTTCACTGAATTCTTGGAGCATTGTGAAAATATAGGTAATTTACACATCTTCATAGATATGGATGATCATCTTGTAATATGAATGAACTCTCAAAGTTTTTTGTACCTTGTCGCAGATGGATTTCTTGCTGGAGTCTTCAACAAAAGTATGTGGCCGCTAGCTTGAAACTTTGTATAACGATGTCTAATTCTTTCAAAATATCATGTTAACATTGATTATCTAATGTGAAGGGCCTACTGCAAGGATTATTAAGACCGAGGATAAAGAAAAGGATAGAGAGCGGGATAGGGAGGACAGGGATAGAGATCGGGAAAAGGAAAGAGAAAAGGAACGTGAAAGACTTGATAAAGGATCAACATTCAATTCAAAGGAAGGTGCTAGCCACAAACCGTCTATGTTCTCTGGCAAAGAAAAGTACAACCTTTCAAAACCTATTTCAGAGCTTGATCTCTCAAACTGTCAAAGATGCACTCCCAGTTACCGTCTCCTACCAAAAAATGTAAGCTAAATCATATAATGTAGTTCTTTGTTTCCTGTGTTTCATATAACATATTTGTTCAATCATGTTTCAGTATCCCATTCCCCCGGCCAGCAACAGGACTGATCTTGGAGCCTCTGTTCTAAATGATCACTGGGTATCAGTGACATCAGGAAGTGAAGATTATTCATTTAAGCACATGCGGAAGAATCAGTATGAAGAAAGCTTGTTCAGATGCGAGGATGACAGGTGCTGATTTATCTTTGCCATACATAAGGCACTAAGCTTCATAGTTGTGAGCATACGAACTTTGATGAGAACAGTCTTTCACCATTCACATTAGCAAGGGCCTGTAGAGCTACCAGCCTACCACCAATGTTAAGTATCCACGCTGGCTAGTGTTTATTTTTTTACGTGAATACTGCATAAGTAATAGTCCTGTATTTTGGTTGAAACAAAAAAAATAAAAAGAACCATTTTCTAGGTTGTTTGTGCGTGTGGTTTAATTAGTCAATGGTATTTTCTTTTTCTTCATCTTTTTAAGCTGCATATATGCATAAACCATGCTCCCTAAGGGGGGTTGGCTTAGTGTTAAGAGATGGTCCATATTACATGCCATATTTTCTAAGCCTGACATTTTGTGCATCCCACCCATGCTTCTTTTGTTGAACCATTCTGAACTGGGTATCTGTTCATATGCTATATCTTTCCTTCTTTTGTTTATTACCTTACCTCACATAATCTCATTCCCTTCTCCCGACTACTTGTGCTCTAAGTACTTGTTGTAAACCATTAACAAGACATCAGTGCTAGTGGAAACCTGTATCTCTTGGTGCCAGTTGATTCTCAGAAAGATTAAATTGTTAGCTTGTGATCAAAGTGGAAAGCAGTTGCTCCTGCACTAATAATGTATTAATTGGGCGGTTGAACTGAAGTTGTTGTACCGCAGAAGTTTGTCTTGCTGATGTATTTTTGTAAGCTTGGCTAGATTAAGAACAGAGCTATGTTTACAAATCGAGATGTGCTGCATGTGATAGGCATGCATATATTATCTTAAAATAATTCTTTGCAATTATGCCATCTAACCGGCAAGGGCTAAAAACCCGGACCACTAAATTTTACCTGAACAGGCTGGTACGACTGTATCTCGCTGGTTTACCTCTGGAATTTTTCCCTGTTCGCAAAGCATCATGACTTATGGATATTATTTGTTCTTTATAGCCTGTTTAAGTGCGGCTTATGTTATTCAATTCTTAACTGTGGCTTGAACTTGTTCTTAACTTTTTCAGGTTTGAGTTGGATATGCTGTTGGAATCAGTTAATGCAGCAACTAAGCGTGTCGAAGAGTTGATAGAAAAGATGCAAGACAACTCTGTAAAACCTGAGAGTCCTATACGCATTGATGAGCATTTAACTCGTAAGTATTTGTTCAGATATATAGGTTAATAATATTTGGTGATGCTTGAACTGAATGGAGCTTGACTGATTGTGGGTTGATCCCATTAACAGCTTTGAACCTGAGGTGCATCGAGCGATTGTACGGTGATCATGGTCTGGATGTGATGGATGTTCTTCGCAAAAATGCTAGTGTGGCATTGCCAGTTATCCTAACTAGGCTCAAACAAAAGCAGGAAGAGTGGTCAAGGTGCCGATCAGATTTCAACAAAGTTTGGGCCGAAATATATGCCAAGAACTATCACAAGTCGCTTGACCATCGTAGTTTCTATTTCAAGCAGCAAGATGCGAAGAACCTGAGCGCAAAATGTATGTAGAACTTTTATTACATGTGAATGTTTCTTCTGGTTGTAGTTCCACCTTTGCATGGTGCTAAACTATAACATTTCATTCCTTGTGTAGCTCTCCTGACGGAGATAAAAGAAATTAATGAGAAGAAAAGGAAGGAAGATGACGTGCTCCTTGCCATTGCTGCTGGCAATAGGCGGCCTATAGTTCCCAATATGTCATTCGAGTATGTAGACTCGGAAATCCATGAAGATCTGCATAAGATCATTAAGTACTCCTGTGGCGAAGTCTGCAATTCTTCGGATCAATTAGATAAAGTGATGAGGATATGGACAACTTTTCTAGAGCCAATTTTGGGTGTTCAGCCTCGAACGCATGGTTCTGAGGATCCAGACCTAGTTAAGGCCAAGAGCCGAACAGCAAAATCTGGTCTTGCAAGTGTCGGAGAAAGTAATACTGGAGCAGGGATTGTTGCCAAGCAAGGCAATGGTGATGAAAGTGAACAAGGACCATCATCTAGGGCTAGATTGGCAAATGGAGTTGCAGCAGACACTCAAAATGGTTTCCACGATGCAGATCGAACTGCCCGTAGAGGTGAGGAACAATCAAACGCTGCATTAAATGGAAGATTGCATGGTGCTGTATCTGCTGCAGATGAAATGCCTTCCATAAGTGCCCAAAACATGGCTTCTACTGACCGATCCGCAGAGAATGCAACTGCTGTTAGGATCGAACAACAGAAGGCTAATTTGGAACTTACAGCAGGTTTGTTCTGCTTCTTCGATATTCTTTGTAGTACATAAGTTGGTTAGGTTTCGTATTGCCAGTTCTTATGGATTGAACGGATTGCTAGGTGTGAATGCATCTAGGAGTTCTCATGATGTGGTTGAGACGGTTGGTGAAGGCAGGGCTGGCAATGAAACGTTGGCTTCTGCAGAGGTACGAGATCTTTCATCAGATCAATTTACTTTCCAGCTATGTTGGCAATAGTCGGATATTTATGTATACATTCACTTCTGTCCTAAAAAAATGCATCCAGCAAACTCATTTGGCCCATATTTCTATTTTTTTTCTTTGACAGGGAGGGGAGACAGGGAGGCCAGGATCATCTTTAAATGGCACCAATGAGAGAAATAAAGGGCGCCTGAATAATGAAGGCTCTGCGCCCCATAATAATACTTCAAAAGTTGAAAGAGAAGAGGGTGAATTATCACCGAATGGAGATTTTGAGGAGGACCATTTTGTTCCTTTTGAAGATGGGGCATCTAAAGCAAAGGAAGGTTCCACAAGCAAACCATTCCAAGGTAGGCCTGGGGAAGTGGTACCATCTTCTGAGGCAGCTGGTGAGAATGATGCTGATGCTGATGATGAAGGCGAGGAAAGTGCTCAGAGGTCTACTGAGGACAGTGAAAATGCCTCAGAGGCTGGTGAAGATGCCTCAGCCAGTGAATCTGGTGATGGAGAGGAATGCTCTCGGGAAGACCATGATGAGGAAGAGGAGGATATGGATCATGATGATCAGGATGCGAAGGCTGAAAGTGAGGGTGAGGCAGAAGGAACAACTGAGACACATGACGTGGAAGGAGGAATATCACTACCGCTTTCAGAATGCTTTCTGTACTCAGTTAAACCACTTGCCAAGCATGTACCTACAGCTTTGCATGACCGCGATGAGAACTCCTCGCGGATATTTTATGGAAATGATTCATTTTATGTCTTGTTTAGGCTATATCAGGTCAGGTCTCCACTACCCCCTGTTTTTTCCTGTCTGTATGCACTTCCTTTTTTGCTAAATAAGCGTCTATTGCAGATTTTATACGAGAGACTACTGTCAGCAAAAACAAACTCTTTTACTGCGGAAAAGAAATGGAGGACTTCCAAGGATACAAACCCACCTAATCTCTATGCAAAGTAATATTTGCATTTCTGCAAGGTTTACAATGCATCGTGTCCATATATAATGAATTATTGATCTGTATTTTCTCTTTCCTATGAAGATTTATGAGTGCGCTGTACAACTTGCTTGATGGTTCTTCTGACAACACCAAGTTTGAGGATGACTGCCGAGCAATTATTGGAACTCAATCATATGTTCTCTTCACTTTAGACAAACTGATTTACAAAGTGGTGAAGCAGGTAAACTGGTTCATCCCTTGTTCTGTTAGTTTTGTTCGTGCTCGAATGACAGATTCGTTATCAACTTTGTGATGCCAGCTTCAAGCAATAGCAACAGACGAAATGGACAATAAGCTTCTGCAACTATATTTATATGAAAAATCAAGGTCTTCTGGAAGGTTCTTTGACCTAGTTTATCATGAGAATGCTCGTGTCCTCCTCCATGACGAGAGCATATACCGATTTGAATGTGTAAGCATCATTTTTTTGCAGTTTATAATAGTTTCCATGCTTCAAAACTAATTGTATTCTCCTCTACACGTGCCAAAACGATTGCTCTTTCTTGTGTACTACATATGCTTCAAGTCTACTATACTGTTGACAATTCATAGTTCTTTCTCTCTTTTTTGTGGAATGATATTGATTAGTTTGTGCTGTCAATGGCAGTGCTCAAATCCGACAAGGTTGTCCATTCAACTGATGGAATATGGTCATGAAAAGCCAGAAGTGACAGCAGTGTCAATTGATCCAAATTTTTCTTCGTATCTTTTTAGCGAGTATCTGTGTAGTATGTCAGACAAAAATTTATCTGAAGGTGTCTACCTTGGAAGGTATTATTTTCTCGTACTCGCATTGAAGCTCCTGGTTCCATTTCCCTTGTTTGTGCCTGATCGTGTCCTGTTCTCCCAGGAATAAGCGAAAACATTCAAATAATGATGAGCCTTCAGATTCCTTGAAGGCAATGGATGGTATCAAAGTTGTAAACGGTCTTGAATGCAAGATATCCTGCAAGACCTCTAAGGTATGGGGCATCTTGATTTGACTGGGCATTCCATCACATGCAATTTTAGTCGGGGATAGAGAATGAAGTAATCTGGTAATGCCATGAATGCAGGTCTCATATGTCCTCGATACTGAAGATTTCTTGTTCCGTTTACGGAAGAGGAGAAAAGTTTTGCATGGTGGGAATGTGCCTGACAGGTCACGGATTTCAAAAATATATGCTGCAAAAGTGCAGCGCTTCAATAGATTCCTATCCAAACCATAGGGTCATTTGGCATAAAAATGGTAATTTCCATAGCTTCCAACTTGTGCATCATTTGATCGATGCACTATCAGTCGTTGAATGGGCTACCTGTCCTTCTGTAAATATTGCATCATGGCAGCACGCTGTTCCAGACTCAATTTCAGCAATTTTGTTTCAGACAAGACAACAGTTTTCTATCTATAACAATCTGGTGTACTTTTCCCCTTTGCAGTCCTCATCATTGTATCTAAGCATGTAGATGTTGCTGGGGCAACCAGCTCCTTCGCTTCAACAATGAGAATCTGCGGGAGTTCGATGATGGTGATTCCATCGATAATTCTCCGCAGGGTGCCCTTTTGGAATAACATCTGGGAGGATACATAGGGTAAATACAGCAAAGTGAAGCGAGCGTGTAGGCCACCGCAGTCAGCTCTGTTGTGTTGAAAGATGTGTATATATGTATTAGGAGCATGTTGTTTGTTCTGGTTACCATCCACTTGGTTATTCGATGGTAGGTCTGTTCCATCAAGTATTTAACTAACCATCATTTGTTGCTGTTGGTATAGGTCTTCTGTTCTTTTTGCCGTCGTTTTGCATTGAAGATATGTAGTCAAAATTAAAACCCGTGTCAAACAATTATGTAGTCTTCGTTTGGTTGATCAATCATCAGATACCATAATTTCTTAAGAGCCACCCTCCTGGGGAGATGTTTCTCCTTTCCTCATGCTTATTGATTTAATGCTTTTGACCATCTTTTTTGCCATCCACCCGTGGCGTGATTCTTGTTTATGTTAAAGTTACTATTACAACTTTTGGCGAGAAACATACTGTATGTTTTGGAATGCAACGACCTCTTATGGGTATTTTAACCACTGTTTAATATCAGAATATTGGTTGCCTACAAATTATATAGTTTCCTTTTGGAGTATGGAATGTTAATAAAATCTAATGAATTTTACTAGGACTATTAGATATAAACGATGTTTTCTTGAATACATAGTTTAGAAGCAACATAGTTTAGAAGCAACGTTTCCTGTTCTGAAAGCTATGGATGGGAGTTCTCCAAAACGTCGTTTCTGGCAGAGGAGTGAATAGTCCGTTAGGAGCGTGGGTGCTTGGGTTGCGCTGGATGCAACTGGGCTGCGGTGTGACTAGCCGGCCAGCTCTCATGGGCCGTTATCAGCTGGGCAGTTCTATGTAAATGGGCCGTGTTGATTGTTGAACGACTAAGGGCCCATGATCAATTCATGATAGCACTAGCACCAGTTTTCAATTTACTGCCGGCAAGGCTTGTTTACCAATGTACCAGTCTTTTATGACTTCGAGTTTTTTTTTTAGGGCTTTATGACTTCGAGTTGGCGTGGGCGATAGGGCATACGCAGTGGCGAGGGGTCCTGCTGGCGGTGCACACCTGAGAAACGTTAGTATCACGCAAGAACCCCTCTTAGGAGAGCAACAGATGAAAATTGTTACCATACTAAACATGGACCTGATCTTATCTTGGAGGCATTGTTGCAAGTTCTGACCAGCCGTCCATTTCGCAACAATACGTCCAAATATGATCCAAGAAACAGTATTGCTCCAATTTAAAATCTTAGACAATAACCTGGTTTTAAGTACGCAACGTGCAAGCATGATGTTTACACGGGAGGCTTTATAATAGATAGAACAGGGCGAATTGTGAACAAAGAAAAGCTTCGTATATAAAAATAAAACATTTTATGATTATATCCTGTAACAGAGAATTTCAATAAGTTTGACACGAGACGCGCCTGATACTTGCCATAGCAAATGAACAGAGCTCCAGAAAAGGACGTTATCAAAATCAGGACACGGGTGCAACTTTATAAAAAAAGAGAGATTCGGGCAGAAATAAAGTTATCATAACACGAGCTGCAGGAGGGTGTCCTGTCGATCACCTTCACAGAAACACCAGCATAACCATCACACCGATAGGTCAGCCAAACCTGACTTGTTGGCTTTCATGTTTCAGTTCCAGGGAAGGGAGGCAAAATGCCTCTTCTGATAATTCATCAGGTTGGCCTCCCAAAGTTCAAATACAGTACTACCATTTAGATTACACTACGAGATAAAGGGAGAGCAGCAGTTTTTACATCAGAACTAAAACACTAGATACAGCTAATGCTAACTACAAACAGCAGTTGCAAAAAAAACTGCTCGGCTTCTGAACTGCAGTCTGCTGCTGGATAGCCATCCAGCAGATTTTCAATTTAATGCCTTCGTTGTGCAGATTGGTAAGTCCGAATCTAGTCCACCATAACGTTAGTGCTACAGACACCTTATGTCAGTGTCACTCAAAAGAACAATGTAGGATTGTGGAAACCATCCAACATTCGCAGAACCTCTGTTCCAGAAACTTGCATCACAAGAAAGATTCAGATCCACTGCAGATAAGGCTTATCTCACATTCAATCAGTAAAGAGGAATTCCTCTGGTATTGACGATGGATCGAGCTCCAGATAGCCTCGAAGCTTGCCACCTTTTTCATGTGTCAGATGGAAGCAAGGAATCTGGTGAGAGAACTTGGGGTACTCATCCTTCCTTATTGTCTTCACAGATCCCTCTGCTCTGTATGGCATAAATACCGTCCTATAACCAGCCACTTTCCTCAGATGCTGAACCTGTATGGACGAATCAGTATGGCCAAATATCTCCACCAGTTCATATTCACAGTTTTTAAAGTCATGTGCCGTCCATCCTGCCCTCCAATTCTTGTAAACAGCCCATATCTCACCCAGATGAGGAATTACCTCATACTCGCCTTTTCTGCCAGTAGATCTTGCCTCTACAGGATGAGAAAAGGCGTCTGTACCAGTGTAAGTCATCACCTCGTGAATGCTAGAAAGCCTAAAGGTTCCACACCCAATTGTCCGTTCTTCTTGAAGCAATCTTCTCTCCTCTTCTCCTTGAGGACAACCATCAAGCCATCTAACTTGCACTTTATCATTATTGAGATCAACTTTCTGTATGTAAGCATAATAATTGGGGAATTTATCTAAATCACTATAGAGAGCCCAGATCTGCCCAGGTAAAAACTTTTGAAGCAATCTTATTTCTGAAAAATCATAGAATTCTGATTCAGCAGAGACATACTCTGTTTGGCAAACATTATCGTCATCGACATCTGTAACTTCAGCAGTACCTGTGTTATGCTTGCTATTCTCTTCCTTTGGTGTCTTTGCAGCGATCCCTACATTCATGGATGCTGTATGTTGCCCCTCCCCCACATTCCTAGACCCTTTGTGGGAACTATTTCCACTGGACGAACCTGCATGTTTGGCATCGCGTCCCTGACTTCTTACAGAACTGCATTCTGGGCTAACAGAAGGAAAAGCCTCTTCCAAGTTAAGGGGAAGAGCTGCAGGATCAAGTTCAAGGGATCCTTCTGGAATGCCTTCCTTTTCAGTTCCACTCATCAAATGATGAGGGACACAATGAGAAAACCTCAGTGTCTCACCCTGAGATATCACGTATGGAGCTGCCTCTCTAGACTGTATAAATAAGCTGACATAGCCTTTTATCTTCACAAGCGGCATGACAATAATGCTAGTGCTCGTTGTGAGATCAGATAGAACTTCAACCACTTCATACTGGTGGTTCAAAATTTTGTGACTGTCGGCATCTGAGCTCCAACCAATATCCCATCCCTTAAAAAGAGCCCAAACTTCACCTTTCCTAGGATATATTTCATAAGAGTTTCTTGTCTTGCTTTTCTCAAAGGATATAGTTCGGGAGAAGATAGCAGTTTCTTTGGCTGTCTCTGACTGTCCATGCTTAAAGCGTCCACAAGCAACAGGCAGACCTCCGTAAGACCATGCCTCCTCTGCTCTATTTGTGGGATCAAACTCCAGCCAAACAAAATGCAGCATAAACTTTGGGGTAGTTTTTACCTTCGTGATTCGAGCATAAAATCTAGGCATACAGTCTTGATCATCATAGACAGCCCAGATCTGGTTGGCTCTAAATTGATTTACATCTCGAAGTTGGTCAAAATCAAAAAATTCAGGATCCATAAAAGTGTATGGATGATCACCTGGAGCACCATTATCGTTTAGACCTAGACCATTGTTGCTGACAGAATGAAATACCTTTTCTTTTCCATCACTATTTTCTCCAGCATGCATTGTTCCTCTCTTCATTTGCTCGATTCCATTGAATGTCTTCTCTCCACATGATGTGCCACCTTTCTTTTCATCTACTGTGTTACTGCATTCTTTAACACCATTTGTCGGACCATTATGACCAGCTATGTCTTTGTTCAGCTTTGCCGTTGTATTGCTGTGATCACCACGGAACACACCACTTTTCCTTAACCTCTTTAAAACAGGAGAATTCACAAAATCATCATCAACCTTCTTAGTGTCATCTTCAATATCTTCATCATCACTATCTTCATTATACTTAACTTCTTGCTTCTGCCTGCTTGATCTGCGGGTTTGTTGACCTGGCCTGGCACTATTTGCAGCAGGACCATGTTCAAGAATCTCTTCCTCGCTGTCACTGCTAGTTTCTGACATGCTTGATTCACTTGATTCAATCACAGCTCTCCTGCCCCTTTTCAATCCTGCAGATGATTTAGCTTTTGAATGTTTTCTGTTGGTCTGGTCAGATTTCATTTTGTTTTTTAGCCCACTTGTGTTCCCATCAGTTTCCCTCTTTGTATTTACATCAGAATGATGAGAACCTGGAGTGGTTGACCAAGCTTTCTGACCAGTGACATTTGTTTGAGGACCTGGAAAGTTCTGTGGCGTGCCTGCATTTTTCCAAACGCCAGCAGATCGCTGATTTGCCCCAGAAGGAATAGCTTGTTCCTTCAAATCATGCGCGATAAATGGCTTCAAACAATTCTGACAGCGCAAAGCCTTCTTCAAGATTGAAAGGTAGTACTGATATCTCATGCCACAAGATGGACAGATTGTCCAAAATGTGGTTTGTGGCCCTGCAGGATTTGTGGCCTGCTGCTGCTGCTGCTGCTGATGATGATGATGATGATGATGCTTATTATGGAGATTCACAGGAGTAGAACTAGGTCTAGCAGGTGCAGTTCTTCTTGGATGCTGATGAGGGGGTCTGGCTGCAACGCCTCTGAAGATGTTTCTTTTCATGTTATACATTTCACGTTTTGACTTGTCTGTAAGAGTTATATTTGCTTCTCCAACTAATTTGAATGCTGCCTCTGCACCTCCAAACTTGTTCTTGTCAGGATGTAGCAAAAGGGCAAGTTTACGATATTGTTTCTTTATCAGGACATCATCAGCATCTACAGGTACTTGCAGTACTCCATACCAGTCAATCTCAGCATTTACCTTTGCTCCAGCAGCACAGTGAACATCACAAACAGTTAACATTTTTGAAATGTCAATGTCATCCACTTCTTTGGAAAGTTTCTGCACTTTGGTAATCATCTTTTTTGCGCCAGCAAAGTCCTTTTCCAGCATTTTTCTTTCTGCCAGAGCTTTTGCTCTAGCAGCCTCATCTTTGTTGCACTCCATGAAAACAAGAGAGTAGTTGGTCCCGTGGCAGAAATGTTAAATTATGGAGTGGCTAGTGCACAGTATATCAGTAACCACTGCAGTAGTTCTCTAAGAACAAGACGTGGAATTTAGTTTGCAGAAATCTTGACGGTGCATGGTCATACACAAACAAAAATCAACAGCAAATTTCTGCAACAAATAACAATGTAGTTAATAAAAACATGTCAGCATAATTTATATCAAGAGGTCAATTTAAACTCCTTGGAACAAACAGGAGGGATATTATTACTCTACTGTATCTATAATCATTTTGACATGGCACCAAAAAATTAAACAGAATGGAGACAGCAACAAGATCGATTTTAAACTGTAAGAAGTACAAGATGTCATTGGTGCTCACTAGATTCAAAATCAGCAAATTTTCGATATTGGTGATCCAATGGAAAAATGAGTAGATCTACCATGAATTAAGGAGAAAAGCATTATATATTCACTACTTAACATACGTCAATATTTCCTTGCTGCACACTAAAAATGCATCCTAAGAATCTGATCAGGGGTAACTCCAGTTTCAACAAGTACATAAGCAAAGGTTCAAGAGATTTTATTATTATCTGGCTCACAGAGTCACACATAATTTTTCCTAAAAGAAATCACCTACAGATTTAAGCATTACACAAATATGTGGGAAAGCACAATAACAAGCATATCTTGCAAGGAAAGTGCAAAATACTTACACATTATAGTATTAACAGCATTACAAGTGATGACTGATGACATATTATCAATACACATCCACAGTTCAAACACATGATCCCATACAATAATACCCTGTTCTAGTCGCCCACAGGCAGGGGCAAAGCTAGTGCTAAACGGAACACGGTGCATTGCTCAAGGAACTTGTATAATTTTGCAGGAAATATATGGTGATTATGAGCCTAGTTAGTGGAAAATATTCCAGCACGCCGTCACCCCTGCCCACAGGCACTCTTGTCATCCAGCATGAAGTGGGGAAAAAATTCATGCAGCAACGCCAAATAAATAGATTCATGGATATACATATATAATTTTTTTAATTTAGCAACGATGATTAATTTTAAGAGAACAGAGCATGAGCAAGTGTACTATGGTTGTAAAATGTCAAGAGGAAAACTTACTTGTCATCACATATAATCATTAGTTCGTCACTCCATGCAGACAACACAAGCTTGCCAGCATAAAAATGCATTGTCAATGTTTGTTCAAATATCACTACTCCATGAATCGTAGCACAGTTTTTTTTTTAATAAAAAAATACAAAACAATTTCAGATATCATGGTACAGTGTAGGAACCTGACCAATAACTGAAAAATGATCTTCAAAGGCAAATCATATTCAACAGTGCAAAAGGCACTCTTCAGTCATCAAATACACATGGATGTTCTTGCAACCACCCACCCATCCACACAAACACAACTATGCAGCTACACTACATATGCACACTCTGTGACCCCAGAAGCACAGGCAACCTTTCGCATCCATCCTAGAAGAGGCACATGTCTCCAGGAGACTAGCACAAATCTCAGAGCTTTGTCAATAGAATACTGAAGGATCCTAGGAAAGCCTCCCAACCAAACAGAAACGGTGCTCGTAGCTAGTAATTGGCAGCACAAGCAAAATGAAATCAACGTCCGGGAACACGACCTGTTCCCTTCTCCAAACACCTTCGATAACCAAAACGACGGACATTGGTGACTAAACCTGCCCCCAAAAACCCCACATGCAAACAAAATTACCCACAGACACATCCCCGATCCCCAACATTGCTGTCCCAAACTGACTGACAAACAAATATTAGCTATGCACACAGAGGCTGGCAGGCACATACGCACACACGTAGAAATCGGTCAATTGCACAGACATGCAGAGGGCAACTCGCTTCTACCTTGAGCAGGGGGCGTCGCGGATGGACAGGTTCTTCTTGGGATGGAGAAGCGCCGGGCACTAGGGGAGCGGAGGAGCTGAATGGGACGGGGTGCCACGGCGACGGGTCGAGGCCACAGAGCCCAGGAGGTCGGAGCCTCCGAGGCACGGCGTCGCCGGGCAGGACGAGTGGCGCAGGCCCGGGAGGAGCCGCGACACTGTTGATGAGGCGGCGCCCGTCGGAAGGGAGGAGGGAAGAACGAGGTCAGATCCGCGCGGGCGGAAATGAAGCCGGTGGGATCCCCGTCCGCCGGGGGCCGCTCCGCGAAACCCTAGCGGTTGGGTTTCTGCGGTGCGGGTGAGAGCAGTCGGCCAGGGGAGAGGACCGAATGGGGAGAGGGAGGGAGGGGATCATAGCAATGGCAAGTGCAGGTAAATATTGCCAACTTGAATATCCATCTCGCAGCATAACCCCGCGAATCAGCCGTGCGGGTGCGAACGCTTCTCCGCTTCCCGGCTTTTTCTTCGCGCTGAATTTGTTGACAACCCCATCATTTGCCGTTACTCGATGGAGTGTCAAACGTTATCCATTGGAAATTAGAAACTTTCACTCCTTGCCACTTAGGGCAAGGAATTTAGAGATATTTATTCCTCTTTAACTTGTTGCAATTCCAAAACCATTCTAATAAAAAATTCAAAATAAGCATATAAAAGTTCCAGTCAAAATTCGATTTGACCATCTAGGTTTAAATCATCGACTAAGCGAGACGCCTATAGTGATTTCATCAATCTCAACTCTGCTAGTCCAGTCCATCGAGGTCTATCGAAGATGATCATAAGAGTAAGTTTATGTGCTTGTATTGGGTATCTGATTGTGTATATTATGCTTTTCAAAATAAGGTGTGGTATTTTGTCCGCTTTTAATTGCCCAAAATATCTATAATATTTTCTTCATTGGCTGCTTTTAAATACCAAAATATTTACTAGCTTCACCCCAAAATAAGTGCTCTTCTAATTTTATTCCAAATCAATCTATTTTGAAGTTTAACTAGATTTACGGAGAAGAGTATTAACATTATGACGCTAAATAGATATATTATAAAAATATATTTCATAATGGATGTGGTACATTTTTTATAAATTTGATTAAATTTAGAATAGATTTATTTAAGACATAGCTAACAGTACACTTATTTTGGAAATGAGGAGTACAATACTCTTTTTCCCATCAATATACCTTAGTTACTAAATATGTCTACATCTAACTTTTGCTTATATGAGTACGCCCTCCACCATTAAAAGAGAGAGAATAATTGCTAGTGAGTACTCTCTCCATCTCAAAATAAGTTATTTTAGTTTTTGAAGTAGTGAAGTGGGCACATCTAATAAAAGTAACACAAGTATCAATAAAAAAATACAATACAGACAAATGCATGATGCCAATCAAATAATTAATTGATGCTACTTTTCTGATTCTACCACATGCACATTTATTTAAGATCTAGAGGACCAAACATATATTACAATTTTTAAACACTACTAACATGAGTAATTGGGTCATTTCTATTGTGGGGTTTATCTCGCGGTTTTCTAAAAGTTCTGCATCTTCTAAAGATGTTTTGGTTGATAAATGAAACAATAATATAATGCACAATTTATTTTTTTATGAAACAATTTGCTCATAGTGGGATTTATTTCATTTCCAAGGTATAGGCCACTATGTACCAGGTTTCATCTGAATGAAAAAGCACATTTCTTCTATCTTTTCATAAGATTCTTTATAGCCTATGTTTATGTGGTTTGGGTTGGGTTTATCCAACGAAACCAATAAGGACGGATCTCGTTTATTTTACTTTGGTTTTATTATGGGAGGGCCGCGTGTAGTGTCCCCATCTAACCGCATCTGCTGCTGACATGCTATCCCTGAACTGTTATCTCCGCATGATAGACCAGGCGTGCTTGAATGATAGCTAAAAAGGCAAATACTGTAACACCTTTTAGTCAAATTGTATCTAGGGCATGGTTTAGCAAAAGAATAAGTATATGGTAAGTGGGCTAAAAATATGACAAGCCACATGTGATTAAGAACCAAATAACAGCTTGTTGTTGTCAAGATTGGTGATCAAGACTTAGACTAGTAAATTTCTTTTATGCGCGTACGGCTCCGGATGGTTGCGCGGATGACACGGGATTTAGACTGGTTCGGGCATGAAGAAGCCCCCGTCCAGTATGGGGAGCTGCTCGTGTTACCCACGCAGGTTCTGTAGTAGGGGTTACAAAAGGGCGAGAGAGGAAACCGGTCCCAAGTCTCTAAGGCGTGCACAGAAGCTCTAATGGTGGGGGCGAGTTCCCCTTCCCGGGGAAGAAGAAGCCCGTGAGAGGAAGTGTGAGTGTGAGAGTGTGAGAGTCTAAAAATCCTTTTTTTTCCCCGTCTCTTGGGTCCTGGCCTACCCTTTATAGTCCCAGGGAGGTGACCAGGTACATGCGAGACGTGTGAGGGGATGGAGAGAGAAAAAAGAGAGAGGGAGAGAGAGCGCGGAGTCCAAGGGGAAGATTCGGGCTCCCCGGACGCCACGGTTGTCTTCAGCTTTTGGTTCCGCCGGGCAGCTTCCTCTGATCTGGTCGCTATCCTCCTCGGGAGCTGGTTACGGCGGGCGTGCGTGATGATGGCTGTGGCCTCCGTCCCGTCGGGGCTGACGGCTGCCACGACTGCCCTGTTACACCGCAGGCGGCCTGAATGGCGAGGGCGCCCCGTCCCTGTCGCCGGATTTGCGGGGTGCGAGGACTGGTAGGTGGAGCGAGGACGGTCAGGCGTGCTCCTGTGCCAGGCGACGCGGGTCATGATGGCCTGACAGCAAATCAGAGAGGACTGAGCCGCTGTACCGTGTGCGGCGCGGTCGTGGGCGGGTAGGTGTGACGGATCACGTCAGCGGCGTGGACGCCTTTCTGCACGCCCGAGCCGTGGAGCATTTATGGCAAAGCTGCGCCCGAGGCTGATTCCCGTTCGGCGGGCCCACGTGAGTCCGACCCTATGCCCCTGGGTCGGGCGAGGCGGACCCTTGTGGCAAGGGGTCGGGCGAGGCGGACCCTCGTGGCGAGGGGTCGGGCGAGGCGAAGCCTGCCTGCCGGGGGATCGGGAGCGTCCGACTCCGAAGGACGGGGTCGGGCGAAGCGGAGCGTTTCCCTCCTGTGTTGGGCTGACGATGGTCGCTGTTGCTGCGGGTCAGTCCGGGCCTCCATGATCGCTGCCATGATGGTCATTAGACGATCGTTTACTTTGGTGGAGCGGGGATGCTCCTCCAGAGGCTGTTATCGTTGTTCCTCGGGAACTCTTGCTCGTCGCGCGGGCGGTATGGTGATTGTCTCGACATGAGGGGAACCTTGCCGTTCCGGGAAACTCCCTCCATCTGGAGGCCTCATGTTGTGACCACCCGTGTGGTCATTAGTAGCGAATCTAGCCCCCGAACCCCCGCGCGTTGCAGGAGACCGATCGGGAGGCTAGAACGACTTTTGTACGTTACCCCTCAAGCGTCCGTTCGCTGGGACGGAGGGGGTGAGCCGTGCCACGTTATCCTCGTTGGACGAACCGTGGTGCTCGTTGAGCTGCAATCGGGTCAATTCGAGTGGGGTCCCGGTTCCTGTTCGGGGGGGTCCGGCCTGGGCCAAGCTGGTGGCGTACCCCAAATTCCGGTCGGCCAGTTCATATAGTTCCCGAGCCCGTTCGATTGAACCCGGTGGCTCGTTGCCTTTCGTCGGGGAAAAACCATGAACTTTGATGCCGGCCGGACTCGAATGTGAGGTCGGGACGCCCTGGGCAATCGGGTGCCCGGGTGATGGCCGCTAGCGGACCCGTCCCTTCTCACCCCTCGCTCAAGGTCATCCTGGGGCGGCTGTCGAACCCACGGTGGGCCAGCCTTCGAACTCCTGGACCGTAACGGGCCGTAGGGACGTTTTTAGTCCCGTATCCCTTCTTACCTTTCCGTCGCGTCTTGGGCCGAGTGCGGAGGAGATCGTGCGCGCGTACTTCTCGGAAGACGAAGTGGCGGTAGGTGCCGACCCGCGGAACGAGGGGGAGCGGACGTTTCCTGCAGAGTCGTGCGCACATCTTCCGAAAAAGGAGGGGAACGGGCGTGATGAGGTGTACCTGATGCCGCATTAACTGCGACGGGCGCGTCCGTTCCGCTTCCCACGCGTCGCTCTATAAGATGGGGGGCCGCCTCGCCGGTTCCGCCCTCACCTTGTCTCGAGTCTTTCGTCTTCCTCTTTGCCTTTTGGTTTGCTGCGCTGGCCGTTCGCCTTCTTTTTCCCCAGCACTCCAGCCTTCTTCTCCTCCCACCGCCAAGCTTCCCCTCATCGCTCAATGGCGACCTGGGAGCGCTCCAGCTTCGGAACCTCGCGTGCTGATGGCCTCGTGAAGAAGGGCCTCCTCTGCGACATGACCGAGCGGGCTGAGTGGAAATTTCCTGGATCGGAAGAGGCGCCGGCTCCGCCCAACAGCTATGTCGTCTCGTTCGCCCACTTCCATGAGAGGGGGTTCGCGGCGCCACCGAGCCTCTTCTTCTGCGGGCTGCTGCATCACTACGGGCTCGAGCTGCAGCACCTCAACCCCAACGGGATCCAGCACATCGCGGCATTCGTCGCGCTGTGCGAAGGATTCCTGGGCATCGAGCCCAATTTCTCGCTGTGGAAGTATTTCTTCACAGTGAGCTTGTACCAGAGGGTCGAGAAGCGAGGCGGCCAGCAGCGGACGACCCCGGTTGCGATTGGGTGCGCCGGGATCCACCTTCGCCAGTCTCGCGCTAGGGAATACATGGCGATGAAGACCGCGGCGTCCCACAAGGGGTGGCATCAGCAGTGGTTCTACGTGAAGAACTACTCTGAATCCCCCTTGCCGGAGTTCACTGGCCGCATCTTTGAGGCGGCGCCGGAGGTGTGGGCGTACGGCCCAGTGGAGAAGGAGAAGAAGCGGATCTCCAGCCTCCTCCGCACCATCAAGTACCTGAAGGCGAAGGGGCTCACCAGGGCTGGAGTTATCGGGGCGTACCACTCTCGGAGGGTGGCGCCGCTGATGCTTCGGATCCGCTCGCTCGCCGAGATGGTTCCTGACGCACCAACCGAAGGCACCGTCCTTGTGACGGGCGCGCTCCCCGCCTCCGAGATTCGTCAGCACATCCGGGAGGCGCTGGAAGACTAGGACGTCGTCTTCCCGGTCCCCGGCCATCCTCCGATGCGGCCGGACAGGGGCTTCGTCGATCTGGTAAGCATTTCGTGCGCCCGTTACCTCTCCTTGTGCCTCTCGACTCGTCATTCTGACGCAGACTCTTTGTGCCTGCAGGGCCAGTTGACTAATGTCGTCGGCGCGCGTCCGCCCGTTCCTGAGGACGCCGAGCAGCGGCTGCGGAACCGCCTCTTCGCCGAGAAACAGAAGAGGCGCAAGGACGAGAAGGAGGTGAAGAAGCAGAAAAGGCTCGCCAAGGAGTTCCGGTGGCGGCAGAGAGGTCCGGTCCTATCGGACGACGACGATGACGATGACGACGACGATGATGATGAGGAGTAAGAGGAGGAGGAGGAGGAAGAGGAGGAGCGCGTCCCGGTCCCTCAGCCGGGCGCGCTAGTTATCCGGGAGCAGTGCTCCGAGGCGGCCGCGGGGGGCGGATCAAGCGGTCCGTCCGCCCGGGACCCGACCCCTCAGGGCCTCGAGGCCGCACCCCCAGGGTCGGCGCGGGGGGCGCCCCAGGAATCGGGGGGGGGGGGGGGCGACCCCCGCCCCATCCGTCCGGGACCCGACCCCTCAGGGCTCCGGGGCCGCGCCCCGAGGGTTGGCGCGGAGCGCGCCCCAGGAGTCGAGGGGGCCGACCCCCGCCCCTCTGCCCCTAACCCAGGAGCGGAGGAGCAGCGGCAAGCGGCCGTTGCCAGATGCCCCGGGGTCGGCCTCGGGCTCAGGGGCGAAGCGCGCCCGCCGTCCTAGCGCCCACAGAGTGTAAGTGGAAAAGTCCTTGTCCGTCTGTTTCCTTCCTCTGCGTCAAGTTGCTTTTGTTGATGTCATTTGTTGTCTTGCAGCGTCACCTCCCAAAGCCGTGCTCCGCCGGTGGCGCCAAAGAAAACGCTGCGGGCGCCGTCCACCTCCGCGGGGCGGACCGCGGCCCCACCGGCGGCGAGAGGCGACGCCAGCGGGGAGACCGTGGAGGTTGCCGTCGAGGTGGCTCCCTCAACGGCGGACCCCGCGGGATGGGGGATTGCCCCCGAGGGCCCTCGGATCGAGGAGGTAATAAACCTCGATGACGAGGCGGAGGAGGAGCGCGCCGCTCCGGTGGTGGCGACGGGGATGGAGGAGTCCGCCCCTGTGGCTGCGACAGGCACGGCGGCGGCGGAGGAGGCGAGGACGCTCGCCCCGACGGTCGCAGCGGAGGCGTCGACGATGGCGCCGCAAGTATCCGTCCGGGACGCCGCGGCGGGGGCGATGGTGGCGGCAGAGACGGAGGTGCCTGCCTCGGCGGCCGTAGCGAGGGAGGGGACGCTCGCCCTGGTGGTTGCGGCGGAGACCGCGGCGGCGGCGGGCGAGCCGGGACGCGCGTTGGCGCTGACGGGGACCGCGGTGACCTCGGCAGGGACGGTGGCGCACGCGATGGAGCCGCCGTCGAGGCCAGCGGCACCCGTGGTGGCCGTGCCTGCCCTTGCAGCGGCGTCAGGGACCGCGGAGCCGGGGCCCCTGCCCACGCTGGGTGACGCCGAGGAGTGGGAGAAGTGGCGGGCAATGCAGGGTGCGCTCGACAACGCCCGTGCTGCCCTTTCTTCCTTGGCGGGGGAGTTGGACGGCGTCGTTGCTCCCATTGGTCAGGTATGCCATTCCTCGCGGTGACCATTCTCTTCTCCGTCGTTCTATCGCTGACTGTGGGTCATTTTGCAGGCCCTCCAGGAGTGCAGTCGGGGGAAATCTGATCTCCTTCGGCTCAGGCAGGAGCGCCTCTCCACGGAGGAGCAGCGGTCCAAGGAGCTGGCCGCGCAGGTTGCCGCCGCCCAGCAGGTCATCGATGACCTGCGGAGGCGCGAGCAGGCGGCGCAGGATGGTCTCCAGACCGCCGTCGAGGAGGCCCGCTCTGCCCGCGTGGACCTCCAGGCCGTTGTCGACAAGGCCCAGCTTGATGCTGCGGAGCTCCTTCGGGTGAAGGAGGAGCATGAGGCGGTGAAGAAGGAGTGTGAGGCCCTTCAGAAGACCGTCGAGCGCATCCGCCAGGAGCGACAGCAGGCCTGGCAGGACCGAGATCTTGAGGCGACCCGAAGGGTCGAGGCCGAGAAGATGGTGGCCGACCTCGGGACGGAGGTTGGTCAACTTCAGACCGCTGCGACCGCGTTGAAGGCGCAGTCCGAGGGTAAGGTTCCTCCCATCCTTCTTCCTTTGCGGTGTTGGGGAGGTCTCTGATCCGGCATGTTTTTTCGGACAGGTCTTGCGGGTGAAGTTGATCAGCTGAAGGGGGCCCTTGATGCGGAGCACGCCGAGCACGACAGCCTGCAGGACGCGGTCCGCGTCGTCTGCGATGGCCTCGGCGTGGTCCAGGGGGAAGGGACGAGCTCGCTGGCGGCTCGTGCCCTCGGGGTGTACCAGCGGACCCGCGAGGTCGCTCGTGAGGCGCTTCGCGTTGGCGTGAGGCGGGCTTTCGGGGTTTTCGGGTCCCATTACATTAGCCTCAATTTTGCCTTGATGAGCGAAGGGTACGCCCCCGGGTACACTGAGGCTGAGCTGGACGAGATCGATGCGTCGGTGCTAGCCTGTCAGGGGGAAAAGTAAACGATCGTCTAATGACCATCATGGCAGCGATCATGGAGGCCCGGACCGACCCGCAGCAATAGCGACCATCGTCAGCCCAACACGGGAGGGAAATGCTCCGCTTCGCCCGACCCCGTCCTTCGGAGTCGGACGCTCCCGATCCCCTGGCAGGCGGGCTCCGCCTCGCCCGACCCCTCGCCAGGAGGGTCCGCCTCGCCCGACCCCTTGCCACAAGGGTCCGCCTCGCCCGACCCAGGGGCATAGGGTCGGACTCGCGTGGGCCCGCCGGACGGGAATCAGCCTCGGGCGCAGCTTTGCCATAAATGCTCCACGGCTCGAGCGTGCGGAAAGGCGTCCACGCCGCTGACGTGACCTGTCACACCTACCCGCCCACGACCGCGCCGCGCACGGTACAACGGCCCAGTCCTCTCTGATTCGCTGTCGAGCCATGATGACCCGCGTCGCCTGGCACAGGAGCACGCCTGACCGTCCTCGCTCCACCTACCAGTCCTCGCACCCCGCAAATCCGGCGACAGGGACGGGGCGCCCTCGCCGTTCAGGCCGCCTGCGGTGTAACAGGGGCAGTCGTGGCAGCCGTCAGCCCTGACGGGACGGAGGCCACAGCCATCATCACACACGCCCGCCGTAACCAGCTCCCGAGGAGGACAGCGACTAGATCAGAGGAAGCTGCCCGGCGGAACCAAAAGCTGAAGACAACCGTGGCGCCCGGGGAGCCCGAATCTTCCCCTTGGACTCCGCGCTCTCTCTCCCTCTCTCTTTTTTCTCTCTCTGTCCCCTCGCACGTCTCGCATGTACCTAGTCACCTCCCTAGAACTATAAAGGGTAGGCCAGGACCCAAGAGACGGGAAAAAAAAGGATTTTTAGACTCTCACACGCTCACACTCACACTTCCTCTCACGGGCTTCTTCTTCCCCGGGAAGGAGAACTCGCCCCCACCATTAGAGCTTCTGTGCATGCCTTAGAGATTTGGGACCGGTTCCCTCTCTCGCCCTTCTGTAACCCCTACTACAGAACCCGCGTGGGTAACACGAGCAGCTCCCCATACTGGACGTAGAGCTTCCTCATGCCCGAACCAGTCTAAATTCCGTGTCATCCGCGTAACCATCCGGAGCCGTACGCGCAACCATCCGGAGTCTAAATCTTATCACAATCTTGACAACGACACAGCTTAAAAATTGTGACCTACCGGGTGGCGTGGTATTTTTCGGCCATGAACAAACACGCCCGTCAACGCTGCCTGTACGAACAGACCCAAAACCGATATTGACAGATGCCATAATGGACCTGAACCCGACAGTGTTCCGAGTACACAAAAATGCTGCTACCTGAAAGCTGGCAGGCAGGTGCGCAAAGCAAGGAAGACGAGAAGCAACAAAGAGAACCGATCCCCACCCGAAATCTGCCAAAACTGAAAACTGCTGCAGATTTAGCAATACTATGGTTTTCAAAACTGCAAGATTCATATTGCTTCCAAACACCTCATAGTTTTCCAATGCTAAACATTCCATTTTTATATAACTTCGGAAAACTTCATGTGCAAACAGGGCCTAAACAATAATATGGTAGTGTTTCCCATTTTGCGACGGCTGTACACTGCCAGCTCTTTCAAGTCTTGACGAATTCGATCAACAATTCACCATGGAGTAAGCTTAAAAAAGAAGAGCCGCATAGCATTCAGTGTTAGGCTAGCTACCCATCCTGTGCCAGCATAAGGTAGCACTTCAGACAAAGGTTCAGACAAAGGTTCTGTCTGTATGCATGTCAACTGTACAAAATATCCACACCTTCCCAGTGCAGACTTCCATCTAAAACCTGTGAATAGTGGGATGTTTTAGCTATAGAGGTTGCTTTCTTCTCGTTTGTCAAAGCTATATTCCTGTGTCGTATACTATCTAAAGACTGATATTTGAAAAATCCAACTTGCTAAAGGGATCTCATCCGCTTCTTCTTGGGTGTCTCGTGCACTTGAGTCTTCTCGCCATACATTCTCAGTTGGAGGTTTTCAAAGGCTTCTGACACCGCTTCCACCTGTAACCAACGTGTTCGCCAACATTATGAAACTGGTTGTAATTGGTTGGAACCAAATAGATGAATGAATGTTCACTGACCAGCTCAGGCTTCTTAGCATAGACCCTCACAATTCTATCTTCATTGTAGGCGGGTAGCAAGTGGCTGACCCGGTCATCTGTGATGGGGAACTTCTCATCGCATCCAAAATCCTGGTGCAACAAAAAATTCTGCTCAAGACAAATGGGAAACTAGGAGATATCTTAATTCAGAGCATTCCTACAGGGCATGTATCATGTGTCATTTATAGTTATGAATCGTGTAGCTAAGAAAGACAATACGAAAAACAGGCATAGATCTTACGCCTCAACCTGGTTCACTTTCAACATCCGAGAGCTACGCTTCAGCCTTTACAGAAAATATGCGACCATAGTAATAGTGGGGCCCTAAAAATGTATTGTGCTCACGACTTTATATGTATATATACCCAATGGCTTAATACACTGTATTCTGTCAGCAGCTACAAAATAGTACTCCATTTTTAAATAGATGACGTTTAGAACAACATATATTTTAAAAAAGAAGGTAGTAGCCAAAAAAGGGTGAGTAGTGAGACTTGATTCCATCAAATAACAATCGCTGACTAGTATTTGAGATTTACAGAAAAAACAAATAATAAAAGATGGAAGGTGGCATATATTCATGATTTTGCAAGAACATAGTAGTTATTAAATTAACAGCTCTACCAATCAAAGACATAAGAGTTTATCCAAAAGCAAGCTATTTACCTTAAAGAACTTGATGCTGAGAATGGTTGTTATGCACAACACGGAAAGTAACGGGTTAGAAGTTTGATATGTCCTACTAAATCAATAAAAGAAACTAAGTAGCATTCAAATATCAAAAACCTTTCAAGAGGGTTATCTTTTCCACGAGTAAGATCAATCTTAACATTGCTGACAGCAACGTCCTCTTCCTTCAGCAGCACCCCAGAAGATTTCTAAAGATAGTAGCATCAACATTAGAAAATGGAAGTGTGGATTCTTCAGAGGTCAGTTACTGCAGCCAACTTAATAACGAGCAAAAGTAGATGCAGACCTGTGAACAAACTATGTCCTGTGAAGTTATATTTTTGAAATACTCCAGTTTGTCCTTTGGAACTGAATACTGATTGCAAAACTGCAACTCAACAAAATAGAATAACTTAATACTTCTACAAACAGGAAGCTTAGCTTAAGTAATAAGTACATCAGTACAGCACTGATGCTACATATTATGCAATTATTCAACAGAAAAGTAGTTCTCAAAATCACTCAAGCAAAAATGTCAATAACCTATCTAGTAAAGAGCAGAATTGCTATACTACAGCAGTCTACATGATGCATAAACAGGTTACAGTAGCTGTATATTTCTTCATGTAGGCATTATCATTCAGATCTCCCAAAATGAAAACAACCTTATGTCTTTGAGTATACTTTATAGCAGCAATGATTTGATGAAACAGGCCATAATTACCATATTTACAACATAAAACTCTCTAACAAAGCTGTGATATAATAGTATGCAGGATTTCAACGTATAAGATTGAGCAGAGTTCATTAATTCAAATTAATTCCATGGACATAAACACAACTGAATGTGTAAAAGAAACAGGTTCTCCTAAAGTACACATGCAACCACGTAACAAATGACATGACAAATAGCACTTATATAGAAGCAGTACATTGACAAAAATCATACTACCTTGTAGAGTTCTCTTCGGCGAATACGTTGAATGATTTCTTTCGCTTTCTTCAGTTCATTATTGGGGGCAGTTTCAATGCTTTTAATGATTGTGTCATCCAACTGGAATTTCAGGCAAAGTAATATGAATATACTGGAAAACAACTATGAACACAATAAAGTAACAATTACTGGCACCAAACCTTCCAAAAATCTTCTGGATCATTTGCGTGCAATGATATTCCCAAGTAATCATTAGCCTCGATGAGTGCGTCCACGAGCATGAGTTCAACAGCCTAAAGTTTGAGTACTGTTAGAGAATGAACCAGAATATACCATAACAAGAATGTAAACTCTGATGCATAAAAAAAATTAGTAAGTGTAATAACTTAAAAGGCACCAGCAACTAAAATCTCTACAAAACGACAAATTTAACTTTTGGAAACATGAGACTCGTCACTCGTTTACTTAAAGCTCAACGGAAGGCCAATCAAAAGACTCTACTAGGCTTCATCTATCACCTTTATGATATAACACTATATGGGCCTCACTGCAGGAATCGAAAGAAAACCTTTGAATCAATCATGTAACAGTGATAACAGGAAATCCAGTCAGGACCTTACCTGAATCCTGATTGATTTAGAAGTTACAGAAATATTGTCTCCAAGCTGGACTAATTCATAGTATCTTACCTTGGTGTTGCAAGATGATGTAAACATGTTTGTTTTATATATTTCATAGTAAATAAAACAAAGCTACGTCGAAACAAACAATAGGTAATGCAATATAATCATCCATACCTTTACTTTGGCGTGGGTGTAGACAGTCCGGTGCAGATCAGCACGTGTTGAAAACAATTTATGGATGCTCAAGTCTATAATTCCCAGTGAGATATGAAAAGTCACATTTTGATGTCTTAATATAATGGAAAAATAGACCAGATCAAATTTAAGCAGGTGAGGACTATATATAAAACACCTACAATCTTTGGCAGGGTAGCAAATTTCGTCACCCATCACTCGCATGCCCTCCATCAACCTGCATGGAAAAGGCAATATAATTTACAAGATGCAATGATGACTTGCAGTACAAAAGCAGTAAACAAAAGGTCAATACGAGGTTTTCCCTACAAACACAGGACGTGCCATATATAAACACCTGTAAGTTTCTTAAATTATTAACCAAGACTAATACGATGCTTGCAAGACAAGTATACTTGACAATAAAAGTTACCAAGGGCTCGTCTGAAGTGTAGTGTATGACTAACCCAAGCTATAAAATTATCAATGGAGAAACTAATCAAGATTCATTTCTCTGTGCAGATACAAGTGGCATACACTTCAACTGTTGCTCAGTGGAATGCCAAAGGGAACAGACATGGAAAGAATCATGGCAAAGCAAGAAAAGGAAACCTATTTTCTAACATGTTTTCAGTTTGACTGCTATGCTCATTCATTCATATAATCATAGTATTTTATTTATATAGTCATTTTAACCTATAATAAATGAAGTCACCTGAAAAGAATGCTGCAATTGTCATGGGGAACTTTGATCATATAAAATTTAAGGAAAAAAGAAGAACCTTAATGGGAACACACAACACCTAGATTACATGGAGGTGAAATATTGTACAAAGCTTGGTTATATAAATTCATATTCTCAACAAGCAGGGCCGAAAACAGGAATTTAGCACAGGTAGAACAACAGAAACGAAATGTACCTCCAGTACTGGAAATTAGAGCCAAGACCACATGCTCTGCAATCACGGTCAATGTAGTCGAACCTGCGCAATTACTTGTCTTATAACATAACCAAATGATAGCAGAAACCAATGCGGGCGTATAGTAGGAAATGTCATGAGTTCAATAGAAAGTTGGCCCTTACTTGTCAACATCTATACCATTGCGCCCATTAGCAACAATGTCATAAAGAAAATGTTTATCCTTTGCACTCTGAAGAAATATGTTTCAAATTCATACAAAGTAAGCAATGCATTTCCAATATGGATAGATAATTAAGTTGGTAACAGAGAACAAGATACATACTTTCGTGGTGGCAGACTTAGAGCTGGCAATTATCATCTCCTGCAAAACATTTCAGAATTAACATTGTAGGTTGGTAGCTTCTACATACACATTGTGATCAGTAAACAAGCTGTATGCACTGATTTTACTTTTTTCATGTAATCCCCTGCTTACTCCATATATAAAGAGAACAGATAGGTCACATAACATGTTAAACTGAATTCATCAATATTGACATGCTGAAAGGCTTCAAACATCCTATGTTAATGAAGAAAAAGGATAATTTCCTAAGTGGTGGTAATTAGTGTGCACCGCACAATGGCTGAAAGAAAGAAGCTGCTTACCTTGACCATTTTCAGATAATCATCTTCTATATCTATTGCATGTTTGTCAACGATACTGTCCAACAGCAGTGCTGACATATTTTCGTGGGACCTGAAAAAAAAAGCGTAAAGAAGTAATTAAGAGACCAATCAGAGTCCCAGGTAGATTTAACATTGCAACATGCATGTCTAGATAAATGGTGGAATGGCCACACTATATCATCATGCCAACAAGCATGCACGATGAGCAAGGGACATTAATGTCAGGAGGTCAAAAGGCATAATGCATAACAATTAAAGTAGCATCAAAACAAAATTCACTACAAAGACGACCACCAGATAAGGTAACATATACATGCATACACATGAAACAGCTATATGCCAGTAGAGTAACCTTAGGCCCTGTCTTTCGAGCCATGGAATCTAAGTATCTAACCATAACTAAAGGACAGTGAAAGTAGAAATTTGAAAATAATTAAAAGCATATATGAAACGTGCCAAATGCTGAAAGAGAATCACCAGGTGGAGCCAGGATCAACACGAGGAAGAAACTCATGCTCAAACAAATGACTGAAGGGGCCATGTCCAATATCATGCAAGAGGCCTGAATAAGATTATGACAAAGATCATAAAGATATTCAATAATTAATGGAGCCACGGGTGAGTGCACCAACCTGCAAGCTTCACAGTTTGCATGTCAATACGATCAATACCAAGCTCTTCTCCCTGTCGAAAGAAAACAGTACCCCCTTAATTATTCAGCTATAAAACTGCAGCATTTCAATCAATTTGAAATTGTTATTGTACACACCTGATACATTTTAAGATTGTTCATTGCCTTCCCAGCTAACGAATAAACTCCTAATGAATGTTCAAAGCGTGTGTGAACAGCTCCAGGATAGACCAGATATGTAAGACCTGATAAATTATTGAAAGCATGTTATGTAAACATCTAATCTAAGTACAAATGATAATGTAAAGTAGACCTAAACTGGATTTCACAAATAAAGAAAGAGCTCTCAGATGTGTTCTTAAAACATCTCAATGTCCGTGCAAATGATAAAACAGAGCAAGGCATTGCACAAATGTAAACAGTCAACTATGCCTTGCATGGCTAAATTTGCAACAGATATGAAAGTTGTTGGACATATAGTTATCATGTACAGCACTAAACATTATGAAAACCCAGTTTTGTCTAGTAAAATCCAAATATATCTTCACAAGGATGACAAACAACAAATAACAGACAATGGAACTCCATTTGTTTTCAAAATTTCTATCAAGTAACTATCAAGATTTCATGGAGCAAGAGAGAGACTGAACTCACCAAGTTGTTTTAGGTCCCGCAACCTAAATGTCACGATGCATCAAAACCAAATAATGATCAGGCCATCAAACAGATAAATCAGCGGAAGTAATTAAGGAAAACTATACTCACCTCTGAAACTCTTCGGTGTCCACAAACTGCAGAGCAAGCTGCAAAGCAGAGGTTGTAATAATAATTATTATTTCATATACAAGGATGTTTTGAGCAGTAGAAATTACTTGAATAATGCTATAACTAGTTAAAGGATACAATTATATGTCAGACGTCAGTTTAACACATCAAACCCAATGGTAGCCTTGATACAAATGCAAATCATTAAACCTTAAAATGGTTAATCAATTTGGCAGAAATGTGAAAACATGGGTACCAGGCATGACTATTAGGGGTATGCAATCCAGGTCAAACTGGTTGCAAACATATGCATGAATGCAAACTTTAGTGGCATGCATGCAGGATGCTCATCTAGTATTAGTTGGACAATTAACGCCAACCTGTTTTTGAACAGCCCTAGCGACTATATAACAGAAACAATGGTGAAGTCTGCAAAGGTCCAAATTTCCTAAAAGATGAATAAGACATATGAATCATCATAGTTTTTACTTATTACTGGAAATGGTCCCAGTGCTAATGCAGTAACTCTGTTTAGAGAACATTGGGTCCATGACTATTAAAAACACTGGAATTAAGAGTTTGAAATACCAAGTGGCTATCTACAATAGAAAGTAAAATGCTCCAAGCATAAATGCAACGATGTACAGTAGCTATGAACCACATAAAAAGGGGGGCCAAAATAGACTTTTCATGTACACCTATGGTTGCTCTTCAGTCTTCACCACAGTGGAATCAATACTAGTTAGTGCATAGATGAAACTGCCTACCCACCCAAAAATAGAGAATTGAAATGCCAACACCGTCTCGAATTTTAATTGCCCATACAACACCTCATGTCAGATCCTCCCATAACAAGCCATTACTAAGTCACATGTAAGTATGTAACAGTCAAAGCACAATTAAACTAGCCGCCTGAGACTTATTTATGACCCAATAAGTCAACAAAAATAATACCTCTCGCTGTCAAGGTAGCCTTAGTGGAGTATTATTCTTCAGTTACTCCTAGATTAAAATAGGCATGTAACGTGCAGTTTCAGCATGGGCGTAAGACGTTACCCCGTTGAATTTATTATTTGGAAAAAGGAACAAGACGCCACATGCACAGTTAATCATGCAATGAGAGTGCATGCGCCACACCAACATCACAACATGCAACACTTCCAACAGGCCCAAATAATAAATAAAATCTTAAAAACAAATTGGCACATGGGTAACTACTAGAAACACATATTGAGATGGGAAGCTTCTCTGTTCGATTGTATGAGGGCAGTTGGCACAATGAATCGAAGGAGCGGAGCAAACCCTTCCAGAGTGGCAGATTATTGCTTTCACACGACCAAAATAACGGCATCGGCAGACAGTAGAAAACGTAGAATCAAACAAAACAGACGCATAACGAAAGCTTCGCACAATCCTGCACGGCGACCACCAAACAACAAGGAATGCGGATTGTGGGGGCAACGCAATACGCAACCGAACCGACAGATAACAGCAATGAACGCACCATCCACCGATTTCCACCACACCCGAACAGCAAGGGCGAAGCAAGGATCATCAATCAATCCGCGGAGAGCAACGAGTCAGGAGAGGCGGGGCGGGGAAGGAAGGAGGCAGCGGAGACGCACCGGGTCGAGCGAGATGCTCCCGTGCAGGTTGTCGAACACCTGCTTCACGTACCGGCGGTCGCAGCTCCCGTACCGCGGCCTGGCCACCGCCGCCGCAGGGGACGGAGAGGGAAACGTCAGGGACGCCGCCGCCGCCGCCAGCGCGGAGTCCCCCTCCGGGGAGGCGCAGTACTCGCCCATGTCGCCGCGGTTGCTCGGTTCTCCTCTCCCGCCGCCGCCTCCAGGGTTCCCGAAGGTTCGGAGCGCGCGCGCGCGCTCGTGCGGCGTGGGGCGCGTTGCGGGCGAGCGAGCGGGTGGGGCTTGCGCTTTTCGGAGGTGGGGGTGGGGGAATGGAAAGCTGGAACGGGCGAGGAAGCGGGGAGGACAAGAAAAGGGTGAGGCCGGCCGCCAGCGCCAGGGCGGCGTAGCGAGAGGGTTTCGGATTGTAACGGAACGGAAGCTGGCCAATGGGGGGTGGTTACTCCATGATGTTCGTGATCCTCGGCGGGACGGAACGGAGAACTTCAGATCGATTCTGGAGGTTACAGAAGCTCGATTAAACGGGATTTAATTTCCGTTTTGATTAGGCGGCTGCGCGTGGGGCCGGGCACGGGCATTCCCTTCGGTTGCCTCGCTCCTCGCCTCGCCTCGCCTTTTGCGTGCCAGGCAGACACGCCGCCGGGACGTGCCGTGAGAAAAGGGCTCCGGTAGTCGTGCGACTCGCTTGTTTCCCGCTATCGGGATGCCATGTGGGTCCAAGGTTCTCCCGGGCCACCTGGCAGTCAGTGACGTGAGATGCCGTGCTGTAGGTATGGAAGGGGAAGTGGGGGAACCGAACCGCGAGGAGGGAGGAGGGGTCCTACATTGGGGGAAAGTATATTCCGTTCCACAATCCTGTCTGTGGGACCCAGTGTTTTATATTTCATTTAAACCCAAAGTTTTGCCACATCGTCATACAGCTGGCGTACAGGGCCACGTGTGCTGCTTACCTGGCGGCATTAAGGCCAGGCGTGCTCGCTGAGGTGGCGGGTGATGGCTGACCTGGACGGCTGGGCAGAACCTGTGGTGGTCCTGTTTCCAAACGTATCTTTCGTCAGGCGAGCTCACCGGAGAGTGTAGTAATCTCCTGAAGACGTTAACTCCTGAGGAACGGCAGAGAGGTGGCAACATCTTCCCTTTTGTTTGAGAATCGGAAGAGCGCACGATCTTATTTATCCACCGATAGATTCCGCGAGCAAAATCTCTCAAAGATCTTAGGAATGATTGGAGATTGATTCGCACAATGGTTTTCTTTGAAATTTGCTAATCTTCTATAGCAAAGGTTCTAGCTCCAACGAGCTCGTTCAGGTTTGGGTTAGGAATCTAGGAATCCATAGGGTTTTTTTTTTCAAATGCATAGCGATCACAATGACGGTGGAGGGCAGGTTGTGCAGGATTAGTGGGTCCGATAAACACTGACGAGTTGTTCGCGCAGAGGTGGGTGGATGGCTATTGAAACGGAGGAGAGGAAACGGGATGGGGGCGCTCATGGGAGACGACAAAGAAGATGGTGCTAAGGAGAAACGAGTACGTATGCAATTGTGGTAGCATGTAAAAGGAGTGCAGCAGTGTAAACAACTTAGAGGCGGCTGTTGATTTGGATAGGAAAAGACCGATGTTGAAAAGATGTGCTGTGAACAAAGACCATTTAGCAGACTTTAATTGAAAATTTCATTCGGCAGATATAAGGGCACAATAAGATTTCGTGACCGACCGAAAGTTCATTGCACAATTACCACCACATGGCAAGGTCCGTTTGCAACAGAGGTACGCATCCCAACCCGGCATCCCAGGTATCCCAATCCTCCATGCATTATCTGCCATATATTACTTTTACTTGCATGGCACCGTAATAAATATGGGAGAGAGTGAAGAGAGGAAGAAATTGGATCTCATGCAAGACCCAGTATCAACATATAAACCAATACACTAGACAATACAAGTTGTGCATTGGGAGTGAGCTGATATTTTCATAATAAATGGAGAACAAATATGATAGGTGGAGAAAAGAGAGTAAGATTAATAGGAATCCACACCAAGACATCATGAGTCTCTAAGGGCAGTCCCAATACATTAACTAGGATGGTTTTCATATCATCTAATATGATGCCATGTAGAATATTTTGCTGATTTGGCAATGCAATTAAAGAAAGGAGAGAGGAAAAGACCAAGAAAGTGGGTCTCATGTAAGAAATAATTTCTTGCAAAAAATCAAAGTCTAAAAGCCTACTAGATACCTATTGGGATGGATATCGCAGATACAAAGATAGAATTAAAGAGTGGGAATGAAAGAAATTGGTAGAGAGAGAAGAAAGATCATTCGAGGAATTTATTTTATAACCACAACTACAAATTACGGATTAGGAACTACAAACTACGCATTGGGAATAGATTCTTAAAGGATATATATATAATATGACATGTCATACATACTACTGCATAGTTTTTTGTTTAGGACTGCCCTATAGATGATGTCTTGATGATATGTAAACATATATACTATCCATAGCCACAAGGAATAAGAATGAATAATAAATGAACGCACAATCAATACTGTAATTTGAATACAACACCTGGCCACCTGCTGCAGGAGTAGGCGTTTGTTTCTGCGGCTGAGAGCTGGTCATCCTACTTCAAGAACACTTGAAACAATCCTAAAAAATGGAGGCAGCTGCCTTCTACAGTTTCTAGCACAACAAGCTACCGTTCTAGAAGAATCAGAGCAACACTGATTACTAGTTAGCAGGGCATCAAGGGTTCTTTGCCTTTATTCTGAGCTTCCGTGCAATGGCGGCCGCCCTGGGGTGGGCGGGCCTCCTGCCGCTGCTGTTGCCGCAGCTTTGCTCCATCTCCACCCAGTTGATCACCCGCAGCATCAGCGACTGCGGGCAGCAGCAGCTGTTCTGCTTCCGCCCGTCCCCCGTCGCCGACGCCTTGCTCTTCTTGAGCCCGGTCTCCAGTGCTGCCTCCAAGAACTCCATGAACCAGCTCCCCGCCTCGGCCTGTATCTGCTTCGCCAGCTTCAGCGAGGAGCCCAGAGCAGAGTGGGCAGTGGTGGTGGCAGAGGGAGGAGCAGAAGAAGACGACGATCTCTTCTCGTCGCCGCCGTCCTCGCCGATCTTGTCCATGGCGAGGCACTTTCTGCTGGCACTCGAGCTTCGGCCGGTCTTGCCGCCGCCGTCATCCTGCCTCGGGTCCAACGTGCCGGGCGCGAACGACACGGACTTGGACACGCCGCCACCGCCGCCTATGCCTCTCCGCCGCACGACCGCACTGTTCTGGGCTATCTCCTGCAGGACCGGCGGCGCGTCCTCGGGCAGCTCGTCGCTCGCCACGGCCGCGGCCATCGAGGTGGCCGCCTGGATCGCCTCGATGTCGGTGACGGCCTGCACGGCCTCCTGGTGGAAGCTGAGAAAGCTGTCGAAGCAGGAGGCCGGCGTGTCCGGTCTCGCCGTCTTGCTCAGCTCAGAGAAGATCCTGCAATGTTGTTCAGCAACAGCAAAGGGTATCGTCAGATCAAGCTTTGGTCACCAAACTCATCCAGCACTGCATTGTACACGCGCAATCACTACCAGATCGCCATGAGAAATCACACGTACTTGTAGATCCTGACCACGTTGTCGGTGGCAGAGGCATTGCGCAGCGCTTCGAGAGCGGCCTTCTGCGCCTGCTCCCTCTGCTCAATGGCGTCCTGAATACAGCAGAAAGCAACCAATTCAGACAAACATGAGTCGATTTCATGGCCATGGTGTGCTACTTTGCTGCTCGATCCGATCGTACCTTCCCAAGTAAACTGAGCTTCCCTGGCACCGGCACGCGAGCAGCCGTCGACGGTCGCTTCTTGGAGGACGTCGCCGAGCTGCGGAGCTCATCATCGGAAGGAGGCGAGGAGGGCTCTTCCACCTTCGCCACTCTCCTCGTCGCCCGCGAGGTTGTGCAGCTCACGGAGCTCTTCTCCTGCGCAATGCACATTGCAGCTCACTGTCAGAAATCAAGATTGAATTGCGCGTCCAAAAGTAATCAAGGGTGCAATTTGCCCCCCAATATTTTCAGTTGAGATTGACCGTACCGTGGGGAATGGGCTCTTGGGGATCTTGGGATGCTGGTCCTTGTCTGCGACGAAGCTCTTGCTCCTGGTCAGCAGTCTTGGCACCACGCTGCTGCTCTTCCTCACCGATGCAGAGCTCAGGGACGGCGAAGCCGCGACGCGCTCCCTAGCAGGCGTGGCGGCGACCCCGCGCTCCCTGACAGGAGTCGCCGCGCCCACACGCTCCCTGACAGGAGTCGCCGCGGACAAGGCCGGCCGCTCCTTGACCGGCGTCTTCTCGGCGTCGAAGTTGAGCGTGGTGGGCTTGATGCTGGCGTTCTGCTCGGGGCCCCAGGACCCCCTGCGCGGCGCGGCGGGCTTGGCTTTGGCGCCGGGGTCCGGCGTGCCGACGACGAGCGGGTGGCGGCCCGGGAGCGGCTTGGCGCCGACGATGACGGGGACGGGGGAGGCCGGGTCGAGGCGGTCGACGTGGACGAACTGGCCGAGGTGGAGCTTGTTGGAGAGGACGAGGTCGGCCTGCGCCAGCGGGAGCGTGGCATAGATGGAGTGCGAGGCGTCGGAGACCTTGACGTAAAACTTGCCGTGCTTGGGGAACAGGTCCTTCTCGTCCAGCTCCGCCGGCACGATGTCCGTCACCTGCAGCACCGCCGTCCGGTGCTCGCCCACGGGCTTGGAGGCGCCGGTCTTCATGCCGTCCAGGAGCTTGAGGAGGACGCCGGACGACAGCGTCGTCATGTTTGAACTTTTGATCCGCGGCCGGAAACCTTAATTTGGCAGTGGAGATCGATTAATCAGAACTCAAGAGAGGAATTAGAACTACAGCACATCTAGGTTCAGGCGATTACAGAATGAATTCCCCTCGCAAACGCTGTTCTTGGAGAAATCGAACAGGGCTTTTTTTTTTCTTCCCCCAAACAAGAGCAAGAAATTCAGTTCGAGGTATCGACGTATCGTTGATGAAACGAAACGAAACGAAATCGAACGGAATTGCCCGATCGAACCGGAGCCAATTTCGCACCGAAAGAACTAGAATCGCGAGGATTCGTCTCGAGGAAACTTCCCAGGACAGAATCAACCTTTGGCATCAAGAAGAACCCAGGCAAGGCAACGAAAGACAAACCCCAAGGGTCGTTCCGACGGAACTGAGAAGCGATCCGAAAGCAGCGAGGAGAGATTGAGCTTACCTGCGGCGTGGGCAAGACAAGAAGGGAGCGCCCTCCCGATGCCGACGGAAACCAAATCGGCCGATCGATCTCCAAGAACAATCCCAGGCGGCGCGAGCGAGTGGTGTGGTCGTCGAGTGCGATCAAGCTGGACGAGGCGAGGCAACTCTGAGCTGTTTGTCCTTGTCGCGGGTTTAGCAGCTGGGTTTGGCTGCGCCGCACTCGCCCCAACGGTAATCTACGAGGAGTGGGGGAGGAGCGCGAGGTGAGAGAAGAGGTGGGAAAGGGAGAGGGGAGATCACGTGACATTTGGAACGTTGGCGAGCCCAACGGTCGACTGGGGTCGAGTGGAGGAGCGGCCCAGAAACGGGGCTGGTTGGGTAGGGCCGTAGGGTGCGCCGCTCCGCCGCCGCCTGCCATTTACCGTTGCGAAATGACGAGGCTGCCCAAGCCACGTCATACAGATTTAGCTCTGTAGCGAGCCACGTCAGACACAAGTATCCTTGAATATTTTTTTTGAAAAAAAGACTCATAAACGATATGCCTTTTGGTTCAGAAATTGTAATGCAAACCTAGGCAATAATTACGAAATACAGGTAAGGAGGAACTCTCATAGCGAGATGGAAAAAGATAGCTAAGAACTGCAATCGGTCCTTATCAAAAAAAAAAAAAAAACTGCAATCGGTGAAAGAGACAAGACAAACATGAGTCATAGAGAAGGAAGTCGTGATTAGCGGCGGGTCATAGGATGCGGGTCATTCTCGTGTATGATGGGTGTGGAAACTTCTGCAGCTATAAGAAGGCCCTCATCTCATCTGACATGAACATATGTAGAGAAAATTGAATTTTTGCCATCACAAACGTTAGGCTTCGCAAATTTACCAACATAAACATTAGCTTCGCAAATGTATCATTATAAACATTGGCTTTGCAAATTTACCGCTTAAAACATTGACAACTTGATTTTCCTACCCTTATCCCTTATTTCCTGTTTTCTAATTCCTTCTCTATTTTCCAAGCACCCAAATGGACGAAAATGCCCTTGGTTATCCTGTACTTTTCCACTGACATTGTAGCAAAATGGCAACAATCCTCAAAATTCCATTGTCAATATATTTCTAATATGAATTCACTGGGCTTCTTCAGCACTGCTACTCTTCGGCACCTGCACAAGCACCTCAATTCATTTTCTCTCCAACTACAACAGCACCTGCGCAGGAGCTCCCCATCGCCGGTCGCCGCCGCACCCGGGAGACAGACCAGCAGGTGCTCATCGGGGACACGGCTCCTCCACGTCGAGTGCCTCCCTGGGGGACGTCTCCGGCAGGTGCTCTGCCGCATGTGGCGATGCCTCCATGCATGCATCACCGCCGCCCCCGGGAGACAGACCGGCAGGTTGAGAGGTAAGCAGCGGCCGCGACGTAGGGATACATGCGCGACGGCGAGGGGAGAGGTGCGTGACGGTGCCAGGAGAGGCGGGCTGCAGCGCGTGGCGTGGATATGCGGGCATGCGGCGGCGGGCTGTCAAGCCTCTGGCTGCCAAGACCGAACAACAAGGATGCAGCGCTGACCGGATACGACAAGGGCATTTTCGTCCATTTGATGGCCTGGAAAATAGAGAAGGAATTAAAAAACAGGAAATAAGGGATAAGGGTAGGAAAATCAAGTTGTCAATATTTTAAGTGCCAAATTTGCGAAGCCAATGTTTATGATGGTAAATTTGCTAAGCCCAACATTTGTGATGGCAAAAATTCAATTTTCTCACGTGTGAGGCCGTATGTTGGCATATATTGAATTAAAGAACCTAGGTTTTCCGATTTTTGTACTCTCTAATTGATCCGGATGAAAAATCTCGCATATATGCTTTTATTCAGATAAAGATGGGGAAAAACATCTGTGCTTTCTCTCCTGAACCTGGACTCCCTGAATTTTTGTGCTAAATCTGACTTCAATGATCTAAACCAGTTCTTTTTTGAATAGCGTCGGTAGAGAAGGGGAAAATACAGAAACAACACACACACAAAAACAACCACCACCACCACCACAGAAGACGACGAAGGTGACCGCACAACGACCACGACTAAAACTGCCAGCAAAACCAACACTGCATCGGCATGGCAATAGACACGAAACAGCAACGGCGAAATGGGGTGTTATCCATGGCAATGCCTCCAAGAAGGAGAAACAACGTCCACAGACGCCGCCAACAACGCCAACCGGAAAACCGGCAAGTTTTTCAACCGAAGAACCTAAGGGGAGAGAGCTTCACGATAGAGCCTCCAACGAGGTCGTGGCGCCAAAGGCGTCACCAATATTGGTCAGGGGAGGGCACCGAGCAAGACCTTCGCCCGAAAGCACCACAACCCCAACCCCACCATGGGCAACGCTGCCACACCGAACTGAGCGTCGCAGCGCGAGATCAGCTGCCATGAACAACGCCCACAGAGAGCCGCCGCCAGCGGGCCATCGCTGCCACACCGATCAGGTCACAGACATGCGTAACCCGTCGCCATTGCGCCGACCCCCACAGGTCGCCTCCAACCCGCCAAATCCGGCCTTCTGTAGATCATCCCACCGAGTTGCAGTATAGTGAAAACAGTCGCCTCCGCCACCAGTACACTTGACCAACCAGCAAGCTTCAAGTCCTTGCCATCGGCACTCCCGCACAGTCGACGCCGGGAAAGAGCCGCCTCTAACTGATTGTCGCAGCCCCAGCAAACTGGTCATTGGCATGCGTGACCCGTTGCCGCGGTGCCGGTCCAAGTAGACCGCAGCCAACCAGCTATCGCCAACCTCCCGCAGGCCGCCACCAGCAAGACCCCATCCATCCCATCTGCTTGATTAGAAGGCCACCGCCGTTACCGTCCGCAATACCCAAAGTCGGCCATCGTCATGTCGTCACTGTCTCTGTCTCCGACCCACCAGAGCCACCATGGATGCACCATGACGCCATCTCCACTTCGGCACGTGACGAGCCTCCCCGAGCACGTACTTGCGCACCGCCGCCCGGACACACAGCCACGCGGTCACGCTCGCGTGCCAGCCGTTCAACCCAGGCGCCGCCATCGCCACCGCTGCACCTGCTCGTGCAGTTAGCTCCCCTGTACCAGCCGCTATTCCCTGCCATCTCCTATCCTGGGGCCAAGCAGCCCCACGGCCGCCCACAAACACCGCCGCCGCCGCCGCCAGCAGATCCATGGTGCCCTCCACCTTCAATCGCGTCCTGGCGCTTGATGGAGCCGGTGGCCGCGCCGCTGTGCCGCCCTATCGTGGCCACCAGACGCCGGCACCTCACAGATCCGGGCGCCAGCCCGCCCGTGCATGCGGACATCGACGATGAGGGGGCCACCACCTCCGCCGCAAGCCGGCCTCGCGCAGCCCCCAGACGCGTCTCACTGCGCGAGCGCCGTTGCGGCCGCCGCGCTCCGCTGCCTGCGCAGCACCGAAGGCGTGCGACCAGATCCGCACGATTTGGCCTCGCCGCCGCCATCCTAGCAAGCTGTGCGGGCCTCCGGCGGCTGGCTCCGGCGGCGGCTGGGAGGGGAAGAAAGGGTGGCGGCGGCTCTCGTCCGTGCGAGGAGCGACGCAGGGGCCCGAAACATATGCGTATAAACGAGTTCAGGTCTTTTGTATTCAGACTCTTATCGTGCAACCTACACAGTATTGAGTTAGTAGTGCTTACATTTACATTGCATAATACAAGGTGTTCGATTAGTAATGTATGCATTTACAATGCATACCAAGCCGATATTATTTTGTTGCGCAGTTTCCACTGTCTTCTTCATTGTCACAAAGAGTTCAATCATGCTAGTGATGCGCAATGACTTACCCATCTTCATTCTAAGAATTCGTTTTTTCACAACATATTCAATATCAGTATATGGTTCACAGGTGGTCTCACCGCAGTATATGGATGCTTCTTATATGTTAAGATAAGAATTATCTAGGTAAGATGAAATAAGCAAGTGCATTGGATTTACTTATGTATACAGATCCACTTGCAAGGTCCTTCTCTTTCATTTATTTTAAATTTTCAGTCATACAGATCCGGTTAATCTGTATATTCCAAATTAACTCTATTTTACATCCATGGTTGGGTTGAGAACGGCTCAGGAAGACAGGAAATGTTGTTTTTGTTAGTTTTTACTAGCTTGTGCCTTGCTGTTCCCTGGTTTTATTTCTATCCAGTGAGTCTAAGCACACATATGATCTCTGTCGTCGGGAGTGAAATGAAGTTGTGTATTGTGAAATTGAGAGCTATTGCTCATTCGCTCTGCTAAGTATTAGGAGATGGTTACCTGACTATCTGTGCCTGACAACTAACAAGAAAATGCAAAATATGCTGGAATTTGGGCTGCTAAGTGGGCTTGGCCTATTAAAATTTTCAGAAATTCCTATAAATCTCAAAGACCTATGTATGCAAGAGAAAGTGGTGCAAGTTTAATCCTACTTTGCTAGTGGAGAAGTAGGATGGTCAACATAAATACGGAGGTTGTCTCTACTCCTCCAAACTATGTGATGGGGGAGAGAAGAGAAACAGCACACGCGCGAGCATGCGGGCGTGCGACACCTGCGTGAATGGCCGCCGAAATCCAGCCTCTCACCTTATGGGGGCGACGCTTTCTTTTGCAGTTTTATTTTTCGGTGAATTGGCCTCTAAGTCTACGAGATATGGAAACCTAAACCCTAAACCTGATCGGTTTGACTTCCACACACACTATGAGCTGAATATTATTTAGCACGTACGGTGGAGCTCCACCTGAGCTCTGGCGAGCATTCTGGCAGCAAAATTACTCCGTTTTCATACGCGGTAGCAAAAATCGAATCCAACCTATATTGCGCATCCATTTTAATGCCCTTTTGATTTGCTGGTGCCACGAGATATTTTGGGCGTGTCCCACGCGATTGGATTAGCGTTGCATGCAGAGCTGCGGCGAGTGCTTGTGGCCGTAAAAACACGTTGGATTGATGCGGCGACCGTAATAATCATTCGCAAACATAAAAGAAGTAATAACCTCACGGTCGCATGATTCACAAGTTATGAACTACTATAAAGAACAAAAAATACTACTCTATATTATGAAACATACTATACTCTGCGGTCAACGAGATGATTGTAATTATTAGTTTTCTTCAACCGCACAAATTGTCTTGATCCGAGAGAATATTTTGTTCTAGATGAGTAATTTTTTATTAGCATGGGAGGAGTGATCTTCCATATAAGATGTGTAACATACCGGAATTTTTTTTCCAGAATGTTGTAAGTTGAAAAATCATGAATTTCAAAAACTTTTTCGTGAATGTGCTAATAGCTAGGATCTCATATAAGTTTGGACTCTTCCTATTTTTAATTCCTAGTAATATTGAATAAATTTGAGATAAGAATCATAAATGATAGTGTGAATTTATTTTGGAGTTATTCGAGTTTCTTCGAATTTGTTTGTTTGAACATGTTGGTGTTGTTTCGATTTGTTTCGATTGATTGAAATTGGGTGGAATTGAATTCGAAGTGTGCCCTTCGAATTCGAATTCAAATGCTAACCTATCCTACTCTATCCCGCTCGCAGTCCAACAACCCACACAGCCAGTCCAGCCTGGCCATTTTCAGCCTGCACCCCCACGCCAACCCAGCATCGGCCCAAGCCGACACAGCCCACACCGGCCCGCTAGCGCCCGCTCCAGGCCAGCCAACCCAGCTCGCACACCACCTCCACGCGCACAGCATGTTGACGCGTCGGCCCAACCCAACGCCGCCTCCCATACCCCGTCATTGACGAGCGGACCCCGCTCGTCAGCTTTTCCTCTCACCTCTCGCCGCTTCACCCCTACCGTGCCTCTGCCCCGCAGCGCCTGCGTCAGCCGCGCCACCCCCACTCCGTGACAACAAGTGCAACGGCCTCGCCCCGCGCCGCTGTATACCATGTGACCCCGCACCCTCACCCTTGACCACCCAGCGCACCCGCGAACCCTAGTCGAGCCCCGCGCGATGCGTGCCACGCGTTCGTGGCACGGATGCCGATAATCACCGCCATTCCCCTCACTTTGACCCGCACCAAACCCTAGCCCTTGCCTCGCCTATAAGAGCCCCGAGCGCCGCACAAACCCTAGCCCTTAGGGTTTCCCTCTTGTCCGCCGCCACAACCCGAGGAGGAAGAAGCCGGGAGGGAGGAGAGAAGAAGGAGGAGGAGCTCGAGGAGGAGGACCGGCCACCAGAGCTCTGTCGCGCCTGCACCCCGTACGACGACATCGACATCGTAGCTCGGCACAACACGGCCTCGACACGTCCCTGCCTCACCCCATTCTTCTTCGACCTCGCCGGTAGGTCGCCGTGTCCCGTCCCCCTCCTCCGTGCTGCCGGCCTCGACCGATGAACCTTCCAATAGCCAGCCCAGGATCCCCAATCCCTTCTTCTCGCTTGCAGGGACCCGTCGCGCCGCTCTTCCACCCGCGAGCCATCCCGTCGCCATCGACACTCCTCCTCGCCACCGTTGGCACGCCGCCGTGGGCCTGGAGCACAAGAACTCCCGCGTGCCCATGTGCGCTGCCCTGTCCAGGTCGAAAGGCCTTGCCTTTCACCTAGCCGAGCCTAACCTCGCCTTGCCTGCCCCACCGTCATCCTGCCGCTGCCACGCCTCGACCCCGCCAGGGCCTTGCCGTGCGCGGTGACCACTTGACGGCTTCGCGACGTCACACCCGCGTTGCGGCCAGTCCTTGGGTGCGGCCACCACGCACACACCCACTGCACACACACGCACACACGCCCACGTAGCTACCACACCGGATCCGGGCGCTGCCACACCAGATCCGGGTGAGGCCGACGCGTGGACCTGGCCCGTCGGTGGAAGGAGGAGAGGAGGAACAGAAGTGAACGGGCCAAGGAGCTGGCCCGCCAAGCCGCGAACCAAGCCGGCTTGCCTAAGCCCGAGCCGGTCTGCTGAGCCACAAGCCGAGTTGGCCTTTAACGAGTCGCGAACCGAGCTAGCCCGTGACGCCGCAAGCTGAGCCGAAGCCAAGTCGGCCTGCGTAGCCAAGCCGAACCAAGTTGGGCCACCGAGCCGGCCTAACGACTTTGAGCTGAGAAACCCGAGCCGCCTTCCCTTTTTCCCTTTTCCCTTTTAACCCGTCTGAGACGCGGGTCCCGCCTGTCAGCCTCTGGGACCACTAACCATGGACCCGCCTTGACATGTTGACCATTGACCAGTCAGCGTTAGTCAGTGTTTTACCGCCACGCCCACCGAGGGATACCCCCGAGGTGGTGAGTTTGGTTGGTTGGGTGTCGCCGAGATCAGGAACTCGAAGGTGCAAAGGAACACAAGGTTTTAGACAGGTTCAGGCCGCTGGGAGCGTAATACCCTACGTCCTGTGTGGTTTGTATTGCCTTTGATGGTGATGATTGTGATTGTCCCCGAGGCGGTACCTGTCCGTCCTTATATAGTCCGGGGGACAGGTTTACATGGGAATCCTAGTCGGGTACAAGCCAAGGAGTCCTACCCGACTACTTCTCGGGTAGTCTATCCGACTCCGACTAGTCTAACTACCGTACAAGTAATCCTACTGCATTACGAGTAGTTACAATGGACATGGGGCGTGGGCCATGTCCCACCCCGAATCCTAGGTGAAGTGTGCCATGTGGCCAGTCCCGTGTGCCCGGGTCTGACAAGCCCCCAAGCTCTTCGTAGCCGAGTACTTGCACGCGTCCGAGTACTTCTGAAGGCGTCTTCGAGTTCTTTGCGAATCTCATCTTGAAGGTGTCTTCCGAGTACTTCCATGGCTACGTCGAGGCTGTGAGGTGCTCATGCCCCGAGTAGTTGTTCAGTCTTCTTTTTATATGGGGTGCGATTAAACTCGCACTCCATATGGAGTAGCCCCCGAGCCTTAGGTTGACTCGTAGAATCAGGCTGAGGGTCAATATAAATTTGAGTCTTCTGTCTTAGTTTTCCAACAGATTTGAAAAATAAATCGCTGATGACACGTGTCCCGCAGCCCCCGAACCTTGAATCCAAATCCCCAGATTTTGGAATCTAGGATCCAAAGAGTCGTGGCATGCAATATGGTAAAGATTTGATGGTAAACATGGGAAAATTGGTATAGTAAATTAGAAAACCTCTCTTTTCGGGATGAGTTCCCTGAAAAGATGGTGAAACAAATAACATCCCCAACAAGCACCCAAAATTACCGCTCAAACCAAACTTAGTACCCAAGCCAATGACCAAATAAATCACCTGGGTAAGAAATGTAACAAAACCTCTTATTTCAGAATAAAATCCCTGAAATAATGGTTAACAAACATACACCCAAGATAAATCTTAAAAAGCCTCTTGGTTCAGGTATTTGTCGAATAATCATGCGGTATCCAGCAGGGAACATGTGTACTGCCTTTGAAAGCAATCTGAGAGCTTTGCCACATCAACCCCCGAGGCAAGGGTACAAAAGTAGTCGATGCAGAAAAGGTGGCATTAGCCCTCGAGCCCCAGCGTAGAGCAAGTAATGAAGCCATCTAGTCGGAAGTGATCCCGACTAGGATTGTAGTCAAGACAAGTAGTCGAAGTATTTGGACTGGTATGGGACCAGTCGTAAACAAGTAAAATTCTTGTCATGGGAGCAGGACCCCTTCAATAACATAGTGTACAAGTCGAGAACAAGTAATATGTTACTGGAAAAATATGGGAGCGAGGCCCCTTCAGCAAACTTGCACATGATACCGGTTGTAAACCAGTAAAACGGAGTTGTACTGGAAGTATAAGCACCAATGCCCTTCAGAAACCCAAAATACTAGTCATGCAATAGTAATTAGGTACTGGAAGTATGGGAGCAGGGCCCCTTCAGTAAACTTGCCCGTAGTACCAGTCGTGAACTGGTAAAATGGAGTTATACTGGAATAATCAACTTCGTGGCACCAAAATATGATAGCCCTAGTTGAGTTAAGGATAAAACCGACGCAAGTGTTCAATATTCCACGAGTTTGGTACCTCCTGGCCGTCTGAGTACTGCAGGCGATAAGATCCAAGGCCTGTAACCTTGTGCACAATGAAAGGTCTTTCCCATCGTGAATTGAGCTTGTGCAAGCCAGTATCATCCTAGATCCGGCGAAGTACCATGTCTCCCACATTGAAAGAGCGCCGTTGGATGTTCCTGTCGTGCTAACAACGAACTCCTTGCAGGTAACGGGCCGACTGCAATAGTGCATTGCATCTGACTTCCTCGGTTGAATCAAGTTGAAGTTGTCTTGCAGTGTCGGCCTCGCCTTCTTCAAACATCTCCAGTCGTGGAGACCTCCACATCACGTCAACTGGCAATATGGCCTCGGACCCATACACGAGAAAGAAAGGTGACTGGCCTGTGGCTTTGCTTGGTTGTGTGCGAAGCCCCCAGACTACTGATGATATCTCGTAGATCCACTTGCCGCCCTTTTTTCTGTTCTCTTCATAAAGTCTTTTCTTCAATCCATCAAGAATCAAGCCGTTGGCACGCTCAACCTGGCCATTGGCCCGCGGATGAGCCACCGAAACATATCTGACTTCAATGGAGCTGCGTTCACAGAAATCCCAGAACTCATGGGAGTGGAAATTTGATCCCAAATCTGTGATAATTGTGTTGGGGAAACCAAAGCGGTGTAGGATGTCGCAGATGAAAGTAACCACTCGATCAGCAGTAAGCGTTGCGATAGGTTTGTACTCAATCCACTTTGTAAACTTGTCAATGGCCACCAATACGTGTGTGAAACCTCCTGGCGCAGTTGTAAAGGGCCCAATCATGTCCAAGCCCCAGCATGCGAACGGCCATGAAGGTAGTATGGTTATCAAATTATGAGCCGGAACATGATGCTGTTTGACAAAGAATTGGCAGTTGGTACACCGGAGAACGAGTGCTTCAGCATCTGCCAAAGCAGTCGGCTAGTAGAAACCAGAGCGAAATGCCTTGCCGACTAGTGTGCGAGAAGCAACATGGTTCCTACTCACACCTCTGTGAATCTCTTGGAGTATTTCTTTGCCTTCCTCCGTGCTGACACTCTTCATGAGTATGCCTGATGCTGATCCACGCTTACACAAATTGCCCCCGACTAGAACATACCCTCTGCCGTGCCGTAGGATGCGAGTAGCCTCGGCACTTTTTGGGACGACGCCGGGGGGTAGTTTGTGCTCCTGGATGTAGTCAATGAAGGTCACCCTCCAGTCGACCTCGATCATCAAGACCTCTCAGTCGGGTTCCTTGGGACCCTGAACGATGGAACTTGAGTCTGGTGTCCTGATGGAAGGGTGATGCAACTTATGAATGAATACTCCCGGTGGGACATTAGCACGACCAGAACCCAGTTTGGAGAGTACGTCTGCGCCCACATTGTAGTCGCAGACCACATGATGAATCTCCAGCCCTGAGAACTTTTTCCCGAGCTTGCGTATTTCCATGACATAGGCATCGATGGTGTCCTTATTGATGTCCCACTCCTTATTGACTTGTTGAACCACCAGTAAGGGGTTGCCATAGACTAGTAATCACTTGATGCCGAGGGAGATTGCCAAGCGTAGGCCATGCAGCGGTGCCTCATACTCGGCCTCGTTGTTGGAGACCTCGAATAGAATTTGAAACACATACTTGAGCTGTTCTCCTCTCGGACTGATGAAAAGTACTCCCGCACCACCGCCACCGAGCTAGAGTGAACCATCAAAGTACATGACCCAATGCTCCGGCTGGTTGGTTGGAGTTTCCACTTGGTTTTCTCGCCACTCAGCCATGAAATCGACTAGTGCTTGTGACTTGGTGGCTGTCCGGGGCTTGAAGTCGAGTGTGAGGGCTCCCAGCTCCACCACCCACTTTGAGATGCGTCCGGTAGCGTCCCGATTGTGGAGGATATCCGCCAACGGGAAGTCGGAGACCACCAGGATGTTGTATGCATCGAAGTAGTGGCAAAGCTTCCTGGAAGTGATGAGGATACCGTAAAGAATTTTTTGAATCTTCGGGTAACGAACCTTGTATTCAAAGAGGACTTCACTGATGAAGTAAACCGGTCACTGCACCCCGAAGACGTGGCCTTCTTCTTGTCGTTCCACCACGATCGCCGTGCTGATGACGTGAGTAGTCGCGGCGATGTAGAGCGGCAGGTTCTCACCTGGTTGGGGAGCCGTCAGGATGGGTGGCGACTGCAAATGATGTTTGAGGTCTTGTAGCGCCTTGTTTGCTTCCTCGGTCCACTTAAACTTGTCGTGATGCTTGAGCAACTTGAAGAAGGGTAGTCCCCTTTCTCCAATTTGGAAAATGAAGCGATTCAAAGCTGCCATGCAGCCGGTTAGCTTCTGGATGTCTTTGACAGTCTTTGGGGCATCCATGGCTGTGATGGCATTGATCTTCTTTGGATTGGCTTCAATCCCGCGGTGGCTGACGATGAACCCGAGTAGTTTGCCCTGAGGGACGCTGAAGACGCACTTTGTCGGGTTGAGCTTCCATCGAAACCGTTGCAAGCTGTTGAAGGTCTCCTCGAGGTCAGTGATGAACTCGTCATGGGATCTAGTCTTCATGACCACATCATCCACGTAAGCCTCAATGTTGCGGTGAAGTTGATCCGCGAGGCATAGTTCAATGGCCCGTTGATAAGTGGCTCCTGCGTTCTTCAACCCAAAAGACATTGTAGTATAAGCGTATGCTCTGAAGGGGGTGATGAACGCCATTTTGATCTGGTCTTCCTCCTTGAGAGCTATTTGATGATAGCCCGAATAGCAGTCGAGGAAGGAGAGCAAAACGCAGCCAGCCGTGGAGTCGATGACTTGATCGATGCGTGGTAGCGCGAAGGGGTCCTTCGGGTAGTGTTTATTGAGATCAGTATAATCCACACACATCCTCCATTCATTATTATTATTTTTGAGTACAAGTATAGGGTTAGCGAGCCACTCTGGGTGGTAAACTTCCTTAATAAAACCAGCCGCGAGTAATTTTGCTAACTCTTTCTTGATAGCCTCCCTTTTGTTGGGGGCAAAACGACGCAGTCGTTGCTTCTTCGGAGTGGCCTTAGGATCGACTTTTAGGCAACGCTCGATCAAATCCTTGGGCACCCCTGGCATATCCGCTGGTTTCCACGCGAATATGTCACGGTTGGCCCTAAGGAAGTTGACGAGCGCGCTTTCCTATTTGTTGCCTAGGCCGCCTCCAATCAGAGCCGTCTTGGACGAGTCACCTTCCTGCAGCTGGATAGTCTTGATGCCAACATCGCTGGGGTTAGGCTTAACCCTTGACTGGCTTGGCCGCTAGTTGGAGACCTTCATCTCTGTGTTGGTCAGCTTCAGCGTGGCCGCGAGTACTTCTGCAGATGGCTCTGGCACGCGTGAAGTCGATGCGTACTCGATCGCCTCCTGGTCGCAGTCGTACGACTTCTTGAGGTCGCCACGGAGTGTGAGCACGCCTGTCTTGCCCGACATCTTGAGGAGTAGGTACACGTAGTGGGGCACAGCCATGAATTTGGCTAGTGCCGGCCTGCCCAGAATGGCGTGGTACGACGAGTCAAAATCTGCCACCTCGAACTTGATGTACTTGGTGCGGTAGTTGTCTTTGGTCCCGAAGGTGACTGGCAGGACCACTAATCCGAGTGGTGTAGCCGCGTTGCCTGGGACAATCCCGTAGAAGGGAGCCATGCTGGGGTGAGCATTGTTGAAATGTCCAGTCCCATCTTCTTTAGGGTACTCGCGAAGAGTAGATTGAGTCCGCTTCCGCCGTCAATGAGTACTCGGGTAAGCTGCGAGCCCTCCATGATAGGATCTAGGATGAACGGGAACTTTCCCGGCTCGGAGAAGATGGTCCATTGGTCCTCCCAGGAGAAGGAAATCGGGACCTTGCTGTATCTCAAGGGCCTTGTCGTGGCTGGTTCCAAAGAGAGAATTTCACGCAAGGTTAGTTTCTGCGCGCTTGGTGGGGAATCCACCGTCTCCACCGAAGATAACATTGAGGACATTCTTCGGATCCTGGAAATCTTGGGGTCCCGACTTGTCACCTCCTTCTTCATCGTCCTCCTTGTTCTTTCGCTTTCCGACTTGATGGAGGGGTGGAGCGTTGAGTGATTTGCGGATGGTGACGCACTCAAAGAGCGTGTGATGCGACTTCAGGTGAACGAGCATTGCTTGTGCAGGACTTGCTCGTATTCCGACTCGTTGTTCCCCAGCTTCTTGCCGCGCGGGTTGCGCTTGACAGCCGCGGCTTCATGGTCTGGCTTGCGCTTTCGGGGGTTCCCCAAGTGGTTCCGCTGGCCTTTGTCGAAGTGGCCGTTGCCGTTCCCTTGTTTGTCGTGGTTGCGCTTGGGGAAGCGTTCGTTTTCCTCATCCTCCTGGTCAGCCCATCTTGCCATCATGTCCCGCAGCTCCACGACGGTTGTCGGGCAGTTGCGCCCGAAGTCGTGGTACGTGTTCTTCGAGAAGAGGTCGTGTTGGAAGCAGCGGATGACATTCTCATCGGTGATGTTGGCGATGGTGGCACGCGTCTCAAAGAAACATCGTGTGTAAGACCTCAGGGTCTCGTTCATCTCCTGCTTCACCTGGGACAAGTCATGACGAGTTCCTGCCCTCATCATGGACCCCTGGAAGTTGTTGATGAAGGCCCGCTTGAGGTCCTCCCACGAGTCGATGGAGTTTGGCTTTAGGCTTTCAAGCCACGTGAGGGGTGTAGGTTTTAGGGCCACCGGGAAGTAGAGTGCTTTTGTAGAGTTGGAGCCCCCTGATACTTTACTAGCGACGGAATAGCAACGAAGCCACTGGCGTGGGTCCTGCTTACCGTCATATTTGGGGATTCCGACTGGTTTGTCGTGGTGAAGGCAGGGAAGCGGTCACTGTCGTCGTCATAGTGCCTGCCGGTGCGGTCCTTCCTCCTCGCGTCAATGACAAGCCGCGCGTCGCGGCCTTCATTGATCTTCTACCTGAGGTCGAAGGTGCAAAGGAACACAGGGTTTTAGAAAGGTTCGGGCCGCTGGGAGCGTAATACCCTACGTCCTGTGTGGATTGTATTGCCTTTGATGGTGATGATTGTGATTGTCCCCGAGGGGGTACTTGTCCGCCCTTGTATAGTCGAGGAGACAGGTTTACATGGGAATCCTAGTCGGGTACAAGCCAAGGAGTCCTACCCGACTACTTCTCGAGTAATCCTACTGCATTACGAGTAGTTACAATGGACATGGGGCGTGGGCCATGTCCCACCCCGAATCCTAGGTGAAGTGTTGCACGTGGGCAGTCCCGTGTGCCCGGGTCTGACAGCGTTGACCGGTCAACGCTGATGTGAGCAAGGCCTACTGCTGACGTCAACCGACCTGACCCCCTGGTGACGACATGCTGACGTCAACATCAGCATGCCAGGTGGCACGCTCTGGTGTTGCCACGTATCACTGCGGTGTGTTTTCATTTTCCGATAGTCTTTTAACAATTTTAGAAATAGGTATTTCCTTAGAAAATTCATAACAAATTAACCGGACCTCCGAAAATTATGAAATCAGTTTCATAATTCTTCTAAAATTATGATCTACCTGTTAGAGTAGGTTTTTGCTGTTATTTGAATCTCATTTGATGCTTTTGTGCACTTTTGCACTTTGGCACCTATATTTATTCGTATTTACGAATAGGACCCGACTTTGAGGAGCTGACCGACGACCAGGCTACCCGGAGGCCCACAAGGACTACGGAGAGCTGCCAGGTTCACGCCCATCTTCGATTCATTTACCTATTAGGCATTGCTTGCTAGGTATGCTATTGCTCCTTGATGTGTTGCGATAAAATGAACCTGCATAGCCTATTTATTTACCTGAATTCCTTGCTATCCTAACACTTGATAAATATAAGATGCCTTGCTATGCTTGCATGTGTATGTGTGGGAATGGATGGATAGTCTTGGTGTGAGTGGAGAACCACTTCTGAGGAGTTGGTGAATAGGGCATTTGGCAGGGAGCGAGCGAACTTAACTCGATCTTCGGATCGAGGGCTAGGGAGCGTGTATCTTGGCACACTCTACGGAGCACCTATGGTGGGTGCATCTTTTGTGAATACTTGGTCGAGGAGTTGGAGGCACCCGTAATGGGTGCAGTAGCGGACCACTGCGGTGGATACGCATGTGACGAAGATGCTCGCTCCGGCATATGAGGACCGCTTGAGGGTAACTATGATTAGTGGGACTATGTTAAGCGTGCTCACCACTTACCCATTATGCGGGTGGTTCCGGTCCGGGGCTAGCAAGTACGGTACCAAGCCGGTAGGAGGATCGAGTATCGGTGCAGAGGGAGGAGGTGCTGACCTCACGTCCCTCGAGATGCAAGGGAGGCTTCACAGTCCCGGGGCGACCTCTTTGAGGGAGGATGCGCCCAAGATCTGGGAAAGCCGGATGGTACCGAGGCTATTAGTTTCTGTTTCAGTAGACCGGTGTCTCGTCATCCAGTTGGTTGATCCCCGGCTGGCTTCGATTCTAGTGGGTCCAGGTGTACAACCCCTGCAGGGTGAAAATTATACGTATAGCTGCATCCTCGGTCATGGACAACCCTACTCTTCTGTTACTCTGTTACTCTTATTAGATAGTGTTACTCATGTTTTCTACCTCCCTCTAGTGATGACTTCCTGCCTGGGGCAGTTGAGGAGCGAGGAGCGGGAGTCCTTGCACCGACTTGGTGGTTTTGGAAGGTGTGTGTTGGACCGGGAGTCCAGGATACCGCAATGGCCCGAGTTTGGAGTTTGGAAGATGATATACTTGATGATGCGCATGCATAGGAAACCCTAGCTTATCTTCTTGGATTTTATTATACCTTTAGTATAGTCCACTTAAAGCTTGTATACGGATGGTGACGTGGACCTATCCTATTCCTTGGTGATAATTTGGGTAGATGCAGGATCCGACCCGGAGTTCGACCCCAACGATGACGGACGGTATGGTATAAGCTCGCGCTACGCTCAAGTTTGCCTGTGGTAGAGTTTCCAGAAGATAGAGGAAGGCCAGAAGACTAGTTACCGCATTCCGTTTTCTATTTGCTCGATTTAGCCCAAGGGCCTTGTAATGGGATTGTACTGCTTTCGGGTCGAAATATGTAATAATTAAATCCATGTATTGATCTTTCACTTTGTACGACTATAATATGTATCTGGAATGAGTTCTGCACATGATAGCGCTTGATCCAGTGACTATCACGAAGGTATAGGGAGTCGGAATTTCATTTTGAAAATCTGGTTCGTTTCAAGATGAGAGTAATTTGTTTTTTTTACGTTAGGATTAATTTTCATATATTGATGATCAGCCCAGCCCTTCGCTGTTGAACATCGTAGTTGTAATAAGATAGTTTGGGGATGATTGAAGCATAACAAGTAGTAATTATTTGATGCACACAACCATAACAATCAAATTGAAGGTCTTAAAAAACAATCAAATTGCAAGTACTATACTCAGATACTCAGAGTGAAGCACACATGAATTGTAAATATGTGCCAGTGTTAGCTCCATTAACGGTTGTCAGTCCAGTTGATGAACAGGGCGTAACAATAATTTGTCGTTGACTTTAAAGGAAATCATCGGTGTCTTTCTCGGTTCCTCCACTCCAGCGACAATGCCAAACTTCAGGTTTGGTATCTTGAAGCCCAAATATTCTGTGAAGTACAACAAATTGATTAGTTCAATTATTTATTGTACCAGCTTCACTAGTGCACAGCTTACAAGAACAAGAAAAAACATGGCTAATGACTTGTAGAATTATATATTTACACCATAGTGACTTGCAGAATTATTTTCACCATAGTATGACTTCACATGGACTGCTGAGGTGGTCATGTTGTTGTGTGGCAGCATGACCTCATGGTCGCATGATTCACAGGTTATGAACAACTATAAAGCACAAAAATACTACTCTGTATTACGAAAAATACTTTATTATGAAATACTTCTCTAAATTGTGGAAAATTCTACTTGAGTATGGAAAACAATACTACTCTAATTTATGAAACAATACTACTCATAAGTGTGAAATACTACTTGAATAGGAATAGAATACTACTCTGAATTATGAAAAATACTACTCTAGCATGCATTTGCGTAGCAACGTGGAAGCACAAGCACATTGATATTTTTTTGTGCTCTGAAAATTACTACTACAGTATTGCTTGTACTACTACTATTCTGGATAATACCCCAATCGACGTATCCATTGGGAGAAAATAATCTTTTTCATCTTTATGAAGGCAACGCTTCTGCCTTCCAAATCCCATAAGAAAGTGGATAAATCAGAGTAGAGTTGAATCTGCAAAAGTTACGAGCTCGAGTGGGATTAAAAAAACATAAGCTATTTAGGGGGTTTTGTGCAAAAGGTGCAAGACACAAGAAAGAACAAAGTTATTACACATTTCTTCTGTGGCGTCGATGCAAAACCTTGGGATATCGGCTCCCATGGCCGGTGGCAGCACTGGTCAGCCCCATCGCTGGCAATTTGGTGAGCAGGAGGCATCAGTGAGTGAGGGAATCGAGAAGGGACGGCGAGGGGATCTCGGGGAGGGGCTCACCGGCGTCAAGGTGCTCGAGGTTGGTCGAATTTTGTCAGCGTGAGGCGGCGGGTGCTGCTGTCCGAGGGCAGCGGTGGTCCGGCGCCTGGACGGCGTCGAGGAGGGGTGGAGCAGGTATGGCTCGTCGAAGGGAAGCTCGTGGTGGCATTTGATTTGCCCGGAGGGTAACAGATGCGATGAACGGACGACTGGCGGTGGCGCTTGGTCATCGGCGAGCTCCTGGCGGTGGCGCTGCATGCGACAGCGAGGGAGGGCGATGACGGTGGTGTAGATGTGGCGGTTGGGGATCGATGCTCTACGCCTATCGGTGCGGAATTAAGGCGCCTGGCGTGGCACACACGCCACGGCTGGCGGCGGCGTGTCACCCTCGGACCCATGAGGAAGAAGGCACCAGAGGGGCTGGTTTAGGCCTCACGGCCTCGGGTGGAATTAATGTGCGCTGAAATCAGATGGAATTAATGTGCGCCGAATATATGACGTGAACTTATTACATTGTATTTAGTTGTGGAAGTAAATATGACGAGGTTTTTACTGTTTCACAATTTCACTGTTTGCTTTTAATTGCATTGAATGCAGCGCGAATTATAATTGCTGGTGGGGTAGTAAATATCGGACGGGGTGAATTATAATTTTTCCTTGTCGGAGTTGGGGCGGCGCCGCCGGTGGGTTGAATTGCATTCAACACACAGGGTATCAAATAGACAATAGGTATGTGTGTGACGAGTTTTATCTACACTCGCGTGTAGCTACTCTCATCATTAGTATACCACTATGCATATGTCCGCATACTCATTTATCACTTTGAGTATGTTCATATACTAATTTTAAGGTACTTTAAAAGAATATATATAAAAAATTTCAAAAGCACCCCTATTTTTTAAATTTATTATAATTATACCTTAGTACTAGTATATAAAAATTAGTATGTCCACGTATTGTATGTATGGTCACATACCCAACGTATATACCATTATAGATATTCTAGTATGATCACATACTTCGCGTACATGCTCTTCGTTGGGTCAGATACGTCCTACGTCATGAGATACATATGTGGGAGTAGCTACAAGTGCGTGTAGAATGTATTTTCCTTATATATATAACACATTGGAGAAGACACATCAAAATCTAGAGTTTTTGCCTCTTCTCGTTGCTGCGCCGCCACCATAGCCTTCTCCATCCGGAACGCGGGCGTGCACCGGCAAACAGGAGAGCATGTCTTGAGAACCCTTCACCTTTGGATCCTGCACCGGGAGAAGGCGAATAAGGTTTTTGGGAAGCGCTTCGCGCGACTACTCAAGATCTTCACCACAGCGCATCTTTCAGCCAACTACGTCGCCTCATGGGCCAACCGTCTTCGTCGTCTCCAGCAGCGGCGGTTCGTCATCGTCGACCCTCCAGCTTCAAGGCTCAGTACATATTATATGATCTGATCATTTCTTTAAGCATGTATCCTGAGTTTCTGACTATATTATTTATATTATTTTGTATATTAGAACTATACATGCTAGTTGATGTGCTTATCATGATTTATTTAATACGAAATTTAATACCGTGATTGTCTATTTACTCAAAAATACTCGTACTCGAGAACGCCTTGGCTGTCATCATTGTTGAGTTCTGCACATTGCGGAGGGAGGCGAACAGCCAGCTGAGTTATCCATAGTCCGAGGGAGTTTGGATTTCAGGAACTAAAATATAGCCCTATCACATCATATATTTCGATACCAATTAGGAGGACTAAGCATGAGCTAATTATAAAACTAACTATAAAAGTCTAGGGTTAATTCGCGAGATGAATCTATTAAGCCTAATTAATTCATGATTAAGCTAATCATGGATTAATTAGGCTTAATAGATTCGTCTCACGAATTAGCTTAGAGATTATGCAATTATTTTTATTATTAATCTACGTTTAATATTTTTAATTAGCAACTAAATATTCGATGTGGCAGAGCTAAAATTTGCCGGATACAAACAGCACATAAGTCCTGCCAGTGCTGGGGGCGGGCCACACGAGGCCAGCGGCGAAAGAGAGGAGTGGCGCGCCGAGCTGTCACGAGGAAACGGGTTTGATCTCACGCGCGGTGTTACCATGTTACGGAGTCCTCAGGATCGCCGGAATCACCATCGCCGGTGGCGTGAGCTGAAGCGCGCGGCTGCTAGTGTGCTTCATCAGCTTCGATGGCAACAAATCGCGTGCCTCCCTTTCTCGCTGCAATGACGAGAGAGAGTTAGCGATTCGACGGGTACGCGCCGGAGGAGCAGCCGAACGGGGGCGCAGGTAACAATCGTGACCCAAATCACTAACGGGCGGGGGCTTTTCGCAAATATTAGGAATGTATTTGAAAATAATTGGATCACGATTATTGATCGCGATGCAAACTAGCGGTGTATTTAAAAGTATTGGGATCACAGTTATTAATCGGGATCTAAAATATGGGTCAATTTGCAGATATCCAGATCGCTGTTAGGGGCTTCCGCAAATTTCACAGGCCCACGACATGGCAGCTATAGATGGTCAAAAGGGTCGTGCCTGATGGGCCGTACGGGACACGACACTAAAAAGCACTACACGAACACGGCTCGACACGATGGACATAGTGCCAGTACCAGCACGGCACGGCCGTAGTGTCGTGCGTGAGCCGAAACCCCTGCATGCAGTGCTGGCACGGGCATGACACGACTAAAAGGTCGGCACGGTAGGCACGGCCCAGCCCACAACCTCTCTCTCTCTCACACACACACACTTCCACCTCTCTCTCAAAGCCTAATCTGCCTCCCTCCCTTTCATGCAGCCGGCCGCCACCCTCTCCTCTCTTGGTCGCTCTCGCACGGTCGCGCGCGAAGCGCCTCCTCTCCCCCCGCTCGCGCCCCACCCTCCCCTCCCCGGCCAGTGGCCTGCTCTCCTCCCCAGTCACGCGACGCCGCCCTCCCGCTTTCCTGCGCCGTCGCCGTCCTAGCCACCGCCACTGTAGCCTTCCCCGCGCCGTCACCGTTCCGGCCGCCGCCGCTGAGGTCTTCCCCGCCCCTCGACGCCCCGGCCGCCGCGGCCTTCCCTGCCCCTCGCCGTCCCGCCTGCCGCCGTGGCCTCCCCCACCCTTTGCCTCGGCTGCCGAGGCCGCAGCCTCCCCCACGCCACCACCGCCATGACCTTCACCGACATCGACGCAGCGACGGTAGAGGCTGTGGATTGGGGCAAAAAAAGAAAACCAAGAAAACCACATTAACAACACCGACGAGTTGGATTGGGGCATCAACACGTGTCGAACTCAACACTACTCAACAACTCAGGCCGGTCGGATTGAGGCATCGACACAAGCCGCACAACAAGTTTCCAAAGGCAACTCTACCCGGTCAGAAATTACTCCACGCAACAAATGCAGCAGAAACCGGAGCCTGTGGCACCCACCAAAACATCCACACTCATGTAGTCGCCAAGAACCTCCAGACATGACTCTGCGTAGACAGGGAACCGAAAGATGTAGACTGCACCGCACCAAGAAGACCACCGCCATGCGGGATCCTCCTCCGCCGTGCCGCTGCAACACCACCCTCCACCTGACGGAGTGATACCACCGAAACCGGACCTCTCGTAGGCTGCCTTGCAGTCGCCACCACGATAACACAACGCGCGGGGATCTCGCCACTTCCTCCGTTGGACCTCGCTCTCGTCGCCTCGAAGAATCACCATGCACTAGGGCCTCGCCACACCCGCCACAGTACTCCACGCCACGGTTCCATTTCTTTTGTTGCCGTCGGGATGGAGAGCAATGTTGCCCCACGTCCCCAGATCTCTATCAATGCCAAGCCACCGCCGCAGGCCGACCTCAACTAGCTCACCCGCGCACGTGACCTCCGAGCCAGTTGTTTTTCATGTTCTGAACCATGATTGCTATGAGCACGTGGAGTTAGGCATATTTGAATGATATGCCCACTATGATGGCGGTTCAAACATTTAATATCTTAAGGAGGTAAATTTGCATGCATTTTACCTTCCTCTTTTTAGTCTTACTAAAAGAAATACAGATTCAAAAGGGAGGTATTAATTCCGACGACATATATGGCTTCAGTTATTTCAGGTGACCGCGTATATATAGAACATATCCTAATCTACATTCAGCTGTGATCATTGCTCTTGCAAATATTCTAATCTACATTCAGCTCCGATCACTGCTCTTGCAAATGGCCGCAATTGGTGTCTTTTTGAGCTAACTAGAAATCATAAGGCATGAATCTCTGATGTCATGTCGTGCATCTCTCATCATTGCTTGGTCCTTGGATATGATTTGAGCAGGATACGACAATCCTGAAGACAGAAACCTAAAAAAATATCCTTGATTCTACTCTTCATAATTATATTATCTGATTCCACATGCAGCCAGATTGTTGAAACAATAATACTAAGGTTCTTTTGCTAAGCTCATCCATCAAGCTTCACGTAAATATATATCTCCGGCTTTAATATGCTCAGACTATATACATCAACAACCATTAATATTTCCGAGCGTTTCCCAATACTCTGCAAAATGTGCGAACATAACTGATCTTAGAGTTCATCTCTATCATGGAGGGAACTACTGGTAACAACACAAGATTATCATTTTTTGTTGGAGCAGCATAACCGATGGATAGGGAGTCTTATATGTTCCAATCTTGCTGTTTGCATTCAGTCAGCTGACTGTATTTTGAATTCTCTATAAAAGTGAGTTAAAATCTGAATTGAATCTTATTGACATGTGACACTTTATTAAATGTCCTCTATACTTGCATAAATTTGATGTAAACAAATGCAGAATGTTATAGGAATGGATGCATAGAATTGAAGCGTCATATACATCTTCAGTTATTTCAGGTAAGTGACCACCTGCAAGGCCGCAATCATCTTGCTCATTTTCAGCTCTAGTTATTCTCTGCTGCTGCAAATTACTGTGGAGTTGTTTCTACTCCTCCATGTTCCACCACCATACTGGTATGAATCTCTAATAGCATGCATCTCAGTGGTTGCATCCTGTATCAGTGTTCTCTCTCTAGGTTGTTTTCTTGAGCCGGATATCCCAAGGGTAATGACATGGCCCAAACAATTCTCCATTCTTTTTTCTTGTACTGTTGTCGTAGGTGTCTGTGCAGCCACATTGTTGTATCCGCTATCTCCCAGATTTTATCAGGAAGAGCATCCTTTGAGTATCTATGCAGATCCAATGAACCTGTGAACATATCGTTTGTTGGGCTCCTTCCAGTAAACATCTCAAGCAGAAGTATTCCTAGGCTATAAACATCACCAAGAGTTGTGATGGAAGTACCTTCACTGTACTCTATGATTGTGCAAAAGGAAAAAAACATCAATCAGCATGCCATATTTATACAAGGACTAGGAATAATGAATAAATGCCAAAACACGAAAATTTTAGTTACCACTTACCAGGGGCAACATAGCCAATAGAGCCTCTTATTCCAATTGTGCTATTGGAATTTTGTAGAGTTCTATTTGCACCTTCTGGAAGGATTCTAGATATGCCAAAATCTCCAACTCGGGCACTCATGTCTTCTGCAATAAGGATGTTGCTTGGCTTGAGATCACAGTGGACAATGGGTGGCTGACAGTGATTATGAAGGTATTCCAAAGCTTCCATGATATCGACAGCGATATCCAGCCTTTGTGCTAGGCTGAGAGTATTCTTAAGAGTGGGCATGTCAGATTTTTTATGGAGCCAAGAATGCAAGCTACCATTCGACATGAACTCAAACACCAATGCCTTGAACTCTTGACCTTGTTTATTGATGCTTGAGCAGCAGGTGATGATCTTTATGAGACATCGGTGGCGCACCCTTCTCAATGCCTCACATTCAGCTATGAAACTTTTAGTAGAGCCAGACTGTTCAAGATTTAAAACCTTTACAGCCACAATAGTTCCCACACCTTGCAAAGCACATTTGTAGACTGCCCCAAAGCTTCCTTTACCAAGCAAATTTGCTTCAGAGAATCCATCGGTTCCATTTTCTAATGCATGATAAGAAATTCTTTCGTATTGTTCATCAGCTATTGGTGGTTGGAACGGGCTCTTCTTCTTATAGATCATGCGAATGAGTGCAATAATCATGGCTAATAATAAGAGTGTACTAGTTGTTGCTAGAGCTATTGTAAGGCACCTCATTTGGCGTCTTCTGTTCTGTTTAGCAGAATCTATCTTGCATGAAGCTAAATGAAGCTGGGGTATTCCTCCACAAAGCTTGTTATTTCCGGTGATTGACAGCTTTGTAAAATTTCTGAAAATCCCCTCTTTTGGCACTTCCCCTTGCAGGTTGTTGAAGGACAAATCTAATTTTGATAATAATGTCAAACTCCGTAAAACTGCAGGGATTGGCCCTGACAATTTGTTGTGTGCTAGAGTCAACTGTTGCAGGCCGCGAATATTTCCAATGGCGTCAGGAATAGTACCAGATAACTCATTCATGGACAAGATGAGTGCAACCAGACCCTTGTTTAGAGATCGGGGTATGCTTCCATTGAATAAGTTATTGTCCAACCAAAGTTCTTGCAGAACAATGCACCCCCCAATATTTTCAGGTACAGGACCAGACAATTTGTTTCCTGATAGAACCATGGAGTTAAGATTCCCTAAGTTACCAACTTCAGAGGGAAGGGGTCCGGATAGTGAATTATATGCCAAGTTTATGTAAAAAAAGAAGAAGAAAGGGGTACTTTGAAAATCTCTCTAGAAATTGAACCATTCAGGTGGTTCATTGACAAATCAAGGGAAAGTATACTCTTTAAATTTTCTATGCTTGCTGGAATTGATCCCTCCAGATTGCTATTTTTTGCATGAAGGATAGCTAGCTTTGAGAGATTTCCAATAGGCGAGGGGATTTGGCCTGACAGGTTAGTGTGGTCCAAATAAAGCCAAGTCAAGTTTCCTAGCTTGCCAATGCTATCTGGAATTCTTCCGGATATAGAAGTATTCCCAGCATAAAGGATTTGAAGGCCCACCAGATTGCCGATGGCTGAGGGAAAGCTTCCCCAAATCCCAGTGGTGTCAAAGCGGAGAGTTTGCAGGGTTGTTGAGAGATTCACTATTGAGCTTGGTATGTGCCCAGTGAAAGCAGGGTTGCCGGAGATAACTGATAGTCGGAGCTGGGTGCAGTTTGACAAAGTGATAAATTCCCATCCCTCCCGATCGTTAGCTTCTAACTTATTCTCGCTCAAGAATAGATCTAGCAGATCATGTAGTCTTCCCATCGTGCGAGGTACATATCCACTGAAGCTATTTTGTGAGAGGTAAAGTTCCTGGAGTGATGTGATGTTGGCGAGTGAAGCAGGGATATGCCCAGTGAACTGGTTCGCCGCAAAACCAAGGAATCGCATACTTGGGAACCTACTTCCAATATCAGTAGCGATGCTGCCGGTGAGCATGTTGTGGTGAATCGGCATCATTTCCATCGAAGACAAGTTGTATAGGGAGACAGGGAGATCGCCAGAGAGGTTGTTGTAGGCGAGCCCAAGATACCATAGATCCTTGAGAACGCCAAGGTTATACGTGTACCCTCAAGTTGGTTGAACGCGAGACCCGGAACTCTCAATGATGATAAGTTGCCCAGCGACGCTGGGATGGAACCGGTAAGGCTGTTGTTCACTAGGTACAAAGTTCTAAGGCTTGTCAATTTGTTGCCAAACTCAGAAGGCACATTCCCACTGAGATTGTTGAACCATGATGATCAGACTGGTGCAAGAGCTCAAGTTGGTGGGGATCGAGCCAGAAAAGGCATTGTGCCTCAAGCTGAAGGTACGGAGGTGGCCAAGGCTCGCGGGGATGTTCCCGTTGAGCCCATTGGAGCTCAAGTTAAGAGCCCTTAAGGACGATAAGTTACCGATGGCAGGCGAGAGGACGCCGGTGTGCCCATGGAATTGTAGTCTCAGCGCCACCACTCGACGGTGCCTTCCCTGGCACCTCACTCCCTCCCAGTTGCAGTATCCACCATCGGTGCTCCTATTCCAGGAAGTGAGCGCGTCCCTATTGCCGCCGACTGCTGCCGCCTTGAAGGCCAGCAGCGCCGCCTCTTCATCGGCGTCGGTGGCCGGGAGCATGGAGAAGAACATGGACTGTTAGCAAGAGCAGGAGCAAGCACGCCGAGCGCATTGCCATGCTGGTTGCTTTGGTGGTATGCTTCGGGGATTTGATGGGCTGCGATTGGTGTACAATTGAATATGTGTAAGTACATGCAGGCTGCTAGCTGGTGCTATTTATAGAAGAAGTGGATCACGTTACCATGTGCCGTTGTGACATGTACATATGTGGTTGCCAAAATAAGTGTTTTGAATGCCAGCGTTCTCTATCTAGTGGCCTTGACTTTCAAGTTAATACTGAGAGTTCAGGATTAGAGCCCAGCCAAATCAGGAACCAATAATGTCGTGCTCGTGCGCCAGAGAGCACTCTGAGTGCGACAACCGCGTCTACGACCTCCACATAAAACAGGGGATAATTCATGTCATACAGGTAGGTACAAGAAACGTGTCACCTCCAGCCCGGGATTCTTATCACTCTATTTTGTTTCCTTCTGGTCTCTAGTGCCAGTTTCTATCTATCCCATCTAGGCCGTGTGGAAAATTTCTTGCACCCGTAGAAACTTTCTTGGCATTGCTACTGTATTTACCTGACGTGTGTTGCGGCCTGCGGCGTGTCGAGATGACCACGCGTCCAAACCTCCTGGGTGGGGAACTCGGGATTGCGCTGGGGCACGACTGAAAAAATCGTCTGCAACAGCAGCAAGGTCCTCGCGCTTGGTCTGCCCAACATTATTCGGCATTTAGTTTAGCAAGCAATCGCATCAGCCATTTGCGAGAGCTAACGAAGATCAGACAGAATTAAGGACATGCGCAAGGAACGGTCCGTCGTCTCAACTCTTCAGCCTCTGATTCGCTCAGGGCACCATTCCACTGAGTTCCTCCTGCCTGTGAGAAAAAAAGGTCTAGGCATCAGCTTCAGCCTGGAGAGCAGATGGGCGGCCAAAATGGAATGCTCGCACCGCCATCAGTTACCAGTTGGACCCTGCCATGGCCTTATTTACTCCTGGAGCAGAACACCGTCCTGGAAGATAGCCAGTGCAGAGAATGTGGCTTGGGCCTAACAGTGCAGAAAACGATCACGTTTCAGACTTTCAGCCCGCTCGCTCGCTACTGCGGCCTACTCTCTCTTTCTTGTGGGAAATCTGAGCGGACCATGAATATTTTGATTTGAAGGCCCAAGTCGTTTGTAGGACGAGGCCCCGAAACCTATACATCTTCCAGAAGTTTCCTATCTAACTTCCGATGTTTGAGATGCGTGCATGAGCTCTGCTCGTTTGATCCATCATCTTTGTCCTCTGCCTCGCTCGTTTCTCCCTCCTCTGCCGTCGTTCCGCACACGCCGCCGCTTGCTCCTCCAGCATCCTCCGCTCGTGTCGCCCTTCGCCGTCACCACAGTTCGCCTCGCCGCTGCACCAGAACCCGTTTTTAGGGTTTGGGGGTTGTCGGGAGATTCCGCTCCGGTCGGGTCTAGAGGGAGCTACGGGGTGGATGGCCGGCCCCGGCGGAAGTGGTGGGCGCGGGGCGCTGAGCCGAAGCCAACTCGGCTCGCCTCCTCTCCCTCCCTTCTTCCTCCATCCGCCTCCATTCCCCTGACCTTCAAGCCTAGGCACTGAGGTTCCACCGCCAACCGCCGGGGCCGGATCCGGCCTCCTTCTCGCCGGACCCGGGGTCTGCCGGGCCGGATCTGGCAGCCCCCGGCCGGTTTCGCCTGCCTCCCCCATCTCCGGCCGACCCTGCTTCATCCGGTGGTGTGGGTAGCCGTGGGGGCGCGGCTGTGCTAGCGCTCGCCTCCCCGTGCCGGATGGGCGTCGGCTCTGCCTGCGGCGCGCTCGGTTGGGCGGGCGTGTCGCCGCCGCCGCTCGCCCCGGGTCTCGTCCTCGCCGGCCCCCCACCTCCGGCCGGTCCTGCTCGGCCGCCGCTCAGGTGGCTCGTGTGGTCGGGTGGCCGCTGCCGCCGCTCGGCCCGGGTCAAGAGCTGCCCCACTGATGGCTCGGGTGGTAGGTGGTTGCAACGCCGCCGCCCCTCGCCCTGGGGCGTGGGCCTGCTGCGCCTTCGGCGGCCCTTGTTGCCGGGGCATTGCCTCGCCGTGGGGCACGCTATCATCTCGCGTGGGGTTGGTGTCTGCCCTCCGCTGGCCGCTCCTTTCCGGTGGCCGTCCGCAGCGGGGTGCCGGCCGGAGGGCTCTTCTGCGCTGCGGCGCTCTTCGGCCTTCGCATTTGGGGAGGGAACGGGATGCAGGCGAATTGCTAGCGGCTATGATGGCGAGGCTCTCAGGCGCTGTTTACCTTATCGAACGAGTCATTCTTTGGCCATCTTCCCTCCTCTCTGGTGACCTTTCCTGGTGAAAGCTTTGACCTTATTGTCGGACGACGATGGCGTCATCTTGGAAGGTCCGATGGTGGTGGCCGTATACTCTTCTCGGAGAGTTTCCGCTTCTGCGTCTGCCTTCACTCGTTTCGTCTGCATCGTTCGGGTTGTATTGGTCATCGTCTGGCGGATGCTTTGCCACCCTTCTGTCGCTGACGGATACTTTACCGTCGTTCTACTCTGGCGGATGCTTTGTCGCCGTCGTTGTGTTGATGATCGCTTCGGGTGGATACTTTACTTTTTTGTGGGTCGGGTGGATGCTTTGCCACCTTTTTTGGTTTGTCCATCTTTGCACCCTTAATGTTGTGGTATCTGCTAGCAGGTTCAGTTGTGATCCTATCTAAATTTGTGGGTTCATCCGTATCTCCCTCCATCTTTTTTGCTCTTGTCTGTTGTACGGATCGCCTGCCACTTGCTTGATGGTGCTTTTTTTTCCACCTTAATAATCTCTGACTATTAAAATTTATAATGATCGTATTGCTTTTCTCTTAGTATACGGGCTCAGACACGTTCTCGAAAAAAACCCGGCACCCCACCAGCAAGGCCGCAAGGGCAAGAACCGAAACCGAGTCCCATACCTGAAGATATTCGACGAGCACATGCACTGAGAGCGCACCTCGTATGTCCTGAACCCATTGCCGCCTCAGGAGGCTCGGGGCGGAGAATCAGCTGCACCAAAGGCGGCGTGGCCTCAGCTTTGTTCTGAGGAGCGCACACCCTCGGTTATAAAGCCGGCAATTCGACGTGAGGTCGGAGTCCGATTCCGACCAGTACGCCGGTAATGGATTACGTCAGCGGTCAGCCGCTCAAACTGCCTCCTCCGCAGTTCAGCCCCTCACCACCGACCCGACCCAACCCAGCCCAGCAATCCAGTGTATATTCTCCGGGAAAAAAAAAGTTCCGGTTGCTGTCTCCGGAATGATGCCTCCGAATTTTTTTATTCAGAGTTCAGCTTTGTGATCGTGATTTTCTTGATCTCTTCTCTCTCCTGCCCCCACCGGAGCAATCAAGTCTAGTTTTGTTTCGAGTAAATTAGTTTCTTGATAAAAAAAAGTTGCTCTTAGTTCTTTGGCTTGTTTTTGATTGAACTTGCTAACTTCGCCTTAAAATGAATTTCTTTTGGATTCTTGACCCTTACATCCATTCCATGTGCAGCTGCCGTGAGCCAGCACATAAGGAGCGCGCAAAAAGACCAAAATACCCCTCATGTTTCTCTTTCCCTGTACCCAAGCATGATTTCGTAGGGATTTGGGCGCCGGCTACTGCACAGGCCGCCACGGGCGACGGCAGTGGCCGGCTCCAACGAGGCCCCGCTGGCGGATCCACCTCTGCCGGCGCCGGATCCACCGTATCCGCGGCAGAGCTAGGCGGCCCGGCTGGTGTCGGTCCTGGCCGCTGGCTGCGCCATCCAGGGCGCCGCGGGCGTGGCGCCAAGGCCGGCGCCCCGACCGGCCACGACGGGGGTCCTCACACCCCTGCCCGAATCCCCTCTGCCTAACGCGCGCGCACCACGCGGTCGTTGATTCCCGACGATCGGGCCGTGACACGCCGGCGAAGCCGCGCCCCTGCCACGGGCGTTGCCCGGCTTGCCCGTAATGCCCGGCCACCCCAACACCTCCTCCCCTCCCTCACGCGCCTATAAATGGCCGAGATCGGCCCCCGCTCGCGTCCGAACGGCCACCACTCGCCATTGCCGAGCTCGCCGCCGGAGGTCGCGCCAAGCCCTCTCCTCCGGCCTCCCTCCGCCCCAACCAACCCCCTAGCTAGCTTGCCCTGCACCTCCTGAAGCCCACCGGCTTCACCCCGCCGCCACTCCCCCGTCGGAACCCCACCGCCGCCGCACGCCGCCACCGCCGAGCTTCGACTCATGCCGGTGAGCCTCTTCCGGCCGCCCCTGACCCCAACCAAGCTCCTTCCAGGTAGCTCGTGTCCCCCTCATACTCCCCCACCTTCTTCCTCTCGCCGCCGGCGAGCCCCCTCACTGGATTCCGACGAAAAACCACCCAGCTCCGGCCAAGGGCCACATTGCAAGCACTAAAATATTTTTAAGGTCCTTTATGCAAAATCCGAGGCTTAGTTTCAAATCTTGAAATCAAAGCAGGTAACTTAGAAATCTCTTGTACGTGTGCACCTTTTTCATGTAGACGTGAAACTATCTCATGTTTCATCCTTTGATTCAAAATCATTGTGTATGTGTGCACTTCGATTGTAATTGTAGACTTATATGCAATTCAAATGATCAGTGTGATGTCATGTGCAAATCTATATGAAAATAATAATTTTATGCTTCAAAATAAAATTATAACTTATTTTGGTAGATTAATGATAATATGCAGCCTAAAATGCTTGTAGATCTTTCTTGTACGCTGCTGTTGTATTCCATTTAGCATCAGGGGTAAAAACGTCATTTCACGTTGCTATTAACACTGTTAGCCCTTCAAACTAACGGAAGAGCTAAAAACTCAAACGAATTTCGTTTTAAAACTAAGGAAGCAAGTTCAATCGAAAAGGAGCCAAGAAACTAAAAGCAAGCTTTTTTGAGGCCGAGGAACTAATTTACTATTTTGTTTCAGGTTGAAAGTTGAAGCCCCGCCGGACGGGGACGGAACAGCAGGCTGGCCCGCTAGTGCGTGAGTCTCTGCCTGTCTGGCCCGTCCGGTCGTTATCAGCTTACCCGTTACGATTTCCTACTGGATGTTGGGCCGCACGATGAGTACCCTTGTTTGCAGAGGTTGTTTGGGTTGGGCCAAGTTGCTGTGTGATTTACAACTTGATCCAATCGCTTAGTTGGGTTGGGTTTCCTCTAGCGGGGCCACAAGCCCATCTAATGTTTGGTTTTGGACCTTGGAGTTTCTAAGCCCAATCTCGATTTACTACATGTTCCTTCCGTTTCAAATTGTAGGTCGTTTTGGTAACTCGATTTGCCAAAACGACCTACAATTTGAAACGGAGAAAGTATATTTTGGAGGACAGGAAAGTCAACATATCCCCTTAAAAAAGTTGGAAAGTCAACACAAAAATGGGCTCCATTCTATTGTCTCTGTCACCCCCACCCCAACACAACAGAGGCAAAACTTAGCCTTAATAAAGAAGCGAAAGAAATCATGCAAGCAACAAACTCAATTTATTATTTTCCACGAGTTCACACTATATGTCGCAGATATTGTTGTTTATTAGCACATCAGGCACGTGGCTAGTTCAGACAAGACAGACAAGAAAAAGATTGCTTGAGAAGATAATACTAGGGACGGGACAAGGCAGGTAGCAGCTCGATCGTTTTCTTGCTCGTGCACGGCGGCTGCAAAAGTCCACTGGCCAGGCGACGACCAACCGCTGCGTGCCTGCGTGAGGACGACGAGCTAAACACCACGTGGGCACACAAAATGGAAGTTCCTGCTAGTACAATATTCTAATATGATTCTGGAAATGCTAGTGAAAGTGAAAGCGTTAAACTACTGCACGCGTTATATGTAATGATGGTTAGGCAGTTTTGATGCCCAGGGACAAGCGCAAGCTCAATCATGAAAGTTTTCTCCTGTCCCTCTCAGGTAAAGAATGAAAGAAAGCCACGGCTACCTACCCAAACAAAATACAGGCAACAAGTCGTTGTGACAGTTACAGTACCTGGATTTCTTTTTCGTTGAACGAGGTCTAACATGCCAATCCATGCGTCCTATGATCTGCGCTCACACAATTTGTTCAGACATCCGATCCAGAGGCACAGTCATCAGCGCCGCCCGCCCCCCCCCCCCCCCCCCCCCCGATTCTAGAAAGTGCTGCTGCAACACGCAGGTACACAAGTGTGCATCCGATTCCGTGGAGTGCGTATCAGTAGTACAGAAAGCTGAAACAGCACGTAGAACAGAGCCAAGATGCATGTACTGAGCACCGGCCGTTTCGTTCTAAGGGCTGAAAAAACAAAACAAAAACAGCACAGTCTGCTTGCTTACCCCTACATATGCACAACTGCGAGGAAACCAGCTTCCCTTCCATGGATCAGCCGGCTTACGGTCCGTCCCCTGCTACCGCGCTCCGTGCGTCCTGACCTCGACTAGCTAGCTACGCTAACAATATAGCAGATCTCCCTCGGCAGCACCGTCGCCGGTGATCTTCTTTCAGGTGGTTCGCCCGTCAGACGAGGAGCATAAGGCCGTGCAGCCTCTCGGAGACCCTGGTGGCGTCGAGCCCGATCCGGGGGCTGAGCGCCTGCGAGTGGATGGTATAGAAGATCTTGTCCGCCACGACGGAGAAGCTGGCGCTGACGACCTCGGCGCCCTCCTCCTCCAGCGCCGTGATCACCTCGTGCAGCTTGAACGGCCACCCGGCCGCGCTGATGAGCACCACGTCCAGCGTCGCCCCGTCCTGACACCGCACCTCGACCACCGGCATGCGCACGGCGCCGGACCCCGCGGTGGCCGTGGAGGCGCCCTCGCGGCCGCTGCCCTCCTTCCTCCGCTTGAGCGCCTCGATCCGCTCCTTGAGCTGCTTGATGTACGCCGCCGCGCTGTCCAGCTGATCCAGCTGCGTCGCCGCGTCCTGCAAACACCACAACGTTTCGCCGTCAGCGTCGGAACAGTGATCTGTCAGTGGACGGATCAGTATTAGCACCAGCATTATCCATCACTTTTTCCCCAAATGGAGGTTAAAATATGCTCTAAATGGTGTAACATGTGGGCGCTAAACTATCATCGAAGGAGACACCATGTCACGGCTATAGATGGCCACATGGGCTCGACCCGCTGGGCCGGCCTGGGCCCAGCATGAAAAAAACATGGCACGAACCCGACCCGGCCCACCAAGAATTGGGTCCGGGTCAACCCGACCCAATAGCCTGTGTCGTGTCTGGGCCGGGATCTCGGCCCATAGTGCCGGCCCGGACACGACACGGCTAACGGGTCTAACCCGATCAGGCGCGGCTAATTGGGCCGGCCTATTAACGGCCCGCGGAGGGCGCCGGCTATACAAGCCGTCGGCGCCGCCCTCCTGGGCAAACCCTAGCCCATTCGCCTCCCTCGCCTCCCCCGTGCCTCCTCTCCTCCCCCGCGCCTCCTCTCCTCGCTTCTCCTCGCCTCCGCCGCCCCGACTCGCCTGTGCTCTTCGTCTTCCTCCTCTTCGGTCGGTGTTTCTTCGCCACCTCCGGCTAGTGATGGCCGGCAGCCCGGGCCATCTCACCTCCTACACTTCGCGCCCCTCCTCCCCCATTCTCCTCGTCCAGATCTAGAGATCCTCGTCTTCTCCCTGTCCGGCCGGCGGTCCTCCGCCGCCGGTGGCCTGCATCCCGGCACGGCACGACTCTTCCTCTCCTACTCTTGTCCTCCTCTGTCCTCTACTCCGGATCGGCACTCCGTCCCGAAACCCTAACCCTAGCCTCCCTCGCCTCCCTCGCGCTTTTCCTCCCCGCCTCCCCCACTCAGATCTAGAGCTCCTCGCCTCCTCGTCTCATCTGTGTATTGTCTGGCCGTCGGTCAACCACCGCCGGTGGCCTGCGTCTCGGCACGGCACGGGTCTGATCCCTCTCCGCCTCTCCTTCTCCGGCTCGACACTCCGTCCCGAAACCCAAACCCTAGCTTCTCTTCCACTCATTATCTCCTTGTCCTACCCGTCGCCGTCGTGTACCTCGCCGGCGACTCTGGTGCTCCAGATTCTCAGGTTCGCCCTCCTCTTTCTTCTTCTTTGTTTCTTTTCTTTGTTGCTCTGTGTTCTCCTCTGTGCTCTGTGACTGACCCCTCTCCTCTACGCAGATCCGTCGAGGAACTAGAGGCCGGCGATGGACGACGACGGGGCCTCCATTTCCATCGACGATGAGATTTGGCTGATGGGAGGGGTTGGAGATGATGAAGAAGACTTGCAAGCGGGACAATGGGAGGGGTTGGAGATGACGAAGAAGACTTGCAAGCGGGACAGGAGGAGCTTTTTGGCCGCAATGCCAATGCACCGATCGACCTTGTTGACGCCGGCGATGGCGAGGGAGATGCTGGTGTTGCCGGTTCTGCAGCTGGTGCCGGTGCTAGTGTTGATCGCGACACCGAGAGCACTGGCGCCAAGCGCAACCGGCCATGCACCTCTGATGTTTGGGAGGATTACGAGAAGATCTTCAGGATTGAGAATGGTAAGAGGATCCGATTCCAAGTTAAGTGCCTCCATTGCGGTAAGTTCTACGCTGCTTCTTCTAACTTTGGCACTGGAACTCTCAAGCGGCATAGGGCCGCATGCTCTATTAGGAATAAGAAGTCTCGGTCATCTCAATCCTTGCTCCAATTCAGTTCAGACGGTAGTTTAGGAAACTGGGAGTACAGTCTTGAGGTTGCACGTACACGACTTTGTCGTTTGATTGCTAGACTGGATCTTCCTTTGGGTTTTGGTGATTGTGATGCATTTGAAGAGTTCATTAAACTTGCACATAATCCTCGATTTGCTACTGTCTCACGGCAAACCACCTCTAGAGATTTAGTTAAGTACTACACTGATCGTCGTAATAAGGTTACTGAGACTTTGGCTGCTGCTTCATGTGTTGCTTTAACCTCTGATATTTGGTCTGGTAATGCTAAGGAAGATTATCTTAGTGTGGTTGCTCATTTTGTTAGTGCTGATTGGGATTTAGAGAAGCGGATCATAGGGTTGAGGCTCATTGATGTTTCTCACAATGGTGATAATATTGCTGAGCGTGTTCTCGCTGTGTTGCAAGAATTTGGTTTAACTAACAAAGTAGTATCTCTTACTTTGGACAATGCCTCTGCTAATACTTCTGCCATGAATATTTTATCACCTCAAATATCTGGTTATGTTGGTACTTTGTTCTTGCATCAGAGATGTGCATGCCATATCATTAATCTGATTGTGAAGTCTGGCTTGAAGAGAATATCATATTATCTTGATGCATTTAGAATAACAATCTCTTTCTTGAATTCTTCTAACCAGCGCATTGCATCATACAAATCTTATTGCATTATTGTCAATGAGAGACCTAGGAAGTTCCAACTAGATATGGATATGAGGTGGAACTCTACCTACCTCATGCTTAAGCATCTTGTCCCTCATAAACAGAGCTTTAGTGTCTTTATTCAGAATCACTACCCTAGGGGTGAAGGTTCTCCTATGCTATTGACAGATGCACATTGGTATGTTGCTGAACACATCTTGACATTTCTTGAGCTCTTTTATGATTCAACTGTTGCACTATCTGCTGTATATGATCCTACATCTTCATTAATATTGCATCATATAATTGAGATTGCTGGACACCTAAACAATTATGAAAATGATAGCTTGTTTAGATCAGTGGTTGTTCCTATGAAAGATAAATTTCTCAAGTATTGGAGGGACATACCTTTGCTTTACTCAATTACATTCATCATGGATCCTAGGGCTAATCTTAGAGGTTTGAACAAAGCTCTATTCTGTTATCTAACCTCTCTGGTACTGATTACTCTTCTTATTTAAGTGAGGTAAGAGCTGAACTTTCTACCATGTTTAACAAATATGATGAGAAGTTTGGTGCAGTGAGAATGCAGAGGCCTTCACAACCAGTGACTTCTGGTAAGAAAAAAAAATGCCTGGGGTAAGATTTTTGGTAATGATGTTGCTGGAGCTGGTTCATCCAGTTTTGGTTCATCCACTCCCTCCTCTACACTTTTGTTTAGAAGAACTTCTGCAAGTGCATTGCTCCAAGCAGCATCAAGTGGTGCTGGTCTTGGTATTTGTTCTGAACTTTCATTCTATTTTGACACTGACTCTGTCAACCAATTTGATGCTGATTTCAACATCTTGAATTGGTGGCATGAGCACAAACAAACCTATCCAGTACTTTCAGTCTTAGCTAAAGATGTCTTATGTGTTCCTGTGTCTACTATTTCTTCAGAATCTGCTTTTAGTCTTACTGTCAGGATCATAGAGAAGCGTCGCCGCCGACTGACTCCTGAAATGGTGGAGATGCTCTCCTGCATCAAGGACTGGAAGGCTGGTGACGCTAGAGCGCAGCATTCTGTGGAGGACAAGGACCTTGAAGCCGCTTTTGAGGATCTGTATCTTGATGAGTCCAATGTGTAACTGATTATGTAATATTTGAGCTGTATATATTGATTGAGCTGGGTTGTACTCTTTTTTCCTATCTAGGGTTTCTCACGAGGTGTGAGTTTTACCTAGATAGGTTTTTAATGAGGCGGTCATTGCACTGGCTCAAACTTTGTGTCAATTTGTTTGTTTCTGTTTGTTCGTTTTATGATATATTCATCTGCATGTTTGAATTTATGATATATCCATCTACATACATCAAGGGTTTTTATACCCTCGTGTCTGGAGCGGCACGAACACGGCGGGTTGACCGTGCTGGCGGGTCGGCACGACACGACTAACCCTCTGACGTGTCGTGCCCGGTACGGTTAAAGCATCATGCCTAGGTGTGCCGTGCCTAGCCGTGCCGTGCCATATACGGGTTAGTGTCGTGTCGTGCCGTGTGGCCCATTTGGCCATCCATAGTCAGGGCCCGGTTACAGCTCATATGACATGTAGACTCTAGTTTTCCCTCGCGCACATGGGGGGCGTCCCGATCGGTAGGTGGCTTGGAAGCTCTGAATTATTGGGGAGTGGAGGTGAGAGGTGAAGCCCAGAGCCCACAGACAAAAGTGAATTGTGGTGGGGTCGAGCCCGGAGCCCTTTTGCCGGCTGAAGAATCGTTGGAAAAAATCCATTCTACTGTTACCCGATGGAATCATCCGGCGATGTGATAGTACTCGGGTTTTGTTTTTCTATAGCCCCACGAGGTCGCCCCGAATCCGGCACGTGCCTATAAACTAAGGAACGTGACGCGTGACCCCTGAGCAACCGCGTCGCTGTCACGGGCAGGGGCAGGCCACCGAGAGGGGGTGGAAGGACTAGGACTAGGACTAGGACTAGGACTAGGAGAGCCCAAGCCCAACGAATCCGTGGCAGTTTGGCACGTGGGTGAATGAACAGAGAGAGCTCAGTGTTGGAGGTGAGTGGGGCTAGTATTCTGTGTGTTCTTTTCAGAAGAAACGTGACGAACTGCAGCGGCAGCTCGGGCTTGGGGTCGATTGGATGCCCGGCCGGTCCCGGCGGGGCATGAAACCAGGCAGGAATAATAACAAAATCATCGGACAACTCCACGCCTCCACCGATCCGATCTGATCAAATCAAATCAAATCGGTGTGGCGATCACTGATCCAGCACTGCTGCTTTATTTGAGTAGTAACAATCAGTCCCTGTCCATACCCCTTTTCACCCTTTTGTTTTACACGTAGGCTATGATTTGTGCAGTAAATGTTTTCTGCTTGCTGCCAAAAAAAAAAATACCTGGCTACTGCAGTTTATTAGAACCACAGATACGAATGACTGTCTTATTTTTTACTTGCGAAAGATTGGTACTCGAGTTGGGATTCAACGAGTAGTAAACTTCGCGGGGGGGGGGGGGGGGGGGGGGGGGCACCGATTGCGACATGCCGAGTATGTGTAACCGAATGTGCGGACTTGAGGTGAACAAGGACTTAGTATTTTTGTCCCGAAGAACAAGCCACCGTCAGTAACTGATGTATACGCTCCAGTGTTTCTCTTTTTCACCTTACCATTTCTAACGCAGATTTAGTATTGTTAAGCAATTGGCTTCTTGTCATTATCCATTTTCTCTTTTAGTAGTTATGGCAAACTGGATAGATGCTTGCAGAGCTGCGAAATGAGACTAGTTCTAAATCTGGGAGGGACATGAGGAGTCGAGGACGCCATTGCTGCAGAAATCTGCTGGCCCGGACGGGGCCTAGAGAAGAGGGGAGGAGCGAGGAGGAATCGAGACAGCAGAGGAGGCTCACCTTGTTGGGGTTGGACGCGGACGCCGCCGCCTCCGAGAGCAGGGACGCGTGCCTGGCGGCGGGCGGGATGAGGGAGGAGAGCTTGAGGCAGAGGCCCTTCATGTGCAGCCGCCGGTTCTTCTCCACGTCCTTCCTCTCCAGCTTGCACCCGCCGCTGCTGTGCGTGTTCCCCTCCCCCGCGGCCGTCGCGCCGGCCGAGCTGCCCCCGCTGCTCTGCCTCCGGCTCTTCATCTGTCGCCGCGCAGCCTGGACTCTGGAGACAGGGATTCGGCTATGGAACGGAAGGCGATGGATGCAATGGGCAAGTTGAGGCCCAAGAGCTCAGCGCAGCGGACTATGGAGGCTGGAGCTGGTTGCGTTGGTAAGCAGTTGCGAGGCTTCGCTTTGGTGGGAGCCCCGCCGCGGGTGGCTGCTCATTTATACAGGGGGCGGAGCCGACGGATGAGGGGAAAGCGGGGCGTGGACGGAGGAAGGAGACGACGGCCTCCCGAGACAATCCACGCCGTCCACCGGCTCGCGGACGGGCGGATGGGCGTGGCGGTCAACCCGGCGGGAGGTGGTGCGCGTCTTCGTGTGGCCCCCCCCCCCCGGCGGGGAGGCAGCGCTGCTGCGGCACTGCCGCACGTTGTGGCACTGCTACGTGTGCGCGTGTTGCTTTCCGCTTCCCCTTTCTTTTTCTGTGTTTTCTTTTTTGCCCCGAGGGAGATGGAGCCTGGAGGGATGGATCTCGGCGTCACGTTCCCACTGGGAAGTCGCTGCCGGACGGGGAGGTGGGGAATCGGAGCATTGATGAGCGCGATGATGAGCAGCTGAAACCGCGGTTTCAGAGAAGACCGGCGGTTTGCTTTTCCAAAAAAGAGAGAGAGAGAGAGAAGACCGGCGGTTTCACGCGCTGACTAGGGTTTTTTTATTCTTTCAGACAGATGATTGCAGACTGCAGAGCCAAGTGAGAGCGGGAGGTGAAGATCACCAAGTGCTCTAAACATGTAGCTAGCACCTCTCTTACCCCCAATCTGCTGTATCAAATTGAACAAATTTGCACAAGAAAGAAGAAAAGCAAACAAACAGTTCATCGTCAGCCTCTGCAGTTCTCCTCTAGTTTTAAATTCGGATGGTCCTCTTGGCTTATTACTCTATCTGTACCTTGGCTATGGGTTGCTACTAAAGTTTAGTCCCGTCACATCGGATATTTAGACACCAATTAGAAATATTAAATGTAGACTAATTATAAAATCAATTACATAAATGAAGACTAATTCGCGAGATGGATCCATTAAACCTAGATCATAATTGGCAATGTTATACTACAGTAAACATATGCTAATTATGACGTAATTAGCATTAATAGGTTCATCTCGATAATTATCCACGACTTATACAATTAACTTTTATTTAATCCATTAAATCGGTGTTAAAGAGAGGACCTAGGATGCAAACGGGGCTGTATGTTCCTTTCCAACCCCCTGTACGTGTCCGTCACGCCCAGCGCCCGTGCGAATTAGTGCCACTAGTACTTCTTTAATGTGCTATTATCTTGCTGCTTTTGTGCCATCTCAGCAGCCATCTCGAGTCTGGGATAACAACAATAGCTAGCTCTATCAGCTGACAAAAGAGATTCATCACGTTCGGTTGGGGGCAAGTTGGCGCATATGTTCTTCCTTAATGACAGTGAGGACTCCACCTCTGCGCATATGTTCTTCCTTATTCACCTTTTCTTTCTTCCCTTTTTTCTATTTCACTCGGAGGGTGATGATTTACATGCTCGAATTATAAATACCCATCTGTCTGATTTGACGTGTGATGTATTGTGTATGTGATCTTGAGCTGGATTGGCCTTTCTTGAAGCTCATAAAGTTTGTAATCCTACACATACGTAGTCGACTTGGGAAAAAAAGATTGTAGCAAAACGAATGGAGTGCGTGGCTTAGCTTTTCGTCTAGAAGCTTGCGTGGATACGCGTACGGAACGCTGGCACGGCTGCGGGCAGCGGCCTGGAAACAAGCCAAGTCGTAGCGTACTATCGTGGCATGCTTGCAGCTCATTCGCCACGTACGTAATAGTACCTCCCCGGTTTGAAGTCGTCCATTAGCTCGTCAGTGGCCTGTCACGTGTACAGGCTGGTCCCCTGGTACTGACAGTGGTTTAATTATACCCAGTCCATGCCACCGTATCGGAACACAAATCATCGTTCGTATCATCCGAGAGCAGCCGCTACAAGTCAGAGACGATATGGCTTAATATTTTGGGATTTATCATGGAGCTCATCATCAAGTGACGCGTTTGCAACGCCCGACGGGCCGCGTGGATGCGAGTCATGGTCCAAGTAACAGTGTGCCACGTACATGCTGAGGGACCGACCAAGTATGCTATGCTGTGGTCTGTGGATGCCTTTGACTTTGGGTGGGAGGAGAGGAGAAACAAACCGATCATCTACTACTCAGTAAACGACAATTTTTTGTAGAATTGATGACCCGTGGGCGTAGAAGCTCAAATAGTCGCGCCCGATTCTTGCATTCACACTTTGCTCTCTTTTCCTTTTTGAGCGACACGACTGTTTTGACACAGCTGAGACAGGGAGCACGGCCAATTTTTCGGCTAACAAGCGCCGGCCGGACCAGGTCCTTTAATAAAAAATATTCCTATATATTTTGGGCAATTACTCAGTTAAGTTACTGTGCAATAATTTAAATCTTTAGATCTAAATGTAACTCACACAACCTGTTAAACCTGTTAAGATTGTGTCCCTTGTATACCTAGGGAGCATTTATACTAAGTGGACTCACATAGACCAACGGCGGATCGAGAAAATTTTAAAAGCCTCGACATTCGACTAATCAATAAATTGTGCTTAACTTTTATAATATGATGGCTACTAACTAGATGGGCCTAATGGAACCAAACATAGAGGAGCACGGGCACAGGCGTAGGGTCACCCGAATATAGTTATAATATTTTTTTAGAGTAAAGTCCGTTTTACCTCCTGAAATAGTCGTCGAGTTTAAAAAATCTTCGCAACTTAGATACCAGGAATGTTGCATACCTCACATCTACGTATCGGGCAAAACACCCCTCGAGACCGGTTTACGGTTTTGACTTTGGTCTTCGTCCACATCAACATGCTCGCCCACGTCGTCGTGAAATTGCCTCTTGAGGAAAGATGCTGGTCGACCTGCCGCTGCCTCTCCTCCCGCCGTCGTCGCTCACCTCACTACTGCTCACCATAGTCACCTCCGTACCCTCCCTCCCGCACTTCCGCCACATCCACACGCCTGTCTCCCTCCCTCAGCTGGCTCGTGTTCAATCAATCCGGACGGCCTCCGACCACAAATCCGAGCACACACCTCCACCAAAATAAAATCACCGCCTCCCGAACCTTCCCCACCTACCTACCTTCCTTCCCCACTTTCTTTTGCCCCGATAAGTGGCCTCCATTGCCGGGGATTAAAGATCCCGCGGCTGCCATTGTAGTCCGAAGCCCGAGCTACGCCCCTCGTCGCCGAGCATCACCTTCCCGACCTCGTTCCTCCCAACAAACTGAAAGAATCGGTCATTGGTAAGCTCCTAATGCTCGTGCTCTCGCGTTCCCTCCGTGTTCGCAGCCATAGCGGCCGGAATGCGGCCCTTGCCGCTCGGCCGTGTAGCCGGGCGCCGCAGCCGACATCTGTACGTCCCTACGCCGTGAAAGCTCGCCCACGTGTGCGCCCTCAAGAGCAGTCACGCAGGCGAGGGCGCGACGACGTGGGCCAGCAGGCTGACGTGGACGGCGACCAAAGTCAAAACCGCTTTAAACCGGTAGGGGAGGGGGTTTGCCCGGTATGAAGACATGAGGTATGCAACATTCTTAGTATTTGAGTTGCGGAGTTTTTTAAACTCGGTGACTATTTGAGATTTGAGGGGGTAAAACGGACTTTACTCTATTTTTCAACCGAAATATAGTTACAATATTTAATAAGTACGAGATCATGAAAGAACAATCCATTTCAAGGCAAACCTAAAGATATGGTTTTATGTTTCCCTACTGAATATTTAAATGTTGGTGATGGTCAAAATTGTAGTCAGGTATTATAATCGAGAGAGTACTCTAGTGCAGCTAGGATTCCCAACAACATCAGTCAGTGAAATAAAAGATAATAACAGATTCATGCTTCAGGCCAGGATCCAGCTGATCGACAACTCAGAGACGTGTCCGCCCATGCGGTAGACATCTGCTCCTCGACGACTTAGGTAACAATAATTAATTTGCCATGTTCAAAATGTGTCCGGTGACGGTTGAGATAGATAGGTTAGGTTGTTACCCTGAGACCGTTCAGACTGCAGCCCTTCGTATCTTATTGCGTGGTGCAACTGGACAAGTAAACTGATTGTTTTAGGTGGGATGCCATGCAGCTATCACTATGCATGCCACCGGTTCGGCAGGTGCACGTGACATAAACATACGTGGCGTGTTAATTTATTTGCACGCTTTTGCTGGCTGTTGGCACCTCCTTTACACCTGTGTTACCAAAAATTGCTTATGTTACGCAAACGGACACCTGGTCAGCCTACACATGTAAAGTATATCTTTCTAGTAGATTATATGTATAGATAATATAAAGGTCAATTATCATGCCATCTGATGACGTGGTGAAAAGGCCACATGGCATATGAAATGGAGGGTGCACAAGAGCAGCCGCAGGTCCTGTTAATAATGGGCAATGGCGACATTTTTATATATGCTGCTACAGTATCCGGTAAAGTCGTAAAGATGCAATATAGATATGTGCTCGAAAAGGAGGTAGTAATAAATATGAGGTAGATGGTGATCGATGGTGATCAGCTCCTATTTAAAAATTATGGTGACTGATTAGATTAGGGCCTTATTAGCCAGTAACAACTAACAACTGACAAGTTAGCATGTGGAGTACAGAATACAGACTACCTATGTAACCACCCCGTTTCAAAAAAAAAAAGACTACGTAAGCACCCAGATGGATTTGCTCAGCACAATCTGGGCCGCACGGCCCACAAAACCTTGCCCGCCTGAAGGTTGCATGGGCCGATAGGCGGGCCCATCAGATGCTGAGATACAAATTGCTATGTTTTTCCACTCAAAAAAATTTGCTATGTTTTTATTTTAGCAAAATTATTTGTAGGTTTTAATCTTTTTTACAGAAATAGGGTCCTCTCACAAACTCAAAGGGGAAGTTATAAATCGCCATTCCAGTGGGTAATTTGTTGAAAGTCTGTCATCTAGAAGGACGGGAGAGAGATTCGGCGCGGCGCATAGTATGCCCACACGTGGATGCATGCATGCTGGCTCTTGACTTTCGGATGGATGGATGCATGGGTGCCACGTCGTGATTGCTAGTGTAGCTATACGACGCCGCTAATAGCGTGCATCAATTATGGACGGCCGTCGAATTTATTTAGAGTGCTCAAATATAAATAAGAGATACAAAATGGAGGAGAAATGAATCCTTATTATTGATCTCAAGAATCTATACATATATATATGGGAAAGAGATGCCACGAAGGGACACCACAAAGGGACGCTAGTAAATAGACACCCGATGGATGAGATCAGTTTATTCTCAACAGAATTCGAAGCTCACATGGGCCTTACCTCCCAACAGAATTCGAAGCTCACATGCGCGTTACCTCCCACATTCACACTCTGCCTTTTCCGATTCTGCAAATGAGAGATATCATTTTTCTACTCGCTAAAAAATAACCTCCCAACAGAATTCGAAGCTCACATGCGCGTTACCTCCCGCATTCACACTCTGTCTTTTCCGATTCTGCAAATGAGAGATATCATTTTTCTACTCGCTAAAAAATAAAGTTATGAGACGATTCTTTTGACACAGTCGGGAGATGAATATAGCAAATAAGGTTAGGTATTTGTTTCCTTTATTTTCCATATGAATTCGTAAATATAGCATAGGTGCCAGTGGAGGCGTAGAGCGTGTGCTCTCTAGGGCCTGCTGATTGGTTGGCTGGTTTCAGCTGAGCCAAAGCCTCCCCCATGCAACCAGCAGTCTCTGTGCCTGTCCCAAGTGGTGCAAGATTATCTCCTCGGCCTGGCTCTGTGGATACGGTAAAAATTTCCGTTTCCACCGGACCAGGCTGCTATGGTAGTGATTGGTAGGCTGTTTTACTCCTATCCAGGCTTCCATAATGCAGCTCGGCCGTGTTTGGTTTCCTGCGCGAGACCCTCGTCCAGGCTTATCTAATGCAGCGGAGGGGTGCTAGCCAGGCTTGATGGAAGCGAAAATGAGATTCGTTTCCAGCAGTGCAGATTTCGCTTAGGATCTATTTAATTTGAAGGGATTTATTATAAGCCTATAAACCCCTCACATGAAGGAGTTTATTATAGGTTTAAAATAATATTTGGTTGTAGGGGCTTATAAGCCCCTCATATGGAGGAAATATGGAGGAAATATGAGAGATGTTTATGAGATTCACAGAAAATAAACCCCATAAGCATCTTTTGAAGGGGTTTATGGACTTATGAGGTCTATAGGTATAAATCTCACCAATAAATCCTCATGTTTGCATAAAATAAATCCCCATATTTAAATAAAAAAAATTATTAGATGCTTATTGCAAACAGGGCCTTAGCCATGGCTCTGCTTTCTGCTCACCTCCCGTCACTTTCCCATCTCCTCACCTCCTCTTTTTCTATCTCTCTCACCGCTGCCCAGGTGCTCGACGGGATGAGGGAGCTCGAGGTGACGAGCTGACGGCGACGAGAGGGAACCCGATTCGGGCGTGGTCGAGCTCGATTCAGCCTCGTCGGAGTTTGCTTGGGCCGTGCTCGAGCTCGTCCGCTGACTAGTGGTCGATGCAGGGCCCCGGAGCTTCCAGGACGCGCCCACGGAGGGGAGGGAGGGAGGAGGAGGAGGCGACGGCGGCGAGGCAGCGAACAAGACGCTCAGGAGCATGGCGGCGGCAGGCCCCTGCCCCCTGGCGTGCTTGCCTGTGGCGGGGCCATAGAAGTCTCCGGTGTCCGTGCTTCAGGCTTGCTGGGCGGTCTCGCTCGCTCCGCCAGCCACCTGAATTGGAGCGCAGAGCACGGCAGACCGGCGGGGAGCGGCGTAGAGGACGACAGCAGTGGGGAGGACCCGGACGTAGATGGCCAATGAAGCTTCTGGCTGGATTTGCTAGTGTAGTTGCTGGCTGCGAAGCTGCGCTTGCTGTAGAGTCAATTTGGATATAGGTGAGCTCGAATTGAAGTCAGCGAACTCGAATTGGATGATGGTGAGTTCAATTTGAAAGTCAACGAGCTCGAATCGGATGATGGTGGGTGAGCTCGAATTGGATTTTAACGAGCTCGATATATCATATGTTACTGTTATGTGGCAGGTGAGAGAGCGACATGCCTTGATGAAGCTAAAACTCACCTTACCAAAGAGACGGTGACTGTACCCAAACAAGCCAGCCAACCAAACAGCATTTAACCAATGCAAGCTTAGACATATAATGGCAACCAAACAAAGGGCTATTGCATTATCCAAGACTGGCTTGCACTAGCCATGCACAATTCTTAGCCTGGCTCTAGCTAGGAAGAACCAATCACAACTAAGGACCGTTTGGATTTCTCGATTAAATTTCAGTTTCCGTCACGTCGGATGTTTGGATATTAATAAATTTCAGTTTCCGTCACATCGGATGTTTGGACATCAATTAGAAGTATTAAATATATGCTAATAAAATTAATTACATAAATAGAGACTAATTTGCGAAACGAATCCATTAAATCTAATTAGTTCATAATTTGATAATGTTGTGCTACAATAAACATATGTTAGTGATGGATTAATTAGGCTTAATAAATTTATATCGTGAATTAGTCTTCATGCAATTAATTTTTATAGTTATCTTATATTTAGTCTCTCTAATTAGCATCAAATATTTGATGTGATTCGGACTAAAAATTAGTTCATGTATCCAAACAGCTTCTACGCAGGGCTAGCGCCATGGCAAGCGACCAATCAGCTGCTCTTCTTGGTCATGCTGCCAGGGAGCAGACAGCCAATCAACACCCTTTTGCACGTTGTTAACCTGGCTAGGGAGGTCCTAGCTCACTGGTGCGGGGCAGACTCAGCCCATGGAAGAAACCAATCGCGTCCTAATAACATTCAGTTCTCGTTATCTAACAAGTCAGACGTGCAGTAAATATCTGTTTCTTGACCAATGTAAAAGTTTCGCCACGTTGACAATATGTTAATAATAAAAGAGACGGTTGATATAGATTAAAGAAAATCTCTCAGAAAGTTAACTTCACACTGCAGTTTGTTTTTTTTTGGTATATTGACTTATTGAGCTCTGCTTGGTGCAAGGGGACAAGTACACTGATTAGTTGTTGCTAGGATGCAGTGGGACGAATCAACAGTTTGACAACGTGCACTTGACATAAATTTTAAAATATATAAGCGGCTATTATTTTATCCGTATGCTTTTGCTGGCGATCCACGCCTCCTTTTGTATCTGTGTTGCTATGTGCAAATGGGCTCTTGGTCAGCCAAAAAAATTTCTCCTTTGCGACAGAGAAAAACGTGACGCGATGACACGTTGCCACGATGAAAATGACGCAAGGCATATGAAATTTTGTAGGTTGCACGTACGAGAGCAGACGAATAGGTTGTACACTTGTACCGGGTTGTTTATTATAGTACTAGAATCGGGTAAAGATGCATTATATATGTAGGTATTAAAAAGATACCGTAAATAAAATAAATGTAAAGATCCGACAGATAGAGGCCGATGGTGATTAGGATAAGCCATCCAGCCAGTAACAAGCATCTGGCAAATTTAAAAGTGGAGTAACTCTCGGTTGTGGATGGATTCGTCGTCAGAGGAGCATATCTATGATCGGGCCACGGACCATGCTGGCCGCTGGATCCGACCGACGACGACAGGGGAAAAAGAAAAGTGCATGGGCGGGCTCATCAATAGTGCGCACGTTTACGTGCCGTAACAGCTTTCTTCTCACCAGTACAATATTTTTTTTGAAAAATAGAATAAACAAATACATCTTCAATTCATCCGTGTAAACATGTAGTTAGCTTAGTCTCGAATTTGTTTTACTGAAAACCATACGATAAGCTTACGGTAAGCTACTCCGAAGCGGCGAACCGAGAAGGATCCGCGAGGAGTGGATGAGCATGCGCACATGGTACAGTACTAGCCGGATCACGACGAGACGAGACACCGAACCTACTAGTTCAAAGGGGCCCGTTGTGTTGTGCTGCGGTGGTCTGATCGATGATCCGACAGACAAGGTGGGGCGCCATGAATCCTACCGCCCGCTGACGGCTACAGTACTGTCACCGTCTCGTGTAGCTAGGGTGCGCTAGCTGTCAACCAGTCAGTAGCGCATGCACACCCACACCAAGTGACCGTGTACCATGCACAGAAGAATCCCGGCCTTGCACAGTTGCACTGTGTGTGTGATCGATCGGTTAGATAAGACGGCATATCACACACGCCTGCTCCCTCGATCAAAAAAAATACAACTCCAAGAAGTCAAACAATCTTAAATTTAATTAAATTTATAGAAAATTAGTACTAATATTTATATTATAAAATAAATACCATTAGATTAATTATATAATCTAATTTTTACTAAACTAATTTATAGACATAACTGTTAGTGATATTTTATAAATTTAAAACTGTTTGACTTTTTAGTCAGCGATTGTTGCATTTTTTTTGGACGGAGTGGTTGCTGCTATATGTTGCCGTCTAGATCATGCTTTTTATCATGCATGGAAAGGTGAAACATGTATGTGGCTAAGCAAGCAAGTGATAATATGGGATACTGTCAAGCGCATACAGTACACACGGAGATCTAAAAGTGGTTTTGCACTAAAAGTGGTTTTGCACTTTTGCAATATGTATACCATATCATACCAATGCTCTTAGTCTTTCAGAAACTCTTGAAACCTCTACGCCGATTCTTGGGCTAAAGGCCTGCATGCAGTTACACAAAGGAAGTGCAATATGTATATCAGAAAGCAGGCATGCAAGCCTCTAATAAAATAGCAGTTAACACCACACTAATTGAGTACTCCGTATTTAACTGAATTTTTTTTAGCACCACACTGTTTTCTAGAAATCATCCATACACATCTATCCACACGTGAGGGACTCTTTTATCATATTATATGTGCTTATGTAAACAGGATTTATTTTGATTTACAGATGGCTGGCAACGTGCAACTTTTGTTTTTAGTAAAGAAACTTTTCTTGGGAGAAAAAAGGGGCTTTGTAAGTAACCAAATTATAGGTGCTCCATAGTATAAATATGTAGAGTAAATTTTGGTAGAGACAGGAAATGACAAGACGGATGAGTGGATAAAAATTTTCGCAACGAGAGAATATATCAGAAACAATCCTTCTGGAAGAATCGCTGTCACCTTTAAAATGCTAGGAAAAATATTCCGTCAGAAATGACAAGGACAATGAATCATGCACATATAATTGACGGGTCTATCTCATGTGTTTCTTTTTCCAAATCTCTCCTTTTCGTCCTCCTCTACACGGAGAGAGAAAATGTCCATGCAAAGCCTGGATGTTTATGTGAACCTTCTGCACCACTACTCTTATGCATGCTCGCTGTATTATTGCTCATTCGTATTTTTTATTAGGAAAAACATTATTAATTACATTTTGATATGATATTATATTGACACGTATTATTTTATTAATACGCTTTCCAGCACGCAGGCACTGCTGGACAATGGAACTGGAAGCGTTCACTACTCACTGTTCCTGAAAGTTGATTAATTTCTACGCTGGAAACTGTATCTGCAATGTTCGAGAGATCTCTGTTGCTTTAAGATTAGCGCGATACCGAATTGAAGCAGCATGAATTGAATATACAAAATGATTAGTAGAAGGATTATCGCGTACCCGGCAGTGGATGGTGTAGAAGATTTTGCGGCCGGAGACGGAGAGGTTAGCGTTGATGATCTCGGCGCCTTCTTCCTCTAGCACGGTGACCACCTCGTGCAGCTTGAACGGCCGCTCCACGCTGCTGATAAGCACCACGTCCAGGCTCGACCCGTCTTGGTGGTGCACAACCTCCACCACCGGTGCCTCCGCGGCCTCCTCGGCGGCGGCTCCTTCCGACCTCGCGCTGCCGCTCGCCGCCGATGTCGAGGCGGTGCTACCTCCTCCTCCTCCGCTCGTGGCAGCGGCCATGAGCTGCGCAGAGCCCCTCTTCTGCTGCAGCTCGTCTACCCTTTCCTTGAGCTTCTTGATGTACGCCGCCGCTTCGTCCAAGCTACCCAGCTGGGTCATAGCGTCCTGTACTTATCATACATGCACACAATTAATAGGCCCTATCTATCTGCAGGTTGTCTCAATCTTCTGACTTGAAACGTATTTTATATAATTTTTTTGCGGACCAAAAGCACAACACAATAACACAATAGAAAGAAAAATAGAGTGCTACACGACATGCATGTCTAGAAAACAAATTTGTCGGTTGCAAGAACAGCTTCCAATAATAATATTTCATGTGGCGAGAGAAGTACTGATGTGTAACTAGAGTCAGAAGTAGGTCTCTCAACAAGCTCAACAAACAACAATTCTAGTAACAACCGCTTGGAACTCATCATTGACCAATTACTCAAAAACGAGCTAATTTATATACAGTTACACTTTAATATGAATAGTAAAACTGATCAATAGAAAAATCCTGCGTCATCAGAAGCCGTTATATTAGTCGTCAGTAATGGTGGCCACCACACTTACCCTGGAGTATTCTTCTTTGGGGATGAGGGAGGCGAGCTTGACGCAGAGGCTCTTCATCTGCTGCCGCCTCTTCCTCTCGATCTCCTTCCTCTCCACCGCCGGCGTCGTTGCGCCGCCGCTGCCGCTGTTGTTGCTCGTGCTGCTTCTCTTACCTGCCGTTGCAGTATCGCTGCTCCTGCTCTTCTTCTTTGCACCCATCTCCATCGATCCCTCCCAAACCCTCTCAGCCTCAGCTCTCTGTTCTTACTCTAGATCTGTGCCAGGGCACCACTGAGATGAGAACTAAGAAGAGGCGAAAGTGGCCACTTGCTGGTCTCAAAATTGAAGGCCAGCAAATTAAATGCATGCAGAGGCAGGTCAATTGTTCAGAACGAAGCAGGCTGCAGGCATATATAGAACATGAGTTGTGACATACATGTATGAACATATGGGGACACATATGGACGTAGACACAGCTGCAAAAAAAAATGGAGGACGAGGAAGAACAAGTGGCCGAGCTAATAAGCTAGCTAGCTCAACTAGTGGTGGTGCGAACGGATAAGGACTTAAGTAGGAGCCAGATATATAGCCGGCCTATAGAGAGCAACTGCGCCAATCAGCCATAGAATAATATATTAAAAAAATGTATCTGTGTGCCGCACTTCATCCTCCAGCCTTGTCTATGGATGGGGTACTACTGTAGAAATATTGAGAGAATTATGCATGCGTAGGGGCTAGAGGCTAGAACAGCCCGTGCGTCGCATGGTGCTAGGAACTAGATTTCCTCTCTGATATGTTTGGCTAATTTTTATCCTTGAAGTTCTAATGACGACTATGGCGCTATGAGGGTTCGAACCCTAGTTGCCTACTTTAGAAATCGTCTAATAATTAACCACCACTACCGGAAATAGTAAATTCGCCGAGTGTAAAAATTTTGCCGAGTGCTTTCTTTCGGGCACTCGGCAAACAGCCTATTTGCCGAGTGTATTCAATGGGGCACTCGGCAAACATATTACACTCGGCAATAAGGTCGTTTGCCGAGTGCCATAAATACGACACTCGGCAAACCGCTCATAGACACTCGGCAAACGTCCGACACTCGGTAAATCAACGGCGCATGCATCGCACGTGCACCGTCCGTCACCGGACTAGGCCGGCCGTTAGTCCTTTGCCGAGTGTCGGCCGTCTGACACTCGGCAAAGCAGCCGTTACCGTCAGAAACCGTTATCGCCTTTGTGCCGAGTGTTATATTTTGCCGAGTGTCCGACGATCGACACTCGGCAAACCCACTGTTTGCCGAGGGAAAGTTTGCCGAGTATGGTTCGCCGAGTTTTACACTCGGCAAACCCTTTGCCGAGTGTATTTGGACCTTCGCCGAGTGCCTGGAGCACTCGGCAAACTTACTGATTCCGGTAGTGCACCTGGGTTCTACTTCCCTTTGATGAGAGGATTATGTATGTGCACCTCAAAATATTGGGAAGGTTCACCCGCCGTAACCAAATTAACAAGCTAACTATAACTATAAGGTCTATATATTTTAGAGAAAACTCTTCAAAACTAGTACTCTCATGTCGGGAAAACATGATGTGCCCGAGGAGGCTTATACTTCAGTGAATATGGGCCAAATCTCGGCCCTCGGGTTCTTATCCACCCGTTATGTCACGTGCTTTTCGACTCTTGTTATTATCATTCACTACTACAAAATGACTAAAGACGCCGGTTGTAGAAACCGGGACTAAAGGGTCCGCAACGCCCGCACAACTAACCTCGGTCCGTATGAATCGAACTCAAGATCTCCTACCTCGCGTATAGTTTTTTTTACCACCCCATCTATACAGCACATGCAACTCTAGATGGGATGCTTTCCTTTTAAACTGACCCAACTGACCCCTGAAGAACCCTTTACCCAACCAGAACTAAAGGGTCCATTAGTCCCGATTGGACCCTCTAACTAGGACTAAAAGGTGACTCTTTAGTCCCGGTTGGTGTTACCACCGGGACTAACTTTTAGCCCCGGTTGGTGTCACCATCCAGAACTAAAGAGGGGCTTTTAGTTCCGGTTGATGGCTCCAACCGCGACTAAAGGTCCCCCCGCCCTCTGGCCATTGGATCTGGGACTAATGCTTTCATTAGTCCCGGACCTAACTCCGCCAGAACTAAAAGGGTGGATGACAGGTTTGTTCTGTACTAGTGAGATCTTTAGCCACACCGGTCTGTAGAAATGATGCATGGTTTATACAGGTGCAAAAGAGACCGCTAATAGGAAAAATATTGCCATAGGTGATTCCTTAAGTGGACTGCATAAGGTACTCATAGGCAAAAAAAAAGAAAAAAAGATCCTGACATCCGTTTAACAATGTCCTTTGTGTGTGCGATATCGCAAGTCGCAAGTCATATGTCTTTTCTGTATGAAATATGCCCGACTCAAACCTATGATCTCTCACCTCGCACAAACCCTGCTTATTACCTACTACCTCTGTCCCAAATTATAATTTATTTTAACTTTTCTAGATACATATATTTTACTATGCACCTAGATGTACACTGTATATATAGATACATAGCAAAAGTTATGTATCTAAAAATTCCAAACAAATTGTAATTTGGAACGGAACTCAGTTCTCAAAGGAAATGGAACCACTTTCAGAGACAGTTGGCACATATACGCCTCCATAGGCGGTTTAACCTCTCATGTGCCTGTGGACGTTTCCACAGGAGTTGTTGTGCAATACTCGCACAATCGTCTTTTCACATAGGACGATGAGAGGCCTTTAGGTAGGGGCAACATGTTTATTTGCATCCCTGGGATATTTTCATAGAGCAGGTCAAGCTAGCTAGCCGCAGTGTCTGTCCACTGCCTGTACACCGATGTTTGAATTCAACGACTAATTTTTAGTCCGGATCACATTGAATATTTGGATGCTAATTAGAAAGACTACACATAAGCTAACTGTAAAACCAATTGCATAAATGGAGATTAATTCACGAGATGAATCTATTAAGCCTAATTAATACATTATTACCACATATTTACTGTAGCACAATATTTTCAAATCATTAACATTAGGTTTAATGGGTTCGTCTCGCGAATTAGCCTTCATTTATGCAATAAATTTTTTAATTAGACTATATTTAATACTTTTAGTTAGTATCCAAATATTTATTGTGACGGAACTAAAGTTTAGTCCATAGAAACAAAAATAAACAAAAAATTTAGTCCCTACGAACCAAAATGCCCTTATATTGGCCCGCGCGTCATCACTTGACACGCACGGCGCCCGCGGCTTGCGTAGCGCCGGTGACGCAAGCCGGCGTGACGTACAACCCCGGCCATCAGCCATGGCAAAGATGATGAAGCTCCTGCGTACGCGCACGCAGCTGATGGAATTGCCTGCGTGCGTGGTCGCTGCCGCGGCGGGCGCGCGTGAGGCTCATCTATCGATCGCCATACCCCATCTGCCTCGATCGATCTCGCTCGGTCGTTCTGTTCTGTGTGTCGCAGTCGATCTGGAGTCCACTCGACACCCCACGCACGCGCAACAAAGCGAGCTGCCGCCGCCTGTCAGTGCAGCGAGCAAGGTGTGGCAGCTAGCTAGGATGCGGCCGGCGGGCAGAAAATATCTCTGAGAGAGATAGAGAGATCTTTCCAGCTGGTTACCGGGCGCGCTCCTCTTTCCCCGGGGAGAGGCCACATCAAAACTTCGAAGGAGACAAGTAAGGCGGCGATACATGGATAGATACTGATAGATTGATTGCTGTGTATACGTCGTCTGTGTTTGCAGCCGGCCTTTTCTTCTACACAGAAAAACACTAGTGACTATGGTTAGTTCGAATCTGTGCCATGATGAGACACTCATGAGGACGGTCAAATCCCTGGTGCGTATCGTGCGTAATCGGGTAAATTTGCCACATGACACTCTTCAATGTTGCTCTTTGCTGTAAGACATCATTTACATTTGTTTTTGCCACTAGACATCATTCAAATGTGGCTATTTGCTCATAGACATCCTAACTATTAAAGTAATAATTCCCTTGAGTATAGGAAAAAGAAAAATGAGTGAACTGACAAAAATACCCTCCAGACCCATGTTACATTCGGTCTTGTTAGAAGCCAATTCTGTTGCATCTGCCCCACACCACCATGCAAAAGTACAGTAAAATATAGACATATCAAGGTTTAAATACTTTTATCCATATTTCACAAAGTTAAATAAGCCATTAACAGAGTTAAACAAGCCATTCCCTCAAAAAAAAAATTAAAAAAGCCATGGTTTGGGGGCAGCGGCGGCGCCGCCGCTGGCTTCATAGCCTTTTTTTTTTCCACCGTGACCTGGGCGGGCTCCGTAGCTGGCGGCGCCTCCCTGCCTGTCACTAGACAGGGCCCAGGGTGGGGAACAGCGTGCGTTTTTTTTTTTGAAAAATGAGCGTGGGTTTGGAACGGGTGGGAGGAGGGTATCAGCTAGATGGACAAGATGTTAGGGGTAGTTTGGTCATTCTTTTATTTCTCTTACCCCTTTCACCAGAAAATGAATATTATAATACATATAGTATCTTAGAACAAATATATAGATATGAAGAGTGTTCATTGGCAAAGATGAAATTGAGTAGCGTCTATCAGCAAATATCAACATTAATCCAACAATAAAATTACCCTACGTAATCGTACTAGACGGTACCCTCAATACTGTAAGTAGAGATGTGCCTTCTTGCCTGATAAGTTTGAATTCTCAAGATAGAAAATTTTCTCAAAAACAACACAATTAAAGATGAACTGGCCTATGCGGTCGCATGAAATTGGAGTATGAGGAACCCCAGCTATCAATCATGTGAAGTTGGAGAGGATCGGAGTGCACGAGGAACAGACATACATCCACGCAGTCGGTGGTAACGGATCATGATTCTAATTGTCTTTTTACAATCTAACTTGACCTTTATATATTTTTAGCTTAAAATTATATAAGATTAGAGTCCGGCTCTTTTAGGATCCGACCCTTAGATTATCTAAGTCAAATTTTAAAACCCTTTACCGCCCCTATACATGACCAAAGGAATAAATTTAATATCTTCTGCCGTGGTTCGGCTTCGCTCGTGACTTCGATGTATGCATCTTTTTAGGGCTGTGTCTCTCTCAAACAAGATTCAGGTCACAGATGCAAACATTAATTGCACATGCACGCTTGGGGGCAGTCAGGTCTGCAGGGGTCTCTCGCAAACGAACGTTATCCACCGGCTGCAAGGGCCACGCAGTGTGTGAGTGATCGATCTGAGTAGCAATTTTGCGGTCCAGCAGGCCACAAGTCATATTTTTTTTTTCATTTCTCCATATACCAGTAGCAGACAATGTAATGTGTGTGGCTTATCCTTACTGGTCGTGTTCTTGGGGTTGGGGACCAACAGGAACAGCACAGGGACTCGCATTACCCCCAGATGATCAATAATGTTACACTCCTACGTACAGCCGCGTTCACAAAAAAAAGAAGGACGAGGACGACGTGATGGAAAGATGGACCATTATAACAGCAGAAATCTTTCCCAACAAGTTTTATTCTAAAATGGCAAACAGTCCGTGAGCAGCTTAAAAGACTAAAGAGGTATACTAAAAAGACTGTAAGCCACCTGAGAAATGCTAACGACTACTAAAACTAAAAATGTTTCACCCCTTAATAAAACCACCCGTGCTGTAAAGCTATCTCTCTCATCTGACAGGCATGCATGTTTTATTGCCTGATCTCAATAATGCAAACTTTCCATGTGGGGAGAGCTCCTCCCATGTTTTATTTGTTTATTTCTCCGCTTTTAGTTTTTAGACATATGATGTCTAGAACAACATATATAGTTCATCTAAAAATAACTAATTACCTTATCCTTAATGTCATGTATTTAAAAAACATAGAGGAAGTACATCGAAACCCAAAGTTAATTACACACACAGAAGAGAGAAGACTGTTACTGTTCCAGAAGTCACATTCTCTACAGGGCAAAATCAAAGGACGCCGTCCGAACAGGGTCGCCATTTCATTGGTTTGTTTCCTTTCGAGAAAATAAGATCCATTGTCAAGTAGCATTTTTTTTGTCAAGTAATAAGCAGCGCTATTGCTCATCTTTGTCACTTTGTACACCTCCTGGTCTGGTTTGAGGTACGTGTAAACCATGCATGCTACTATATGTGGCAGCCGGTGATGATACAGCAGCATAACCCGAATCATAATGCATGTGTATATGCAGACAGGTCTGAAGATCTCACGTGATGACCTGCATGCACCCCTATCTTTCATGAGCTTTATCATCTTCGATCTCGGGCAGACTTTTTCGTGAGGACGGACTTATTTGTCTCTGGCAAAAGTAGCCTCCCCATGCATGCATGCTCCGTGCAAGTATCCAATTTCAAACATGGAATTAATGGCAGCAGCAAGAACCATATGCTACTATGCATAAACACGGAGATGCGGACATGCGGTAGGTCGTGGGGAGCAATCGATGGTGACTAGCCAGCCAGTAATAACAATCGATGATGACAAATATACAAAAGATTCCTTGGGGCTTAGCTTCTCTCGGCCCACAGACCGTGATGCGCTCCGCCGATAGGCCCAGCATTCCGCGCGATTACATCCTGGGATATCTGCCTGTTCCATTATATGAGCACTTTCTTCTGCTATATTGCTTCATCTGCAAGCGTATGCATTTCCTATCTTTTTCCAATAAAAAAGTATAGTAGGAATACCTTTTGACCGCTCCTTTTTCCCATCATATTTTTGTGTGGGCTTATTACTCATCTTAATGGAATAAGTCTATAGAATCCTTAAAGGATTGAGGTCCGTCTACTTAATCCCCTGAAATATTAAATCGAGTATTGAACACTCAAAACCGTTTAAGTAACTCCTATATTGTTTTACATAGCGATTTAGTTGATGCGCCGTGCTGATATGGATAAATTTGTGTACGTGACATGTTCACCCTTTCAATATCTCTACCCCCTACATCCTTTTATCTCTTTCATCACAGATAACCAAAATGCCTAGATAGGCTAAACAATATGCTACCTCCAAGGCAGCCCAGATATTGTCTCATAAGACGAAGACCCTCCTTTTGCGCATCTAAGAACAAGATGTCAATCTTGACCTCTCTTTGTCTGATGAGGATGACCCACATGTTATTCATTGAGTCACTGCCGTGTTAGCATCCCTGTAATCGCCACGACAGTAGAACCACCCTTCAAAACTGCCTAGAAAGTTATTTAGATGGTTTTAAATAGTTTGGGTATTCAATATCCAGTTTTATAGTACGTTCACGGGACTAGGTAGACGAATCTCAATACTCTAGAAGGTTACGTAGACTTATTCCTTTTATTAAAAAGCAGATTTCTGATGCGCGAGAAACCCAACACGAGGCTCATTATGGTGCATTGATATACCAAAAATAATTACGTGTGTGTGGGCTATGTGTGTAGGCACAATTCACAACATGACAATATTAATTGAATTAATAAGCTATTCATCAATCGATTGATTTTTCTGTAGAGATCTATAACATTTTGCTTTTCTTTCTCCAGCGAGCTCCATTCTTCTTCTCAATGTCCGATGACCTCCATTAACTCCGGTGAGTTCGGGTTTTGGGTTGGCGTCTGGGGTTTCTGGATTCTATTGGCCTTCCAATGTAGAGCGAGGGATTGTTAGGGAGGTTGGGGCCCGACGGTGGAGGTGAACGGTACGGGCACCATCCGTCTTGTTGGTAGCGGTGGACAGCGGTTGGGCAAGGATGGATGTAGGGGCGTTGTTGTCGGAGTGTTTAGCGCCAGCTGTGGTAGAGGGTGGCAGCTCTGGTAGTGGTGGCGCAACCATAGTCGGCTGATGTGATGGAGGTGTTGGCGGAGCATGGATCCATGGCTGGGAATGGAAAAAAGGAGCACAAGCAGCATCAGGAGGAGGAGGGCAGAAGGTGGGAGTGCCAGCGGTGGATGAACTCGCTGTCAAGTAGCGCCGGCGCAACAGATGACGACAACAACGAGTGGCTCGCACGAAGGAGAGGCAGCCTAGGTGAAAAAAGAAGGGTGAGGCTAGGATTACATAGAAAAGCTAAGATTGATCTGGAGCGTGTAATGTTGATCCAATGGTTAGAAATTCAACAAACTTGAGGCTATTAAATCTAGCAACATATATCTAGCCTAACCCATATTAGTTTTTTCCCTTTCCTTTTTTATTTCCTTTTTTACCCATAGGTCGTTTCTCGTACACTGAAAGTATGTCCATCACCATGTGACTCCTCTCACGCATTGCCTATGGTGCCATTGCCATCTACAATTTCTTGATTTTTGCGGAGCCTCCTGATTAAGCTGTTTTTGGTTGTTCTCCACCACCCATGCTGAAAACGCCTCATCTTGCGCTTTGCCTCTTGCTTTCGTGCTCGCTGGTCTCTAGGTTCTAGCCATCCTCTCCTCAGCACTAATCCCTCCCTAAACACCCAAACTAACCCTTTTCATTAATTTCTCTTTGACGGGACTGGTTAAATATCCTTTATTTTGTAACTCACAAGCTGCCTTTGTGAACAACCATAGGTTGGGGTTACAAGATCCATGTGAAATTTTGGAAGAATGGGGGAAGTATGATGACAATTCACTCTAAAAGCCATGTCTTTCTTGCTTCCAGTTCTTTCCACAATTTCTCACACGTTGTTGTACCAAGTACTCAAAGGAAAAACACAACATAAAAAACAACACTCTAACCTTGGTAGGACCGAGTGAGGCTAGTATCGCGTGTCGGAGCTAGAATAATGTGTTCCAAAACAGACATTCCCATGCACTGATGGACTTACCTGTGCTCTGATCCTAGCTATCCGTAGAGCCCTTGTGAAGAAAAAGGGAAGTATTGACAACCTTGAAAATGAGGATTGAAGAATCCCATCCAATGCCGACTGGTATCACTTTTCTATTATTTACACTGAAATGAATTACACCCCATGATACACATTCTATAAAAAGGGCAGTGTTAGGTATATTCCCCAACAGATGCAAGCTTGAAAATTATGGCAACATTAGTTTGTGGTGATGGATACTAGGTTGTGGTTTTAGGTTGGACCATGATAAAATCATAATAAAGGTTTAGACAAAAGCTAAGCAAGTGTTAAGCATGAACATTCATGTATTGCATACCTTGAGGCTCTTGTATGAGATTAAACCCAAGTACAAGTACACAATGTAGGTACTTTTCTTATTAAAGCTAGCAGAGAATAAACATGCACAATGTGAAACCATGGATTGCTGCACACCTTTATTAAATTAAGTAACAAAAGTAAGAACAGAAAAGAAAAATCAAGTGGTAGCCCACGGTTTTCAGGGCTAGAGTGTAGGTGACTTGGAAAATTTTTGTATAGAATACACATGTTGGTTTGACATTGATATATGCAAAGTTTCTGTGTGGTCATAAACACGAGCTAAACATGACCCAATAAACAGATACCTCAAGTGTCTACATACACAATGATGAATAGCTCATACACACCGTAAACCACAAAGAACAACATGGTGCACACATTCTCTTTACAACCAAACCGTTCAAGTGAAGAACACGACACTCTGCAATGATTACGAACCACATCATGGTGACTCGACATTGGCCTTGTCCCAGATGCATGCCCACAAACCCATGTAATAGCAACATGAAATCCACGCCAGCATATCTACTTTTCCATCACAAAGGCCTTGTAGCAGCCACAAAACCCGTTGATTTACACATATCTTGACAAATGGCTAGCTGCAAGACACATAATATAGATCTACATTCATGCAGATCACTGGCCACGGACGACATGCATTGGTGATGCATACATCCACTGGAATTGCAAACCGAGGTAGGCAAACTGGAGGAGAATCACACGAGGCAGACAACCAGAGAGCTTTCAGATGCTGGATTACAACTGCAATTCCGGTGCGAAAGCAACCAAGTGGTGCGTGAGGACAAGCACGACACAGTTGGAAAGAACAAGCGTCCAATTGCCAGTAGGAACATAAAGTCCAAAAAGGGGGAAGTTGGTGAGAGCCTTCTGCCGCAAGTGCCTTGCTTGCACACACCTCTTGCCTATTTAAGATGTTGCAGTCTCTAGGTATTTGAATCAAAATAACTCGGCTTGCATCCCTCTTAATGCTCCATATGAGAGATTAGGACTTATTGGTGGATCAAGAAGTGTTTGCACATGTATGGTTCGCTACTTTCTTTTTTCCAGTATTCTTCGGTTTCCTTACTGCTTATTACAATTTTTTGCTTAGCTTCTTGGTGATTATAAACCTTTAAGTCACAAGAGAAGAATGGGAGACCACCAGGAGCAACCGCAGGGGAGGAGCGGTAGCGATGGTCTCTATCTGCCTCCGGGATTCCGCTTCTACCCTAAAGACGAGGAGACAATCACCTTCTACCTCATACCCAAGGTGCACCAAAGGAACTTCACCTGCACTGCGATTGGAGAGGTTGACTTTAATAGAACCGAGCCATGGGAACTTCCTGGTATGCACTCTCTACACAATATATCTTATTTATGGTTCAAGGACACATACTTATGAGTTGGCACTAGAATTCTGTTGTTATGCAAGGCAAAGATGGGGGAGAAGGACTGGTACTTCTTTTATCAGAAGGACCGCAGGCACCCAACGGGGACGAGGATGAACCGGGCCACGAAGGCCGGCTACTGGAAGGCCACGGGCAAGGACAAAGAGATATATAGGGCCACAGCAAAGGAAGTGATGCCGTTGCTTGTTGGCATGAAAAAGATGCTTGTCTTCTACAAAGGTAGAGCTCCTAGGGGTGAAAAAACCGACTGGGTCATGCACGAGTTCAGACTTGAAGGCAGTGGCAGGCTCCCCTACCCCACATCTAGCTCAACTTCCACTACTAACATGAAATCTTCTACTTCCGATGTGGTAATAACACTTGCACACATGCATCCATGCATACTTCTTGTTTTATACCTTAACCTAATTTCTCCATTGCTAGTTTACATATATCTAATATCTAATTCATGCAGGATGAGTGGGTGGTCGGTCGCGTGTTCCACAAGACCACCGGGATGAAGAGGACACCTGCACTATTGTCGTACGACCTAGCCACGGCTGATGATGGGACTGATCAGAGCAGCATCCCCATGCCCACGCCGCTACCATTTCCCATGCTATCAGACTTCATAATGGACCTAGTGGCACCCTACTACTCCACCATGGGCACAAGCTCCTCGTTGGTGCCACCTGTGATGTCACCTTTGGCAGGCATGGGTAGCATAGGTCTTCATATGCATAACAACCTATTTGGGAACCCAATGCCGTGGTGCCACCGGCGTCTATCTACCATCAGATGGGCATGGGAGTAGTAGGTGCTGGTGGCTTCATGGATGCGCTGAAGAGTGGAACTTCTCCGATGGTGTCGCAGAAGGACTTAGTGATGGACTGTGGCCAGACCAATGCTGCCAAAATATCACAGATGGTGTTGTCTGCAGCAGTAGGTGCTAGCAACTCCATGGATGCACTGAAGTGCGGACCTTCTCAGATGGCGTCACCGAAGAACACAATCATGGATCGTGACCAAACCAATATCACTGAAATATCACAGGTGCCCGCTACCCCAGATTATGTGCCCATCATTGACATAGATGGCATCTGGAAGTATTAAAGAGGTGAAGAGGGATCGTACTAGTATAAACCCCCTATCATTGCATGTGTGTACATGTTTGTTTGTTCTTAATAATTCATGCATGTGTGTATGTATGTGTTTCTATATTTCCAAGACTAGCTAGGTTATATGTTGAAGGATGTAAAAAGTCATGACCATAAAGTTTGTGATGTATTGTCACATGTGAATTAAATATGTTTTTTAATTATGAGTTTGTTCATAATATTTACTTGGAATTGGTGCCCAATGCTTGGAGCTCTTTCCTTGCGTTCCTCGTTGCCACCTAGCCTAATAGTCAGAAGCCCAGATAGGTATGAGAAAAGCGGCAACAAATTCCTTCACATCTCATTATCCTCCATCCCTATCTCACACCTCTACCATATCCAAATTGGCTAGTTGAATGCGGTGTTCCTGCTGCAAGGTGCATTAGTTTTGATTTTGTGTGTGATTGATGCACAACTTATACACAACTGGTGGATGACACAATGGTTGTGGACATCATTGTGGTAGGCGGCGACATGGACAATGACCTCGTTACTAGCCACTAGGGTTGGTTTCTGTGCAAGGGCGCTCCAACCTACAAAGAGATGGAAGCCTTTGCACCAGATCCATTTCTACCTTGTTACAAGGCTCTCTATCTCCGCTAAGACAGGTTGAAGGTGCAGGCATGCTACCGTGGGCCATCTTGGGTGCTCCACAGTGAGATGGTGTGGATCTATGATACATGGGCCCTTGGGTGGTGGGCCATCAAGATCTGGGGGTGGTAATAATGACAGCTTGCGGCAGGTCGGCATCCCTAGGTTTTGTGGTCTCATGAAGTCGTTGTTCTTTGCATGTATCTTCCAATCGGTCGATAGGTGAAGTAGTGTTAATCAGAAGCATGCAAGGTGAAGTGGTGTTAATTATGGGGAGTCGATTACATTTCAAGATAGTGCAACAACTGTTGGTGACGGGTGCCCTGGCAACTGACATCTCAAAGACCTCTGCCTACATGCCTACTATTATCTCCTTAGATTTGCCTACATCATTTTGTAATCCACTTGATGATATGTCACCACGCATGATACCCCTAACCATCATCCGCATATGCATGCATGCAGAGTGGTATTGCAGGGCTACGGGGAGCTGACCTGTATCGAGATGCATGCGTGTAAGCAATTGTTCCAACTTTTGCAAGGCCTTCTTGATGCAAAGCATGCAAGCCAGAATGGGGTTCGCATTACTCAGCTAGAATCCATCTGGGACACGGACAATTACGAGTCATCATGATCTGGTTGGTGATCATTGATCATTGCAGAGCGTCGTGTTCTTCACTCAAGCAGATTATTAGGTGTAAAGAGAATGCCCGTGCATTGTGTTGTCAGTATGTGGTGTATATGGCCAATATTGTTATGTATGCAGACAACTAATCTATCTAGCTGTCAGACGATGTATAGCTTTGTTTTCTATCACAACCAAAACGCTAAGTGTAGGTTCACCTATGCACCTTTCTAGGAAACCATGGGCAGTTAGGCAGTTAGAAAGATAGGTCATGGAAAGGTGGCGGCTACTGCTTGATTTGTACATGGATGCGTGGAATATTTCCTTTTCTTTTTCTATGAAATTAATTTAATAAAGACATGCTATGGTCCATTGATCACATGGTGCATGCATACACATCACTAGTGCCCATGCCTACATGGCTTCCAGGCCGGGTGAAATAATGGACGACATGCTAGCTTTATGAAGAAAAGTAGCGGTGACGTGTACTTCTCCACGAGTGCAATCTCACTAGCAGGCTTTAAGTGTGACATGGATGAATGTGCATGCTTATCAATTCCCTAGCTCTTCATTGATCCTCTGCAATGATGTGCAACCTAAAACCATTCACCCTACATGAAAAAAAACTTTTCATGATGGTCAATAGAGTACCTTCACGAGAATAAAGTTTTGGTGTGAGTTTTTGGATCACCTTCATGAAAATAAAAAATTTCATTGCGATCATTCATTCCTCATGAAAATGGAATGCCCCTCATGAAATTCCTTTTCTGTTGTAGTTATCTTTTACTAGGCCACAACGTCCAGGGATGGAATTCAGAGGATTAGGTTGAAGTTTTAAGGCTGAATGTTGGATAACCTCTTTTTCCTTTTCCAACCCTATTCACCTTTTGACAGAAAAATAAAACATACACTCTTTTGGAAACAATATAAAATAGAAATTATTGGCTAGAACAAAGAAAAAACCTTACAGAGTTCTTCCCTGCCACATAAAAAACTTAGAATGTTTTTTCGTTGTGATGTGACCTTGCCTAGAGGATGTGACATGTGTGAGTACATTTCTCAGCCACGTAAAATGGCATTCTTCCAAAATGAAATTATAATCTACTATACAAGCTAGAAAATTGTTGTGAAGAACAGCTAGCCCTACGGAAATTTAGTTTTCGTCGTACAACGTGTTGGGAAATGAAACCGGAAACCGGATATGTAACCAATAGAGCTGCCCGCAGTACACATGATTTCCTTAACATCATCACATTCATCGAAATTTGATGTCTTGATTATTATACCGCTTGTTCAGTATAGGTATATACATATCGACTTAGTAGTATCATACCAATGCTCTTAGTCTTTCAGAAACCCTCGAAACCTCTATGCCGATTCTTGAGCTAAAGGCCTGCGGTCAAGAGGGATGCAATGCAATTGCGCTGCAGTTAGACCACTGATTTAGTGCAGATCAATTAAACTAAAAAATGTCCATAATAATCTACAATAATACTCTCTCCATTTCAAAATGTATGACGTTTTTAGGACAAGCTAGTAGTTCAAAATAAATTAGTTTACTCCTCCTGAACTCAACATATTTAAGAACGGAGCGAGGACGTATTACTTATCAGCACCACACACTCTTATCGTAAGAGTTCATGAAATAAAGTAGTAGCAACGCACTATGCAAATAATTATTCAATAGATCGAAACCTGTGGAAGAATAGGACTACATACAAACGCTGCAAGTTTTCCAGTACATACTATTCCCGAATATCTTCATTTATAGGTAGTAATAAAGCTTTTTTTTCCCCATAAGGCTAACCGAACAAGGCACCAGAAAAGCTCACCTGGGTCACACTCACACACTCTCTGATGCTTGTGTACATGTATGCGTGTGTGTAACAAGATGTATGCGCATGCATATTACAGTATTAAGAGTAACAAATCTCTAGTTAACTAATTGATAACTGTATCGGTTAGAGCATGATGCTAACGTATGTGATGTGTAACAAATTAAGGGGAAAATGTATGGAAAAAGGCCTGTATACCCGGGAGTGGATGGTGTAGAAGATTTTGCGGCCGACGACGGAGAAGTTGGCGTTGATGATCTCGGCGCCTTCTTCCTCCAGCACGGTGACCACCTCGTGCAGCTTGAACGGCCGCGCCACGCTGCTGACGAGCACCACGTCCAGGCTCGACTCGTCGTGGTGGTGCCGAACCTCCACCACCGGCGGCGCCGCCATGGCCTCCTCGTCGGCTTCTTCAGAACCCACGCCGCTGCTCGTCGTCGTCGTTGCCGACGTCGAGGCTCCACCACCCCCTCCTCTCATGCCGGCCAAAAGCTGTGCAGAGCTCCTCTTCTGCTGCAGCTCGTCCACCCTTTCCTTGAGCTTCTTAATGTACGTAGCCGCTTCGTCCAGGCTATCCTGCTGGGTCATCGTATCCTATATACACATACATATACACACTCAGGCCGTTTTTTACCCCAACAATAATTTGCACATCCTTCACTCCAGATGTTCGCACCATAGAGAATAAATAAAACAACAGTGCTACAAAAATAAAGTCCCCAATATTCCAAAACAATTCTAAGGATCCCAAAGTCTAAAGTGCTGTTGAGAAAGCAACATTTCCCAAAAAAAAGAGTACCGGATTTCCATGTAGGAGCCAACAGCTTTCATCAATAGTATTTCATGTGAGAAGAGTGATGACTAGCTAGTTAGCCGAATTGAACAAAGAACCATGCCAGCATATCATATAGCATTGGCAGAGTTACTCAAATAAAATCTCGTCACTTGGCCTCAAAACTGAAAGATCTATCCAGACATGCACAGCACTGAGGACTCAGGAGTACCTTGGAGGAGTAGTGTTCTTTGGGGATGAGGGAGGCGAGCTTGACGCAGAGGCTCTTCATGTGCTGCCGCCTCTTCCTCTCGATCTCCTTCCTCTCCACCCCCGCCGCCGATGCGCCACCGCTGCTGCTGTTGCTCGCGCTGCTTCTCCTCCCTTCCGCTGCCGTACTGCTACTGCTGCTCCTCTTAACATCCATCCCCTCTCCAGATCTGGGGAACGGGCACCGCCGCAGAGATCTGAAAATCCAAGCAAATGGAAGGAGCGTGCCACTATATATATAAACGCAAGCAGCAGCTTCAAAGTGCAGCAGTATCGTTCGTCCAAAAAACAAAAAGCGCAGCAGTATCACAGTATGAAACACGTGAGCTTCAAGGAGTAGCTAGATGCTTACACGTATGTACGTACATATATATGGTAACAAACGTGGGCTGCAACAGAGATGGCTGGAGAAGAAGATGGGAGAAGAACAAGTGACCGAGCTAGCTAGCTGCTTTCAGCCTTCAGCTAATGGTGCGTGGATAGTGGATATGGAAGAGCTAGGTGCTAGTGATGAGCTCTATATAGGTATACAAGGGCACACATTATATACGAGCTGTCCAATTGTGCTTGGCCGCATCACACGCTGAGTGGGGCAATTCACTTATACTCCAACACTCCCCCTCACGTGCAGGCTTCCTCGGGCCTCAAACGTAGAAATTAGGAGTCGGCTGCAATTATTTTATTTAATCTCACCCGCCAGAATTCGAACTCTAGACCTTTGGCACTAATACCATATTGAGTTGCATGCACCAACCAATTCAACCCAAAAGCTTAAAGCTTAAGCTGATGGGAAGAGGTGGACAATTCAATTATACTCCAATAATTTTAAGTACAGTTCTCACACATGTTGTGTGTGTACGTGTGTATAGAGAATGCCAGCCGCATAAAAAACCAGGACAACCCCTGTCATGGATGGACAAGGGCGTATTATTTGTGAAGGGGGAAATGAAATTGGAGCTCATGCTCTACAGCAATAACCACAGAATTTTACTTCCCTAGTTCTGAAGCTTCTAAATTAAATTTGTATACTATATCAATATGTTCATTATCTAAGAGATTATACTGTAGCACTCCACTATTTATAGGTGTGCACGGCGGGCCGGGGGGGGGGGGGGGGGGGGGGTTGAATCCATTAGAACCATCTGCATGATCTCATAGGCATTTTGCCTAGTAGTATCTAAAAAAAATATTACATAGAACTGAGAGGGTCATATACTATACTATGAATTTTCATCATCGTAGAAGTTGTAATAGCAATTTGGTGTTCTCAATCTATTTAAAAGTTTATTATAGTCAAAGATAATAAAAAAAACTGGACTTAACACAAACGTAGACAAACTTATTTTTATGATCAGAGAAAGAATAGTGTCGAATTAATGGAGGGCAGTGCCTATGTGGAAGTAGCAAAGCAATTTATGACGATGTTGCTGTGTGTAGGAGGCTTTGTTGTAGTAGTTCGTCTTGTTGGCCACTGCCATCACGTGGATTTTGTTTGGTTGTTGATGTCGTTGTTAGGTGTAATAAGAAGCGCCTCTATCAATATATGCCCGACAAATCTCTTGCTCGCTGCTTTAAAAAATATCTTGCATTGTTATAACTCGTCGAGTCTGTCCAATCCTCGACAGAGACAAAAGAGAGACGCATTCAGAGACTATTTGTGATTCACTAGGGCATATCGGGCCACACCACATTGCAAACCAGAAACATAGTCCCTTAAGTCATGACCTGAAAAGAACTTAAGCATACATTCTTAAGAGATCTTTATCTTTAATTTCACCACTCGCGCCCACCTCTACCCAAGATTACACCGTTGTACGTGTTGCCATATGGCATTGACGAAGGGCTCATCAGGACATGTTTGCCAAACGACATTGCACGTCAAATCACACACAAGCCAGCGTTTAACCTCGTGTGATTTACGGCCGGGGAGGCGGCCTTTAAACCCCTGGACCTTGAGGGCAGCTAGCGCCAGGCGGCGTTATGGCGTTGACAGGCTATATATAGCTAGCATGGACCACGCCGGCCGGGCGTTGGCAGGCCTATCTTTAATCGTCGGTGGAGGCGACGTGCGTACGTGTCGCATCAAACATGGGGCCGTACGGGGCGCCCTGCCCTGCCCCCCACCTAGCCACTCGGCCAGCCAGCCAGCGCGGCGCCTGCGTTCGTCGCGCCGCTGACGCAAGCCGCCGTGACGTACGGCTTGCGGCCGGCGGAAGGCGACGACGGGAGCCCACCGGCCGGCTGCCCTCTCGCGCGTCGAGCTCGTATCGCCGCCAGCTGCTCGATCAGGTCGCCCTCCAACCAGTGCTTGCTGCCTGCTGCTTGCGTGCGGGTACACGTGGCGCGTCCCTCCTCCCCGTCCCACGCGTCGTCCGCGAGCCTGAACGCGGCAAAGCTTTGCGCGGCGGGAGCGAAAGGGGCCAGCGTGTCAGGGTACCGTCGTCCGTGTCGTCAACGTCCGTAGGTGCACCGCAAGTGAAGCACTTGAAACGTACACACATGAAGGTAGTAGCAGTACAAGCAAAACATGGACGACGACGGGCCATCAGATCGATGATGATCTGTCGTCTGTGGCACCAAGTCCTCCTTTAAAAACACACACACACACTCTTTCTCTCTCTCTCTCGTTGAACAAACATCGGGACACCAAAGCTCGAGATATTTTGTTTATCTACAAAAATGCACACGATAAGTTTCTTCGTTCGTGCTCCAAGGGTATAATTTCAAAATAAAACAATAAGCTCTAGAACTAGAAAGGGTTTCAATTTCAATACCATACTACCTCCAGTCAGCAAAGCTTGGCATTTCAGACAAGCAAAAAGCAGCAGCAAATAAGTTGCTTGTCCTGTCTGAAAAGTCAAGTTTCTTGAGTGGAGGTAGTATATATAGAGAGAGAGATGTATTACTTTTTTTTGAAAGGATAGATAGATGTATTACGGTTGTTACATCATGTAAAGTAACTATACAAAATAACTTATAACACAAGCCACCCCCCTAGACCTGGGACTCATATCTCATGAGAATATCAAACACGCACAAAACTGTAAAAATAGCCTAGAAGGAAAAAGATAAAAAGTGCCTTGCCGTGTGGTATACTCCCTTCATCTTTTTTATAAGTGTCGCTCGGGAAGCGTGTGTGTACGAGAGCATCACGCTTCCCGAGCGACACTTAAAGAGAATATATAGTTGAGCTTCATCTTATTAAAAATAAACATAAAAATAAAAATAGAGCTCCATCCATGTTCTTCCCACGCATGGACACATGGTTTGTCCGTGTCCTTGGCGATGCTTCCCATCGATCTCTTTCCGACTTTCTTACCCGACAGAAAAGACTGTTGGAGCTTGACATTAGTTCTGATTTCTGAATCACTCTCGCCTCTCGCAAGTCACTTTCTTGTCCTCGAGCAAGACTAATCGCCTGCTCGTCTACCCCTGATTTGGAGATCTTTAGTCTGATCTGATGGTCTTTTAATATGCGTACGTACAGCCGCTCTTCCTGGTCAGGTCTCAAGTGTAAAACATGTGTGGCAGGTCACCAATGATGCAGCAGCAGCAGCATGGGCAGGGCCAGAGAGACAGGTAGAGACAGGTCTGAAAGTTCATGTGAACGGTCACGTACGCACCTTTCTTAATCACCTTTGTCGTCTCTCATGCAGACTATTTGCGAGGACGACTTTGCATCAGTGCGACTCTCCACGAAGGTCCTGGTGTGGAGAAAAAATCCCTCACGCTTCTCCTTGTGCGTGTCCAAAGCCCATGCCTGTAAACAGATGGAGTGACTAGCTAAGCGTCGTCGTCTGTCATGTCTCACGTCCGTGTGCAGTGCAGCCGATGTTGGCACTTGGCAGTGTGGACCGACCTCTACATGTTTTCTCAACATGTAAACACGGTGCACTTAACTTTCACTTTCTAGCCTTTGTCAAGTGACTTCACATTCTGTGCTCAACAGTCACTGGAACACTGTGCACCTGTGTGGACGGGACAGAACAGTCCTGGGGAAGGGAACGCGTGAGAAAGCGACACGCACTTTGCACCAGTAAAAAATGCGAAAGTAACTGGGACGTATTCGGTGGGTGTTTAGTTTCGGAGGGCTAAACTGTAGCCCTATCGTATTAAAGAGAATTTTATTATTTAAAAGTATTAAATAAAATCTAATTACGAAACTAATTGCAGAATCTCTAAGTTAATTTGTGAGACGAATCTAATGATATATATTAATCTATGATTAGCGAATAGTTACTGTAGCATCACTGTTATAAATTATGGATTAATTAGGCTCATTAAATTTATCTCTGAAAAAATTTTTATAAACAAATTTTATTTAATACTTCTAAATAGCAAGATTTTGATAAGTACTTTAGCCCTCCGGAACGCCTAATACACGCAAACAAGACACGTGAACAGGACTGCACGCACCAAAAGATTGATTCTGAACAATCCAATTCAAAAGGGGAAAAAGGGTTCTTACCAGTCCGCACACATGATGGCATCATTGACGTGAACAAGAGACGTGAACAGGACTGCACGCACCAAAAGATTGACTCTCAACAATCCAATTCAAAAGGGATAAAAGATTCTTACTAGTTCGCACACACATGATGGCATCATTGACGTGGGTGGTTTGCACAAATGTAAAGCCTGTCCATTTCTGGCTTGATCAGTGTCACGTCAGGAACCTGCTCGCAGACCTGGACCGCTCCCATGTCGGAAAGAACGCCCATCCTAGTCCAGTTACATCCAAGAAATAGATCCTACTCCATCCGTCCCTAAAAAATAAATTATTAGAATAAATTAATAAAAATATAAAATAATCATATTTACCTCTATTTGTTATCTATGTTTAGCACTAATTAATTCTTACATGCACATATACTTTCTACTTAAATTACGTAAGATGACTTAACTTTTAAATAAATTTTAAATCTATAATGAATGACTTATTTTTGGACAGAGGGACCTCATCTCCACGCTACCATCTCCATCTCTGCAGAGCATCTTCACCGAGATATGCAGACCGGCCCAGCCCTGAGGGCTAAGGCGGAGCACCAACCACCAGGTGTAGACTCCTCTCCACATAGATCGATTCTGCAGAGCATCTTCAGGGACCCTCCTTTTTTAGTCCATTATACATTACTGAAGAGTAATTTTATTTCTATAGAAACCTGGAAGGCAAACGGGAGCTGCACCCGCGCAATGATAGAACTCTTACATCTTCAGAGAGGCCACAACAAATATTATAAACTTGGGCTGCTGGGTTCTTTAGTTAGTTTACAACAAAACCGTTTGTCGAATTTTACAACAAACAAAACACAGCACTAACATATGCGCCGCACCTTTCATCGATATGCTACAGACACTAGAAGAAGCATAAATACAAGGGTCTACTTGAAGAAAAGGCCCTTATTTCTTCCTCTTCTCTCAACAGCCTGCGAAGGTCAGATGTTGTGCGTTAGTGCTGAGACAACAGGCAGATGTGCATGCAAAGGGAGTAACATACCAGTCATCATATATGCGGTAAATGCATACTCTAAATTGCAGATGAACAAATTCTCTGAAAACATGTTGCTTCAAGAACAATACACATTTATTTGAGTAGTATCTTTGCAGGTATTATGCAAGATACCGCCATAACTGGCTGGACATGTTGCTAGCCAACAAAACCATCTGCCGTGCTGCACGTTCTAAGCAACACATTAACAGCAAGCATCAATTGTTTCACAGTTAACTAGTAATGTTTTAGAGCAGAAGAGAATGCTGTGCCATCAAGCATGCTAATGATAAAGGGCAATTTCTGGCTAACTTGGACACCACGTGTCATAAAAAAGCAATCTTTCCATCTTGGATTAGGAGGGTTGTGTGTTACCCTGGTGCTGAGGCATTTGCAAGCACTCATGTTCTAGGAAAAAAAGTTTGGGACTTTGGGGTTGTAAAGTGCAGTTTTCTAGCTCAATGTTCAAAACGAATGGAGGCCGAAGTTAAGGATGATAATGGGCTTTTCTCATTATCAAAAATTACTATTGCCCTATTGGTTTCAATAAAGTGAGTTCACAAGCTCATGGCACCCATTGTTGAATGAAGATTAGATTAAAGAGGGGATGCTAATATGGTATGCGTTGTACGTACAAGAGATAGTTCATACCATATTTTTGAACAATCTTAATACAAGAACAATGGTATCCCGCAACCTGCAAAGTTAAAACATGAAACAAGATAAGCAGTAGATGATTTATGCTCAGCGCGATATTATTTCTATATAAAGCATAAAGAGATTATCTAGTGGATTACTATGAGAACCAAGGAACTTCGAGTGAAATTTCCAGATATCCTAATCAAAAGGGAGGTATAGGGTTCTAGACTGCCATACTTTCAATACTAAAAGACATGGAAAGAGGAGTTTCAACAGTGCCAATTGAAGAAGTGATTATGCATGTAGTTATTTTTGGTTCAAACAGTAGCAGAGATCACTGCTGCTAATATATTTAGCCATTTAGGAATGTCAAAAATTTTACTGCTAAAACTGAAGCAAACAGAAGCTTCATTTGGTACTCACAGTGTATTTTCTGCTGGCTTCAGATTATAATCAACACCATCAGCAGATATAATTGAAAATTCCGTTTGACGCCCATATGGAATCTTAATCTGAATAAGAACATAAGGTATTACAAGATTTGTTGTAAACTGCAGTTCATAAGCATATACTATGCATGCACGGGTTAAAATCAAATAAGTGAAATTGAAGCAGTTTCAAAGACAGTTGAAAAAGGGGGGCGGGCTAAAAGGTGACAATGTTGAAACTTCAAATGCAAAATAGAATTGTGCTAACCTTTCTCCTAAAAAACAGTGTCAACCCACACTGGTTAAAATAAAGTAAATTATAATTGCAAACACAAAACACAAGCAGATGCAGCATTCCATTTCCTGAAATGACGTATTCTAAAGAGTAGGGACATACAGCAGTTGCTTCCTGAAATTTCTCTGTAATAACAACACCACGCTGCCCATTACATTTAATGCTGTAACCTTCCCTCTTTATTGCTAAAACAGCTGGTTCCCACATGTCTAAAAATCTGACCTGTTGTTGGAGAATTCGATAATTCAGATAGTCGCATGAAATCAGAAGAAAGTAACAAGAATACTTTTGGTATGTGAATGAGTAACTGCAAATGACAGAGAGCATACAGGCAGTTGAACTTGGACTTCATAGGTCACGTGCCCAATTTCAAGAGTTTTCTTAATAAGCTCCTTTGTTTCAGGATCTGCATCAAAGATGGTTGCTCAATTTAGAAATAAATTATGCAATGGTGCTGCTATATTATTATCCAGGTACTCCCTCCCTCCAAAATAACAAGGCATGCATACATTTCAAAATTTAAACTTCGTAATTCTTGACCAACAATTATCCTAATTATACATGAGTCGAGTGATACAAAAGTGGTAACACTATATTCGTATTTGAATGTACATTCCTATGATTATGATTCTGTAACTAGCAGCAATACTACTGGAGAAATTTATGATCAAAATTCAGGTTAGAAGACCATGCCAAGTCAAGTCACACCTTATAAACAATGGACACTGGGAGCATCAATAATCTGCATATATTGGTTTATTTACACAAAAGTACAGAAATACCAGTGTTCTTGGGAATTAAAGAAATACAAGGAGATCAAACAGTCTCTTTGGCCGCTCTTCAAACTTGCCCACTAGCCAAAATATTGTTAGCTTGTTATAGTTCGATTCAGATCAACAGCACCAGCACATTGGCTTAGTATACATGAGCTCTGCCAGCATTAGACCGAGCACCAAAATATTTGCCTTCTACTAAAGTTGAATCCAAAATGAGCATCCAACAATCAAGTGTATTATCTCAGGTATTTGTACCATCTCATGAGCATCCAACAAAGCTGAATGCATCATTGAAGCTTAGAACATGTGAACCCTAGCGCCCAAGTTCTTTCAAGTTGCACTTTGTTTGAAAAAATCTTAAGGGTAAATAACATAATCACAATTCACAGTTCCTAAAACTCACCACATGAAATTTTTCTTTGCTCGTTAGCATAAACCTTGATAAATTCCCCCTGCAACAGGAAATAGAATATTTCAAGGAAAATTAACACTAGAAGTGATAGAAGAAAAACAATTTTCTAATTTCTAGAAAGCATTTAACTTTGCATAATATCTTAAGTTCTTAACTCATTTCACATAGCATATTGGTGAGTAAACTTTACAGAAAAATTACTTTTCCAGAAATCCAATAACCCAGTTATTCAAATGCAAGTGTGATGCTGTACATCAACTGAAACTTTCACGGCAACCCTTGGGTTATGACGAAAATAAAGTTTATCTACTAACACACTTGATTTAGTTTCTAAGCAATATTTCTCAGAAACAGGGTTCCACACAAAAACAAAATTCTTCCCATGAAATCTTTTTCGCAGTACTGAATGTAAACGGTATATCCATTGCTCACAAGAAAATTGCACATCAGATTTTGTCTGAAATTATTTGTGCATTCTGCTCTGATGTGTGAATGGGAAAGGAAAATAATGCTATCAGTATTGACTACAATGGCAGAAGTGGTCAGAGCGCCCTGCTGACCTACCATCAGATCTGGGACCTAACAAACAAAGTAGAAAAGGGAGGCAGCTCTGATTTTTAAAGGATTTCACATTTTTGCCCTTTACTCATATTGGTGGGGGTTAAGAGCTGAAATTTTGCATTAGGGTCCCTACATCCAATATCCATCTCCTACAATTATTTTGATCATTTATTGTGATATTATTGGATTCTATTGCCAAAATTCAGGAATCAACATGGCACCGGAATTTGCTTCTCACCATATAAATATGCTAATCAGTTAGTGCTATCATACGTGCCACTTTAAAAGGTATAAAAAATATCCCGCCCCAAAATTCCCAAATGTTTGGAAAGAAGTGCAGCATTGTAGTACAAGGATCAATCATGCCAGATCTCTACAGACTAATCTGTCGCGTCACCAAGGCAGGTACCAAATGCCCAGCAGACCTTTGGGCACGTGTTTTTACCATGATAGCTGTTTCTTTTCATTAAATGGTTGTCCCATTTCCTAGCATAGTAGCATAATGTAACTGCGGCCAGTGGCCTGCAAGACTTTAACAAGTCTCACACTGTAAAACTCTGTTATCCTCTTCTTAATACAAATATTTGCACCTCTCTTGCGTATTCCCGAAAAAGAAAGATCAACCACATGACAATAAGTACCTTTCTTTTCCTATCATCTAGGGGCTGGACTTCAATGGCTAGTAAAGTGTCCACATCATCAGCTGTAACAACATAGCTAGGCTGCCTTGCTCCTACATCAACAAAAATAAAATTAAAATCAAATTCATTGAGACATCATGACTTTCTAGTTAAAGCAACAAGGTAACAGAGCATAAGCTCATTTATAGTGTATCAGCACAAAAAGGAAGAAAAGAGAAATGGTACCGTCTATGAAATTTACAGAACCATCTTCTAAATGGCGCACCCACTGCAGACACAAATAATTTACAAGAAGTGAAACCATGTTGAAAATTTGAAACTCACAACTTAAGTGGTGAGCAAGGACATTTATTTCACTATTCAGAATGTGGATCAACAAGAACTTGAAGCACACCTCAAAATTACAAGTGGTGGTACCATTGATGGGGTACCCACTTGCTTGAAGTTCTCGTCCAGGAAAAGCTTCACCTGTGATTTGAAGCCCTTCTATGCCTGGCAATGGATCATCATCTGCAGCTGCATATTCATAACAGGCATCTATCAATATTATAAGACTTATTTAGTCTTAAACAATATGAAATTAATTGCATAGCAGTTACCCTCGGAGAAAGAAGAACCAGGCTCCTCAAGGACTGTAGGAAGATAAGGATATGAAGGGTTCGCATCCTCAAGGCCAGATGCCAAATTAGGCGAGTCCCCAGGACCCCATCGAGTAGAAGGTTCTTGAGTGTTTTGTACTTCAGCACTCTCTGAACCATCCAGTATGTCATTTCTACTGAGACCCTTGAATGGTGGGTTTTGAATCGGGGTCTCGTGAAAACAGACAGCATGAGAATCACCTTGAGATACTTGAGCAGGAACTTCTGTCCTAAATTGGTTTCTGAAAATCATAAAAATTCATATTGTGTTAAGCATCCTAGTAATGCCACAAGGTAATAGAATATTTTTCTCGAAGGCGCAGGAGAGCTGCATGTCATCTCATTAAAGAAGAATAGAGATCAAGCACAACACTACACCAGACAACACCACAAGACACAAAAAACATAAAACATTCGCGAACACATGGGTCCTTAGACTATCAAGCAACTAGACCCTGGAGGTCCTTGGCACCAGCAGCGCACCACAATATGCATTGATCTGTCACAGCCCTTACTACAGCAGCCGCATCATGAGATCAGTATATGTTGGATAGTTTTCTCATCTTGGTCGCAGCGAGGGCAACCAAGAGGATGTGGCAGAGCCTGTTTGGCCAGTATATCAGTTGTCCAAACAGGGTAAATATAATAGAATATTTTATATTTAGAACTACCCGAAATGGTTTCCTAAATATTCCGTAAGAACAGTCAATGTTTACCAAAACAGTATAACAAGAACATGAAGGGGAAAGAGACCAGAATTTGCTAACAGTAGTGTCAGTAATTCATGAAGTGTTCATAATTTTAGCATGCTCAAGAAATGACTAATACTCGGTAGAGAACCAAAAGTATTTGGATCCATTATTTTAATAATCCCTTAAAGAGACACTACCTGCTTGAAAGAGAGTTCCCTCCCATGTCATCATGCTCAGCATTTCTTGTAGGAACCTCATTTGGAATAATTTGATGGTTTCTGTTACTGAATGCACCCCAATCACCTGTAGCTTGAACTGGGGAAGACATTGGCGATTGTACGTGAGGATATGCTGTCTGGTGAACAATATCAAGGCTGCTTTTGCTCTGACAAAGTAAAGGTATAAGAAGCATGTGAGTGGAAAACATGTGTTCAAAGAGTAATGGACGAATGCGTATATAACTAAAGATTCATACTGTAGTCACCAATACTTTTCCAGCAGGAGGATCAGTAGGTACAGGATGGCTGGTACTATTCGACAATTCGGTATGCCATGGAGTAATTTGGTACCGTGATTCCCTTAATTTCTCCTGCACCATCCAAGTTTGCAAACAAGGCAACTTCAAAGTTCTGTAAGAAAAATATCAGCAGTAAGCTCTGCAAGCATGACAAGCTCACTACTGATTGCAGTATGACATGTTCAGAAAGTAAATGCATGTTCAGTGGCTTAGTGTGGCTTACCTCAGAAACAATAAGTTGCTCCTGCATATGCTTAAACAAAACCTACAGGGGAAAGGAGCACACATTTAGCAAATAGTTAGCTCAGATGCTGGCTTCAATAGAACTAGGTACAATGTAGAAGCAATTTGATGACAGGTTATAAATGTTAATCGAGTTCAGGTTGCTTTATCCATAATTAACATTGGCATGTTATGTTTGTTGATTACTTTGTACAAGGAGAAGAAAATGTATAGCACATAAAATTATTTCAGCTTTAAACTGATTCTCCCTTGCGTCCAATAATAAAGTAATAAACAGTTCAGGTCATGAGGTGCATGCTAAATGACAGCACACTTGCCACAGCACATACAAGAAAACAGAACTTACCTATAGATTACCGACAATTGATTGGGCATCGAGAACAGAAGGCTGGAGATTGTTGTATTCAGACAGAAGAGGCAGCAAAGAAGATATGAAAGTCGATCTTTCTTGTTGGGCTGCCTGGACAGTAACATAAGCAAAATCTGAGTATCCTTTAATGTTTCAGTACTAAATCCAAACAATGGGCACAATAAAAGATAAACTGGTATTATTACTATCCAGATCGAGAGAAGATAAACTTATACTAATATTGTAACACTCAACCCCACCCTGATACCACGTGTAACCACCCGTGCCCAAAACCCGCTTGTAGCCCAACCCACCAACAGGGCAAGCTTCGTGTAAAAGAGTTAATGTGCGGGTGCTATGTTTGGAACGCGAGGGCTTATAAGCTGCCCCCAACTTATCTAAACTTTCCATAAGGGACTGATCCCACCACACTAAGGCCTGGGGCCACACGGGCCAACATTAATACTAATGGGCTGGGGTATTGCAAAAGAAAAAAAAACTTAATCCATATGAGATGACTGCAGCCCATAGTATGAATGTAGCTGCCAAATCTAGCTCTGGACCTAGTTTATGTTAAGGTAATACTTCAACAAACCTATAATGGATGCACGGTCATGGCAATGAGTTATTTACCTAATATACTTATGAAGTAATTATAGAAGTACCAACAGAATTGTTCAACAGAAATCATCTGGCACATAGTCTACCTTAAGTACTTAGAACAGACAGTACAATGAATCTTAGCATCAAGGAGATAGAAGAAATTGGATTTTCATAATTATCTTCAGCTATTGCAACAAAGCAATAAAAGAGAATGTATCGCATTCCGGATTAAAATTTGAACCAGTTCCATGGTACAAACTCAAGTAAGCACTGAAATTGAACATTCATAAACTTCAGGCAAGCCAACACTCCTGAAGTGGATTGGTAAGCTTCCCAGTTGAGGAAGACACCAACCAGGGTTCAAATCCTGGTGGCAGAAAAAAAAACTCGCTGGCAACCTAAAAAATAGTGGCAGGGTGCCGGCCTGTGGCACCTGTGGTTGGTTTGGGCCCTCCTACCAGGGGGTAGTTGCAGTGGTCGCTAACACAGTGGGTCGTGGTCGGCCCAGGTAACAGTGCAGCCCTATAGGGTGAAGCCGGGGTTCGGGGATTTTCTCGGCCGGCTTGGCTGAGGTTTCTTCTTAGTGCAATGCCGTGGGGGCGGTCTTTACCCTGCCGGTCGAGTTTTATAAACTTCAGGCAAAAGAACTATTTTGTTTCCATGCTACATACAAAAGTCATGCTACCATCACCTTTTGTACACATTTAGGATAATTTTAAATAAACAGTTGTTTTATAACGGAAAATTTGCATAAGAAACATCAAGCTTATATGAATAAAGTAATTAGATTTTTATTGACATGGTTATGGTAAAACCAGTCACAATCTTGAAATGATTATATCCGTGAGACTGTGAGTGCAGACAAAGATATAATATACATTGATCATTCCCATGATATAGCTCATGAAAGCTACCTGCAATGCATACATTAGACGGATGTTTTCCTCAATAATATCTTGCCTGTATGACAAAGCTTTTGATGCTGCATCAACTCAATCTTGCTGCTGCTGATCAAATGCCTGAAAACAATTTTATCATGATTAGATGGTAAACTCACTCCAAGGAATTATTGACTTGTGATATAACGAACATCTTACCAAACGCATATAGGCAATCCGTTTTTCCAACATATATTTATCAGTGAGTATTTGGGCTTCCTGTCAGGAGTTGTTTGTGGTCAATAGAAGATAGAAAAGGAAAAATACAGCACAAGTGACCTTTCCATGCAAAAAATGATTACCTTCACAGTGTAGTCAGCAAGATGCTTCTTTAATTGTTTAATCTCTTCTTCACCTTCTTTGACCTTAACAGTAAGGTCCTGTGTAGGAAATATCTTTGTTAGAAACAGAAGATATAGGTATGCATATGACGCTGTACAATAACTAACTTACTTGCTTCCAGGACATATTTGAATTCATCCCTGAAACTGGCAGTAACCTGGAATCATACTCTCCATCTTTTCTATGCCTGTAAGCGAAGGATTTTTTTTGTAACAACAATGCAACCAAAACTCCAAAGTGTCATCCCAAGGCAAAAATGTTGGTGACATCAAATACGCAAAGTTACCTATTTGGAGAAAGGGACCGAGATGAGGGAGTGGAGAACTGTGAGGGGCCACCGTTGTCAACAGGAGTCTGTTCCCCTAATGACCTTTTAAATGCTCCGTTAGCCTGGGGACTGTCAACGTACTTCTGCTTCATGCTTTCCTGAATCAGATGCTCTCTTCTTCCAAAACTCCCATTCTGAGGATAAATAGAGGTAATTTGGGGATTTATTGAAGAGCCATTGTCAAATGACTTTGAGCCATCCATTTTATTAGCAACAGAATTGCGCTCTTGGCCTACTCCACTTGAAGAACTTTGGGATGTAGCATCTTCCCTCTGAAACCAAATAAAAGTACACCTTTCTAAACAAAAGCTTGATGCCCACAAATATCCCGCAGAAGTATAATTCTAGCTGTTACATGTCAAGCAAGAGTTGTGTTCTTTTCATTATGATTTCATGAGACAAGTTGACAAAAGCTGATTACAGTGCAGACAACAGAGCAATTGCTCAATCTGCATGTTGTTAGTGTTTCAAATACAAATATAAACCATACAGAAAGCTATAGTCAATGAAAGTACCATATGCAAATTTTTGCGGTCAATGAAACAGCCCGATTGTGTTAATCCTTTATGCCCAAAAAAAATGCATGCAGTGATGTCATGGTTTTGCCGTTTCAGTAAAAGAGAACAGGGGGAAGGCGTTTCAAGATGCATGATAAACCACAGATCCAGTTGAGATTTTGCTCTGCTGGAACTTGACAGAATTCACCCTAAGCTTCAGTAACAATTTCAGTAGAGCTGCTAGAGCATAAATCCCAACAAAAACACGTAGGTAGCAGTGCAGGTACATGACATGCTTAAATTTTTATACGACGGAAACAGTAGAACGAGATCACCGCGTGAAGAACAATATGCCTCTGGTAAGACTAAAATCCCGCATGAAACAGAAATAGACTTACGATCCTCTGTAGCTGTTGTGTTTTTCGCAACAGCTCCTCCTTAAGGCGGTTATTCTCTTCCATCTGAAATGGAATAAAAATTCACAAAAATTCAAAACCAGCCGGTACATATTATCCCACAGCAATCATCACCATTTCGCGCAAAGCTGCTGCGACAATAAAACGAACCGAAACAGCCGCGGGCTAGGGGAGACGCGACGGAGTTCGAAGGGACGTGCACGCAGGGAAGCGAAGTCGGGGATGGTACGAAGCGGGTTACCTGGCTGCGGATGGTGGCGTCGGCGCCCTCGACGGCGCGCATGACGCTGAGGAGGTAATCGGCGCTGGGCCCGCCTCCGGCAGCCACGGCGCCCTGGTCCGCGGGGTCGGAGATGGATGCCGCGGCGAGGCCGTCGGCGAGGCGGTCCATTGGCTGGCGGGCTTGGGCTTGGGCGAGACGTGTGAGCTCGGCGCACCGCAGGGTTCGGGGATGCGTCGCGGCCGTGACCGGGGGGACTCTTGTCGAGTCGGAGCTCCACTCTGGTTTCGCCGGTGGAATTGCGCGGAAGGAGCCGAGCCCCGCGGTGGTGGCGGTGGTGGACTCGACGCGACGCGACGCGACGCGACCCGCGGGACGAGGGGCGCGGTGCCGCCGCGTGAGGGGCGGGACGGATTCCAAGCGCGGAATCGGCGTGATTAGTTTTTCGAAAAGAAATGTGGAAATTGGAATCGGTCAGCCGCCGGTGAGGGGCGGCCGCGGGCGGGGGTCACGGGTGCCGCGCGGAGGAAGGGAATTGGTGACAAGGACGGGGAGGGGGAGGGGGAGGGGGAGGGGCGCGAGCTGGTGGGTAGGTAGGCGCGGGCACGGCGGAGGTGATGACGTGACCGCCATGGATTCATGATGACGAACGAATTCGATCGATGCGTAGCTCTCGCTCGATGCGCCCGTGGCCGTGTGGGGGTGGATGACAGGGGAATGATGGTCGTCGTCGCGCGACTAGACTTGCTGCTAGGCTACCACCACCTCGCCGTGCTTCGGTCGTCTTCCTCTTCCGTCCGTCGCTCCCGAGGTCAACTGTTGGGCAGTGCTTCTCACAAAATTCCGTTCTCACGCAAACGCAAGTGCAACATTTCTCGCGAATTACAGTGTTTCAGTCATGACGACCATCTCTTATTATTATTATTATCCTGAAGTTCTTAAGACCATCTCAAACAAATTACTCATTTCCATTCACAATACTAAAAAACTAATTTTTGATGATAGAAGTTGCTCCAACAAATTGCCAATCTTAAAGCATCTCTAACAGATTACCCATACCTCACACTCAAAATATACTCTCTCTCCATTACTAATAATTACATATTTTTAGTTGCTGCAGTATACTACCAAAATCCAATCACTAGTAGAGGGATAAATTCCCATCATTTAGGGCGGAGGGAGGAGTGTTTTGGTGATTGCCAAAAACTTTTAGGTACTGAGAATTTGATTGGTAATCTGCTGGAGCACCTCCAATCACCAAAATATTAATTTTTTATTTTGGAGAGAGGGACGAGTAATTGTTGGAGATACTCTTATCCCGTTACCAAAATTATATTTCTTTTCGGTGAGTCCTACAATGATGCTGGTGGGCAATTTCAGATTATGTTTATCGGCTATTTCAGCTTGTTTTTGCTCAATTCCATTGTCACTGGTGGGCAAGGCAATGTGATTTGAATTCAAAATTCAAATTTCAAAATTATGAATTTGAATATTGTCTAGTTATATGTGATCCATTAAAAAAGTTTGAACTATTGAGATGAGAAAGTATAAATAAAAGAGAGTGTATATTCATAAGAGGAAGAGAAATGGAAGAAAAAGAAATTTAGGGTGAGAGATTTTGGTAACTGTTGGAGGAGATGATAAAAAAGTACATTACCAATAATAGGGTAGTACCCTACACTAATGGTTTTAAGGTAATCTGTTGGAGATGCTCTAAGACTTATCGTTTAGCCCTATACTCCCTCTGTCATGTAGGGCATCTTAGCATTTTCATGACAGATTAATAAGAAGATAAGGAAATATTGCATGTACCCCTATTTAATGGCTTGTTTGATTTTTATTTTGCTAATTTCATAAATAATTAGTTATCAAAACATCCTAAGATGCTTTATATTTAGGTACAGATTTTGAACCATTCAATATCTTATATTTCAGGACCGAGGAGTATGTGCATTACTATTTTTCTAGTATTGGCCGTACCGTGCAGGCATTTCATTTGCTACTAGATTTAACAATAATTTCTGGTCATTTCGTTGCTCATATTCAGCCAGCAATAGGTTGCCACCGCACCGCCAGGCTTCATAGGAAGTACATAAACGGAGCTCTTAAAGTGCTTAAACCAAAAGATGTTTCCTAATTTGATTGATCCATTGTTGTTCCATTCAAAGGACAGTTCAAGTTATCAAATTGATCAAATCTTGCTCAACGTTACCCACTATAACTAGAAAGTATCTAAAAATAAAGTTAGTAAACTAAATGTCGCGCACAGGGTGACTAATACTGTTTTATGTGTTTGCCACAGGCGATGATGTGTTGGAAAAATGTAGCACGATAATAAGATGTCCGCTACAAATTAAGCATGGGATATAACTATCTAAGTTTTTTTTTCTTTTATCTTCTAGGAGTAGACACTCGGAACTTGATCCTCTCGCTTTTTTGATGGAAACGTGAAATCTACGGCATTTTGTCCCGAGATGATCAATCTATTGGTGGAGAAAAGTGGGAATAAATGCATCATTGTTGTTTCATGTCGTAGCTACCAAGGAGTGATGATTTTGTTATAGCAAGTCGATAATTAGTGGGTAGGTGAAGTTTGTTATGCTACATGTACTATTCATTGGCAATGGCAAAGTCGCTGGGAAACAATTAATTTCAAAAGAATTATTGACATATTAGAATATTGTTTTTTTTAAAAAAAGGAAAACTGACTCGTGTTCACACTGATCCCAGCCTCGAATAAATGGCCCTTCCGAAGCGCTTGAATTTTGAATTTCCCATGAATTTTTTGGACAACAATTGCAACTATCTATAAAGTAACTATAACGGAAAAAAACAAGAACGTGTTTGGTTCCAAAGGACTACAAATTTTTTTATCATTTAAGAATATTAAATAAAATCTAATTATAAAACTAATTGCAGAACTTCTAGACTAATTCGCGAGACGAATCTAATAAGGTATATTAATCCGTAATTAGCGGATGGTTACTGTAGCACGACTAATGCAAATTATAAATTAATTAGACTCATTAAATTCATCTCATGAATTAGCACCCAGCTGTGAAAAAAATTTATAAACATATTTTATTTAATAATTATAAATACTAAAATTTTTTAGATATTACATGCTAAATTTTAGGCCTTCGGAGCCAGAACCTACCACCACGAAAAGAAAACAACAGCGGCGGCGGCGGCCCATTTAGCAGTGGGAGAGGGAGCACGCAAGAAGCAACGACATGCCAACAATGCAGGTGGGCCCCTGCTCCTGGCTAGCTCGCTCGCCACTTTCCAATCACTCAGGCCCGTCCTCCTTATCTGAATCGCGTGCCAGCCAGCTCTCTGCCCGCTGTGCCCCACCCACCCATCGCCATGTCCCCCGCGGCCACCGCGTGCGCCACGCCGGCGGCGGTGCGCCCGCCCCTCAACACCGTCCCGGCCCGCCGCTCGGCGCCCTCCGCCGCGCGTCCGCCGTCCGCCGCCCCCGCCCCCGCCCGCCGCGCCGCCGGCTGCTGCTTCTGCACCGCGGCCTCGTCGGCGTCGTCGCCCTCCACCTGGGACTGGACCCGATGGAGCCGCCACTTCGACGAGGTCGAGCAGGCGGAGAGCTACGCGTCCCTCCTACAGGTAATCGCTAATTCATCACCCTCGAGCCGCTAATCGAACCAATCTGATGATACGCTCCTGCCCCGGCCGCGCAGTTCCAGCTGGAGGAGGCGGTGGAGAACGAGGACTTCGCTGAGGCCGCCAAGCTCAAGCGGACCATCCTCGAGGCCACCGGCAGCGACGCCGTTGCCCACGTTATGGCCGAGCTCAAGGTCCGTCACTGCTGTGATATGACGGCCATCCTGTTTCATCACCGATTTTGGACTGAGATGTGTCAGCCCTTATGTTCTAGTTTCATTTCCCGCAGATTTAGATTAGATTGGTCTAACTATTATATTTGTTCTCTTGTATTGCTCTCGCTCTTCCTGACTCTTGCAGAATGCTATAGAGGAACAGCGGTATCAGGATGCATCAAGGTTGTCAAGGCTTGCTGGAACCAACTTGGTAATTACTAAGTCCCTTATCACATATTGCCATTTCTGGTGCCTTTCGATTGCCAGTTATATTCAGCAACATAGCTTTCTAGAGTCAGGTTTAGCGCCTCCTGATCTCCCTTGCTAAACAAACCATTTATATGGCAAAACACCAATCTCCTGATAAAATTGGTAAGCACGACCAAGATAATGTCCCGCGTCCTTAGGTTGCTTTAACGGAGCGGTATCACCATGGATGAACCAAGATTAGCCAAAACCATATGTATCATTAAGAAAGGCACTTTTGATGTGACCCCACAGGAATTGTGGTTGGGATGGATTCTAACCATTTTTGTTTCAGGTAGGTTGGTGGGTGGGATATGCTAAGGACACTGATGACTCCATTGGGAGAATTGTGCGAATAAGCCCTGGTGTTGGGAGATACGTGGCTAAGAGCTACAGCCCAAGGTGGTTTCTCTCAGTTCATAGCTCAATATTATAAGTTAAAATCAGGCAAGAGTTCTAACTTACCAAATACTCCTTTTCTGAAGGCAATTGGTGACTGCATCTTCAGGGACTCCATTATTTGAAATTTTTCTTGTCAGAGAAAATGATGAGACATATACTATGAAGGTGCGGTGATCAAAGTGATATTCATCCGTACTGTAATATTTATGCATTTATCAAGAAATCAGAAGAAACTCTCTGTTATGCACAGTTTTGATATTTGTCTTTACGAAAAATTAGACAGGTGGTACACTTGCGACCAACAAAAGGAACTTCAAGTGCATCATCCATATCAGCGATAGCTACAGAAGGTCCAGCTAAGGTGGAGAATGAAAGTTCATCAGAAAGTAGTGCTATGTCTGATAGCGTTACAGAGGAAGCAAGTACAGATACTACGGTAAAAGGAAGTGAGGATGTTGAGGAGAAAGAACAAGATGTTGGTAGCAACAAGGATAGTAGTGTCGAAGGATTAAAAGGTGTTTTGAATTTTTTCAAGTCTCGGATTCCTGAATTCAAAGTTCAAGTAATAAATGTAGATGTGTCTGAGGAAACTGAATTGGCTGCAAATTCATCGGAAGAATTAGTGCAAGATGATGTGAAGAGCACATCAGAAAACTCTTTGGAAGAGACTACCGCTGACGAACTCGAGCAGGAGGAAGATGTTTCAGACGAAGATATGGATGAAAAAAGTAAAAGTACGGAGGTGAAGCTTTTCATCAGTGGAGTGGTTCACAACAAAGAAGATGCTGGAGCAGAATCATATGTTCGAGTTCCAGCTGAAATAAATAACATGGAAAAGGACTCCTTTGAACTTTACATACCTGGAAAAGGTTCTGATCGAGATCTGGCTGAAACAAAGGCTGCAAAACAGAAAGTTGCCGATATGGCAGCCAAATTAGCATCAGAGCTTATGCCATCTGATGTCGCAAAGGCATTATGGGGCACAACCAAGAGCTCTTCAAAGGTAGGAATGAGTTAAAGACATTGGCTTAGTTATATATGTCGCGACTTTGAATATTATGAATATGAGATATACTCAAGTACATCAATGTTTGTTCACAGTTTGGTTAAACTCTTATGATCCATGTACAGAAATTCTGAAAGTTTCTAAGCATTAAGGACATTCATGTCATTCTAGAGGTCTTTGTCCCTAGTTACTGTCCTAGTTTAGGATGTTACTACTACATCAGTAGCCTTGCATGCCTTCCAGTATAAGCAAGCATGATTGCTTGCCCTGCATATAAAGTTACAGAAAGCTTGGGGGAACTGGCTGCAAGCTGTTTCCAACATCTCTTGGTCTCTAGATTTTGTTTCTTACCCAAAAAGAACTAGTAATTGCTACTTGCACCAATTAACGTTCTACATCTTATTATTTCCTCCTTAGACTGTTGGTGCTATCAGATGCTATATTCTGAGAATTTCTTGATTTAGGATAGTCTGGTGCTTTTCTGTTATGGTAACTGTCTTTTGCCACCAGTTTTTCAAATCACGTTTCTATTCTTGCAAGCAAGTTAACTGACAAATGGCATGATAACTACAGATAAATAAAGAAGTTCAGGAGCTTTTAAGGCTTACATTAAGCAAGGCCCGAGTCAAGCTGACCGAGAATACCATTTTTAATCGGATCATTACGGACACTAACAGCACAGATCCATTTAGTGGTAAAGTTTTCTCAGCTAAACTGATGACCTATTCTTGTATAGTCTGATACAGTGGTTTTCTCATTCCGGGCTTCATGTAGGTCTCTATGTGGGAGCATTTAGTCCATATGGGCCAGAAATTGTGCAGCTCCGTCGGAAGTTCGGCCACTGGAACAGTACCGATGATGTTGAGTTTTTCGAGTACGTTGAAGCAGTAAAGTTGACTGGTGATCTGAGTGTCCCTGCTGGCCAGGTTTGCATTCTCTTTTTTTAATAAAGATTGTTAATCAGGCTCCCATGTTCCCTTTACTGATCATAGTTTGTAACAGATAACATTCCGTGCTAAGATTGGGAAGGGAAAGCGTCTTGAGAATCGTGGCGCATACCCAGAGGAATTTGGTGTGGTAAGTTCTGTCTGCATATCTGAGTGTTTACTATATGTTTTAACTCAGATGCTAGTTTGGTATATTGTGACAATTGAAAGTCACTTGCTTTAGTTAGATTCACAAGTTCTGTTCTGAGGAATATCTTAGTGCTCTCGAGTCTTGAGCTGTATGTCACATGCAACTTTCTCATTCTAGAATGAAGTTTCATTCTTTTCTTTTTCTTTTTCTTTGCAGATTGCCTGTTATAAAGGTCAGGGTAGAATAGCACAACCTGGATTCAAAAATCCTCGATGGGTGGATGGTGAGCTATTGGTGCTCAATGGCAAGGTAAAATGAAATATCAACAGTGGTTCCTTTTCATTTGCTTGTGCAGTGCTCCTGAAATTGGTATTAAGTAGTAACTGCAGGCATAATATCGAACCTGACATGCCATAACTTACAGTTTGGTTTATGGTGAAATCACTTGTGTTGTCTTTTTGGGAACTTATAGAATGTGGAGTTATATAGCCAGGACACAAACTTTTGAAACACCAATATGTTACCAGGAGACGTAATTCCCAGGTTAGCTCACCTCACTCACGTGGGCAAAGCTAACCATACCAGCCTGGGTGAGCTGTATCCACGCGCTTGTGACACGTGGCAGCAAGGAAAATCCCATCCTAACCCTAACCTTGCCCTCACAGACCAAAAGACAGCTGCCTATCCAAACACTTCGGTGTCCAGTATTTTTTTTGCAAATTAGAAAAATTGCATGAAGGTGTTTACATAGCTAGAGAACAACATCCCGCCAGTCGATTTGGAACTGTTTATACAATTTACCTATTTCCTTCAGAATTCCGTGTTGTTGTATGTTGCCCTTGACATGCAATGCATATTTTGCAGAGTACAATCCCACACCTTGGAGGTGCCGAGCTTGGTTTCCTGTACAGCGTACCCGAGCAGAGTTTTCTGGTTCTCTTCGACCGGCTTAATCTTCCTGAGTAACGAGACTGCCGAAATGTGCTGATTCTCACATGCAAATTGCATCAACAGTTGAACACAGAGGGCGCCCTTAGTTTCAAGCGATTGAACAGGTCACCTGCGGCTTTTTCCCTGTCAGCCTCCGAGCTTCCCTGACATGCCTGCTTCCTCTTCTCCGCTCCTACTTGGCAGGAGCTGATCTGCCTGGCTCTGTTCAGAGAGTGAGGAAAAGCTGGCCTTGTTGGTCGGAACTAACGGAAGAGTCTTGATATGATATAGTACCATGTTATGCTCCCTAATGACGCAGTATAGATGTGTATTTTGTATTTTTGTAAGAGCACTGTAAGAGCGTGACAGTTTTGTGAGTTCTTTTTTTTCCTCCGTTGCTTTCATTGAGCTAGGGAAGGAAACCAAAATAAACAAACCCATTCTGCTAATAAGATAATAAAACGGCCTATGTTATGATATGACTTGCTTATGAAAATGATGGATGACCCATCAATCTGTACGTTTTCCTACTCTTTTAATGTGGGCATGGCGCTGTCCTAGGTTTTGATGTTGAGTTCCGGAAAGGATGAAAAAAAAAAGACATGGTCGGTACCCGTTACCCCGCTCAATGGTGCACTTCGTCAGTGGGTCAAAGTAATAATTAGCAAAACCGAGCATGAAAAAAGATTCCGTTGCCGGGACTCGAACCCGGGTCTCTCGGGTGAGAGCCGAGTATCCTAACCAGCTAGACTACAACGGATTGTTCCTTTGGTAGTAAGATTTCTTTTATTTATATATAAAACCCATCGGCCGGATCCCACAAACCAACATATTTTCCTGATCTAGTTCCAGTGTACCGTAGAGATCTTCGGACTTCAGAGTGGAGTAGGCAACACCCAGGCGCTGAACGGCAGACACGAGATACAGCACAACGTGAGATCACGAGGGAATGAGGAAAAAGGGACCAGTTTCCACCCAAAAAGGTGAGTCGGGATAAGTTGCGACACATTTACTCCTCACAAAAGCAAACTTGCCTTATTCCTGTTTTTTCGCCAGTTACAATGTTTCCAGATCTCAGCATCCTATCCCGTCCCCCAGTTAACAAAAATGAAAGGATTTTAGAATCTTTCCGAAAAGGAACGTCTTCACATGGTTACCAATCTTCGCTTCCCAGTTTTCTTCAATACTTTTACATCAAACTGATCCATCAGGGAAATTACCTGTAATGCAAAACTTACAAACTCTTAGCTGCTCCTATATGCAACTGTCTATTATCCACAGATTATGTCAGGTTCTATTGTCAGATTGCTATCTCCATTCATCACCTTCAGTGAGTAACAGCTGCAGTGACCAAACCACCATCCAAATAACACCACATCAGCTGCTTCCTTCAGACCAAGGTCACACACCAGAAATGGATCAGCTGAGAGCCAACAACCATCACATGAAATTGAGGTATGTGGAGGATAGGTTCTAATTGATTTGCATCTTATTTACCCTGCTAAACCAAACTGAGTGTAGTATCATGTGGAAAATGTCGTACTTGATGGGATTTGGATGCCACAGAAAATGCCTCTGCACCCTTTTCACATTTGATTGCAGGGTGATGTATCGACTCTCGGGTATTGCAAGCAGGATCTCCTTTAGCTTAGGTACATCCTTCTCCGGTACTACCACAGAGAACGCACTCCAGTTGAGTGCATCATCGAATGGAAGCACAAAGTTATCGGCAATTATTACTGGAACACAGTCATAGTATATTGCCTCGACTATCCTTGGGCTATTTACCTCGTATCCCATGGGACAGATACAGTACTTGCTCGACTTCATATGCTGAACATAATTCCTCCTCCTAGTGATTCGGTGTGGCAGCCGACTATATATTCTCATATCTGCATCCTTGTCACCCCAATACTTGAGAAGTACAGGTCGAACTCGACCGTGCATCTGCCCTGCAAAGAAGGCAAGGATAGTTCTCTGCGCAACTGGTCTCCCCCCAATATCTCTTAGAGGTCTTCTTGGTGCTCTAAGAAATGTTTCTGGAAGGGAAACGTCTTTACCATGGATAAAAATTCCTTCAGAGAGGTCTGCATTGCAGAGAGCTTTAATTGTGTTCTTCCGCAATTCATCATGCAATTTGGTTGTGTAAGGCCCCTGCGAGAAAAGACAATGTCAGGAACATAAATTGATTTCAAGTTTCAAATGTAAATCTCTGGTTTACTGGATAGTTGATCAAACATTTTCTAAAAAAATGTTGATCAGATAAGAGTAAAAAATGGCATTAATTAAAATCCATATTTATATGATGGTCATTTAAAGAAGAAGAAAAATACAGTGTAGAAAACATACCCAGTCGTGGCAGGCAACAAAGAAATGATCAGCTCCTTTTGTCCTATTCCAATATGGGTACTTGGCAGAGATCATGTCAATGTAATTTTTGACGAAGATAGACAGGGGCTCAATAGTATTTGAGCCAGGCACATAAAGATTATGCTCCAGTTGACGAGAGCTATATGGGAGATAGAATAAATGGGCTCTATTTGGATCTCTCACAACAAAATTCTGGTTTGCCTCCATCAATTTCATGAACCACCCCTCAGATGCATAGATGCCTTTCAATTCTGGGGAATGAAAAATAGGTTTTGCTCCATCATGATATACGAAAACCTTGAGAAGTTTCTCCATCAGTTCATAACTCCTGGAAGCATGAGTTGAACACATTTAATAAGAACTACTGAAATGAAACAGCCAATGCAGCCCAACATACAAACAGTAGTGTGATAAGTTAGAAACACAATGTATCATATTAGGAACTTAAGTTATCATTGCAGCTTCCTTTATTTGGTATTTCAGATCACATGCTGAACATCCAATGTACAGGTGGTTGACAGAATTGTACATCATAAATGCAGGCGATTAACGAAGTATTCCAGTAAGATACACATATGTAAGTCGATAAAATAGAACAACTCCACTTCCACTAAGCGATCCTAGTGTCAACTGTCAAGCAAATTAAAAAATAGTTACCCTTATGAACGGAAGAACAAATAAGAATGGTGTTTACCACAGAACTGAGCCTTCCATCCTTGGTCAGGAATTATGAAACACATGAATTGCAAGTAAGACAAGAAGCCAAACCGATGCCTTACCTTTTAAACATGGACACATTCCGGAACAGGGGTGCATATAGATCAGGGTCATCCGATGTCAATGGTGCATTAGTGATCTCTTTCTTTGCATATATAAGCTCTTCGTCAGCTGCTGTTGACCAAAGTGGTGCCTGCTAAATTCACAAGCCAAGAAAAGTATTCTTATGATATTGATTCCTAATACTAAAAACTTGAAGTATATCCTAAAAGAGGCAAAGCATCAACCTCTGGCCTTAGAGGCAGAACAGGTTTTCTATCAATGTCATGTTCTCCATTGACATCAGAACTCATTGTAGGCAAACCAGTAGAAATGCGCTTCACAAGTAAGGAGATTAAGAAAAATATAACATTTAGCTGCCAAACAAAAACTTCCATGATTAGATATGTACCTCTTGGAGAAAAGGAGCTGGATCTTTTGGTGGATTTCCCTGAAGTGTCAGTAACCTTTTATTAGAAACTGTTAGAGAAAACATGATTTCTTTTTAAAAGAACAGTTTTCAAGCAGTTTCCTATTTGCATGAATTTGAAAAATAACACAACATGCAACAACTAAATGCACATGTATGTCCCGGAATTATGTTAAAAATAAATATATGCATAACTTGACTAAATAGAGCATACCACGACATGCAATGACATTCATAGAAGAAATGTCAATTTTTGCAGTGATTGATACCTTTATCTCAGGACGTTCGGGTTCCTCCATTGAACCATCATCAAAATTCTCTGCAGGCGAAGGTGAAGGGACCAAAAACATAGAAGGGGCTGGTGTTGGTTCAATCCCGCCTGACAAATTAGTCTGCAAACAGACAGTTCGTTTTATGCAATCAAATTCAATGGCATCCCCATTCGCTTGATTTACATGCACACTGAATATAAAAGATATTTTATAAGCTGCTACTAAATCAAGTTTCATTAGAATTCCCAAAAATGCTCTTAAAATATGCTACGATTATAACAGGGTTTACACCTTATGTACTCGGGGCTTCAAAAGTTGCCACCAAGCAGTTGTTGATTTGCAATTGAAATTCGACGTAGGTTGGTCAAATTTCTCCAAGTAGACTAAATTTACAATTAAGCAATGGCAAACAAGCACCATTTATCCATTAAAAGGTTGTCATTTTTCTTTCCAAGCCCTCCTTACAACGGAAACCAAGCACCTACCTCGCCGAGGGAAGAAAGCGGCGCTTCGGCGGGTGAAGGCGAGGAGGAGGAGGCGCCCGCCAAGCTTCCCGCCACGACCGTTTCCTCGCGGGACCCACCTCGGAAGGGACCCATTAGGTAAGCGCGCTGCCGGCTGGGGTCCTCCGCGACCGGGGCGGCAGCCAGGAAGAGCGCGAACGCCGCGGCAGCGGCGCAGACCGCGACTACGCGGCGCCGGGACAGGAAGCTCCGCGCCGCAGGGGGATGCGGCGGGTTGGCGTGGTGCGGCATTGCGGAGGATGCAGCCGCGGGAGAAGGGGTACGGACGGCGGCACTGGGAGGTAGAGGGGCGGCGACGTCGGTGAGGCCGTGAGGGGTTTCTGTGCCGTTTGCGCGTCTCGTCATCTCGGGGAGAAACCGGTGGGTGGGAATTGACAGTGTTGCCCTCGGTGCCAACAAAACTTTTCCTGCCGTAGGAAAAGGCTAAGGGCAGCCGCAACGTGCTTTAAGAGTGTTTTTTATAGCCCTATAAACACCGGTTCAACTTTGTGGAAGGTGACAATAGGGAGGAAATCTCTTACAGGTAAATTATACTCCCTAATTATTTTTCACCGGTAAGTTTAAAAGTCTGTTTGGATTAGTGGTTAGCATATTAAAATTATAAACGGTTTGATTTAAGGGTAAGGCCAATGTCTTCAAGTAGTTCATATAGATAAGATCTACATAAACTGATCTTTAGCCGTTACTCTTTGCACAATATTGAAGTAAAAGAATATAGTAGATTGGACCCCACAATTGAGTAAAAGTCAGTTTTCAAGCAAATATGGAGAGGGATAATAAATGAGGAGAGAGAGATTAATATTTGTTTATTTTTTATGGGTTGCCCAAATACATATGGGTACCCTTTGCTATGAACTACAATATCGGCTGGTTGTACAATGCATTTAGATAGGTTTGAGTAACTGTTTATTCCCTGTGGACCACTTTTGAATCCCATTTTGGTCACCTAATAACAGTGTAAAATAATAATTGTGTGAGGAGGTCATGAAGAAAACACAATTATCGCGAGCCTCCCATCGTCCATATTCCATGCGACTAAAGGGTGTTTGGATCCAGACGCTAATTTTTGATCCGGGTAACATCGAATGTTTGGATACCAAATAGAGAGATTAAACATGAGCTAACTATAAAACTAATTGCATAAGCCGGTGCTAATTCACGAGAGGAATCTATTAAGCCTAATTAATCTATCATTAGCATATATTTACTATAGCACAATATGATCAAATTATGAACTAATTAGATTTAATAGATTTAATAGATTCATCTCGCGAATTAGACTCTATTTTAATAATTAGATTTATAATTAAACTATATTTAATACTTCTAACCGGTGTTAAATATCCAATAGGACAAGTTTAGTCAACCGATCCTAACTCGTCGTCTGTTTCATCGTTTGGAGCAGTTCCCAAAAACTAAATGGATTAAGGATAAAACTGTGCACAAGAGGAAGCAGTAATGCATATGATTCCGGCTTGCTTGCTTTAGTTTATCTATATGCAGAGTGCTCGATCTGGTTGTCAGACTTGTACATGAACTCACTGTGTGAGCGAGAAGGCTGTGATGCATAGATGATGAGCACACGGATACGTGTGTTGGGATCGCCACCTCCGAAGTGAACGGTCGGAGGTTCTGGCTGAGCCAAGCCAGCACGAAAGACCATAATAATAACCTCCGATCTCTTTTTCCGCCTCTCGCTGTATCGTCCTTGGCAGGGAACAATGGCCAGGATGTCGAAGATCTTCAGAGTGTCCGGGCATGAGTGAACCAGAGACGGTAACCTCCGACCTCTGGCCGAAGGTCCGGGACTACGAAGAGGAAAGCCGACCTCGGGCGTGAAGATCTTCGAGGGTGATAAAATTTAACTCGCAGTTTGAAGCATGAACGAAGAAAGAAGCAAGCTGGTCGGAGGTTATTTTCGATATCATACGAGAAAGGTGATCCAGTAGGAGTAGACAATTTATATACTCCAAATCTGAAAACTAAGGTTTTGTAAGTGCTATAAAATTATTCTATTGAGCAAAGAGTACTTTTTCATTTTCTGTTTGGAGTCCTTCGGGATGGTGGGTCTATATTGTAGCGGTGCCGCTTGCCGGTGTCTTCGTGAAGTATTTACCAAACAAATAGATATTATATTACGGAAAGAAAATATAGTTGTATTCTCGTGCAAAAGATATTACAACAGGAAACTAAGGTTCTATGTGGATTCATGGATTAAACTTAGCCTAAAGTTTAGTTCATTGGGTGATCCAAACAGCTGAACTAAACTTTGAACTAAAGTTTAGTTTCTTCCCGAATAAAATTTAGTCCATTAGTCCATAAAACCTACCTAATTTGGACTAAAGTTTTGTTTCACCGTTTTAAATAATTTTCTACCTAAAATTTAGTTCATGGATTCAAACGTATGGACTAAAATTTAGTTACCTAGTATTTAGTCATCTAATATTTAGTTCGGACTAAATTTTAATACTAGATGATCCAAATAGAACCCATAATGAATAACATTACAAAGGAGCCAAACATGATGTAACATAGTGACGTTGAGACCGCTCAAGGTGCCTCTCCCGTGGACCCGTTCGCCGTTCCCTTTCCCGGACAGCATTCTTATCCAAAGTTCCAAACGCCACAATTAGTTTTTCTTAAAAAAAAATCCAAACGCCATAATATATTCTCCCCTCTCTTCTGCTCCCAAAACCCTAGCCCACTTATCAGAGAAAACCAACCCTATCCTTTCAGAAAAAAAAGAAAAGAAAAGAAAAGCAACAGTACCCCAGAAGAATCGAGAGAGAGAGAGAGAGAGAGAGAGAGAGAGAGGAAGCCGCCAACCAACCATGGCGATTGGCTCCCGTTTCCTCCGCTGGATGTTCACGGACGTCGCAGTGGTGGTCGGCGGCGTCCGGATGGAGCGGGAAGACGTCCTGGTGGTGACGAACCTCGCGGGAGAAAGGCTGCCGACTGCCGACCCAAGCGGATCTGTAGTCATAGAGAAGTTCTTGCGTGCTAACAACTGTGGTAATCCACTCTGTTCCTTCCCTTTCTAGCAAGTTACAATTTTTATGAGTATCCAGATTCCGGTTTCAGATCTCAGAGCTGCAAACCAGTCCTTTTGTTGCTCCCCTCCCTTCCTCTATCCGTGGACATGAAACGAATCTTTTCTAGGGTTTGCTCGATCCAAGATTCTGAGTTTGGTAGAGCAAAATTGGTAATCAGACCTCTGTTTTTTGTTCTTCTGTTTACGGGATTAAAGATTGGCTTCTACTCCTGCTCCCTAATCAAAATCTGGTTTAGTTTCCAGCATCCCCATCTTCTCCTATTAATTTCGCACGCAGTTGAGGAAAACGTCTGTACTGGCAGTAGGAAACAACCGATCGCGCCGAGAACCTCTGATTGACACCCAGAGGTTCTGCCTTTTTGAATTGATAGGATCATGATTTTGTATCAAATATTTGGCTTCTTTGATCTGAAAGTTTTGGGGTTCTTCGGGCACGCCACATCTACCTTTCTGTTATAAAAAATTCGTCACTACAATTGAAATTTTGAATTCGACGTTGGCAATTTAATTTATTGTCACTGGTTGTGGGATCTGAAAGTCAAGCTTCACAAATTCTGATGTTAGTGATGTGGATCACTGCTGAAAATTTTAACCCATCATAATCCATAGATGGAAATCTTGGTAGTGGTAACATAACTGAGTTAATGTCCCCATGAACATCTGTCCTAAAATTAGTGGGCCTCTTGGTTCTTGTAACTATTTTTGAGATAAATTTATGTATGGCATCGTTATGCTGTTGATTTATGACAGTTCTTTCAATCGCAAATCACAGACTAATTGGTCAATGTGACTGACATCACAGGACCAAGAATTGACCTCCGCAGCCCTTTCCCCATCCAGAAAGCATATTTAAACTTGTAATTTACCGTTTGAAAAGCATTATAGGCCCTCACTATACAAGAGTTTGATAATGCTTCGCAAGGGCGCAGTCAGAAATGGCCTGCCAGCCAGGGCTGGGCCAGACAGCTGCTGGGCTAGTTGAAACTGGGCCAAATTATATTGTTTTTGGTCTAAATACTACATAGATTTATATGAGATGAATTGGGCTATTAAATAGCATGCCCAGCAAGGGTCCTGGTTCCACCCCTGATGATTCTTCTTCATTTTAAACATTGCCTGCTTTTCTGTGATACCTAACTGTCCCATGGCTGCAGTTAATATTGAATTTTTTTAAAGATAGGTTTTTTCAGTACGTCTCCGACTTATCAGTGTATTTTAATGTTGATTCTGTGCAAATCTATTCATTCAGCAGATATGCTCCATAACATGTATAGACCCTGAACCTGTTACAAACCTGTTTGGAATTTCCTCCCATTCCTACTGAACTGAAATATTTATGGCATATTTTTTCAAAGTGATGTGTTACCATATTGAACCTTAGGCCACATCTTGTCCCCTACATTGGGTAGAAATGGATGGTCAAATATTTGTTTTGGGAATGCTTTGTCGCAATGTTGTACAAATTATTCGTAGCGTTGGGATATTCCCGAGATGGTCACGCGAACCAACTCAATGTTCCAAAATGCCTGGCTTTCTACATCGTTACTTCTGTCCCAGACATCTCTAATTGTATTTAATATATACTGTTTTTGAATTGGTCAGTGATAGTTGCAAAGAAGGATTTTTCCAAACTGATAGTTTACTTCGGCAGTCCATGGACAGAGAATGCTCAGTACAAAATTTCTCAAGCTAAGCAGGTACATTTTTTCCGTAAAATATTCCTTTATTAATGTAACTTGCATAAGAAATGGGTGATCTCTCTGCAAATTTAAGTCTATTTGAAATTATTAGGACAATGTTATATGATGACTGCAGAGGCATGTGTTGATCTTGGCGTATCGAGGGGACTCGATGAGTGCACTGAAACATGTGAATGCACTTCTTGGAGGCGAGGTTTCATTTTTCGGTGATGACTTCGAAAGGTTTGCACTTTTCGAATGTATTTCTATGCATTCCTTTGTTGCAATTGGATTTGTTAATAAATCTTACAATGAATGAAGAAATCAAGCCATCAGGAGCACATTCAAAGAGACAACGTATATAATCTTTACAAAAATAAAGTGATTTCTAAAACTAACTTACCTTATTTTCTCTTCCAACTGCAGGTTCACTGGATCTAAGGTCTGCGTTGCCACTGATGGGAAACAAATTACAAATCATTCTCGCCGGTGCTTTGTAGTAGGACTGGATACTGTGGATAGGTTTATTAACTGAAAAGAAGTTCGTTTGCCTTTTCTCTTTCTGGTCCTTTTCCTTTTTCTATTAGTTTTTGGGGCATTATTTGTGTGGTTGCTCCCGGTTTGAAGCCTTATTATGCGTTTGCCGTCATTTTTTCCACAGTGCATCATCGGCCTACTGTTCCCCAATGTTTACAATATTGCCCCTGGTTCTTAAGCCTAGTAGGGCAATTGTGAAAACAGTGGAGGACAATAGGTGTAATGGTGCAAAGTGAAAAGAGGCAAACTTATAGTTGGGTATCAAGGTAGAGGCAACCATGCAGATTATCAAGTTTTTGGTCCTGATGAGAGGCTGAGCATCCATTTGAGTATGTAACACAAATTCATTTGTATCGTAAGTTCATAGTAGTGGCGCCTGGTTGCTCAGTCTAGCTTTGATGTCTTGATTGATAGGTAGTTCCTCTGTTCCAGAATATAGCTACATTTAGGTTTATCAAGTTAAATATTTTCAAGTTTTGACTTAAGAATTGAATTTTTTTTGTAAAGACTAACAACGTTAAAATGATGTTAGTAGATTCATTATGAAACTGACTCATAATTTGTAGTTTTTATCTATTTGAAATAAGTTATTCCTTTTTTTGGTCAGATAATAATGTTTGACCTAAATGTCGGCTGTATTCCGGATGGGGGAGTGTTGAAGTTCTAAAGGCTTGAATCAACTTTATAGTTACGATACAACAAATACTAAACGACGTACGATTACTGTCATAAGGAATTCTCGAGAACAAGGATTTTTTTAACTAATATTACTTTAAAATGAATTGAAAAAATGTAACATTTTAAATATTGTAATTGTAGTAGTCTGTTGGCTGCTGGGTGCCAGTAGCCTCCACGCGGTGGAACGAGATCCTCTAATGTACTCCTCGGTCACTGACGCGTGGGTCCGGACGCATATACATTTAGATTGTTTATCCTCCTTCAACGTTCTAAAAGAAAAAGCAAATATAATTCAGAAAAATGTGAAAACTTTAGGCAAAATATAGTCCCTTAACTTTTATTTTGCCAATATGGTCCCTCAAGTTTGATCCGAGGGTTAACTTCATCCCTAGTCCTTCAACTTTTATTTTTAGTCAAACTTCTACTTATATTGATATTATACTCTATAATAATATAATTATACTCTATTATAATATGAGATTTATGCAAAAAGTTTTCTTTACCATTGGCTTCTTTCCCTTTAAATTCTGCAACAGTTATTTTTTACTAAAAAATATTTAACCAATGCAAGTCACACGGTGTGGTGGCATCGATGCATTTAGAAGCCGAACATTACAAGTGTTTAATTTGGAACACAGAAATTTACTTACCCATGCATCGCATTTTATTGCGGACGCATAGAGACTAAAATTAGACCTACTTGTATCATCATATAAAATATTTACCCATATATGGTATTGTGTTGCGGACATATAGAGAGTAAAATTAGACCTACTTGTTGCATAACTGTACCATCGTATAAAATATTGCGAGAAGTTGAGCGAACATGATACAAATATTGAAAAATAAGGAGGGGAGAATAAGCCAAGGGTAAAATAGACTTTTTGTATTTATATCATATTATTATGGAGTATAATATCAACACAAGGATGGGTTTGATCCTAAAATAAAAGTTGAGGGACTATATTGGCCAATTTAAAAGTTGAGGGATAAAATTGACCCTCAGATCAAAGTTGAGGGATCAAAGTGCCTATTTTGCCAAAACTTTACAAACATGCTATTTAACATGTGTGCCTTTTATTTTGCATATACGATGATCAGTTAGTTCTATATAATTGGTTTCATTCAGTTAAAAAATGATTAAATGTTTTCTCGACATACATAGTCGGAAAATAGAAACGTAATTAAAAATTAAGGAACTTTGCAAACATGCAGTAAAAAATGTTTACATTCTATTTAGTGTTATTCAATTTCAACTCTCAAACATTCACTGCTTTGGAATTTCAGATTGGCTGTCCTCATTTAACCTTCCAAAAGAAATAGCAAACATACTCCAAAGTTCATCAAACTTTTCAAACATATTATTTAGAATGTGGGTGTTCCGTATTGCATACATGGACACAAGTTAGTCCTATACAATTAGTATTATCCAATTTTGAAAATAAAGCTAGTCGGCCAGCCCACAATCGACGGACTCTTTCCGCTAATATTAAGGGTCACGCGTGCGGGTGCCAGTCGATGGGTCGTAGAAGGCCCATCAACAGCCCACAGCCACCGCTAGCCACGCCGCCGAGGTAGAGGAGGGGGTGGAGCAGCCGCTGGGGCTGGGAGTTGGGGGGGGGGGGGGGGGGGGGGGCGGGGAAGCGGCCGCTGGCGAGGTCACCGGCGGCTGGGGTGGTGGTTGAGGTGGCGGGGTTTGGGTTTCGGGTTGCCGGGCTTCCAATGGCCGGCGGCTATAGAAGGGGAGGTCGGGGGCGGCGGCGGCCCGGCGCTGGTGGTGGTTCGGCCGGCGGCGGAGGTGAGACGACGCGGGAGCGCCGCCGGTCGGCCATGGCTGGACCCCCGGTGGGCAGTGGCCGACGATGAGGGCAAGAAGAAGGCCGAGGCTGCGGTGACGCGGTGGTGGGTGGTGGGTGGGCGGACGCCGCCGCCGGCCGGGGCGATGGATGAGGAGGCGGAGGTGGCAGTCGTCGGGAGGAAGAAGATGAAGAGAGACGGAGAAGGTGGAGGCTTATGTGTCACGCGGGTTACCCCTACAGCCCCAGCCCTTTTGGCATTGAGGTGGGCCCAATCAGACCATGGATAGGTTGACAACCTTTTGAGCCAGCCCACATAGGCACCATGTTGGTGCACCAACGGGCCTGTCGGCTGGCCCAAAACCGATAGCCCGGCTATTCTGGATTCCTATATATCTTCCTGATGATATTTGTTTACACATCTTCCGCTTTAAGATTCGCAAGTAATATTAATTTGATGGACGAGATGGAATGCTTAGGCAGATGGGTGGAGGAAGGACGTTCGTATCCGGTCCATGCACGCCAGTACCTAGGCGGAGGTGTGTATTGCTGGACGATTTGTACTTTTTGCTTCTCAAATTTCAAAATTGATTTTCTCTCTAGTGATGCATCCAAATTTAATTAAAGAAATGTTGAACAAGATTTAAAGAAATGTTGAACCCAGTGTTTGAAAATGTTGAATATGATATCTCAACATTTACACATGTTTTCTTTTGAAAAAAAAGTAAATACCACCCATCACTAGTTTAGTTTTAAGGATATGACAAGAGTGACAAAGAGCATTAAGAAAACGAGCGACAAAAAAAAGTACTACCTGTCCCTGTCCATGTGACGATGGGCCTTATATTATATTTATTAGCTGCGGAAGTTCGTGCATATTCTTTGCAGTGTCATTATATATTAGCAAACCATATTGTTTTTCATTGCCCACACAGAAAAGGCATAGCAACTCTAATGTACTTGTGCTTAATGGGCCGTTATGGACCTGTTAGATGTATACTTGGACCACTGATGGATCAAAGATGTATAACTAATTATCTATCGGAAGATAGATAGGGATCCCCCGCTATCGGCTCAACAGTAACCGACGTGATACTAGAATTGCAATTTCGAGATATTAACATCTATTTTTATATTTTTTATTAAAATAATGTTATTTTTTTAAAAAATATTTGATAATTTAGATATGGAATAATTCATTTCGTTTAATGTCAAAGAATCCTCAAGACAATTTAGGATATGAAACAATTCATTCCTGAATGAACAACGTTGTCCACGATGAAAACCAAGCTCAAACTCAAGGATAATTAAGTATTCCCTCCCTTCCAAATTATAGGTCGTCTTGGTATTAACTATGCACCTAGATATATATATGTCATATATAGATATATAGAAAAGACTATGCACTTAGAAATATTAAAATGACCTATAATTTGAAATAGAGGGAGGACGTTATCTATTTATTTATTGATGAAACACTTACACAACGGAAAATGCAACACACGATTTGATTCCTCCGTTAGTTGATGTCATCTTTTTGTATCAATAAATATCAAGCTTTGATACTATTGGAGAGGAACCAGAAGTGAGGCCAGGACTGGGATTGATTTGCAGAGGACATACGAAGGATATGCAGGTGAAGTGAGGAAGGATCTTCTCTTTTTAAATATTGAAAAAAAGAAAAAGAAAAAGAAAAAGAAAAACGATTGGTGACCTGAGCTAAGCCACTTTGAAGGTGCTCCTGAGTTGTTCAGGCTGCAACATCGCCAGGAGGATCAGTAAGAGGACCGCGAGCAGCATGAGGACAACCATGGCGATCCCCGTAACGTTGACAACCCAGGCCTCGTTCCCTTTGTCCTGCACCTCGCGCACGAGGACCATCCGCGAAAAGTTGGTCAGGAGTACGGCAAAGATGAAGAAGACGCCGGCCTTGTAGAGGGCGCTCAACCGCTGGCCGCTAAGAACCGCCGAGTAGGATGCCATCAGCGTGCCGAACATCACCGAGTGGATCCCCAGCCACATAAGTGAGCGCTCGCCCGCGGCGTGGCGACCTTTGGCGTCTGGCCAGCAGAGCGGCACATTCTCGGAAGGTTCGCTGCAATGCACCATGTAGAACCAGAAGGCACCAACGGCGACGATCAACACCGTCGCGAACACCACGTACGTCTGCACGACAGTGGCCGCGGCGAAGAGCCCAGCCAGGCTGATGAGCGCGAGCGAGAAGTAGGCTGTCCACTTGAGGAACCTGTTCACGACTTTCTCCCGGGTGCTGCTGAACTCGAGCGCCGGTGGTATCGTGCAGACCAGCATCAGAAAGAGCCCCACGACGACGGCGTACAGGATGAACCCCTCGGTTGTCCTGAAACTGTTTCCCTGAAGGCACCCCGCGTTCTTCATGCTCCCGAGGAGGCTGCCCGACAGCCCCGTCAACGCGTTCTGCGCGACCTCGGAGGAGAGGTCGAAGAAGAATTTGAGGTCCGACTGCTGGCTCTCGTACTCCAGGGCACCCCAGGTGAACTTGTTCCGATGGCCGCACTCGATGAAGATGGCGAACATGACGAAGAAGACCAGCAGTAAGGGGCTCGCGAGAGCAGAGTACTTCTTGTTGACGACGGCCGCGAGGCACACCGCTGTGCACATCAAGAGGATGTTGGAAGCGTACGCGGCGTAGCAGAGCATCTCAATGCGCCGTTTGTGGTTGTCGAACTGCCTCCTCTGGGCATCTGTTGTGTTGGTGCGACTGTCACCTGCTGGTTGCTTCTGCATCTTCCCCGCGAATAACAGCGGCACGACGGTGAACAGCAAGGAGAGCACGGCGAATACGCTGAAGGCAATGGCTGCCTTCGTGCCGTTGCAGGATGACAGCGGCAGGAAGCCGAAGAGCACCGGCACGATGATCCCCGAGGCCGATTTCTTGAAGTATTGTGCGAGTTGCATATCTAGGCTTGCATAATCTGACGGCGTGTTGAAGTCAGCCAGTCCGGACTACCAGCAGTAAAAGAAGAGAGACCGCCTATTAGACTGTGTAGCTAGGCGCATGCATATATATTACTTCCGCATGCACTATGATGCGTTTCAAAAGGGGTGAGGTGATGTAGTTGGAAGAAATTCACTTACCTCAGAGGGTTTTACCACCGTCATCTTTTCTTCGAAAAATGCCGGTGACACCTGAGAAACTGGCGGTCCAAAATCCTTTTCTTGTGGCCTAATTACCTGTGCAATGTACATATCTATCGCACTTTTTAGTAGACCCCAAGACTCTGAAGAGTGTGTGTGTGTCTATATATATATATATATACAACGCATGGAAGTATGCCGTTGATCTTGGTCAATTTTTTCGATAAAGACCTTGATGAATTCATATACTTTAAGTGCGAATAATTTCTTTATGGATACACAATGGGTCAAATAATTTGCAGCAGGGGCAATCAACCCCACGTAGGGTTGAGCCACCGGCGAGATTCGATACATAGTTTAGCAGGGTCTGCATGTCATTGATAAAGTTTGTGTTGCCCAAAAAACAGTAAGCGACAAGGACAATTTACTGTGGATAATAACTTCTTTACCACTGGCCGTAATTTTATCCATAGGCATGATTAATGACAACCACTCATTTAAAGTGGCACATGCAAGCAATTTAAAAATTTTAAAAAGCTGTAGTTCTTAAATCATCCATCAATTTTAAAATCCGATTGCACAAATATATCTCTTTCGAAGAGACCTTCAAAATAAGACCCTATTTGCATATATTTCAATAATATTTTTTAAAAACACATAAATTGCTTTATGCATAATGAAAAAATATCAAAATAAATTAGTTAAAATGCCCAACTCATCTGCTAAAGTTGCCTATTTTTGGTCATGCAATAAACATTCACATACTCCAATAGGCAACAAAGTTGTTTACCCTCATCCAGTAATCACACCAAGCAATCTATCTTCGTAGTATCAACACCAATATCTAGTTAATTGAAGTCAGGCGTGTGAAGCAAAATTTTGTAAAGCCATAAGCAATTTTTGCAAAAATTATAAGCAAATAAATTAGAGAACACTAAACAATATTTTTTCTGACAAAAAATATATCATTAAAATATAGTGGTGTGAGATCTTATTTTGAAGCTCTTATTAAAATAAAGACAAAGGTGTAACCAAATTTTGATTTCGATGCTCGATTTTGAAACTACGGTCTTTTTATTTTGAAATTTTGAAGCTACATGCATGCGCACGGCTACCTATTCTTTCCCCCCTCACATATGCATGCATGGGCTTTTCCTTCTCTCCTTGCCCCTCGCATGCATGCAGCATGCAGACACCCAGGTGTATTGCCGATGAAAGTTGGCCTGTAAAATTTTTCATATAAAAAAGAGTAGGTCATACCGATAGTCTATAATACGGCTGGTCGTAAATTAGCCGCGTCCTTTGCTGCGTGCTGTTTTTATTAAAAAATATTTTTACAGAAGCAGGCTGGTAAGAAAAATTAAGAACGCAAGTAGCTGTTGGTCTCTGACAATCTTCTAAAATTACTAGTGAGGAAACTGAACTATGATATCTAAAAGGCATTTATATACAAGATAACTTTGTTGCACGTATTATTATAAAAAGTGATATCCCATAGACAACTCAAGAAAACCTTACTAAATGGCGCATGAGATCTCACGATTTGGACCCCCCCCCCCCCCTCCCCTAGTTATGCTTGCTTACCATCTCACTTGCCATTGATTGTCGATGGCAATAGGATTATTTTGTTCTGTCCGGAACTTTTAGTGGTACTTTGGACACCGAAATGGCTTCAGATGCTATGAGGTTATAGATCTCCTCAACAGCTATAATTTAGATATTATACCTTTTTATCCAACTAATGAATATTTAGCAAATTTTCTAATACATCAGTACAATCGTACAAACGGGCACGTGCTAAGAGCAACTTAATCATTACATCTATTACTATTTCATCATGTAATTACTATTATTAGAGCAACATCAAAATCTCAATGCTGTTACATGATTTAATGATGTGGATTAAGGGGGGTTAGTTTGCTTCTATGATTGTGATCAATATAATCTATATATGTTTTTTATAATTGTCATGTTTGTTTAAGATTCTATTATTGATCATACTATTTAAAAACCTCTGAACTAATTTTGTATTGAAAGTTTTTACAATCTTGTCATAGAGAACTTTGAAAATCCTAATAAGCCCTATAAAAAGGATAGGACGGAGTAACGAGTAACAATGATAGCCCACAACATTGTGATGATCTATTAAGAGGTCGAGCTAGGGAGGTTGTTCATTTGAGATGGAAAAGTGATGAGTTGTAAGTGGAAAACAACACAAGTTTGTTCATAACACAAAACCATTTCCGAACACGCATGTTTACAAAAAGAATATCAGAAATTGTCCATGACAAATGGCAAACAACACGAGTTTGTCCACAAATACACAAAACCATTCCCATTTCACATAACATATTGCATTGTCATGATTCTTGATACAAGAACCAAATAGCGGCACATAACTTCTTTTTACTTATTGTTATTTTAAATTATTGAAATAACTCGTGCTAATCATGCTAGGGGTGGTTAGGAAAGAAAAGATTGGAAATCGAAAAAAACAATCATTGCTAATTGTATATATAGAATATATTGTTATTGTAAATGGAAAGAATCTTGTAGTGTGAAAGCATTTTTAGTAACAAATCTATTAGTGTCAATCTTATGTTATCAAGTAATTTCAGTAGATAATTTTGGCAAAGCACGATGTGCTATTTAGTATAGGCAAATGTGTATTTGTAACTTTGGCCACACATGGACTCTTTACTGCTTCAATATTGCTTTCAAATGAGTTTAATTACTGTCGCTTGCATGTCTCCAAAGTAAGTTAACGCAATATAACTCTGTACAAACAACCAACCCCACACAGAAACATAACCCCCCCCCCCCCCCCCCCCCCCCAAAAAAAAAAAAATCACACATGCATGCATGCAAGGAGCCTCTACATCTGAACCACGCAGAAATCTGAGCCAATACGGACAATTTTCGCCCTAGGATTATCTGAGCCAATACGGACAATTTTCGCCCTAGGATTCTGTATTGTTGACACAAATAATTGTGCCTAGCAATATCCGCGTAAACTCGTTTGAGAAGAAATCAACCATTTGACATTCTAAAGTAGATACATGGAGCACATGAATCACTGCCTGCTCATGAAATTCGTTCATAAACTTCATGAACCGGTCCTACTCTCCTGGAAAAAATGGTTCCTATCTCATGCCGGACACAATTTCGATCACAGGCACGTCGGACTCTTTCTTAACCAAGTTGGCTAACAGATTAGATTTATCAAGTTTTCTTATTTGAGGATGTTTCTTATGGAACATGGTTAGAGAAATTGAAACATGGCTAGAGAACTTTATGTAATTTTCTTGGAGACCTTTTTCGGTTCTTGATTTGCAACTCTAATTCTCTCGGTCCTTGTTTAATTTATAAATATATACAGTAGGGAGCAACCCCTCCTGATTACCTAAAAATGTGTTGTTTATGATGATGTTATAGCTGGAAAAGGAACGAAGCACAGGCAGTAGAGATAAAAATCTTCATGTTGTAAATCCAATAATAACCTCATGAGAACACGTAATAGGAAGAGCGCGAGCATGGTGGCATTTGTGTCTACTGCGAGGCCAATTTTTAACAAAACGATCTGCAGAAGAGCATGGCTGTGATCGATTTATTAGGTTCATGCCTCAATGGAAATGCAGTGTTTTCTTTTGCATGCCGCATCATGGATTAACCAGCGGACGATCTACGCTTGCATATGTACGAAACCACCGAGCGAGTCACTGACCTGATTTTGAATGGTTACGCTCCCGCCGCCGATCATCGTCCCCGCGAGCGTGAGCAGGCAGAACAGCAAAAAGCTTCAATTCCGTGGGGGAGCGCAGCTGGTCGAAGAGATTTGGGGATGGACTTGGAACCCTGTTACCCTGGCACTATTATTGCATTTAAGCCAATCTTTTCCTGCGCCTGATCCATTCAACGTCCAACAACAAAGAGACGACTTTCCTTTTTTTTAGCAAAACATTCTGCTGGCGTGCACGTCGAATGTACTTATTAAACAAATACTTTTTCGAGTTGAACTTTATTTTTTTATTATTTAAAACACAAGTGACATTCATACGTATAAAGTATAAAGCCTCCTCCAAAGGTTAGAGCCAGCTGCTAACTCATATACATATACATGTAAGAGATAGTGCAAGAGATATGTGTTCCAATAGTTGACAGTAGCTCATACGTTTGAGTAGGACTACATATCAACCTCACTAATTTAGGGTGCATGTGGCTATCTATTGAACAAGAGATAGCTCTTCTTTCTCTCTCTTCCACATGGATAAAAAACTGAGATGTGGCATAGTTATGAGCTAGCTAACTCAGTTTTATTGGAGGAGTCCTAATAAGTATGTATCACATTGGACTTGCTCAACGGTTCTTGTGATTGGTTAATTTATTAGAGACGCCCTGGTCGTTGACGAGCACATTACATATCACCGAATGGCAGTGGCGGAGCGTGAAGTAAAATATAGAGGGGGCTAATTTACCAACTTCAAACCAATATATACAAAAGTTCCATAAAAATAAATTTTGGTTGATGAACTACTGATAACTAGATCATAGTTAACAAAATACAAGTATATTAGAGAGATACCTGAACTTGTGTGTTTGAGCGGATTGCACCTGGACTTGTATATTGAATAGACTGCGGAGCTCTCTCCGCTGCCGAATGAATCGAATACTACATGAAAATGTGAGACTAACCAACCTAACCGGACAACTATACTCATTTCGCATGAGGTTATATTTGTTGTTATGATGATATATTTTGTAGAAGAATAATAAATTAGATTCCAATAAGGATTAAAAAATATTTGATTATACTACATGGATAAGTAATAACTATAGCATTTCGCATTCAGTGCCATTTCATTGATAAAATAACAACGATCACATAATAATCTGCATGGGTTTGTCAAATTAAATTGGTGCTAGTTTGATTAGCTCAGGTTTATGTAAAGTAATATGGGAACGGGAGAGACAGTGTTGAGAGTCGAGCAAACATGAATGTAAAGGAGACTCGAATGGATGTAAATGATTATATTGACTATTAAATGAACAATGGTTATATAGACACACATACCAAGGTTTCAGCTGTGGCAACCGCTTATGAAATCATTGACCAATAATTCTAACACCCCTTTATTTATTTATAACAATCCTTCAGTTAGATGTTTGGTGCCCAGGACCGCCGCATTTCTCGAACGTCTCATTTGCGCTCTGGGAGGGAGGTGCAACAGCAGGGTTAGTTCGTAGCTGAACCGTAGACTCGTCCTTCAACAGCATGTGCGGGCCTGCTGCCATATGGCAAGTTGCCATGTTACCGGCTGTTGATTTGCCAGGCTATGTATGTATGATTCCGGAATCAAGGAACTTGCCCCTCTCAGTTCCAGTCAGCGCCCGCGGCACTCAGCCGTGTGGAATATTGGAACGGAAATGCTTTGCTGAAGAGGTCCGATAGGGATAGCGCAGGTCCCGCCAGGAGCCCAGGAAACATCGGATGCTCCTATGGGCCCACATGCTGTAACCGAACCCGAAATAATCATATGATGTTTCATTTTGTTGCCGTCTCAAGTCCGATATATACCGACGACTTCATGCCCCACTGGCCAGGCTCCGTCGGAGCAGGTGCAGCGTGTTTGGACGCAGTTTGGTACGGCTCGAGCTGCACTCCACCAATTTTAAATAATTTTCTAGCTAAACACACTAGCTTCAAAATTTTATGGAGCGCCTCCAACTCTGGAGCTGTAGTGCAAATGGGCTTAGAGTTTTAGAGCACCTCTTTTACGGGTACAAAACCCTCAAACATGGATCTAGACGTGGAGTTCCGAAATCATTATCCACCAATGCCACCTGTTACATAAAAAACGGTTCGTTTTCTTTTCTCCCGAGCCTCCATCGCTCCCTAACCCTATCCTCGCGACTCCCTCCTTCCTGTGTCTGCCTGCCGCCTCCCTCCCCTTGCTAATCCCTCCCTCCCCTGGCAGCGCGAGGGCGGGTGGACGAGCGGCGCAGCACGAGAGAGCGGCGGCCGGCGTGCAGGCGGTGCGGTGCAGGCGTGCGGGGGCGAGGGTGCAATGGCGCCGAGCAGAGCCAGCGCAGGGGTAGGCGGGTGGCGCAGGGGTGGCGCTAGGCGCATGAGCAGAGACCGGAGGCAGGATGCGAGCCGGGCAGGGGCAAGCAGTCAGCAAGCGCAGGCGAGCGGCGGTCGCGGACGAGTTCCTGCAGAAGCGTACCAGGGGCGGGCGGCCGGCGCTCAAGTGAGCTTGCGAGCTCCTCCGTCCACCCTCCAATGTGATGTGAGGAAATGATAAAGCTTATGGAAAAAAATAAAAAAGAAAATAAAAGAGGATGACAAGTGGCTCCAAATAACAAGTGCCACGAACAAAATAGAACGTAGTGTACAGGATGACATGTGGGGCCATAAGTTGGGGGTAATAATGGTAATCCACCCTGAAAACCCTCTCTTTTGAAGCTGGGAGTACTCTTCTAGCCAAACACACAATTTAGACATCTCCAACTCCACCTAGAGCTAGCTCCACCTGAAGTTTTGAAGTGAAGCTGCTCTAGATAGAGTTGGAGCCATACGAAATAGAATCTTAGTCTGTATTCCTATAATCCCATCGGAGCCACTGAGCCACGCTCCACGGATGCAAAATGGAGGTCAGAGGCTGGCTCGCCAGAAACGCAGGAGCGAACGTTTCCTGCGAGGCTGGCTCGCACAGGGCGTTGATTAGCATAGCTAATGATTAAATTGATACGTAATTAGTATGTATTAAGTTATATTAATATAGTTTAAAGAATATTAGTCTATCATAAGATGCATTGAGGGCTATTGGAGTATAAGCATGCAAAATGAAAATTACGATGATGATTATTTAACAAATTTTATCTTCTATGGGCAACCAAACAACATCTCTTCTAGACCAAGCTCAAAAGATTCAACCAATAACATAGCACACTCGCATACACTCAGCCTAGCTGAGGTGAGCTTGGCTCACAGATACGAGCCATGTTGGGACATACACGCAACCAATCAGACCATACAAGACCCATCAGCTTCATCTCTCATTCTCTCCAATCTCGCCCAACAGTTCATCGGTTGTTGCCTTATCAGAGCTTCCCATCCATCCCATATCTCCCTCCCTTCCTCGCTCCCTTCCTCACTCTAATCCTCTTAGTTCAGTCTTAGTACATAATTTTACTATATTATTACTAAAATTATCATATTAGCTTTACAATGAAACGAGATTGAAACGAACTGAATTCTTGAAGCGAGAATCCGACTTCCCGTACCCTTATGACAATTCTAGAATCAACAGTTATCACGTGTAGAACTCATCTCAACTAAATATCACATCCATACAACGGATAAAGCATCACAAAAATCTAATTATTACAAATCCAAAGAACTGTAGAAGAAAGTTTTATAAATACCCTTGTGTTAAACGATAAAAGGAAAATCCAACATAGCGATAACTAAGCATCAACCTTCATCTTCATCTTGGCCACAACAACTCCACAGGCATCCACTTGAGCAAAGCATGGCACCCCTCAGTCGTACCACCAGTCTTGGTTGTTGAACTCATGGTTTGAGTCAGAGCCTGCAACCTTACGAACTATCCCGAAAAATTAAGATTGATTCACATCACCATTCGTAATGCGCAAACTATAAGTGTACTATTACTAATGAAAGAATCGATCAAGGTATTCCTATACGGCAACAGCATAAATAGTAATTAAATAAAGTTCAACTCCAATGAATCGGGCCATAAACATCCCAATCTCCCAATCCACACAACACCTTCGAAAACATCCGAAGGCGATGTGAGAGTTCCCATCCCTCACACCTCAAATGTCCAATAGTCAAAACCACTAGAGAAAGATAGAAAATAAATAATGCTACTCTAATCAACGAAGCCAGTTGAAGGGGTGCCCATGAGCGAGGAAGTGCCTATGCGTATAGTTCTCATTTTGTAAAGGTTGTACACTTGAACCAATTCGAAGCGAAGACAACCGACTCCATGATGCCCCACCAGTCGAAGATACTCGTAGTTACTGCACCATTCTATTTTTCCGAAATTTTGGTGTATCTCTTAGCAAAGAGTCACCATGTGAAGCTCTCCTACATGACAAGTTGGAGCCTAGCAAATTAGGGATAATGAAGTTAGCACCTCTTCCTCTTGCACTGATACTTTATTCTACTACAAGCTTCGTACCACACTTTCTATCCTCGGGTAGGACATAGCCTCATACTAGATGAATGGCGTGCACGTTTAACATAGTCCCGGCACCCGGTCCTACTAATTCGGTCCTTACTTGCCGAAGCGAGCATCATCGTATATCTACCGGAATGGTCCGCTACTGCAGCTTATTATCACCAACTCCTCAACATCAGAACAAGTCATCAAAAATATACCAGCCACAATTACTTTATAGAATGTATCCAAACACGCATTCCCAGCAGCCCAATCCAAAGATTGGGTTAAGTTATGCTCGTCCCTGCAAAACAAACCTATTCCACCAGATCCTTCGTGAGTAAGCACACTATACTCGTGCCAAGAGTATTCCCAAACCAACACTCATGCAAACGAACTAGCATATCATTTCCAGCATATATAAAGTGTAATAGGATGTACAACATATAAGGTACAAGTAAGGCTATAAACGTTCATAGTCATCATAGAAGTGAATAAGTAAAACGCTAGCATACCAATTTACAAGAGGTTTTAACATTTTTGCTCCTGTTTCGAAGTCAAATGGTGATTTTTACCCTCATTTTTCGACCGTGCGATTTTACCCGCCGTTTACCCCTATTTTTAACCGTTAGTTGGATGCCCCCTAAAAAACTTAATCGAATTGGAAAAATATTTAGAGAAATGGGAAAAGACTGTAGTACCCCTAACTTTATCCAAAAACTCTCCCTATTCATTCCCGAACTCTCACGATTCCTGCTCTCCCTGTTGGAACCCTAGCTACAGCAGCAGCAGCAAGCGACGACAGCAGGAGCGGGCTCGTGCGGCCTCCCAACGCCGGCGCAGCAGCCCCGGCGAGGGCGCCCCCGGCGAGGGCGCGTGCAGCCGCCTAGGCGTGGGCGCGCGCAGCGACCCTGCGCGGCCGCCTCGGCGTGGCCAAATTTATCAAATTTCGCTCATGTTTGGAAATTATAAAAATTTAGTACAAATTTGCTTGATAAAATTCTTTTTAGACCTGTCAAAATGTTGTTTAGTTTTTTTTTTCAAAATAAGGGTAAAATCACAAAGTACATATAATAGTAACCTAATATAGGGGCAAATCAGTATGGGCAGACTAGTTTTTTTTATCAAAATTTTAACACTATTAGCTGGCCTTCACGGAACAGGAGTAAACGCTGCCTTCGTTTTTAAAAGGCGGAGGTAAAATCGCACAGTTAAAAAAAGTGTAAAATCACCATTTGACTTCGAAACAGGAGCAAGAACACTAAAACCCTAATTTACAATGTCCAATAGGTATTCAAGGTTAGAATGATGTGAACCCGACTGCTCTTCTTTTCTTTTTGAAAAGGAAACCTCGCGGCTCTTCAAGCTCCTCAAAGTACTCCTAGTAGTTTTGGTTCTTGGTCAACTCCTCATTGGCAGGTCCTTAGAATGTAAATACAATAAATAACGGGGTCTAATTACAAAAATTGATGTGTCATAGAATTAATGATATGAAACCCTCTGATATCACCATGGGAATGGCCTTAGACACAAGAAGCACAACAACAAGCTTGCTGGCTTCTCCGTGCCACTCGTATAAGATCCCTGGTCGAAGAATGTTGTTAATTAAGGTCGTTAGAGGCTTGGGCCTGTTACCTGGATCCTCTTCATCAACCACTTTACACTAGCCTCTCTCTCTCTTTGATTTCCAATCGAGGGCAATGAGAGCAGCCATGCGCTCCGCCGAGCAGCGAGAGACCAAGACGGCAGCAGAAGCTTTTTTTAGTCATGACATCAGAGATGACAACCTCAGCGTGTAGTTTGTGTTGCCAGAAGTAAATCAATTTATTGTGTATTATTTTCTTATGTTGCGGTAGCTTCTGCCTCGATATTCCAATAACAATTCGTATTTTTTGCAACATATATTCTTAGATGTTGAAGTAGTTTTTTCTAGATGTTTTGGAAGCAGATCTGTCTTTTTCATTGTGCAAAACAATCGGATCTATGGAGAATGAGGATATTTTCTGAATGTTGCCGTAGTGTTTATAGATGTTGCGGTAGTTTTACCTGGTTGTTGCAATAAGTTTTTTCTTAATGTTGCAATAATTTGGGTGGCTCAAATTATGATTCTAAAATGGAGAACTCTCTTATTTTGTTATCAGACTTTTATATAATTTTTACATTATATTGGTTTGGAGTCAAGTTGTGTCGTCGATGTTCTTCTTAGCAAACGAAAATTTGCCCCTCATGTTACACGAGACACACAAATATATTGCAGTGGGGTTTTTTTTATATTACCCTAAATATATTTCTAAAAATAAATTTTGGGAACAAACGAGAGAAAATGAGCTCCAACAGCTGCCAAAACTGATGTCCAGTATTTTCGTCCGCCCAACACCGGTGGCAAATCAAGCCATATTTGCGCCGGTGGCTAGAGCTCCCAATCCCTGAAAATCTGCAGATGCCACCCAATTTCTTCCTCACGCGTGATTTAATCCCCTGCTGGCAGCGCAGTCGGTTGACCACGGAGCTACGACTACGAGCTTCTGTGCTTCGACGTGCGGACTTGTGTGCCGTGACTTGTGAGTCGTGACCTCATCAATTTCTTCATCGAACTGCACCGCGCCCCCGTCTCCTCTGACCTCTGGTGAGCGTGACCTCGAGTCCTCGACTCTTCCGACAAGCTGAGTTGTGCCGGTGCCAGCGCATCTTCTCCTCTGGCGAGTAGGGAAGCCTCACAGCTGCGATCTTGCCTCCTTCGGCTGCGGCGGCCACGAGTGTGATGAGCCGATGATGATCCTAGAGAGATAAGAAATGAGAAAAATGAATGGTTTTGGACTCGCATGAGCATGAAATGAAAGGATAAGAACAGAAACCTTCTTTCGTCCAACGAAGACGACAATAATCTTACTATTACTAATTGGAGATTTCTTTTGAAGTCTTCACGTGAAGCCATCTAGAATCATAGGTGGACACCGTAGAAAATAGAGAAATCCTAGAAATTCTCATAAAAATTAGAAACATCCGGCCATCAATCCGACAACTCTAATCTAATCATAATATTTATTGGATGTTATCTTTCGTAATAAATTAACCACCTCTACCATTATGAAAATAGACTAAAGTAACCCTAAACATATATCTAAATTACCCATCTCTGCTATTACTAAAAAATCTAAAATAACCCTCTAATCCTAATGTAAATTACCCACCTATGCCATTATAAAAATAATGCAAATAATCCCCTAAATTTGCATATAAATTATCCAATTATATCATTATTAAAATTTAAAATAATTCCTAAATCTGAATCTAAATTATATAATTATAACAAAATATTAAAGTGCACAATATAAAATTCTAAATTACTATTTCTATCATTGTTAATATATTATTTATATTATTGTTTATATAAAAATACTACCCACGATATGTGTCACCATGTATTCATGTATGATGGAAGAGATAAGACAACCAATTCACAAACAAATGGTTCAATTAAATATATATCAAACACATATGGAGGTGTGATGCAAAATAAAATCTATTGCAACTAGATAATGATAGATATATATTTTAGAGTATGTGTTAGAAAATTTAATAGATGAAAGAGGACGTGCGATAAGATAATTATAATTATTAGTTATAAATCTTATTTTTATATTTATTCTAATTAGTCCGTGCGGGAGCACAGATTGATAGGCTAGTAAACAAAAGCAGTGAGGAGAACTGCAGAAGCAGACTGAGCAGCACCTTCAAGAGCATTGGCAATTTACCAACAAAAGTCCCTGCGAGATACTTTAGGGCTAAGTAAAAGGAGGATTTGTCCGTTAAATAACGACCAGTGAACGCTTTCTTACTTAAACCTTGATTTATAAAAGTTTGGACTTTTAACTTGAGCCTCAATTTGAAAGCTTACATATGCTTAGCGACAACTAGCAAGATGGCCCGCGCTAATAGTGTGGCTAGAATAGTTTTAGTTATTGTAGTGACAGTTAAGGATATATTTTTTTTATCTAGGCATTTTCTCTTTTTTATTCACAATTATGAGCTAAGTATAGGCTTTTTTGAGTTGTTATTCTCCCAGTGTCAATGTTAACAACCGCGCTAATGCATCATCTAATTCCATTCCACGCTGAAGACTATAATCTTAGTGCATGTGTAGTCCACAATATGGATGAAATGAACCTACCCTTCTTCATATTGTAATAGTATTTTTGTCCCCTTTTTTCTCTACTTTCATAGCTTGTGGCCATAACTATTTAGATCCCCATACCTGTTATTCACATGCTCTTTATTGGCTATGTTTATCTTAGCTTCCATATTGTAGTCTCGTGATTTCCGCCCCGCATTGTCCTTCGACACCTTCATATTGTCGTAGCACCTTATTTTTTCCACTTTTCACCTCATGTTGTCCTCGGATGTCTCATTGTCCTTGGTATATTTTCTCTATATGGCGTGCACATACTCCATCTTGAATAGCATGGTATTCACATTCATATTTGTCATGAAAAGCTTCATCTGTACCTCCATTGTGACGCTCACGTCCTTTTGTAGTGTTTTTATTATGACCAATAGGATTTCCATATCATTAAAAAATCGGCTGGTCTTAATATGGTGCTAGGAATTGATCTTAAAGTGCTCTCTTTTGGCTACATCTTCCCCTGCTATTCTACTTCGATACCTCATAGAGGAAATATCTAACCATGGTCTTGTTACTACTTAAAGTATCGAACCAGCGCCTATCAAAAGTCGAGTTCAGTCGTTCAGACTCCCTAAATTGACTATTGTAGCCATCTGCTCATTTTGCAACTTTATATGTTGTTCTTGGGGGAGCAATGGTATGAGTGCCCCCATATCTTCCCTCCTCCTACCTCTTGTTGATGTTGTTGTCATGCATCTTATCATCTTATATTTATGATGCATCAATCTCCACCTATCTAGATTAACTTCGGCTCCATGAACCAATCTCATCGAAGACTTTTCCACAGCAATGAATCAAACAACTATAGACTAAAGATATGGTAGGCGAACAGAGACGATAAATCAATAAAAAAGTGTGCCTCCATATCTTCCCTCCTCCTACCTCTTGCTAATATTGTTATCCTGCATCTCATCGTTATATTGGTGAGGCATTAATCTCCACCTATCTAGACTAATTTCGGCTCCTTGAACCAATCTCACTGAAGACTCTTCCACAACAATGAATCAAACAACAACAGACTAAAGACATAGTAAGCGAAAGGAAGCGATAAATCACTAAAAAATTTGGTATGCTCCATGGCCGGTTTGACACACATATATATTTACCATACTCTTTTTCCTCTTTTAAAGCGGATATGTTACCGGGTGGAGTTGTATTAGATTAAATTATGTGAGAATCTATATCTAGCCATAAATCTTTGTATTCTCACAGATTGATAAATATTGTCAAACTTATGTAAAGTTCTGTTAATTTTCTTATATATTCTGTCCGAATTTTCTTTTAAATGGAAAGCTGGCGGGTTAGTATATTTTCAACCTGTGCACCACACAATAGTTCTAGTTGCCCTTTCCTTTCTCTGTTACCTTTTTGACTTGCCAAATATATATGAGTGACCATGGAACCTGGGCAGAAACATGGGTTGATGGGTTAGTACTTATAAATATTTTCAAAATGATACAGCTAGATTTGTAGTTTCGTATTGACGCAGCTAGATTTTTGTCGGGCAGAAAGTGTTTTGATGTAAAGCCCACAATAATAATGCTTGCCATTTTGATGCATCAGCATCTAGCGTCTCTGGTTGATTAAAAGCTGGAGTAAGAGAATTAATTCTCCCACAGTAGCAAGCAGTAGCAGTACGTGTAATCATCAACTCATGATGGCCTCTGCAACACTGCCACCTAATCCTGATCGATCACTGAACCTCCCATTGTTCCCTGTTGGAATTTTTCATGGCGGCTGTTGAGATTGGAGGATCCCGACGCATGGATATGTATTTGACACGGATACATACATACATACATACATACATACATACATACATACATACTACTACGAATGGCTATCCTTTTAATTTATATATTTATTCATCGTATTTGATATTAACTCTTTGGATTAATCTAAATCGTTAGATTTTCATAAAATTCGACGGTGTAAATCCTTCTCTTTTTTAGATTAACATGAGAATTTTTAGATCCTCTCGGCGAATGTGGTGGCTTTTTTAACACTCCTTTATTAATATAACTAGCAAGATGCCCCGCGCAAATTGCATGGATACCTAGTTTTTCCCCAAACATTTGGATTTTTTACTTTCAAAGAAATAAATGCAAATAGTTTTGTCTAGTTGTATCTTTGTAATGATTTTGTCCTAATGGTCCAGACACGGGTGCAAGGTGCAATCACTATTTTTTTTCTTTGTTTTATTTTGTAGTGTATTTTTATAGTAATTTAGGAGAAAAATGAATGCTTTATATAGAAACACATCTGTTAGATATTTATTGAAAGTAACAAAATATTTATCTATTTAGTTTAACATAAATATTACTTTTTAAAAATACTTGTGATATACAATTTTTCTTGGGTGTTGTAGTTACCGTGGATGATAAATAAATTATCCCTAGACTTGAAGATTGAGGTAAGTGGTTCAATATATATATATATATATATATATATATATATATATATATATATATATATATATATATATCGTTTGTAACTACTCTCACTATCAGTATACCACCATGCGTATGTCCACGTACTCATTTATCACTTTGAGTATGTTCATATACTAATTCTAAGATACTTTAAAGGGATATGTACGAAAAATTTCAAAAGCATCCCTATTTTTTAAATATATTATGATTATATATTAGTACTAGTATATAAAAATAAGTATGTCCATATACTCCATGTATGGTCACATAGTTAAAGTATATACCATCACAGATGATCTAGTATGATCATATACACCTCGTACATACCTTTCGTTGGGTTAGATACGCCCCACTCATGAGATACACATGTAGAAGTAGCTACAAGCACGTGTAGAATAGATTTTCATATATATATATATATATATATATATATGTATGTATGTATATATGTATGTGTTGACGCCAGATTTTGACACGTGTTGAATCGGCGTCAGGAGGAGAGGTTGGCCGATGCGGCAGATCTAAAGGCTACAGTAAAGAATCGGCCGATCGAGGTAACAGTTGAAAATCGGCCGATTGATGATACAGCTTGCACCAACAGATTGGAGCCACAACAGAGGGTCCCGGTCAAAAGTGGCCTGATGTTGGTCAACGGAGCAATGCTGATTCGCTCAAGAAGCAATGGAAAAAGTCCTGAGTGGATTAGGAGATGGCGGCGGAAGATTCTGCGGGAGTCCGTTTCCTTTTAAAGATATTATAGATATGATAGTTTTCCTGTTTGAAATAAGGTTGTAACAAATCGTAATCGACCAGGAGTCCTGGTTTTAGGGTATAAATAGGAGTCGCCGGGGCTTTGCAAGACATCAAGACATCAATCAACAAAACACTTCTACTTTTTACTAGTACTTTACTTTCAAGTCGGCGACTTCGCCATTACTTTTTCTTCTTTCACGAGTTTGTACGGATTGGCAGGGCTGCATCAACCTGATCTCCGACCAATTGGTAGGTTCCGCTTTTCGAGTAACATCCGAGCTTTAACTACGGGCGCATCATTGTGGTTTCGTTTGGATTTATTCACTAGTTATCGATATTTACTAGAATTATAGGTTTTACCTGTTGTTCTAGTATTATCACCAGTTATCCAGCTTGAGATTGGAACTATCGGCTTTATCATCGCTCTTCCTCGTTCATCGTCATATAGCCGATTAGATCTCTTTCAAGTGTTGCATCTGTAATAATTGTTTAGATCGCTCCAGCAGTTTTCTTTGCAATTATTACGCGATTATCGGCTGATCCATAGCCGATCATCTTCACAGCAAATCGGCCGACTCGCCGACGCGCTCTTCAGGACAGATCGGAACTCCAGCCGATCGGGGTGCCTGGAATTTAATACTCTTATTTCCTTGTCAATCAACAGGTCAGATTGACTGGCACGCCGCACGAACCGCACCAGGGCAAATAACCCGAACAGGAGCTAAGCAGATTCTCCCGGGTCGTGTGTCCGACGCTGAAGACCATCGGCCGATTCCTTGGCCGATTTTAGCGCCAACACACTTTTGGCACGCCTGGTGGGACCAACTTCAAGATCCAATATGTCGAGGAACGCAGAAGTTTCCGAGAACAATATCATTGAGATCACAGAGGCGGATCTCAAGGACGACCAGAAGAAAGAATTGGTTAAACATCTAGAAGATTATAAAAGGATGTATCTGCAGTCGTTCAGCCGTACCAGAAGCGGGGAGGCAGTCATGAAAGCTCCTCTTCTAGTTCCCCGCCATATCACCATTGCTGAGGATTCGGGCAAGATGTCCGATATGATTCAACAGTCCGTCTACCAGGCGTTCATCGACCAATCCTCGGTGATGACCAACACGGTGTATAACGCCGTCATCAGCTCTCTGGCCAGCGGGGCAGTTCAAGGATATCAGGGGCCGGCGTACACCCCGCCGATTGCACTTCCAGCCAGAAGCTCACCGGGCACGTCCCAATCAGCTCCTCAGCCGACATCGACGCAATGCGAAGGCTACAACACTGCGTTGCCTCCAGTGTCTCCAAGGTATAGCGGTGCACCATGCTTCCCATCGCAAGCACCGCTTCAGCCTGTCCAGATTGCTTCTGTGCAATCACTACCCACAAACTCAGTGCCCTGGGGGGCATCAGCAACGACGACTTTTTCTGAGCTGTCAACCGGACATGGGAGCTATCCAATTCAGGCGCCAATCCAATCGGCCTTCCGGCCGACGGTCCCTCAGTATCAACCAGTCTCATCAGAGATCGGCAGAGGGGCAGGCGCTGTAGAGGCACTCAGAAGCACGACGCCGATGATGATGTACGACGGGGCGGCGGATTCACTTCGCCATCAATTGTTAATTGCTCAGACGGCCATGACGCAACAAAATTCGCCGCATGCTTCGATCCATCACCCGGTCGTACCACCACCAGTCCTTCAGCATATACCGGCGCCTCGAACGGTCGTTCATCAGCAGCAGGTGGACTGGACAGCAAGAATTGCAGAAATAATTCAGGACCAATTCAGCTTGAAGCCGAAAGTACAGACTTACACATACAAGACGCCATATCCATCTGCCTATGACTTGCTGCCGTTTCCACACCGGTACAGGGTGCCCGATTTCACCAAGTTTTCGGGGCTGGACGACACATCCACTGTGGAGCACATTAACAGATTCATCATCCAGTGCGGGGAAGCCGCCACGCAAGATGCTCTGAGGGTGCATCTATTTTCATTGTCTCTGTCTGGATCGGCCTTCCAGTGGTTCACCACTTTACCACCAAATTCTATTGTTACTTGGGCCGATCTGGAGAAGCAGTTCCATAAGTACTTCTATGCAGGAGTACATGAGATGAAGCTCTCAGATTTGACCAGCCTCAGGCAAAGGAGCGATGAACCAGTGACTGGATATATACAGAGGTTCAGAGAAGTCAGGAACAAATGCTACAGTCTGGCTCCGACCGATGCACAGTTGGCCGATATCGCTTTCCATGGCCTCCTGCCACAAATCAAGGAAAGGTATGCTTCGCAAGAATTTAAAAGCTTAAGCCAGATTGTTCATCGATTGGCAGGTCAGGAAGTCCGTCCGATTGAGCAACGGAGGAATTTCCAGAAGAAGGTGGCATATCTAGAAGGGTCTGAATCTGATGGAGAAGAAGAAATCGGCCTAGCAGAGTGGGTGAAAGGCAAAAGGCCAATATTGTGCCCTTTCAGAAAGAAAGAACCAGAGACATTCGGCTTTGACACATCAAAAGCCGATAAGATTTTTGATTTATTACTCCACGAAGGGCAGATCAAGCTATCTCAGTACCATACCATCCCTTCGGCCGATCAGCTCAAGAAGATGAAGTACTGCAAGTGGCACAACGCCACGTCTCATGACACGAATGAGTGCAAGATCTTTCGTCAGCAAATACAATCGGCCATCGAGCAGGGGAGGCTCAAGTTTGAAACCCCGGCAAAGCCGGCGAAGCCGATGAAGATTGACCAGCATCCTTTCCCAGCCAATATGGTTGGCACAAGAAAAAATCTACTTCAAACCGAGGTGCTGACGTCGGAATCGGCAAGAAGGAGCGGCGCCGTAGATCCCAGGAAGCAGGTCACGGCGGATGAGGTCAAAGGGAAAAGGCGGGCTGAACACAAGGGCGAAGGATCAGAACAATCGCGCAGACCCGCCACTTCCCACTTCTTGCTCAGCAAATATCGGCAGCAGCAGGAACGGTCAAGATATCACGACAAAATGATATGCTGGCACGAGGATCACTGGCAATGTCCGTTCTTCATCCATTGCAGGGAGAACGATATCCGATTGCTGTCAGCCGATAACTGTCCTGAGTGCAACGGATTAAGCTGCAACGATCGCCCGTTCAAAAGATCACGCTCCAAAGACAGAGGATCAGAGCTGATCAGCAGAAATCGGCGCGAACAAGAAGGACAACGCCTTTCAGTGCATGATCGGCTGGGGGGCAGAGTTGACCGGTATCACCGATCGAAAGGCAGGATTAACCAACAGGATGAACTGGGGGGCAGAATCAGCATACAAGATCGGCTGGAAGAGATGGCTGATGACAGGGCGTCAAATGAAAACCCCCTAGGAAGGGAACCAGATTGGGAGTACGCCAAGTCATCGGCCAAACCAGTAAACCCCAGGTGGTGCCCTGATGGATTATCCAAATCCCAGAAACGGAGGATCCAACGCCTGCGCCAATGGGAGCAACAGGAAGAAGAGCAGAGGCAGGTGCTGAAAAAGAGAAACGTCAAGTCTCGGGTCTGGCGCCCCAAGAAAAATAACAGCAAAGAAACAGACAGTCAAGAATCAGCAGTTGATGTCAACATGGTATTCATATTGCCGATGGAGTTCATGGCGCCTGCCGATCAAGACAAAGAGACAAGAATGGAAGAGGAAATGGCGCAATTGGTATTAGAACCAATGACGGCCACCTTTGAGAAACCAGAAGACGATAAACGGCAACATCTCAAGGCATTGTTCCTAAAAGGATACGTTAACGGACGACCCATTACCAGGCTACTAGTGGATGGAGGCGCCGCAGTCAACATCATGCCGTATGCCATGTTCCGCAAGTTGGGCAAAAGCGATGAAGACCTGACCAAGACGGACATGATGCTCAAAGACTTCGAGGGCAACGTGTCTCCCGCCCGTGGAGCGCTCTGCGTCGACCTCACCATCGACAATAAGACCCTTCCTACTATCTTTTTCATTATTAATGGTAAGGGGTCCTACAACATGCTGCTCGGTCGCGACTGGATACATGCGAACTGTTGTGTCCCATCTACAATGCACCAATGCCTCGTGCAATGGGTCGGCGACAGCACAGAGATAGTCGCCGCCGATTCCGCCTACAACGTCGCAGCGGCCGACACGCAACAATGGAGCTGTGAACACGTCAGATGTATATCCGGCAGGACTTGGGACACTGATTTCCTGAAGGTGTCCGATTTTGGTCTACAACCGATCCAAGCAGTCGGCTCTGAAGATTCAGAATAGATGGATCAATTCATCCGAGAAGATGGAAAGCTTGGGCATGGGTTTACGTCGGCCGATTCATTAGAGATGGTGGATTTGGGAGACGGTAGCAAGCCAAGGCCGACGTATATTAGTGCTAGCTTGAATCCTGGATACAAGTGTAAATTGATAAGTTTATTAAAACAATTTAAGGATTGCTTTGCTTGGGAATACCATGAGATGCCTGGTCTAGACCAGTCCATTGTTGAACACCGGTTACCTATAAAATCAGGATATCGGCCATATCAGCAGCCTACACGACGATGCAATCCCAAAATTCTACCTGATATAAAGGCCGAAATCACAAGATTGATTGAAGTAGGATTTATTCGGCAGTGCCGCTACGCCGAATGGATTTCTAATATTGTGCCCGTGTATAAGAAAAATGGAAAACTACGCGTATGCATCGACTTCAGAAACCTAAATCAGGCCACACCAATGGACGGATATCCAATGCCGACGGCCGATGTCTTGATAGATTCTGCCGCAGGACACAAAGTCATCAGTTTCATGGATGGTAATGCCAGGTGCAATCAGATATTAATGGCCGAAGAAGATATCTCGAAAACGGCTTTCAGGTGTCCAGGTCACCTTGGTTTATTCGAATGGGTAGTAATGACCTTTGGGTTAAAGAACGCCGGTGCTACATATCAGCGGGCCATGAACTACATCTTTCACAAGCTCATTGGTACATCGGTGAAAATTTACATAGATGATGTCGTGGTCAAGTCAAAAGGTCATCAGGAACGTCTGGCTGATTTACAAGAAGTACTGGAATGCACGAGGAAGTATGGGTTAAAACTTTTTTCAGATGGCAGTCGCTTGGGGACTAAGTAGTGAGCGTTTATAAGGTCCCAATACTTCTGGACAACAGCAAGAACATGATCTCTAAGTTCTTCAGAATTAGCTCTTATCAGATTTATGTCTTCCTACGACAGTGGTTCATCTGAATGCATAACTTCAATCGCTCGTTCCAGACTGGGACTGAGACGTTTTGGCTAAACAGAGGTGAAAAGCTACCCAACATCAGAGCGATTGAGATGTCAAGGGGAGAAACAGAGGAAGGTTCGTACCTGGTTGACAGAGGACGATGAAGAAGAAAACATCTTGATGTTTAGTTTGGGAGAATAGAGATCCAGTTGTTGGAGGAAGAGAAGATAGGTAATGCGTATGCCTGTGGAAACAGTGTGGGATCTGCTTATAAAGAGAAGGAAGTAAGAAGATAGTGGGACACGTCCTATCGGAGTAAAAGCATTCATAATGCAAATCTGCTAAAGGAAGTGGCCCAGGATCAAATCGGCACAGTAACATTAAAGGAGCATTAAATGTTTACAGCATTCTTTACAGCCGAGGAAAGCATCTATGGCCGCGATAGCTCATTGCCTGATCTGATCGGCCGAATCTAGTACTCTTCGGTCGTCGTCGGCCGATCCGGGAACTTCTGATATATGGCGACGAAGCCTTATTGCTTCACAGGCCAAGTTCTGCCTTTCTTGCTTCAGCCCAGCGATGACGGAAGGGAGCTCTTGAAGTCTCTTTTCTTCGGCAGCTATGTCTTTGGTTACTTGCTCCATCTCTTTGGCTAGCTCTGCTCTCCTCCGTTTGAGATGATCTATCGTGCCGACGATATCCCGGCGAGAGCTCTCGAGGAAGTTGATCCGTTGATGTACCTCTTGGGCTCAGTGCTTGTACGAGTCGGCTTCTTCCCGGGTCTTTGCTAGCTGGGCACGATCGGCCATATGGCGCAGGGCCCTGGAAACTGGGGTTTGCATATATTCTATATATGCAACAGGTTCCAAGCTTTCTATTGTTTCTTCCGGGATTCGACCCTTGATGTCACAGAAAAGCCGCCGAATCGGTGAAGCATCTTCTACTAATCGGCCGATATCATCTTGGAGGAGAATCCGCATACTCTCGAGCTTGGCGCGGACATCATCAGAAATAGAGCTCAACGGAATTTGGCGTGAAGCGATTTCTTCATCATCAGGCAAAGAGACGGCGAAGGAGAAAACGCTGTTATTCGGGGTGTCTTGTTCCTGCGGGAGAATAAAGAAAAGGATTAGTAAGCAGTAAAAGGGAATCGGCCGATTCCGGTGATAAGTTTATTACCTCCTTGAAGCGGATCTCTCTTGCTTGCGCCGATGGGAGCGCCTCCCTCATCTCAGGGACCGGTACAATCGGCTCGTCAGAGGAGGAGGACTCGACAACTATTAATGCTCTACTTGGACCAGATCCCTGAAAAGTCGACGTACCCAAATCGGCGTGCATCAGGATCAGTTAAAGTCCTCTGAATGTCGAGAAATTGAGTTAAGAGATTATCTACCTCGATGAAAAGAGTTGCTGGAGTTTTGGCTTCCGTTTGGGATGTGGCCGATTGCTGTGGGGATTGCACTGGAGCGGCTTGTGCAGCCTGACAGAAAGAAAAAGTTAGTGTTAGTGGAGCACTTAAAGGTATGTGAAATAAAGCAAGATTACCTGAACAGCTTCCACTAGCAGTGATGCCGCAGCTGCTCCGACTTCTGCGGTGACTTGAGGATCGGCCATCTCGGTAGTCGGCAAGGATAGAGGAATTGGAGTTTCAGCCGATACTACCGCCGATTGGTCAGTTAGTCCGATGCGGGCACGCACTCGACGGCTTGTTGTCTTCAAGGTTGGCCTTTTCGGTGTTCGTTTCAATCGGCCAGTAGCGATGTCCTTGATGGTTGGAGCGTGAAAGCCGATGAGCGGATATGGCGTATATGGATGATCGCTCTCTATCGGCCTGCCGCTTCGGCTTTGCATCGGAGGGACTTGGCTTTCAGACTAAGATAAATATAAGTTAATGGTAAGATGGTAGTATGGAAAGAGACAGCATTGAAATCGGCTGGGAGAAAGGACATACCGCTGCACTTGCGTCGATGTTTTCTGGGTCCAGAATGTTGCAATACGTTGATGGGGATTTGCAGAAGAGGTATTGCTTCCATTCTGCCCACCATAGTTTAAATTGCTGAACGACAAAGGAGGCCACTGTCCAGTTGTTCAGATCAATGGTGCTAGAATCTGGCACTAAGTTGCGTAGCCGATTGTAGTCAAAACTCTTGGTCAGTTCATCTCTGAATTTTGCTTGACCGGCAAAGTAGACCCGAATCGGCAGTTGACCAAAGCCCAGTTGCCTTGCTGCAGCCGATGGATTATAGAACTCATATGTGGGAGAGTCCTTTCGAGAAAAGAAGTTGGCCGGCAAAATCCCTGGCTTAATCAGGGTATCCATAAGTTCCCTATCAAAAGTATGAGTGGACGAGTCGTAGCAGATGGGAAGTTCAAAAATTGGCTCAACTGTCCGATAGGGATACCAACTGACAGTCTCTTCACTGAAGCCGTTGTAGAAGCATCTAAAGTATTCAGCCGTTCGGGCAGCAGTAAATTGACAGCCAGGGAAGGCCGATGCCGCTTCTCCGAAAGATCTGCAGCGTCGTCGGACGGTTGGGTTTTCCTCTGACTCAATGTTGGGGAAAGTTTTGGTCTCTATTCGTTGCTGAGAGACCTTTCTCATATATAGGTTGAGCCAGAGAGTGATGAATCACCAGGGTTCCCAATCGGCTCCCCTTTTGAAAGTCTAGTGCCGATTTGGTGCATCATGTGGTAGGCCGATCCCAACAGATGCTTTCCAAGAGAAACGGTCGATCCTAGTGACAAAGCTTCTGCCAAAGCTTGGGTGTTAGAAGAAGGGCCAACTGCTCTGCCACAGAAAAAATGTTTCTCCAGCCACATCATGAGGAACGCAGTATGCTCTCTTTCTGAAACTGTCCCAGTCCTCATATTTTTGCTGATGTACCCCTTCCATCCACCGATTCCTTTGGTTTCTAGCCGATGTGATGGCTTAATCAGATAATCAAAGGGGGTATCAGAGGAGGAGATGTCAAGGCCGATCAACAACAGGACATCGGCCAAAGTTGGAGTCATGGGTTCATGTCCAAAAAGGAACGCATTGAGTGCGTCGGACCAGAAGTAAGAAGCTGCTATGACCAAGGACTCATTTTTTTCCATCTGGGACAGGGAGAGGTCTATGCATTGGCCGATTTTTAGTTCATCCCACTGAATTTTCCTAGACCTGGCTACTCTATGGTACCATTCTCTCCAGCCAGGGGTCTCATTCGGCCAGGACCTAAAGGCACCTGCCTACTGATCTAAATCCATGGGCGATTGCTTGAACGGGACTCTGTGAGTCTCTAGATTGATCAGGTCAGTTGGATCGGGATTCCCCATGGGGCCCAAGCAGATAAGATCGGGGGATTCTGAGAGGGGAATGGTAATCTGGTGCCTAAATGTCTAAAAAGAAGAAAAAGGAAAAAAACTAAGAATGGGACCAGGAAATACTTGAACAGTAGAAGAGCAAAAAGGAGAAAATTTCGGATAATTACCTCCGGAATGAAGCTCATCGTCGCCGATGGAGCCGTCAGTTGAGCCGCCGATGGGGCCGCCGCCGCTGAGGGGGTTGCCGATAGAGCCTCCGTGGTTGGAGAGGTTGCTGGTGGTGACGCCATTGGGGAGTTGGAGCAGGTCGCAAGCGAGATTGCTGGAGGAAGCGGTTGGAGATCAAGAGGGCTCGGGAGGAAGATGAACAGTGATTCGCTGGAGGAAAATACTAGGCTCGTGGAGAAAAGTAGGCGGAGAATGCCAGTACTTAAGGATAATCCGAGAGAGAAAGGGTAAAGGTGGGATTTTTGCCGCGCCGTCTACACGAATTCCAGAGGAGCAGTCGTCTCACGCGCTCGGTCCGAGGAAATTGCAATCATTATGCAGAAGACCGCGAAATGGAAGGAGATTTTTACTGCGCCCGTTTCGGAGAAAAAGATTAAAGAAAAGAGTTTCAAAGTAAAAATTATGTTTTACTCCGAAACTGGGGGGCATGTGTTGACGCCAGATTTTGCCACGTGTTGAATCGGCGTCAGGAGGAGAGGTTGGCCGATGCGGCAGATCTAAAGGCTACAGTAAAGAATCGGCCGATCGAGGTAACAGTTGGAAATCGGCCGATTGATGATACAACTTGCGCCAACAGATTGGAGCCACAATAGAGGGTCCCGGTCAAAAGTGGCCTGATGTTGGTCAACGGAGCAATGCTGATTCGCTCAAGAAGCAATGGAAAAAGTCCTGAGTGGATTAGGAGATGGCGGCGGAAGATTCTGCGGGAGTCCGTTTCCTTTTAAAGATATTATAGATATGATAGTTTTCCTGTTTGAAATAAGGTTGTAACAAATCGTAATCGACCAGGAGTCCTGGTTTTAGGGTATAAATAGGAGTCGCCGGGGCTTTGCAAGACATCAAGACATCAATCAACAAAACACTTCTACTTTTTACTAGTACTTTACTTTCAAGTCGGCGACTTCGCCATTACTTTTTCTTCTTTCACGAGTTTGTACGGATTGGCAGGGCTGCATCAACCTGATCTCCGACCAATTGGTAGGTTCCGCTTTTCGAGTAACATCCGAGCTTTAACTACGGGCGCATCATTGTGGTTTCGTTTGGATTTATTCACTAGTTTTAGAATTATAGGTTTTACCTGTTGTTCTAGTATTATCACCAGTTATCCAGCTTGAGATTGGAACTATCGGCTTTATCATCGCTCTTCCTCGTTCATCGTCATATAGCCGATTAGATCTGTTTCAAGTGTTGCATCTGTAATAATTGTTTAGATCCCTCCAGCAGTTTTCTTTGCAATTATTACGCGATTATCGGCTGATCCATAGCCGATCATCTTCACAGCAAATCGGCCGACTCGCCGACGCGCTCTTCAGGACAGATCGGAACTCCAGCCGATCGGGGCGCCTGGAATTTAATACTCTTATTTCCTTGTCAATCAACAGGTCAGATTGAATGGCACGCCGCGCGAACCGCACCAGGGCAAATAACCCGAACATGAGTTAAGCAGATTCTCCCGGGTCGTGTGTCCGACGCTGAAGACCATCGGCCGATTCCTTGGCCGATTTTAGCGCCAACAGTATGTATGTATATAAAACACCAGAAGTATAATATACTTTCTTTCATTTTCCTCCAATCACCCTTTGATATAGTCTGCTCTCATATTCTATTATGTATAGCTATCTTTATTATGCTCCCAAGAATCTTTGCCCGCTATGTCACGATAATCGAAGATGCACAACCTTTCGTTGAACACTATATGTGGCTTGCTATGGATGGGTGTGCATGTCAAACATCTATTTTCAAGATGCTTTATTCTAAATCTTGCATCATCACTCCACAGTGGTTTTATCATCTATCGTTCCTTCTCTTCTAAATTTTTTTTAGCTATCGGTCATCAATAAATGACAATGCTACGTAGCAGAACACCACCATCACAGTGCTTTTCGTTGTCTCTAGTGGTGATCGTAATGCTTTGGTAATACTTTGGTGATAGAGACAATGCAATCTATGTTAGAGTAATCATCATCAACTTGTGATGGGGCTAAGAGTAATCATCAACTCAAATTTGCATTTTTATTATTTGTATTTGACCTATACTATTTATTTAGCTTTTTTTTTCTAATTTGCTTCTTAATCACTATACAAATTAACTACTAATTGTTATTTAAATTCTTGCACTTATCATTTATTAGTCATATTCGATATGAACTCTTTGATCAACTGATAATTTTATTATATTTTTAGTTTCGAATTTATCTATTTTGCTATCTTTTTCATCAAGTCTAGTACTGATTTTTTTATTTTTATAATCCTAAATTTAGCTATTTACTAATCATATTCTACGTGGACTATTTGGTTAAGTTCTATTTTTTTATTTTTTTAGTTCTGAATTTAGCTATTTACTAATCGTATTCGGCATGTACTTTTTGGTCATATCCTCATTTTCTTTTATTTTTTAAATCCGAAATTAGCTATTTATTAATCTTGTTTGATATGGACTCTTGAGTTAGTTTGGACCGTTAGATCTTCATAAAATTCAACGCTGCAAATCCTTCTCTTTTCTAGATTAACGTGAGAATTTCTAAATCCCCTCGGCGAACGTGGTGGTTTTTTAACACTCACTTATTAAATAAATATAATAGATAGATAGTTTGGTTCTGCCAGTATTAACGAAATGGAAAAAAAGATCCCATATCTCCACGGGCATTCACTAAGTATCAACGAATTGACATGAGCGCTGAAACAACCCTAATATGAGACTTTCCAATATCCAATTCCATACTGATTTTGCCTAAGATAACAGATTAACAGTGACACTCGTACTACTTGAACTCGATAAACGGGCTCGGGTGGCCGCGTACACTCTATATATACTGCTCGATCATACACGCGTATATATGGAATGGGTCCAAATTCAGTCCTCCTTCATCTGCCCCCTCGATCGATATACGGATCGGATGGGTCACGCACACTTTATGAGTAGCTACTAGATAGAGTAATTCTTTGAGCCGGAGCTGACGCATGGCTGATCGGTGCAGAATCATATCCGTCCACGTCGGTCGTCGTCTTGGGACGACGTGATGACGATACGCGCTCGATCTGGCTCCGCCGGAGCCTAGCCATGGCTGGCTAGTCGTCGAGGCACCAGCAGTGGTAGTCCGGCGTGGAGAGCCGGAGCAGCTCCTCGGGCGTCATGCGCTCCAGCTCCCGCTGCCTCCACGCCGGAAACGCCTGGTCCACGCTCGCCGCCGGTCCGTCGGCGCTGCCGCCGCTCCTGGGGTGCTGCTGCCGCTTCATCCTGTGGTAGAGGCGCATGGCGGCGACGCAGTCCTCGTAGGGGTGCTGGTGTCCCGTCTGGATGTCGTAGCCGAGGTAGGTGTGCGTGAGGAACCTGAGCGAGTTGCTGAGCTTGCTCGTCTTCATCAGCGGCGGGTACGTGGCCGTGTCGCGCTTGAGGTAGGCCGGGTAGTCCATGCCGAGCGCGTCGAGGTCGTGGTCCAGGCCGTGGCCGACCAGCAGCCGGTCCCTGCCCCGGCTGGTGCGCGCCTTCCACGGCTGCTCGCCGTTGAGCAGCAGGTCCTGCACCCGCCGCTGCGCGCTCTTCACCGTCATGCCCTCGCGGAGGTGCTCCGGCCGGATCCCCGTCGTCTCGTACCGGTAGTGCGTCACCGGGATGAGCGGCTTCACGAAGGCCTCGAACACGATGCCCTCCTGCTCGTCGACGACGCACACCCGGGCCACCACGTCCAGGGAGCCGTCGCTCCCGGCACCGACCATCTTGCAGCCCAGCGCCAGCGCCCGCCCTCCTCCCTGCGGTGCCTGCGCCTGGTGATGCAGCCTCGTCATCGGCGGGGTGCGCGAGAGCTGGCAGCCGCGGTGGGTTCGGAGCGCGGCGGCGCTGGCGAGGACGCGGAGGCAGAGCTTGCAACCGCGCGCCGCGAACTCGCTGGCGCAGCTGGCGGCCTTGGGCAGCGTGGAGCCGCCGGCGCCGAGGTGGTCCCTGAGCGCCTCGAAGGAGCGGCAGTGCTTGCCGCAGACGCCGCAGCGGGGCTCGTGCGGCGAGTGCCGCGCCGCCCGCATGTGCTCCACCAGGTGCTCCATCTTGTTGAACTGCCGGAAGCACGCCGCGCACTTGTGACGCCTGCCAGGAGGACAATCACATTTTGCAAATGGTTGGTTAGGCTGAGACATTGCACAATTAAGCTGTCTAATTGTGCCATCAAAAGCATGGATTGTCAGCATATTTTGTTGCTTTTTAAGATTTCACAGCATAGATTCAAAGCGTGGTATATACGTCACGCATTCCGTGCCTGTCAGGCCATGGTAACGTTTGGCTCGAGAATGTGTCTATGACGAGTGGGCCATGCGCCAGATGTAGTGTTCCATACATGATGTATCTTTGGATATTAAGCAGATCCTAACCACACTTAACCTGACCACACTTTGTTGAGAAACTAATGAAGAAATTCAGAGTGTGAAGATGCAGAAAACGGGGGCATGATCTGAAGAGCAGCAGCAGCAGTAGCAACTCACCCATGAGCATCGGAGGAGCTATCCATTGTCAGTTCAGTCAGTTGGTCACCAACAAAACTTCTCTGAGCCGGTCGACTGGTGGTCGGTCGAGCTGTCGCGGTGAAGGCTGCGCACGGGTGCCCGGCTATTTATACGCCGCAGCAGCCGGGTGGAATCGGATCCTCTCTCGCGCCAGTGTGTTGTCATTGCGATCGATCTGCACATCATATCCGCCGATGTTCCTTGGCTGAATAATCTTTCTTTCTGCAGCGTGTGGCATGCAAACGTTGTTCTTGGACTGCCACACTGCTACCCGCAGCTGTGCATCACACTTTCCTTTCCATGAGATGTAACAGCATTAGTGCCGGCATTATCGAGAAAGTTCAGAGAAAGAATCTGATTGCTTGATATCACAGCAGTTCTTTTTCCCCTCTGTATCTCTTCAGTTGTGTCCCTTGAATGAACGAACTTCACTGTTCTGGAAAAAGTAAGAAACATCTCTGAAAAATCTGCGGATGCTAGGGTGCACAAGGGAAAACACAGTTTCTCTGCAGGATTTCACGAAGGTAGCTGAATTCATCTGCAAAGCAAAGTGCAGGATACCATGTGTACCAAGCTTTAAGTAAGTGCTTTCTTTTTCTGAACTGAACTGTCGTTAAGAAAGCTCGAGCAGCATTGTGTCAGTCATCAGACATCGCCACCGTTCTTTTATCTCTGCCTACTTTCTACAAAGCTGCGGTTGATGCTCAGCTACATGCAAAGATGATGAAGGATGCTGTGCCTGTGCACATACGAGTTCAGGGTTTCGTACACGGCTGACAGGCTTAAGTTCATGCATCCGTACTAGCCTTGCTTGTTGATTGAAGTCGTTTGTCTGCAAAAGCGCCCCGCTGTCAGCAGAATTCCGGTTACTTGCCTTTTATCAGTTACTACTCAATTCTCATTATCATGCTGCAGATTAGATAGGTAGTGACAGCTCCAGCTCATCTAGACAGGCAAGCTTCTTCGTCCCCTCTTCAGATTGCAAGCTGCTAAATTCAGAACACAGAAGCTGTATTGTCCGCTCCGGCGGATGCATGCAAGGCAACACAATCTGGGCTGGGAATGCAGGGAGCACAGATAGATCAGTCGCTTTGCCAAGAAAATAAAGGAGAGAGATTCCCCGGTCAAAAGAAGGGTTCGGAAAAAGCACGAACAGGGACGGATCGATCGGCAGATTCAGATGCGATCCCCCATCGGAAATCCCTTTGGCCCGAAAGGAAAAGCACGGCGAACAATGCCGCTGCGAGAGAAAGAAATCGTTGGCTGGATCATTCTGGCGCCGAGTTAGGGGATATGCCGTGCACATACCCCTGGCTTTGTGACGGGCGGATGGATGAATCCGGATGGGAACGCGGCATATATCTCGCTGCGTGTGCATGCGCCGTGGGTGAGCGGCCGCGTGCGTGCGTGCTGATCGGCGAGGGTGGGGGATGCGATCGAGAGCGCCGATGCTCTCATCGCCCGCTCGCTGCTAGCTTTGCTCGATCGTGCCGTTAGGAATAGATTCAGAAAAGCAGCTAGCGGAGATGTTTTCTCTGATATGATCGCAACACGACGACGTACCCGTACATATTCCAAGTCGAGGGACATGCCAAATGCCAAGGCCAGGGCTATGGCTTGTAACTTCATCAACAACATCGGCTAGCTTTCTATGCATGTACTGTGTTTCATAAAAAGGAAGGATGGCACGAAGAGTAAAAAGTGCACCGCGTGTATGAAAATTTGAGTGTTGGTGTAGTATATCCACCAAATTTGAAAATAGTGAAAATATGTTCATTGATCTATTGTGGGTGCGATTTGGTCATCGACATCCAGGACTGCCGGTCCACGTGGCATTGATCAGCGGGCCGCCGCCAGCATGGCAACATCATATGGCCTAGGGTTCATTTGCGCAGCCAACCGTGGGCCTCAAATGTTGCAACAAGGACAAACAAAACACTGTATTTAGCATCATTTGCTCGCCGGTAGGTAATGCTACTACCCGGCCGGCCTGACGGAGGTGGAAATATCGGATGCAGGCCCACACCATACTCTCCCACCGTTTCTCATCTACTCGTTCCCCGTGCATCTCTCTCCACTCGTTTCTACTCGTTCTCATCCACACCAATCTCTCTCTCCCCCATCTCTCTCGTGCGGGCTTGAGTGCCGGGAGGAGATGCTCCGGCCACCGTTCCCTCGCCAGGGGCGAGCTGTGCCGGCCGCTATGCGGGCTCGAGCGCCGGGGCGCGGCCCCACGCGGTGAGGGTGAGCCGTGTCGGCCGCCGCTCCCCTGCGGCTTCCCCGCGCTGGCTGCCGGAGGAGCTCCGGGCGGCGACCATGGCGGGCAGCTCCGGGCGGCGGGTGGCAGGCGGGGCGCACGCGGTGGGGGCCAGGCCGCCGCTCCCCCACACCTTCCGCCGCCGGGAGCGAGCCGCGCTGGCCGCCGAAGGAGCTCCGGGCGGTGGTCATGGCGGGCAGCTCCGGGAGGTTGCAGAGGAGGAGCGAAGGCTGTGGTAGGGAAGCACCGGATGGTCATGTTGCAATAGGTATCTCATGATGTTGCAGTAGAGATTTTGGGATGTTGCAATGGGTACCTCATGGTGCTGCAGTAGAGATTTTTGGATGTTGCAAGTGCTATAGATGTCCTGGGTGTTGCATACGAATGCATTTTGCGATGTTGCATGATTGATTTTCTGAGATGTTTTGATGTTGTAACAGTTAATTTTTGATGTTTCATCTGTTGATTTCTCATGTTGCAATATTTTGTTCCTATACGAGGCGAACCTAAACCTAGCATACAATGATTTTGTTTTGAAAATATTGCATGAAATATGTGTTCGATGCAACGGCGAAAGCACTCTGCTGGGCCGACACTGACACTGAGAGACGAAAGCTAGTCCTAGCCGTAAACGATCGATACTAGGTATTGTGCGATTCGACCCGTGCAGTGTTGTAGCTAACGCGTTAAGTATCCCGCCTGGGGAGTACGTTCTCAAGAATGAAACTCAAAGGAATTGACGGGGGCCCGCGCGGTAGAATTTTTCCTCGCGGATATGTATGTTTACCTTGAGCTATTTTTTTTGGCTTTCTTCCCATGTTGCACCCATGCATATTTTTCAATATTGCTATTGTTTTTTTATGTTGCAATAGGTATTTTATTATGGAGCTATTGTAGTCGCTAGATTTAAAATAGAGGGTGATGCATGCGTCCGACTGGAGTTGCTCCCGCCAGACGTCCGGATGCTAGTAGCACCGAATCTATAATAGCTAGGGCTAGAGCCAACGCCACGTTATTATTGCTTGGTGCCCATGCACCAGGGTAATTTTTCTTTACTACTAGCTATACTTAAATTCACCATTTGCTGCTACAAACTTTTTTATAGTTCTTAAGGTGTGCACCATGGTAAATCTAGTGCTAGCTCCGCCTCTAGCTAGAGGAGGACAAGTGGATAGGGATATGCATCCAGGCATGCACGAACCATGAAAGGATGAAGCATGCCGTTGCCATGGCATGGCTGGCGAATTTAGAACTGCAAGCGTGACATTGCCCACGGTATGCGCAGAGAGAGAAGCTGCACCATGGACTAGTGGAAAGGGTGTAGACGGGCTCGTTTAGAAATTCTCTGGAGAGAATGAATGGTGTGGAGGCCCAATACAGCCCATTTTCATTGGGCTACGTACTCTGGACCCGGAGCAGCAAGACCAAGGTGCCACGGTAAGACCCCGTTTGGAGGGGCTTCCGTAGCGGCCCTGCCGGCAGCTCCTGCGAAAACCGCACCAAACGTCCGCAGCGCTGCCGCGCTTCTAGAGCCGGTTTTGCTCGGAGCTCAGGCGGAGCCAAAAAAGTTAACAAGCTCCGCCGGCTCCAGCCTCGTAAGGAGCCCTCCCAAAGGGTCCTAAGAGAAAAGGAAAAAGGATCCGAAAAGCAAATGAAAGGAGTCCTCCAAAAGAAAAAAGGAGTCAAAAGAAAAGCTAAGAAACGCAAAAAAAACGCAAAAATAAATAATGAATCCTCTAAGAAAACAAAAAAAAAATAGAAGGAGCATCCCGGATGGCTCGACGCTGGGGCCGCCGGATGTCTCAGACCCCGACCGATCGACCGACACGGAACGTGGTGGCAGAGCAGGACAGGCGAGACGACACGGAGCAGCAGGCATTGCACGACGCATTGATCACTGTTCCTCCATTAAGCTAAGCTGAAGCTTTGCAAAGCTTCCCCGTGACCTCCACGTCAACCTTCCATCAACCCTCCTCCGTTCTGCCCTCCTCTGACTAATCCCATCAACTCGTCTCAAGATAACCAGTACGGCTGCCGGAAGAAGATCAGATTGTATCATCATTTTTCTCTTTTGAAAAGCTGAGATTGCATCATTGGTAAAGGTTTCACCCGACATGCCACAAGGGTGGCTGTCCCTGCCAGGCCATCTCGCTATGTCTCCCTGAACGCATGCGCCGGGGCACCACCTGAATCCGAATGAAATGGCCATCCTCATCACTCATCAGATGCACGTATCATCCAGATCGGCCAACCTAGCGCCGTACTGTACTTGTCGCCGCTGGCCCACAGGCCACACAGCCAGCCACAAACATCACCAATGGGAAATCATTGAACGAAATGGCCTGTCGGAGTTTTGCCTGCCTGACGATTTTCAGAGTCCAATGTAACCGTGATGCACTTGCCATGGTGATCGATGCTGAGCACTGAATTTTTATTAGCTGCAGGATCACTCTTGCAAAGTTTCAGCAGTTCACATGCTCCGGCGTGCAGTGCAGAACCAAATGGTGGTTTCTTTTCTTTCTACTGGATGGAGAGCAGAGTAGCAGCAAGCTATCCGTGTGCAGCGAGATACGTGTCCTGTACGTGGTTTTCCTGCAGCTCGACCGGAGCAGCAGGAAACCAAACCAGGTGCCAACCATGCAGACATCTCCGTCATCGATCATCATCACGGCCCGAGTACGGAGCACCTAGCTGCTAGTAATCAAGCATCAAACTAATAATTGGTGGTAATAAACAGCTTGTAGCATCAGCGGGGTCGCTTCGCTGATGATGAGAAAAGATGAGGCACCCCTGCACTTTTGCCGCTCCGGCTTTCCCTCACTCGGCGCGTCCGATCCGAAAGCGAGAGACCGTGACCGGGGCCCTGGCGATCGTTTGGCCTTTTTCTGGTCGACAGGTCAGACTGGTCTCACTCCTCGCGCCCCATGGTTTCTCGCTCCCTTTCCGCGCGGCTGCGCTCTATTCGACCGCTGTGAATCAGCCGATCGTGGTGTCAAATTCACAGTACTGGTGGTTACTAGTAGTTCACAGAAGCTAGCTAGGGTGAAAAAAAAGTCAGCACAGGGAGCCGACGAAAGCATAGGATAGACTGATAGAGATTTTAGATTTACCATTTGTACTGTAGAACGTACTTCAGTACAAGTACAAGGTAGCTAGATAGCTAGGGTGAAAAAGATCAGCATAGGTCCCCCTATATACAGCCATTAGAGAGTTTCGTTAAGAGATCGAAGAATATTAATACCGCTCCTATGCTAAAATTCTTCTTTCCTCTTTGCATGTGGGCTGCAACTATTTTGATTCTTATTGAGGAAGTCCGTTTTAAAACTTTATCACGATGTTTTAGAAGTTTCATTTGTTGGTAAAATGGCTTATCTTGTTTTAGGGGTGCTAAACCCCACTTAAAAAATAATTATTTGGTTCAAATATCTAAAAATCTTTAAATGTTCTGAATTTTGTAAAAATTGCATTTTTAAAAAATAAAGCTGTTCTACCAAAAATGTTCTCTAGTAGCGGTGTATGGTGGAAAACATGACAAAATGGCATTTTACGTGCAATTCAAATGACGTTGTACCGTACCATTCTTGAACTGATAGGTTCTTCGCGTGATGGTATTTTCCAGCTCTGGTTCTTTTGCAATGATATTTTGCAATTTATGAAAGCTGCGCATTAACGGTATTTTCATCTTTTACAAGGGAAAAGAATAATGAACCACTTCTCTCTTCTAGTGACATATAACAAGGAAAAAAAATCATCTGCTACTTTGGAGTTTGGAGCAAAATCATGTCACATGTTACCGTGCGCATACTTGAACTCAACTTGGTTTCTTCTGTAGGCTTTTCTAGTGACGGTACGTACAATACAAGCTCCTCCCACACTGTCCACTACTTGGAGATATATGTCCACTAGTTTTTAGCTATTTTAACTTTTGCATTGGTCCCCACACAGCAACTAGTCATATTTGTTATCATTATTAGGTCGATACATAGTACACTAAAGTTTTTTATTCTTCCGAAATTATCATGATAATCTGGTTTACGCGCCAATCGTCCCTTTCAAATATTCTTAAGCCGGATATATTGTTTTATATTACGAAAAAGGGGCTACATGACACACCCTGCATGTGATTGGTTGGAAGTTTGAAGAATGCTGCACATGATGGGTGGGGATGTTGCGCATCGAGGGATGAGAAAACGACATGCGGCTCCAAGAACTTGACAAAAAGAAATATTCTAGCAAAGATGTACACCGGCAATATTGATTGATTGATTGAGAAAGAGAGGGGATTAACTTCTTTTTGGTAACGCATTCAAAAGATTATGTTTTTTTAATAACAGGTGAACCCAAATTAAAGTTTAATAACTAGGCAATAAAATTACAACAATCATATATAATTTTTCTCCCGAGACATCATTAGATGTGAATACTCATGTGCACGAACTCTACCTTTTATGAGTACGTCTAGGAGACTGAGTTGACATATTTTGAGATTAATGAGGTCGTTGCCCACCATATGATATTGTCAACGAGAATGTCCCTATTAATATAAAAATAACTAGCCACGAATACAATCACACAGACTCGAATGAAGGTGAATAGATTCCACCACAATGCAAGGAACCCAGCTAAGCTTTTTTTTAAAAAAAAATCAGTAACATACAAAGTTGATTATCTACCGTAATAGGATCACGATCTCTTAACCGGACCAGCACGTAGAAGGGCTTGAAACAAATGGTTAAAAGCTTATTACAACGACGAACCACCAGTGGCGAAAGGTCATTGAGAAAGAAAAAAAAACGAGAGTAGGTAAGGTGCCTGACGAGGATTCAAGAACGCATTACCGGAAGTGGGCACGATTAATGATGGACCTGGTCAGAGACGGAAGCGTACGTCGAGTTCCGTTCCATCCGTATGCTACGGAGTTACGGACGGGTGGTGATCCGAGTCCGACACCCGACAAGACAAAATCAAGGCCAGGACCACCACCACCGCGAGCGACCCCCCTCCCGCTCTCGCTCTCCATCACCATGTGCCGGCCTCTGGCCCGGCCCGGCCTCGTGTACGCACGAACACACCTCGATCGGCTGCCTGCACGATCATTGATCCGGTCATTATCATATTGCCCCTGCTGTCACGCGCTAGCATACAGTAAGCGGTGGGCCCTAGCAGCTGCATCTTCTCGTTAAGATGATGATAATGATGATATTCTTCGATCGATGATCATCGCCCCCACACGCCCGGATGCATGCAGGGCACATGCTCTCGAGTAATCGAGGAGCCCGTTGGGGTCTACCAGGAGTCACATTTCTGGTACGTCTAACTAAGAGCATGTTTGGAGTACTAAACTTTAGTCCCGTCACATCGTATGTTTGGTTGCATAAATGAAGATTAATTGATGAGATGAATCTGTTAAGATTAATTAATCTATCATTAGCACATAACTGTAGCATAACATTATCAAATCATGGACTAATTAGGCTTAATGGATTCGTCTCGCGAATTAGTCTCCATTTATGCAATTAATTTTATAATTAGTCTATATTGAATACTTCTAATTAGTATCAAACATCCGATATGATAGGGATTAAAATTTAGTCAGGGTATCCAAATACCCTCTAACTTAAGATTTGGATTCCTGCAACAGTTCATACGGTCGTACCGGTCGTGCTCGATCTGCTTTTTTTTTAAAAAAGAACACACAATACAGACACAAATGGTGATAACCTATAAACATCGACTATTTAAAGAAGAATTAATCATAAATTCAGAAATTCAAACCGAAGAATGTGAAAAATCTGCGGTTTATATTCCAATGGGCACATGCTTAGTATTGGCCGAAATTACCGTAAAAATGGCTTAGCAGAAATTGTTCTCCTCAGCAAGCGTGTGATGTAACCACAGCACCTCCGGGCTCCGGGCGCCACTGTCGGCATCATCCATGCCATGCCATGCCATCAGCATGTGGCACTCGGTTTTAGGAGCTAGCTACCGGACAGCTGCAACCCTACCTGCTGCCAGTGAGGACTGGCCGAATGAGATTTGGCAGGGGTAATGTAGGAAGTCATGGATGCCTGCCTTTTTTTTCCCAAATAAAATTAGAGCCGCAAAACGAAATGCGGAGATCAATCATCAGAAAATCGGAAATCCAGCAATGGCAAAGTAGATGCCTATATGCATGCGCTCTTCATCTTAATTCATACCCCTTCCATTCTAAATTATGTATCGTTTTGACAAATATAGATATATAAATTTTGCTAGTATCTAGACACAATTGTATTTCCAGATGCATAGCAAAATCTATACATCTAGATTTCTAAGAAGACTCTGAAGTGGGCGAACACTCGGCCCAGCGGGCGCGCGAGTCTGGATAGGGCTTAAGGTGTTTGTATCTCGTATCAAAACGATCTACAACTTGAAACGGAGAGAGTACCCTACATCTACTTTATGTTTTACTCTTACCAAACAGATTTAAATCTATTTATTTGGAATAACGATATTATTTGTGATAATGAATGTTTTTTGATGATTGGATGATCCTGTCATGAAAAGGAACTTGTTTCTTCTACTTTGCTTCTAACTGTCTTCTTGCGTTGCTCGCTTTCGGAATGACATAGAAAAAGGGGAGCCACATAACAGGGTGTCCCTTTCACGTAGCCGTCGGACGATGAAACCAAGTTCTTTTTACACTGTTAGAGCAGTCAGGTTGGAACCAGTTTCTAAGTGCCTGCTAATCCGCATGAAGAAATACTAGGTAATGGATTAAGACGTTAAGGACTAAACAAATGCAAGCCATCATTACACTACTTAAGGAATCAAATAGCCACATTTTGTGCGGGCCTACCATGTTGCCTTGTTGCTCGATGACTATGATTTGAACGATGTGGAAATATTTGTTGCTTTCATGGTACCTGCATTTTCTTGCGTTGAAGGAGCTTCCACCTTTCAAAAAAAAAAGGAGGAGGAAAGCTTCCATGGAGGAGGTTAAGTAACAGATGTCGAATTATCATTGCTGGATGGAGCTGGCTAAAAATTCACCCTTGGAGTCAGTTTAGCACGTATGGTTTTAGAAAAAAAAAAGTAGCCTAAAAGGAACGTGGTGGATTTGTACTAAAAAGAAACATAAGCACCCAAAATTACTTATCAAGGATTTGAACCTGGATGATCTTGCATTGGTGTACAACTACACCCTCAACCAACCAAAAGCTAGTTCGAATTCCTCAGCCCTCATAACTTTACTCATATGTTTTTACTGAATTCACATAGACATTTTTAGTGAATTTTGCTGACGGCCTCATAATTTCAAGTGGGACTATAAACTTCAAGCAAATAGAGCGACAATATCTTTTAATCAAAGTGCGAGAAGAGACATGTTTTTCTTCTTTCAGATATTCATGGTTGTCAAATTGGCACCAAAGAGATCTCGCGTTTCTTCGTCAGATATCTATCCTACTACGGTTGTAATTATGGGTGGTAACGGATCATGATCCTAATGCTCTCCTCACAATCCAACTTGATCCAAATATATATTTATTTTAAAATTGAATAAAATTAGAGTCCGAACCTTTTAGATTTGACTTTTAAATTATCTAGATTAAAATTTAGAACTCTTTACCGTCCATAGTTGTAACCGCCACCGAAGAGAGCTCTGTATCTGGCTGCCCCAAGGAGAAACCGTCACAGGATAATGAACTTGAACCGTGACAGGATAATGATTCATCGCCTCCCTACGGTAGTGGCAGTACGGCAATTCAGCCGCAGCTGAGGGTCACTGTCTCTCTCTCTCTCTCTTCCATCTTCTTTCTCTAGCTCTCTTTCTCTCTCAACAAAACTCGCTGAATTGCATCGCATGTTACTCTTTCTTTCTCTCTACCAAAACTCCAAACCCATCACTCTCCCTCTGCCCCCTCAATTGCAACGATCTGCCTTGCATCTTCTCCTCCGTCCGTTTCCAGTCCCATGCGTAATCATCTTTCGGGATTGAATCTCTCGATCTCCTGCCGCCCTGAGCGAGTTCGACTCCAGCCAGTGAGAGAAATGTAGGCGCCGCAGATCGCCCCAAAATCCCTGCTCTATCGAAAATCCAATCTTTTTTCAGCCCGAATCCGACTCTTCCTGCAGTAAAGTTTGGATTTTAAGAAGCTTTTCCGACGTGCGAGATTTCTGTTCACCATTCTCCAGGAAGCCGGTTCGTCTTCACAGACGTTTCGGTTCGTTCGCATTGCTTCAAAGATCCATCCAAACTCTCCGCGCCGTTCGCACCCCGACGAAGCTGCGGTCGCTTGGGGGGAGATGAAGAGTCTGCAGTGCTTCAAGCAGAGCAGCGGCGGCGGCAATGGTTGCGGGCCGGGGAAGCGGCTGGAGCGGCGGCTGTCGCTGGGCGAGTACAAGAAGGCGGTGTCGTGGTCCAAGTACCTGATAGCCCCGCCGGGCGCCAGGATCCGCGGCGGCGGCGAGGAGCTCTGGAGCGCCGACCTGTCCAAGCTGGAGATCCGGGGCAAGTTCGCCTCAGGCCGCCACAGCCGCGTTTACTCCGGCAGGTACGCCGGCCGTGAGGTGGCCATTAAGATGGTCAGCCAGCCAGAGGAGGACGCTGCGCTTGCCACCGAGCTCGAGCGCCAGTTCGCCTCCGAGGTCGCGCTCCTCCTCCGCCTCCACCACCCCAACATCATCTCGGTATGAACTTATTTCTGTGTTTTTTTCACATTTTCTAAATTTAAAAACATTCTCTTTAACTTTTACCGCACAATTGTTCTTGCCATGGTCTCATGGATTTTTTTTAAACCCGCCGACAGCTTTGCTGCCCGGCATGTATTTGATAGAGAAGAGTTGTCATGGATTTAGTTGAGTGCCAGATAACCATCTTAGCAATTTTGGGTCATGTCTCTTTGCCTTTGCCACTAGTGTGACAAACTCTGTCCTGGGAAAAGTGGAATCTGGTGGGGACTCTGAATCTGAGGCATGGAACTATTTTTGTGCATTCGTTCAGCTGAAACTAAGTTCATCGCCTGTGATGTATCCTGGTCCCATATGTTCATTTCTAGTGGAGTTTCTGCTTCCCACCCACTGCATGGTCCTCATGAGCTCTCTATGTAAAAACACTTTGTTTGGAAACTGAATTATGCGAACAGAAAAAAGGGAGAAAAAGTTAGTATATGAAGATGCTTGCTGAGTTTTTGCCATTTTGGTTTGGTTGGTTGTTGTCTCTACAACATGCTGAATTATTACTCGTCTGAACATGTTTTTCAGTCTAAATTGCATGTCCCACGTCATTGTTACTTTGTTGATCCAATTCGTGCAGCAGGCTGCAGGAGTTGTTAGGCTAACTGATCTTCACATTAAAGTTAAACCCTTTATGCTGTGCTTGGATTGGTGGAGGGATGGAGGCAAAGATAAGATACCTCTGGTGTGAGGCCATTTGTGCTTACCTACACAGTGACCTGTCAAATGGAGAGAACTTTTTCTATGGAGCAGTATGAAATTGATATTCGGGATAGTGAAATTATTGACAAATATGTAAAATTTGACGGTAGAATTGTTCAGTAAAGACAAATCTTCCCTACTGTGTGCCCTTTTTCATCTTTTATAATCAACCCCTTCTATCCATAAGCAGTGCTGTTAGTTGGTAATAGCACTTCTGTCAAATGATGTCAATTTGTTTTCAGAATGTTTTCTGGCACTATCTGTACTGCTATTTAGTGGAACCTTGCATCAGTTCACGTAAAAGTTAAGTACATCGGAAACTCCATAAACCCTGCTTCAACTATAGAAGTTGATTGACAAAAAAACTTTGATTTAGCTGTTCTTTGAAGGTACTCTGTGAAATCTCTTATGTCGATGGTGGAATATCTGAATATTTGTGCACAATTGTGTTGCAAAAAAAGTCTAATTATTTAGATTAATTTGATTAGTTCAATCGCTATCTAGGGGTACCTTTTTACTGGTAGGATGTGTATTGGCTTCAGTGTGACGATGTTGGGTAAAGAGATCCATGGGCCAATGGTTATATTGAGATTGTTATCCTTGCTTGATCAATCATGCTATTTACTGCACCATAGGTGATGCCATTAGATGCTTGGTTGGCAAGTTATTGAAACGATGGTGTCTTTCATTATATAGGAGGTGGACCATGGATAACATTAACATCCAAGCTTTGTTGTTTGCGCTTGTAGAGAAAAGTGTATCTTGCTAGCATTAAATAAGGGAAATTGACACAGAGAGTGATAGTTCATGTACAAATAAGCATCAGTCTTACTTTTCACTTTACAAAGTGCCTGCCTTGTTCACTTGACCCCACAAGTCACATGGGAAAAGGTTTGCTTTATGAAGCCTACATATTCGAGTAAGCTTGAGAATTCAAATGATATATCGATGCAAGTTGCAAACTTGCAATTCCATGTTCTCCAATGGCTGGCCAATCTCTTCAAGTTCTTTTTTAATGAACCTATCATGAAAATACATTAGCTTATGTGAACTTGAGTGGCATGCTGCATATGATCACTTAAACGTCATTTGTTTCATGATCTGTCCTATATTGCACCTTTAGTCAATTATGTGAGCTCATTTTGTTAAAACTCTATTGGATATGCAGTTCTGTCTAATATCTTAGTTTTTTTTTACAGTTTGTTGCAGCATGCAAGAAGCCACCAGTATTCTGTATCATCACCGAGTACATGGCAGGGGGCTCCCTTCGTAAATATCTGCATCAGCAGGAGCCTCATTCAGTTCCCATCGAATTAGTGCTGAAATTATCTTTAGATATTGCTCGAGGGATGAGCTACCTCCACTCTCAGGGTATACTTCATAGAGACCTGAAATCAGAGAATATACTTCTGGGAGAAGATATGTCTGTTAAAGTGGCAGATTTTGGGATTTCATGCTTGGAATCACAGTGTGGAAGTGGCAAGGGGTTTACAGGAACCTACAGGTGGATGGCTCCAGAAATGATCAAAGAGAAACATCATACTAGGAAAGTTGATGTGTACAGCTTTGGAATCGTCATGTGGGAGATTTTGACTGCTCTGGTTCCGTTCAGTGACATGACTCCTGAGCAGGCTGCTGTTGCTGTTGCACTAAAGGTATGGTTATTGATACACCACCACATTGTTTATCTTCATGTGTTTATGTATCCATGTGGAAAATCGTTTGCAGAAACATTGAAATTCATCTACCAGTTTCTTCTAACTGATAAACCTTGTGCAGAATGCTAGGCCACCACTGCCTGCTTCATGCCCTGTGGCAATAAGCCACCTGATAATGCAATGCTGGGCGACCAACCCGGACAAAAGACCTCAGTTTGATGACATAGTTGCGATCCTTGAGAGCTACAAAGAAGCCCTTGACGACGACCCATCATTCTTCTTGTCATACATACCACCTCCACCGCACCACAGCCATCATCATCACCACCACCACCACCATCACCACCACCATCACCACCACCACCATCATCAGAGCCTTCTTCGGTGCTTCCCTCGCTCCATGAGACGATCTGCATCTCTGAAAGTATGAGGCTCGGATACGGCCTTTGTTCGTTGATGCAATGTACAATATGCACCTCTTTTCGAATTTCTTTGTTTCTCTATGCGCGCGCCAGCCCTCTATTATGCGGCATTAGCATGCTATGGTTTAGTTTCTTCTTTTCTCTTGTTGGTAAATTATTTCCGTCATTGATGCCTTGAGTAATGTAGAGATTAGAGGCAGGCAGGCAGCTTCCGGTTATTATCTATGGATGCCATTTGCTTTGAGTGATGGAAAACATGAAAGAGCCTCAGTAACTGTAATATAATTCAGCTCTTAAACTCTGTTTGTGCTTCTCGAATTCAGTTGTTATGGTACTCGTTGCACTTTGCAAATACGTGTGCAGGCAGTAAATGAGTATAGTGTGTCTGAATCGATTGGATGTTTGTTCGGAACTGAAAAGCTTGAACTGAGAACACTACGAGAGGCTAATGTGATCTATCTGCCTTTGGCTCAACCACATATATCCACTCCAAAAAATATTCAAAAAGATAGTGTGAGTATTCTGAATCCTGTCAATTAAAGAATTTAAAATGAAGGTCCAAATCACTCTCAAGCATCTTCACCAGTTCGGTCACTAACGAGTAACGATCGAGCAATGGGAAGTGGGTGGTCCGCGTGTTAGGATTGCTGGATTGGACCGTGATTCGTCCCAAAATTCAGGAAGGTAAGTTTTTATTCAATATGACCATGATAAATACCGTGGATGATGATGCGGCGTCCCGTTCCATTGCCACTTTGGCAGTTTGCCACTACAGATGCCCTCAAATAATTTGCCACCCAGACTACTAGTTCACCGCTACTATTTACAGCACATTTTTGTCAGGTACACCATAAAATTAAAATGATTCAACTCATCGTGTTCTAAGTAGTCTCTCCATTATAAATGAGATGATTACAGCCCATTTTAAACGTCATATATTTAAAAACAAAGAAGCTTCTAGATTTCAAACATTTCATCTTTCGTTAGTTATCTAATTTATACGCAATGTTGATATCAATATATCTTCATAAGTTATAATTCACTATGTAGTTTTATAGATGTTGCTATTTAAAAAGTTGTATTGAAGAGCATGTTCATGTTCCAATGTCGCGTTAGTAGTCAAGTTGGTAGGGATCGGGGATGGCACAACAATAAAACGGCATAGGCAACATCAGCACGTGTGAATCCCAATTTTTATTTCCGAGAAGAGTAAATAAATCATCCAGTTTTTACTTCGTTTAGGCGTGATGAATCCAAAAATTGCAGGGAAATATAGGCAACAAAAGATAAAATACATGTCATGAATACACGACCGAACTGACTGATACGCACGGTGTCGTCGTCGTCCTCCGACTGTGTCCCCCTCGAGTCGAGAGTTGCCTTTGTTCCTCCATCCGCCATCCACGCAGTGAGGTTCTCCGATGGCGGAGCAGCCTCCAAGCTCCGCGCCGCAAGGTCAGATCCTTTTCCTGTCGCGTCAATTGTTGGAAACAGCTCATAACCCGTGCGATTCTTGTGCCAAGCCGTGGCCTTGTCTTGCCGTGGGGACTCTAGTGCCGGATTGATTTCTCAATTCTTCCCTGATTAATTAAGTAGTAACACCTTGGTGCGGATTTTATGGGCATCCCGTCGAGTATTAACGGCGGCGAGGGTTTGGTGCCTGTGGCGTTGGTGGAATCCGACAGCTGGGTACTGCGGCTGCCGGCTGGAGGGAGTAAAAGACTAGGGATTCATCGAATTCGTGGAATTGATCAACAGAGAATGGATTCCCGCGGACTGAAACCGTAGGCTAGAACTAAGAAATTGCAGAGATAAAGTGCAGATAAAGGTAGATGAACTAGGGTTCTATGCTAGAATAAGAAAGTAAGAACAGATAATAAGAGACCGTAATATTTTCATTGTTCAGCTTAGAAGACAAACAGTACATCCTGGGCTTATATACCCTAGAGGTCACAACAATAAAAAGGTAAACATAACTGCAATAATTTGGTGATAAACATAAGGAAAAAGTGCATTCTTCATCCCTTAACTATTATAAAAGTGTGATTTTCATCCCTTACATTTTAATTAGTGCAAATCAATCCCTTAACTAACTAAATCGTGCACAAATCATACACACCTTGGTTTAACAATGGTTTAGTGTCCTCTGGTAGCCAGCAAGGATTTGGGTGGCAATAAAGGGGAAGAAAATTTTTTTTACAGGAAAATTAACAAAACCTATTCCCACCGGACTGTGATAATAATTTGTTCAACTCAACGTACAAACTGAATAAGAATCTATCCTTGTTTCTTATTAGTAAGTGCATGAAGAAACTTATTTCACTCTAGCAATTATGACATGGTTAACCAGTGATTTTCAAATGATTAAATGTCCTAAACCATTGCTAGATTGCACCAAACAGTTGTTAAGCCTACATAGGAATGATTTGTGCACCGGTTTAATTAGTAAGGGATTTATTTGCACCGATTGAAATGTAAGGGATAAACACTTTGGCAATACTTAAGGGATGGAAAATACACCTTTTCCTAAACATAACTCCCCTCGAATGCTTCTCATATATCTTTATGTATCTGGACCATTGGATCTTCATCTTGATCCTCATATATATTTTCTCTAGTAGTCCTGACATGCCCTTTTGTGGACAGCAGCCTAACAGCTGCGGGTTGTTGCAAGGCTGAGAAATCAGATTGCAAGGCGTCAAACCAAATTGGAACCAGTGCATATCTTGGTCCTAAACAAAAATCAGAAGATGTCGGTAGTGGGACACGACTTGATTCCTGTTTGGAATTTGTAAGCAGCTTTCTGCAAATGGAATGCTGTGGACAAAGTAGCAGCCCTGAGGGTTTGTGTTGTTCTCTTATTAACGGCTCACTGTGCTTATGCCTTATGCTTCCACTGCTCTCAAAACAAAATGGTACATTCTGTTTTTTCTGGCTCTGCAGATGGTTCTGGTGGGACTGAATCCTTCGACAATCTGGTAATTCAAGCTCCACAGCCGATGAGGGAGGATTACATACAGAATGCTGTTAAGTTTCTTTCACATCCGAAGGTGAAGGGTTCTCCAGTATTCCACAGGCGGTCTTTCCTTGAAAAGAAAGGCCTTACAAATGAGGAAATTGATGAAGCCTTTCGTAGGGTTCCTGTAAGATTTTATTTTCCTGCTACCCCTACTGCTTACTGTGGATGAAAAGAGGATCAAGTGTTTCTGAACAAAGTTAATGCCTTATAGGACCCTAAGCCAAATGGAACTGAAACTGCATCTGCTGGTTCGCAACAAGGTATTTTATTGTCCTAGATACAGTGTGATCTGTATTGTTTGGATCTTCTGATTATAAAGAGTCCCAGTTATCAGTATACTATTGTTGTAAAGTTGATACCAAAATATCAGATCAGATTTTGTTAGAAATCATATAGAAGCTTGATCTTGCACAATTTTCTTTTTCACCTGCACACTGAAGATTTACTTCCTGTTTTCTAAGCTTTGGCAGGAAAACTGACAAACAAATAACACTCGTGAAACTTACAGAACTGTTTCTGCTTGATGAAGCTACTTCACTGTTATTTCATTCTCTCAATTGCAATTGCTCTTGTTTCCTGTGTAGCACTTGTGGCCAACTTATTTCAAATATTGATATCTTGAATTCTTGATGTATCTATAGGCCTAACTATGATTATTTTTTTTTGTTGATGATAGTTCATACATTTTACTCCAAACTTTTTGTTGAGAATCATACCATAGACTGAAAAAGTTCTGCTGTTAGTAACTGTCTTGTTTTCTTTGTTTCTTCCAGCAAACAACCACAACCAATCTGTTGCACTGCAACCTTATACAGAACCACAAGCTGCTACTGGCTCTATCACTGCTGGAACTATTGCCCCGCATACGAAGGCACAATTTAGTTGGGTCAACATACTCCTTGGTGCAGGTCTTTTTCTTGGTTTGGGGGCTAGTGCTGCCATAACCCTCAAGGTACATCTGGTGATTATGCAAGGTGCTAGCTTATTTAGAAAATTATTTCAGATGGTTAACTTATTTCCATGTAAATTTTTCACAGAATTGGTTCATTCCTAGTCTAAAATCTTGGACCCGTACAGTCGTTGCTGAAGAAGATGAGAATGCAAAGGATGAATTCACTTGCAAACTCTATGAAGAAATTAGGAAAGCCATAAATGTTTCTGCATCAGCCTATTCTGATATAGCTAGAACAAACCAAGAAGTGCTTGCTTCGAAAGTTGAAGGTTCCAGAATTTGTTTTTGATAATTTATCGTATTTGACGGTACAATATCCATTGTTATTTGAATTTTGTTATCTGAATGATTTATCTCTTTTTTACAGATAGGAAGGTACTTATGAAGTTAACAGAAGCATTTAAGTCACAGGCAGATGTGTTTAAGTCCTTGAACGAGACCTTATTAAATCATATCAGGGAGAATCGGTTTTCACAATACAACCTATTGGGAGAGCATGTTCAGCCTGCACCATGGAATGGTCAGTGTCAAACTTAATGACTGATACATCACACCGAACTGCAGAGATAGTTTACTTATATTAGCATTTTGGGGAGAATCATTTGTAAATTTTGAGCTGGTTATGCTCATCAATCCCCTGTAGTGGACCATATATGAATAAACTATTAAACTTCAGGCTTTAAATAACTATGTGTAAACACGGCTCTCACCATGTTGATATTATTTTCTCTGTGTAGGGCCGATTGACTATCAAGGGAGAGCTTCTCAGGTACGATTTGAAGACTTGCAGTTATCAATCCTTTTGAGCAATATTCACAAACTTTATGTTATTTTCTTATCTCACGCAATGTTTCTATTTTTAGCAAACTAATATGTATCCAACACCACCAAACAGCAGTTTTGACCCAGGTAAAGAACTGTGTTGAGCTACCATCTCACCGTGAACCCACCAAAGATATTTCTTTTAGCTCCGAGACAAAGGTTTTTGGTCTGTCACACTTGTTACATCTTCACTCATGGTTTATCTTGAACAGGGAGGCATTCATTCATGCCATTGCCTGCAGAACCCACTTATGGATCATATTCTGGATCTTACACTGAGGTAATCCCGGGATCATGCTGAAGTAATTAGGAATGTCATATTTGTGTTTAAGTGTCATGCATCAGCTTATCCAAACGTAGATAAAACCTGTTGTCCCTATAGCAGAGTGACGTAACTAATTGGTGGCAAAACTACACTGACTCATGTGATATTTCATTCTTAGTAGAAGGTAGTTGCCTTAAATTTGAGATTTTGTGATCCAACAGCGCGTGCAGAGGCCAGGGTACGGATTCCAGCCCCAGGTGAGCAATGACCGACAGAACCTCGGTTTGCGGGGCAACTACCAAGGGGTTTCTTCGAATCACCACGCCGGCAATGCCATTGATGACCCCGCCGCGGTTGCAGCGGAATTCCAGCGCCGCTGGGCTCCCCCACAGCCCCCGGGCGTCATCATGCCAGAGGCCGCAGCCGCCATCCGGCAGCCCAGGTCCGTTCCAAGGCAGCAGTCGCAGCCAGCCGATGGTCACCCGAGTACCGATGTTCCGAGACCATCTGAGCACTCCGTGGCGACAACAGAGCAGAGGAACGGCACCCCTGGAGCACCCGGTGGAGAGTTGGCAGCTGATGGCGGTACCGTGACAGCCAGCGCCAGCAGCAGCGGTGGGAGTGAAGAGCAGCAGCAGGAAGCCGCTTGAGGGAATCTTTTGGTGACGCCCTTGCATAGCTCCATTGCTGAATGGTATATTTGGGTTTTTTGCACCTATTTGTGTTTAGCGTACAGTAGATCTGAAAGTTTATCCATCTCATGTATAAAGTTGCAACTGTATGTAGATATACCACTGCCACTGATCAAGTTTACGTGTATACACTGAAAATAATAATTGGCTGTATGTCTGAGCATGTCAGGAAATGGATTCGAGTGTGCTCTTGTTTTGGGCCCTGTTGAATTTTATTATCGCGAAAGGTTGGGCCAGAGGCATGGGCTGGAAAATGCACTGAAATAAAATTCAGACTTTTCTTTGGTCTGAAACAAAAAGTTCAGAGTTTTATTGGGGGCTTGGGGCAACACCAAAGATGATTTTCAGGGCTCGAAAAAAATGTCGCCGGCCTCGTTTTGGTCCCCGGTCGCATTCTCGAACCCTGCACGCAAAAAAAATGGAAACATTCTTTTCCTCTTGGCGTTGCTGCAGCAGTGGCGACTGGCGAGCAACTACTTCGGCACTTCGCTGTCTTGTTTTCCATGCGGATTTTCGTGCGCGCGGGGCGGCGGGGCAGCGCTGAATACCGGCCGTCACAACAAAAAAAAATACATGTGGCAGGTGAAGGAGGGACGCTCCGGATCGGCGGTCACGTCACATGATCATGAGGAGGAAGAGAATTAAAAAGCCAGCAGGGGCTTGGGATCGGCCGTCACCAAAAGAAAAAAAGAAGAAGACAGAAGCAGAAAACTCTGAAGACGACGAGAGGCGGTCACGCACGGCCAGGGATTTTCCGAGCTCGTGGCACAGGAAGTCTCCGGCCTCCCGTGCCGGGAGACTGCAAGAAGTTCAGACTTCAAACCACATGAGCTGACTTGTCCCCGAGTTGAACATGTGCCGGGAACCGAGCAGGCCGGGCTCGGACTTTCAAACTCGTGGGAGGGCGGAGTCGCTTCGCGCCGCACGTGAATCATTTTGACCCTGGAGAAAGGTCGCCAGCTGAGCTGAAATCAAACCACGCGGACGACGAGGATCAGCACGTTGTTTGTCAGCTTATGCAGCTGGATACTCCGACGCAGACTGACTGGATCAGGCCTTGTTTTACACGATGCAAAAAGGAGTACATTCCAGGCCTGAGCCCCTCCCAGCACATCTTCAGGAAGCAGAGTCAGACATGGTAGAGAATTGTTAGATGTTACAGAAACAGACACAGATAAAAATACAGACTTCCCTTGTCGAAAAAGAGAGAAAGATACAGATACTTGGTCTCTTCAGCTACTAGCCGTCAGATGATCTTCAGACGCAGCACCTGAGCCGGTCTCTTTCCTTTCCTCTTTGCATCATCACTGCTGTGCGACCTAATTTTTTGTATTTTAACCCTTTTTTGAAAAAGTTGGCGAAGTAAACTCAGGTTTGGACCAGGGGCTCGACGTCGTGACTTATGGCGCTAAGGTAACATCTCGGTGCCATGACTCATAGCACCGAGGTGTGATCCTCTGTTGCACGTGGCTGATGCGGTGGCGCCTACATGGCAGGGATCTCGGAGTCACAGATCTCGGCGTCGAGCTCTGCGCCAAGATTCGTGGCACCGAGATCCCTGCCACGTACGCGCGACAGCTTCCTCCCTCGCTCAGCGCTCTCTCTTGCGCGCCCTCGCTCCGCGCTCTCTCCGCTTGCCTGCGCCTCCCGCGCCCGCGCCGCGGCCTCCGCTCGCCTCCCCGCGCCGCCACTCGCATGCGCCGCCGCCGCCACCGCCTCCCGCGACCGCGCCGGGGCTGGGGCTCGACTCCCCACGCGCCGCTCGCCTGCGCCACCGCCGCCTGCGCCGGGGCCGGGGCTCAGCGCCGGCGCCCGGGCCTCTGCTCGCCTCCCCACCCGGCCGCGCGGCTCGGCGCCAAGGCCTCCGCTCGGCTTGGCACCCGTGGCCGCACCGCAGGTCGCTCGCGCCGCCGCTTGGCTGGGCACCCGGGCCGGTGCTCGGCTCGGCCCCCGCCGCCGCTCGATGCCCGCGCCCGAGGCACAGCTCGGCGCCGCTGGCCGTGCCGCCACCTAGGCCCGCCTCCCGTCTCGCCGCAGCTTCCCCTCGCCGTCCACCACCAGGGAAAGGTGAGGTATTTCTTTAGTTAAATTAGCTTAGTTAATTTAGTTGTTTAGTTTATATAGTTTAGTTAGGTAATTTAGTTAGCAAATTCATTTGGATAGGTAGCAAATTTAGTTAGAGAATTAGTTAGATATATAGTTATCAGCCGTAGTGAGATAATTTAGTTAGAAAATTTAGATTGTTATATAGATAGGTAATTTAGTTAGTTAGCAAATGTTGCTAGGCAATTTGGTTATTTAGTTTAAGTACTTTAGTTACGTAATGTAGTTAGAAAATTCATTTAGATAGTTAGCAAATTCATTTAGATAGTTAGCAACTGTAGTTTGGAGGATTTAGTTAGATATATAGTTAGCAACTGCTGTTAGAAAATTTAGATTGTTATGTAGTTAGATACATAGTTAGGTAATTTAGTTAGTTAGCAAATGTAGGTAGTTAGTCAATGTTATGGGTTAATTTTTTCTTTTTGTATACTGTACCTGTTATATCTTTCGTGTTGTGCATACTAACTAGATGGATAATGTAGTCACCATATATCATGGAGGAAGTGTTGAGGAAGATGAGTTTGGGAACGTAAGTTTTGATGGAATGCACAGGATCCTCTGATATTCGATGATCGGCCGTTGTTTAGTGAGTTGTTTAGTAGGTCTTGTGATGAGCTTCAATGCAATGCAATTCAAATGAGGATGCCATCTCAGTTCAAGGGGTACTTCACTATGGTAAATTGGGCTGAATTTTTAAGACGGTTGGTCCCAGTTGCATGTGAGGGTGACTGGGAGAAGTATGTCAAGACCATCATGAAGAATGAGTTTCAATATTTGGATTTGCTTGTGCGGAAATTGTCAATTGATCCCACTCCTCATGTCCATTCACCGTCTAATGGACATTCACACCCTCGTGGGATTTCGCAAGAACAGGAGAATATGGCAGAAACATTAAATAAAAAACAAAATTCTTACCATCAAACCAATGCAGATCTGATAAGGTGTAGGGTCGAACGCATAATTATCACACATCCAATGTCTCTGGATATGCGTTTCCTCTTCATCGGACTTGGCTAGCTTGCAAGAATCACCACATTAGCACATCAGCACAGGAACACCACTAGGCAGCGGCAAACGGGTGAAAGTTGTTCCCGTCATCACCATTGGTTTACTAGATTTACCATACTTTGGCATCCTACGGTTCATAATAAATATGAATTACTAAACCCTAAGTAATGACATACCTACGGTTCAATAATACACGACATATAGACCAAATCACTGCGTAAAAATTAAGGAAGGGGGAGAGGTTACCTTGCTCACGAAGATCTATGGATTAAATCAAAGTTTCCAAGGTTCAATATGTCGATTGGTGAGGTTAGGCGAGTTGGGGGAAGAGAAAAAAAAGACTGGAGAAGAACAAATGGAAGAAGCCTCGGGCAGGAGAAGAGGATGCGCTTCTTGATAGGGAGCTCGGCAGCACGGTTTACGGCGTCGTAAGCCGAGGAGCCGAGCTCCTCCACGTAAGCGCCACGGTAGAATCAAGGCAACCACCTCGGCGCTGTGATCCACGACGCCGAGACGTGTTAAGTCGGCGCCGCCCCAGGGTCCAAACCGGGATATACTTCATCTAGGGGTCCAAACATAAAACTTTTTCAGAGAAAGGACTAAAATGCAAAAGGTTATCGCCGTGCGAGCTCTCCGTCTATCGCATTGAAGCGAGTCAAAAGGGACCAAGCGTAATAACGTATCCGGCATCCCCGTCGCTTTCGGTTGCTGCGCGCAGTGGATCCACCACCCAACAATCTCTCCCTGGTCAACCCTCTAATCTGAATATCTGATCACGCTGGGGGCACTCCACTACTAAACGGCGACCGGCACGCAGGCTGCAGGCGCACACGTGTCCACGAATCCATGGAGCCCGAGAAGCAGAGTGGCGGCAGGAACATGCATGAGCCCCCGGATCGGCCACCTGTTAGGTAGCCGGTCGGTCCCTCCGGCCCAGCGCGGCCGACCACGCCTTTCGCCTGCCGACCAAAGGCAGCGGCATGGATGTTAAAACAAAAAACCATGTGTCTAGTGCTGTCCCATTTTATACTATCATAGTGTTAGTACTGTGCCGCATTAAAAAAAACATTACCCTCTCCCATATCATAAGGAATGCAATCCTAAGATTCAAAGTTTATCCTAAAAACTACTCAATCCGTTCTGAAATATAAAATATTTTAGTTTGTACTAAGTTGACGTAGTCTAAATTCGACCAAATTTATAGAGAAGACTATTAACATCTAGCTCATCAATAAATATAAAAATATATTTTATAATGGATCTAATTATTCTCATTTGACATTCAAAATACTATTACTCTTTTCTATAAACTTAGTCAAACTTAGAATAATTTGACTTAGGAAAAATCAAAATGCCTTATATTTCAGAACTGAGGGAGTATAACGTAGCTTTCAAACCAATTTAAGATCCATTTAGTCTTTAAACTTCTATACATATACAATTAATTGGAGACACTCTTTCCTCAAAGCATCAAGTTAATTGAGTTCTTTCCTTTAAATTCTAAATGCAACACTCTTCCCTAATAATTACATAAATCATTTTCTTCACCATTAGTGTTTTTCAGAAGTTCTATTTTTGCATCCTTCATGGGACAGGTACTTTTTTCCTTGTAATGGTCTTCAAGAGCATTGTTTTCTATTAAAGTATATTTATGAATTTAATAAACTTGCAGTTACGGATGTGCCTATGTATATCAGTTTTATATTTGTAGACTAAAATTTTAAAAGTTGTTTGTATATAAAGTTTTAAAATTTCACCAAATAAAACCAAAATACCCAAATAAATTTAAAAGCATCTTGTATTTAAGAATGGGTATTCCTACTGTCACAAAATTATTATTGATACCACATCCTAAAATTCACTCATACAGCCATACACCACGCAAATAAAAAAAAGTTGAGGATAACCTTAAATATATACATATTTGTTACTATCATTAGGCATATGGTCCCTTGTGGAAACATGGGGTATGACCCACCTAGAATTTTTCCATTGCCTCTTAAGCCGACAATCCAACTAAGGAGCCCGTTCCATGCCTCTTCGCAATACTCTTCACACCCACATCAATCCCCTTCACCATGTACCTTCCATTGCCAGTGTCAACCACCCTCCTAGGTTGCCATTGCTTCAACACCCTATTCATTGCTAGGCTATTCCTTCAAGTAATTTAATTTATGTCACTTGTATCCACACCCCTCTACCATGCTCTTGTTTAGCCATACTTCCCTTGTTGGTTGCCACCACAATTCATGGTACACAATCCCAAGGCAACCCACCTATCATTGTTAGCTACCCAAGCCTCACTATCGCTTTGATTTGTTACCAACATCCATGGCTAGATCTAGCAGACCTGGCATGTCTAGCTCGATAGCCGAGAGTATTAGCGGCTAGAGTATCCTAATATTAGCGGACTCCACTTGTCAGATGGTCCACCTCAGCGTTTCTATCTAGCTCAGCATGCCACATATACAAAATCACTCGGCAAAACCAGGAAAGGGGGCTAAGTGTCTGATTTCGCAAAGTTAAGTGTGTTAAATTTCCGGTTTTATATTTGGGGGGTGAAGTAGTCCAGCTGCAATAGGTTGTGGGGTTATGTAGACTTCTTTCTCTAGTAGTATTTCTCTATACCTTAGATTTGTTGACATCTATTTCTATCATTCTTTTGCTAGACCATGTCTCCATAATATGTTGGAACATGCCATGTTATCTTCATTGTGGAAGATAGGGTCATGCGTGAAAATGAGTCATTGCCGGTCTTTGCCTTGCGATGTTGTCGTTGTTGCTTCACCTTATTTGGTGATTGATCCCTAGACTTACTTGTCGGACACCCACATCATCAGCATGTGTGTACCAATTAGGAAGTGGATGGTTAGTTTGGACTTTTGAGACACCAGTGTAGGATCCAATATTCATTGCCAGAACGGTTCTATATCAGAACGGTTCTATAGTATAGTCGGCGGTGATCCTAAGGGTCGTGATAACCTCTGATTGGCCTTTAGGGGCATTCTTCATTCTTCAACTGACTTGATGGGTCATTGTGTCGTGGTATGTCTACTATATCCTTATCTGTTGCCTTTGGTTTAAGGTTTCCCACTACCATACATAGTATTGTAAGATCTCGCATCCTTGCAACATCCTCACCTTTATCTTGTCGAGACCATCCTGGCATTAAACACTTCGTGTCATGAGATTTATTTATATCACAAGGTTGTTTAGTTTCTTAGTATAAATCCTTTCCCTTTTTCGTGCTTTTGATGGTTCTTATCTAGATATCAATTGTTTGCTCAAGTGTTTAATTGTTTATGCCCCTTCACTTGATGAAATACATGCATTGCATATTCTCGAGGAAAAAAAGAAGTATTGAACAAAGTCGGTGATACTCTCTAAAAACACATGGAGCTAATAGAGTAGGGTGGTGATACCGTCAATTTTACTGATTAATTAGTCATATATTAGTATAACAACAATTAGAAACTAGGTACCTAGGCTCTAGGCTCGTTAGGTTGTTGTTTCATGAATGCTTGGTGATGGCCAAGGAGAGATTATGTGTTTAGGGCATCAAGTTATGGCAAATTAGTATAGTGTTGAAAGTTGTGAATAGTAACGTATAGTAGTTAAAGGAGATAAAGGGATCTAGTTTTTTTTAAGAGGGACAAAGGGATCTAGTTAATAGTGAGGCGGGTTAGGTTGGCAATAATATCACAAAAAGCCACATGATGTCTAAAGTTGGGATAGAAACGACCACTTTGTATCCTTAAGGGAAACTTTTTTTTTCTCTCGTGTATAAGACAGTCTATACAATCCATGTCCCCGTTTTGCTGCGTCATATAAATTATTCAAAATCAACGATGCAAATACTAAAAACTAAAAAAAGAATGATTGAAGACGTATGCTAGAGATTATGTTGATTTTTAAACGGAACAAAATAAGAATTGGGAAAAGTACTTGATGCAGCAGTCCGCCCATAATATCTCTATGTGCCGATCTAAATGTTCTCAAAATAAATATTAGGTTAAAAATAGTTTGACCGTATATCTACTAGCACAATTAATTTTATAAACATGTTATATACACTAAGTAACCCAATAAGGATCTTTTGCCATCCCACACACTAGAATTTAAATACTGGGATGTACCATCAGTATATGTACAACGAAAGTAGAAGACTCCAAAGTAGTATTTTTTGACGACTCAGTTATCCTAGCGACACAGTCATGAGTGGTGAGACGGCAGAGGCCTCTAGGCGACTAGCCACTACCACCAGCCCACTATTTTGTCCACACTATTCACAGCTCACAAAGCAAGCAATACAAAAACGCATGGAGAGCGAGAGGGAGAGCGCGAGCATCGGCCGGTTGCCGTGGCACCCATAGGACTCTCAGATTCCCACCTCGTCTTATCTCCTCACATTTCTCCCTCCTGTTTATATAACTCAGCTCAATCTCCCACCGCTCCCTCCCACGGACGACCTCAGCGACGGCCACCACCACGGCACCACAGCTCCCCTCCCTCTCCTCCTCTCCCCACTCACCCCGCGGCCATTACCGCAGCCTCGCCAACAAGCCGGTCGGGATGGCTGCACTCAAGGCGTCGTTCCCGGGGGAGCTCAGCGCCGTCTCCTTCCTCGACTCCAGCAGGGGAACTTTCGGCCAGCACAAAGGTTGGATCTTTTCCTCTTTCGGTGCCTCCTCTTTCCCGATCGGTGCATGAGCTTATCTTCTTGCTTTTCCGGCCTGATGCCCTCGCCTTTGCTATCCCGTGTTTTCCGGTCATTTTGATGCTTTCATGATCCATTCCGATTGACTCAACATATATTTTTGGGTTCCAAGAGGATTGCAATGGTAGATAGAGAAATTTTCAGTGTCATTCAGCAAAGACTAGTCTTTTTGCCGTCCTGTTGTTCATGGTTCACTTCAATGGTCTATTCCCTCCTTGGCGTCTATGCGTCATCTGCAATTAGAAAACACTAATAGTGGTGCAGAAGGTTTGATGACTGTGAGCCTGCAGGATTGGGTTGGATTAGTATAGTTCGTGACTTTCTTCTTTGGAGCTATTTCGGGCCCCGTCTCCGTATAGAGTGCATGGGAACTGCGAGCTTTGGAGGGTATAGTCATTGTAAAGTTGCAAACTTTGATTCTAACTGTTATGATTTTGACATCCTAAAAGGTAGAGTTTTTCGGTTCTGAGAAAAAAGTTATAACTCCTTTACCTTAGTTTGAGACAGCAGACGGAATTTTCTCCAACATGGCTTCAAAGGCTGAAATTTCCAGAATATTATACGACCTTTTCTTGGTCGAGAATCGCTTCTTACGTGTGTCTGGAATCGCTTCTTTCGTGGTCACTTGGGTGCATTAAATTCTGAAATATCTGGGTCTCAACTTGCCCTTTGCTACTTCAGCAGTTGGAATATCTAATGTTCTTAGATATATTCTCCATAGATTCCAATTCAGTTTATACTTTCTAGTGATTTGATATGATCAGTAGGTGGTAGCAAAGCTGTCGTCACACGCTCTGATAGGCTAATTAGTCTGGTGCACATGGAACTGATATTCACATGAATGAGCACACGAGCTGCATGTCCAACTGGAAGATAAATCGGTCAAAGTTGTGCAATAATTCATGGTTTAAATTTGTTGACCATATTGCAGTCATGCTTGTTTTGCAGTGGGTCTTTCTTGGCCGTAGAGACTTATTTCTAGTGTGAATTCTGGTTACTAGCGCTGTTTTGTAGTCTTACACTCTTACTTTGATCTGTCTCATTGTAGTGGATTTTACATTTCAAAGGAAGAGCAAAAGAGCAATTTCGCTGAGAAGGACATGCTGTTCTATGCAACAGGCTCCACCACCAGCATGGCCTGGGCGAGCTGTTGCTGAGCCTGGCCAGAGGTTGTGGGATGGCCCGAAGCCTATCTCGATTGTTGGATCAACTGGTTCCATAGGAACACAGGTAACAGGATTAACCGAAGACTTACGGATGAAATTTGTTAGTCAATAACAATGCTCTGGTAGCTGTGCAAATAATGTTGGTAGTTGATACATCAAACATTGGTGAATTGGTGCACATGCATCTGTTTGAAACCAGTAGGATCAGTATTTTTGCATGTTACTTTAGAATATTTTCCCTTCAGACCATTTGTAGTAGTTCAATGTAACAAATTTCTCATCCTTCTGTAACTTGTGGGCTTTATTTAGGTTTCAAGTCTTATGAACCTGTGTTGCTAATAACATTTTATTTTGGAATTAGTGAACATGTCTTACACGTACCTAATGATAGCTATAACTAGGGACAGTGATATTCTGCAGCACTAATATTCCATCTTTTGCATAATGGAAAGACATTGGACATTGTTGCGGAGAATCCTGATAAGTTCCGAGTTGTTGCTCTTGCTGCTGGCTCCAATGTGACTCTTCTAGCTGATCAGGTACAGTGATCTTCGGAGCAGATCCTTCCCTTTTCACCTTTTCTTTTTATCAAACTTGAAAGAGAAAATTTTGCGCTCATTTGAGCATTCAACTGATAAGACAAAATTATGCACTTGTTTGAGTTTTCTGGATGTAATTTACTGTTTAATAGGTCAAAACATTCAAACCAAAACTGGTTGCTGTAAGAAACGAATCATTAGTTGATGAGCTAAAAGAAGCCTTAGCTGATTGTGAAGAGAAGCCAGAAATTATTCCTGGGGAGCAAGGTGTCATAGAGGTAAGACATTTCTAGTTATCCTATATCTGTGAATAACTAAAGGTTTGGTCTGGAAATTCTTAAATATTTAACCCTTGAATAATAGGTCGCTCGACACCCAGATGCAGTTACAGTTGTCACAGGGATAGTAGGGTGTGCAGGGCTGAAGGTAATGTCCCTTCTATTTAGCATATTTATCTTTGTGCTTTCCTTTATGTTGGGTATTCCGAGAATCTACTGTTGCCTGATACTCCCTTCGTTCCAAATTATAGGTTGTTTTGGCTTTTCTAGATAAATAAACATTTGCTATGCACCTAAATATACACTATGTCTAGATACATAGGAAATATTATGTATCTAAAAAAGCTAAAACGACCTATAATTTGGAACGGAGGGAGTACTTCACAAGTATTTCATGAATTTTTTAGCATATAAATGATATTTATGTGCTTGCATATAATATATCCATATTTTAGGTCAATAAATTTTTATCTGCACTAAGCTTTGCCATAGGGTTGCATGAATGTTTCATTGGGTATAAGCTCAAATTAGTTGACCTCATGGCAAGTTAACTTCTTTTGAAGTTAAGAAGTGTCTAGTAAAAAATTATCTAGATCTTTGAACTATTTTGGGTTGATATAGCTATACAGTTAGAAGGTAATAAAAAGGAGTACAGGTAAAATTACCACAATATCATATAAAATATGAAGATAGAGCATTACTTTGTTGCCAGACATAGATAGGTATCTTTGGCATCCCAAATTTGATGCAACAACTCAATTGGTAGTGGTTTATATGTCATTATCATATTACCTGTCATATTTGTTTTGTTCGAGAACCAAGTTCCATGGCCCCCTATTTTTATTATACTGCAGTATCAGGAGAAGTGGAGGAATCATAACTAGATGGTTTTACTTTTACTTTCAGACTGTCAAATATCTAAATATTATCTTTGTATCTCCATATTGTTTTGATTTTTTAATTCTTACATTTTCTTTCTTCTGTTTTGGGTAGATGTGAATAAGTGAAGTGTACCCAAATAAAAGATAGCAAGCTAAATTATCAGTAAATCTGGCTGACTCCGTAACTTTTCTTCTCTAAGCCAACGGTTGCTGCAATTGAAGCTGGTAAAGACATAGCGTTAGCGAACAAAGAGACGCTTATTGCAGGTGGCCCTTTCGTGCTTCCCCTTGCACACAAACACAAAGTGAAAATTCTTCCTGCTGATTCTGAGCACTCTGCAATATTTCAGGTATATCATAAAATGATTACTTGTTGCTGCAGCTAGATTTTTCATTACTATATGCATGCTTGGTGTGAGATTGGGAAAGATACGTACTAGTTTTGGATGTTTAAACAAATTGTTATGCAATGGTGGTGTTATCCCTCTCAATGTGTTGTTACATTTTATGTTTCTATGACATCCTTTGCTTATTGGAGGCTGCTTCTCTTGTGCCAGTGCATACAAGGTTTGCCTGAAGGAGCACTTCGTCGCATTATTCTAACTGCATCAGGTGGTGCTTTCAGGCAAGTCCATTCCCATATGTGTATATGTACTTCTGGAAACATATGAATCCATCTCATATCAATTGATCATGACAGAGACTGGCCGGTTGACAAATTGAAAGATGTAAAAGTCGCTGACGCATTAAAGCATCCAAACTGGAATATGGGGAAGAAGATCACAGTAGATTCTGCTACTTTATTCAACAAGGTGTCTTAGAGCTCCATCATATTTTTTTTGAAATTTTATTGAACCTGTATTTTCTCCTATTAAAGTGACAACTTGATTCTTATAGGGCTTAGAAGTAATCGAAGCACATTATTTATTTGGCGCTGAATACGATGACATTGAGATTGTGATTCACCCACAGTCTATCATACACTCTATGGTTGAAACCCAGGTGAGCATCGTTATAAGCTTTACTTAAAAAAACAAATGTTTAGGTATTTTGCTCAGATGTAGTACTTACACCTGTAACATATCCCTGCTTATTCCTTCTTTGGATTTTTATTTCCACCTGCCATTCTCGCATGCCAGCATCTGAGCATAATTCAAGTTTATGATTGTTTCAGGTCTTTATGGTACATACAAAATTGTTTCAGTAATGGCTTTACACATGGCTTAAAATTGCATCATGAAGTTCTATTTTTGCAGGACTCGTCCGTCCTAGCTCAACTGGGATGGCCAGATATGCGATTACCAATCTTGTACACCTTATCTTGGCCAGATAGAATCTATTGCTCTGAGGTCACCTGGCCCCGTCTGGATCTTTGCAAGTATGACATCTTCACAACTCCTTTGTTCTTTGCAATACAGCTTATGCTTTTACTTGGAAATGACCTCCAAGAACTTTTGAGTCCTATTTTTCTTGATTAAACTTGATAGATGTGTATGGGTCAGCGGAACCCGAGTCTGCTGTTGGTGTGTGCATTTGTGTGAGTTAAGACTCCTCCTGGGCATTATTCTAGGAAGGTGCCTTGCTTCGAACCCGGGTTGGGACAGGAGTTTCAACTATTCCTGGAGTTCAATGCTCTAAGCGGTCCAGGCGAGAAGCTTGGCTTTGTATGAGTTAAGAATGGATCTAAGTTGGGTTTTAACGAGCAAATATTATGACAGCCACAGAAAATAAATATGCTCATCAAGCTTGGACGTTGGCTTAAACTTACTGCAATAATTTCAATTGATCATATGATTTGAACTGGTTGGCTAACCTACATCTGGTTACTACTAATAACCAAGTAGTAACCATGGTTAGGTTGCGAAACAATAATATGCTTCTTTAAGGATGTTGAAACGACAAAAGGTTAAGAAATTAAGGGAACTACAAACAATCAGTTAAATTGTAAGCAGGCCATGTTAACAATTTTTGAGCACTCAAGATTTAATTTCCAATTGGCTAATGCAGGTTGGGTTCACTGACATTCAAAGCTCCTGACAATGTAAAATACCCTTCAATGGACCTCGCCTATGCAGCTGGACGGGCTGGGGGCACCATGACAGGTGTCCTGAGCGCTGCTAATGAGAAGGCTGTGGAGTTGTTCATTGCTGAAAAGTATGATTCTTTCTGCATATTGTCAAGTTTTGTCTGCTTTCTTCTAGATAAAGTGTTGCATGTTTATTGCCATCTTTGGATAAATATTCTGCAACTTATAAGGCGAGATATGTTATGTTGATTGCTGCAATGGAAAGAAAAAAAACTTTGGGCCAAACAAAGTCCAGACATCTGCTGCACCTTACTTTAAAAAATGTGAGTTGGAAGGAGAATGTGTGTCCTTAAAGCTATTATTCTCAAGCACCTTTTGAGCCTACATTATGGATTAGATTAACTCTATAGAATCTTTATCTAAACTATTGTAACAATGGGCCGCCTGCTGTTTCTATTGCCAACCTATATCCATTTATGATGGCTTGGCATTGAGATATATCGGTCATAGAGATGGGTTTCTCTGTGTGAAAATTGAAAATATATTGATTTACACACATACTCTATTTGGTGGTCATGCTCTAGAATTTAATAAAAAGAGTACTTGATCATTTAAAGTACATGGCTTTAGTTTTACGAAATTAGTTCAAATAGGAGAAATTCTGTTGGCGCATTCAGCGCTTCAAGAACGCATGTTTGCTATCATCGGTTTACATATGCATACAACTAATTCATTTCCCATGTTTCACATGATTTGCAGGATTAGCTACCTGGACATCTTCAAGGTGGTGGAGCTTACATGTGACGCCCATAGGAATGAGCTTGTAACAAGCCCATCGCTTGAGGAGATCATCCATTATGATCTGTGGGCGAGGAGATACGCAGCGAGCCTACAACCATCATCTGGCCTGAGCCCTGTCCTTGCATAAGTGGATAATACATACGCATGCCTATAGGTTGCTGTGATCATGGTGCACAGTGGGAGCCCTAAGATATGAAGTGTGGGCTGGTAGCCTGGTAGGCGACATGCCCACTGCTCCCGGTTTCCATGGTCAATTGGTCATTCTGGAGCTAGATGAAGCATTAGTGGTCCATCTAGCTCCCCTCCGGAATGTAAATCATGCCTTCGCATGAATAAATTGCATGTGTTCCTTATAAATTTTGATGGCTGAAGCGTGGAAAGTCTGGGCCGAATCAGATGCGTCCCTTTAGGTGCAGTATGACGGTGCACAGAATAGCCCCGACGCTCGACCTCAACTCCACACCTTTCCATCTTTACTCCCTCCATTTTCTTCTTCACAAGGCGTACCAAGAGAAGTCTTTAGAAGTTTGCTTTCACCATTAAAAAGCTCTATGGAATGCCTATTGGTATGTTTTATTTACATAAGTTGAATGTGACCATCAATCTCTTACATTATATCATCTGTATTAAAAATTATGAGATACGGATATATAGATATACAAGCTTCATACAAAACATATATATAATTCAACTAATAGATTGTTAAAATTCAAAAGTTGAGTATTGGAGATCCTAGTACATCTAGGCGGCATTCGATAACTACCATTCCACCAGAATCTGGTACCGTCCCTAAACCGAACACAATCAGCCGAAAGTTAGCCGACCCACTTCATTCAAGTCAAGGTAATGTATACACGAACTTTAAGGAAGAGGCAGAGGCATGTAAAAGCACCAGACTTTAGAAATGATACCACAGCACAATTCAAGCTCAATTATGCAGATCCACATAACATTGATAAGAAGGTACTACTATAATATGGTCCTCAATGAATCATCCAAATACAAGCCCAGGATGGACATACTACCAGCGATAATTGACGGGCGATAGATGCAAGCATTGAAAGCAACAAAAGAACGAGCTGTTTGGCAGACAAAAACACTTAGATTGCAGCAGCAGTGGCCAGAAACAAGCTCCAACGGCACATGCAGGTGACCCAGGCCCTAGTGGCCATATTTCTGGAACTCCCACTCACTGTTGTCTGCAAGATAGTGTGGTTTGTCAGTATGCGATGATCAGAAGAATGAACTACAAGATCAAATCATACACATGAGGAGCTGCAGCTACCTAATGGGCACACTTGGCGAGTCTTAAGCCACCTGCTGATGCAGTGGAAGTGAAAAGCATGATTACAGACACCTGCAGCGTGGAAAATATACCTTATTAGACCTAATGAAGCTGAAGAATCAACTAAGCCAAATATCATCATCACATAATGCAAAAACATGAGTAAAAAACTTCACTTGTCATTAATAAGTAGGAACCATGTCGAATGTTCCAATAATTCAATTTGTCCAGACAAATATACAAAAGCTTTATACAAGCTTTCCACTTTTATTTTTTGAGCCAGCATCAATTCTCTTCATTTCCAACTGTGGATATGGGTGAGACAAGTTTCTAACATCAACGCTATACAGAGAAAAGTTCACTGAACAGGAGCTCAAGCGGAACATTCAAACATATGAGCAGAGGCTACAAGAGCAAAGCACAAACATTCTGGCGCGGATATTGTGATGGGCTTGCAACGGCCTTAGTTCAGAAAGGAGCGCAGTACATGCATGCAAAGATTGACAGATCCGAGTGTGCATGTTTAATTAGGCCATGTGTGTTGAAGAAATTGTTGATATGCCATAATACTTTATCAAGATTATACTTCAATTTGAATGTTCCCAACTAAATCAAAATTTCAACAGATATGCCATAATACTTTACCACTATGTCAGGTATCTAGCAATTTAAGAGATACCACATGCTGCCTAGTGTCCAAACATTCGCAGCATTTCAAGTAAGCTGAGCATGTTACATTAAGCAGCAGTAATTTACAGATAAAAGCCTGATCAGGAATACTAAAAAAAGCCTAATGAGGTTAAGCAACACATCGGCCACTTAATTAAATGAGAGTTCACTGCTAAATTATTTTTTTCCTAGTGTCCTACATTTGCAGCATTTCAAGTAATATGAGCTTTTTACATTTCTAAAGAGGCAATTGGGGATGCAATTTTGAGATTTGTCAATTACTGGCATTGCTTCAGTATGACTATGGAACTAATTTATTGAATTGCACCATGAACCAAATTAAAGTAACCGAGTTCACATAGTAGACTTGTTGGAAAGAGCATTAAACATATGCAGTTAAAAGGAGTTGAAACCATTTTGTCCAATGAGATTACTCATCAGCTAGAGCAATACCGTAATCATAGTTGTCAGCTACATAAATTGGCACACAAAACTGAGATCCCAAAACTTAGCACAATGAGACATGCAAGTAGTACTATGTGTAACCTATAATTCATTGCTAATTCTTCCACATGACGAGGCGTAAGGATAAGACACTACGGCTATATCCATGTCTTATATTAATGTAATGAGCCAATCCTCTATGCCAGTGTAGGCCTAAACGGTAACGGTAACGGTAATCGCTAAACAGTAGGTCACCTATCGTTTCGCTATTTATTCAGACTAAATGGCTATTTAAACGGGTTAAACGGTCATTAATTAAACGGACACGGCTAGCCATTGTGTGGCATTTACACAGGCGAAACGGCCGTGTAGGCGAACAGTGCTCTATACTCCCTTTTCTGTTTGTATTTCTATATTAAGTGGAAAAAAACATAAGCAAAATAAAACGAAGGGGTATAGGAGATCGGATTCGTACCCCAAGCGACAGTGCACTCCTCGCTGGTGGCGCTGGCCTGGTTTGCCTGGCACTCGATGCCTGCACCCAATGAACGAACAAGCTCAAACCCATAGACCCCTAACCCTGACTAACACGGTGCCGAAGGACCACAGAACTTACATAGATCCATGATGTGGTTGCGGCAGATGGCGCAGTTATCGACGACGATATCTGCAGGGGAGTAAAGGGGACAAACAGCAGATCAGATTGGATCCAAATTCCAATCTACAGGAAGGAAATCCAGGGTGGAAGGAGGAGCGCGCGTGCAAACCCCATGCCCAGAGCGCGACGGCGTTCCACTTCTTGATCTCGAAGCGCTTGTTGGGCTTGCGGGAGGAGGATGAGGACGGGCCGGCCGCGGAGGAGCCCTCGCCGGCGGGGGTGGGGGCGGGCGGCGGCGGCGCGTTGATGTCGGTTTCCATGGCGGACATCGTGCTAGGTCTCGGGAGCCTTCGATTCGATTGGGGGCAAGGAAGGAGCTGGAGGGTGTTTGTTTGGTTTGCGCAATTTCTTTCAGAGGCCAGGGGTTTTATGGAAAAAGAAAATGAAGTGCCCGACGCCTTGCGTCTGAGAGTATGACTCTTCGATGTCGTCATCCCGAGTTGCGCGTCGCAACAGCCGCAGGATCGCTGGATCGCCAAGGTTAGTACTCCCTTCGATCATATTTCATAAATGTAGAATTTTGACTGAGGATCGCTGGATCGCCAAGGTTAGTACTCCCTTCGATCATATTTCGTAAATGTAGAATTTTGACTAATATTTTTATGCATATTAAAAAAACAGTGGAGATTCAAATACTTATATACACGCACACACATTTACCCCATCACAAGCAAACCTATCTTTACGACTAGCTTCGAGAGATGAAAGATGGTATGGTAATTTCGTCAGTCCCAAGATTTGCCGGTGTTTGTGGGTCGTTCCACGAAATGATAGGACAACCACAAACTCATAATAGATTATCTGATCTAGGATTTGTGTATTCTTCAAACTTTGGTTGTACCATTGACTCTCTACCATTTACTTATTTGGGTATACTATTGGATTTAAATAAACCGGTCGTTAAAAGACTTTCTCCCACCAGTAAAAAGGTGTGAAAATATAATGTCACTCAGATCAAACTTGTTGTCACGAGGTGGAAGATTAGTTCTCGTGAATTCAATTCTCTCTTCCTTCCTAACCTTTTAATGTGCACCCTCAAGCTACATTCTATATTAATCAAGCAACTGGAAACCACTGGATAAATATAGAAAACATCTCTTATGGAGAGGTGCTGATCTGGTAGACAAGAAACCACCGGAAGGCAGCTTGGTAGATGGTATGCGTACCTAAGAACGAAGAAAGGCTTGGTGTTCTGTTCATAATGATGCTCTTTTGATGAAAAATTTATATAAGTTTTGTAATTAGCATAACATCCCTTCGGTAAAACTTCGGTGGGATAATTACTATATAAATAGCAAGCTACTTGGTTTATCAAAGAAAGGGTATTTCTGGTAGGAGTGGGGGCCAGGATTTAATATTAAGGGAATCAATAAGAATATAGACAATCATCTAGGAAGTGAATATACCTAGGCGAGCACCTTGAGTAAGCTCCGGCGAGACGAGGCCCTAACACCCTATAAAAGTCGCGCTTAAGATTTTTTATTCCAATTGTCCTGCTGAATGCTCGCACAAGCAGAAATACTTTGATGCGGCATCGTAAGTTTTATCGCTGGCACCATCCTCTACTCGTTCATGACATCGGTATGCAATACTAGCTTGCTGGAGCCTCATGTAACTTACTACTAGCTTGCTGTAGCGGTGTACCCTGTAGCCAACAAACACTTCTAGCCATGATTAAAATTGAACGAGGTGAGCATTTGTTGCTTTCCAAACAACCAATGCATATTCAAGACCATTTTGAATAGATTTAAAAAAAGACCATTTTAAATAATTATGGGCCACAATTCTCTATAATGCCATGATGGTACTGACCCACTGAAGTACAGCATCATTCATCAATGATCAAACGAGCACTTTCGATATCTATACCATGATAGTACAACAGTTACATGCATACGCTCCAGGACGGTATGTACAAGTGATGCAGCGCCTATCCCTATGGCTTTTAAACTAGAGATCTTAAACTAATGAAGTTTAGAAGAAAAAAAAAGCGAGACCGTGGCCTCCTTTGCTAAGCAGGCTTGTCGAACTGACTTGGATTACCACCTGACGTCAGTGGCTCTTGAGCACAGGCCTTCAAAGTTCAAACTGCTATCGGCAGTGGTATAACCGTATAACTGTACAACCCATTGACCATCCAGATGCAATGCTTCCCTTCCCAACAATGCTCAGGCACTGAAGGCAGCAAAGTCGTCCCCGTAGAAAGTTGCCAAGGAGGGTCCAAGGGGTTTAGTGGAAAAACAGCCCATAAGAGTAAAGCTTCAAAAATCACAAAATTGCTCTTGCCTTTGATCAAAATTTACATCCATTTTCATGGAGCTTACAACCAAGGTCCCCAACCAGGAAACATTTGGCACAATCGATCGACATCTACTGCATCCTGTATGAGTTGTTGGACCTAAAAGGCAAACATAAAGATGAATGTAATTTTGCATTGGAAAAAGTAAAAAGATCTTAAGGCCAAGATGGTTACCTGGCCCTGCACGCTTCTCATCTCACCATCTTCGTACCCATCCAACTTCTGTTTAACACGGAGTATAGCACGAGCTGCATCCTTGTTGCCCTCGTAAGCCTCTTGAGAGTCATCCAAGCATGAGTCAGTATCATCTGTTTCCTGCAAAAAATGCATACTAGTTTACCAACAGAATATCTGTGTTCAACAGCATGCTCAAAGACCAGTGTGCAAATATCAGTGGCACAAAAAAAACTTGGGATAAAAACTTATTGTTTTATTAGGTTTCAGATCTTCGAATTTTCTTAGCTTTCAACAGTTCATTTGATTAGAAAAAAGTAACTCCCTCAGTCCCCAAAAGAATGCAACTCTCGCTTCTCGAGGAGTATCATTAGATTATATTACAAAATAAGTATCATTATATTAATCATGTAATATATTTTCATACTAAATCTATTTGGAGATATAAATGTTAGTAACTTTTTGTATAAATTTGGTCAATCTTGAAATTGTTTGACTCCTCGGGAAACGAGAGTTGCATTCTTTTAGGGACGGAGGAAGTACACGTCCCTAATATTGGCAGCTAGTGATTGTACTGGTTACCTATCTTAAGTCCTAACAGGCAGCTTCTGCAGAAGGTTAGCCTCCAGGCCTTAAGGCCTCAACCGGGACAACTCTCCTTTGATGACTGGTGGAGCAGAGCAAGCACCATGGCCAACGGCCAGGTGCAGCAAGGCCTCAACTCCATCGTCATCCTGGGGGCGTGGTCTCTATGGAAACACTGTAACCAGTGTGTTTTTGATGGCGCCTGCCACCTCTCCTAATTTAGCAGGTGCGCTGTTATTAGCTAGTGAGGAGATGCAGTGGTGGAGCATGGCTGGGGCTCAAGGACTTTCTTACTCGACTGCCCTAGTGCCTGGTGGGTGATTTTGGCCCAAGGTCGAGGTCGTTTAATATTAGTCATGGGTGCGCTTGTAATTCATGAAAAGGTTACCCCAACTCTTCTTTTATAATGAAATGATAGCAGCTCTCCAGCATGTTCGAGGAAAAAACGTCGTAACAGGCACCGGCAACTTCCAGCTGTATGAACAGAGTGTTATGAAAATAAGTTAAGCAAATTTACTTACCTTTTGACGCTGTAAAGCTTTCAGTGGTGAGAGTGCCCATTTATATAGAGGATCATGAATGAAAACCTGATACATTCAATCCAGTCTTAGGAGGAGTTAAAGTATTGAACACCCTTAAAATTACGAAAAAATTTGGTAATATACATACTTCGATAATAGTGAGCAACGCTTCTTTATTTGCCCTCATGACCGAGAGAGTTTTCTCACAACATCTTCTAAACACACCTTCAACACCAGTAACGCCCATGCCATCTATAATGTCCCTTGTCAGTCGAAATGGAACCTACGAGCAGAGTGAAAAAAAAGAACAGGGTTTCACAAAGGAAGAACTAGCAGTCATTACTCACAGAGGCTCAGAACATACAAATGTAATGGTTCTGGTTCATTACATACCCGTTCAGGTGTTTTAAGCATGAGACCCTGTTCAAATGCAACACCAAGATCAATGTGTACAACCTCGGCTGTGTCTTGGTCAGTTAGAATATTCATGGAATGGCGATCCCCAAGTCCCACGATGTATCCTACCTGAACGCATGAAAATAATAGGCAACATGCAGTATTCTTAGTAGTTATCCGAGACAATGATGAGTTGCACTTTGAAAACTAAAAGAAATTACCATTGAGCTTGCTGCCACACTTCTTGTGTAAGCAAGTCTACTTTGGAACCAATCAGCAGGCAGCAAGAATCTCTCAAGAAAGAAGTGGTGCATTACAGGCCTGGTTATTTGTAGGAAAGAGGGAAAAGGTGTAAGAGAAACACATGATATGCTTTATATGTTCCCATCTCGCATCTGTGTACATATCAGATTATTGGCAAATGGAAGTAGAAATCAAGAAAAGACCTAAAGTTGTTGCAGATTTTAAGAAACGCCCTCCTTTTGTCCTTTTCCTATAAAATATAAATCCTTCAAATTAGGTGTACATTCATCACGATCTATTAGAAAAAATAAAATTCGAAAAACTCCAGAACATTTCAACATACACTCAGCAAGTACTCTCTGCATTGAAGATATGTCCAGTCCCCAGTTCCATATCGTCCGTGTGCTCCACTGATTCTAGTACTGTATAAACCCCCAAAATGGCAAATAAATACCAAGTGTTCAGAATACAATTTACATGTTAGAACTGAGATCATGTAAAAAGAGACCTCCCCCATAGATAATCACCGAGTGGAACAGTGCCATTTACCCATTCAACAACACCAGCACTTGGGGTAAAAGGAACAACCTAAGATACAGGAGCAAGTAGTTAGAAAGTTGTCATATCTCGCAAAACGAGCATGGCTGTATGGTTGGGTATGATTAATAAGGTTGTGATTGGTAGGGTGCATTAGGGGCTAGCCAGGCTTGCATAGTGCAGGCCGGTTTGTTTGGATGGGGTGAATGGGACCCTTAGCAAGGCTTATGTTATGCAAAACGTCCGGTACGGCCTGCATTGTGCGAGACGCATTTGAGCTCCGTCTCCGGTTATGCAGGCTGCATTGTGCCCTGCCTGGCCACCCTCAGCCCACCGCGCTCCTGCCTCGCTTGTTCGCCGACACCGCCATCGCCCGCCGCCGTCGCATCTTGCGTACTGTTGAAGCTGCCGTCGCACAACAAGTCGATGCCGCCGTCGCGCAGCGCCGCCCGCCGCTCCCCACCGCGGAACTCGGAGGTGGCGTTGCCCAGTCGAAGCCGGAGGACGGCGCCGCACGTGGCGCGTGCGCCGCGGCCAGCTCGGGCGGTGCCTCTCCGTGCGTTGTCGCCGTGCCGGTGGCTTGTGCAGCTCTGAGACGCGTACGTGTCGGCCATGCTGCGGCTGGCAACCTCCCCCGCCGTGGGCACAGCGCCGGCGTGCCCTACTCCGTCCCCTCGCGTGCGGACGGCCCGACCATGGCGGCACGGCTGCGTTCCCGGTGCTATGATGGCGAGCGACAGGAGCTAGCGAAGCCATGAGGAGCAGGAGCTCACCAGAGTTCCGTTTGAGGGATTGGACAACGACGAGAAAGGCCGGAGGTGTCCGGCAGCGGTGGCGGGTGGAGCTCGGCTTGGGCGGCAATGGCGCCGCACGATCTGAAATTCACGGCAAGGGAGCGGCTGAGTTGGAGAGGGAATGCGTCGGGGAGATAGATGCGAAGGTTGCGGTGCTATGGGTGCAAGGGATTGGAGAGATGTGGCCGGAGTTGGCCGGATTTTGGCCGCCGCCGGCGGTTCTGCTCGAGCTCGGGATGAACAGAAGGAAAGCTTGGGGAAAGAGAACGGCCATAAGCAGGCAACCAAACAACCCAGGTCCAGCTCCACCAATGCAGCCCAACTGCTAATGCAGCCAACCAAACAAGGCCCAACAGTACTAGCTAAGCCTGGCTTGGGCTGGTCTTGCATAACTATAAGCCAGGCTAGGAGTAAGCTAAGTAACCAATCACACCCTAAGGCTTTACCAAGATTACAAGTACCTGGCACGGGTGCCATTATACATTTATCGAAATCGAAGGACACGGGGGAGTGGGGACGTGTGCTGTCGCTTTTACGAAATTGTTATTCCAGGGAAATGTTTTAATTGTTCTCGCCTTTTACGCGACGACCCCTGAAATTTTGACCTTACTGTAAAGTCTTTTGTGAAATTTTAAATTTTTTCTTGAAAGTCTTTTCTGAGTTCCGTTGGCATTTGAGTATCTTTGTTACAGTTTTACCATTTTAATTAACTGTATTTATATTCGATTTATTGCAATTTCTTGATTATCTATAATTTCTTAAGGTTAAATATATTTTCGGGTAAGACTGCATCAAGAAAAACAATCGTGAAGGGCTCTTCGCTTTCCTCTTCATTTTCCAGTTGACTGATACCACGTAGCATAAAAAAAGGCTAACACATTATCATTATCACTTAACAAAGGCACACAAAATCCCGAAGATTTACATGCTCTCAAATACAACACGAATACACATCATTTAATCAGCTTAAGTAGATCAAGGGGCACAAATCTGATCGGACCTAGCTGTCTTAGTGCTGGACACCTGTGCTGCACATTTTTATCAGGTCCATCAGGGTAGAGTACAACACTTCCAGAGAAAGGTACCCCAAAAACCTACGCTTATCCAACTCCTGATTATCAGCTGGCATCTTTCCCTCCTCCGTCGGGTGATCAACGGTGAGGTACCAGGAGATGCACCCATAGGCATCATCTGGATCAACATGTGCCACTAGGCCAAGCGTTTCGCCTTGGTCAAGATCGAAGTAAAGGCACAGGAAATCTCTGGTCACATTCATCCCGAGAACCATAGCTTCTTCATGAAGCCAGTGGATCACTTGGCTGGCCACCTGCAGACACAAAATAAGTTATCAAACTGTTCTTTGCAAAATAAGGTTCACTATAGCACTGGAAATAGATTGCAGAGATTGGCATGATACTGACAATGGATAACGATTTTCAGATGGGGCATAAGGTAAGATGTTAAGCGCCACGATTCAATACTGCAATTATGCATAGAGTTATGTGGCAGAGTTTGATCCTGACTCATGGGCAAATGAATCACTATCTGTTGTTTTTAGCTGCTCA